>OY740719.1:127236865-128486865 GCA_963513945.1 Hydrotaea diabolus
ATACTGTCGTAAGGACATCCATCTGCTCAATGTCACTTTTCCCATGCAAATTTGTACAGATTGATGTAAGTTTAAGGGTGTCCGTCGGGAAGGTATACTATTTTGTTTGTTTATAATTTTTGATTAAATGAAAGATCATTAATTTCAACACGAATATCTTGTTTAGAGTTGTTCAAGCGTTTCTAGTTTGTTTGCAGAAACCTTGCTTTTCAGATATCCCCACAAAAAGAAGTCCGGAGCAGTCAAATCTGGTGACCGTGGAGGTCATCCAATATCACATTTCTTGAACTAACTTGTTGTGGCAAAAGGTCTCGCAGTAATTCCATACAACATGTTAATCAAGCCCAAAGTATGCAGTACTGGCGTTAAAAAGTTTTTAATCATATCACGATATCGCTCCCCATTGCCAGTTACCGTTACGCCGTTTTAATTTTCATAGAAGTAAGAAGTCCACTGATTCCACCTGACCAAATTGAACACCAGACTGTCACTTTTAATGGATGCAAAGGTGACTAATGAAAAATAGGGGTTTCCATTTCCAGAACCGAATCTTCTGTTTATTCACATATCCATTCAAATGAAAATGTGCCTCGTCACTTATTATGATTTTTTTTATGAAACTCGGGGTTGTTTGTCGTGGGCGAGATGTAACATCCTCTTGGCGTATGTACGGCGTTCGCCTCTGTCAGCCTCACAAATACGATCCCTTTTGCGCACATTTTTCATTACATTCACAACACGGCGTCGAATTGAGGTTGATGGATTGTTTTGAACACTTTCTTGAGCAGCAGTAATGTTTTCAGCCGATCTTGCAGTACGTTGTGGTTCATGCTTGGGCCATTCAGCTACAGACCCTCTTTCTCCGAAATCATTCACTGCACAATAAAAAGTTTGTTTTGTTGGCACGTTGTTTTTCCCAAAAATTTCACCATACTAAATTTCTTCTTCACGACTGCATAATGTTTACCGAAATGGCGGCAAAACAAGTTAGTATACCTTCCCGGCGGACACCCTGTATATGGGAATTCTTGAACGCAGCATTGAATGAAACACGAATTCGCGCAGTTTAACGTGCGTAGATTTCTTCTTTTTTTCCTGTAAACTAGTGTAATTTATTAAGTTTATGTTTAGTTTTAATGATTGAACATATTCACACTAATACTAGCACGTTGTTTAACTACTACAAAGAACAATTTAAATTATATAATACACACACATAGACAAAATTAAACAACACAGTGCGACGGTTTGTTCTAATTGCTCCATGGGGGTACGCACAACATATTTCTTAACATAAACTACAATTCTTTTGCATTATCATTTGTTAACTAACTAATGCTAGCTATATTGTGTACTAAATAAAGCTATGTTCGTTGCGTTTTGTTGTTGTAGTTTACCTGCGATTTTTTAATCGATAAAGGTGAATCCAGGTTAAGTAATGAAAATCCCGTATTGATACCGTATGTAGGCGTTGCAACATTTTGCCGATTCTTAAATACGTTTGTGTTGATTTGGTTATATTTTGCAAGTAGAAAAAAATAATAAAATAGCAAGAAAATAGAAATTATTTACGATACAAAAAAAATCATAAATTGTATTAGAATTGTTAATACAGAGAAAGTTAAAAAAAACAGAAAAACGATATCATTTCTGATCTAATGCTAAATCTCTCGGTTAGACATTTTTTAATTGCGATATTTTTGGAAACAAATTCAAGTTGATTTAAAACTGGGGCAAGTTCGCATATAAAAAAGGATTTCGAAATTCAATAGATTTCTTTTATATTTTTTATTTCTTTTATATATGCGAACAAGAACTAAACGAAAGGCAGTTCGCGTGACCTATTAAAATCCAATTTACCGTCTTTTCGGCTACTGATAGTTTGTTTTTGACGACGAATTCATTTTAAAATATAGGATGTAAAGTTGGCATTGTTTACATACTGCCTTGGTTTTATATAATTTTTACTCAAATTTGAGCGGATTGGTAGTTGGCACGATTACCACTCATGTTGAAAACATCTAAATCTATAATACTATCACTTCTAAATCCCTTATTTGGGACCTGCAAAATTTTTATTTCTGTTAACAATTCGACATTTTTTATTATGGCTTAATTCTAATACTATTTTTGTTGAGCTTACCATATATGTTGCAAGTTTACTTTCTGAAGGTATGACATTTGATGAAGAATAAAAAATTGGATCCATAGCAGCCGTATCTAAAAATAGAAAGACATGTTCGAATATTAACAACAATTATATTATTTATCACAAAAACTAAAAATGGGTTTAAGGAACACATTTATAAAGAAATATACATTTTAAACCTATCCTAGTGTTTTATAAGTAAAAAATATAAACAATTTTCCTTTAAAAAAATTCCCAAAGAAACGAAAAATATCAATTACCGTAGAATTCAGTTAATAGCGTCCCCGTTTACAACGACCATTCGGGTATAGCGACAAAATTTCAAGTGATATTAGGTTTTGTATGAAATAATAGTTCTGTTACAACAACTTCGGATACTACGACGATTTCGTTTAAAACGTCCATAACGTGCTTTAATTAGGAAATTTGTTTTCGTTTATAACACGGGAATCAAAATAAAAAAATAAACAAAAAAACTAAATGTACCAAAGAAATATATGAAGAAAACAATTGAGCAATTTGAAAGCTTGAATCTGGATCGTCAAATGCCAGTTTAGCAAAGATGTTTAACGTTTCGCATTTAACAATAAGTACAATCTGGAAAAACAAAGAAGCTATTCGAAATAAATTTGAAGAAAATTTGTTGAAAATTAAAAATGTACGACTCTTACAAAATTGCGACAGGCCCTTCTAAAGTGGTTTAAACCACAGAAATAAAAACACACCCATTACTGATCATTATTGCAACAGAAGGCAAACGAGATCGCCAAAACGAAGGGTTAAGATTTTGATTGATTTGGATTTTCCGTTTTCGAATGCGTCACAACATTGTTCTTGGGAAAATTTGTGAAATAAACCACAGAAATAAAAACACACCCATTACTAGATCAGTATTGCAACAAAAGCCAAACGAGATCGCCAAAACGAAGGGTTAAGATTTTGACAATTTCAACCACGACCAATGCAGTGATTGATTGGAAAAGGTATGGACAAAAACTAGTGAAGGATACTATACAAGTACAAATGAAATTTGAAATATGAATGAGGTCGGTTTGTTTTGTAAAATGATGCCCGGCAAAACTAATAAATTGAAAGCAGAGCAATGCGCAGGAGGTAAAATGTCTCAAGATCGGCTATAAGGTCATTCGGATATAACGAAGAAAATTTCCAGTCCCTTCAATGTTATAGCGTTGTAGCGCTCGATTGGATTTAATATTAGACTTTTCAGGCCGTGAAGTCGGGTAGGTCTCTGTATGGAGACCATAGTGCTAAATTTTACCACAGTTGGTTGCTGATAGCTTATAAAGTTCCATATTGCCTCAAAACGCAAGGGACCTATGCATGGAAGCTATATCAAAACATGCCCCGATATAGCCGAATTTAAAAAAGATTCGTCACTTTCCCAAACTGCATGATTTGCAAAGTTTCGTCGAGATTGGTTCATATTCGAAAACTGAACTTTCATTACAAAAAATCATAAACCCTAATGGGTAGGGTATGGAATTAATGTTATCGTGTGAATGTAGATTTAAACAGCGGTCCACTTTTTGTGTGGTCAACTAAAATGGTTTCGCTTTGACTTTTTTTAAGCACATATTTTCTATACTCGTAGAATGTGTGCAAGTCAGTTGCGAAGGAATTTCAAAGTATTGGTGAAAATGTATTCGCAACGGTTTTAAATCTTCCACCACATTCTTCTCCAATATAATAAACAAGTCATTGCGTTCATATGTTCCATAAACAACCCGAACAGTTTAGGTTCAATGAATTTCAGATACAACAAATTAAAACTAATTTAATAAGACAATAAGAATAAAATAAATAAATAAACTATCACACACGCACACAACACACACGAATATAGTGGAATTCTGAAGAGATTTGTGTGAATTTAAAAAATAAACAATAACATTTAAAAAACAATCTGGTGAGAAACTTGTTATAATAAGCCACTATAGTGACTCGAATGTCTCTCCCAGCCAGCGCATAACCACGCAATATATAGTGCTACAGTGGATTCTAAAATTTGTTTTTCAAAGATGAAAAACAAGTATACAATACGAGGGCAACAGTAAAAGTTTTACAAACAACATGTTAAATGTTTTAATTCGTATGCGTTTAGTTATTTTTTTCTTAGAATTTTGTTTTTGATAAATATAAATTAAAATGTTTGTTTGGAAGAGTTACTAATACTAGTACACAATTCTCAATTGGTTATAGGAAATTCATTTTTATGATTAACAAATGTAACACCTTGAAGCATGAAAACCACAACTGCTGACAACAAATCGTTTTTATACACACGACCGAAGGATGGAGTGTATACTAAATTTGTCATTTCGTTTGCAACAATGATAAATTTGTAGGTGGGGGCCAAAAAAAGAACGCCCAAAAATATGAATTATAGGTTTCCCATTTTACGTGATGGAGGGTTTATATGATGTCAAACTTAATGTCGTTTTTTCTTATTACGAGGGCGGTTCGGAAACTTCTTAGCCTAGCACAAAAACCGCGGTATAAACAGAATAAAGTTAAGTGTTTTAGAAACTTCCATCTCTGCTATGAACACATGTTAAATTTTGTTTCGATCTGGCGACTCCTTCATATAGAAACAGGTTTTCACAAAAGACGCATCCGCGATTTATTTACAATGGAAAAATTAGAAATGCGTGGTGTCATTGAATATTTACATAAAAAAGGTTTATCGGGACAAGAAATTCATAATGATATGGCGAATGTGTTAGGTGAAAGTGCTCCTTCATATGCAACAGTAAAAGATTGGGTTGTTGAATTTAAACGTGGACAAGCATTGAAGATGAACCACGTAGTGGACGTCCAAAAACAGCAACAACAACAGAAATTGTTGCCAAAGTGCATGATATGGTATTAAATGATCGACGAATAAAAGTGCGTGAAATAGCTAATATCCATGGGCATCTCAAATGATCGAGTCCATTTAATTTTGCATGAAGAACTACAGATGAAAAAGCCTCTGCAAGATGTGGTGCCGCACTTGTTAACAGTCGACCAAAAACGCATAAGAATGAACATTTCTCAAGCTTGTTTGGATTGTTTTCAGCGAAATAAAATGGATTTTAAGCGTCGTTTCATAACTGTTGATGAGACATGGATCCACCACTATACTCCAGAGACAAAAGAACAATCCAAACAATGGACTGAAGCTGGAGGAAGTGCCCCAAAGAAGGCAAAAACTATTCAATCGGCTGGTAAGGTTATGGCAACGGTTTTTTGGGACTTCAAAGGTATTTTATTGATTGACTATCTGCAAAAGGGTAAAACAATAAATTCAGAGTACTATTGCAACCTTTTAGATCAATTAAATGTACAAATTCGAGAAAAACGTCCTGGCTTACAACACAAAAAAATAATTTTTCATCAAGACAACGCACCAGCGCACAAGAGTGTTTTAACAATGGCTAAAATCAACGAATTAAAGTACGAGTTGCTTGACCACCCACCTTATTCTCCTGATTTAGCTCCCAGTGACTTTTACCTGTTCCCAAATCTAAAAAAATTTCTTGCTGGCAAGCGTTTTACCTCAAATGAAGACGCAATTACAGTTGTAAACCACTATTTTGAAGACCTTGAGGAAAACTATTTTAATCAAGGGATAGAATTGCTAGATAAGCGTTGGACTAAGTGTATTGAAGTTTCAGGAGATTATATTGAAAAATAAAAATATTTTTGAAAAACTAACTATTCTCTTTCATTGATAGGCTAAGAACTTTCCGAACCGCCCTCGTACGTAATGGATTTGTAATGTTTTCGAATTTGATTGCCAAAATATTCAGCTGATCATGAATACCCTCACTGCTATATAAAGACAGTGTGGTAAACCACTTATACCTCAATCGAGTTCTATTCATGTGGCTGGTGGTCTAAATATAAAGACGGGCGGGTGATGGCTTAGTTAGCGTGGATGATACATACGAGTATAATTTCCCCCGTAAACGATTAATGTCATATTGTTAATGTTATTATAATTAAGTAGGCAATTTGCTTATGGTGGTGGTGGTTAACAAAATCACATGCGACTTAATAGCAGCTGCAATAAGGTGGGTCACTCGTTGTGCTAGAAAAAAAAATGAAAATAAACAAAAACGAGTAAAGTCTTAATTCGGGCGAGTACGACCAAATTGTATAGTGTGGGACATTTAAAACTTTTTAAATTTGAATCGGCTGAAAAAATTAACTGATTATTTTTTAAAAATTCTGGTTTTATAGGAAAGGTTGAACTTTGTCATTTAAGAATGGTATACCATCCGCGTTTTCACTTGGCCCAATGTGCTGAAGACTGTTATGGGGTCCAGAGAACCCGCAACTGACTATTGAGAAGCCAATGCATCCACAACGAGTCACTGTTTGGTGTGGATTTTGGGCTGGCGGCATCATTGAGAACTTTTTTTTCAAAAAAGGGCAAAGATGCCGACGATACCGTCTACGGTGACCGTTTTTGCACCATGCCTTGTTTACCAAAATTCAAGAGAATGACATGGACGTCATTTGTTCCCAACAAGACGGAGCCACATGTCAAACAGCCAACGCAATTGATAATTTACGCACTGCTGTTGAAAACCTAATAATCAACCGAGATTGTGATATCAATTGGCCGCCTTGGAGCTGTGATTTGAGCCCTTTGCATTATTTTCTATGGGGAGCCATTAAGGATAAATTGTACGCAAAGCATCCAGAGAGTATTCAAGCGTTGAATCATAAAATCACAGTTGCCATTAAAGAGATTCGACCCGAAACAATTAAAATTGTACTGAAAAAAAAATTGGAGTGATCGGATGAGGTGCTGTCCAGCTAGTTGTGGTAGTCATATGAATAATATTGTGTTCCATTATTAAATGACTAAGATCGGCCTTTCCAATAAAACCACAAATTAAAAAAAATTATCATTCCATTTTGTATAGCCGATTCAAATTTAAAAAGATAAATCGCCCACCCTATATCATTATCGACTCAAGACCACTTGCGTGTCCTTTTAAGATATCGATGCAAGAGGTCTCAGCCAGTAATAAAATTTATTATACTCTTCAACGAAGAGTGGACGATTTTCTAAATTTGTCATTGCCCAAAAACGTCTCTCATGCTTATAAAAGGTGATCAAGAGTCAATATTGACATACGAGTGTTCAAATGAAAGCAAATCCAAATATAGAGTAATATTTAGGTTTAGACTGAGATTAGGGACGAACGGTACCAAAAAACGGCCGATTTTGTTTGCGCTTTAGTAGGGACGAGGGTAGGCTAAGCATGATCAGCTTTTTATTGTTTATGTTTTTTTTTTTATTTTTATAAACTTTGTCCATTTTGTTTTTCCCAAAATTTAACAATGTGTTTTGAGACTTTTTGAAGCCGCACATTTTTTTAGATTAGTATTTTTGTTAAGCTCGTTTGTTTTATTTCGGTCTTTTTCTTTTACATATTGAATAGGCATTACCCGGCTCGAGAACTCTTCCATCTATATTTAAACAGAAGGCAAGCAAACTGGCAAAGTAACATTGATAGTGGCTGCATACAGCTTTTATCGCGATTTTGGGTCCGCGACGACCTTCATCAGAAAGCTTTGCTTTAAGACCAGGTTCTTGCCAAACGAATTGCTGTTGTAAATCTCACTTTTCAAGATTTTTTCACACAATTGAATTCTGATGAAGTTCGTCACGGACTCGAAATCGCGATAAAAACATGTGCTTATAACGGACAAAAAAATACATTTCAAATTCGATTCACAAGGGTACATGTGGTCGAGTTGAAATCCCAATATTTTTTGGGTATTGGAAATTGCGCCCACCAATTATAGGAAGATTTTTCACATTCAAGCTAAATCGAAATGCAGCACATGGTCGAATGTGATAACTTAACACTGCAGAAAAGGAATTTATGGGATCTAGCATAATTATAAAATTAAAGAAAAAAATGTACTATTTGCTTACTAATTATTGGATGGGGTTTTTTGACATTCTTCATTTAAATAAAGGTTCCGCATTCAAGTTTAAAAAAAAAATGAATCATAAAATATTACTGTTTCCCAAACCTCCCTTTTACAATTTATTCTATAATTCTGTATTTATGTTGGAACCCATACATTATGTTGCTGCAATATAAAGTAAACACATTGAGGTAATTTTGGATAGCTTTAGTCTGTAACAGGATTTTAAAATTGTTTCAACATTCATCATGGAGTGGTCGGATAATGAGAACCGTATCGCTGTAATAGCGCTTTTCAAGTGTGAAATGAAAAAAGCGTTATTTTCAAAACGCTTCGGCCACTAGGGATTAGCCGCATGTTCGTCTACCGATGCATACAACTGTTTGAGGAGACTGGAGATGTAAAAGACCGCCACCGGTCGGGCCGCCCACCCTCTGTTCGAACACCTCATGTCATCAAAACCGTTAAATCAAGAATTCACAGAAATCGGCTCCGAAAACAGAAAATCATGGCCCGTGAGATGAATATTAAAAAAGACTTGGGACTTGAAGCTTCCAAACGACGTACTGGACATTCATTGACTGCAGCTTTGTTTACCGATAAAACAATTTTTACCGTTCAGGAAATTTAACAAGTAAAATAATAGTGTATGCGCGGTCATCTAAGGAAGCATCCAAGGTTGGAAAAGGGTCATCACCCAGCTTCAGTCTTGGTTTGGTGGGGTGTCTCTTACGATGGGGTCACTGGCCTGCATTTCTGCTAACAAGGAGTCAAAACATCGGCCAAAGTTTATCAAGAAATCGTTTTGGAAGCTGTTGTAAAGCCTCTTAACAATTCCCTGTTTCAAAACCAGCCATGGACTTTCCAGCAGGATTCTGCGCCGGCCCATAAGTCTAAAACGTCCCAGGCCTGGCTTCGAAACAATTTGCCAGCGTTCATTTCCTCTGAAGAATGGCCCTCAGGCGGTCCAGATTTGTACCCATTGGATTACAAATTGTGGACGGTTATAGAGGACAAGGTTTGGCACAAAAGACACCCCAACATTGGATCTCTTAAGGCTGATTTGGTTCGAGCTGTGGCCAATTTTCCAATGTACGAGGTTCGTGCAGCTATTGACGACTGGCTAGTACGACTCAAGGCGTGTGTAAATGCAAAAGGCGGACATTTCGAATAAGTAGATTCTTTTTGGATACAATATACATCAATAAATTTATTAAAAAATATTTGGTCCAAAAACATTCAGTACTTTTTATTTTACAGCATAAAACGTGTGTAAGAGTATTTATGACCCTACTAAGTATAGCAATTTGAAAAAATGGACCTTTTATCCAGTCAAAAACTTCAGCGTCGCGTTACATAGAAACGGTGGATGATTTAAACATTTTTTTTAGATTATCAAAACATTCAACTACTTTTTACATAATAAAGTATAGGGTAATCAATGTAGAGGTATTTTTTTCAATACCAAAAAATACAAAAATTTATATCAAGTGTGGAATCTTTATTGTTTATTCGGAAGGACAGTTATGCCATTTTTTTTAATACAATATCCTTCAAATGTTGGCCGCAATCTCAGGGTGTCCATTCTGACAGTCCAATTTTGTATGACTCGTTCGAGCATTTCGACCAGTATGGCGTTAATGACACGGGTCAGCATAGACTTGTGACTTTACGTAGCCCCCAAAAAAAAGCTAAAGGTGTTATATCACACGATCTAGGCGGCCAACTCACCGGTCCAAAACGTGAAATTAGCCGCTCTCTAAAATGACCTCTCAGTAGATCATTGTTTGCGCAGCTGGTGTATGACAAGTGGTACCGTCCTGTTGATACCAAGTGTCGTCAAGATTACGGTCTTGAAATCCAGGTAAAAAGGCAAAAACTGATACCATGGCGCGATAGCGAGCACGGCTACATTTGTCCATCATCATTTATGAACAAATATGGACTGATGATTCCATCAGCCCATAAACTGCACCAAACCCTGGGTTTTATCTGCTGCAATTTTGTTTAGTGACGTTGCCGTTGAGCCAGAAATGGGCCTCATCACTTAACAAAATTTTGGTCGAAAACAGCGGATCTTCTTTGAGCTTTTGAAGAGCCCAAACACTAAAACGGCTAAGCAGGAGTATCGTTAGCCTTCAATTCCTGCACGAGCTGTGTTTTGCTCGCTTTCAAACCAAGATCCTTCCTTAAAATGCTCCAAATTGTTCCATACGTCAAGCCAAGTTTTTGAGAACGGTGCAGAATCAATTACTGGAGGTTTTTACGTACACTCTCAGCTTCTGCCGCTATGTTTTCAATACTTCGTGCTGGATGTGGTCTTTTAGATCGAGTATTATACAATAGTTAAAATTGGGTTTCAATGTTGACGATGGTAATCCGAATAGTGCATTTGGTAGGCCGATTATGTCGACCATAAAAGGGTAAGCGCACGAAAAACGTTACTCACCGAACGCTCATTTCCATAATACAGTTGCATAATTTGGGGACGTTGTTGCGGTGTAAGCCTTTTCACGATAAAATGGTAAATTACGAGGGCGACCGCAAAACTAACTGGCCTGGCACATTTTCTGTTTTACTAGCAACTTTTTTTGTTTTTTAAAAGCAATCTTTTATAAGCCATCTGTCAAAATTTCCGAAATATTAAATGATTATTTTCTTTGTTACTGGTGATTGAAGTAAACAAGTTTTATAATTTTTGAAAAATGGAAAATAAAGAGTTTCGTGCGGTAATTAAACACTTTTATATGAAAGGTTAGACGCCACAATTAATCAAAGATGAATTGGATTCTGTTCTTGGTGATAATGCACCATCATACTCCACCATGAAATCCTGGGTTCAACAATTTAAAATGGGTCGTTCAAGTACGGAAGATGAACAACGCTCTGGAAGACCGAAAACTGCTACTACTATTGAAAACATTAGAAAAATATTTAATGAAGTGACTAAAGATAGACAAATAAAGCTCAGAGAACTTGCTGATATTGTTAAAATACACGAAAAACAAGTTTGGAGTATTTTAAATGATGAACTCCACATGAAAAAGATATCCGCTAGATGGATGCCGCGTTTGTTGACTTTGCCCCAAAAAATCGTCCGTTAAACCACTTCCGAGGAGCTTTTAGCGATTTATCAGCGTAATCCAATAGAGTTCTTGCGCCGATTCATAACTGTTGATGAAACATGGATCCATCACTACATCCCAGAATGCAAAGAACAGTCAAAACAATGGATAGAAGCTGGTAAAAGTGGTCCCAAGAAGGCGAAAACTGTTAAGTCAGCAGGAAAAGTAATGGCCATAGTATTTTGGGATGCAAGGGGTATACTATTTATTGATTATCTTGAGAAAGGAAAAACTATAAATAGTGAATATTATTGTGTATTATTGGATCGGTTGAGTGAAGAAATCAAGATAAAACGACCGCATTTAGAAAAAAAGTTCTTTTTCGTCAAGATAATGCTCCTTCACACACTGCATTTTTAACTTAACAAAAACTGGCCGAATTACGATTTGAAATTGCTCCGCATCCACCATATAGTCCAGATTTAGCTCCTTCTGACTATTTCTTGTTTCCAAATTTAAAAAATTTTCTCGGTGGCAAAAAATTTTCGTCCAATAGCGAGGTTATTGCTGAAACTGAGGCATATTTTGAAGGTCTTGCAAAGTCTTATTTTTCTGATGGAATTAAAAAACTTGAAAAACGTTTGATGAAGTGTATTGAGTTGGATAGAGATTATGTTGAAAAATAAATAATAATAATTCCAAAAAAAACGGTTCTTTTTATGTTAGGCCAGTTAGTTTTGCGGTCGCCCTTGTATACTGAAAAGTGAAAAATTACTTTAGACTGATCACCCTTTATAACATCAATTATACAAAATTTTAAATGTTTTAAACATTTTCAATTGCAAAATTTGTAAATTCCTAACTGAATCATTTTTTCTATGAACTTGTGAAATTGTTTATTTTTTGCAATTGGTTAAAAATCGATTTCTAATGTATATCTTACCGAACATAAGACCCTCGTAATTTTTTGCAAATTGCGGTGTTGTTACACCAACACTAATACAATTTCGTTATCTAATTTAAATGTTTACTGTGCACAATTGGTTTTTGACTCAATTTTTTTTTCCAACTTTGTTTTTTTATCTATACCAACCAATACTACCAATATTTATTCTTATTTATTTGCATAGTACAATTTTTTGTTTTGTTTTGTTCTACTTTTGCCGACATAGCTGGTGGTAGACGGGGCAGAAGAGCGGCGCTATGTCGAATTGTATATGCGTAAATTAATATATTCAATTTGTTTATTTGAAATTATCAGTGTTTGTCTTTGCATCTAAAGCGTAATGTTTTGCTGTCGTGTTGTCGTCGATTCAACGTTAACCATCGACTGATGGAATATGTATGTAATCGTTGGTTCATTAAATAATTTTTGGGAATATTTTTATTTATTTGATACGTACATATATGAGTATTGTTTTATTGCGCGTAAGCTAGTTATTGTGATTACCGTGGTAAATATTTCTTTGTAAGCCGAACAAACAGAAACTAAAAATAAATAAATAAAAAATGTAATATCTTCTTAAATGGTCGAGTCAAACGACCAACAAATACCAAGGACTTATAAGAAACCAAATTAAAACAAATTTTACTTGGAATCAAAATATAGATTTATTTCTAAGAAGTGCTTGAAATTTGGACAGAAATCAAAAGATCCTAGGGAACAAAAAGAATGGTCCTTGTCAAAACTACCGACAAAAACAAATCCAAATACGCTTGCTAAGACATCACTCAGATTAGGGCTCGAGCTAATGGAAACTATTTAAACAGATTTAGAATTTTAAATTCTGGGTAATATTGACGATGCCACCCATGTAAATTATGGATATAAAAAAGAAGACCTATATGTATCGGGTGATCAATCTAGAGGTATTTTTTCAATAGGGGTTTTTTTACAGATAACGCGTGAGTTGTCTTAAACGTTATTTTTTTCTGTATTGCTTACCATTTCATCAAAAAAAGACTTACATCGCAACAACGTCTCCAAATTGTGCAACTGTATTATGAAAATGAGCGTTCGGTGAAAAACAGTTTTCGACCAAAATTTTGTTCCGGGATGAGGCCCATTTCTGGCTCAACGGCAATGTAAAACAAAATTGCTGAAATTGGGCTAAAGAGCAAAGAGAAGAGGTTCAAGAAGTGCCATTATATCCAGAGAAACCCAAGGTTTGGTGCGGTTTATGGGCTGGTGGAATTATCGGTCCTTATTTTTTCAAAAGTGATGATGGTCGAACTTTCAATGGCGCTCGCATTGCTTTATCATATCGGACTTTTTGCTACCCGAAATTGAGGCCCACAATCTTGACGACATTTGGTTTCAGCAGGACGTTGCCACTTACCATACAGCTGCTCACACAATGGATCTATTGAGAGGTTATTTCGAAGAGCAGCTAATTTCACGGTTTGGATCAGTGATTTGGCCGCCTAGATCGTGTGATATCATACCTTTTCTTTGGGGCTACGTAAAGTCCAAAGTCTATGCTGACAAACCAGCTACGATTCAGGTTTTGGAAGCCAACATTACGCGTGTCATTAACGTCAACCCAGTCGAAATGCTCGAACAAATGCTCGAGTCATCCAAAATTGGACCTTCAGAATGTACACCCTGCATAGTTTAGGCCAATATTTGCATGAAATTATATTCAAACAATAAAATGTATTATCGAATGAATGTCTTATCGAATAAATAATACAGATTTTACACTTGATTTAAATTTATGCATATTTTTATTTTGAAAAAAATACCTTTAGATTGATCACCCGATATCAAGGATGATGCACCTAGTGGTTTCATAAAATAGTTATTTTTAGAGGTAACATCTCTCCCACTCCAGCTTTTTTAGGAATTGTTGGGCTTGAACATTTTTCATGTTTCCACATTAAACATAAGTTTTGGCCAAATTGAGGCACCACCGCGCACCCAGTGCGCAAGTTTGTGAGACCGGCATGCTAGTGGACAACATTCATGGTTTTCGTCCTCGAACGGCCCGTATCGATGAAAATTAGGCTACTGTTTTAAAGAGAAACCTGGAACATGAACTCGCCAGCGATCTCAACAACTCAATATTTCGGCCAGCAGCCTGAAGCGAATTTTACACGTAGACCTTGCATTAGAATTTTCTATTGACTCAGCAATTAAAGGCACACGACCATCTGTAAAAAAGTAATCATTTTCGACGAAGTACATTTTCATCTTGGTGGCTATGGTGACAAGCATTATTTCCCCAACTGGAGATCGGCAAACCCGCAAGTGGTCTTAGAAAACCAACTGCCAATTAGTGACAGTTAAGTACTTTTTGGAGTGGAGGCGTCATTGGCCATTTTTTTTTTTTGAAAATGCCATTTGCTTCATTTTGGTTAAAAGTGGGCCGGATACATGTTTTAGGCGTTATATGGTTTCAGCAGGATAACGTGCTATGGCAAGTTTCCACGTTCACTAATGTTGTTGTTGTAGCGCCACTAGTGCCGGGGTAAAAACGCTTGGCCGAAGAGTTACTCCTTCGGGTCGATCCGGTGCATAGAACCGGCTGTAGGGGCATCGCTAATCGTTCGTTAGTCGTGTTATCCGTCGTTTTGGTGATGCTGCACGGATCCTTCTGAAATTTGAAACATAATTTGCGAACTATGCTATGTAATATGTTTTAGACCCACTGTAACAATATCCCGACAAGCAATCCTTAAAAGCGAAAAAATGTTTTTGCACAAATGATCGATACTTAGGTTAACATGCATTGCAAAACTTAAGAAGGAAGTATTTAACATAAGTGGCCATTTTTAAGGAGCAAAATGACAGGATGTGTTTGGGTGTTTAGATAGCTTGGTTTTTCGAAAATGCGGTTTTTGCTAGAGCGGACAATCCAACATTCAGGTTTTAGAGATAAGATGTTTTTTGTATGCATTCACGATTATATTAAGGATCACTAAATTTTGCAGATATTTACTAAATTGTATAAATACAAATTTTATTCATAGGTTCATTCCAGCAAATTTACAAGGGTTTTGAATCAGTGGACTATTATTTACGGGATTGAATGCAATGTGGTTTAAATTTGACAAAGTGGTCTTCTGGAACTGTTTTCATGAGAAGGTCTTGAAAATGCTCGCCCCTTTTGTATTATTATGAAAATTAAAGAAAAAAATGTATAAAAGAAAAAATTTTACTCGTACTGTGTGGTTTTGCCGTATTTGTTTTTGTTCCTTCATTGTTAGAATTCTCGGAATAAAAAATAAAAGAATCGAAAGTGTTTTCTTTCTCTCTCGTTTGTTTAACAACCAGCACACATGCATACTTTAGGTTGAATACATTCACCGACATGCAGCAAACATACGGTCGAAAAGTGATGATATACAGTTACGGACAAAAGAATAGGGTACTTGAAGTAATTTGGGAAGAAACGAAAAATAATTTTTTAAAAAATCAAATGTTTGTTACTTAATTTAATATTATTTCATCGCTTTTAACATAACGGGTGATCAATTTAGAGGCATTTTTTCAATAGGGTGTTTTTAGAGATTACGCATGCGTTGTGTTAAACTTTATTTTTTCTTCTTTTCAAAATTGTTTGCCATGTCATCATGAAAAGATTTACACCGCGAAAGCGGTCCATGGGCTGGTGGAATCATCGGTTTATATTTTTTTTTTAAATTTGTAACGGGTTATCAATCTAGAGGTATTTTTTCATTAGGGGGTTTTTCACAGATTACGCATGAGTTGTGTTTAACTTTATTTTTTTTCTCTTTGCAGTATTGTTTGCCATTTCATCATGAAAAGACTTACACTGCGAAAATAACAGTTTGGTGCGGTTTATGGTCTAGTGTAATGATCGGTCCATATTTTTTAAAAAATGATGAGCGGAACGTAACCTTGAAGGGTTTTGGAAGCCAACATTACGCGTGTAATTAACGCCTTTCCGATCGAAACGCTCGAAAGAGTCAGCCAAAATTGGACCCTCAGAAAAGTTATCTATAAAACTTTGGTTTAAGAGCTTATATTTAGTTGTATACCCAATATTTTAGTAAAACAGTTTGCATCTTGTAGGTATTAAGTCCACCAAATAATGACAAGTTCTTTTAAGAATAGAATATCATGCGGATTAAATGTTTATCCCAAAATTCGTCCTTATTCCTTATTTTTTTTTGGTTAAATTTGTTCCCTGATTTTTTTTAAAATATTATGTAGGATTTTGATAAGGCAATCCTACGGGACGTGGTATTTTATTCACGTTGTGATACCGAAACCAATTTTTTTTCAATACCCGTTTAAATATTTATTTTAAAGGGCATTATCCATTATGAATAGGGCAGCTGCACTTCGCTTAGGATATGGTTGTAAATATTAGTATCCGTGTTTTACATAATCCATTATATGGACCATAATTCATGTATAGGAAAGGATCCCTAAAATATGTTTTTATCTTTTCCATTCTTATCAGTTTATGTTTTGTAGCGGGAGTAAAGTTCTTTATTTTTTCATCATCACCAATTACATTTATTTAAGATTAATCTAAGTTAATTTCAGATAAACTAAGATTCTCGGTCTATCTTTCAAAAAAAATATGTTTCTCCTGTAGCGCATTGCATACAAAATTCGACGATCTTCCAATGTTAACTTTGAAGTTTACCTTTATCTTTTACATTTCGAATGATGGAAAGGTAAAAGATAACTCAGTGCATAACTCAAACCATATTTTTGGTTTTACTTATTTTGTTAGTAAGATATTTTTCTATATTTGAACTTACAAAACACTTTTTACGGCTAAAAGTTGTTATTTTTGTAAAATAATAATCATTACTGAAATTTGAAGTTTACCCTATTTTATTTTCCGCACCAAAAGTTCTTCAATTTCTCATGTTAGACAATGTACCACATTGTCTTACATTGTAACACAACATTCGCAATAATTCCAAACAAAAAATTTCAAAATACCATTGAAAATGTCTTATATATTTCGAAAATTGTGTGCAGATTATTAGTGACCCTTTTTTTGTCCGTGACTGTATTTACTTGTACAGCTGTACGAGCACTCAGATGTTTATCAAACGACAATGTCTCTTCGATGAGTCTCAGAACAGTGCTGCCGAATTGTTTGCCGAGAAATTCCGTCAACTGAAAACAAAAGCTAGAAAGCGCTAAATTTATCATTTTCACTTTAAAGTACCATTTACACTCTATGGTAAAAATTAACGCGAAATTTAATTGGCAAATAACATTTGCTCAGTGAACTTGTGGTGTGAAAAAGTAGCTGTGGTAAACTTAATTACACTGTGCAACAGTTAATTGGAGGCTAGATGATTCCCTTGGGAAATAAGAAGACTTACACAGGACAATTGGCGAAAGACAATTAAGAATTTGAATGGTTGTCAAAAAAGGAAACAAATGTTCGTGTGACGTTGGCGTTCAGGCAATTATAAAGACAATACACTTTTTAACAAACCGTCGTTGGAGTCGTTTCGCGCTCTGGTTTTGTTTTATTTACATTTTCACAAAATTTTTACAAACGTTAGTCTAATAAAAATATACCACTATTAGCATCTTAAGTCAAACCACTTGTTTGTGATTTTGAGTTGAGCTGTTTTGTTTGTAATAACTTTTATTCCGTTGCCACTTACTCAAATAATCTTTACATATATTTTAAAATTTCGTATAATTGGTAACGCTATTTTAAATATTTTTGGAATTATTGTGAATGAAAAGAGTAACTTAAAATTATAATATGGCAACGCCATACAATTAAAGATAAAATTGTACATCGTCTTAAATGTAAGTAAAATGTCAAACTTAGTTGCGAAAAATAGGGTCAACGGCATAATTTGTTAAAAACCAATTATTAATTTTAGCCGCGAAAAGTGCTTTGTAAGTGCTAATATAAAACTGTAAAAGAACGTTTTTTAAAATATCTTCATATGGCAAAGTGAGTAAGTTTCATCATTCGAGATTTAAAAGATTAAGGCTTAACTCAGCTTCAGAAAGAAAAAAAATGTTTTAAGAACGTAGTATTTTGTGTGCAATGGCTTTCAATAACAAAAATAACTATATAATAATTAGAACGCGAAAAAATTCAGCTAAAGAGGCAAATGGCATTAAGCTATTGTAAACTCGCAACCGTATTAAGTCTTCTGAAGCTGTTGAAACTAACTAAGGAGTTAAAATTTGGACTATCACTTTAAAATACCGATTTGTAGAACACATTTAATTCGGTTGATCTTCCCGAAAAGTCCCAGTTGTAAAAAAAGACAGCGACAAAATCGAATACTATTTGGAAATACATAGAAGCTATTAAGTTTTCTGGAGCATTGGAACTGTGTTAGGAGTTAAAATTTCTAATATAACTGTGAGATGCCCATTTGAAGAACGCATTTTATTCGGTAGAGTGCCCGAAGTTTAAAACGAAATCGAAAAAAATTAATATTATTTGAAAATACACATACACATTTCACTTTCTAGTAAAACTAATGACAACAAGATGCTAATAACAAAATATTAATACTTAAAATAATATTTAGATTACTTCTGTTGTAAATATTGTTTTCTAGTTAAAATTACTCTACATATTAAATCGCATATAATCAAGTTAAATTTGAAATTAACTTAAATATGTACTAATAAATGTAATAAAATTACTGGATTTTATAATTTATGTTTTTTATCTTAAATTTCTCCCGAAGAAGTTGGAAACAAACCAAAGAAACGTTAAGAAAAATTTGAAGAAAATTAGTTTTATTTACATTCGAAACAGAAAATATCAAATAGTTTCTTTTAATAATCAGCATAAGGCAATCAAAAACGAACTA
Organism: Hydrotaea diabolus; assembly: GCA_963513945.1. Classification (NCBI taxonomy): domain Eukaryota; kingdom Metazoa; phylum Arthropoda; class Insecta; order Diptera; family Muscidae; genus Hydrotaea; species Hydrotaea diabolus. The sequence goes on from OY740719.1 coordinate 127,255,826, forward strand.
GAACTTTCGCTCCAAATGATTATAATAATCTAGAGACGCTAGAATTTGGGGAAAACCTCTAAATAGGCATCATTGATCTAAGTGTATGTGTGTATTATACACACCGCCTCAGCTATTAGTGACCTTGAAATTTTCAAAATAAAAACATTACTTTTTTTCGTTAAATTTCAATTTGATTTTTTTGCTGCCAAATAATGACAAAAAAATGTATATTATTATCGGTGCCTAGAGGCTCAAGGGCGAAAAATCCGTTGTTATATTTTTGGTGATTTTGCGGTATAAATCATAATACAGTTATCAATCCAAACTGACAAAAAAAATAACATTCCATAAGTGCATAAGAAAAAATAACAAGCCTTTGTAAAAGTCATGGGAACCGATCGAATTTGGAAGTACAAGGTGGCGCACGAATCTTGCTACAAAACAAAACGTAATAATTTTTTTTCTGTGTGAGCAATCGGCTTATTCTTTATTTTATTTGGAGGATTAGTATTTAGATTTATCAAAATGAATGCTTGGGATACCGAGAATAGAATTTGGATAGTGCAGCGGTACCATGCCTTGCAGTACTGCATTTCCGTTTAAACGGAATTCATGCGGGTGTTTAACGGAACTCCCCCGAGTAGATGGGCCATTATGAGGCTGGTAAACATGTTTGCGGAATCTGAAAGCATCGTGCGAAGACCGTACCATCGAGATCCCTATGTTTGGGTTTAAGACACCATCGCGGCTCTAGCATCGTCAATTTAGGCAAATTCAAGCGTTTTGACTCGAAACTTATCGACGCAAATTGCGGTTAGCAGACGGTCATTACAATGGATAATTCACGAGACTTAAACTTGTTTCCGTACAAAATCCAACTTACAAGCAATTTAAACCCTGTCGATTTGCCTATTCGAATGGAGCTTTTGCCAAACGATTATTGAAAAGGCTTAGAAGACAACAGCTTGATAAATTGCTTGTTTGTGTCCCATTTTGATCGAACGAGTTACTGTGTGGTGAGCAGTTTCATCAAGCTGCATTGTGGGGACTTCTTTGAAGAAAGCGGTGTAACAGTGACAGTGTCAATGGGGATCGTTATTTAAAGAGTTTAAAGGAGTTGTTTTACCCAGACCTCGCCGAAATATCCGATTCAACAGCGTTTGGGTTCCAGCAAGATGGAGCAACTGCACACATAGCCACCCGGGTTATGGCAGAGCTCCAACGAAAATTCCCAAACAAATTAATATCCAACGAATTAATATCCGATCCCAACTTCAACCCTTCAGGCCACAATAAATAATTTTCTGATCAGGTGTCGCATATGCGTGGATGAGCATGGAGGTCAATACGTTCTATTACCTTCAAACACAATAAGTCATATAAAATTAAATTGAATTTTCCATACAATAAAAAAAATACCTTGATTAAAAATTGCATTTCAAAAAGAATCTTGGAGATTATTTAACTACAGCCGAACCTGAATAAGTGGAACCTGCATAAGTTGGAATTCTCTATAAGTGGAACAGTTTTGGCGGTCCCCGCATTCTAACAAAAAAATAAACAACTCGACGCAGGGTTGTCAGGCTTGGCGATTTCTCGTCATAGGATAGAGGGGCATATATATTGGCAATAGTATCAATGCAATTATATTAATGCGAAACTGACGCATTAAATGAAAACAATATAGCAGTACTTTAATATGAGTAATCCAGGCGTATTTATTAAAATTGATCAAATAAAAGAAATGAAAAATAACAAATCAAAATGACAGATTTTATCTTAAATCAAAAACATTTTGACTATTTTTTTACATTTATTAGTTTTTTTGTTTTTGTTAATAAAAGCTCATTTTTCTGTTTGTATTCCTAATTAATTGAACTATGAAATTTGAATTTAATGTCAATAAAAAGAGTTTTAGAATTTTTCTTACACCAACTGAATTTTTCAAAATGGAGGAATGCTTTACCCATTTAAGATGGATGAAAATCAAACTACCTGAACAAGTGAAAAACTGACTTTAGTGGGGTACCTATTTAAGTGCGAATAAGCAGCCGGTCCCTTGCGATTCCACATATCCAGGTTCGACTGTATTACTCAAAAAAACGCCTGTCTTATCAAGGTGGAAAATCGCCGCAGAATATGCAAGGTGTCCAATTCGGCTTTAAAATTGGTCTACTTGTTTGTTACTCGCGCTCACCAACGTACACATAAAGTGACCTTTGAATTCTTTTTTAAACGATGAATTTGTGCAGATAGATGTCTTTGCAATCTTGAAAAACTTAAAAATCGTTTGATTAAAATCGATTCATTTCCAACGTACTCCTGCTCCCTATAATACATTTTTACCCAATCAACGCTGTGCAATAAAAATCAAACTTATTTTAGGGTTTCAATAAAAAGAAAGTGCAGTCGATGTCTTCTTCCTCGTGGTGTTTATAACCAACACCCGTCTGCACTACACAGAAAATGACGTTGGCACCCTCGACAACGTCGTTGACACACAAAACAAACCGAATGAAACACATAAAACTGAATAGAAAATAAAAGTACATAATAAACAAAAAAAAATCAAAGATCACGATCACGTTCATGAAAAAACACAAAAACAAATTGTATAAAATACAGAAATAGTAAAAAATGAAATATTTACTTTAGCTTAAATACAGGTTGCGTCACTCTGTTAAATGATGTGGCACCACTGACGCACAGTGGCGGTGTTTTTCGGGACGTCGTCGAAATGGATGACCATACTATGCCCGTCCCGTCTGTGGGTCTATTGCACGATAGCGACCAAACGAAATCAGGAGAATGGCATAATGACTCATACTTATAGGTGTTTGGGCGAATTCTGCCCAGATGGAAATAAAAATACTGTCTGAATAAAAATACTCAATCATTTTGTGTACCTCTGAATAAAAATACTAAATAATTTTCTGTTCAACATTTCGCCATAATTTGTGGGCAAATAATGGCCTAACTGTAGGTCGTTAGTTAGTAGAGACTCACAGTGCGCACCTAAAATGAGGATGGTTTTTGGACTTTCGTGCTCGTGTTACCCACTGGGATATGACAACCAACCAATTATAAAGCATATCGGGCCCTTGCCGCAAAAAATAAGTAAGAGCCTTTTTGTAGAAACTCGCATTTAAATGAAATTTGAAAGAAAATTGCAGAACGCTTTTAATCCCAAAATATTAAACAACAATTGTATTCGAATCCTTCAAATAAATTAGACAAAATACAAAAAAAAAAAAAACTTTCCTGCAAAATTTTCTATTTGGCGCTTACGTCTTTTTCGCAGTAATGGCTCGATATGTAACTTTGGTACCAATAATTGGTGGTAACAACAAATAAATTCTGTGTAGTAACCAAACCCCGGTTAGTTCGCTGTTGTAACATATTATACGAGTATTTTCTCTGTGTGTATAACACGGATATAGAAAATGAACAAAAAATTAAAATTTACCTTTTTTGTTCGTAACAATACACAAGTTTGATTTTTTAGGGTTTCGAATTATTTTTTTTTTTTATTTTCTATTAGTCGTCAGTCGTTATTTTTTATAGATTTGACAAAGGTTCAAGGTTTATATACTCTAGATTCAAATAAACAAAAATGTATTCACTGCTTTGAAATCGACTTCATACGGAAGTGGGTCATGTCATCCACAAATCTTCAAATCTCCCACTGTGCAATTATAGCCGAATACAACAAAAATAGACACACTTTAACGTTGCATTACATTATATGACGTGGAAAAAAAGTCTATGACCATACAAAAAGAAAACACAAATTTGTTATTGAAAGTAATATTAACAAAGTATGTTTGAGAGAATATAGAGAGAGAGAGAGATACAAGGAAAAAACACGCAACGTCGTCTACTATTGAATGTCACTCATATATTAGTTGCGTTCTTTTCAGGTTACTGAACTAATAGATCATTTTCAGTAGTGGGAACTGACTGTATTGAATAGACAAAGTATAGGTAACCCCTTACTACTAACGATGATTATTAGAACTGAATTTGTACATTAATTTCATGTTATTATCGATTATAGGCTATAAGAACTCTGCATTCGGTTGTCATTACCACGAGCATTTGTTAACTAGACCAACTGATGGTTAAATTTTATGTATTCGGTTATCTGACCGAAATATTACAAAAGTTTATTTTATTTTTATAGAAACAATTAATAATATTTATTCTGTTATTTGACTTATGAGCAGGCTTTTTTTTAAACAAAGATTTTACTTACGAATCTAATTAGTGCAAAGATTTTCTACATCATATTGGTAAAGTGGGTCAAAAGAATTCAATTTTGGTATTAAAGTGTCCAAAATAAGATAATGCTGGTTATAACACATTATTTTTGCGGAGTAAAAGGGAATTTTAAACCTAAATAATTCCGGCTACTGAAGGGCTGATGTAAAGCAAAATACCTCAAATCAATAATTGAAGCCTTGACTACAGACGTGATAAAAATATATACTTTCATATCGGTCATATTTTGTAGGTTATTGAAAATAAATGGGTAGAAAAAAATCTAATATTCAAATTGCCCTTTTTGTCGATTTTATCTTAAGATAATCTAGTTTTATTTGTGACGGTCTATACTAAAACGATAAGAGTAGTTATCTAGTAAGTCATTTTAAACCCAAAAACGATCTTTTTTAAAAAATGTATACATTTTCATTAAAAAAAAGTACACGCTACAACAGAAATTCTTCACTTTTTCGGAAAAAGGACGAAATCTTATAGATACACACAGAGAACAGATTCGTGGCCATAACCGAATATTGAGGTTACATGCACCTCGAGTATTCCATCCGTACAACCGACTGTTAGTTGGTGCTCTGCACTTTTTAGTTATTGGAACTGTATAAGTAGTATCGCTGCAACATACCAACTATCCACACCTGTAGAAGAGAATTTTTGGATCAAGAATTCACATACCAAACTTTTTCAACGAAAAAAAATTAAAATTTTAGTGAGAGGCAAAAAAACTGTTTGCTAACACAATTGAAGTACCTGAAGTACTTATAAGGGGGCTAATGACGAGGACAAAGTGAAAAGTATAATAGATGAGTTCCACTGGAAAAGATGTGGTTAATCGATTGGCTTAAAGTCGAATAATCGAATTATTTTATAAAAAAAATACCATAAAGAAACCTATCTTTATCATCACTAATAATTAGTTTCAACAACAAAATGTTTGCAGAGCTATTCTAATTCTTTGGTAATACCGAACAATAAGTTGAGAGTGCAGTACGGGGATCATATTTATCATATAGTGGTATTTCGAACATCCATTACGATTATAAATATTCGGTAATAGCAACCAAAATTCTCGTTTTGCAACCGATTCATTGTAGATCCAACCGATATCCAAATAATTTCTCTGTGTGTAGGAATTTACTATATCGCTCAAGTCTTTCGTTTCTTGGGAAATCATTCATCCCCTCCGAGAAAGTCAAAACTTTTGTTGCATAGTGTAATATGTTGCAACAGCGAACTAGACGGGGGTTGGCTACTACAAAGAATTTCAGTTGTCCCCTTTGTTAAACACTCAATTTGCGTCAAAAGGTTTGATAGTCAACTGTAGTTGATTTGGGACTGCTGATCCCGAATCTGGTCTCCGATTTGTAGGATAAGATCTAGTTTAGGAGATATTCACATGAACCCTTATTTTCTTTTTTAATAAAAGGATCCCTAACTGATTTTTTTGTAAATATGTTTTTAATAACAATGTTTTTGAAAATGCACACATGTGTATTAGATTCAAATTTATTCAAATTTGAGTCAACATTTTTTTCAAACGTAAATTAGTAGTTTTTTTTTTATAAACGTTTGAAAATAGTGTTGAGTCAAATTTGAAGTTTGACCTCTGAAAACACCATGAAGGGTCATAGCTAGTTCAAAAACTGTGTAAGAGAAAGTTTTTTGCCTGTATATTTGCAACACAAATGCTTAAGGTGTATTTTCCGAAAGTCGTCTGGCTTACGAGTTTAGCTCATCAAAGCTTGCAACTAGTTTTACTCCATTTTTAGGGCTAAAAGTCGGGACGGACTGGCCGGTTTCCATCCGATTGAAACAATTTTTGCACGGATATTATTTTTGATGGCCAATATACTAGAAAATGAGCGGGGAGAGCGAAGAATAACATTTTTCCCTTTTTTATGTATTTCATGGAGGCTCCAATGTTTATGAGTTTTCGCACAAAGGGGAAAGTTGTCCACATTTCGTACAAACTCTTGAACTCAGTCAAATTTAATCGGATTGTAAAGTTAATTAGCTTTTTGGACGTGGATTTTAAAACGCTATAATGGCAATATTATGAAAATACAACACCGGTAAAAAATCCAAAATTTAGGCAGCTTAAAGTAATTTTTTGTAACGAAATTTCGGTAGAGTTGTGCATATATTTTCAACAATTCTTATCCGAAACAAAAACACTGCATATCGTTAAAAAGACAAAAGGACTTCACAACGCGCTTAAATTTTTGAAAATATGTTTACAAATAAATCAGAAAGGGGTCCACTTAATAACCAAACCGAAAATAACAGTTTAAGTGAATATCTCCTAAACTAATCTGATTTTTTTTAAATTTTGTTGCCCAGCGTTATTGGTACCAAAGCAACATGTACTTCATAGTTGGTTGTTTGTCATAACCACCAGTTTGGCAACCAATACTTTTACTGAATTTGGTTGGTATAACTGACGTATTGGCTGTATGAATCGGAATGTTTTTGTGTCTAACATCTTTCGGTCAGTCTAACTATGTAACCATCAATACCATGGTGATTGTTGATGATTGCAATAGAAAGTATGTTTATCCAACCGAATACCGATTTCCAACTGATTTTATCTATATGTATAGGTAACCATGCTAGTTACCTCAAAAGAACACGGCTATTGTCGAAATACACACGTGTGTACATTTATATGCGAATACAGAGTGAGTATGTGCGACATGAAAATTTGGAAGAGACAATAAACGAACGGACAGACATATTCGAACCAATACAATTTGCTCATTTGTTTAATCATTCACAATAAATACCCCCGCGACCGCTACGATCAGTAGCACAAAATTATATTTATGTGTATATAAGTACATATATATGCGTACAAAAGGTGATGCTTACGCTATACAAATGTTAAGTGTTTATTTGAATAGGCCTACACTAGAGTAGGTCGCTGAGCGACAAACGAGTCGAACTAGCCACCGTTAAAACGTATTTCTTTTTATTGTATCGCACACACACACACAGACTATGTCTTAACGATTTATAGCCGGCCCGTACACGTAGTTTCGATGGTTGTTTATAACTGAGCACCAGCAATTCAGTCCCAAAGAAAATCATACACAATCATATATGGATCTATTTTGTCTCTCGCGCTCTCCACAGAGGCCGAGAGTTTTCCGATAGAGATAAATACTTCTTGATTTTGGCCTTTACAACTTGTAGTTCCTCTTGGATCGCAAATGTCATTGTATGCAAAGAGAGCGCAAGAGTCAAGGTGAGTGAGGTAATTGAGTGAGAGCGCAGTGCTCAGGTAGATGTGAGTTAATAAACAATGGCTACGTTATTAACGGTAAAGGTAGTACACCCGACGGAAATTGGGCCGGCTAAAAGAAACAAAAACGAACGAGTAGAAGAAAAAAAGGAAAAAGAGTGTTCGGAATTACACATTTGTCAATTTTAGAGCGTGTGTCATAATAAAAACAGAAAATAAAAAAGCCACAGATAAAAATTGTGTCGTTCGAATAATAAGTAAATTCTATACAAAGCATTACACTGTTCTACACAAAGCAATTTGTTTACGACTTTTGGTGTTTGTTATACATTTTGTAAATTCGAAAGTAAATGTAAATTAAAAACCGATACTCGTTTTGTTTCGTACTAAGAATGGAGTTTTCACATTCCTTTTGAAGACTTCATCAAAATTAGCTTGTTACACTCTCCACAAAAAAGAAAGGGGCTCAATGTGAAAATTATGCTAACAGTCACGAACAAATATTAGGGTAACTAATAATCTACACCCAATTTTCAAAATTTCGGACATATTTGTAATGCTATATTAAATATTTTTTACATGTAACTATTGTGAATAGGAGTTTCTAAAAATAAAATCTGGCAACGCCTTACAATTTGAGACAATATGAAATGAAAAATGTCGTTCATAGGATAATTTCATCAATAATCAATTAGAAATTACAGGAATTAAAAGTTTTAGTCACGAAAAGTGATTTGTATGTGCTAATATGAAACTTTAAGTTTTTTTTTTTAAATTTTGCTCACAAAATATGTTATACCAAAAATATGGGTCGGGCTATTATTGACTATAGGACATAGAACGTTCCATTATTCGAAATTTAATAGAAAAAGGTTAAAATCAATTTCAGATTATGTGCAATGCGTAACAAGACAAAATTTATTTATTTTAAAAGCTATACCGCGAAAAAAAATCAGCTAATGAGGCTAACCACATTAAACTATCGTCAAATTCAAAAACTATCAAGTCTTCTAGAACGGTAAAAACAGAGCTAGGAGTTGAAATTTCTACTATAACTGTGAGATGCCTATTAGCAGAACACATTAATTTCGATACAACCTTCCGAAAAGTGGCAGCGGTAAATTTAACTAAAGCGACAAAATCGCATATTATTTGAAAATAAATAAAACCAGTAAAAAAGTCGTTAAGATCAGCAAAGACGTACCTTATATACCCTTCACCGTCCCAACGCTACTAAAAATTACTCCATATTAAGAATAGTAGCAATAGTAGCAATTTGATTTAATTTGAGTACCATATTTGCTACTAATCGCCCGTTTTGACCATGCGGGAAGTTTTTTGGCCACATAAGCCATTTAGTGGCATTTAGTACACATTTTAGCCACTGTAACAAAATATTATGATTTGTTAACCAAATACTCCGAAAAGTATATTTTTTACCGAGGTACCTTTAGTACCTTATAGGGGAACTATTTTCCTCCTATCTCGATTTCGCCCATTTACAATCTCAGCAAACGACTTATGATCATAAGCCGTCATTATGCCAAATACAGGATCCTAGGTTGATTCGTTGCACCACTTTCGCACTTTTAAGAGACACACGAACGGACGGACATGGCTAGATCGTCTTGGAATTTCACGACGATATGACATACACACTGAGAGCAGGTCGTTGTCACAGCCGAAATTTTTTTTGCCAACCGAATGTTTTAGGTTACACGAACCTTGAGTATTCCATCAGTACATTCGACTCTTAGTTGGAACTCAGTAATTTACAGTATTGAACCTGTAGAATCGGTACGACATACCAAGTATTTTAGTCAGAGGCAAAAACTGTTTGCCTACACAATTAAAGTAATCATAGGAAGAGAAGTCATGAAGAGAAAAAAGTACAAAAGATGGAAGGATGATTGTACTGAACAAATAACGTTAATCCTTTAAAATCGAATTATATTATTTTTAATTTTTTTTTAATAATTATTTACATTAGCAAAATGTTTGCAAAACTATTAGTAGACACGACCACCAACTAAATACCTTTTTCCCGTTTTATCGGTATGACCGATTAATAAGTTGTGGGTACAGTACGATAATATTTATTGATAATATTTATCATCTTGTGGTATTTCGAGACCAATTGCCATTACGATTATAAACATTTGGAAATTGCAACCGAAATTCCTCTGTTGAAACCGAATTATTGTAGTACCAACCGATTTGCCACTAACTTGTCCTTAGTGTGTATACTTTATTGGGTCTCCGATCAATATTTCGTGGTGTTCCTTGGAATAAATCACCTAAGAGGATTCCATTGTGACCATTGTCCATCGCAGGCAGCTTACTACACATCAAAAATGAAGTCAAATATCTTGGCGTAATTTTAGACAAAAAATTAACATTCCACGAACATATTGCATTGTCTAGTGAAAAAGCTATAAAATCGTTGAGAGCACAAAGGTCATTGTTAAATAGACGTTATTTACTCACACACCATAATAAGAATCTTTTATGTCATCAGACCAATTATATTATTTGCATTTCCGATCTGGTATAAAGCAGCAAAAACACATCTGAAACGTTTACAAGTCGTCCGAAACAAATGTCTCAAGCTGATCAATTATAAACACTGGCGCTACTATACTGCAATGCTTCACAACGAAACAGGCTTTAAACTTCTTGAAGACTTCGTAAAAAGATTAAATGAAAATTACTTCGGAAAACTGCACTCTCCTTATGAGATACTAAGAGAGTGTAATAAATTAATATAAGTACACCGTAAAATTTACCAAAATTATTTGCACGAATAATGACCCTTTGCTCAATACTTTTTTGCTTTATGTTTGAATCCTAAATCTAAAACTATCAAATAAGATCTTTTCTTAATCCTTTTTCCTTAACAGATTACAACTGAAATAAATTGTTATCAAAATAAATAAATTTAAATAGTCCCATTTGCTTAAATATCCTAGAGATAGAAAACTATGTAACATATCTTATGTAAGACAAAATTTTATTCTTTGGATTAATAAATATTTTGAATTGAAAAAAGGGCATAAAATAAGAATTTAAAAAAATTGGTTACAGAATAACAACGTGAATGTAACACCATATAGTGGAGAATGGCCCGATCTAAATTCTTAAGAATATTTTTAGAAAATAGTCAAGAAAAAAATGGAACACTTAAATCAATGAATGAGAACGAATTATGGGGATAACTTGATACGTATGGTATTCCATCCCGAAAGGGAATAGCCAGTGATTAATGGACCTAATGCCAAACAGATATAGTTTACTAAATAAAGGTTATGCAACTAAATATTAGATAGTCTACTACGCACCTATGCTGAATAGTTGTTAAAAAATGTTATAAAGATACACTTTTTAAAAATCTTTAGAACTAAATGTTAACATGCAGCAACTCGCGCTTTAATTTTGTCGTCTGTAATTCGCGACACACCGGAGGCAATGTTGGAAGAAGTGACCGAAAGTTGACCAACATTTGTTTAAAATTACATACAATTTTTTAAAAGGCAGTTGTTACGAGGGCTGCTATATATATTTCTGGCCTAATAATGCAAATGCGAATATTTATCATCAAAAAAGATTTTTTTTGTTTTTCAAAGTATTCTTCAGCATGATTTATACACTTTTGCATGCGCTCAAACCAATTATCGAAGCACTTTTTCCACTCCGATTGAGACACCTCCAAAACATGGTTTTTGAACGATTCAACAGCATCTTCTGGCGACGAAAATCGTTGACCACGCATTTTTTCCTGACGTGCGGGAATAAAAAGAAGTCATTGGGTGCCAAGTCGGGGCTGTACGGCGGATGACCCATCAATTCGACGTTATGGCCGGTCAAAAAGGCGCTGGATTTAGCCAATGATTCGTCTTCTCTTGTTCGTTTTTCAAATTTCTCCGAAGACTTCAGGAAAACAAATTGTGGTGTACCAATTAGAATTGACCGTCCTACGTTGCTCAAGCGGAACAGTCGCCACATGACCAGTTTTGCCGAAGAAACAGGCGACCATTTGCTTCGAAGTGCTTCTTCCACGAACAATTTTCTTTGGATTTGGCTTGTCTTCGAAGACCCACATGGTCAATTGCTGTTTTGTTTCGTGCTAATACGCATAGATCCATGATTCGTCACCTGTGATGAGCTTATAAACGTTTTTTGAAGCATCGCGATCGTATTTTTCCCCCAAATTTCTTTGCACCAATCGACACGAGCCTTTTTTGAGCGATTGTCAAATTGTGCAGGATCCACCGAGAACAAATCTTTTTTACGGCCAGGTGTTCATGCAATATCGTATGTATGCTGTTGGATGAAATGCCCAAGGATGCCTCTATCTCACGGTATGTTACATGACGATCTTGCATTATCAGTTCACGCACGGCATCAATGTTCTCTGGCACAACGGCCGTTTTTGGACGATCTTCGTCTTTGAGCGAGCGACGGCCACGACTGAATTCATTAAACCAGTTTTTCACAGTGCTATAGGATGGTGCTTCATCGCCATACAAAGATTCAAGTTCATCGATGAACTCTTGGTGTGATAATCCACGTCGAAAAATGATCGCTAGAAAATGTTTTTTTTGCCAAATTGATTTTTCCAAATCACTGTATACATCACAAACGATGGTCGTACGTCAAAACCTTCTGAGAACGTTTATGCTAAAAAATATCAAACTTTCCAATGAAAATGTCAGATGGCGCCAGACAACACTTAGTGTTACCTGGGACAGAAATATATATAGCAACCCTCGTAAATAATGTATTTTTGCTTCCTTACTTACGTACTTTTTACTAAAAGTAATAAAAAAGTTCTAAACTAACCTCTCATGAGATAGGTCATTTGTAGACAAAAAAAATAATAATGAAGCGTATTAAACTTCTTTTACGCACACAAACAAATTTGAAAAACATGGTTATCGAATTACCCATCATTGCCTTTTACTATCTAGTTTTAGTTATCGAGACTTTGTAAAACATCACTTATGTTTGGCAATATTTCTCAAGGTTTACAAACGGATTGACACATAAAACATCATCGTTTGACATGACCAATGTGCAACGGCTTGCATAGGCGCGCTATCTTTTGAAACAGACGATAATTCCAATAGACATAGTTTTAGAGCCAAGGGCAAAAGAAATCTTCCATTTCCCCTTTCAGCAAATATTTTTAGCCAAACCGGCCCCACTGTACCCAGACGCAGTCGTAAAGAGGTTAACCTAATTAGCGCACCCAGCAGCCAAGTACCCACCATTGCAGTTCTCACGAGTTCCCTTTGTGGTCGGTCGGTAGGTCTTTGTTTGGTCTGTGTCTCTTTTGTTGTGATTTTCTTCTTCATTTGTTGTGGTGATTTCTCTTGAAGTGTGTACCACATACAGCAGCACTCTTCGGACTGGCTCTCTTTAAAAGAGCTTAATAATTGTTATTACAAATACACAATTAAACGTAACAATGTTATACAAAGATTATTATAAACAAATTTTAATTAAAATGTTTTAAAGAAAAGCTTGCACACACACGACTTAATAAGTATATATTGTTGTTGTTGCTGTTTTTTGTTTTTGCTCCAAATTACATTTGCTTTGCATACTCGTGCAGCGAGCACTGCTGTGATGTGTGTTCAATGCACTCCGCCCCTTCTCCCCTCTTTTTGCTTTTCATAATTAACAGATTGAAATTTATTTGAATTTGGCGCCAGAGGGGAGGGACGCATCGAATCGCATCGCACCGCCAAGCTCTCGCCAACCACATTACGTAAAATTTCAATGACCCTGTGTGCGATTGGGTATGTGGTTTTACGTGTGTTACGTCGTACTGAAGTAAATAAAGCTTGGCAAGCAGCGTAATTAAGTAGATTTATATTGAAATGTTAAGATTTTTCCAGTTTTTTTTTTGAATATTGGTGGAGGGGGATTAGGATGGCAAATCGAGTGTGTGGAATAATTGAATATCGAGTTTATAACTTGAGGTGATACTTATGCGATGCGCTGCGGACAATTTAAAAATTAACTTTTGGAAGCGTAATTTTTGCTAACGACGGTTAATTTTTTGGTTGGTAGTAAAGGGTGTTTTTTATTGAGGTATATAACTTCGAATTGAAATAAAACACAAGAAAATCGTTTTAATGTCCATCAATTTGGCTTTATTGGAAGGATAATTTTATGCCATTAATGTTTAAATATGATTTCGGGTATGTGCCGCCGCGGCTGGCTCGAATAAAGCCAATTCTACAGGTCCAATTTTCAACCACTTTTTCGAGCATATGGGGCCGTATGTTGGCAATAACGCCACGAATGTTGGCTTCCAAGTCCCCTAACGTGTTTCTGGTTTGTTGGCATAGACGAGCGACTTCACATATCCCCAAAGAAAATAATCCAATGGTCCATGTTAACCGATCCATGGTTAACCGAATTAATTGCTCTGATGGACGATTATGTCGACCATAAAATGGACGGAGCTTGCGGTGAACTTCGCAAATTGAACCATTACTTTCGAAATAAATTTGCACGATTTGCAAGCGTTGTTCTTTTGTCAACCTGTTCATGATGAAATGGCAAACCAAACTAAATATTAATCACTCGACAGCTGACAAAATGGCCGCCAGTTAAAAAAGTGATGCCAACTTAAAGTTATATACCCCAATAAAAAACACCCCTTATATTTAGGTTCAACTCCGTGTCAGAACATCTTACAATTTTTCAGCGGCGGATTTCATTATAAGCCAGCGTTAAACAGTAGGTTCCGGCCAGTAAGAATATTATCGTGCACAGCTTACTGATTTCCTTAATAGGATGTCGAGAGACTTAGGTACAAGTAGAACCACTTTGTTTTTCGGGTGGTTCTAATTTCCGAAAAGTTCTAATTTCTGGACGTTTTTTTTTTATTTCTACAAAAATATTTTTATCCAATTTTAAGTATTTTATTAAGAAAAGCGAAAACTTAAATAACATTTCGGTCAAATTAAAATAATTCATTGAAGTAAAGGAAAATATTATTATCCAACTGCTGGAATGCGGTGACAGTGTATCTTATCATAGCTAGTTTTTGCGTTACATGTAATAAGAACTTTTTGTTCAAATTTCGGTATTATCAATGCATCAAAATGCTGGTTCTAATTTCTGGAAGTTCAAATTTCTGAGAGTTCTAATTTGTGACCGTCTACTGTAGTACATAAAAAGAAAACGAGTAAAAACGTAGTTTATTTAAGGCGAAACTTAAACATATACCCTCCATTATGGATCCGCTATTGAAATGAGAGATAAAGGATTTATGATATCGAGCACTATGCGTGAAAAAGACGTAAGCGCCAAAAAGAAAATTTTACAGGATAGGGTTTTTTAATTCATCTGGAGGATTCAGATACAATTGAATTTGCTATATCAATTTGGAAATAAGAAGAAATAAGAACTAATTTCCAAATTGTCAATACATCAAAATGCTCGTTCTAATTTCAGAGAGTTCTAATTTGTGAGCGTTTACTGTTTTATTATTTAATTTTTAATATAAAGCTAAAAAGCATTGTACAATTTTCATTCGAATTTCATTAAAAAGCGAGTGGAGCTTACGTCTTTTTCGAGGTATAGTCCTTAGGGTAATTAGGTTTGTAAATTAATCAATACTTTGCCAACTAAGAGAGAAAAGGCACTAAGTTTAGTTTTATATAATTAACGAGGGTTGATATTTCTACTTCGGGTCCTACCGATAATAGAGTTGCTAGATGTAAACTAGAACTTCCATTTTCCACATAACTTCAATCACAACGCTTTGCCACTTAAGCGCGAATTGTTTTTTTTACAGCGTGTTAAAAAATATTCACCTAGGTTAACGAATGGAATTAATTTATTAGGATTTTCGGCGTGGATTATCGAGACAAGAGTAACTCAATTAACTTGTTTCGACTTTTGGTGATAAAGCCGCATCAGAAACCAAATATTGCATGTTCATTTGACCGTGAAAAAGATTTGTTTTCGTTGGACGCCACATAACTTGACAAGGCTCATGTCGATTATATCGAAGAAATGTTTAAAAAATACAACAACGGTAGTTCAAATGCAGTGTTTAACTCCGTCGCAGGAGACGAATCGTGTATCCATGCATATAAGCCTGCAACAAAGCAGCAATCGATTGTAAGGGTCTTTTAATACAAGCCAAATCCAACAAAAGTTGTTTGTGGAAGAAGGACATCGAAGCAAATGATAGATTTTTTCCGTAATAAACGGTCATGTGGTCACAGTGCCTTTAGTGGAACGCAGGACGCTCAATTCTGAGTGGTATACAACCAAACAGTGCCCATAGTGTTCGAAGAAATAAGAAAAGATAATAAAAGAAGGCGGCTCATTTTGCATCACGACAATGCGAGTTTTCACAAATCAGCTGAAACAATAGGTCATGGTCATTTAAGTACTCATGATGTCAAATTGATGGGTCATCCGACTTTTTCATCATGACTTCTTCTTATTCCCTCTTACTTACTTAAGTCCCACAACTTCCCATTAAGGGACAAGGGGGAACTTCTCTCAAATCAGCACGATTCAATTCTTTTGCTCACAGACTGGGACCTACTGTTTAACCCCGGCTTCGAACGGGTAAGAAATTTTATAAAGACGTTTTTAAAGGGATAAATCTCTTATTCGTCATGTCGCCAGCATTTACGAGGTGAAAAACTCGCCGGTGAAATTTTTTAGATGATCTTACTAGCATAATGGTCGTAATCACTTTCATCACTCCCTCTTATTCCCTAACATCATGAAAAAAATAATGATCAAACTTTTGCAACGCCCGAAGCAGCTGTTGAAACACTTTATTTTAAAGATGTTTCAATCGAAGTGGCAAACAAGTTTGAGCGCATGCAATAGTATAAGTTATTGTTCTTTACGGAGAATATTTTGAAAACCAATAAAAACATTTCAATTGACATATGATTGTTAATTATATTAACATATATAAAAAGCAATCCTAGTACAAAACTACGGACAAAATACTTTTGGCAAACGTTTAACCAACAAATTCTTTAAAACATTGAACAGGGATTTACCGGCTCGACCCCTCTTGCATATATATATAAATAGAAGACAAGTTCTTAACAAAATGGCAAAGTGACATTGATTTTCGTAGCTGCACACTGCAACCATCGCGATTTCGGGTCCTTGACAACCTTTATGAGAAAGCTTTGCAGCAATTGTAAAATAGAAAAACTGAACTCTTTAAGACCAGGCACTCACCAAACGTATGAGAATTACTGTTGTTAATCTTAATTTTTTAGTTTTCTTAACATTATAGCTCGCTTTAAGTCGTTCTTGAAACGCTTTCAAATTTTATATTTTCAAATCAAAAGGTGTGTGGTGACAGCCAATAACTGTCCCGTATTACAACAGTGTAACCGAATAATTGGTTGTCTGCATTATAATATGTATAATCACAACTGACATCATATGGTATTGTATGTGGCAGCTAATTTTCTTAAAGATTATTAACATTTAGAAATTACAATTGACATTCATTTTGTCTAATAGAATTTTTGTAGGAGTTTTAGATATATTAGCTTACCGTTATCAATAAACATTTCATTGGCCAACATGACAAAGACAATTACGTATATTTATTTACCTGAAATGAGAGAAAATAAAACAATTTATTAAAATGATATGATAAAGAGAACAGAAATACAGAACAGATTTGATGCCACAACCAATTTACTTTCCCACCGAATGATTGACCGCCGAGTTTCGGTTGGCGCACTGCAATATTAAGTAAAAGGAACTAAAAATACTGTTAGTTTAAATAATAAATTTTAGTCCATCAAATTTGCTTGATCTGACCTTTCCCACCCCCATAGTTGCCTTTATCCTATAATTTCAGATTTTTGACAGTCGTCCGGCTTTTGAACCTAAAATTAGCATGTACATTTATCTTGCATTCTATAAAGAATGAACAAATTTTTAGAAATTTTGTTGAAACGTTTTATCTGTAGAAAATTTATAGCTAAAAATAAAAAAAAGTTAACTTGTATTGACAATTTAATTGGTTCCATTCGGATAAAGCTATTAGCAATTATACTTCAGGCATATTTTATACTGGTCGCTTTTAAATTCATTGTCAGCAAGACGAATGCTCGAAATTAGAAGAAAAGCAAAGAGAATTAAAAACAAACAAAAAACATTTATACGTACATTAGATTGGATCACACTTAATGAGATAACAAACACACATCTAGCGTCAAATATGGTGCATACAAACAAAAAAACGAGTACATGCGGCATTTTCTGATCTAATTTAAAATGTGACATTTAAAGCGGTAGAGCCTCGTAACAGGAAGAATTTAGCCTATATAAAAATATGCAGGAAATTGGTCCCACTTCAGCAGGATTGGTAATAGTTCGAACATTACCCAAAAAGCTTAATTTGATCAAGATAAAATTTAAAATGAGTCTTGTAGAGCGACAGGATCTCGAATTGGGAAGGGCCATTGTGGACGAATAAGCTTCACTATTACCATAGTTAGTCTCTAACAACGTTCTAGTCGAAATTTGAGCAGAACAGTAGTTAATTCGAGGCTTCTAGAGCGGCGTAGCCCTTAATCGGGTAGGGCATTTTTATTGGACCATTTAAAAATATGCACATTTTTCCGCAAGGCATCGTTATGGATCATCCATTAAGCACTTTGCTAACATTGGGCAAGGTCGGAAGTCAAATGTGGCTTATGGAGAAGCAGGACCTCAAATAGCGATAGGCCTTTGTATGGGGGTAATAGAAATACCAACAACTCATTATACAGATGTCTATACACAGAGAAATAATTAGTTGAAAATCGCATGGGGAATTTTGGTTGCAATTACCAAATTTTTATAATCGTAATGGATATTCGGTTCGAAGTACCAGATAATGATAAATATGATCATTGTACTGTGCTTACAACCTATTGATCTGTTACACTAATGAAGCGAAAAAAAGATATTTAGTTGCCACAACTGGTGGTACGGCAAATAATTTGTTGTTGTAACCAATTATTAGCGATGACCATAATCAAAAATGGGTTGTTTACTCGAATTATTTTTTATAAAGAAACTAATTTGATTGTAACTGACCATCAACCATCAGCTTTACGTCATTTTCCTCGTCAGTTCTTCAAGTACTTAAATTGTCTAATCAAACAGCTTTTGGCATGTGTATTTTTAGATCTAAATATTCTCTTCTGAAGGTTCTGATACTCGATAAGTTCCACCGTTACTACAGTTCCAATAACTGAAAATTACAGAACGCCAACTAACATCGGTTGTACTGATGTAATACTCTAAGTGAAAGCAACCTTAATCATTTGGTTGACAAAGAAATTCGGTTGTGGCAACGAATCTGTTTTGTGTGTGTACGTGTTCAATAATTAGTGGGGCCACCAGCCCCTCTTAGTGTTTCGATCCCACGAAAGCCGGTTCTATGCACCGGATCGACCCGAAGGAGGAATTCTTCGGCGAAGGACTGTCACCTCGGCACTATGTGCCACTACAACAACAACAGTGTTTGGATCTGAATGCTCCAGAAATACCTACACTTGCCAGTCTTTGGACCTTGCTGAGATTGATATGGTAGGTCTTCCTTTCAACCTTCTTTTTTTAATGATTGCAGGAATATAGTGTTTCAGACCTGGATTAATACTCCATACTGTGGTACAGGATATTACGACTTAGTTGCTAATGTTTGTACCACCTTAAATAAATGCACATATACTCCATGTTAAGTATACCGATCGATTCAGAATCACTATCTGATTCTATTGGGCGATAATTCATCGCAATTATGATAAATCATCGCAATCGATAAAACTTGATACATTCTTCAAGTTTAGATCAAGGACGAACCATAATGAAATTGGTCCACATCGATCCATATTTGGTATCACATAGGGGTTTTCCGATTTCACAAACTACAATTCTGAAAGCCACATATTAGTTCGATTTCGACAAAATTTCGCATCCATCTCTTGTGGGTGCGAAATAGGCCATATCGGTCCATGTTTTCGAAAAACTCTTACACAAAGAAAACCTTTTGAAAGAAGGTCCTGCAGCTCTTGCAGCTACAAATTTAATGCGATCAAGATAAAATAGTGCGTAGTACGTTAGTAACTCAGGTGAAACTAAACTATATAGGTTCATGTTTTCTTATAGTCCACATAAATACAAAGGTCCTTCCCAATTTCAGAAGCATCAGCTTAAGAAGTTATATATCCGTATTTCATCCGACTCTTACAAAACTTTGCATGGAGCTTTACGATCGGCAAACACACATCTCTGCTATATTTGGTTCATAAGGTCTATGAGCCCATATAAGGGTCACTCTCGATTTAAGGTTCTGTCGCTCTAAAGGCAATAATTTAAATCCAGTCGATAGCAGACTTTTGCATTTGTTTTTATGCTTTTTACCGAAAAGTGAATAATTTCAAGTCCTAACCGTGAAAAAGACGTAAGAGCCAAAAAAAAGGAGTGTTACAGGATTCATCTGGAGAATTCCGATACAATTGAAATTGCTTTATCTTTGCAAATATTGTTTTTAATATTTAAGCTTAAGAGCGTTAACGTCTTTTTCGAGGTGAGGGCTTGAAACATCACAAAATATTGACAGAAGACCCTATAAAGTACTCGTATACTTAGTAGGGACATAAATACGGTTACAACGTTGAACACACCCAAAAAAAGCGATATTTTTATTTGTCTGCCGCTGCATAAAATTGTTTGAGGAGACTGGAGATGTAAAAGACCGCCACCGGTCGGGCCGCCCACGCTCTGTTCGAACACCGCATGTCATCAAAGCCGTTAAATCAAGAATTTACAGCAATCCGCTCCGAAAACAGAAAATCTTGGCCCGTGAGATGAATATCACGCAAAAGTCCATGAGTCGAATTATTAAAAAAGACTTGGGACTTTTAAACGACGTACCGAACATTTATTGACTGCAGCTTTAAAAAAAATAGGATTGAAAAATGCACAGAAAAATTTTGTTCACCGATGAAAAAATTTTTACCGTTCAGGAAAAATTTTACAAGCAAAATGATAGTCTGAACTGATCCTAAGGGTGAAAAAGGGTCATCACCCAGCGTTATGGTTTGGTGGGGTGTCTCTTATAGGCTGTTTCCACTACGGTCGCGTCCACGTCCGCGTCCAAAAATCAATGAACGCGCGTTAAAGCCTATAAAAAAAATTGGGAGATAGGTATGGGAAAAAGTCGCGTTCATATTGGACGCGTTTTTCGATAAGTTGCGTTTACTATAAATTCGAATATTTTTGCAATCGAAACCCACCCATACCTATTAATGACAACACCGCAAATTGCACATCACTATTAAAACAGCTGTTTATCAGCATAAACATAAAGCGCTGCTGCTACTGCACATTTCTATTAGGCGCAATACCATTTGATCCTCATTTTCCACTGCGGTTAGCAAAATAATATCATTTAACTCCATGATACTCCAATGGAAACACCATTAAAATTTTTCGATAAATCGTGGACGCGACCGTAGTGGATACAGCCTATTATGGGGTCACTGACCTGTATTCTGCGAAAAAGGAGTCAAAACATTGGCCAAAGTTTACCAAGAAACCGTTTTGAAAGCTGTTGTGAAGCCTCTTAACAATTCCATGTTCCAAAACCAGCCATGGACTTTCCAGCAGGATTCTGCGCCGGCCCATAAGGCTAAAACGTCCCTGGTCTGGCTTCGAAACAATTTGCCAGCGTTCATTTCCTCTGAAGAATGGCCCTCAGGCAGTCCAGATTTGAACCCATTGAATTACAATTGGTCCAAAAACATTCAGTACTTTTTATTTTACAGCATAAAACAAGTGTAACAGTATTTATGTCCCTACTAAGTACTCGTATTATTGAACTAGCCGTGTTCTTCCGACCGTGTGTCTTTTGAAAGCAAAATAGCGGTCAAACGAATTAACCTAGGGTCTTGAAATAGATGACTGAAGGTCATAAGCTGTAATGATGGCTTATGGTCATAAGCTGTTTGGGATTGAAATATGGCGAAATCGGCAAAGATGGAAATGTTTTCCTTTCCCTGACCTCGACTAAAAGTACACTTTTTTGAGTATTTGGACAATAAACCATTGTTAGTTGCGACACATAAATACCTTAAAAAAAAGGCAAAAATTCTGCAATTTTTGGCTAATGTGGTCCAAAACAACGTCCCTAATGCTGTAAACGGGAGTAGGACGGGTTTTACTTGTTAAAACATGCAGAACCTAGCTGAAAATACCTTAACTTCACTTTACGAGGGCGACCGCAAAACTAACTGGCCTGGTACATTTTCTGTTTTACTAGCAACTTTTTTTTTGTTTTTTAAAAGCAATCTTTTATAAGCCATCTGTCAAAATTTCCGAAATTTTTAATGATTATTTTCTTTGTTACAGGTGATTGAAGTAAACAAGTTTTATAATTTTTGAAAAATTGAAAATAAAGAGTTTCGTGCGGTAATT
The DNA here is from genome assembly GCA_963513945.1 of Hydrotaea diabolus. Classification (NCBI taxonomy): domain Eukaryota; kingdom Metazoa; phylum Arthropoda; class Insecta; order Diptera; family Muscidae; genus Hydrotaea; species Hydrotaea diabolus. Next base: position 127,277,811 of record OY740719.1, read on the forward strand.
AAATACTTTTATATGCAAGGTTATACGCCACAATTAATCAAAGATGAATTGGATTCTGTTCATGGTGATAATGCACCATCATACTCCACCGTGAAATCCTGGGTTCAACAATTTAAAATGGGTCGTTCAATTACGGAAGATGAACAACGCTCTGGAAGACCGAAAACTGCTACTACTATTGAAAACATTAGAAAAATATTTTATGATGTGACTAAAGATAGACGAATATAGCTCAAAGAACTTCCTGAAATGTTAAAATACACAAAAAACAAGTTTGGAGTATTTTACATGATGAATTCCACATGAAAAAGCTATCCGCAAGAGTGGTGCCGCGTTTGTTGACTTTGCCCCAAAAAATCGTCCGTTGGACCAATTCCGAGGAGCTTTATGCGATTTATCAGCGTAATCCAATAGAGTTCTTTCGCCGATTCCTAACTGTTGCTGAAACATGGATCCATCACTACATCCCAGAATTCAAAGAACAGTCAAAACAATGGATAGAAGCTGGTAAAAGTGGTCCCAAGAAGGCGAAAACTGTTAAGTCAGCAGGAAAAGTAATGGCCACATATTTTGGGATGCAAGGGGTATACTATTTATTGATTATCTTGAGAAAGGAAAAACTATAAATAGTGAATATTATTGTGCATTATTGGATCGGTTGAGTGAAGAAATCAAGATAAAACGACCGCATTTAGAAAAAAAAGTTCTTTTTCATCAAGGTAATGCTCCTTCACACACTGCATTTTTAACTTAACAAAAACTGGCCGAATTACGATTTGAAATTGCTCCGCATCCAGCATATAGTCCAGATTTAGCTCCTTCTGATTATTTCTTGTTTCCAAATTTAAAAATATTTCTCGGTGGCAAAAAATGTTCGTCCAATAGCGAGGTTATTGCTGAAACTGAGGCATATTTTGAAGGTCTTGACAAATCTTATTTTTCGGGTGGAATTAAAAAACTTGAAAAACGTTTGATGAACTGTATTGAGTTGGATGGAGATAATGTTGAAAAATAAATAATAATAATTCCAAAAAAACGGTTCTTTTTATGTTAGGCCAGTTACTTTTGCGGTCGCCCTCGTAGGAAACAATACAAATTAAAACCCGCCACATCATCATTAGGTTAAAAGATTCTTCACCAAAGTGTGGTGTATGCTATTAAAAACATACTAATTAATTTTGATTCCAGCTTTTTTATCAATTTTTCGGCCGACCCACTCTAATGCACATACATGAGTCTGTAAGGTCTGTGTATGTTTTTTTTTGTCACAAAGACCTCGTGCCATGTTTACTCAAGTGTATTAAATAAAAATTATATATTTATTCGTTATAAATATTTTATATGTATGCACATTTATATACAGAGATGTAAAATTATGTATGAACGTATGCCAGTCGGAAGAAAAGGTCTATAAATACATACGGACGTCGATGTTAACTGAACAAAGTTCTTAAAACGTTTCCTTTTTATACCCGCACCACATAGTGGTATGGGGTATAATGGCTTAGTGCTTGCGTTTGTAACACATCGAAGGAATCGAGTTAGAATACCGGGACCAGAGAGAAAGTTGCTCAGAATTACATTTTGAGTCGATCTAGCCATGTCTGTCTGGCTGGCTGGGCGGCTGGCTGCCTGGCTGGATGTAAAGATGTCCATCTATTCTTGTAATCAAAGTACAGGTCGCATTTATGCACCGATCTTGATGAAACTTGACATGTGGTAATATATTGGGACAAGGACGGACGCTATTGAATTTGGTCCAAATCGGAGCACTTTCTGATAGACCCCCCATACAAATTAACTCCCGGATTTGGTCCAAATCCAGTTGATGTCGCGTGTATTGGTCAACAAATTAAAAAAATATGCCATTCGATGTAGAACTGACCACAAAATGTAAAAAAAATAGTTGGACCCGCCTCTCGGACCTACGGGGCCTTCAGAGCCCAAAAAATGGAACCATGATTTTAAATATAAGTGTGACCCCTTAAATGAAAGGAAATTATCTTACAATTTTAAATACAGAAAAAAAATCGACCTGTTTGGGCCCCAGGGTCCATTAGGAGGGTCCAAAAGTTTCGGTTTACCCGGATTTTAGTGTGACCCCTCAAATGACAGGGAATTGCCTCAGGACTTTAAATATGTCAAGCCAAATGATTTATCTCGTCCGTGGGAGGGCACAGGGTCCGAAAACAAGGTATGGAAATGTGGACCAACTATAATTGTTATACCCTCACCACATAGTGGTATGGGGTATAAAGGCTTAGTGCTTGCGTGATAGATACAGATAGAAATAGCGACGAGTGCTTTCGATTAACTGGAGACTTAATCACATTTATAGTGGTGCGGGTATCATAGAGTCGGCCACGCCCGACTATAGCACTTACTTACTTGTTTTATATTTCAATTGAATGTCAGCTGAATATTTAGGAAGTGAATATGTACTTTTTTAATTGGCAATTTTTCTTTTCTGAGTAGGCTGTAGCGATTTCCTCCTCTTAGCCAACTTCTGGTTGCAACATTTTTTTTAATAGGACAACATTAGGATGAATAAAGATAATCACGCTACAATTTTCCTGATAACACGATTTCACTAAGGGCAGTTCCTATGCCCACGTCTAGCCTTAAAATACCAGTTATTAGGGCAATAATATTAAATTTAATACAAATTCAAATTTCTGTTAAAACCAACGTCATAAATTCTACACTCCCACAGTGCTAGACTAACTGACCAGTGGGTGTCGTCTCATCTATTTTCAAACTCTTGATTATGTCTGTTACAAACCTGAAAACCTTCAGTTTCTCGAATGTGAAATAAAAACAGAAAAAATGTTATAATGCATAGGCATGGATGGCAAAGGTGTTTGTTAAAAAAAAAAACCTACCCAGCCAACAATCGGGTCGTTTTTCCAATTTTAATTTCTATTTCTGTTTCAAATTCAATGTCAATTGTGTTTTTATTAGTATAACTATGAAATTTTAATGATTTTTAAATAATTTCTCATAACTGCAACAAAACGAAAAAATAGCTTTAATTGTTTCTGGTTCGAAACGAAAAAGACCGAAGAAACTCAAAATCACTGACAACGTGACTTTTTCAAAACGAGTTGCTGTGGATTTAAGAGCGGCAGCCGTGTCGGTCGCACTAACAGAAACAACTTAAAAAGCAACGGCAGCAGCGAAGACCACAATTTGACCCAATTTTTGTCAAAGCACGTTTGAACAGACAAGCAACCAACAACCACTAGAAAAAATCAAGCTTTGCTTGGTTACTAAAACATGCTGCCGCTGACTCTGAGAGAGCGAGTCGCAACAGTAGCCGAGTCTAGTTAATGTGAAGCTGAAATTTGCCGGTGTTGTAAACACTTTTCAGTCGAAAAGTGCCACAACTAAAATAAACATTTAAAAGGCGTGCCTGAATGTCGCAAAAAATTGGCTTGAAGCTGAAGAGGTAAGAAGTTTAAAGGGAATTTCGTTCTGAATAGGAGTAACTATAGTTGTTACAGGATGATCAAATACGAACGAAAAATTAAACAAAAACGGCGTTAGTTGCTCAATAGATTGTGGCTGAAATTGGAGCTGCATTTATGCCATAATGTATGGAATATAATTTCAGTAGCTGTAGGCAGTAGCTTCTAGAATCATGGGTCCTAACTCGTCCAAAGAAGTTGGATTGTTAGCGTAGAAGAAGAATTTAAAGTAGCCCCAGAGGAGGTGTTCAGCATGAGATAACTACACACAGAGAACAGATTCGTTGCCACAACACAATGTTTTGCCAACCGAATGATTCATGCACCTGGATTTTTCCATCAGTACAACCGCATGTTAGTTGGTACTCTGTAATTTTCAACATACCAAGTATCCGACCCTTCAGAAGAGAATTGTTGGATCTAAAAATCCTCATACCACACTTGTTCAACGAAAAAAATCACAATTTAGTCAGAGGCAAAAAACTGTTAACTTACACAATTGAAGAACTCAAAGGGATGACGAGGAAAAACTGATAAGGTGGAAGATTTTACGGAAAAAAATTTGGTTTATCAATTGACTTAAATCCTTGAGTTTGAGTATTCAATTATTTTATTTTATAGTTACAAAAAAGGTTGAATATTTATTATTAATCTACAATTGAATTATTTTTTTTATAAAAATGCCATTATAAAACCCTTTTTTGCCTATGATGATGTTTAAGTTATCATTACTGATAATTGGTTACAACAACAAAATGCTTGCAAAACAATTGGTTGCCACAACCACCAGTTGCGGTAGCTTAATTCCCTTTTCACGTTTCATTGGTATGACCAATCAATTAGTTGTGTGTACAACACGATTATCGAACCGAATATTCATTACGATTATAAACATTTGGTGTCTGCAAATGTTTGTAGTTCCAACCGATTTCACGCTACTTTTTTCTCTGTTTGTGTTCAAATAAAAAGATCTTTCTAGAAGTGTGTACTAAAATAGTTCAGCAAAGTAAGCTGGCTAGAACTTTTGTATTGATGCCCTCCAGAAAAGACGACGTAGGTTCTTTCTTGAAGACCTGGATGAGTTATCCTTCTGCAAGATATTACATCTGCTAAATTTTATAAGCGGTTTGTCGTGGAACATTGTTTAAGTTCACACTATGATAGTGAAACTTTAATTTTAATAAAAACGATACAATTTTAATCATGTTTAATTTTAGTACAAATGGCACAGCCGTTGATGTCAGCAGATCGATCTTCAACAATCATAGAAAAAGAGTATAACAACGGTCCCTCTATGGGTCACATGTGGGTTTGTTGATGCCCAATAATGCATATTTTGTTTATTGACAAAACCGTTTAGCCAGAATTGAGCTTCATCGCTAAAGATGAGTATTCGATGAAATTCTGGATTTCGTAAAACTTTGCTAGAGCCATCAACTTCAGTAGTAATTTTTAATGATTTCCAAACGTTGCCCATAAGTAAACTTTACCATGATGAAAATGATGACCTCGACTAACGTTTTGACACTGAAAGATCGTTACAAATATTTGAGGGTGCGTTGACATAAAGATACGAAATTGTTCTGTCCCTTTTGGAAAACCCATTGACATTTAAGTCAGCTCATTTATTTTGTTTCGTATTTCTGTGGACAATTTTTATTCGAGCAATGAAGGAATAAAGCAATGTGTTTGTTTTATTCAAATTATTAATTAATCGTCGACGTCGTTAACAAATGTCGAATTGGTGTTAACTAAATGTTGACTCCTTGACAAAGACGACAATAGGGTTGAATTATTACAAAACATTGCTTGTAGTTGTTTACCCAGTCTTTTTCGTTTCGGGAAAGCGGGAAAAAATTTTAAGTTCCCGGGATCCCGTCAGGGAAGTGCCAAATGTAAATTAGCCTGACGTTGAACCACTTTGTATTAGAAAAAAATAAAGAATGCTATCCATATAGCAAGTTAACGCACTCCTTATAAAAATATGAACTAAAATTGCAAAGTTAAGCACCAAAAACTTCTGCGGACATTTTTCTCCCTTGTACATTTTCAAGTTTTATGCCTAAATCATTCCTTTTGGTACTAACGTTGGCGACAAAGAACAATTCCGGATTAAGAGTAAGGTTTTAAGATTTACTAAAATTATGACAAAATTTATGACAAAAATATTACTCTTGCGAGGGCTGCTATATATATCTCTGGCCTAATAATGAAAATGGGAAAATTTATCATCAAAAATGGTTTTATTGTTTTTCAAAGTATTCTCCAGCATGATTTATACACTTTTGCATGCGCTCAAACCAATTGTCGAAGCACTTTTTTCACTCCGATTGAGACACCTCCATACCATGGTTTTTGAGCGCTTCAACAGCATCTTCTGGCGACGAAAATCGTTGACCACGCATTGAGGAATGAGAATAAGTCATTGGGTGCCAAGTCAGGGCTGTACGGCGGTTGACCCATCAATTCGGTTTTTGCCGGTCCAAAAGGCGCTGGTTTGAGCCGATGTGTGAGAGCTCGCATTGTCATGGTGCACAATGATTTGTCTTCTCTTGTTCGTTTTTCGAATTACTCCGAAGACTTCAGGCGACCGTCCTACGTTGCTAAAGCGGAACAGTCGCCACATAACCAGTTTTGCCGAAGAAACAGGCGACCATTTGCTTCGAAGTGCTTCTTCCACGAACAACTTTCGTTGGATTTGGCTCGTCTTCGAAGACCCACACGGTCGATTGCTGTTTTGATTCGGGCTCATACGCATAGATCCATGATTCGTCACCTGTGACGATCTTATAAATGTCTTTTGAAGCACCGCGATCGTATTTTTTCAAAATTTCTTTGCGCCAATCGACACGAGCCTTTTTTGAGCGATTGTCAAATTATGCGGGATGCAACGAGAACAAACCTTTTTTACGGCCAGGTGTTCATGCAATATCGAAAGTATGCTGGTGGAAGAAATGCCCAAGGATGCCTCTATCTCACAATATGCCACATGACAATCTTGCAGTTCACGCACGGCATCAATTTTCTCTGGCACAACGGCCGTTTTTGGACGACCTTCGTCTCTGAGCGAGCGTCGGCCGCGATTGAATTCATTAAACCAGTTTTTCACAGTGCTATAGAATGGAGCTTGATCGCCATACAAAGATTTAAGTTCATCGATGCACTCCTGTTGTGATAATCCTGTGAAAGTTGTAAAAATGATCGCACGAAAATGTTCACGAGTTAATTCCATATTTTTGCCAAAATTGATTTTTTTAAGTCACTGGAAACAACAGAAATGATGGTCGTACGTCATAACGTTTTGAGTACGTTTATGCTAAAAAATGTCAAACTTTCCAATGGAAATATCAGATGGCGCCAGACAACACTTAGTGTTGACTAGGCCAGAAATATATATAGCAACCCTCGTAAACAGTGTCGATCAGTATAAAATTCATTTGATTTGATTGAAGCCAATGAATACTTTGTTGATCAGATTTATATTAAGATTTATATTATTCCATTAACTGCGTTTAATCAAGGAGTCAATTAATTTAAAAAAATGTTAATTGTTCAACTTCTGTTGCCTCTTTCATGGAAAGCTTTTAAAAATTATTTTTGCCATTTCTTAAAATAAGTAAAACCTTGCCGTATTAATCCTGAAAATGAAAACCCCGAATTATCTACAGATGACATTTCCAACGATATATAAAATAAAATTCACATAATTTTATGTTCTTCCACTGTAAATTTTAAGGTAAAGCGGATTTTCGGGATTTTTAAAAGTTCCCGGGATCTCGGCATAAAATTCCCGAGAAAGGAGGAAATGTAAAATACTAAAATTCCGGTAGGGGAATACCCATGGTACCATAAGTAAGTTAGAGTTATTAAAAATATGAATATTTAATTATTAAGAGCGTTTGTACAATTCTTTTATCGAATTTTATTAAAAGCGAGTTTTTTTCGCGGTAAGGGCTCGATATAATTTATGAGTTATTAAAAATCGTCATATTCTGCATTTTTACACTGAAATGTCGTCTGGTCAAATTTTAGTTTAAAAATCGTCAAAATAACGATAAGTTGTCAACATTGGCCGCAAAACATAACATTGTACGTCCGTCGGCAGCTCAGATTGAGAAAGACAGCCGTCCAGACCAAGCCAGCTAGTGGTGGGCTGATATTTTCAACAGCAACCAAGAGCAGTTGCGTTTCGTCGACACTTTTATGATGGAATGGCGCTTAAATTATTCCATTTAATTCAACTCGCATGGCATAGATGCAAAATCATGCATACACAATTGTTAGCAATAGAACGCCTACGTGCAAACAGTAGGTATGAATGTCTGTATGTATTTGTTAACCGCGGGTGAACTAAATTACAGCAACCGAACCCAAGGGAGTAGCAACAAATTAACAACAAAAAAACAGCAAAAAATGGAAACATTTTGCTACACCATCTTTCATTTACAAATTTGCCAGTTTATGATCTGTAACGAAAGTTAACTCTTCTTACTTGACCAACAATAACCTCACTTTCTACACCGCCACAGATATCAGGTTGAAATAGAAACCAGCCAAGCCAAACCAAACCCACCACCCACCGACAGACAGACAACCTCACCTTCAAATCAAACGTGTAAAAGCATCCGTACAATTTTACGCGAGAAATAGTGCGGCCGGCAACCAAAGATGAAGAAGAAAACTTTGGCCATTTGGGTTAGCTCAAGCGAAAAATATGCAAAGAGAAAGAAAGATGAGATTCGAACGACTTTTTTTTCACCAACATTTCATTATCACCGCCTTCGTCGTCTTCATCACCGCGAAAATGAGAAATTTCAATAAAACAATTTTATTTTCTTAAAGAAAACGAAAAAAGCGAAGCGAAAAACAAAAGGTAAAAAATAAACAATTTTTGTAAAAACTTTTTTTTTTTGATAAGTTACGCTCGACGTAAGTACGAACGTATAACGCACGCTATCAATACGAGTAGCAAAAGTTTATTTACGCTTATGCCAACGTTAATATTGTTTTGTGGCCGCTCTGGCACAGTGGTTGATAACACAGAAAAAGTGGTAACAATAAGGGATTTTTTTTTTGGATGGCGATGCTTTTTTTACGAACAAGCCATCTTGAGCTTTAAGACGTACAAACAATTGTCTAATGCTGTTTTTATTTCTGAAATGTTAATAGTAAGACTCAGACGCACAAAAGCTTTTTTTGCTTACGCTGCGTATTTTTAAACTTCCGGCAGTCTAAAAATCATCGTAAACGTCATATCATAAAAAATCATAAACGTCCAAACTCTACAAAAAATTGCAGGCAGGGCTTTTCTAGCTGACAATGCAATATCATAAACTTTTTGTAAATTTTCAACATATATTTTTGTGGTTTTCATAGTTAAGAAAGACGAAGTGTAACATTCTACACCTTAGACTCGAGTGCACACAGAAAATACATTTTGACACACGAAAACAAAATACTCGACGATCTATTCTTTTCAGGTTATATTAACTAGCATTTATATGGAAGTTATTCGGATAGCAAGCAAGTTGGCCGCTAAAGAAACAAGTTATTTTATTATATCTACTAAAAATACTTTTTTTGATATGTATTTTGCTATTTATTTACAAAAAATTATTCAAACAGGAAGATATATCATCGGCGAACTCGTATTGGGTACATCTGCACGGGATGGAATAAGTTTACAAAGCAAAATTGTAGGCGTTAATTGCTTTATTATAGATCATTGATTATTTAATTGCAATTCATACGAGGGCGACCGCAAAACTAACTGGCCTGGCGCATTTTCTGTTTTACTAGCAACTTTTTTTGTTTTGTTTTTTAAAAGCAATCTTTAATAAGCCATCTGTCAAAATTTCCGAAATATTTAATGATTATTTTCTTTGTTACAGGTGATTGAAGTAAACAAGTTTTATAATTTTTGAAAAATGGAAAATAAAGAGTTTCGTGCGGTAATTAAGCACTTTTATATGAAAGGTTATACGCCACAATTAATCAAAGATGAATTGGATTATGTTCATGGTGATAATGCACCATCATACTCCACCGTGAAATCCAATTTAAAATGGGTCGTTCAAGTACGGAAGATGAACAACGCTCTGGAAGACCGAAAACTGCTACTACATTGAAAACATTAGAAAAATATTTAATGAAGTGACTAAAGATAGACGAATAAAGCTCAGAGAACTTGCTGATATTGTTAAAATACACGAAAAACAAGTTGGGAGTATTTTACATGATGAAAAAGCTATCCGCAAGATATGTGCCGCGTTTGTTGACTGCCCCAAAAACTCGTCCGTTATCAGCGTAATCCAATAGAGTTATTGTGCCGATTCATAACTGTTGATGAAACATGGATCCATCACTACATCCCAGAATGCAAAGAACAGTCAAAACAATGGATAGAAGCTGGTAAAAGTGGTCCCAAGAAGGCGAAAACTGTTAAGCTGGTAAAAGTGGTCCCAAGAAGGCGAAAACTGTTATTGGATCGGTTGAGTGAAGAAATCAAGATAAAACGACCGCATTTAGAAAAAAGTTATTTTTCATCAAGATAATGCTCCTTCACACACTGCATTTTTAACTCAACAAAAACTGGCCGAATTACGATTTGAAATTTCTCCGCATCCACCATATAGTCCAGATTTAGCCCCTTCTGATTATTTCTTGTTTCCAATTTTAAAAAAATTTCTCGGTGGCAAAAAATAGCGAAACTGAGGCATATTTTGAAGGTCTTGAAAAATCTTATTTTTCGGATGGAATTAAAAAACTTGGAAAACGTTTGATGAAGTGTATTGAGTTGGAAGGAGATTATGTTGAAAAATAAATAATAATAATTACAAAAAAAAACGGTTCTTTTTATGTTAGGCCATTTACTTTTGCGGTCGCCCTCGTAGTCTTTTATTGTATGATCTTCACGAATTCGCCGATGAATCCACTTGCTGATAATTTTTTTGTTGCATTCAACTTTGTTAAATATTGCCTGATTACAATTTGACAAACTCACTAGGTAACTAAGCAAGTACCTCAAAAGAACACGGCTAATATATTTAGTAGGTTTGAACTTTGTTTTTAGCAAAAGAACACAAAAATTTGGCTTTACTGACAGAAATTTAATTTTCGAGTCAGTAACAGGCATCAGTACGACAAATCGCACGAAAATCTATGCCAAAGAAAACGTAAGCACTTCAGTACAAAATTGGGTTCACTTACGACATCTGATGTGATGGACAAGCTGATGCGATGGAGAGGATGGGTTCTGTCAGGGATACAATGACACGTTCGGTAATTGAACTTTTTTGATCAGTCCCTTGGTTTATTACATGGTATATTAGTGTCAATTGACTTCCTCTAATAACAAAGCCATGTAAATGTTAGCGGTTCTTAGCATATGGTTTGGTCGGTACTGGGAGCGGTCCCTATCCATGAAGGGACACGTCACGTGACTGGTTCTGTACCGTTCCAATTTCCCTTAGGGGTTTGTTTCGCACATAATTGTCATAGATCCTTCAATCATAATAAAAAATATTAATCTGAAAACTTTTTGCTTTATTTACAATTAACATTGGACTACCCTTTAAATGTACAAGATTGTCACTTTTTGTATACTGAAGGCTTACTTATTGCGAATTTGCTGTCCAGTATTAGTTATCAGGACTCTGTAAAAAGCACAACTATTAAAAATTTAAAATTTAATTCCAAATTACCACAATTTCTTTACCAAAAAACCTAGATAAACAATCATTCTATATTTTTTTAGTTGGTTGTACACTGAGTCTCTCTCTGAACTTGAAGTATCAATGAAAATCGTCAAAATGTAGGGTGATCCATCTAGAGGTGTTTTTTTCAGGACAAAAGAAAAATATAAAAATTCAAATCAAGTGTGGAATCTTTATTGGTAATTTGAAAGGGCATTTTATGGAATTTATTTTTTGAATAAAATTTCCTTCAAATGTTGGCTGCAACTACATTCTGAGGGTCCAATTTTGGATGACTCGTTCGACTCCTGAATCGTAGCTGGTTTGTCAGCAGATACTTTGGACTTTAAGTAATCCCAAAGAAAAAAGTCTATAGCTGTGATATAACACGATCTAGGCGGCCAAGGCACCGGTCCAAAACTTGATTTTAGCTGCTCTTCGTAATGACATCTCAATAGATTCATTGTTTGAGCAGCTGTATGGCAAGTGGCGCCGTCCTGTTGAAACCACATGTCGTCAAGATTATGGGCTTCAATTACAGGTAGCCAAAAGTCCGGTATCATGACGCGATGGGGAGCACCCTTCACGGTTACGTTCCGGCCATTATCATTTTTGAAAAATATGCCCCGATGATTCCTATAATGGCACCTCTTGAACCTCTTCTTCTTGCTCTTCAGCCCAAATGCGGCATTTTTGTTTATTGACTTTGCCGTTGAGTCAGAAATGGGCCTTATCTCTGAAAAAAATTTTGGTCGAAAACAGCGGATCTTCCCGTTTCTTACTGAACGCTCATTTCCATAATACAGTTGCCAACCTTTAAAGGAAATTATTTTCAAAAAATAAATGCCATAAAATGTCCTATCAAATTACCAATGAAGATTCCACACTTGATTTGAATTTTTATATTTTTTTGTTCTGGAAAAATACCTCTAGATGGATCACCCTATATATCAAAATTTAATAGCCAATTGTCTCCGTCCTTCGTCCGTAAAAGAAGATTGAACATATCTGTGGGAGCTATATCTAAAGCTTAATAAAATTTTTCCAATTTCAAAGCCCCCGTTCTTGGCCAAAAAAATTACATGTGCCAAATTTCATATGGAATGGATGTAAAACATAACTTCTCAAGCTAAAAACATAAAACCGGCTGAACATAAGTGTTGAAGCTATATCTAAAGGGTCCGTCCTTGGCCCAAAAAAACTTACTTTTACTAAATTTCATGAAGGTCGGACAACAGCTGCGACTTGAAGTTTGATAACTAGGCAGCAGACAGACGGAGGAAGGACAGTCTTATAATTTCTAATCGCATCAACTGGTGATTCTGATTAGATCGGTACCCTTATAGTTGGGTTTAGCTTAAATTCTATTACGTATACGGTAGATAAAATTATGATTTTGTTTTGATTTAACATTTATCAACAAAAAACCGAAAAACTCGACAGCAATAAACCGGGTAAATCGACATGTCGGTTTTAGGTATTTTTGAAAAACCGACTATCGGGTTTGGACATAAAAACCGGAATGTCGGCTAGACTAACTCCACTGGTTGGAGGGTATAAAAATCGCCGTTGAAAAGTTTCAAATATTTCTACCCGGCATTTAGCCTGGGTTACTTCATATTTTATAAACAAAACTTACAGTTGTCTTTATTTGCAGAAGTTATTGCATCTACCACAGGGTGATACATTTAAGGTCACCCTGTATAACAGTAGGGAGTGATCAGAAATAAATCACAGTCATGGTTCATATTTTACCCTTTAAAACAAAACACACTACAAGCTAAACTATGATGATTCATTAATGTACAAGAGCGGGAGCATATGTCAAAATCCAAAAAAAAGTTTCTCTTTGTACATAACAAAATAAGTTTGAATTCCAAGCTAGTCAGAGAGGATTATGTATTACATATAATATAATATATAAAAGTACTATATACGTTTGTTTGTATATAGTTAGTTAAGTTACCTGTTGCAGATTTAAAATTTGTTTAGCACATGTCGTTGTCGTTCGTTGTGTTGATGAAATTACCGTAGAATTGTAGTAATCCAAAAAAATTAAAAAAAAATCGGGGGGATAAAATTGCAAGAGATCTCTTTTTTCGCACACAAATTATAAATTATTTTAATTTATTATTATTATTTAATATTAATTTCTTAGTTTTGTTTTTTATTTAGGATCAACACTTTCGTTTTCTTTTCGTTTGGGGGGTATGTTTTTATCTTTGAAATTTTGCAGTTTCTCTGTAAAATTATAAACTTAAGTGAAAAAAAAAATGACAAAAATAGCCTTTTCTGTTTCATGAAAAAAACACTGAAAAATTAAAATAAGTTTAAAAAAAACAAGCGAAAAACACTGAATAACAATAAACGAGGAAGTAGGGGAGATAACACGTTACCGCGCGTATCGCTGCTGCGTTTGTATTAGAAAACAAAGTAAATGCGTACGAAGCAACAACAACACCTTTCCATAGTACATTATGTACCTAACTATATATTTACGGCTATATACATACATATGTATGTACTTTTTGTGAGGGTTCATATTGTATGGGTACGACGAATTACACAGTGTTCCACAACAGTTAATAACATTTATCGTTATGCGTTTAGCTTTGGCCATTATTTTTTCGAATAGAAACATGTACGCGACACTGAAATGTAAATGTGTGTTATACATTTACGTTAGTTAACCTTGTCCATTTTAATCTTACCATGGCATTGGTATTAAAGTAATTTTGACACAGAGTTGTATTCCTAGAAGATGTTTATTTCAAATGCACTATATCCAAACGAAAAACCAACAAGAGAAGACGAATCATAGTGCACCATGACAAAGCGAGCTCTCAAACCAGCGCCTTTTTGACCGGTCAAAACCTCGAGTTGATAGGTCATCCTCCGTACAGCCCTGACTTGTCGCCCAATGACTTATTTTTATTCCCGCACATCAAGAAAAAATGCGTGGTCAACGATATTCGTCGCCAGAAGATGCTGTTGAAGCGTTCAAAACCCATGTTTTGAAGGAGTCTCAATCGGAGTGGAAAAAGTGTGTCGACAATTGGTTTGAGCGCATGCATAAGTGTATAAATTATGCTGGAGAATACTTTGAAAAACTACAAAACCATTTTTGATGATTAATATTCGCATTTTCATTATTAGGCCAGAAATAACATAGCAGCCCTCGTATGGACGAACAACTCTTTTTATTCGAATTTCTGAGGAACGCTTATGGACTTGGACTTAAATCTAGCTTAGTAACAACTTTCGGGCGGACACCAAATTTGCACTATCGATAGAACTTTGTATTCTTAACATTTAATGTTAAATAAAAAAAATCGACAGTTCCCCATAGTTTTTAGAATATAGACCTCGAAAGTTCAGACGTATAATTCAGATATTAAGGCGTACCTGTGAAACTTTTCCTTATCATTCCTAAGCTTATTAAAACTCCATTCCAGTGAAATATATATATATACATTTGATCTGGTACTCTATTAAGAAGCGGCAGTAATTTTTTTTTTTTACTAAAAATGCCTCAAAACTCAAAAAATGCTTCTTTTTAAGTATTTCTCAATCTACTCGTAGCTTTGTAAGCCAACATATTAACATTCATTTAACGATTTGGATGATTAAACTCTTCTAGAACAGGAGATAATATCGTTTATTAAATAAAATTACGCCTGCGGCGCTCTTTTTCGATATCACAATCCATTTTCTTTAAATATAATATTTAAAATAATTTTAAACGATTTGATTTTAGAAAATGACACGATTGATAATACCATATCATCGGGAAAATATCTGTTATCAGTTTTCCAAAATTTAGTGCAAATTATGCGCAAAAAATAAAACTAAAATGCCAACTTCTCCGGCATTTAAAGGGTTAAATTCCAAAACAAAGTCCCAGATGAAAGCTTAATACTTTGGCTAACTAGTAGGAAGAACCTCTTAATAGGTCATTTTCCGAATTTTTCATAGACACTAGGGTCAAAAATATACAAAATGACCACAATCGGTTATATACCGTTTGAAAGGTATTTTTATATTTTCAGCTTTCTAACGATATGCTTAGGTCCGAATCCAAAAGTCACAGATATATCCAGTTGTAGGTCCGAAATTTAGGGTCTCGTAATTTGGAAAATATGGGCTGCCGCCGACATTTGTTTAACTCATTCGTTTTTAATGACCTACAGGGCCATATTTGTTTAACAATTGTTCCTAATCTAGATTTGTTCCAAAGATTGTACGTTCCCTTGAAATCACTTTAGGGGACCCCTTTTTCCGAACACATTTTCTAAGATTTTTTTTTATAAAACTGTCATTTTAGAGATTTCCCGAAAACTTATGCTAATTTAGACTTCAACCGAAATAAACAAATTTTTGTAATCCGAAATGTTTTCAATACGTAAACACCCAAGTATAAAATGCAGCTTGAAGCTTTCCTAATCAAGAGACTGCAGCAGTAAACTGTCTATGCCAGCTAGTTAATCGATTTCTCAACGTTGTGACAGCTCTGGTTGTTTTGTAATGTTTGTTAAACAAAAACTACCACGTTGTAGAAAATTAAAAAAAAAAAAACAAAACTGATGACGTTGTATGCCAAGGTAGACTTTTGTGGAACACTGTATAAACAAAGTGTACGTTCGCTTGTTCAGCGAGTTGTTGCGTTATAGATGTATGAGTGAGTCTGGCTACTGTCAATGTGTGATCGTTATAGTACGTAAATACGAGCGAGTTTGTACGTTTGTATGTATAGCAAAGGTAGCGCGTTAATATAATGCACAATGTGGCACAAAAACAACAATAACAGCGACAGAAGAAGTATTTTTTTTGTAAAACACAACGCAACTCTGTACGTGTAAGCGACAACGACGACGTCAACGATAACTGTGACGCGTAAGTACAACAACGTTTTGTAACAACAAACGGGCGTGTTTGATAGGTAACAAAAAAAGAAAACACAAAAAAAACATTCACATTCACACACTTTCTACAATGTGAAATCTTAGTGTTAACGCACATAAACGCACACACACACACGTGCACTGAACTACGAAATTCACAACATTGTACACGGCAGTACTCGTAGTAGTTCGCAAATGAAGGTAAAGATAATATTTAAGAAGAAAAAACACAGCAGTTGTCTTCTATTACTTTGTCTTGTTTTTGTTTTTTCTTAGCTGTCGATATCACCAACGATTTTTTTCTTTGCTACGTAACAGCTGTTCTTTCGATTGTGGTGACGAACACATGTATGTATACGTAAAAAAACGCAATAAATAAGAAAACACTCAGCAAAGCGCGCTTATTAACTAACACATCATACACACACAAACCCACGGTACATACGGGTGAGTATACACGGTAGAGAGGAACACAGCCGTCTGTTATAGAAACCGTTGAATGACTAAAGTCATCAAAATTATTGGTAACATGAAATACCCCCACAGAGACATCACAACGTACCCGCTCGTGCTCTCCCTCTCTATCTCTCACGCGCTCTATATTTATATGTGCGCCTCTTCGTCCGTGGTCTTATGCTCAATTTATGAAAACAGTAAAATAAATAAATATCACCAATACAAATGAATGTTTAGAGAGGATAGTTGGGCCAGAGCGCCACAATGAGGCGATATTGGGAGAATGGTCTTCTCAAAGAAGAGAACAAGAAGCAAAAAATATAACAAACCTAATTTGTGTACAATCATCATATTCTTTGGCTTTGTGAAGTGAAAATGGGTTTCTGGGGAATTCTGCGGTCTTCAGTTGTTGTATGGAAGATTGTTCGAGTGTTTTTGTTTTGAGTGGTATACAACAAGCAAATGGCCCAAAAAATTGCTAATGCCGGTCATCCCTCAAGTAAAATCTGACTTTTCATAGGATCTCATGTATGCCATTGCCTGAGGTAACAGTAAGCTTACACGAACCATACGTTCAACTTTCGAACGTAGGGAAACTCTATTGTCGGACGGCACTTTAGGACACCGTATACCGACATTACGCAAAATATATGAAATATGATTGTATGATTAGTGTGCGCGACTAACACACAAGTAACCTAAGGTTCCCTTAATCGACTTTTGTCTAATGTGCACAACATTTTTACAGTTGAAGTCGACTTTCGAGTACTTTGTTAATCGAACAGTCAACTTTTGATTTCGATTTTTTTCCAGGTAAACAGTACATACGAGGTTTGCTATATATATTTCTGAAGCCATCTGACATTTCCATTGGAAAGTTTGACATTTTTTAGCATAAACGTACTTATAACGTTTTGACGTACGATCATCATTTGTGCAGTTTACAGTGACTTGAAAAAATCAATTTGGCAATAAAATTGGAATTAACTCGGGAACATTTGCACATTATATTGATAATCGCAAGATCGTCATACCGTGAGATAGAGGCATCCTTGGACATTTCTTCCACCAGCATACATTCGGTATTGCATCAACACCTGGCCGCAAAAAAGGTTTGTTCTCGATGAATCCCGCACAATTTGAGAATCGCTCCATAAAAGGCTCTTGTCGATTGGTGCAAAGAAATTTTGAAAAAATACGATCGCGGTGCTTCAAAAGACGTTTATAAGATCGTCACAGCTGACGAATCATGGATCTATGCGTATGAGCCCGAAACAAAACAGCAATCGACCGTGTGGGTCTTCGAAGACGAGCCAAATGAAAAAAATGCGTGGTCAATTTTCGTCGCCAGAAAATGCTGTTGAAGCGTTCAAAAACCATGTTTTGGAGGTGGCTCAATCGGAGTGGAAAAAGTGCTTCGTGGTTTGAGCGCATGCAAAAGTGTATAAATAATGCCGGAGAATACTTTGAAACAATAAAACCATTTTTGACGATGAATATTCGCATTTTCAATATTAGGCCAGATATATATATAGCTGGCCTCGTAGTAGTATATTCTACATTTATGTTCCCAACTATCAAAATGTTGTATTTTAACGAATTTTGTTCTGAACTATTGCATTTAAATTCATTCATTTGATATCAAGTTACTCATAAAGATCTCTGCACATTTTTCTCTGTATTGTTACTTATACTAAATTCAACGCTAGTCATAAAATGTTACTTATTTAAGGATTTTACTATTATGTACACATTCCCATACTTATAGTCAAAAAGTTCTAAATCGACTATTAGCCCCAAAACATCGTTTAAGGAAAATCATATTTTTAAAAAAAAAAGAATTTCAGATCAAAAAAGTTAAAATGTGACTTTTGCTTTAACTAAGCAATCCTAAAGTACCCCAGGTTCCAAGGCGGGTACAAACGTCTTACATTGGTTCAGTGCCAGATTTTTCTCTATAAAATTCATTTTTCATTTGTAGCTGCTTTGAAGGACAAATGAAATGAGAGATGTCCGTTTGTTCCCACGTTCGTTTAACTCTCAGAACGCAAATCAGGCATTTATTTAGTATAGGCGGTTTTTTAGAACATTGACCGAGGCTGTTTAACCAGGAATACATTTGTAAGCCCGAGGAGAAAAAAAACAGTTGAAAATCGCTTGGAACTAAAAGGAATTTCCTTTGCCATCACCGAATGTTTTCAATCGAAATGAATAGTTGGTTCAAAATACCACTAGATAATAAATACGATCTAAGTTTTGTGCATCGAAAGCTACCAATGAAATGTGGAAAAATATTTAGTTGCTACAACTAGTGGTAATTGCGAACAATAGTTTAGCAGAAAATTAATTGCTACAACCAATTACTGGTTAATTAAACAAACAATTTATAATGACGGAATAACGGATTGTTTATTGGTAAAGTTTTTTTTAGTTCGAATAGTAAAATAAGTCATTTTTAACAAAAAAAAATGTCAAATATTGATCATGATTCGAAAAACTCCAAAAAATGTATTCGATTGTTGAAAAAAACTTTGAGAAATAATTTTGTAAACAGTTATACAGGCTAAGTTCTAAAACGTTTATTATTTTGTAAAATAAGTGCGGTAATTTAGGACTTAATTTTAGAGAATATACATACGTAAAGAATAGATTAATTTTTAACTTCTTAAAAAGTTTTCTCTTCAACGAAAACATGTTTCCAGTTCCAACGAACTACAAGAACTAATAAAAAATTTTGTTAAAAATTTCCCTGATTTCGAAGAAAATTTCCATTTGGATTTTAGCAATTGCAATTTTCGTTTCTCGATTTCAATTTGTATTTGCTCAATTTCAGGAAAAAACAAAATACACTAAGCGTTTTTAAAGCAAATCAGGTTTGTAAAATTTTAAAAACTTCCCGGGATTTCGGTTAAAATTTCCGTTAGGATTTTCTGAATACTCGTATCATTTGCGTTTCTTTACTTCAATTTACGTTTCTTAATTTCAATTTGTATTTGCTCAATTTCAGTTTGAAAATGGTGTAGAAACTAGAATTGGTAATAACAACTTTTAAATTCGTTCCATATTATATAAGAAATACATATAAATTAGCTTACCGCTCGCTTTTCGGAAGAGTAGTTGTTTTACATGAAATAATATGTGTCGTATATTTACCTGCAACGAAAAGAATTTAAAATTAAATTAATATATTTTAAATATTAAGGTTTAAATAATACTCATATATGTAGAATCTGGCAAGAGGTGTATATTTGAAAATATGTTCATAATATTAACTAAACTCTTTAAAAGGGTGAGCAGATAAAGCCTTCCATTCCCTTGCACCAGCTGTTAAAATATTCGTCATTTATCGTTTCGAGCCTGTAACATCTGCAACAGCATAAATTTATTCTAAACTTATACAGGGTTTTCCAGTAGGGACATAACAATTTTATATATTAATAAAACACATTATATTTAAGATATAGAGTTCTAATTTATTACAGGTGTAGTGCACATATTAGATTTTAAGAATGAAATTCAATTTCGGTCATATGACCACTACAAACAAGCCCGTGCACACGATATATTCTTTGGGCCCAATTTTCCACCACTCTTGCACACATATCGACTGGAACGTTGGCAATTTCGCGTTGGATTTTGTCTCTGTGCCCGTCTAAAGTTGTTGGCTTGTTGGCATAGACAAATTACTTGATGTGGCCCCATAAAAAAAATCCAATGGCGGTAAATCGTATCAACGATGTGGCCATTCGACCGGACCATTTCTCGATATAGCACTTTAATTTTGCCTTTCAGTACATCGATGGTAACGCGCGTAGTGTGGCTACTGGCACCGTCTTGTTGAAACTACATATCGGCGATTTCAATCTTATCCAGTTCTAGCCAAAAATACTTACTACAAAAAATACACTCTCCACTGACGGAACTGTAACGATTGTTTTCATCGACGACAAAATACGCACCAATCACACCTCCGGCATGAAAACCACACCACACAGTAATTTTTTGCGGATGCAATTGTGCCTCCTGAAACGCATGTGGGTTTGTTGCTGTCCAATAACGCATATTTTGTTTATTGACAAAACCACGCAGCCAGAAATAAGCTTCATCGCTAAGATGATTATTACGGCTGAAATTGGAGTAAGCGCTGTTAAAGTTGCGACCACCGACTCAGGATTTCGGTAGTAATTTTTAATGGCTTCAAACGCTGCTCTTAAGTGAACTTGACCATGATGAAAATGTTAACTTCGACTAACGTTTTGACCCTAAAAGATCATTAAAATGTTTGAGGGAGCATTGACATAAAGATACGAAGTTGTTATGTCCCTACTGGAGAACCCTGTAGTAGGAAAAATTGTATCGCCCGCAACAGACGAATTTAAAATTTTTGGATGAAACACGAAATTTTTAAACCTTATTAGATCTTTTTTATATCTTTAAATGTTCCCCATCTATTTCGATTTGTTTCGGTTACTACGCAAAGCTTGCATAAACATATGCAAATTATGGTTGAAGTATAAAATTACTTCAGTTTATTGTAACATCCTCAACGGAACTTACAGCATGAATATTGCTTTCATCAAAAAAAAATTGAACAAAAAAATATTAATTCCACTTCAGATTATTCCTCTTGAAGAAATAGTATTACAAGAGAATTCAGAAATTTCGCATTCAGAACGTCAACGAGATAAGTGTAAGCAAAACGAATAAGCGCCCGCAACACAGCATTTACTCATATACAGGGTGCGGGCATTAAAGTGTTACCAATTAAAATTTGTATTAAAATTTTTTTGTTGGTATTTGTTTCTGAATTTTAATTCTATAGTAGAGACGAATTTTATTATTTAAAAATCAATATATCCACATTTAGCTTTGATACTTCGATTCATCATTTCAAAAAAATAATGTTGCAGGATGCACGAATGTGATTTTGGGGAAGTCGCGTCCATTCTCGTTGATGTGAGGAGGAGCTTGAGTTCCATAAACCAATCTTTGCTTCAAGTCATCGTATGACCTCTTTGCTAACCATATCCGGTCATTTTGTTTATTAACGTACTGCTCTACTAGTATTGGGTAATTTTTCTCGTCAGAAAAAACGATTTTTGTAATTAGCCGCTGTCGTGAAAGCGTTCTATCTCCTTTGCTCTATGCAGTTGTTGGAGTTTAAGGATAGGTGTAAGGTTATGTGCCTTTTGACTCTTGTAAGGCTTCACACCGAACTGCTTTTTTTTTAAATATCTCCAACGCTTCGGTCAGATGTTGCGAGATCTGTGTCCAATTTCCTAGCACTCTGTCTGGGATTTCTTCCAATTCTTGTGTCCACTTTTCGGACCATTTCTGACGAAGTTGCTATTTTTTTAGCCACCCCCATTCGTGTATCGTTGTATGGTTCGATACACAAACATTTTTTTAATATTTAATTTTTTTTATTCTTGGACTATCGCTGGACACGATTTTCCAGCTATAAAAATAACGATTTTCCATATCATATAAACTAAATTTCGCAAAATTAAACAGGAGTGCTTTGGTAATCTTGTAAACAATGTAACAAAGTATTGCTACGTTGCAGGTATGTCAGGTTGAAAATGGTAAAACTTCAAACCCCGCACCCTATAGTAACTATATCTTTTTTCTGCGAGTGCGGTCTGATCTAGACGAAATTCACACGTTTCTTATTATCGAAAAATAATCAAACATGTCGAACCCAGGGTGTCTTGCCTACATTTTGTCGAGGCCAGGCAATTATATCACTTCAGATTAAATTTAGAGTATGTTAGGTCGAGGTAGTTTGTTTCACGGAGTTAATTTTTTGAATTCGGATTATTTAACTTGAATCCAGCCAAAAGCTAGAACTAAAGATATGCTCTAAATTATACTCAGCATTCGACTAAAGTTTAAAAAAAATTCCATTCCTGAGAGGCTAAGTGCACATAGCATTATTAAGAAGGAAAAGGTAAAATTGTTCTAAAATCTAAATATTAGAGCGGGTCTAGTTGTGTGGATCGATTTCAGAAACATTTTTAAGTATATTTGCTAATGAAAGCAGTAGTCTAAAATCTTTTTTGACTTTGCTAATTTTGCGAACAAAGCCAGTCCTGCCTACGAGTATATGAGAATTAGGGTGAATAAATATTCAATTTTTTTTTTTAAAACATATTATGGAATGGCAGGAAAAGTTGGAGGATTTCGCCAATGTTACTGTCATAAAAGGAAAAAAAAACTAGAAATTCATCTTCAACTTCCGCAGGAATACTGAGTAATTCCTAAAAATCTGTTATAAAAAGGCAGAATTAAGCGTCAGATTTAATAATAAAATTCTGTAGAGTATCCTGGCACGTGCTAATATATTTTCAAGCCAATTGTAGTTGGTCTTCTATTCCTTTTTACATGTAAAATTGAGATGTTTCGATAAAAAAAAATAGAAACTGTTCGTATTTTGGTTCATTTTAGAAATAAGAATTCCTAAAGTCTCACTTAAAAGCGAAGATTTTTCCCTTTCATGTGGTTTCAATATCGAACGACTCCGCGTTTAAAAGTTTTTTTTCCACAGCCCAAAGTGCCCCAAAAAAAAATTATTTTCAGTGTGGCGAAATATTTTTGAAAATTTTGTTCCTTTTAAACACATAACAAAGGGTAGACCTTAACGCGGAATTGTATTATTACGATCTTTATATCATATGAAAGCGCAAAATCTATACTTTTAACTTATGTATATGCAAATTTCACAAAGAATCGTAATGATATCGTAATCGTAATCCATAGAGCAAAGTTTACCAGGACCTCAAATCGGAACGGAATTTGGTACAAAGCCTTATTAAAAAATAGACAAATATGCTCAATCTTTTTTAGGAATGGCTAATAGTCGCCTAAAACGGATGTTATGTGACTTCTAAAGCTAGAGGGCCCTAAAATCGGAAGATACCTTTGTAAAGGGGACTGTGTGAAAATATAAACCGATAGGGTTAAGTTTCACTAGAGTAAATTATTGGTCGCTCATAACATACAATGCAAAATCAAATCGGGTATTCCAATATCTAGTTGCACAAGGTCCGATTCACTTAAAAACGAGTAATCATAATTGGTAAGAAATGTATCTTTCATGTAAATTATAATTTATAAAAATCAAATAAACATTGTGGAAGTTACAGCCAAGAGAAATCAAAATTTTGTTTTTTAAATCCTTTAAATTTAACAAATACTACCATAACTCAAGTGATTTTTGTCTGATTATCAAATTTTCACGATATCTCGAAAACTATATGTGATGGCCCAAAACGGATATTCAATTCGGATTCAGGAGACTATTTAACGAAGGATCATTTGGTTTTACCCAATTGAGGATTTAGTTGCAAAACAGTGTTACGAGGGTTGCTATATATATTCTGGCTTAATAATGAAAATGCGAATATTTATCATCAAAAATGGTTTGATTGTTTTTCAAAGTATTCTCCAGCATGATTTATACACTTTTGCATGCGCTTAAACCACTTGTCGAAGCACTTTTTCCTCTCCGATTGAGACACCTCCAAAACATGGTTTTTGAACGCTTCAAGAGCATCTTCTCGCTACGAAAATCGTTGACCACGCATATTTTTTATTGATGTAGGGGAATAAAAAGAAGTCATTGGGTGCCAAGGTAGGGCTGTACGGTGGATGTCCCATCAATTTGACGTTTTGGCCGGTCAAAAAGGCGCTGGTTTGAGGCGATGTGTGAGAGCTCGCATTTTCATGGTGAACAATGATTCGTATTCTCTTGTTCGTTTTTCGAATTTCTCCAAGACTTAAGGCAAACAACTTGTGGTGTACCACTCAGAATTGACCGTCCTAAGTTGCTCAAGCGGAACAGTCGCCACATGACCAGTTTTGCCGAAGAAACAGGCGACCATTGGCTTCGAAGTGATTCTTCCACGAACAACTTTCGTTGGATTTGGCTCGTCTTCGAAGACCCACACGGTCGATTGCTGTTTTGTTTCAGGCTCATAGGCATAGATCCATGATTCGTCACCTGTGACGATCTTATAAATGTCTTTTGAAGTATTATTCGTATTATTTTAAAATTTCTTTGCACCAATCGACACGAGCCTTTTTTTGAGCGATTGTGAAATTGTGCGTGATCCAACAAAAACAAACCTTTTTTTTACCGCCAGGTGTTCATGCAATATCAAATGTATGGTGGTGGAAGAAATGCCTAAGGATGCCTCTATCTGAGGGTGCACGGCATCAATGTTCTTTGGCACAACGGCTGTTTTTGGACGACCTTCGTCTTTAAGCGAGCGTCGGCCACGATTGAATTCATTAAACCATTTTTTCACAGAGCTATAGGATGGTGCTTCATCGCCATAAAAAGATTTAAGTTCATCGATGCACTCTTATCGTGTCCACGTCGAAAGTTGTGAAAAATAATCGCACGAAAATGTTCACGAGTTAATTCCAATTTTTTTGCCAAATTGATTTTTTCAAGTCACTGTAAACAACACAAATGATGCTCGTACGTCAAAACGTTTTGAGTACGTTTATGCTAAAAAATGTCAAACTTTCTAATGGATATGTCAGATTGCGTCAGGAAATACTTGTGCTGCCTAGGACAGAAATATATATAGCAACCCTCGTAACTCAAGTATTTTTTGTCGGATTACCAAATTTTCACGATATTTCGAACACTATACGTGATGGACCAAAACGGAATTTCAATTCGGGCGACCTTTATTTTGTTGCAAAGCAGTGTTATTACCTGAATTGATAACCTTGTAACATTGTGGTTTTGGGGAAGATCAGTTCTTTTGTGGTTACCAAAGCTCCTGGGCCCCTAACAGGGAGGGGCCTTATTTCATACAGAGTAGTCTTAAAATATCATAGGCATCCTTTTGTCTGCCCCACCAAACAATATACCATTTTTACTTGATAAGCACGGTGTTTTTATAATCTAGGGCTATAATAGAATCGAGCATTTTGTTAGTTATTAATCGACCAGATCAATGTCGTTATCAATGATTTTGAACGAGCTGAAGGTTAAAGTCCGTTTCAAGACCAAACATAAGCTATTGTTGGTTGTCGACTTTGGCAACCATAACTACCAAATATTCTAACGAATCATTTCTTCCTCTGCGCCCTTTTTACTTAGAAATAGAATCGAAAGAAAATGCCAGCAACCTCGTGATAAAAACCAGATGGTCGGTCCTTTGCTGCAAAGAACTTTAACATGTGGCTTCCATTAGCCAAGATTTTGGCACTTTACTTCCACAGAAAATTAAATAATTTGGGTCAGCATTGTGTTTTTTGCCGTCTTTTAGATGGTGGAAAATGAAAAAAAAAACAATTTTACCAAATATAGAAGTGTCATCAAAAAACAAACAAAAAAAGAAAACAGCTACCGAATTGGAAAAAGACCAAAACTAAACGAAGCTTTAAAAATAAAAACTAAAGTAACCTCAGAGCAACCGAGAAAAACAATTTAACCAAACAATCGCCATGTGGCGTCAACATGAAGAAGAAGAAAAAAACCCGTTAATTATACTTTAAGGTGGCGTTTATTTGAAGCAGAGAAGAACAAAAAACGGCAGCTCCGACGGCAGACGCCTTCATAGCAGCCACTCACTTATGCCGCCTCAAAACTCTCGAGGGCCAAAGGAGGAAAACAATTGTTGGAGTTCTCTTCATCCTCCTGTCTGTGTGACTGGCGTTGTGGTTTTTAGTGCATACACCAGCACAATAATAATATCCTTAATTTATTTCAAAGGATCGCGCGCACACACACACACATACACTCAGTCAAGTATTCACAGCAAACATCCATACACACTCGTATATATGTATGTGTGTGTGGTTAGTCTTTATATTAAAGATTATTTTTTATAAGGATGTGAGTGTTTGTGGTAGATTTGTTGCCATAGAAAACGGAGAAATACAAAGCTAGCAAAAAAAGTAAAGCATACTTTGGGGAATATTATGTAAAACAAATCCAAAGCACGCTTTAAGGATATAAAGCAGTTTTCTCTTCGGCTGCTGTGGATGTTTAAAAAGAAGAGAAGTCTCAACGCAAATGTATTTTCATTTCTACTTAAAATGTATAGCATACTTTAAGGCATACATCATTTCGGGCAAAATACCCACTTAAGAACAAAGAAAAAATATATAGAAAAAAGAAAAAATATATTTTCACGATAATAATTATTTACTATAGCATTGAGTGTGTGCCGCGTTTATGATTTAGGGGGATTTCAACAGCTCAGACAAAATCCGCCCAAGATCGTAGTGGCAATAGAAAGGCCAATACAGGGCTTCGTTATGGTCAATTAATAAGTTATAGTTTAAGCTAGAAAAGATTTAAAACTTAAAAAAACGAGTTGAAACATTAGTAAATCTCAAACTGATTAATTTGAGCTTTAGGCAACTTTATACAAGTCACACTCACATCGCTCTACTTCTATCTTCTATAAAGCATACAACTGTAAGACATGTTTGTTCCACGGTAGACCATTGAGTAGCTCCGCTTCTATTCCCACCAGAGGTTTAGCCTGACGCACAGCGGGATGGCTTCAATCAGTTTTGTACAAAAACTATAAACTATAAGGTGTAGAAATACCATTTCCAATGGAAATTGCGAAAATAAAAAATACAAATTAAAATTTAGAAAATACAAATTAAAATTGAGCAACGCAAAATAAAATAGAGCAAATATGACTTGAAATGTGAATAAAAGTTGAGAAAATAGGAATTGAAATTGAGAAACGTAAATTGAAATTAAGAAAAAGCAAACTTAAATCAAGAAAATACAAATTTATATTGAGAAACGTAAATTACAATCGGGAAAAAGCAAATTTAAATTTAGAAACGCAAAATTAATTTGAGAATATGTGACGCGCAAATAAGAAAGGGACCTAAGGTTCGTTGACTTCACTTTCATAAAACGCGCATATCTCTGGGAATAAACACTTTTGGGGCATGGGATCGGTCTCATTCGATGCTCAGATGTTGTCCATATCAAAAAATCAAGTGAAAAGTTGATGAAAAGTTTTGTTCAGGAGAGCCATTTTAATGATTAGACCCTTTCTATTTGCGCTTAGAGTCGTCGACTTCACATTCATAAAACGCGCATAGCTCTGGGAGGGAACACTTTTGGGGCATGGGATCGGTCTCATTCGATGCTCAGATGTTGTCCACATCAAAAAAAGAAAAAAATTAAAATTAATTTTTTTACCCTTAGGCCCCTTTCTCTATGCGCTGTCACATATATAAAAAAAATGTAGTGTAGAACTTAAAAGTTGGCACCGAGCATTAAATTGACAATGTTTCAAAAAAAGGAGTTTCATCAAAATTGCATGACCCATTTTTGTAATTCGATGCTGACATTAATTATTTTAAAAAAGGCAAAGACAGTTCAATTATTAGCTGAGCCTGGATGGTTAGATTTAACGAAGGATCTTTGTATGGAAATCAATACTTCGTCTGCATTTGCAAGTATAGGGTGGGCGATTTAAGATTTTAAATTTGAATCGGCTATAAAAAACAGTACTGATAATTTAAAAAAAAATGGTTTTATTGGAAAGGTTGAGCTTTCGCTTCGCCCAATGAGCTGAAGATTGTTTGACAGGAAATGAAGAATTTTACAGAAAAATCGTGTTTTCAGTAGATGCTTATTTTTACCTCCGTGGCCGCATATGCTGTTTGGTGTGCATTTTGGGCTGGAGTCATTAAGGGGGGGGGGGCTGACGTTACCGTCAACAGTGAGCGTTACCGCGCCATGCACAACGAATGTTTGTTTCCAAAAATGGCATTCAAGAGAATAGCATGGGCGACATTTGGTTTTAACAAGACGTGGCCTCATGTCACACTGCCAACGCAACCATTAATATTTTAAGCACTGTTTTTTAAAATCGAATAATCAGCCGAAATTGTGATGTAAATTGGCCGCCTTGGAGCTGTGATCTGAGCCCTTTGGATTATTTTCTGTGGGGAGCCATTAAGGATAAATGTTACACAAAGCATCCAGAGACAAATTAAGCGTTGAAACATAAAATCGAAGTTGCTATTGAAGAGATACGAACCGAAACAATCCAAAATGTACTGACAAATTGAGTTGATCGGATGAGGTACTGCCGAGCCAGTTGTGGTCGTCATACGAATGGTATGGTGCTCTATTATTGAAGTTCAACCTTTCCAATACTCGTATGACCAAATATTAGAGAAAAAAATGTTAAATCTCTTACCCTATACTCACGATATGCGCAACAGGTTAAATAAGCGCATAGTAAGTACAGCACTGTTTTTGTTCTTCTCGAGGGATGTCTCTGTATTTTAGCTGCTAGTTCAGTCCAAAACAACAGGCCTTTTGCAAAACGAGCGTTCTTTTGATTTCGATGCTGATATTATTAAGTTTTTTAAGGGGCGTATCTCCTCGATGGTTCTAGTATCTTCGATTCGTATAAGTTTTCACTCACATCATTGGTTCACCGCCTAACGCCCAAGATAGCATCTATTTGCAAGCTAGTCACATCTTGATTTAACGAGACATATTTGAAATTTCTTTGTATACAAAAACTGATTGTCTTCCTGCATCATTAACCATTTGAAATAAAAATTAATAATTTGTTGAAAAAGTTATTCAAGAGGAAATGAACGCTGGCAAATTGATTCGAAGTTAGGCCTCGGACGTTTTAGCCTTATGGGCCGGCGCAGAATCCTGCTGGAAAGTCCATAGCTGGTTTTGGAACAGGGAATTGTTAAGAGGCTTCACAACAGCTTCCAAAACGGTTTCTTGGTAAACTTTGGCCTATGTTTTGACTCCTTGTTCGCAGAAATGCAGGTCAGTGACCCGATCGTAAGAGACACCCCACCAAACCATGACCGAAGCTGGGTGATGACCCTTTTTTTACCCTTGGGATCAGTTCAGATGCTTCCTTAGATGACCGCGCATACACTCTATCATTTTGCTTGTAAAATTTTTCCTGAACGAAAAGTTTTTTCATCGGTGAACTACATTTTTCTGTGCAAGTTATCAGCGTGCTTCACCAAAAGACGTTTGCATTTTTCAATCCTATTTTTTTTAAAGCTGCAGTCAATAAATGTTTGGTACGTCGTTTGAAAGCCCCAAGTCCCAAGTCTTATTTACTGATTCGACTATTGCGTGATATTCATCTCACGGGCCATGATTTTCTGTTTTCGGAGCGGATTTCTGTGAATTCTTGATTTAACGGCTTTGATGACATGCGGTGTTCGAACAGAGCGTGGGCGGCCCGACCGGTGGCGGTCTTTTACATCTCCAGTCTCCTCAAACAGTTTTATGCATCGGTAGACGAACATGCGGCTAATCCCTAGTGGCCGGAGCCTTTTGAAAATAATGCTTTTATTCACTTCACACTTGACAACCGCTATTACAGCGATATGGTTCTCATTATCCGACCACTCCACGATGAAAGTTGAAACAATTTTAAAATCCCGTTACAGACTAACGCTATTGAGGTTAGATTTCAAAACCCATATGACATTAACGGGGTATGTTCAGTAGAGCGTACCAGGTTACAAGTAAAAAAAAAAGTTCGCCGTACACCTTCGAATATGAAGTATTATTGAAAGGTAGTTTCAAAAATTTTTTTTTATTTTTTTATGCCGAACGTAGGGGTCGCGCTTTTACATTTTTCTATATAACTTCTGCATTTATAAACGGATTTTAAAGTGTGATACATCGATGTTTTTGTCTCGACGAGGTCGATTTTTTTGTCTTTGAAGTCATTGAGCTCAAGCACCCCGCGCGAGCTTTAATTTTCTGATATTAGAGTGGTACATTAGGGTAGTAGCAACTGAGATATGATGGGTAAGTACCAGAAGGGGGTGCTTGAGCTCAATGACTTCAAAGACAAAAAAAATCGACCTCGTCGAGACAAAAACATCGATGTATCACACTTTAAAATCCGTTTATAAATGCAGAAGTTATATAGAAAAATGTAAAAGCGCGACCCCTACGTTCGGCATAAAAAAATAAAAAAAAATTTTGTTGAAACTACCTTTCAATAATACTTCATATTCGAAGGTGTACGGCGAACTTTTTTTTTTACTTGTAACCTGGTATCGGCATCGTCGAGACAAAAACATCGATGTATCACACTTTAAAATCCGTTTATAAATGCAGAAGTTATATAGAAAAATGTAAAAGCGCGACCCCTACGTTCGGCATAAAAAAATAAAAAAAAATTTTTTGAAACTACCTTTCAATAATACTTCATATTCGAAGGTGTACGGCGAACTTTTTTTTGAGGTACGCCCTAATGTTCAGTTCTACTATTGAAATGGGTGTGTTCAATGTAGTAACAGTATTAATGTCCCTACTAAGTATAAGCAAGTATTACCCGAGCTCGCTTAAACCCCTTAAAGGTTATGCCTTAATACGTTTTTTTTTCCAAAAAAATTCAATTATTAAAACAAACGATTTTTAGCGCAAATTATCTATAGTTTTCTGTAAACAAAATCTTTTCTATATTCTTACACAATAGTGTAAGTTATCGCGTTAGTGACCTCGTAGGCGATAGATCACGGCGAGTGTTAGGGTTGGGCACTGATCCCTAGCCAAGCTCAATAAATCTATTCTAACCAACGGGCAGTATTCGAAGAAAGCGGGAAGAAGAATTGCAAACTTCATTTACAGGCCTTCAATCCAGCCAGTACTCTTTTATACGCTGCGCTGATATCAGACTAACATATATTTAATTGTCACAGCGCATAGAGAAAGGGACCTAAGGGTAAAAAAAAATCAATTTTCACTTTTTTTTTGATGTGGACAACATCTGAGCATCGAATGACACCGATCCCATGCCCCACAAGTGTTCCCTCCCAGAGATATGCGCGTTTTATGAAAGTGGTGGTACACCAAAGATACACGTATTTAAGTTTTTAAAATGGCTCTCCTGAACAACACTGGTTTTTACCCTTAGGTCGCTTTCTATTTTGCGCGTCACATATATTTATTTTGATTAACTAGTGAAACTACCACATGATGAATGAAGAAACATTAAAGTCAACAGATTTTCATAATTATTAAAGTATACTCTGAGAATATACAAGAATTTTTAATGACACTGCATTCTTTGGGGGATGTCATATAGGGTCAGATTTACATAGCCCAACTGTGAGTAGTTTCCCACTTAACCAAACAAAACGGAAAACCAGACGAACTTTTTTCCCCCATACAGCATGACATCATTCATCATTGTTGGCTGTGGCCTTTTACTCATTCGCTTCATACTAATAGCTACATATTTTTTGGTCTCTTAGTATATACTCGTAATATACTCTGAAATCTACAAAATGAAATACCTTCACTCATTCATAATGATGTATGATGGCATGTGTGTACTGCTGTTGACAATCCCACAAATTATTGCCTACTTTTAGGAGATTAAAAGTGTCAATAAGGCATGTGTACTTTTGGGGGAAGCCTGTATGTCGTCGTTAGCAATTTTCCTGCAATGTTTCGCTATTACAGTATGAAGAATGTTCATACTTAGTTTTGACTGTCTATTTTATAGTTGAATATTATAAGGGATAATGTGGTGGTATGCGGTTTTGATGTGCTAATTACATATTAATTAATCGTGTAATTATAACTGCCTCTGACGCATAAGTACTAATCACATAATTTATGCATGTGTAATAGGAACAAGTTTCAAAGGAATTTTATTACAATTAGAGTGAAGCAAGTTGATTAACAGATTAGGGATGGGGTAAGATTTGTGAGTTTTCAAAAATTATAAAGCATAGTTTTAGGGTGTTTATTTTGAAGATTTTCTTTTTATCGAAGTAAAATCACCATTCTAGGATAATAGGCAACATTGAAACATAGGAGTTTTGTGCTTATGTGTGAATGCAGTAAATGGAACAAACCAATAAAACCAAATTTATAGCAATTAATGGTAATTGTTGGATTCGAGATATAATAAAAGTAACGAAAAGAATTCGGCAAAGTCGGATTTTATAAACATACAATGCATTTGACAGTATTACGGTCGTTACAACTTTGTTACACTGGCCATGTCCACAAGTATGCGTTATCGTTGAAACGTATTTAGCGACCTCCGCCATGTAAGTGGAACTTTCTCTTTGTCAGGCTTTACGAAATGCTGGTCGGAATATTCATACGCTGGGTTTAAATCATAAATGCTTATAATTTAAGTTAAATGAATATTAAATTTTTAACTCTTGCCGAAACAAGTCTAATGTTTAGATCAAATTTTGTAACACGCAGAGAAAAAACATGGTCACGGCAATAATATATGTTCTCCGCAATAAAAGTATGTTCGTCGCAACCATACCATGGTTAACTGAATTTATTTTTGACAATAGTATAATTGCTGCAAAATTAATATTGTTGAAATGTAACAATAGTATTATGCCAAATATATAAATGAAAGTATGGTTATAGCAACAATATAAATATGCGACAAAAGTATTGTGTTTTGCGTTTTATGTTAACAATAATATGATAACGGCAATCATACTGTATGATTGCAATTTTTCTTGATTTAAATATGCTTTTAAGAACAAATGTTATTGGTACGGATCTAATGCAATAATAGTATTTTTTTTTTATCAAAATGAAAATTTTTTAAACAAGCTGCTTTGGCTTTGTATACCTGAAATAGTTTAAATAAAAAAGCTAACGTTTATTTAAACTTATTTTTTCTACTGTGAAATAAATCAAACCTATCATATTGAATTTAATGTATTTTTAAATAATTTTCATAATCTATTCTTGACAACTGAAACCAATTCTAATAAATAATATTGGGGTTCATAGTATAATTGTGTGTGATCATGCTATGGTTGTAGGGATCAAAACATGGTTGTAAACACACTATGGTCGTGAGGATCATACTATGGTTGTATATGAAACATACTATGGTTGTGAGACTCATACTATGGTTGTGGAGATCATAGTATGGTTGAGTGTGAATCAAACTATGGTTGTGGGGATCATAGTATAGTTATGTGTGAATCATACTATTGTTGTGAGGATCATAGTATGGTTGTATTTGAATCATACTATTGTTGTGAGGATCGTAATATTGTTGTACCACAACCATATACCCAAAAATAGTATTATCCTCTTAGAATATTGTCACCACAACCATACTTTTTTTCTGCGTGAAAGGGTGATAGAAGTGATAGTTAAAACATATTCGTAGCTTTGGATCGGTCGCTGCTGAAGTAGCGTCCTTTGAAATTATCGTAAATCCGGCCGAAGCAACGTGTATTTCGTAGTGAGGTTGAGCGTCAGCATGGCTTTATTGGGCAGGCAATTCGTCGCACCGCGCATCTATCTTTACACATTTATATACCTCAGTCGCCAACCAAGCCGATATTTGTTCTAAGTAAAAAAGCTTAGTCGCCGTAGCAACCAGTATCGAAGAAGACCCAGAAATTCCAATTCGGCGCAAATCATCTCAATTAGGCATCGTTAGAGACAACTCTGGTTGTTAGTTTAAATTTGTCCTAAAGGGTGGTCCAAACATTAAGCACGATGTTAATTGTGAGTCACAACTTATGGTCAAGTTTTTGGCCTAACTTAATTTGATATTTCTTTGTTTCAGAGTTTGACAAATCCAACCATGGAGAGGTACACGATTGAGCTGCGATTTAAGTTTGCTGAAGCCTTAACAAAAATGGGCGTTCAAATCAAAATGTATTTCGTGCACTTCATCCGTTTTTTGGTCCGCATAATCGACCAAATGTGTCCACTATCGGCAGAATTTTGCCCAAATTTTAGCAAACCGGGTCGGTAGGAAATGTCAAAACTCCTGTGCATGACTTTTAGTGCGGTTTATGGGCTGGCGGCGTCATCCGGCCGTACTTCTAGAGGTCGGCCAAGCAGTTACCGTGAATCGTGTTCGCTATTGCAAGATGATAACAGACTTTTTGTGGCCAGAAATTGAGAATAAGCACCAACAGGATGGTGCTACTTGCCTTTATGTAAGTACAAATTCCTTACAGACTATTTCTTACATCTGAAAGTAAATTAAATCTAAGTTATAAATAAAATTACGTAACGAATCAAACAAATCAAAAATATTAAGGACATTAAACATCCATGTCTCAGATAAAATTGAAAATATGGACCAATGGATAGAGGTATACTACCGAAGACGTGGCGAGCATTTGACCGATATTTTGTTTCAAAAACAAATAAATCGTAGAACCTTCCATCATAATAAAAAATATATAACGATAGTTCTCTGAAAACTTTTTGTTTTATTTTCAATCAACATCGTGCGTTTTAGGTGAATCACCTTTTGCATCCGTATTAGATCGTGCTGATTTAGCGACTTTGTCAACAATCAAAATAAACGTATGTTATTGGAACAAACACAGGGCCACAAGTCTTCGAAATCATTATTGCATTCATGGCATACAAAACATCACATGCCCTTTCGTCAAAATGACGAAAGAAACATAGTTATCTTCCTTGTTCTTTGGTATAGAGCGATTTTAACTGACTTTTTGTAGTCAGAGCTCGACAATTTAGAAATACCCGAGCTATGGTTCCAATAGGTGGCTGCTATGGTATTGTTTTTTAATTTAATTTTGAAAATAGTATGATTGCGGCAATATTACCAATGTTGAAATATAATAATGATGCCAAATTTAAAAAAAAAAATATATGGTTGTAGCAACAATATAATTATGGTTGGTGCGACAAAAGTATTGTTTTTATTTTGTTTTATGTTAACAATTATATGATTATGACAATCATAACGTATGATTGTAATTTTTCATAAATTTAAATACGATTTTTGGAACAATGTTATTGTTACGAATCTTACGCAATATTATAGGGGTGTTTTTTTCGAAGTGTGGTTTTTAATCTGTCAATACTTTTTTCGGAGTTGGTCTTTTTGACAGCTGTCACTTGATTTATGCTCAGTTTGGTTTGCCATTAAAAAATGAAAAGACCTACTCCGAAACAACGTTTGCAAATCGTGGTGAATGGGTCCTTATCGCGATGGCCACCGATCCTGATATTTACAAGAACATTTTGTTCAGCGATGAAGCTCACTTTTGATTGAATGGTTACGTGAATAACCAAAAATTGTCGCATTTGGAGTAATGAAAATCCACAAGCAATTTTTGAGACGCCGTCAAAAAGGCACTGTTTGGTGTGTTCTATGGGCAGAGGGAATCATTGTCCATATTTCTTTAAAAATGAAGCCGGCCATAATGTTGCAGTCAATGGGGAACACTATAGAGCCATGATTAATGACTTTTTCGTGCCTCAGTTAGAGGATTTTAATGTGGACGATCATTGGTACTAACAAGACGGCGCTACATGCCATACAGCCAACGAAACAATCAATTTATTGAAGGAAACTTTTGGTGAGCGCATTATCTCGCGTCGTAGGCCTGAGGCGTGGCCTCTAAGATCGTGCGATTGACCACTGCTGGACTTTTTATGGGGTTATGTGAAGTCGAGAATATTCGGCGCGTTATTGCTGACATACGGCCCCAAATGCTGCAATAACTGTTTTCGAAAATTGGGCGTCTTGTCTGGAATTTATCGAGGCAGCCGCGGCGGCCACTTACCCGCAATCATTTTTAAGACCTAATAGCAAACCTCTATCTTTATAATAAAGCTAAATTCTTGGCCACACGTATGAAAAAGCACGCTTTATACTAAGTGAAACACTTGCGTTTTTTTAATCGGATTTTTTCTATTGTTAAATAAATCACTCCTATCATTTAATATAATTTATTGTTGAATAACAACACAACCCAATCTTAATAAACAGTTTTGGGAATCAAAGTATGGTTGAGTGGAATCATAACATGGTTGTAGGAATCACAACATGGTTGGGTGTATATCATACTACGGTTGAGTGAAACACACACGTCATTCCATGTTGAGTATTTGTAAGATACTAAATTTTATTTATGCAAAAAGTGATTATATCAAATGTTGAAAATATTTCAAGTCATCTAGTAAAACCTCCTGCAGAGATTACAAATCAAAGCGGAGGCCAAATATTCAATACAAAAAATACAGTACAATTTTTGATAACATATGTACATCCCTTAGGCTGGTATTCATCCTAAGTACTCGAAAGTGACACATTATTTGTGTGTGCGGGCTGCTCCTACCACTGGCCATTATCACCCATGTGGAAAAGTACGATCATGAGCGAGCGTACAAATATTATCTTATGTACACAGCTAACAATTTTATGGGCTGCACTTAAGAATGCAACAATACCCAACACACAATTTAAAACATGTTCAACATTGAACATTCTGCCAGCGGAAAAGTTCTTAAGGTTTTCTTTATTATTCTTTTTTTTAAAACGTGTTCAACTTTGAACAAGGGTTGAGTGTGCATCATTATATAATTGTGGGATCATAGTATTGTTTTGCCACAACCATATACCCAACAATAGTATGATGATAGTCGAATATTTTCACCCCAACCATACTTTTTTCTTCGTGCAGGATCCAGAAACCGGTCCCTCCAACAATGGACATATGGATACTCAGGACTAATAAAATTTCCTCACAAATCTGAATATAAAGTTAATTTTAAGATTTGGAAAAAGTAAAGGCTTTGATCATGGGAGACCAATGGTTCATAGAGTTCCGAAAATGATGTAGGTCAAACATTAACATGTGTATAAGAATAAAAAACAACAAAATTGTCTTACTTATTCAATTACGCATTTAATTTTTAAAGATTGGGACACGGGCCTAATGGGTGTTAGGGGCAGCTTTAGTTAGCCTGGACCTATGGACTGCCACAAGAGGCCTGAATAACAGCTTCAATCAACCTGGACATATGGGTACACAGAAATAATAAAATTTCCTGAAACACCAAATACGTACTTATCTTGAAGACTTCGCCTTATTTCGGAGACCAACCAGTGCTTAGGGTTCCGATCACAAGTACCTAGAAGTCAAACAACTTCAATTGTGTTCAATCTCGAATAACGTTTCATTACTATTTCTGAAAGCAAAGGATGCAATGCTGGGTACCCCTGTAATTGTTCAAACGCATTTTGCTGCGAAAACTTTGTCGTTTTCAAACTCAGAAACAAAATTTCTTCACTCAACATTCGTAAAACCTTTACTAATTACACGACCAATTAAATTACACAGCACATATCCAAGCATATTATGGCAAGGCAATTAGCCTTTACATTTACGCTTTTCACTTTTTCCGCCAATGTTCTTTCCCCTCTCTTTGCCGGTCTGGTTGTACCCAACACCGAAAAAAAACGGCCATTAAGTGTTTAAACATTTGAGTGAGTTGTAAATTGAATTAACGCACTTTGCCAACAATTGCAGACATAGAGACGTCATATACATATGGTTTTTAGCGTGCAAGAATGTCATATGTCTAAAAAGGCGTTTCGGGAAAAACAAGTTGGGCATCGATTGAAAGAACTCACTTTCGGGACAATTTTTGTAGAACTTTGTTTGATTTTGAGTTGTGACGGTCTTGCATGTAATGAGCTTTACTCTCATACTACATATGTGTACAATAAATTTGTATATGAGAACCGAATGAATAATAAATGAGATTTTTAAGAAAATGATACAAACAGAATTTAACCATTAACGAAACATACGAGTACGAGAGGTGTACCCTTACACCTCTCTTGCCAGCTTTATTTAATATATTTTTTTCATTTTTGGTTAAGAGGCCAGGCCAGCAGTCATTGTTTTGACGTTTAGCGCCCTTGTTGTGTTCCGCATAGAAATATACAAAACGTTTTCCGACACCCCTTTGCAGTGGTATGGGTTCTTAGTAGTTTGCGACGTGGGAGCCCGGCTCATTATCGTTGCTGCTGCCATCCGGTAATTCACGCTATAACAGCTCAAAAATATGCAACACTTTGTTTTAATTTATTTTCTTTCATTTTAAAGCCTTTGCTATTTTTAGCCCTTTTGTAATTCTTTTTTGTTTTCTGCCACAACAAAGCACCGCGAGCGGAAAAAATATATAAATGGCTTTTTAGCTTATAGCGGCATTTTTGGCGCTTTTATGTTTATGTGTTAACGTGTTATAATTTTAATATGTTTTGAAATGTGTGCAGGTTTTTTTGTTTACGACTGGAATGGCTTTTAAAGTGGCTTTATAATGTTTCTCTTTCGCATTAATTTAGCAGATTAAGATTTAATTTAGAGTTTTTTTTTCTCTATTCATGGAATTTTGCAAAATAAAAAGCTAAAACATTGTATACACGCAGAGAAAAGATATGGTTACCATATGGTCATCGCAACAATTATATATTCTCTACAATAAAAGCATGTTTGCGCAACCATAGTATTGTTTTTTGAATTTCATTTTAACAACAGTATGATTGCGGCAATATTAATATTGTTGAAATGTAACAATAGTATTATTGCGAAATTATGAAATGAAAGTAGGGTTGTAGCAACCATATAAACATGGTTGGTGCAACAAAAGTAGTGTTGTTTAAAATTTATGTTGACAATAATATGATTGCGGCAATCATACGGTATGGTTGCGAATATTTTTGTGCGTGCGTATGTTTTTTTTTGAAATACCAAAGAAAAACACATACACGAGATACAGGCATGGTTGTTCTCCATTATAAAAAACAACAACAATCGGAAGGTAGTCCGAGGGATTTTTATTGTGTTTAATTTGTTTGGTGAAATACTCTACTACCGACTGGTTCTCGTTTATTTAAAATCTGCCTGCTCTTTAGGATATAGCCATTGATCATGGTTTAATCACATTCGTTACTTGGTGTCTGCGGATGGTGAAGTTGTATTTACCCCTGCTGGCAACTAAAAGTATTTTTGACTGTTGGAATATATATTTTTGTTTCTTGAATGAAATGTTTAATAAAAACATGGCGTCAAATCTCGCTATGAACTTATTGAAATACTATGGTTGTGAGGATCATACTATGGTTTTATGAGACACAAACTATGGTTGTGAAGATCATAATATGGTTGTGGAGATAATAGTATGGTTGAGTGTGAATAATACTATTGTTGTGAGGATCATAGTATGGTTGTGGAGATCATAGTATGGTTGAGTGTGAATCATACTATGGTTGTGGCTATGTTTGAATCATACTATTGTTGTGAGGATCATAATATTGTTGTGCCTCAACCATATACCCAACAATAGTATGATCCTCTTCGAATATTGTCACCCCAACCATACTTTTTTTCTGCGTGTACTTTCTTATTTAATTACATAACACAGTAGGCGTGTTTTATTTTAACTCGTCACGGCGTGTAATAACACGGCCATTGAATTTCTCGCGCAAAAGAGTCATTGTTTCGTTGTCTGTGTGGCAAGTGTACTTACTATCCTGTTGAAACCACATATCGTCCAGGACAATATCCTCAATTTCTGACCACAGTAAACCCGCTATTATCTCGTGATAGCAAACACCATTCACTAGTCGAGGCTGACGGCTCTTCTGCCGGGAACAACATCAATGTTTTCCGCAGAACGAACTGGGCGTACATGAACAGGTGTTTTCACATTTCCAACAGACCCGGATTTCTGAAATTTGAGCACAATTCTCCCGATTGTGGACTTACGAGGGCGGTAACTTCTTAGCCTAGCACAAAAAACGCGGTATAAACAGAAAAAAGTTAAGTGTTTTGGAAACTTCCATCTCTGCTATGAACACATGTTAAATTTTGTTTCGATCTGGCAACTCCTTCATAAGAAACAGGTGTTCACAAAAGACGCATCCGCGATTTTTTACAATGGAAAAATTAGAAATTCGTGGTGTCATTAAATATTTACATAAAAAAGGTTTATCGGGACAAGAAATTCATAATGATATGGTGAATGTGTTAGGTGAAAGTGCTCCTTCATATGCAACAGTAAAAAATTGGGTTGCTGAATTTAAACGTGGTCGTACAAGCATTGAAGATGAACCACGTAGTGGACGTCCAAAAACAGCAACAACAACAGAAATTGCAGCCAAAGTGCATGATATGGTATTAAATGATCGACGAATAAAAGTGTGTGAAATAGCTAATATGATGGGCATCTCAACTGATCGAGTCCATTTAATTTTGCATGAATAACTACAGATGAAAAAGCTTTCTGCAAGATGGGTGCCGCACTTGTTAACAGTCGACCAAAAACGCATAAGACTGAACATTTCTCAAGCTTGTTTGGATCGTTTTCAGCGAAATAAAATGGATTTTAAGCGTCGTTTCATAACTGTTGATGAGACATGGATCCACCACTATACTCAAGAGACAAAAGAACAATCCAAACAATGGACTGAAGCTGGAGGAAGTGCCCCAAAGAAGGCAAAAACAATTCCGTCGGCTGGTAAGGTTATGGCAACGGTTTTTTGGGTCTTCAAAGGTATTTTATTGATTGACTATCTGCAAAAGGGTAAAACAATAAATTCAGAGTACTATTGCAACCTTTTAGTTCAATTAAATGTACAAATTCGAGAAAAACGTCCTGGCTTACAACACAAAAAAATAATTTTTCATCAAGACAACGCACCAGCGCACAAGAGTGTTTTAACAATGGCTAAAATCAACGAATTAAAGTACGAGTTGCTTGACCACCCACCTTATTCTCCTGATTGAGCTCCCAGTGACTTTTACCTGTTCCCAAATCTAAAAAAAACTCCTTGCTGGCAAGCTTTTTACCTCAAATGAAGATGCAATTACAGTTGTAAACCACTATTTTGAAGACCTTGAGGAAAACTATTTTAATCAAGGGATAGAATTGCTAGATAAGCGTTGGACTAATTGTATTGAAGTTTCA
Source organism: Hydrotaea diabolus (assembly GCA_963513945.1). NCBI lineage: Eukaryota > Metazoa > Arthropoda > Insecta > Diptera > Muscidae > Hydrotaea > Hydrotaea diabolus. The sequence goes on from OY740719.1 coordinate 127,319,086, forward strand.
GGAGATTATATTGAAAAATAAAACTATTTTTGAAAAACTAACTATTCTCTTTCATTGATAGGCTAAGAACTTTCCGAACCGCCCTCGTATTCAATGCTAAAGTTCAAACACGCCTTATGCAAGCCCCCTTTACAATTTGAGATTTCAATGATTTGTTGTTTGTTGTGATCCCCGGAGAAAAAGAAAATAGAAAATACAAAACTAGTTCTTGGCATTCCCCCCTAAATTTGCCTTCTACCTTCTTTTTCATACTATAAATCCAGTTTCGTTTCTCTACGACTCCTGCGCGTAAATGTAACGTAAGTCAACCTGAAACCATTTAAAACCGGAAATGGCATTCCTTTGTTGCTGCTGCTGCCGCAGCGGCTGATGTTGCTGGTTGGGTTGATTCGATTCTGAAGAATATGCGAAGAGTATCTGTGCCTGTCAGTAAGGTACGGTCCAGTCCGTCCGTTGTTTTTTTTCTGCACTCGTCGTACCTGTTTGTCTGTTTTGATCGTTCCATACATTCAATGTCTTTTGATGTTTGTTCTTCTTTTCATTGTAGTTGTTGTCATTTGGTGGTTTTCACAACATACTTTGGGCTGGTGTTGCAAATGTGAAAATTCACTTCTTGCAACTTGAAACCTGTTCTTTGTCCCCTAAATATGTTACAATGGAACCAGTCAACCAACCAACAACCGTGAACAACAAACAAGGAAAAAAAATTGCAAGAGAGAGAAAGAGAGAGAGAGGGCAAAACAAAAAGAAAACATAAACAACACTGTTCGCTGGATGGAAATTGCAAAATAAAAGTTAAACGCTTGTTTAAAGTTTAAAGTTCAACAGTTACCATGGGTGGCTGAAGGCGGCAGCAGATGTCCTTAAAGCAAGGATGATATGCGCCCAACGAATGACGTATGACATTTATAGTATGACGTCGTAAAATGCTAGCATAAACGTTCCTTTATGGATTCGTGTATTGGGAATTTGTCCTTATCAATCTTTCATTACATATCCTTGTGCGTCATAAATATGATAAAACGTATTACGAGGAATGCAATTTATGTTTCGGCTCCAGCAATTACAAAAAACCAATCATATATCATTGGATATGGTTAAATTGTTTTTTAAAATATTCTTTGTAAAGATCAATACATTTTGCATGCACTCAAACCAATTTTCGAAGCACTTTTTCCTCTCCGATTGAGACACCTCCTCAACATGGATTTTGAACGCTTCAAAAGCAGTTTCGGGCGACGAAATACTTTGACTATACAGTTTTTCCTTGATGTAATGAAATAAGAATAAGTCCTTAGGTACCAAATCAGGACTGTACGGCGGACGACCTATCAATTCGACATCTTATATGCTTAAAAAGCCCATTGATTTAGCTGATGTGAGAGACTCGTATTGTCATAATCCGTCTTCTTAATTTTACCTATTTCTTTGAACACTATTGGCAAATAGATGGTTGTGTACAACTCAGAATTGACCTCCTACGTTTCACTTAAGACATTGTGGACACATGGCCGATTATACCGAAAAAATTGCGATCATTTGCTTCAATGTGCTTCATCCACGAACAACTTTTGTTGGATTTGGCTCGTTTTTAAAGAACCATGTGGTCGATTGGAGTAATGCAATGTTGTACAATCACGATAGCTCAATGGAAGTATATAACACCGTCACAGGTGACGAATCATGGATCTATGCACATAAGCCTATGCATATACTTAAATCGGCTTATATGCATAGATCCATGATTCGTCACCTGTGACTGTGCTATATACTTCCAATGAGCTATCGTGATTGTACAACATTACATTACTCCAATCGAGGCTTTTTTGAGCATTCATCAAAATTATGTCGAATCTAAGGAAATACTTTTTACGGCCAAATTAACTTGCAATATCTTACTGATGCCTCAATGCCTTAGGATGCCTCAATCTCACGGTATATCACATGCCGGTCATGCTTTATTAGTATACGTACAACATCGATGGTTTCCGGAAAAACGACCGCAGTTGGGCGACTTTCACAAAATTCATCCTGGAGTGAAAGGCGTCCGAGACAGAACTCTTGTTATCAGCGATTTACAGTGGTTTTCGATGGAGCTTCATCACCAAAAATCGAAACCAGTTGATCGAAACACTCTTGTCTCGATAATCCACGCCGAAAATCGTAAAAAACCCGTTCTTAGTGAAGTAATGATAAAAAAAATGACAAACCTGCCAAGGGATGCTCCACTTTGCATCTGGCAACACTGATATTGCCAGGACACGAAGTATAAGTAGCAACCCTCGTACATTTATGCAAATAATTTATAATAATTGTATACGTAAGAACATTTCATACAGAGAAAGTCAGTTGAAAATCGGTCCGAACTACAAAGCAGTCGTTTTTCATCTACTTCCAAAGGATGCAGTTGGCTTTTGGGGCACCTAATTCACATTTAATGTAAAAAGGCAAACTTCTTATACCCTCCACCAAAGGATAAAGGCTATTTACATTTTTTTTTCATACCGTTTGCAACAACTCGAAATACTGGTCGGAACACCTTAATGAACATATATATATTGTGAATCATTGTAAAATTTTAAATGATCTATCCCAATCCGTCTGTCTGCCTGTGAGAACCAAGCTATGGGTCGCACTATTGAATCTAGGCGGCTAGTATTTTGCAGAAACAAGCATTGGTGGACTGAAATTGGTCCTATAAAATTGGTTGCTTATATATTTCTGGCCTAGGCAACACTAAGTGTCGCAAGTGGCGCAATCTAAAATTTCCAGTGGAAAGTTTGGCATTTTTTTGCATAAACGTACTCAGAACGTTTTGACGTACGACTATCATTTGTGTTGTTTACAGTGACTTGAAAAAAATCAATTTGGCAAAAAAATGGAATTAACTCGTGAACATTTTCGTGCAATCATTTTTCACAACTTTCGACGTGGATAATCACGACAAGAGTGCATCGATGAAATCTAAATCTTTAAATCTTTGTATGGCGATGAATCACCATCCTATAGCACTGTGAAAAACTGGATTAATGAATTTAATTGAGGCCGGCGCTCGCTCAAAGACGAAGGTCGTGAAGGTCGTCCAAAAACCGTCGTTGTTCCAGAGAACATTGATGCCGTGCGTGAACTGATAATGCAAGATCGTCATGTGACATACCGTGAGATAGAGGCATCCTTGGACATTGCTTCCATCAGCATACATTCGATATTGCATGAACACCTGGCCGTAAAAAAGGTTTGTTCTCGTTGGATCCCGCACAATTTGATAATCGCTCAAAAAAGGCTCGTGTCGATTGGTGCAAAGAAATGTATATAATACGATCGCGGTGCTTCAAAAGTCGTTTTTAAGACCGTCACAGTTGACGAATCATGGATCTATGCGTATAAGCCCGAAACAAAACAGCAATCGACCGTGTGGGTCTTCGAAGACGAGCCAAATCCAACGAAAGTTGTTCGTAGAAGAAGCACTTCGAAGCAAACGGTCGCCTGTTTCTTCAGCAAAACTGGTTATGTGGCGACTGTTCCGCTTGAGCAATGTAGGAGGTCAATTCTGAGTCGTACACCACAATTTGTTTGCCTGAAGTCTTCGGAGAAATTCGAAAAACGAACAAGACAATGCGAGCTCTCACACATCGGCTCAAACCAGCGCCTTTTTGAATGGCCAAAACGTCGAATTGATGGGTCATCCGCCGTACAGCCCTGGCTTGGCACCCAATGACTTCTTTTTATTCCCGCACATCAAGAAAAAAATGCGTGGTCAACGATTTTCGTCGCCAGAAGATGCTGTTGAAGCGTTCAAAAACCATGTTTTGGAGGTGTCTCAATCGGAGAGGGAAAAGTGCTTCGACAATTGGTTTAAGCGCATGCAAAAGTGTATAAATCATGCTGGAGAATACTTTGAAAAACAATAAAACCATTTTTTATGATAAATATTCGCATTTTCATTATTAGTCCAGAAAAATATAGGCCTCGTATGGAAAGAAACACACCTTGATAGAAAAGAGGCCGGTGCAACACACCATCGACCAAATTTTAATATTAGACCGGTTTTCTGAAGGAGGGTATATAAGATTCCGGTCGTCCGAACTTAATTTTTCCACTTGTTTTAATCCGCCTCGCAAGAAGCACTTGTTACTGGTGGAGGTCTGATATGAACATTCGACCTTTCAATTCGAAAGGTTTTAGGTTTAATCCAAAGTACGGGTATACATATATATTTTATGTAATAAAATTCTTTTATGTAATTTTTAAAACTTAAGAATAAAATTTTAAAAATGGTATATACTTATATATACATATATGTTAAATATATAAGGGCAATCCATCTAGAGGTATTTTTTCAGAACAAAAAAAACAATATACAAATTCAAATCAAGTGTGGAATCTTTTTGGATAGTTTGAAAGACATTTTATGGCATTTATTCTTTGAAAATCATTACCTTCAAATGTTGGCAACTGTATTATGAAAATGAGCGTTCGGTGAGAAACGGGAAGATCCGCTATTTTCGACTAAAATTTTGTTCAGTGATGAGGCCCATTCCTGGCTCATTTGGGCTGAAGAGCAACAAGAAGAGGTTCAAGAGGTGCCATTATACCCAGAGAAAACCACGGTTTGGTGCGGTTTATAAGCTAGTGGAATCATCGGTGCATATTTTTTTAAAAATGATGACGGCCGGAACGTTACCGTGAATGGTGCTCGCTATCGCGCCATGATATCGATCCTAATGCTACCTGAAATTGAAGCCCGTAATCTTGACGACACTTGGTTTCAACAGGACGGTGCCACTTGCCATACACAATGGATCTATTGAGAGGTCATTTCGAAAAGCAGCTAATTTCACGTTTCGGACAGGTGAGTTGGCCGCCTAGATCGAGTTATATCACACCTTTAGACATTTTTCTTTGGGGTTAGGTAAAGTCAAAAGTCTATGCTGACAAACCAGATACGATTCAGGTTTTGGAAGCCAACATTACGTGTGTCATTACCGTCGAAATGCTCGAACGAGTTATCCACAATTTGACCCTCAGAATAGAAACCCTGAGGCATAGTTGCGGCCAATATTTAAGGGAAGTTATATTCAAAAAATAAATGCCATAACATGTCCTTTCAAATAACCAATAAAGATTCCACACTCGATTTGAATTTTTATATATTTTTTTCTGAAAAAATACCTCTAGATGGATCACGCCATGAACAATGCAAGAGCTAACGGATGAGATAGTTCGACATTAAACATTCATTATTTCTCAGAGTCATTGAGCATATTCTGATAATTGTCATAGATCATAATAAAAAATATTTAAATAATTCTCTGAAAACTTTTTGTTTTATTTACAATTAACATTGTGCGTTTTAGTTGGACCACTTTTTACAACGGAAAACATGGAAGACCGAGACTCCGGCTGAGAGACTAATTTACGAAAAGCCATCAGACCGAAGGACCTTTAAATAATTTACTGAACTGGCTAACCCAACAAAAAAATCTTCTGCAGCCAACTAAGGTATATGGCTTCTTAGTGACATTTCATTGTTTTTTTTTTTAGTTTTCAGAAGACCATCTTTTAAGGCTTGTAGCTTAGGACATATATATAAATATTTGTAGCTTAACCTACAATACAACAGCGTATAAATACTCATGACATTTATAAGTCCATGTTAACTATGGTATTTGGGCCAATAGCGTCAGCAGACTGGATTCGTAGGGAAATTTCATTCGGCTTTTTGTGTCATTGTTGCGCACAATGTCTATCACACCAAGTACGGTCGCATTATCTAGTTTTCTCCACCACCGACTTATTGTCGTTAAATGGTTACAACGCCCTTATAATTCTCATCAACTCCAAACGTAACCTTGTGCTCACTTTGCACGTTTTTCTTTTGTTTTGTGCCAACCTCAACTCAAGACCTGTTGTTGTCATCAGCACATCATCATTCTTGTGTGTGGATTAAATTCCCATAGGATAAATGATAAATATGTGCTAGTACTTACATATGTACACACATACATATATGGAAATGTATATGAATAGATACATACATATGTATATGTACAATGCATATGTGTACCACCACACTGTACTCGTATACTCTATAGCATCGACACTGATTTAGAACAATAACGAACGGATATAGTAAGTAACAAATGGCAAAAAGCAACAACAAAAATTACATGACTTTAGTCTTTGCTCCCCATTCTGCCGACTTAGTTTTTCTCGGAAAAATAAAGGTTAATGTGGAATTTGTATTCAAGTTCGCTTTGTGGCAAAGAAACGCCAGAAAGCAGAAGATATGTGTACAAACAGATAACAGCAGAGCAGAAAAAAAGAGAAACACGAGTCTGAATGTCTTGCCGCCGTCTTATGGGAATTGTGTTCAAGCAGATACCAAACTGAAGACGTATGAGCGAGTTCTGGTTACTAAAAAGAAAATGTCATCCCGAATGTTGACTATAATTTCCGCTTTAAGATGTCAGGTAATATTAAGCTACTGATTTCTAATAAAGGATGTTCGCACAATGAAAAAAAAATATGGTTAAGGTGGCAATATTAGCATCATATTATCGTTGTGGGAACCATATAAAAGCTTCTTATTGGAAAGATTGAACTTTGTCATTTAATAATGGAACACCATCCGTTGCGTTTTCGCTTTTACCAATGAGCTGAAGATTGTTTGGCAGGAGATAAGAATTTTATCGAAAAATCGTGTTTTCAGAACTTTTTATACAGCCGATTCAAGTTTAAAATTTAAAATGGCTCACCCCTTAGTAACCAAAACATAGCAATTTCGTATCTTTATGTCAACGCACCCTCAAACATTTTTTATGATTCAGTGTCAAAACATTAGTCGAAGTCCACATTTTTGTTACAGTAAAGTTCACTTACGAGCAATTCTGAGTCGGTGGTCGCAAATTTAAGAGCTCTTACTCCAATTTTCATCATCTTCAGCGATGAAGCTTATTTCTGGCTAAGTGGTTTTGTCAATAAACAAAATATGCGTTATTGGAAAGCAATAAATCCCACATGTGCTTCAAGAGACACAATTGCATCTGCAAAAAATTACTGTGTGGTGTGCCGGAGGTCTGATTGGGCCGTATTTTTTTGTCCATGGAGCGCGCTATCGTGCTATGTTAATAAATGTTTTTTAACCAGAATTGGGTGAACTTGATACCGCCGCTTTGTGGTTTCAACAAGACGGTGCCACTAGACACACAGCATGCGTAACAATCGATTTACTCAAAGGCAATGCCGGTGAATGTGTTATCTCGAGAAATGGTGCGGTCGAATGGCCACCTCGTTCATGCGATTTAACGCCATTAGATTTCTCTTTATGGGGACACATCAAGTCATTGGCCTACGCCAACAAAATTAAGACAACAGCTAACGCAAAGTTGGCAACGTTTCGGTCGAAATGTGTGCACGAGTGGTAAAAAATTGGGTCCAAAGAAAAGATCGATGTACACAGGCTCGTGGTGGACATATGACCGAAATCGAATTTCATTCTTTAAATGTAACATTTCCGCTACACCTGGAATTAATTTGAACTCTATTTCTATTATTTTATGTTTTGTTAATATATAAAATTGTTATGTCCTTATCAGATATTTTTGTTGTTGATAAATTGGAAATTCAGTCAGCGAAGAAATCACATACTACAAGGACCGCTATAAATATTTCTGGCCTAATAATGAAAATGGGAATATTTATCAATAAAAATGGTTTTATTATTTTCAAAGTATTCTCCAGCATAATTTATAAACTTTTGCATGCGCTTAAACCAATTGTCAAAGCACTTTTTCCACTCCGATTGAGACACCTCCGAAACATGGTTTTTGAACGCTTCAACAGCATCTTCTGGCGAAGAAAATTGTTGACCACGCATTTTTTTTCTTGATGTGCGGAAATAAAAAGTAGTCACTGGATGCCAAGTCAGGGCTGTACGGCGGATGACCCATCAATCCGACGTTTTGGTCGGTCAAACAGGCGCTTGTTTGAGCCGATGTGTGAGAGTTCGCATTGTCATGGTGCACAATGATTCGTCTTCTCTTGTTCATCTTCGAATTTCTCCGAAGACTTAAGGCAAACAAATTGTGGTGTACCACTCAGAATGGACCTCCTACGTTGCTCAAGCGGAACAGTCGCCACATGACCAGTTTTTCCGAAGAAACAGGCGACCATTTGCTTCAAGTGTTTCTTCCACGAACAAGATTCGTTGGATTTGGCTCGTCTTCGAAGACCCACACGGTCGATTGCTGTTTTGTTTCGGGATCATACGCATAGATCCATGATTCGTCACCTGTGACAATCTTATAAATGTCTTTTGAAGCACCGCGATCGTATTTTTTTCAAAATTTCTTTGCACCAATCGACACAAGCCTTTTTTGGGCGATTGTGCGGGATCCAACGAGAACAAACCTTTTGTTAACGCCAGGTGTTCTTGTAATGTATGCTGGTGGGAGAAATGCCCAAGGATGCCTCTATCTCACGGTATGTCACATTACGATCTTGCATTATCAGTTCACGCACGGCACGGACGAACTACACGACCTTCGTCTTTGAGCGAGCGTCGGCGACGATTGAATTCTTTAAACCAGTTTTCCACAGTGCATAGGATGGTGCGTCATCGCCATACAAAGATTAAAGTTGATCGATGCACTCTTGTCGTGATAATCCACGTCAAAAGTTGTGAAAAATGATCGCACGAAAATGTTCTCGAGTTAATTCCATTTTTTGCCAAATTGACTTTTTCAAGTCACTGTAAACAACACAAATGATGGTCGTACGTCAAAACGTTCTGAGTACGTTTATGCTAAAAAATGTCAAACTTTCCAATGGAAATGTCAGATGGCGCCAGGCAACACTTAGTGTTGCCTAGGCCAGAAACATATATAGCAACCCTCGTATAAGTCGGTTTCGTCTACTGTGACTGTTCATTCCGAAGGAAATCATCGAAACCCACGTACTGTTCAAATCAAAAAACTATTTGAGAAATAAAAAACCCCATTGTAAAGGATGGTCCAACCATAATGCATAATAGTAAGTCACAACTAAACGTCAAGTTTTTGGCCCAACTTAGTTTGATATTTTTTTGTTTTAGTGTTTGGCAAATTAAGCCATGGAGAGGTACATAATTGAGCAACGCGTTAAAGTTGTTAAAGCCTTATACGAAAATAGGCGTTCAAATCAAATGCGTTTCGTGCACTTCGTGATTTTTTTGGTCAACATATTCGACCAATAGTGTCCACAGTGGATTTGTTAACAAGCAGATTTGCCGCATTTGGGCAAATGAGAATCCACTCAATTTTTGTAAAAAAAATGAGGACGACCAAGCAAGCGAGATGACAACGGACTTGTGGCCAGAAATTGAGGATATGGACCTAGCGATATGTTGCTCCAACAGGATGGTGCAATTTGCCACACAGCGAACGAAACAATGGCTCTGTTGTCATATGATTTGACCCCGTTGGATTTCTTTCATAGGGGATTTCTAAAGAAAAAGTGTAAGTCAGTAAGTCAAAAGCAATTCAAGGGCTTAAGGATGAGATAATTTGGCACATTAACGACATTGAACCTCTATTATTTCTCAGTCATTAAAAATATGGAACATCAGATAGAGGTATATCACCGAAGCCGTGGCGAGCATTTATTTGGCCTATATTTTGTTTTCCAAATAGTTGTTATAGATTCGTCTATCATTATAAAAAAAAAATATTAAAATAATTCTCTGAAAACTTTTTGTTTTATGTTTAGCTGGTTTAAAATTAACATTATGAGCTTTAGTTGAACCACTCTTTATTTCGAGTTTTTGATAAAATACTTTTTTAAAAAATGCATTTGGCGAACCGTGAGCAGTATGAGCTGTATCCTGTCGCGTGTGTAGGTAAGCGTCAGACGAATGAAAACTAACGCTCCATGCTGAAAGCAATAGACGATTACTGCCACGGAATGCACACACAAGGTGGACTTTGGTTGAGGGATCAAGTGAGGGAATTTCTATAAACTTTAATTTGAATTTCATTTCATGCGTAACGACCATCTCCATGAACCCACCGTACAATCTTATATCTATTGATGAAAATCATTATGTTGGGAGCGCAGGCAATATATCACGAGCTTGTAGTGAAAATAACCACACCTGCCGGTCAAAGGCAAATCAATTTGAATAAATATACTCTCGGTAGGTATACAGAGAAAACCACGAATACGTATCGGTGGTTGGGGGAGGCCATTAGTCAAATCAATATAAAAGGTTGTCAGCGATTCCCTCCTACATCACTTGATGCTGGCCGGTTTGTATTTAATCCGTTGTAAACATATCTGGAGGGTATCTAAAGAAATTTGCAATTCAAATGACGTTTCAGCAGTGGTGGCTGTAGGTGGTGTGGTGTTCTCCTTTTTATGATTTAAAAGCCATAAATCTTTCGACTAATGACCACCACACCACAAATTATGACCGAAATCAAAATATACTCGGAGACACTAGCCACTAACAAAACACACAGGCAAAAGAAGGAAGCAAATCAAAACAAAATTATTGCAATCAGACCCAAAAAGAAAGATGGGTAAATAGTGTGCGATAGAAAGAACCAGTGTTGCCATTTACAGGAAGACTAAATGTAATGACAGAATCATACGATGCACTAAAATTACATTTTTAAAAGCGCAGTGCACAAAATAAAGACAAAACTTAAATTTTAATTTTGGTTAACCTTTTTCTTGGATTATTCAAAATGAGAAGTTTTATATTTTATACGAGAAGTCAATAAAATAGGTTTGTACAGTGGAACTTTATAACTGGAATTTTCTTTAAGTCGATGCAAATCGAGTGACAGAAGCGCAAACGAGACAAATAACCTTAAGATATTCTTTTATAAGTCGAACTTTCAAAACAGTAATTTCTCGAATTTAGTTGTTTTTCAGTCCGAAGAAGTGAAACGAAATGACAATTTTTGTTTAAGCGTCATTTTTTAGGGTCGCTCAAGTGAAATCAATTAAAATTAAGTCTTTAACTAAGACAACTAAACTTGGCTCCGTTTGAATAATATAAATTATAATAGCATTCTACAGGAAAACATTGAGGTAGATAATAATAAACTACGAGGGTTGCTATATATATTTCTGGCCGAGGCAACACTAAGTGTTCCGCAGGCTCGTGTCGATTGGTGCAAAGAAATTTTGAAAAAATACGATCGCGCTGCTTCAAAAGACGTTTCTAAGTTCGTCACAGGTGGCGAATCATGGATCTATGCGTATGAGCCCGAAACAAAACAGCAATCGACCGTATGGGTCTTCGAAGACGAGCCAAAACCAACGAAAGTGGTTCGTGGAAGAAGCACTTCAAAGCAAATGGTCGCCTGTTTCTTTCCCCGTTAATGTCATATGGGTTTTGAAAGCTAACCTCAATAGCGTTAGTCTGTAACGGGATTTTAAAATTGTTTCAACTTTGTGGTCAGTGGTCAGAAAATGAGAACCGTATCGCTGTAACAGCGCTTTTCAAGCGTGAAATGAAAAAAGCGATATTTTCAAAACGCTCCGGTCACTGAGATTAGCCGCACGTTCGTCTACACCGCATGTCAACAAAGCCGTTAAAAAATTCACAGAAATCTGCTCCGAAAACAGAAAATCATGGCCCGTGAGATAAATATCACGCAAAAGTCTATGAGTCGAATCATTAAAAAAGACTTGGGACTTGAGGCTTTCAAACGACGTACCGGACATTTATTGACTGCAGCTTTAAAAAGAAATAGGATTAAAAAATGCAAACGTCTTTTGGTGAAGCACGCTGATAATTTGCACAAAAAAATTTTGTTCACCGATAAAAAAAATTTTATCGTGCAGGAAAAATTTACCAAGCAAAATGATAGAGTGTATGCGCGGTCATCTAAGGAAGCATCTGAACTGATCCTAAGGGTGGAAAAGCGTCATCACCCAGCTTCAGTCATGGTTTGGTGGGGTGTCTCTTACGATGGGGTCACTGACCTGCATTTCTGCGAACAAAGAGTCAAAACATCGGCCAAACCGTTTTGAAAGCTGTTGTGAAGCCTCTTAACAATTCCCTGTTCCAAAACCAGCCATGGAATTTCCAGCAGGATTCTGCGCCGGCCCATAAGGCTTAAACGTCACAATTTGCCAGCGTTCATTTCCTCTGAATGGAATGGCCTTCAGGCAGTCCAGATTTGAACCCATTGGATTACAAATTGTGGACGGTTTTAGAGGACAATGTTTGTCACAATTTTCCAATGGACGAGATTCGATCAGCTATTGACGATCGAATCTCGAATCTCGCGACTGACTTAAGGCGTGTGTAAAGGTAAAAGTCGGACATTTCGAATAAGTATTCTTTTTGGATACAATATCCATCAATAAATATTTTGAAGAATATTTGGTCCAAAAACCTTCATTACTTTTTATTTTACAGCATAAAACGTGTGTAACAGTATTTATGTCCCTTAGTATAATTTTTATTTACAGAAGTCATGTTTTAGGTTAAGCTTCGATAACTAAGACCGGATAGTAGCAACACCGCAACAGGTAAGCAATTTTTAAACAATTTTGATGGCATCTAAAGGAAAAGTCCTGAAGCAATCGATTCTGTTATTAATTTTGTAGTTAGCCGTCGTTAAATAAATATTATTATTTGGAAGTCTGGCTTGAGGTCATAAAAAAATTAAAAAAACAGATGTTGACGTTTTTTGTTTTTTAAATAAAACAAACTTCTGCGTTGCGAAAAAACATTGCAAACAATTTTTTTTTGTTTTGTTTAAAATTAAAAATTCCCGGTGGATGAACGTTGAAGACGATCGAAATATTGTAAATCAATGAATAAAAGAATACAAAAAAACGTCAACATCTGTTTTTTATTTGTTTATGACCTCGATCCGGACTTTTCAAATAATAATATGAAAATAATTTGTCGTAGCCGTTTCGGTAGCAAGCCCGCATACCTATAAAGAATTAGCCTCTATCAAGGTTTAGTACTAAAACAGCTACTAAAGGGTGTTTTTTAGACGTGTGGTTTTCAATCTGACCACACTTTTTTCGAAGTTGGTCTTTTTGATAGCTGTCACTTGATTTATGGTTTGCCATTTTATAATGAATGGACTTACTCCGGAACAACGTTTGCAAATCGTGGTGAATAGGCCCAAAACAAGATGGCCACCGATCCTGATTTTTAGGTGAGCAATGAAGCTCACTTTTGGTTGAATGAGAGACCAATGATTCCCCCTGCCCATAGAACAGGTGGATTTTCAACCTACAATTTTTGAGACGCCTTTACATCCTCAAAAAGCTGTTTGGTGTGTTCTATGGGCAGGGGGAATCATTGGTCCAAATTTCCTAAAAAAGCCGGCCATAATGTAAAAGTCATTGGGTACATTAAATTTTTGGCCATAACATTAAATTATATGCGTTTTATTTCTTCTTAAAAACCAAACGTCAGAAAAAACACCCTATAGAAATTATTTTTATATTATTTTAAGAATCGAGAACTTTTTCTATAGACATGATCAAAATTGTCACTTTTTATTAACAAATATTCTAACTATTGTAGTTCTGCTATCCAGTCTTAGTTGTCGAGTCTTAACTTAAAACACTACTAGTATTTCAATTGATTAGTAGAATAGAATAAAATAGAGCGTTATGAGCGACCAGCACCCATACCCTGTAGCATTTTCACACAACGGTCCCTCCCGATTGAGGTCCCGTAGATCTAAAAACCATAACTTACACCCGATCATGACCAAAATGTGCGTGCTACGCTATTAGCGACCATGAATTAACTGTGGTAAAACTGGACCACACAGTTTCATATTTTCGTATAGTCCCCCACACAAAGGTCCTTCCCAATTTCTGCGGCTCTAAGAACCACATGCCAATTCCGCATGGAACGCTTCTAACGACCAACGCCCTTGTACTGTAACATGGGCCCTATTGGTGAATGTGCTGCAGTTCTAGAAGCCGCAATTATACCCGATCACAAATATTAAGTTCTTATATGTTGAGTCCAATCTTCCTCATGCTTCAGACAGAGGTGCTTAATCCTCTAGGGTATCTCTTTTTTACTTATTTTTATTGGAATAATAGAGGTTCAATCTAGGGAATTTTAACTGTAGTTAAATATTTCTGTTGCATATCATATTCATCGTAACGGGTGATGAATGTGGAGGTATTTTTTCAATAGGGGTTTTTCACAAATTACGCGTGAGCTGAGTTAAACTTTATTTTTTTTCTCTTCAGTATTGTTTGCCGGTTTGAGCCGATGTGTGCTCGCATTGTCATGGTACACAATGAGTCGTCTTTTCTTGTTTCGAATTTCTCCGAAGACTTCAGGCAAACAAATTGTGGTGTACCCCTCAGAATTGACCGTCCTACGTTGCTCAAGCGGAACAGTCGCCACATGACCAGTTTTGTCGAAGAAACAGGAGACCATTTGCTTCGAAGTGCTTTCGTTGGATTTGGCTCGTCTTCGAAGACCCACACGGTCGATTGCTGTTTTGTTTCGGGCTCGTACGCATAGATCCGTGATTCGTCAAATGTGACGATCTTATAAACGCCTGTTGAAGCACCGCGATCGTATTTTTTCAAAATTTCTTTGCACCAATCGACACGAGCCTTTTTTTTAACGATTGTTAAATTGTGCGGTATTCAACGAGAACAAACCTTTTTTTATGGCCAGGTGTTCGTGCAATATCGAATGTATGCTGGTGGAAGAAATGCCCAAGGATGCATCTATCTTACGTGTCACATGACGATCTTGCATTATTAGTTCACGCACGGCATAAATGTTCTCTGGCACAACGGCCGTTTTTGGAAAACCTCCACGACCTTCGTCTTTGAGCGAGCGTCGGCCACGATTGAATTCATTAAACCAGTTTTTCACAATGCTAAAGGATGGTGCTTCATCGCCATACAAAGATTTAAGTTCATCGATGCACTCTTGTCGTGATAATCCACGTCGAAAGTTGTTTAAAATGATCGCACGAAAATGTTCACGAGTTACTTCAATTTTTTGCCAATTCGATTTTTTCAAGTCACTGTAAACAACACAAATGATGGTCGTACGTCGTAAGTGTTTCCTAAGCCAGAAATATATATAGCAACCCTCGTAAAATGTCCCTTTGAATGAACAACAAAGATTCCACACTTGATTTGTTTTATTTTGAAAAAATACCTTTAAAATCACATTATTTTAGTTGTTGTTGTTAGTACTTTTAAAAAAAGTATTAAATATCCCGAAAACTAAGAGACTGTTAATTGTATTATCTATTTAATTTTTATGTTTTGTCTCTGAAATCCCCAGGGAATTGTTTTTCACATATATTTTTTATGTGCAAATTTCCCTAAATCTGGCAACTACGATGATAATAGAGAACTAAATAGAAAGGCCGATGACGGACGGCGACCAACGAGAAATAATGCTAAATAAAACAAGCAGAAAAAAACAAACTTCTTTCGCATAATCAACATTATCATCACAACACTTACCTGCCGGGAAGAAATTGTTTAAGAACGTTGACATTTTTCAAGTAGCACTTGTTTTATGTGTATCGTCGTCTCTTCGTCGTGTTTTTCTTGCTGTTGCCGTTTATTGTTTTTGTCTTGTCTTGTTGTGATAGTTTGTTTTTGTTTTGTTTTCGTTTTCTTCTCTACATTTGTTTTCTTTCTTTTTCTTTTTTTAGTTTTTGTTTTTGTTTCGTTTTTTTCTTGTTAAGATGGGGCCAAAGTCGTTTGGTTCGTGAATAATGGGGGGTGAGTGAACAGTGCACGAGAACGTTGTTGCGGTTGTTGCTGTTTTGGATTAATATTTTGTTGCTGTTGTTTCTAGAAGTATTGCTGCAATTGCAGATAGATTTTGTGGTTGTTGATGTTACTGCGACTGCTGCTGCTGTTGTTGATGGTGTGTGGATGATAACAATGATGACGGTTGCGATGGTGAGCTCGATGGCGAGAAAGATGAGACGATGTGCATTTAGTTGCCTTTGTTGCTGTTGTTGTTGCTGCTGTTGATATATGTAGCTGCAATGTCGGTCGGTGTCGTGTTGCTCTTGTTGGTCTCCTATTCGGTTCGTTGCTTCCCAGATTGTTGTTGCTGTTTCGATGGAGATTAAACGTGCAAATCTCCTAAAATTATACCGTAAATTGTTGTTGTTATTATAGCAAACCCATCAACAGACAATACAAAGATGAGTGAGTGAGCCTGCGAGCGTGTGTGTGTTTGAAATAAACGGTAAGAGGGGGGAATTGACAGTTGATATGGCGATAACCAGCAATGGTTTCTTGCTGTTATTTGGTGGTGTTGATGATGATGATGAGGCGGCGGCGGCCGGGCCAATTGTTGTCAATCAACACCGCAGTCGTTCGTTTTGCTCTACAATCTCTTTTTGTAGATTGTTCTCATTGACATGCACGCACTACACACACAGACACGGCATGTTGTATGCCGTCGTTGTTTATTTTCAATTTTGTTTTCTTCGTCTTCTTCGACTCTGGGGAGTAGTGGAGAGTGCGGTGGATACCAGCAGTAAAATACAGGTTCGGCAGGCGCTCTCAATCATAAACACACATCCAAAAAGAGAGGAGAGATTTTGGTGGAAATCTGTGTGGAGTGTTAGAATCGAAAAAAGAAAGTTATATAGAGGTCGAAACAGATGGTTGTCTGTAGGCCTTGTGTGCTGCTTGTATTTACTGCTGCTGTTATTGTTGTTGCTGCCTTCGACGTGTTGCCGTTAGTTACTGTTGTTGCTGACTCCTCTGCTGCTGCTTCTTGTGATGTTTGCGGTGTTGTTTGTTTTTGTTTTGGCGACTATACGAAATGTTAAAGTAGAAATTCCCCGATAAGAACATAACAGAAACACAAAACTCCAGGGGCACGAAGAAAGGGAAAAAATGACAACAGCCTTTCCAAACACCAACACAAACGTAAGTGTTTTTCTTTTCTGGTTTTGTCGAAAAAAAATGTCCGGTTTAGGTTCTCTTCTCCACTTGCTGGTTACATTTCTCACTGGTTCATCTATACGCTCTCTTTTGCTTCTCACTCTCCCAGCTGTGCTTTATTTTGCAACTGTGTTTGGCTTTTCATTTATCACTCTGACACAGATGGGAAGGCTCGTTTTTTTTTGTTATTACACTATTTTTTTTTTGCTTTTTGTTTGTTTGATTTTCGTTTTAATGTTTTGTTTTCGTATGCTTTTAATAGAAATTCGTTTTGTGATTGTTTTCTGATTTTCTGGTCGAAGAGGTTTTAAACATAAATCTAAAAAGGAGGAAAATGGAAATGTTGTTGATGACACGAATTTCGGGTTTTCAATTTAGCATTTATCTCTACACGGAAATGTACTACTGGTGTAGGCTGATGTAGACATTTTTTTTAACCCAATATTAATTTTAAACTAAAATTTAGTTTCGGTATTTTGCATAAATCTCTACATGATTACCTAAGCGAGTAGACAAAAACAGCTGTTGTTTACTTTGTTACTAAAGATACTGGTTATCACTTTCTAATTATTTACAATACCTACACGAAGGTGGTGGGGTGGCAACATTCAGAGAGAATCATACTATTGTTGGATATATGGTTGTGGCACAATAATTTTATGATCTTCAAAATAGTATGATCCCCACAGTAGGTTCCGATCAGCGGGTATACTACTTGAATGGCGCACAACTCACTGAGGTAAGAGAAATCCCCCATTGTCCCTTAATGGGATGTTGTGGGATTTAAATAAGTTACATTTATTTAAAATATTTCAGTTAAACAAATCCATAGCAGCGTGGTTTGACACATTTACAAATATAAAGTACTTTTATTGCTTAAGATTCGTAACAATGACGTTTTTTTTAACCATATTCAGCTTTATAAAAATTGCCATCGTATTCATATTATTGTTAACGTAAAACCCACAAAAGACACCTTTTTATATATATATATATTGTTGCTACAACTATATTATTAATTTTTAGTTTGGCAATAACACTATTGTTATATTTCAACAATTTTAATATTACCGCAATCATACTATTGTCAAAAAAATCTATAAAACAATGCTATGATTGCGACGAACATACTTTTATTGCAAAGAACATATTTTTGTTGCCATGACCATTAAGAAAGCACATCTTTTCCCTGCGTGTAGCCAAAAGTTCACAATAATTAAAATATAAATAATTGTTTCATATTTATTTTGAAGTCTTGTTCGTCTATGGGGGGTCTGCTTCGATATGGGAGGAAAAGGTATTCACAGTTGGTGCGAGTATTCCTGTAATAAATACAAAATTCGCTCGCTTTTTATTTCAAATAAGTACAGGGTGTCCGCCAGGTACTACTTTGTTTTGCCGCTATTTTGGTAAACATTAGTCTTGCTAGTTTATATTTGGTAGTCGTGAAGTAGAGAGGTGGCAAATTTATTATGGAAAAATATTCGATAAACCAACGTGTTTTAATCGTTAAAACATTTTATCAAAATCAATCATCGATTACTGTGACGATAAGAAAGTTAAGTTTTGGGAGAAACAAACAAAACAAAACGCACTATTAATCGTGTAGTGAATGATTTCGAGGAAAGGGGGTCTCTAGCTGATAGGCCTAAGCATGGACCACAACGTACTGCGAAATCGGCTGAAAACATTACTGCTGCTCAAGAAAGTGTTCAAAACAATCCATCAATCTCAATTCGACGCCGTGCTCATGAGCTTGGTCTTCAAAGAACAACTTTGGCCACAATTTTGCCCAAGGATTTGCATTTGTTTCCATTTAAGATTCAGCTGACACAAGAGCTTCTTCCACAAGACCATTTTCGCCGCCGTACATATGCCAATCGGATGTTACAACTCGCCAATGACAACCCGATTTTCATGAAAAATCATAAAAATCATTTGAATGGATATGTGAATAAATAGAATAGTCGGTTCTGGGCAATGGAAAGCCCTCAAATTATTCATCAGTCGCCTTGCGTCCATTTAAAGTGACAGTCTGGTGTGCAATTTGGTCAGGAGAAACCGGCGTAACGGCAACTGTCAATGGGGATATCGCTTCCCGTGATATGATTGACAACTTTTTAACGCCAGAACTGTAGGCTTTGGGCTTGATTAACATGTGGTATTAACAAGAAGGTGCCATATCGCATACAGACAGGATTCCAATGAAATTACTGCGAGACCTCTTTCCACAACATGTTAGTTCAAGAAAAGGTGATGTTGATTGGCCTCCACGGTCGCTTAATTTGACTGCTCCGGACCTCTTTTAGTGGAGATATCTAAAAACAAGGTTTATGTAAACAAACCAGAACCGTTTGAGCAAATTAAACAAAATATTCGTGATGAAATTAATGAAATACCGCGTGAAATGTGTAAGAATGTAATAAAAATGTGCTCAAAAGGGCTCGCATTTTTGAGGCTAACAGAGGCTGACATTTATCTAATATTGTATTCCATACATTATTACCGAAATTAAAAAAAACATTTATCAATATAAGATCCATTCTCTTTCATTTAATCAAAAATTATAAACCTACAAAGTAGTATAGCTTCCCGACGGACACCCTGTACAATCGATGAAGAGTTTTCAAATGCAATTCATTTGAATTGAAGTGAGTACCGACAACAAACAAAAATATCAGTATTTGGTGCAGTTACAAACAATGAAAAAGTTTATGGTTCAGAAATAGAGAACAGTAGATAAAAGATATAAGAAAGTCAAGGAATGCAGCAAGTATGTTTCTTTATATGATTTTTTCTTTTTTCGTTACTTAAATTAAGATGATCTAACCATGTTCGTCCGTGTGTCTACAGAAAGCACGATTTTTCATTGATTTTTGCATTATGATGGCTAATGGTCATAAGCTGTTTGGGATTGTAAATGGTAGAAATCGGCCCAGGACGAAAAAAGTTTCCCTTAAAGAAACTTAGGTAAAATGTACACTTTATTAAGTACATACAGTGTGGGCGATTTAACATTTAAAACTTGAACCGGCAGTAAAAAAAGTACTGATAATTTTTTCAAATTTCTGGTTTTATAGGAAAGGTTGAACATTTATTAATAGAACACAATATCAACCAAATGACTACCACAACTGGAGCGGCAGTACCTCATTCGAATACCCAATTTTTCAGTACATTTTCGATTGTTTCGGGTCGAATCTTTTTAATGGAAACTTTGATTTCATGTTACAAGACTTGAATTGTCTCTGGATGCTTTGCGTAACATTTATCGTTAATCGCTTCCCATGGAAAAAAATCCAAAGAGCTAAAACACAGCTCTGAGGTGGCCAATTGATATCAAAATTTTGGCTGATTATTCGATTTTTAAAAACAAAGCGTAAAATATCAATGTTTGCATTGGCTGTGTGACATGAGGCCCCGTCTTGTTGAGACCAAATGCCGTCTATGTCATTCTCTTGAACTTTTGTATACAAAAATTCGTTGAGCATGGCGCGGTAATGCTCACCGTTGACAGTAACGGCGGCTCCTTGCTCATTTTCGAAGAAAAATGGCCCAATGATGCCGTCTGCCCAAAATCCACACCAAAAGTGTGTGTTCTCTGAACCCCATTTGTGCCAATTTTGCCACCGAGCTTCATCTAAAACACGGGTTTTCGGTAATATTCGTCATCTCCTGCCAAAAAATCTTTAGCCCATTGAGCGAAGCGAAACCACACGCAGAGAAAAAACACGGTTACTACATGGTCACGGCAATAATAATATGTTCTCCACAACAAAAGTATGTTCGTCTCAACCATAGCATTGTTAACCGAATTTATTTTTGACAATAGTATAATTGCTGCAATATTAATATTGTTAAAATGTAACAATAGTATTATTGCCAAATTTAAAAATGAAAATATGCTTATAGCAACAATATAAATATGGTTGGTGCGACAAAAGTATTGTGATTTGCGTTTTATGTTAACAATGATATGATTACGGCAATCATACTGTATGATTGTAATTTTTCTTCATTTAAATATGCTTTTTAGAACAAATGTTATTGGTACGGATCTAATGCAATAATAGTACTTTTTTTTATCGAAATTAAAATATTATAAAAGCTGTTTTGGCTTTGGTTATCTGAAATATTTTTAATAAAAACGCTTACGTTTATTTAAACTTATTTTTTCTACTGTGAAATAAATCACTCCTAATATTTTGAATTTAATGTATTTTTGAATAATTTTCATAATTCAAATCTTTTGTTGACAACTTAAACCAATTTTAATAAATAATATTGGGGATCAAATCTATTGTCGACAACTCAAACAAATTCTATTAAATACTATTGGGGATCATAGTTTAATTGTGTGTGAGCATACTATGGTTGTTGGGATCATAACATGGTTGCGTGTGAATCATACTATGGTTGTAAGGATCATAGTATGGTTGTATTTGAATCATACTATTGTTGTGAGGATCATAGTATTGTTGTACCACAACCATATACCCAACAATAGTATTATCCTCTTCGAATATTGTCACCACAACCATACTTTTTTTCTGCGTGCATAGAATGATGTTTCATTATATTATGACGAAGTTTAACCTACACCAATCGCATCGGATGGTGTTCCATTATAAAATGACGAAGTTCAACCTACTCCAATTAAAGTTTTGGCTAAGATTACCGATAAACGTATCGGCCAAAAGGGCCTAATAAACGCACAATTGTTTTTGAGATTTAGTGGCGTTGGGATGGAGGTTATCTAAGGTTCAATCTGGCCGAATTAAAAACGCTTTTACTTGTTATTTACTAAAAATCCGTCAAGGATCTCTTTCAAATAGAAAATTTATAGAAAAAATGTAAGCAAAAATGTAGGCAGACTTTAACGGAAGAAAGCATACTCAAGCAAATCGGCTTAGCATTTTCGTTTATCCTTAAATTTAAAATTTTTAAAACAAAATTTTTTGTGTGCGTGTATTTAAAAGAATTTTAGTGAATTACATTTTTTTTGGTGAAAGTTGTCGCTTAAGCGGAGTATTTCGTCATATTTTCGCTTGTCAAATAAAACACGACTAAAACTATTTTTTTTAAACAAATGAATTGCGCATCCACAATTGTTCTCATAAATAAAAAGTTTAATACCGATTTTAGTTGCCAACTTTAGTGGGGTTTTAAATAGATTTTTTCGCTTCATTAATGAAACACGCCTACTGCAATTGTTTTCCAGGAAAATGCTTAGCCGCACTTATACTGTAAATTTCTAATAGGCTGTTTCCACTACGGTCGCGTCCACGTCCGCGTCCAAAAATCAATGAACGCGCGTTAAAGCCTATACAAAAAACATAGGCAGTTAGGTATGGGAAAAAGCCGCGTTCATATTGCACGCGTTTTTTGATAAGTCGCGTTTACTATAAATTCGATTATTTTGCAATCGAAACCCACCCATACCTATTAATGGCAACACCGCAAATTGCACATCCCTATTTAAACAGCTGTTTATCAGCATAAACATCAAGCGCTGCTGCTACTGCACATTTCCATTGGGCGCAATACCATTTGATCCTTATTTTCCACTGCGGTTAGCAAAATAATATTATGCTGTGACATCATGGAGTGAGATAATGTCACAACACAAAAATATTAAACTTTTCGCACCGCAAAGAAAACAAATAAACACAAACAGCTGTTTGAACGCAAACACAATGGAAACACCATTACAAATTTTCGATAAGTCGTTGACGCGAACGTGGACGCGACCGTAGTGGAAACAGCCTATAATGGAATGGCTGGATAAATACGTACGTACCGCCATGCACAACTATTATCCATGAATGGTAACCCTACACTTGCTAACAGGATAAGAAGGTAAAGAAACGCAAATATTTTGCCAAATGGGACACTAGGAACAGGAAGAAAGAAAAGAGAGAGAAATAATGGGAGAGTAAAAACTAATATGTACAAGTAAATGATTCCATCAGACATACTCTCTCTCTCTATATACATATAGTCTGTGATTGTTTTATGAAAAATGTCATTGTTTACCCTTTTTTCCCTCTTGTTGTCTATCTTGTTAGAAACTTAATTAATTAATATGTTTTGTATTTTATATTTGGCGAATAGTCAGTTTGTAACATAAAGTTGCGCTTAAAGGATATGAAATTAGCCAGCACTTGAATGTCGCACAATATTTTGTTTTACATACATTTTTTGTTGTTGTGGTTAATATAAATGTTGTTTTAGTTGGTGTTTTATTGCGATGGGTGGTACACTTTTTTAATTTTTTTTTTAGTTTTTAACATTTTTTTTTATTGATTTCGTTTGTACATTCTTTATTATTATGAGGGACGAAATTTTTGTTTTAATTTATTTTTCTAGTTTAAATCCTTCACTGCAAAAAGTTTAAAATATGCGAGCACATAGTGACACTAAAAAGAAAAAAAAACTTTCCTAATTAATATTTTAAAGCACTAATTTTTCACTTAATATTTACATTTATCGTACGCCGAGACATAAATGCAAAAATATTGTTTTCCGATGTTTTTTTTGTTGATTGCTGTTGTCAGGTTTCAACAATGTATGTGTACATTCAACACTCGGTCCGTTGTCCGTTCCGCACATTGAATCTTTGCACTGGCTTCGCCGCCAACCAACGTTCTCCTGGAAGGTATCAAATGAAACTAAAGAAGAGGTCGTCTTCGCTTGGTTCATGTGTTGTTGTATTCGACAACGGCAAAACAAAACTCAAAATAGAAATTGCAAACAAATCCCCACACACATCCAACATCCATGGATACACTACTCGCTCTCTCTCGTACACACACTTATACACGCACTCAGACACTGGGTAAATTGTTTGGGGAGATCAGGATGTTTTACAGTTTCTGGCACTGTTGCTGTTGTTGTTGTTTTATACGTTGTTCCTTTTTCTACATTTTCTTAACAAGCATAGCCAGTTCACAGTGGTCACATACAGGCATTTGACAGGAGGACCGCTTATTGACAAACTAGGGGTTTTAATCCGAAAATTCTGTCTTTGCGGTGATTTTATCACATGACTAATGACTAATAGAAAGCGTAATGGCGGCTCTTTATAACTCTAGTAGATAGTGACGTTAGAATGTCAGGGGGCTTCAGAACATCGGCATTGATGATATCAGAGATATTAAAGAACGACTGACTTCCTAAACGTATATTTACAATGTACGTATCAATACAGAATTAAAACAGAGTTGATACATTATGTAGCAACTTTTTAATACGTTGCATAATAATAATTTGCAATTCTGAAATCGTTTAGGAACATTTATATGCAATTGTATTATTCAAATCAATAAATAAGTAAAAATGCTTACTTATCTTCCTGCCTCGCTATTGTGTTATGTGTTGCATTCGCTTTGCATCTACTTTTATTTGGATGCCTTTGTTGCAATTTTTAGGTAGGTTAGGCTGGAAAATGGAAGCTATGTACAGGGTGGGCGATAATAATAAAACACAATATCATTTATATGACTACCACAACTAGCTCGGCAATATCTCATTCGATCAAGCCAGTTTTCAGTACATTTTCGATTTTTTCGGTCGAATATCATTAACTTCGATTTCATGTTTCAACGCTTCAATTTTTTCTTATCCTCAAATCACAGCTCCTAGGCTGCCATCACATTTTTGGATGATTTTTATAAACAGTACGTAAAATATACTTATAGATAGTTGCGTTGGCTGTGTGACATGTTGCCCCGTCTTGTTAAAACCAAATTTCGTCTATGCCTTTCTCTTGAATTTTTGGAAACAATAATTCGGCGGCACCTTGCTCATTTTTGAAGGAAAATGGCCCAATGATGTCGCCAGCTCAAAATCCACACCAAACAGTGACTCGTTGTGGATGCATGGGCTTCTCAATAGTCACGTGTGGGTTCTCTGAACCCAATATGCGGCAATTTTGCTAATTGACACACCTACTGAGATAAAAATAAGCTTCATCTTCGGATTGTGTTACATTATAAAATAACAAAGTTCAACCTTTCTTATAAAACCAGAAATTTAAAAAAAAATGTTCAATCCTTTTTTATAGCCGATTTAAATTTAAAATGTTCAATCGTCTGCCTTATATAGTATAAGTAAGAGACCATGACTTAACTTCCACAAGTGTTTAGGAGCAGTGTGACCGCTGACAATTTTCGAAGAGTATCAAAAATGGAATTTCGTCATAAAAAGTAGCATACAGGTATTTCCTGGCTTACGAACAGGACACTCGTGCACTTTAAAGTATGAAAACATAAAATTTTTTTAAGCTCTTATTAAAGGCTATAACTTCAAATATACTACAATTACTTAAGATAAACGTTAGATCGCGAACGGGACAAAAGATGGGAGTCATTTTTGCTAGTATGTTGAAAATTTAAAAAATCAACGAATTTTCTCACATTTTTTGGTAGTAAAAGTTATTTAACTATATTAAACTAATTTATAAAGCTTTCATGATAAAGTTATATTCCTAAATGTCAATCGTTCGTTGCTAAAAGACATTGGTAACTTTCGCGAACGGGACACAAATTCCAGCAAGATTGGTTTTATTTTTTATTTGACGTAAAGAAACATTAAAAAAAGTTGTTTAATATTGTAAGAGGCATACATATAATGTTAAGTTTGTTGCCATTGCATATCTTCGTATGTAAAAAAAAAATTAAAAAGAAATGGAATATGTTTTAAATGATTTTCTTGACATGCAAGTATTACAGGGTTTTAAATAGTGTATCTGGCAAATGTCGACCTTCGCTATCCATACGTTTTCTGACGTTTTAATGAACTCTAACAAGCGTGTTGACTGGTATTCTGCCGATTTCAGCCTGATATACACCTTCGACTTTATGTAACCCCAAAGATAAAATCGCATGGGCTAAGTCTGGTGAGTTTGCCGGCTAGTTCACATCACCCCTCAAAGAGATAAGCCGTCCAAGAATCATTTGCCTCAAACAATTCATCTATCTCGCTGTGTGTGCAGTGGCACCACTCTGTTGGAACCATGTATCCTCTAATTGCATTGCCTCAAGAGGCGGCTGAAAAAAATTCAGGAAATGCCAAGAGCAAGGGTTTGCTTCATAGAAGAGCGTTTCGGAGATTGCAGTACTGCTGCTCTAACTCTCTCTCGATGTTTTGTGGTGTTGTAATCCTTCTCTCAGGTCCCCTTACTGTTTTTCTAAATGAAGTTACCCAATTTACAACTGATTCCCGCCCAGGAATACGTCCTCGTGGGGGAACAGCGAATCGAAAACGAAAAGCACGCTGCAGTGCAATGATCGAGTGCGCATTTGATAAATACGCTTCAACAAAATTCGACCTCGCCTCACGTCTCCAATGCATGATGGCAACTGAAAGGCAGACGAATACAAATCTCCCGTCAGCCTTTATAAACCACGAACACTATACACTCTCTTCGACAAACATAGCCGCCACAGCATGCAGTGCAAAAAAACAAATACGGCGCTCCACCCTGTACAACATATGAACTAAATATGCGTGACTCTACCACAATTGACAACTGATTCAATATAATTTGACTATTATCAAGACTCATGTGATTTTTAGAGTTATTAGATTGGAATGCGGACAAGAATCGAGGCTATATCAAGGCATTTACTAACTTCCAAAGGGATTTGTTTTCTATGGTTTTCATTGTCGAAATATCGAGAGACTACTCTTAAAAAGCTTCAAGTCAATACTAGACGCTAAAAACATTATTCCTGAATACCAATTTGGCTTTCGTCACAAACATGGAACTTCCAAGCAATGCCATAGAATAATAAATGTTACAAAAGGAGCCTTAGAAAAAAGGATATTGCTCTGCTGTATTTTTAGATTTCCAACAAGCATTTGATGGAGTTTGGCATGATAAATCCACACACATAACCTTTTCGTTGAAAAGGGTGATTGTCTTCCAATTACATTGAATAAAAATAAGTCAGAACTAAAAAGCAAAAAGTGGATATTTTAATTAATACTGGATTATTAAAAAAAATCGCGTAGAGCTTTTTTAAAGATCTCTCAATTAACTTTTCACCTATATGTTGCCCTATTAGTTGAGATCAATACTCGTAGTTTGCGAGCAATAATTAAAACAATTTTAAACATTGGCGCCCATCCGACTATTTTTAATTCGAATCAGGCATAACAGGCCTATGTCCATACACTTTTAGCCGAAATTGGATGTCATTATTAAATTTTGAATCATTTGTTTTGCCATCCCACAGTGTATGTAATATGCACATGACATGTGAACACACCGATAGAACAATGACAGTGACAAAAGAGGACAACACAACAAAACAGAAAACGATATGATGGTCGCCATAGAACACCAACACCAGAAACTGAAGTTTCTAAAAAAAAAACACCAACACGAATAAAACCAAAACTAAAACATCAAAACAAACAGAGAAGCAACAGCAGCAACAAGAATGTCGACTCTCCTCACACCGCTCAGCATATGGAGGCCAGAAAAGTCAAAGCAAATAAATCTCCATGGGAGCCAAAATAACTAAAAATACACATACATTTCTGAGTACAAACTTCGCTCCCCATATGTAACAGGAAAGAAGGAAAATAACAAACTAAACCGTATACACAGGGAATGGATGTGCAAAGAAAATCCAACACGAAGAGCAGGGCAAACGCAGCGGAGAGTGACCACAGACAACAGGAGGAGTAGCAGCTGTGACTGCGGCCGCGAAGGCGGCGTCAGAGGTGGAGACGACTACAACAACAAACACAATTTGCTGACAGATCAAGGAGGAAATACGAAAGGTGTCGTTCTTGTCTGTACCTGTGGGTTCGAAAAACGAAATCAACCAGACACACCGACACGGCAGTGTTTGTATGAGAGGAACAGAGTAAAAACTAAATTAAAGCAATAAAAAATAGTTGAGGCGGAATTCCGTTTCGCATCAATGCTCGCTTATTGCGGGGTTAATTATCGCACATTTTTCTGGAACAGGAGTACGGACTACGGTATGAGGTTAAGGAGTTCAAAGTGCGTGTATTAAATGTTTTTTAGTGAGGGATGTGGAATAGGATGTCTTAATACGACATATAAATACACCAAGGGATGCATAATTAAAATGGCTTGGGGAAAAATCAATTGTTTATTAAATTATTCGATACGAACGACTGGCATGTGGCTCAACAAATTTTATTATGATATCAAAGTTACTTGTTTGTTTCTGAACCACCAAACAAAAAACTGAGCCGCAGCCAAAACCAAACAAGAAACTTACTTGGACCAAAACTTTGAAGATACATATAAAAATTAGAATCTGATAACAGACATGTATGCTGATAATCTGAAGACAACAAACCTCCAACGTAAAACACACAATTAAAATTTCCATCCCACGACAGTCGGTTCTCTGCACCGGACCGACCCGCAGGAGGAACTCTTCGGCCATGGGCTGCCATCCCTGTTCCATGTGCCGCTACAACAACAACACAATTAAAATCTAGATAGGGACGTCTCACCTCAGCTTTTCGGGCAAGAAATTATTCTACACGTCACGTAAAAGCGTGTCTGCAATAAGCATTAGCCTAGGATTGTTTAATTCGATTTTCGACTTTTCGGTATAAAAAAGTCAAAGTCGTCAAGTCGACTTTTGGTTTTTAAAAAAGTCTAAAAGTCAACTTTTTCATTTCGACTTTTTATTTTAATTTCATTTTGACTTTTTTATTTTAATTTCAAATATTACTAGT
Source organism: Hydrotaea diabolus (assembly GCA_963513945.1). Lineage (NCBI taxonomy): Eukaryota > Metazoa > Arthropoda > Insecta > Diptera > Muscidae > Hydrotaea > Hydrotaea diabolus. The sequence goes on from OY740719.1 coordinate 127,347,748, forward strand.
AATTGTCATCGAAACAATAGGTAATGAATGCTTAAATTTTGTATGCGCTTTCAATTATTTTCCTCGATTGGTATATACATATATAAGTTTTATTTTATTGTATGCCAAGGTTAAAAACTTTAGCCTTCAAATATGTCCTAAATTTATCTAAAGCAATTAATCAAGTCGGTAAGTATACTGACACTGAAACTATATTGAGCTGCTTAACTAGTTTGTTTGCATTATTTTTTAAGGCTAACTGACAAACACCGAAATCAGAAATTCTCGAATACCTATTGATACCCATTTACCCGATGTTGATGTTTCCGAACAGATTGTGGGTCCCAAAGCAACGAAGAGGATAGCCAATGGGGGTTTCTTGGCAAGATTGTAAGCACTAGGCGTGAAAAAGGAAAAGAATGATGACAATGGTGCTTCAATACAATTAAAGGACTATCTGAACGCACCTGTTTGCCGTAAAACATAAAAAAATCAATTCTTATATAGAGAACAATGGACCCATTGATTGCAAAAAGAAAACATTTGTCAATCTTGCGATTATCCAATTCTTATGATTAGCTTTTTGAGATCAATTAATGCGGACATGTGATTCCATGTCTATTAATCGACTGCTTTAAAAAAATAAACTTTTTCTTTAAAATTTATTAAAACTTGAATATTACTAATGTACACACTACTTAGTATTATTACTTAGTATATAATTACTTAGTATATAATCTCTCTCTACTTAGTATATAATCTCTCTTCCTTTGCTAAATTAATGTTTTTTATAAAGAAAACTTGTATTTTATTCTAAAATATTGCATTTTCATTTCCTAAAGAAAAAAGTCGAAAATTCGAATTTAATCAACTTTTTTATACTTTTAAGTCGAAAAGTCTGCTTTTATTTTTTTGCAGTAGTCGAAAAGTCTAAAAGTCGATTTCCAGTCTTAAGTAGATATAGTCCAAAAAGCCGAGACATTTCATTAAAAAATCTCAAAAAATTCCAGAAAATCTATCTTGAAAACTAATCAGAGGAAAATGTTTTAAAATTCATTTTCGTATTAGGTGACCAAAGTCTATAGGAAAAAAAATTAGAACTCTGGACTAGGAAAAAAATTGTAAACTAATGTAATTAGGGACAGTAGTAAAATTGTTCTTATCAAATAATTGTGGTAAACTTTGCTACAGTTTTGTGGTAAATTTTGCTACAAATAAAAAAAATCTCAAATTTTTTATTCTGCTAATGGTGTTTTCCCATTGGGTTTATGTTAAGAAAGTTTTTGCAAGTAGTTCCTTCCAAAAATAAATCTTGTGACGTCAGTATTCGAAAGATTATACGCGGCAGTTATGTTTTTTTTGCACTACAGGCTGTGGCGGCACTGTAGGTTAAAGAGAGTGGGGAGTGTGCGTGGCTTAAAGTGGCTGACGGGAGATTTGTATTTGTCTGCCTTTCAGTTGCCATCATTCATTTTACATGTGAGGAGAGGTCATTTTGTGTTGAAGCGTATTTTTCAAATGCCCACTCGATCATTGCAATGCAGCGTGCTTTTGTTTACGATTCGCTGTTCCCCCACGCGGACGTGTTCCTGGACGGCAATCAATTGTAAATTGGGTAACTTAATTGGGAACAGCAGGGAATGTGTCATGTGTACGAAGGGGACCTGAGAGAAGAATTACAACAACACAAAACATTGAGAGTTAGAGCAGCAGTACTTCAATCTCCAAAACGCTCTGCTCGAAAGCAAACACTTGCTGTTGGCATTTCCAGATGTACTCTCCACCGGATTCTTCATAATGAACTTTTCACCGGTATAAAATGTGCGTGGCCCAACACTTGTCCAACAAGAAGGTGCCACTGCATACACAGCGAGGGTTACCATGAATTGTTTGAGGCAAATGTTTCCAGCACAGCTCATCTCTTTGAAGGGTGATGTGAACTAGCCGGCACGCTTACCAGACCTAGCCCCATGCTATTTTTTGCTTGTGGGTTATCTGAAGTCGAAGGTGTATATCAACCGTCCCAACACCTTCTAAGACCTAATTAACAATATTGAGGCTGAAATTGGCAGAATACCGGTCGACATGCTTGTTGGAGTTCATGAAATCTTGAGAAAACGTATGCAGCAGTGTGTGGATAGCGAAGGTCGACATTTGCCAGAAACACTATTTAATGCCATGTAATTTAAAAATTCTCTAACTGTTTAATATATTTCAAATATAAAATAAACTTTTCTGAGGTTCATAATTTTTTTTTTTCATTCCCAAATAAGCATAGGCCTAGGCAATATATATTCTTGCCTGGCCCCATCTAACATTTTCATTGGAAAGTTTGACATTATTTAGTATAAACGTACTCAGAACGTTTTGACGTACGACCATCATTTGTGCTGTTTACAGTGACTTTAAAAAATCAATTTGGCAAACAAAAAATGGAATTAACTCGTGAACATTTTCGTGCGATCATTTTTCGCAACTTTCGACGTGGACTATCACGACAAGAGTGCATCGATGAACTTTAATCTTTGCATGGCGATGAAGAACCATCCTATTACACTGTGAAAAACTAATTTAATGAATTCAATCGAGGCCGACGCTTGCTCAAAGACGAAGGTCTTGAACTGATAATGCAAGATCGTCATGTGACATACCGTGAGATAGAGGCATCATTCGACATTTTTTCCACCAGCATACATTCGATATTGCATGAACACCTGGCCGTAAAAAAGGTTTGTTCTCGTTTGATGCCGCACAATTTGACAATCACTCAAAAATAAAGGCTCGTTTCGATTAATGCAAAGAAATTTTGAAAAAATACGATCGCGGTGCTTCAAAAGGCGTTTATAAGATCGTCACAGGTGACGAATCATGTATCTATGCGTATAAGACCGATCGACCGTGTGGGTGTTGCATGAACACCTGGGCCGCACAGTTTGACAATCGCTCAAAAAAAGGCTCGTGTCGATTGGTGCAAAGATGATGAGATGATGCAAAGAGATGAGATTTTGAAAAAATACGATCGCGGTGCTTCAAAAGACGTTTATAAGATCGTCACAGGTGACGAATCATAGATCTATGCTTATGAGACCGATCGACGAGCCAAATCCAAAGACGTGGATTTTAAAATTCGAAGCAAATGGTCGCCTGTTTCTTCGCAAAACTACTCATGTGGCGACTGTTCCGCTTGAGCAACATAGGACGATCAATTCTGAGTGGTACACCACAATTTGTTTACCTAAAGTCTTCGGAGTAATTCAAAAAACGAACAAGAGAAGACAAATCATTGTACACCATGACAATGCGAGCTCTCACACATCGGCTCAAACCAGCGAATTTTTGATCGGCCAAAACATCGTATTGATGGGTCATCCGCCATACAGCCCTAACTTGGCACCCAATGACTTCTTTTTATTCCCGCACATCAAGAAAAATATAATATAAAAAATATGCGTGGTCAGCATTTTTCGTCGCCAGAAAATGCTGTCGAAGCGTTCAAAAACCATGTTTTCGAGGTGTCTCAATCGGAGTGGAAAAAGTGATTCGACAATTGGTTTAAGCGCATGCAAAAGTGTATAAATCATGCTGGAGAATACTTTGAAAAGCAATAAAACCGTTTTGATGATAAATAATCGCATTTTAATTATTGGGCCAGACATATCTACTTAGTAGGAACATAAATACTTTAACAACATTAAACACACCCATTTCAATATTAGAAATGAACATACCCCGGTAATGTCATATGGGTTTTGAAAGCTAACCTCAATAGCGTTAGTCTGCAACGGGATTTTAAAATTGTTTCAACTTTCGTCATGGAGTGGTCAGATATTGAGAACCGTATCGCTGTTGTATCGCTTTTCAAGTGTGAAATGAAAAAAAGCGATATTGTCAAAACGCTCCGGCCACTAGGGACTAGCCGCATGTTTGCTACCGCTGCATAAAACTGTTTGTGGAGACTGGAGATGTAAAAGACCGCCACCGGTCGGGCCGCCCACGCTCTGTTCGAACACCACATGTTATCAAAGCCGTTCAATTAAGAATTCACAGAAATCCGCTCCGAAAACAGAAAATCAATCATGACCCGTGAGATGAATATCACGCAAAAGTCCATGAGTCGAATCATTTAAAAGAACTTGGGGCTTTCAAACGAAGTATCGGACATTTATTAACTGCAGCTTTAAAAAAATTGGATTGAAAAATGCAAACGTCTTTTGGTGAAGCACGCTGATAACTTACACAGAAAAATTTTGTTCGCCGATGAAATAATTATTACCGTCCAGGAAAAATATAACAAACAAAATTATAGAGAATATGGGCGGTCATCTAAGGAAGCATCTAAACTGATCCCAGGTGTAGAAAAGGTTTATCGCCCAGCTTGAGTCATGGTATGGTGGAGTGTCTCTTACGATGGGGTCACTCACCTGCATTTCTGCGAACAAGGAGTCAAAACATCGGCCAAAGTTTACCAAGAAACCGTTTTGGAAGCTGTTGTGAAGCCTCTTAACAATTCCCTGTTCCAAAACCAGCCATGGACTTTCCAGCAGGATTCTGCGCCGGTCCATAAGACTAAAACCTCCCAGGCCTGGCTTCGAAACAATTTGCCAGCGTTTATTTCCTCTGAAGAATGACCATCAGGCAGTCCAGATTTGAACCCATTGGGTTAAAAATTGTGGACGGTTTTAGAGGACAAGGTTTGTCACAAAAGGTACCCCAACATTGGTTCTCTTAAGACTGCTTTGGTTCGAGCTGTGACTAATTTTCCAATGGACGAGGTTCGTGCAGCTATTGATTGGCCAGTTCGACTTAAGGCGTGTGTAAAGACAAAAAGCGGACTTTTCGAATAAGTAGATTCTTTTTGGAAACAATATACATCAATAAATATATTAAAAACTAATTTGGTCCAAAAACATTCAGTATTTTTATTTTACAGCATAAAACGTGTGTAACAGTATTTATGTCCCTACTAAGTACATATATAGCAGCCCTCGTACCTACCCACATCTTCCGAACTAGCTAGTCCACTGACCACGTTCGTATCGTTTAATACCACCGCTTTATTTACCATAGTTAAAATTGATACCATCTTTCGTCCACCAATAATACCTGTAAGGGCATACATATTTTCCATCAACGAAAGGATCTCCACCCTAATCGTAGCCGGCACTGCACTATGGACAGGCCTTTTATTGAGATTTCAGACAGCAAAAAATCGCAATTCCCCCTCAAAAACCAGTAAAAAGAATGTACTTGGGGCTTGCAGGGATAAAAAAATGCCGGCACTGCACTATGGACAGGCCTTTTATTGGGATTTCAGACAGCAAAAAATCGCAATTCCCCCTCAAAAACCAGTAAAAAGAATGTACTTGGGGCTTGCAGGGATAAAAAAAATGCATGTTTCGAACCGTATGGGCTTTTCCTTCATCACTTAGTTAGTGAGCGATGCAGTCTTCAGTGTCTTGACCCGAAAATATTTAATTTCTATTTTTTAAGTCGAGTTTTTACACTTACGAATCGCAGTGGAAGAATGCCACTTTTTTATAGTATGTCCCACTGATAACAGCATAAACTGATCATCCAATTTTTGGGGTTTTAATTGCAACACCGTTAAAAATTTTGGGTTCGGCAACTCGGAGTATATGGGCCGTGGACAAAAAACATTCTTTGCTTTTTTGGAACAAGGATAAAATATGTTGGTAAACTATCGACAGTACCATAGCTTTAGCAACAGCTGGTAAGTTTAGCTACATCCACATTAATTGTTTGTATGTATGTTTTTGTCTTCTTTCCATTGCATTTCGATATTCGATAGCACCTCTTCGTTCCCTAGTGTATATACGATTTCTCCCATATAAAAATCAAACAAATCTGGAATTCAATTAAAAGCCATTCCACAAAACGATCGGAAAAACATACAACTCAACACACTACCTTTGGCCTACCACTGCATCCATCCCTTTAATTGGCGTTGGAAAACATTCGTATCAACTTGGAACTGCGAACAGCTGCAAAATTGCAGACGCCATGTTTGCTAAAGTTTTGTTCCCCTGTTTCTGATTTGTTCCTTTATCCTTCAGCAGTAGATGGTTAAAAAACACAGTATGAGAAAAGGGAATTGAAGAAAAATAAAGTAATAAAGTAGAATGATAACAAAGAGTAAAACCAGCAAGAGTTGCTGTGTGTTGGGGCACATGCAGGAGAGGTGAGAAAGGAGTCTTATCAGACAGATGATATAGAGAGAAGAAATTGACAGTATAACTAAATAACGGTAAAAGCGAAAAGAAATTACATTAAAAGACAACAGTTGGAGGGGCAAACTGAAATCATCCGTTTTGCAATAAAGTGGACTGGTATTAAACAGAATGGCTGGCATACAGAATGGAAAGGAGAGAACCAACAACAAGAAACATTGCTCCATGGGAGGAGTGTGTGGTTTTAGTACAAAGTGAAGTAGAGTAGACAGTAAAACATGTCAATCCTAATTTCTGTTGTTGTTGTTGTGCTTGTGTGGTGGTTTAGCTCTTAGTTGTTGCTGGCTGTTTTTTAATCAAGCGCCGTTTATTTTCTTGTTGTGTGTGTGTGCCTGTTTCGGTAGTTTCCATACGCCGCCACCAAAGTACAATTAGAATTGGAAGAACGCAAAAAAAAACTAAGACGCAATTACATTTTTGGAACAAAATCAAAAATATGTAGCAGTTCTTTAAAAAATAATTAAAAAAATTGCGTTATAAGCTAATATCAAGAATATTAGTGTAGCTTACATACATATGTACGCAATTATATGCATGTATGTACGTCTTCCAAGATAATAACAAATACAGAATTAAAGAATAATAACAACAAGCAAGTTTATTGGGGGTTCACAACACCAGCCAGTTTCAGTGTTTTAACACATTCTACACCGTCGTTCAAGAAATCTAGCTTGAATTTGATAAATTCCCCATTGATCCTTATTTTTTTGCAATTTCTTTGCAGAATTTTAAACAAATTTCACTTCACAATTTTCTTCATTTTTCTCTCTAATACATCTTTTTGTTTTGATATACGAGTATTTTATATTTCTTTTCGCTTGTGTTGTGTATTTTGTATTTTCCACTTAATTGCATTTTTTTTCATCACGAAAATCTACATATATTTTTTTTCGCTTGGTTTTCCTTCATTTCTTTCTCTTTCACTTTACCAAGAGTGAAAACTCTTTATTCCCTCTTGTAAATCAAAAGGATTTTAATAAATTGCACTAATATTTCATTGTAATAATTGATTATTATATAGAAATTTACTTTTAACTTGAGGTAATTTCGCATAATTCAATCCCGCTCGTCCGACGAACAGCTGTATGTTATCCACTAGTACTAGTAGTGTTGTTGGAAGAAAATGCATAACAGCCTAACGATTATCGATAACCGGTATCGGTTGGTTCTGTAATGCTCAGTGTGGCCAACTTTTTCTTTTAGAAACAATTAAGACGAATGAAATGGTCGGCGCATTGATAATTTCTACAGTTTTGCTAATCAAAGACGTTTAGCTATAGAAGATGGATGAAATAAGCTGTTACGATAAGTTGAGAAACACAAGATAAGTACATTTTAGGAAAGCTGTTTTAAAATACGTGTTGGTTTGATTCAGCGGGTTTGAGTAGGTACTGGTTCGGGTTTAAAATGGTTTTAATGTACTCTTGGTTTGCTTTAAAATTGGTTTATAAATCATAGAACCAACAAATTTATAGAAAAAAAGAATTTCAAATTTTATTTCCATTTATGATCGTTGAACTAAATTTAATATTCCATTTAGTAAGTGATATTTATCTATAATTTCGTCTCTCTAATTAGCGAGCTATGAGCAATTTGAATCTTAAGTGCGGAACACACACATGTTGAACAGTCAAAACTTTATGTTTTAAATAAGTGTTATACTATTTATTATTCATTAATGATCGATGTAAGTCGTGAAACAAAGTTGTAAATAAAGATACAAACTTTAACAATTAAAATTTTTGAAATTAATCATTTTTGTTTAGCTCGTTTGTTTTATTTCGGTCTATTGCTTACATTACACATTACCGGATTAACCGGCTCACATTAAACAGTGATTAACCGGCTCAATACGTCTTGCTTCTATATTTAAATAGAAGACAAGTTTTTACCAAAATGGCAAAGTGACATTGATTTTCGAGGCTGCACACTGCTTTTATTATGATTTTGGGTCCATAACAACCCATTTCAGAAAGCTTTGCTGCAATTGTTGAAAGTAAAACCGAACTCTTTAAGGCCAGGAATTATTTTTTTATATGGAGTTTGACACATTTTCTTGTGCAAATGCGTTCTTAGTTCTAGGCCTAATTGTAAATATAATTTCATAATGTCTGACTGCAGATATTTTTCGCTGTCCTAAGCCTCATTGGCGAGGCTTTAAATTTGAAAGTTGTAAAATTGAGTTTATAGTCAGATTTGTGAGGATATTTATATTTCGACGCTTTAGAATCTATAGATGCATCGGTCAAGGTCTCGGTTTTAGTCAAATCGTAAAATAAATTGTAAAGTCACATTCGTGAGAAAATGTCATTCCTTTATTACCAGCGTTATAGTCCATCGTTTAAGATGGCTGATTTTAGGTCCTATAGTAGCGTAGCAATTTTTAAATTGTTCTGTTTTTTAACAATTAAAAAATTCATCGGCTTTAAAAAGAACAGTACACTGCCTGTAATTTTAAACATAACGTGTTAATTCAAATTAAATTAACAATATACCGAAACACATAACTATTACACTTTTGCGGAACAACTTTGTTTTAATACAAACTATTTGCTTTAACTAAACATCAATCATTTAAATGAGGACTTTTCATGCAAGAAAAAGAATTAACGGTGTAGATTTTATATTTGAAATGCTGTTCTAGCACTAATGTTTTTTATTTTTAAAATTAAAAACTTAAAAATTCAAAACAAACTGTTTATGACTCAATTCGTAATATGTCATTAGAAGTATCAGGAATGCAGAACAATTTATAGGTTCTGGTGCGGTTCAAATTTGGTTTATAACGCTTAAGACATATTAATTATTGAAGTTATTTAGTTTTTTCAAAAAAAAAAATATTCAATCTTAATTATTTTCCTAAACACAACAAAAAATTAGAAACATTTTAAATATAATATGTATAGGGTGATCCATCTAGAGGTATTTTTCAGAACAAAAAAAATATAAAAATTCAAATCAAGTGTGGAATCTTTAATGGTAATTTGAAAGGACATTTTATGGCATTTATTTTTTGAATATAATTTCCTTCAAATGTTAACCGCAACTACGCCTCAGGGTTTCCACTCTGAGGGTATAATTTTGGATGACTCGTTCGAGCATTTCGACCCGTATGGCTTTAATGACACGCGTAATGTTGGTTTCCAAAACCTGAATCGTAGCTGGTTTGTCAGCATAGACTTTGGACTTTAAGTAACCCCGAAGAAAAATGTCTAAAGGTGTGATATCACTCAATCTAGGCGGCCAACTCACTTGTCCAAACGTGAAATTAGCAGCGAAATGCCCTCTCAATAGATCCATTGTTTGAGCAGCTGTATGGCAAGCGGCACCGTCCTGTTGAAACCAAGTGTCGCCAAGATTACGGGCTTCAATTACACCGATGATTCCACCATCTTATAAACCGCACCAAATCGTGGTTTTCTCTGGGTATAATGGCACCTCTTTAACCTCTTCTGGTTGCTCTTTAGCCCAAATGCGGCAATTTTGTTTATAGACTTTGTCGTTGCCAGAAATGGGACTCATTAGTGAACAAAATTTTGGTCGAAAACGAGGATCTTTCCGTTTCTCACCGAACGCTCATTTCCATAATACAGTTGCCAACATTTCAAGTCAATTATTTTCGATATAAATGCCATAAAATGTCCTTTCAAATTACCAATAAAGATTCCACACTTGATTTGAATATTTATACTTTTTTTGTTCTGAAAAAATACCTCTAGATGGATCACCCTTTACGTCAAAGGCATATAAATGCTTTTTTATGTTATTAGTTATTAAGGTTCTTCGATTTTTGCTAAAGTTTATGCTTTCAAAAAAGTTGACATCACTGTTAGTATCATCTACGTGACGGCGTTGTTACACCGTGGAGTAAATACGTTGCTGCTTTACAATTTAGTTGTGACTGGCAATGCTGCTTAAAACTATTTACTGAAGAAAAGCATATTTTAAGGCGGTGTAGCAAATTTGATTTTTTTTGTTGGAAGCAAAGAGTATATATATTAAAAGAGATTTCGTTAACTCCGAATCTAAACTGTTCGAATGACGAGCTAGATATGGTTTTACTTGGGCATTGTTTTTGAGGGAAATTATATTTGACATCTGTCAATCAGTAAAATTTTTGTGTTTTTGGTAGAAACTGAATTTTGGCAACATGGAATTTCTGAAATCAATTTCAAGAAAGTTTTAATTTTGGCTTTTTTCTTCCCCCTCCCCCATAATCCTACTACATACATACATATATTTTGAATGAAGACATCATCTGTTTTTTCTTTTGGCCTAGTAATATTTGAATTTGAGTATTTGAATTTTAAGCAACAACAATATTTGCGAAAATTTCTACAACTACAACAACAACAACAAACCAAACTCTCAATGATATTAATTACTTACAATTTTTCAATATTAGATTTATTTGTGGAAATTTGGTAGAAATTTCTAAAATGAAAAATTGATAATTTATAAATTTTTAGATATTGGTTTCAGAAACTTCGTTGTTGCCAAATTTCAAATTTGCACAAAAAATGAAAAATGTACCATAATTGATTATGATAATGGGTGAGGAGTTGGGGGAGGGGGAAGATGTTGTTGAAAACATATTTATCCATAGCAATTTGATTTTGTCTTGTTGTTTTGAAATCTAAAAACTTTCACAAAATTTGATTCATTTTTCTTTCTTTTTGTCTTGGTTAATGAAAAAAACGTTTTTGCAAAGACGTTAGAATTTCAAAATACCAGGCGCAAAGCAAAAAAAAAATGTGACTTTCATTCAATTTGCAAATTTCTAGAAATTGTCTTTGGCAAATTTCAAATTTATCGTCGTCGTACTCAGGAAATGAATGTTCCTCGCACTTCTTTTGAGAAGAACTTTTCATAAAGTCCTCGGTATGAGGGCTTAAAAAGTTCAACTGGTTCAGAAACTGAAGCCTCTTGATCATACGATGCGTTCTCGCCTCGCCCATATAGCTTAAGATTTGTTACCGTCAACGGTGAACGTAGCTCAACGAATTTTTGTTTCCAAATATTCAAGAGAATGGCATGACGACATTTCGTTACAACAATACGGGGACACATGTCACCTAGCCAACTCAACCATCGATATTTTATGGACTTTTTTGAAAATCGAATAATCAGCTGAAGTTGTGATGCCAATTGACAGCCTCGGAGTTTTGATTTGAGCCGGAGACAATTGAAGGATAAAAAACATTTATTTTTTGAAAATAATTACCTTCAAATGTTGGCAACTGTATTATGAAAATGAGCTTTCGGCGAGAAACGGGTTTCGACCAAAATTTTGTTCAGTGATGAGGCCCATTTCTGGCTCAACGGCAGCGTCAATAAACACAATTGCCGCATTTGGGCTGAAGAGCAACAAGAAGAGGTTCAAGAGGTGCCATTATACCCAGGGAAAACCACGGTTTAGTGCGGTTTATAAGCTGGTGGAATTATCGGTACATATGATGATGGCCGGAACGTAACCGTGAATGACCCGTAATGTGCCACTTACCATACCATAGAGGTCATTTCGAAAAGCTGCTAATTTCACGTTTTGGACCGGTTAGTTGGCCGCCTAGATCGTGTGATATAACACCTTTAGACTTTTTTCTTTGGGGCTTCGCAAAGTCAAAAGTCTATGCTGACAAACCAGCTACGATTCAGGTTTTGAAAGGCATCATTACGCGTGTCATTAAAGCCATACCGGTCGAAATGCTCGAACGAGTCATCCAAAATTGGACCCTCAGAATGGAAACCTGAGGCGTAGTTGCGGCCAACATTTGAAAGAAATTATATTCAAAAAATAAATGCCATAAAATGTCGTTTCAAATTGCCAATAAAGATTCCACACTTGATTTGAATTTCATATTTTTTTGTTGTGAAAAAATACCTCTAAATGGATCACCCTATATTAATAAAACACAGAGTATTTAAGATATACAGCCCGATTCTAAATACTCCCCGGAAGATCATACCCGGGGAAATTATTTTTCCCCGGAATAAAATCCTCCTATTCGAAACACAACGGGGAGAAGAAAAATAGGGAAAGAGAATTTCGATTTTTCAGTCAGCTGTTTCGTTTTGCTCACAATTTGCAAATTATTTTAATGAAGTTGCAAACGTACAAAGTGAATAAAACAAAAAATATATGTATTTAAATACTCGTATGTTCAGTGTGATGATAGCAGAAGACTTCTGTTCCATATTGGGGCCTACACCAGTTCCTCTGGAGGTGGTTTAAGTTTTTTTGCCGTCATACATACTTCTTTTGACCGCCCATACCTAAAAAGGTTTCGCATTTTCGTCATTTGTACATTGTAAAGGGTAGTCCAACCATAATGCATGGTGTAAATTGTGAGTCACACTTAACGCCAAGTTTTTGCCCAACTTATTTTAACATTTCTTTGTTTCGGCATTTGTCAAATTCAATCATGAAGAGGCACAATTGAGCAGCGCGTTAAGATTGTTGAAGCCTTTTACGAAAATAGGTGTTCAAATTAAAATGCACTTCGATAATTTTTTGGTCGGTATAATCGACCAAATGTGTCGAAATGTGTAATAAGCAGAATTGCCGCATTTGGGCAAATGAGAATCCAGCAGTGATTTTTAATGAGCCGATGCATCCACAAAAAGTGGCTGTTTGGTGCGTTTTATGGGCTGGCGGAGTCATTGGGCCGGACAAGCACTTACCATAAATAGTGTTCGCTATCGCGAGACGAAGTAGACGGACAGACTTTTGTGGCCATAAATTGAGGATTTAGACCTGGTCGATATGTGGTATCAACAAGATAGTGCCACACAGCCAACGAAACAATGACCATGTTGATTTTCCGCCACGATCATGTGATTTGACACCGTTGCACTTCTTTTTTGTAGATATTTAAAAGAAAAAGTGTGCTTTATTGACGCCAAGAACAATTCAAGAGCTAAAGGATGTGTAACTAATTGAAAATATGGACCATCGGATAGAAGTATGCCACCGAAGCTGTGGCGATTTGGCCGATATTTTCTTTCACACATAATTGTCCCATATCCTTCGATCATAATAAATAATATTAAGATAGTTCTCTGAAAACTTCTTGTTTTATTTGCAATTAACATAGTGCGTTTTAGCTGGTGAACGAAAATAATGAAAAATTGTAAATATAGGGTGATCCAACTAGAGGTCTTTTTCAGAACAAAAAAAATATAAAAATTCAAATCAAGTGTGGAATCTTTATTAGTAATTTGAATGGACATTTTGTGTCATTTATTTTTTGAATATAATTTCCTTCAAATGTTGGCCGCTACTACGCCTCTGGGTTTTCTGAGGGTCCAATTTTGGATGACTTGTTCGAGCATTTCGACCGGTATGACACTTCAATGACACGCGTAATGTTGGCTTCCAAAACCTGAATTGAAGCTGCTTTGTCAGCATAGACTTTACATAATCCCAAACAAAAATCACTCGATCTAGGCGGCCAACTCACCTGTCCAAATTAGCTACTTTTCGAAATGACCTCTCAATAGATCCATTGTTTGAGCAGCTGTATGGCAAGTGGCACCGTCCTGTTAAAATTAAGTGTTGTCAAGATTACGGGCTTCAATTTTAGGTAGCATACAAATCGATATCATGGCGCGATAGCGAGCACCATTCACGGTTACGTTCCGCCCATCATCATTTTTGAAAAAATATGCAGCGATGATTTCATCTGCTTGTAAACCGCACCAAACCGTGGTTTTCTCTGGGTATAATGGCAACCCTTGAACCTCTTCTTGTTGCTCTTGAGCCCAAATGCGGCAATTTTGTTTATTGACTTTGCCGTTGAGCCAGAAATGGGCCTCATCACTGAACAAAATTTTGGTCGAAAACAGCGGGTGTTCCCGTTTCTCACAGAACGCTGATTTCCATAAAACAGTTGCCAACATTTGAAGCTAATTATTTTCAAAAAATAAATGCCATAATATGTCCTTTCAAATTACCAATAAAGATTCCACACTTGATTTGATTTGTTATATTTTTTTTGTTCTGAAAAAATACCTCTAGATGGATCACCCTAAACTTACATACTTTGGCACAACTTCCTTGCAATTTTTTGGCGGAATTTTTCTCCGTTTTTTTTTGATATTCATAATACCTTCTTTTTCCCGGGAAATTTTTTCCTTTTTTCAAAGATCGTTTAGAATGAAGGAAAAGGGAAAAGTGAAAAAACTCCCAAGGATATTCTATTTAGAATAGGGGGAAGGGAATCGGGAAAAAATTCCCGAGGAATAGTCATTCAGAATTGGGCTGCTAGAGTTTAAATTTATTCTAGGTGTAGTGAAAATGTTGCATTTTAGGAATGAAATTCGGTTTCGGTCATATGACCACTACGAGTCCGTGTACAGCGATCTATTTTATGGACCTAATTTTCCACCACTCTTAAACACATTTCGACCGGAACGTTGGCAATTTCGCATTGGATGCTGTCTCTGAGCTCGTCTTAAGTTGTTGGCATAGACCAATGACTTGATGTGGTCCCATAAAATGAAATCCAATTAACGAGGTGACCATTCGACCGTAACATTTCTCGGGATAACGCGTTCACCGAATTTGCCTTTTAGTAAATTAATTGAAACGCAATTGTTGTGTGGCTAGTGGCACCGTCTTGTTGAAACCACAAATCGGCGATCTCAAGCTCATCCAATTCTGGCCAAAAATAATTTTCTAACATGACACGATAGCGATCTCCATTGAGGGTAACATGACGATTGTTTTAATCGATGAAAAAATATGGCCCAATCACACCTCCGACATGAAAACCACACCACACAGTACTTTTTTGCGAATTGTTCTCTTAAAACACACGTGGATTTGTTGATGTCCAATAAGGCATAGTTTGTTTATTTCAAAATCACTCAGCCAGAAATGAGCTTTATCGCTGACGTTGATTATTACGGCCGAAAATTGGAGTAGCGCTCTTAAAGTTGCGACCACCGACTCAGAATTTCGGTAGCCATTTTTTATGATTTTCAAACGTTGCTCGTAAGTGAACTTTACCATGATGAAAATGTTGACTTCGACTAATGTTTTGACACTGAACGATTAAAAAAAAAATGTTTAAGGGTGCGTTGACATAAAGGTACGAAATTATTATGTCCCTAATGGAAAACTCTGTATATAAAATGTGGTTTAAACTTCTCAACACAAATATGTACAAACACAAGAATTTTTGATATTATTTACTGTTTATATAATTTTTAAAAAACAAAAAAGAGATTTTGTATTGAAAATAGGCTTTTCTGATACATAATATGGAAAATTATTGATCTCTGGTTTGGCAAGACTGATTTAAGGACATACACATGTACTTATACTCAACTTATAGGAGATTTCGTTTTCATAGGAAATCCGTTTAGTTTTCACTTGTTTGTCTCGAAAAGCTGTTATTTAAATATTTAATTTTGTTGTACTCACCACTTCGGTTCTTAGCGACTCTCCAAATTTAAATTAAAACACCCGCAGATTTATATCTAATTTTTTTATGGAATGAGATGACGTTTTCCAAAACGAATTACTTGTTTGTTTCTTTTTTTTTTATTATTTTTTTCACTTAATTCAAACTTAGACATTGTTGTTTTTTTTCTGCTTATACAATTAACATTTTTTATTTATTTCGTAACAATTCTGAAAAGGAATCCTTATTTTTATTTTATTTTTCATACAAAAATTAACATATTAAATTACAAAATAAAGATCTCAATCACATTTTCTTTGCAGTTGCTGTTTTTCTTTTTTGGTAAGTAAATAAAAACAAAAACTTTAATCGAATTGATTTGAAAATATAAACGCAAATTCGTTTTTGTTGAGAAACTTGATTTATCCCACTAAGGAATCAGGATAAATTTCTACATAGACACAACTAAAACCAAAACAAATCTATGGGAGTGGTGAAGAAATGAAAATAGGACAATTACTATGATCGGGAGATAATAGAAACAAGAACAAAATATGCGTTTATATTCGAAATGGAAATATTTAAATAGATCCATTTTTCTAATCGTAAATTAAACAAAAAGTAAAATAAGTGTATTTATCGCAAGACAACAATTCAAGGGTCTTAGGATACTATCGAGGAGAGGACGGGTAACTCTCGTGCTCGAAGTGAGGTGGGAAAAGAATCTGAACTCAACACAGCACTAACCAACGCATATTCTTATGTGAGAAGGCATGACTGGAGCCCTATTGACGATGAAACACGCGTTGGTCTGTAGGCTTCTGTACTTTTAGTGTCCTACAATTTGAAAACAAAGAAACAAATGTTAACCCTAAACCGATAGTCAGATCCTTCGGTGATAATCTTGGGGTTTTAAAACCACATCACGAGTAGAGTTTCTTCTCGAAAAGAGGTTATATCGCTGAAACTCAAGGATCAACTCATACGAGGGTTGCTATATACATATATTTATATTTCAGATGGCGCCAGGCAACACATAGTGTAGACATTTCAATTGGAAAGTTCGATATTTTTTAGCATAAACGTACTCAGAACGTTTTGACGTGCGACCATCATTTCTGTTGTTTACAGTGACTTGAAAAAATCAATTTGGCAAAAAAAATGAAACTACTCGCGAACATTTTCGTGCGATAATTTTTCACAACGATCGACGTGGATTATCGCGACAAGAGTGCATCGATGAACTTAAATCTTTGTATGGCGATGAAGGAGCATCCTTAAGCACTGTGAAATGAATTTAATCGTGGCCGACGCTCGCTCAAAGACGAAGTTCGTCCAGAAACGGCCGTTGTGCCAGAGAACATTGATGCCGTGCGTAAACTGATAATGCAAGATCGTCATGTGACATACCGTGAGAGAGAGGCATCCTTGGGCATTTCTTCCACCAGCATACATTCGATATTGCATGAACACCTGGCCGTAACAAAAAGTTTGTTCTCGTTGAATCCCACACAATTTGACAATCGCTCAAAAAAAGACTCGTGTCAATTGGTGCAAAGAAATTTTGAAAAAATACGATCGCGGTGCTTCAAAATACGTTTATAAGATCGTCACAGGTGACGAATCATGGATCTATGCGTATGAGCCCGAAACAAAACAGCAATCGACCGTTTGGGTCTTCGAAGACGAGCCGAATACAACGAAAGTTGTTCGCGGAAGAAGCACTTCGAAGCAAATGGTCGTCTGTTTTTTCGGCAAAGCTGGTCATGTGGCGACTGTTTCGCTTGAGCAACGTAGGAGGTCAATTCTGAGTGGTACACCACAATTTGTTTGCCTGAAGTGTTTGGAGAAATTCGAAAAACGAACACGAGAAAGCGAATCATTGTGCACTATGACAATGCGAGCTCTCACACATCGGCCAATGACTTCTTTTTATTCTCGCACATCAAGAAAAAAATGCCTGGTCAACGATTTTCGTCGCCAAAAGATGCTATTGGAGCCATCAAAAACAAAAAAACCATGTTTTGGAGGTGTCTCCATCGGAGTGGAAAAAGTGCTTCGACAATTGGTTTGAGCGCATGTAAAAGTGTATAAATCATGCTAGAGAATACTTTGAAAAACAATAAAACCATTTTTGATTATAAATATTCGTGTTTTCATTATTAGGCCAGAAATATATATAGCAGCCCTCGTAGGACACATAAAGCTAGCTGTGAAATTTATTCGGCTTGATAAAAATGTTTAATGTGTTCCTAGGTTGAAACTATGACAACGATAATTATGTAAAATATCTGGACAATACATCCATACCTGATTTGGCTCAAGGTAAAATTATACTTATGTATAAGGCCATTCTCACTGATTATTAAATTGCTGCCACGGACTGTGAAAAAACCCAAAGGATGAAACACTTCTTCTTGACAATAACTTACAAAAACTGGACACATTAGCAACAAGCAAGTTCTCGGATTCATTGCCCACTTTCGTCACAACAATGAAAAAGTCATAACACAGAAAACACTAACATTATGCAATTTAAACATTTTATTATTCATTAAACGTAAATTTTGAATATTTTCTATCACTTTTCTTGATAAAAATTGTCTTTTTCACAAAAACTAATATTAATTTTGATGATTTGTTTTGTTTTTTCCTTCTGTTGATTTACAGTTGGTATTTTTTACTGATATTGAGCGCTTACCAGACAGAGTTGCTCTCTCATGTCTGTTTCCTATCATGTGTTTTTCGATTTCTCGCAAATGCTCGTTTCCCCCAAAACGATAAAATCTACAAGATAAGCGAAAGGAAATTTATCGAAAAACGAAAAACAGAGATGAGTAATAATCATTTTGGGAATAGTGTTTTTTGGTGTTTAAAGTGTGGGAATTTAGAGTTTTCTGTTTTGTTTCTGTTTCAATTTTGACTTTCTAGCGTTCTGGTGATTGTGTACAAAAGGATGTGGGAAAAATAAACCCCGAGTATTTGTGCGTTACTGAAGTGTGTTTCTCTACATTATTGCAAAGAACAACCACATCGTCCAACTTGTACAATTTATCGACTTTGGTTATTACTGCGTTCGCATACAGTAAGTAATGAATATTAGAACATCTTTTATAAGCAAAAACCGCATATAAGAAAGCAACATGTGGAATTTCTTGACTTTTTTATAACTACTGTATTTGGTTAAACTTGTAAAGAACGAATTTCTAGATATCATCTGTCAATTGCCATGAACATTCTAACAGACTCTCAACATATTAAACAATTGATGCAATTGCTTATTTTGCTAAAAGAAAAAATGGATAAACATGTCAGCAATAGACTGACTCTCTGTTAGTCAAATATAAGGCACAATGCCATGGATATAAATATTTTCAATTATTGGTATCAGGCATAATCCAATCGCCGATAACCTTAAGAGAATGAGTTTGCTGTGGTCCTTTTCGACTACTTTTTCTTAAGGAAAATTGTCAGCGACCACATTTTTATAAAGAAAAATTGTCAGCGATTTAAGAAAAAAATTTCAGCGACCACTTTTTCTAAAGGAAAAGTTGTCAGCGACCACTTTTTTATAATGAAAAATGGTCCGCGAACCCTTTTCTTAAAGAAAAGTTGTCAGCCACCACTTTTTCTTAAGGAAATGTTGTTTAGCTAGCACTATTTCTTAAGGAAAAGTTGTCAGCGACCACTTCTTATTAAAAAAAAGTTGTCAGCGACCACTGTTTTAAGAAAAATTGCCAGCGACCACATTTTTATACGGACAAATTTTCAGCGACCACTTTTTCGTAAGGAAAAGTTGTCAGCGATCACATTAATTTAAGAAAAAATTGTCAGCTACTAATTTTTCTTAAGGAAAAGTAGCCAGCGACCAGTTTTTCTTAGCAGCGAACACTTTTTCTTACGGTAAAGGTGTCAGCGACCACTTTTTCCTAAAATTAGTTAATCTATGTTATCTGGGAATAATTTTGATGACCTTTGGTCGCAATATCAGCAATGGCGTCGTTCGTTTTTTGATCCTGTAATGACAATAAGCATGTTTTCTAAATATTCTGAAATTTCACATCTAACGGATATGCCAAGAAGTCAAAAACATTTCGATAACAACGATTGGGTATTTTGCTTTGTTACTCATCTCGTAGGTATTCTAAAATTGTTAAATTTTATATTGCCACATTCTAAAGGGTAAACCGGCTTAAAATACAACCCTAATTATCATACAGGCGTTAGGTGCACTCTCCAATATAAAATGTATTCCTGTTTAACCAAAACTGAATTGTTGACTCACGCTGTAAATTTCTATTCATTCTAATTATTACTTACAATCTAAAATCAATCAAACACTTAACCTCAATTTCTTGTTCCTTTTGTAATTCACAATTTAATATGGATCTAATGCGAACAAATTTTTACTGTTGGAGTAATAAATGTTTCATGGTGGTGATAATTGTTAAAAATGCTTCAGTTTTTGTTTAAAATAATATCTAACCATTTTTTATTTATTACAATAATTTCACAACAAATGTTGCCAGTGTTCTTTCTGTGAGTTATATTCATTCATAACAGGGATGTTCTGCAAATTTTTAATGAAAGTGAATTTGATTTCAACGACCACATTTTCTTAGGGAAAACTGTCAGCGACCACGTTTCATAAAGAAAAGTTGCCAGTGACCTTTTTTCTTAAGAAAAAGTTGTCAGCAATCACATTTCCTTAAAGAAAAGTTTTTAGCGACCACGTTTTTTTTAGGAAAAGTTGTCAGCGAACACTTTTTCTTAAGGAAAAGTTGTCAGCGACCACATTTTCTTAAGGAAAAGTTGTCAGCGACCACTTTTTCTTAAGGAAAAGTTGTCAGCGACCACATTTTCTTAAAGAAAAGTTGTTAGCGACTACTTTTTCTTAAGGAAAAGTTGTCAGCAACCACTTTTGCTTAAGGAAAAGTTGTCAGCGACCACTTTTGCTTAAGGAAAAGTTGTCAGCAACCACTTTTGCTTTAGGAAAAGTTGTCAGCGACCACTTTTGCTTAAGGAAAAGTTGTCAGCGACCGCTTTTGCTTAAGGAAAAGTTGTCAGCGACCACTTTTGCTTAAGGAAAAGTTATCAGCGACCACTTTTGCTTAAGGAAAAGTTGTCAGCTACCACTTTTGCTTAAATAAAAGTTGTCAGCGACCACTTTTGCTTAAGGAAAAGTTGTCAGCGACCACTTTTTGTTAGGGAAAGTAGTCAGCGACCAACTTTTATTAAGAAAAAGTTGCCACCTTTATTAAGGTTGCCACTTTTTATTAAGGAAAAGTTGTTAGTGACTACTTTTCTTAAGGAAAAGTTGCCAGTGACTACTTTTCTTAAGGAAAAGTTCTTTTTCTTTTTTGTTAAGGAAAAATTGTCAGCAACAACTTTTCTTAAAGATAAGTTGTCAGCGACTACTTTTCTTAAAGAAAAGTTGTCAGCGACTACTTTTCTTAAAGAAAAGTTGTCAGCGACTACTTTTCTTAAGGAAAAGTTGTCAGTGACTACTTTTCTTAAAGAAAATTTGTCAGCGACTACTTTTCCTAAGGAAAAGTTGTAAGTGACTACTTTTCTTAACGAGAAGACTTAACGAGATACTTTTTTTTAAGGAAAAGTTGTCCGTGACTACTTTTCTTAAGGAAAAATTGTCAGTGAATACTTTTTTTTAAGGAAAAGTTGTCAGTGACTACTTTTCTTAAAGAAAAGTTGTCAGTGACTACTTTTCTAAAGGAGAAGTTGTCAGTGACTACTTTTCATAAGGAGAAGTTTTCAGCGACCACTTTGTCTCAAGGAAAAGTTTTCAGCGACCTCTTTTTCTTAAGGAAAAATTGACACCGACAACTTTTTCTTATGGAAAAGTTGTCAGCGACTACTTTTTCTTAAGGAAAAGTTATCAGCGAGCACTTTTCTTCAGGAAAAGTTGTCAGCGACGACTTTTTCTTAAGGAACAGTAGTCGGCTACTACTTTTTATTAAGTCAGCTACCAATCAGCGACCACTTTTATGAAGGAACATTGTCAGCGACTACTTTTTCTTATGGAAACGTTGTCAGCGACCACTTTTGATTAAAAAAGTTGTCAGCAACCACTTTTGTCAGCGACCATTTTGTATAAAGGAAAAGTTTTCAGCGACTACTTTTTATTAAGGAAATTTTGTGAGCGCCTACTTTTTCTTAGAGAAAAGTTGTCAGTGACTACTTTTTCGTAAGGAAAAGTTGTCAGTGACTACTTTTTCTTAAAGAAAAGTTATCAGTGACTACTCTTTCTTAAAGAAAAGTTGTCTGTGACTACTTTTTCTTTAGGAAAAGTTGTCGGCGACTGCTTGTTCCCCGTTTTCTTATGAAAAATTGTCAGCAAACGTTTTTAATTGATAACAAGTTTTAGGCAGATATCTTTTCTAAAGTTTATCAGTGACCATTTTTCAATAAGGAAGTATTGTTAATGACAATTTTTCTCGAAGCAAAGTTGTTTAATACCACTTTTTCTGGAGAAAAAATTACAGCTGAATTGCACAACATCGCTGATATTTCATGTGTCATTTCCACTTTGTTGTTTTCTTTCTGTTAATTGCAATTATGGTGTACTTTAGAAAATGTCATAATTATAACTTCAGTAGTTCAGGTTTTTCTTTTGTGAAAATTTTAGGGTGTTTTTTTTTGTTTAAATTATTGCTATTTATGTATTTTTTTAGAATCTACTTAAATAGGGAAAAAATGTTTAGTTTACTCTTCCTTTCATTTGTGTATGTTTATTAGAATTTTATGTATTGCTTAGTTTTTTGTTTGTTAATCATTTTTGTTGTTATTGGGTTTTAATGGAAATCTTAAAAAAGTAGTTAAGTGGAAATATATAGTAGTTTCGGTTTATTTCATTACTTATGAGACACTCACTGCCATTTGTTTCTATTAGCACAAACTAAATGGGAATGGCAATGCAACATTTTTGGTTTGTCGTCTTATTACGCACTAAAAAAATTACAATATCATCATAATGTTTTTTTTTTGGCAACAAATGTTTGACTTAGTTTAAACTATTTGTATTTAATTAAATTTTTGTAATTTAAATATAGTTGTTTTTTTTATATTTTATATCATTTACATGTTTAACTAATCTAGAGAGGGTGATTTTTGGTTAGCATAAATTAAAACAATTCGAAAGAAAAGATGGCGGGAAATGGGCTGGAGGTCAGATTGAAAAAAAAGTTTGTTGGAACGTATTGGTAATGAAACGCAATATAACGAAATTTATTTGAATGGAAGTTGATACGATGTTATAATTATCTTGTATATTTTCACTATATGAAATGATACCCTTGGACTTACCAATTTTATTAGGCACACGGTTAGGAAAGATCATTCTTATTATGTTACTAAAATTTTTGATTTTGTTTCTAGAGTAAAATTGTTAAAATTTCTTGAGGCTGTTCTCTGTTATGTCCTAAGACAACTGGTTGTAGGTTAATTAAGTTTTTGCTATGGCAGAAATAACATTTATTTGAGCTTCAATATATTTATATTTGGTTGCTACCCAGCAAAAACCAAATTCAGCAAAAACCAAATCCGAAAGTTTTGATTCGTCTTCTTAAGAAGAGCTTTGGATTATAATTTGCATACTTCAAAGAAAAAATACTCGGCACTAGTAGGAGACGAACAACGAGCCCTCGTTTTTTATGAGTTATGGTCTATGCTATGAGTTATGGCCAGCTAAATCGCTGCACGAGTTTTGTGTGGACAAAAGCTATTGTTTTAACTGGCAGGCGTCGGTCCATGAGTACACGCCCCCAATCATCCAAATCTAGAAAATCCATATTTTGATACTCAATGAAATTTAATATAATTTGAGTACTCAAATGTCGATATTTTTGGTCTTTTGATGGACTATATGAGTCGTTTTCTGCGTTCTTAGTATCTGATGGTGATAGATTACACATTGCTTAAAATGCATGCATATTTTGATAAACTTTGGAGTTTAATACAATTTGGGGAGGAATTGTTAATAAGAACCACAGAAGCCATTTTGTGGGTTATTACTTGCAAAATTTCAGAGTCAACTTTATAATTTTTTTTAGGGTGCCCGGTCTATATATAGATATGTTCCAAATCGAATGACTAATTAAATATACACTTAATCCTATAGCGATGGGTACTTCATCATTAGGAATGCTTTAATTAAAGTAAGTGCAACTTTATCTCTGACAGGGAGGCTGGATGTGTTGACTTGACTATTTTTTCGAACCGCACATACTCTTGCGAAAAAGGTACAATAGTGTCTGGAAGATACTGAGATGCTAAATGCAGCTGTAACTCTGAAGGTTTTAAAAATCGTTCTATAACTGATGAAATAACCGCATTTTCTGGCACACAATTTAGCGCTCGAAAGTGGGACATCCCAGATTTGCATTGATAAATTCGACCAGTTACATAACATATTGAATCTTTTGATTACCAATCTGCTAAAAAGTATATTTCGCCATCCAGAACGCGTGTGACAACATTCGCATATCTTTCGCTGCTGAACGTAGCACATGGGTATCCAGGACATGAACTGTCTGCAACGACAATAATTGAAAATTATCAAAAATCAGCATGGGCAACATGTGATTGGGGATATTAGTTTTCGTACGAAAGTGGGACATCCCCCACTATTTTTATCGATAAGTTCACGAGGTAAGTATGCACATTACTGTGCATCTATTGATAAACATTCGGCTGGATATACTCTGATATAAAAAATTTCTCTCAGAAGGTGGCTTTAAAATTCGATTTTTTTTACCTCTATTACTGAAATGGAATTTGGTTACCTAGGACAAAATCCGACTCCAGTAAAAATGATCAAAGATTCATAGAGATGGCGCTACTTTACAGCATTATATCGCCCATGAGGTTCGAAGAATAACTTATGATACTACACTGCTGACATTTACATTTTTTTTTAATTTTTCTTTTATTTTATTTATTAATTGACAACACTTTAAGAATATTGTGTGAAAATGTGAGACGAACCGGGGCAGAACCAACAAAGCAAAAGCAGTTTCAGCAACCGCGCCTTATACAAGACTTGTAATACAAAACATTAAAGCGTTTTCCATCAACTCACGTCTTTAAGTCCGGTGCCCCTCATAGGTTCAATCAAAACTACAGTACCAATTAAAAACGTTTTCTGTGCAAAATTTGCGATGTAACGTTGGAAAGTTTTGTTCAAATTTGTCTATATTTGTTTTCAATAACAACTAACTTTTTTTTTTACAAAATTCGGTTTTTTTTACTTCAAAGGGTTCCCAAAAATTGAAATTGCGAGAAAGATTTTTTTTATCCAGCACCAAGGAATACTACATTATTCCGAGACGCTGCTGAATTTTCTGTCATTATCGTATTTTTAAGTATTTTTTTATGAAAATATCGTGTATTCTTCGAATAGCATACTTTAATCTACCATCGGGTTTTAAAAATACGATTTTGGCTGTATAGTAAAGAAACGAATTCACAATAGGATACTACAATAGCCGCGTTCTTTTGGGTGACTAGCTTAGATACTTAGTAACATGGTAATCTGGCAATACGAATATTGAAAAAATTAAAAGTTTTTGGTATGACATTCACCAAAGAGAATTGCACAACAAGAGGGTTAAGTGGCGAATTCGTCAAAAGTAGACAAAAAAAAAACTGTTAAGTGTAGTTAAATAACACTGTTTTGCAAAAATTAACTTTTGAGCCCTCCTTTAGACAAAACCAACTGATCCTGAATCCGAATTCAGTGTCCGTTGTGGCCCATCACGTATAGTTTCGAGACCCTGTTTTTGGTATGGCCTACACCAAAGAGAACTGCACAACAAGAGGGTTAAGCGGCTAATTCGTCAAAAGCAGACAATAAAAAACTGCAAAGTGTACTTATAATTAAATAACAACGTTCTGTAAAAATTAACTTTTAAGCCATCCTTTAGACAAAACCAACAGATCCAGAATCCGAATTCAGTGTCCGTTTTGGCCCATCACGTATAGTTTCGAGACCCTGTTTTTGGTATGGCCTACACCAAAGAGAACTGCACAACAAGAGGGTTAAGCGGCTAATTCGTCAAAAGCAGACAATAAAAGACTGCAAAGTGTAGTTAAATAACACTGTTCTACAAAAATTAACTTTTGAGTCGTCCTTTAGACAAATTCTGAATCCGAATTCAGTGTCCGTTTTGGCCCATCACGTATAGTTTCGAGACCCTGTTTTTGGTATGGCATACACATACATACAAGTGGCTAATTCGTCAAAAGCAGACAATAAAAAACTGCAAAGTGTAATTAAATTACACTGTCGCGGTTTTGGCCCATTACGTATAGTTTTCAAAATATTGTGAAAAAATTGTTCTGACTTATTTCGTTAATTTGCCTTCGGCAATTCTTATCCGATTCCCTTAAAAATGTGGAGGAATACGATACTAATTGGTAAGAAATGCATGTTTTCATGTTAATTATAGTTTATAAAAATCTAAATTTGTGGAACTTAGAGCCAAAATTTTGTTAAAAATTTTTGTTATCAACCCAAATTCCGAAGCTCTCCCACTAGTTTTAGCACACTCATTTTGCGCTCTGCAACGCTTCCAACGTGGTATATTTTTTCGATAATTCAACGATAATTGCCTAAGTTAAAGTAGTTTCTATATAAAATACTTTTCACAATATCTCGAAAACTATAAGTGATAGGCCAAAACGGACATTCAATACGGATTCAGGAAATTATTTTACATAAGGACCAGTTGGTTTCGTCTAAAAGAGGATTTTGTTGTAGAATAATGTAATCAATGACATTAATCAATGAATTGCTACACTTTGGCTTTGAAAAAAGTGTGTAAAATGTTTATGGACTATAAGTTTGGGATGATTTATAGTTTCACTCATGCTATCTCGTCGCTGTCACCTCTTTTTGTTTGATTACTTTTTAGTATACATAACAAAAAACATATGTTTCTATTTACACTCGTAGCAGGGTGTGTCATGTTAAAATTTTTGTTTAAAAAATTAATGGGTTACACAGTTACTTTCTAACTAGTTTAGCGACTCACTTGCAAACCGAGTAACATCTATACAAATGTTAGTTCAGTAACCAGAAACGAACACAGCTAATAACACTATAAATAAATGTAATGAGACAATAAACAAGGTAAAGCCACTAGCCCAATAATGAATAAATAGTTCGCTTTAATGTGAAAGTTATTTAAAAGAATATTCCAAAAATTAATTTCTGTAAATATTTTGAGGATTATTGTGAATGTTTGATGGTTATAGTGAATGCTTGATAAAGAATTTTACCTTTACAAACTTTCAACGTTGTCAAAATTTAAATGTGATAATTTTATGACTTAACCATATTTTATTCTGGTTCGAGACCTTTGTTGTTTCCTTTTCAAAATAAACGTAAAAATTGATGAAATTTTGAAATTTGGGTAATTTTTATTACCACCAGAAAATTTTGTAAATCAGCTGATGACATTACCTTTTTTATTGTAACATGTGTAATATATAAGTACATATAAAAAAATCACTTTCCAATTCTAAAATTCGCATCGTGTAAAGACAACTCACTTAGTCGACAATCGTAATCAATAATGTAGAGTAGGACTTTTGACACTCTGATTTCTCCCTATGCTCGATTCTAATTTCTGCCGATTTCCCCATAGAAAAATAATTTTATCGCAACGCTAGGGGAAACTTGTACAATTTAGAATCTCCCGTAGAGAGCGATTACGATTGTCGGCCATTGAGACTGTGTGGAGTGTTTGGAAATTTCGCTAATTGATTGTTTCAGTCCATACGTTCCGCTTGAGGAAATTCGAAATTCATGAAATCAATGGTGTAATAAATTCGAATGAAATCAGTTGGAGAGGGGGGACTAGTCTTTTGATTGGTTTGAAAGAGGGGGGATGGTTGGTGGATAGTTACCGATTTAGACCTAAAGGGGGAACTCAAATCCCAAACAAGTTTTTAACGATAATAAGCTCTTAAAATGTTGGTTTTTACGTGTTTGTTTGTTTTTGTTGTTGTTTGTTTTTAAAACTACTTATCAAAAATACGTTATGTTGTTGTTGTTTTTTTGTTTGTTTTTGGTTGGAATGAAAATTTTACATCATAATTGAAGTCTTAAATGCTAATCAACTTTGGTTTCACTAGATCTTTAGCTTAGGTAACTAACTTTTAGCATAGTATTTATGTATGTATATTATGTAAGTAGTACATATGTTTTAGCTTTTATGCTGCTATCAATTTATAATTTATTTATATATAATGTCATCTAATTACAACCAATTTAATTTAATCTTTAGTTCATCATTAATAATATTTATTAAATAAACGAAAATGTTTATGCCTTTTTCTACTTCTTCTTCTTGAATTTTATCGGTTCTCTTTTCTTTAATTAAAATTATGGAATTTTTTCATCAATTTCTCAAAAAAAAACAAAATTTGTTGGTGTATGTGTAAGAGAGGGGGAAATTGAAGAGTGTTGTTTGTTTAGGTGTCTGTGTCGGGGCTGGGTTCTGGGCTTTCTCGAAAGAAATCAAAAAAGTGTAAAATTTGTTTTCCTGTGAGTAGGAGCTCTAAAGTGTGTGGTTGTGTTTTGGGTGGGTGGGCTAAGGAGTTTTCTAAATTTTTTGTTTGTCTTGATTTTGGGTTCGGGGCTGGTTGGGGTTGGGTCGGGGCAGGGCAGGGCGGGCGGGGCGGGGCGGGGTCTAAACAAGATACCTTTAGCCATATGAAAATCTAACGACTCTAGTCATCTGGGTCCAACCCGATTAGTTCAGCTTGCAAACGGCCCTTAGTCTTGCAGCAGATTGTTAAGCAAAATACTCTGAGCGCGATGCGAAATTGAGGTGACATCGTGGTCATTATGATAATTTTCCAAAATGAATTGAGTACGCCAATCCAGACAACGCCAAAATTAATGAGAGTACTTTGCACAACATCACCAGTCACCTGTTCGTACAAACGTAACGATATCCATGGCAACCAGGACATCCAGAATGCAAACACTAATGCGAATGACATCATATGACTAGGATTCGATAAATTTTCGGCCAGCGCCGTCGCATATTCCTTATCGTGTATGGGCTCACCCGATCTGATCTTACGCATCATTATGAATATATACGTATAATTATGAACAATCGATATAACACTTGGACCTAAAACTAATATTGCTAATGTAACACTATACGCCGCCATATTGCCCCAGTCCAGCATGCAGATGTGGGCCACATCGTTCTTCACAGGCGCCGTATAGCCCAATATGGGCGGGCAGCACAGCAGCGCCGCTGAGATCCACGTAAAGGCCATCCAGCACTGGCATCTAGCGGTAAAGAAAAACAGAATGCATCAAATGTCCCCTTTCGCCTCACTCGGTCTCTGACGACTTCAACTTGAAAAGTTTACCTCGTTTTCGTCTGCACCGTTTCGTAGCGCAACGGCTTGCGTACGGCCAAATAGCGATCAACCGATATCCACATAAACGTATAGACCGACACGGCCCAAAGGGTTACCTCCAGATAGCCCGTGAATCGGCATATAATCTCCTCCTGTATCCATTCTCCCGTCAGAGCCGGGTACACTGAAAAGGGCACCACCAATAGGCCGCATAGCAAATCGGCCACGGCTAGTGACAGCAAATAGTAATTGATGACCTCTGTGGGACCTAAACGACGGCGGAAATAAATAAGAAAATAACTGTCATTAATAAGCGCTCCTCGTACAGGGCACCTCTCTCTCGCTCGATTCCGGCCTCTAATTGCATTTTGTTTTTTTTTTTATTTGTCTAAGAAGCAGTTGAAGTACTATTTTGTCATTTACCTTTTCTAGTCCACAAATTTTTTTAGTTTTCTCTTTGTCTCTCTTTTGTTTTGTTATCTTTGTTAGATTTTCATATATACACTTAGAATAATACTCAAGATACATATGTATAGTCTTTTTGATCTTGATTTCAGATTTAAAAAAGTTTCAGATTGGATCGCTTGGGGTCATTGCAAAAACAGAAGACTTACCTTTGAAATTGGCATAGGTGGCTATTATCACGAGATTCGATAAAATAATGGCAATGCCTAAAATGGAGATGAGAACAGCTTTGGTAAGTGCCTCCACTTTGGAATTATCCTGCAGGTAACTCATTTCCTGCATTTTTGTATTGTCTGTAAGAGGATAACAAAAAATAGAAAAATTATTCGCATAAAAATGCATTGGCATATCACATAGTGCAACAAAATTTCGGACTATCGCTGAGGGGTGGATGATTCCTTCGGTATGTAAGTTCCCAAAAGGACAGGGTCCTAGTAGGTCTCACTTATTTTGTATGGGCCGCGGACGTTTTATTATACAATGCTATACCGTGTCTATTTTGGTTTCCAATCTGAAAATAACTTAATTATGCAATTTACTAACTCATAAACAAATAAAAATTATAACTTTTTCGTCTTTGAAAACATCAAATTTTATTCAAAAAGGCCATACTTGTAATTTTAATGAAACATACTTTAAGAAAAAATTAATTTGGATTCAATAAAATCAGCCATTCACCACAAACTGAGCTTTTTTAAGTACACAAAGTCATAAATGCTTTCCCGATACTGTGTCGTAAAACGTGCAAACAACAACAAACCCTGATCTTATTAGCTTGTGAAGTAATTCACTGTTTCAAAAAAAAAGTGAAAACCGATTGTTGAAAGTAGGGCAAGTTATAAATGCATTATTGGGATAACGATATTTAGGATGCTGTCAAAATGTACCTTAAAGCTATTCGTATTCATTCGTACCTGTGGTCACTTTCATAACTAATCCATATTTAAAAAATATTTAAAATCATATCTGTATTTGTACCAAACCTCAAATTCCTATCTGTAATAATCAAATATTGACGTGCGTGGTTGGGGCTGCTCCTCTTTTTCAACACTTGATTGCAAATAGCATGTGCATATGTATCTCTGGGCGATCAGCTTACTGCTATGGCTGTTATAAAGTTTTTTTAAAAGGGGCGAAAAAAAATATTTTACATGATATCAGTAGTAAATATACCAAACCCAAGCTTGCCCCCTTTTCCAAACTTGGCTCCAAATACCCTGTGCATATCTCTTGACCAACTGTCACATACTGTCAAAATTTCAGGATGATTAGATTATTATTATGTCTGTTATAACAGTTTCTTTTAAGAGGGGCGTGGCACCGCTCATTTTTTTCGAAAAATATTTTGCATCATACCAGTAGTATATGAAAGTACCAAACCTTACCTTAAAAGTTGGTCCCAGTCAGTGAGTATAACAATTTGCTCGTGCACAGCTCACCGATTTAAGATACTTTTCCCCTTGTTTCTTAATAGTGGGAATTAAATAAGAATTCTACAGCTTTAATACAGTTTATACGGCAGGAGATTTTTTCGTATTTAATTTTAACATTTCAAAAAAAGAGTAAAGAGTAAGAATAAAGACTACAAAATCACCAGATGTACGGGGGTCTCTACTCTATTTTAAAGAAGATTTTTTGACTTTGTCTGAAATTTGAGCAAGATCGTGTTTAACATTTGACTTATAGGGCAACAGGCCCTTAAATACGAGGGTTGATATATATAAAGGGTGTCCCAAGAAGAGCGCAATTTTTAAATGACTGATGCAGCAATTGAATTGTTTCTCTGGCTGTATGACATGTGGCGCCGTCTTGTTGGAACCACATGCCCTCCACATTCATTTCTTCAATTCTAGGCAAGAAAAAACTGGTTGTCATTTCACGATACCAAACACCATTGACTGTTTGCGCTTGACCTGCCTCATTTTCATAAAAAAAAGGTCCAATGATTCCTCCAGCCCAAAAACCACACCACACAGTGACACGTTGAGGATGCATTTGCTTCATGTGAATCACTCGAGGATTTTCCGCACCCCAAATGCGACAATTCTGCCTATTGACGAAGCCATCAAGATGAAAATGGGCCTCGTCACTGAAGATGATTTTATCGGCAAAATCAGCATTTTCATGTTGTCTCTCCAATACCCAATTAACGAACTCCCTTCGCTGTCCATGGTCAGCTGGCTTCAGTTCCTGAGTCAATTGAATTTTGTATGCATGAAGATGCAAGTCTTTCGTCAAAATTCGCTGCAAAGTGGATTTGGAGACACCAATTTGCTGAGCTCGGTGTCGAATTGAGGTGGATGGAGTTTGAGCGACATCATCACGTACAGCTGCGACATTTTCGGTCGATCGACCTGGTCGATGGCGCGTTGTTGTCTTTACATCACTAACAGAACCAGTTTCGGCAAATTTATCCATTAATCTCTTTACAGTTGACTCTTTTGGAGCATTATTGTGACCCCAAATTGATCGCAATTTGCGAACTGTAGCCGCAAAACTTTCACCATTTTGGTAAAACAATTTCACAATGAGAATGCGTTGTTCATTCGTGTAGCGCTCCATTTTTACTAACCTCGTACCTTTTACTAACAAACAATAACAATTGTTCAAATGTCAAACAATGACACTTCGAATGTTGCCAGATTTAAAAATTGCGTTCTTCTTGGGACACCCTTTATATATATATATATATATATATATATATATATATATATATATATATATATATATATATATATATATATATATATATATATATATATATATATATATATATATATATATATATATATATATATATATATATATATATATATATATATATATATATATATATATATATATATAGCGGTGCTTCAAAAGACGTTTATAAGATCATCACAGGTGACGAATCATGGATCTAGGCGTATGAGCCCGAAACAAAACAGCAAACGACCGTGTGGGTCTTCGAAGACAGGCCAAATCCAACGAAAGTTGTTCGCGGAAGAAGCACTTCGAAGCAAATGGTCGCATGTTTCTTCGGCAAAACTGGTCATGTGGGGACTGTTCCGCTTAAGCAACGTAGGACGGTCAATTCTGAGTGGTACGCCAAAATTTGTTTGCCTGAAGTTTTAGGAGTATTTCGAAAAACAAACAAATCATTGTGCACTATGACAATGCGAGCTCTCACACATCGGCTCAAACCAGCGTCTTTTTGACTGGCCTAAACGTCGAATTAATGGGTCATCCGCCGTACAGCCCTGACTTGACACCCAATGACTTCTTTTTATTCCCGTGCATCAAGAAAAAAATGCGTGGTCAACGATTTTCGTCGCCAGAGGATGCTGTTGAAGCGTTCAAAAACCATGTTTTGGAGGTGTCTCAATCGGATTGGAAAAAGTGCTTCGACCATTGGTTTAAGCGCATGCAAAAAGGATAAATAATGCTGGAGAATACTTTGAAAAAGGATAAATAATGCTGGAGAATGCTTTGAAAAACAATAAAACCATTTATGATGATAAATATTCGCATTTTCATTATATGATAATTTTGAAAAAAGATTGTATTTTACCATTTGTATTTATGCCAATATTTTACCTGGGCTTGTTATAAGTGCCTTATAACGATCTTGAAAAGATAAGATAAAATATGTGGCTTTTAGAGCAGTTAGACTTCTAATCGGAGGGGAACTTTGTATGGGAGCTAAACGGGAGCAAATATTTAATACGTACCTATTTTTTTTTGCTCGAAAAGTTTATGAAACTTTTCTTTATAATCTTGTTTCTTTTCCTGTTTGTTCGACTAATGATTAAATTAAGTAAAATATTAACAAATAATTTTTAAACAAAAATAATATGTCTAAAAAAATTATTTATAAAAAAATAAATTTTTTGACAATTGAGCAGCGCGTTAAGATTGTTGAAGCCTTTTAGAATGGACATTTAAATAAAAATGCATTTCGAGCACTTCGTGATTCGTGACGAGGCAAACTTTCACCTAAGTGAATTCGTTAAGAAGCAGAATTGCCGCATTAGGGCAAAAAAATATTAAGATAATTCTCTACAAAAATTTGGTTTGCTTTTAATTAACATCGTGCGTTTTAGCTGGACTACCCCTAAATAGTTTTTTTTATAGTCCTACATATAAGGCCACTGTCTGAGGTGGAAATCGTACCAACGGTTCTGCAGCTAGAAACTATGCATATTAACTACATGATAATCATTCCTTAAGAAAAATTTACCTTTTCATGTCTACTTCCTTATCTAATAGAATTTACAATTGTTCATCTCCACACTCTTGATATTTGATTCCAACAGAGTTTGCCAGTATTTACCTCATTCCTCCTATACTTGATTCGTCCACCTTTCTTCTCAACATTGGAAAAAGGAAAACCCATTACCTAATTTGTTACACACTTTTCACCTTGCGTATTGGAAAAGTTCACCTGGTAAACGTTAGTAGTCCTTGTAAATATTCAAATCAAATTTAAATTAGATGAGCCAAAGAATAATTATTTTTGTTTGTAGCAGACCTTCACATTGCATAACCCCAACTAAGACATAGGCTGTGCTAAAAAGCGATAACCATTTATTTTACCAAAAACAAATTTTAAATTCGTTTCAAATTTGCCTCGCTTAGTTTGATTGGACTTATCAATGCCGACAACCTCGCATCAGCCCACCTTAACCTTACATTTTTGCATTGACTACTTTGAACGTCATCTACGTAGTTTAAAGGATACAAGAGACAACCTTAACCTTCGATAGAAAAAGGAAACAAAACAAGTACATTTTCGATAACACCATTCCAACACCCATCCAATAACAAAACTTATAAAATTATCCTAAAGTAGTCGCTTAGAAATGAAAAAAAACGAAGCATTCGAAAAAGAGGAAATTGTATAACGCCTGTACGACATTTTGTAGCCGCTGGTGGATATGTATCGTATAAATTTACGATAGTCACGTAAATGCCTTCACTAACTATTTGCTAAACGAAGCAATTACATATGTACGTATGGAACATACATATGTGAATGTAAATACGTAGATTCCTTTATACGTATGGTGCTTTGCATTAGACATATTCTGGATAAAAGAAGATTGAGTAAAATTTCAAAATCAGAAATCGCCCGAACTGCACAGTAACAAGTGGCGAATTCGTAAGTTCGGCCATACCAAAGCTTTATACTCTCCACAATGGATTGCGTTATATTACGACATTGACAGGATTGGGGTATTTGGTAGTTGGTGGTGGGTCCATGTCTGACAGAACTTCATTTTCGGTGACCTATGAATCATTGTCCTATTCAGATTCGTGAAGAATTTTTTGTTTGTTTTGTTTAAAATAACCCATACGAGTACATATGTCTATAGTTTAAGTGGGCCGAAAGGTTTATAGGGAGCCCGAATTAGGGTCTTTAATTTAGGAAAATCTTAAAAGCGAATACATATTGAGATAAATGAAATAACTTTATTGTTCCCGAGCAAGCACATGTTGATGTTCGAAAGCATGCTATTTTCGGAATGGATCCTTGACTCATGGGCCAAAGCCTTAAATAAAATACTTAGTCGGGACATAAATACTGTTACACACGTTTTATGCTGTAAAATAAAAAATACTGAATGTTTTTGGACCAAATATTTTTTAATATATTTATCAATACAATATCCAAAGAGAATCTACTTATTCGAAATGCCCGATTTTTGCCTTTACACACGCCTTAAGACGCACTGGCCAATCGTCAATAGCTGCACGAACCTCGTCCATTGGAAAATTGGCCACAGCTCGAACCAAAGCAGTCTTAAGAGATCCAATGTTGGGGTATCTTATGTGACAAACCTTGTCCTCTAAAGCCGTCCACAATTTCTAATCCAATGGGTTCAAATCTGGACTGCCTGAGGGCCATTCATCAGAGGAAATGAACGCTGGCAAATTGTTTCGAAGCCAAGACTGGGGCGTTTTAGCCTTATGGGGCGGCGCAGAATCCTGCTGGAAAGTCCATGGCTGGTTTTGGAACAGGGAATTGTTAAGAGGCTTTACAACAGCTTCCAAAACGATTTCTTGATAAACTTTGGCCGATGTTTTGACTCCTTGTTAGCAGAAATGCAGGCCAGTGACCCAATCTTAAGAGACACCCCACCAAACCATGACTGAAGCTGGGTGATGACCCTTTTCCACCCTTGGGATACGTTCAGATGCTTCCTTAGATGACCGCGCATACACTATCATTTTACTTGTTAAATTTTTCCTGAAAAAAAATTCTTTTATCGGTGAACAAAATTTTTCTGTGCAAGTTATCAGCGTGCTTCAACAAAAGACGTTTGAATTTTTCAATCCTTTTTTTTGTTAAAGCTGCAGTCAATAAATGTCCGGTACGTCGTTCGAAAGCCCCAAGTCCCAAGTCATTTTAATGATTCGACTTATAGACTTTTGTGTAATATTCATCTCACGCGCTTTGATTTTCTGTTTTCGGAGCGGATTTCTGTGAATTCTTGATTTAACGGCTTTGATGACATGCGGTGTTCGAACAGAGCGTGGGCGGCCCGACCGGTGGCGGTATTTTACATCTCCAGTCTCCTAAAACCGTTTTATGCAGGTAGACGAAGATGCGGCTAATCCCTAGTGGCCGAAGCGTTTTGAAAATATCCCTTTTTTTTCATTTCACACTTGAAAAGCGCTATTACAGCGATACGGTTCTCATTATCTGACCACTCCATGATGAAAGTTGAAACAATTTTAAAATCCCGTTACAGACTAACGCTATTGAGGTTAGCTTTCAAAACCCATATGACATTAACGGGGTATGTTCAGTACTACTATTGAAATGGGTGTGTTCAATGTTGTAATAGTATTTATGTCCCCACTAAGTAGAAACGAAGAATAAATGTTATTTTCAGATTTGTGACGATACGTTTTGTTGTTTATAACCTGCACCACTCTGTGGAACGGGGTATTATAAATTAGTTTCGTTGCAAATGTTTGTAAAGGGTTTTTTAATAGGGACATAACAATTTCATATTTTTAAGTATCACAACGTTAGTCGAGGTCAACATTTTCATCATGGTAAAGCTCACTTACGAGCAATGTTTGGAAATCATTTAAAAATACTACCGAAATTTGGAGTTGGTGGTCGCAACTTTAAGAGCGCTTACTCTAATTTTCATCATCTTCAGCAATGAAGCCTTTTTCTGACTGAGTGGTTTTGTTAATAAACGAAATATGAGTTATTGGACCCCAACCAACCCACATGTGCTTCAAGAGACAGAATTGCATCAACAAAAAATTACTGTGTCGTGTTTTTTTCGTCGAGGAAAAAAATCGTCATGTTACCGTCAATGGGGAGCGCTATCGTGCCATGCTAGAAAATTGTTTTTGTCCAGAATTGGATGGGCTTGACATCGCCGGTATGTGGTTTCAACCAGACGGTGTCACTAACCACACATCACGCGTTACAATCGATTTACTGAAAGGCAAATTCGGCGAACGTGTTATATAAAGAAATGGTCCGGCCGAATGGCCAATGCGTTAATGCGATTTAACGATATTGGATTTCTTTTTAAATGGCCACATCAAGTAATTGGTCTATGCCAACAAGCCAATAACTTTAGACAAACTCAGAGTCAACAACCAACGCGAAATTGCTAACGTTCCGGTCGAAATGTGTTTAAGAGTGGTGGCAAATGGGGTCCAAAGAAATGATCGCTGTACACGGGCTCGCGGTGGTCATATGACCGAAATTGAATTTCATTCTTAAAATGAAACAGTTGCACTATACCTAAAATAATTTTGAACTCTATATCTTAAATATTCTATGATTTATTAATATATAATATTATTATATCCTTAATGAAAAACCCTGTAACTACCAAAAATATTTGACATAGACCCACCTTTAAGTATTCCGATCGACTAAGAATCACTAGCTTTATTTTAATGATGTTCGTTAATCTGTCCATCTAAAGCTTTTAATTAAACTACAAGTCGCAATGTAAGTCCGACCTTGATGAAATTTCGCAGAAGTACGTTTTTTGAACCAAGGACGGACGTTATTGAAATTGCAATAAATCGGTTAAGATTTAGATATGCCCCTACAAATATGTTCATCCGATTTTATGTTTTTTAGCTCTCTCTAGCTGTCACATATTACAACCAATCTTAATGAATTGTTAAAATCGGTGAAGATTTTGCTATACATCCCACATAAGGGATCAACCGATTTTTCAATTTTTAGTGTTAAAAGCCACATCTGACTTCCAATCTTGATGAAATTTAGAACGAGTAAGTTGTCTGGGCGAAGAAAGGACGTTGTTGCAGTTAAAGAAAATCGGATCAGATTAAGATATGGCTTCTACAAATATTACACCCAATATTAAAGAAATTTGGTTCGTTTTTTGGGCAAAAGAAGGAAGTGGTTAAAATCGATGAAAATCGGTTCAGATTTAGATATAATTAACGCGAATATCTGTTCATCCCATTTAATGTCTTCAGCCCTAGAATGTACGAAGGCGACCGCAAAACTAACTGGCCTGGCACATTATCTGTTTTACTAGCAACTTTTTTTTTGTTTTTTAAAAGCAATCTTTTATAAGCCATCTGTCAAAATTTCCGAAATATTTAATGATTATTTTCTTAGTTACAGGTGATTGAAGTAAATAAGTTTTATAATTTTTGAAAAATGGAAAATAAACAGTTTCGTGCGGTAATTAAACACTTTTATATGAAAGGTTATACGCCACAATTAATCAAAGATGAATTGGATTCTGTTCATGGTGATAAAGCACCATCATACTCCACCGTGAAATCCTGGGTTCAACAATTTAAAATGGGTCTTTCAAGTACGGAAGATGAACAACGCTCTGGAAGACCGAAAACTGCTACTACTATTGAAAACATTAGAAAAATATTTAATGAAGTGACTAAAGATAGACGAATAAAGCTTAGAGAACTTGCTGATATTGTTAAAATACACGAAAAACAAGTTTGGAGTATTTTACATGATGAACTCCACATGAAAAAGCTATCCGCAAGATGGGTGCCGCGTTTGTTGACTTTGCCCCAAAATATCGTCCGTTGGACCAATTCCGAGGAGCTTTTAGCGATTTATCAGCGTAATCCAATAGAGTTCTTGCGTCGATTCATAACTGTCGATGAAACATGGATCCATCACTACATCCCAGAATGCAAAGAACAGTCAAAACACTGGATAGAAGCTGGTAAAAGTGGTCCCAAGAAAACGAAAACTGTTAAGTCAGCAGGAAAAGTAATGGCCACAGTATTTTGGGATGCAAGGGGTATTATATTTATTGATTATCTTGAGAAAGGAAAAACTATAAATATTGAATATTATTGTGCATTATTGGATCGATTGAGTGAAGAAATCAAGATAAAACGACCGCATTTAGAAAAAAAATGTTCTTTTTCATCAAGATAATGCTCCTTCACACACTGCATTTTTAACTCAACAAAAACTGGCCGAATTACGATTTGAAATTGCTCCGCATCCACCAGATTTAGTCCAGATTTAGCTCCTTCTGACTATTTCTTGTTTCCAAATTTAAAAAAAATTCACGGTGGCAAAAAATTTTCGTCCAACAGCGAGGTTATTGCTGAAACTGAGGCATATTTTGAAGGTCTTGAAAAATCTTATTTTTCGGATGGAATTAAAAAACTTGAAAAACGTTTGATGAAGTGTATTGAGTTGGAAGGAGACTATGTTGAAAAATAAATAATAATAATTCCAAAAAAACGGTTCTTTTTATGTTAGGCCAGTTACTTTTGCGGTCGCCCTCGTATCTAATCTTAATGCTATTGGACACACGTTAGCTTATTTGGACCGAGGAAGGACGCTATTAATTAAAATTGAAGAAAATCAGTTCATATTAAGATATAGCTTCCACGCATATATGTTCATTCGATTTTATGTCTTTAGATATAGAAGACACTTATTTCATCCGCTTTTTATGAAATTTGACACTCGTTACTTTGTGGTCTAAGGAAAAACGCTTTGTAAAATGAGGAAATTCGGTTTAGATTTAGATATAGCTCCCACATGTATGTTCATCAGTTTTTTCTGTTTTTAGCTTTAGAAGCCACATCTTACGTCCAAGGGGATGTAGAAACCTATTTTTAGTTGGCTATTCTGAACACTCGGAATGTAGGGTAAATACTCGTATAGTCCACCATGCCGGACTTTTGCTTTTTTTACCAGTTTTTAAATAATGGGTGATCCAAGTAGAGATACTTTTTTCAATTGCCTTTTTTTGACGGATCACGTGTGAGTCGTGTCATGCTGTCATGTTATATTTGTTAAGTACTCGTATTGTTTGGCATTTCATCGTGGAAAGACTTACGCCTGAACAACGTTTACAAATCGTGCAACTTTATTACGAAAATTCACGTTCTGTGAGGGATGTGTTTCGAGCACTTCGTTCAACTTATGGTCAACATAATCGGCCTACTGAGCGTACTATTCGCAACACCATCACCCATCTTGAGACCCAGCATTCATAATTGGATAATATTCGACCGAATAGACCACGTTCAGCACGCAGTGAAGAAAATGTAGTGGCCGTAGCTGAGAGTGTACACCAAGACCGTGGAGAGTCGATTCGACTTGGATTGAACAACTTGGCGCATTTTACGTCGGGATCTTAAATTGAAAGCGTACAAAATACAGCTTGTGCAAGAACTAAAGCCGCCCGACGTTCCCAAGCGACATCGCTTCGCTCTATGGGCTCTTGAAAAGGTTCAAGAACATCCGACGTTTTCGAGCCAAACTTTGTTCATGTTAACAAGCAGGTATGTACGAGGGACCACTTTTACGAGCTTCTATCCATTGTTTTGACTGTTCTTTGCATTCTGGGATGTAGTGATGGATCCATGTTTCATCGACAGTTATGAATCGGCGCAAGAACTCTATTGGATTACGCTGATAAATCGCTAAAAGCTCCTCGGAATTGGTCCACCGGACGATTTTTTGGGGCAAAGTCAACAAACGCGGCACCCATCTTGCGGATAGCTTTTTCATGTGGAGTTCATCAGGTAAAATACTCCAAACTTGTTTTTCGTGTATTTTAACAATATCAGCAAGTTCTCTGAGCTTTATTCGTCTATCTTTAGTCACCTCATTAAATATTTTTCTAATGTTTTCAATAGTAGTAGCAGTTTTCGGTCTTCCAGAGCGTTGTTCATCTTCCGTACTTGAACAACCCATTTTAAATTGTTGAACCCAGGATTTCACGGTGGAGTATGATGGTGCATTATCACCACGAACAGAATACAATTCATCTTTAATTAATTGTGGCGTATAACCTTTCATATAAAAGTGTTTAATTACCGCACGAAACTCTTTATTTTCCATTTTTCAAAAATTATAAAACTTGTTTACTTCAATCACCTGTAACAAAGAAAATAACCATTAAATATTTCGGAAATTTTGAAAGATGGTGGCTTATAAAAGATTGCTTTTAAAAAACAAAAAAAAAGTTGCTAGTAAAACAGAAAATGTGCCAGACCAGTTAGTTTTGCGGTCGCCCTCGTAAGAAGAGAAACCAGGCTTAAGAGTGCCACTTCATCCAGAAAAAACAACGGTTTGGTGTGGTTTATGATCCAGTGGAATCATCGGTCCATTTTTATTTATTTACCGTCAATGGCGACCGTTATCGTGCCATGATAACCAACTATTTGATGCCTGAAATTGAAGCTCGTGATCTCGGCGACATTTGGTTTCAACAAGACGGCGCTACTTCCCACACATCGCATCAATCAATGGAATTATTGAGAGAACACTGCGGTGAGCAGATAATTTCACGTTTTGGGTCGGTCGATTGGCCACCAAGATCGTGTGATATCACACCATTAGACTTGTTCCTGTGCTTCGATTCAGGCCTTGGAGCAAAACATCACGCGTGTCATTCGCCAGTTACCAGTCGAAATGCTCGAACGCGTCATCGAAAATTGGACTCAACGGATGGACCATCTGAGACGTAGCCGCGGCCACATTTGATAGACATAATCTTCAAAAAATAAATGAAAGAATATTCTTTCTTTTAATAATAAATATTTCCCATACAATTTGAATTTCCTGTTTTTTCTTTAAAAAAGTAGGGAACTTCGAAATGGATCACGCGTTATGTCCATAGTTAAAGGAGGCTGATTTTTGGGCCCGTATCGAACGTCCCGAGTTTAAAATTGACCGAAATTTTGGATATCGATACATATTTCGAAATCGATCACGCGTTATGTCCATAGTTGAAGGAGGCCGATTTTTGGGCCCGTATCGAACGTTCCGAGTGCAAAATTGACCGAAATTTTGGATATAGATACATATTTGGATTTGTAAAAAAAATGTTGCTGTTTCTGTGTCACCATATCTCCCCGATGATAACGGGATGGCTTCTAAGGTTAACGCCTCTAATTTAGCAAAATCGTAAAATATAAACACTTTTGAAAATTTCACTGTTTCTGAGTTCCCATATGCCCATGTTCGAAGGATCTATTTCTCGGCACCTTAGGGAACATATATCTATGGGTCAATGACGAATTTTAAAATTAACATGATACTAGAACCCGTGATGAAATTTTATTGTTTTTTAATACTCATCTGTCCATGGTTCAAGGTGGCCGATGATTCAGCCCCTACGGGATCATCCAAGTTCCAAATAGGCACAAATCTTAACCATAGGTACATATTTGAATTTGTGAGCGTTTCTGCATACCCATATGTTTTCGAATGTTAATGTATGGTTTTTTGGCCCCAGGGTACATAGATCACGCTGATAGGCCGAGCCCTCCAATTCAGCCAAAGCGTAATTTGATGTCATATTCAGATATTTCAGAAAATTTCTCTGTTTCTGAGAACAGATGTCGAATGTCTATGTGTGCCTAGGGATCTTATCCAAGGGATCAAGGATTTGAACTTCTTCGAAAATTAATGTGATTCGTGACGAAATTTTATGTGTCCACATTTCATTAAGTCTGATTTTTGAACCAATAAGGCCTATATAAGCCGGTTCAATTCCCAAAATTGTCAATATCTTAAACATAGGTACATATTTGAATTGGTGGGTATATTTCACCGTTTCTGAAAACCCATATGTCCCCAAAATTTAAGGGTCAGATTTGGAAACCCCAGGGTCCAATGGCCACGCCCATTTATAGGAGATTAGAGAATTTATGCGTGTCACTTTGAAAAAAACTGTTTTCAAGCTAACTTAAATAAATTACATAGTAAAAATGTTAAAAAATCAAAAATTTGGCCAGAACTTTTTTAAGGGAACTTTTGCCCAATTGGTCTATTTTTATACTAACCGATCGCCGACTATATACAGGGTGATTAATTCAGGACTGGACAAATTTTACCAGCGTATTCCTTGGCTCATTTCATGAAAATATGTCCATCTACGAACATGCCCAAAAATGCAGCAGTTTGAAAATTTTCGGATTGTTGGTCGGAAGGTATTAGGGTAAAATTGCTAAGTTCTGAACCAGTTGTCGGATTTTTTCGTTTTGTTTTTTCTCTTAAAAGGTAACCCTACCTCTTACCTTTCCAAATTACCTAAACAAATTTG
The DNA here is from genome assembly GCA_963513945.1 of Hydrotaea diabolus. Taxonomy (NCBI): domain Eukaryota; kingdom Metazoa; phylum Arthropoda; class Insecta; order Diptera; family Muscidae; genus Hydrotaea; species Hydrotaea diabolus. The sequence continues at coordinate 127,390,798 of OY740719.1, forward strand.
CATATCAGTCAAATAGTTATAACTTTGGAACGGTAAGACCTCTGGGTTTCCTTTAGGTAATTTTGGAAAGGTAAGAGGTAGGGCTATCTTTTAAGAGAAGAATAGTAATAATTTTCTAAAAAAAATCGACCAATGGTTCAGAATTTAGCAATTTTTTTGCAAGTACCCTCCGACCACTAATTTTCAAACCGCTGCCATTTCGCCCACTTGCATTTTCGGGAATGGTCGAAGATAGACATATTGTCATGGAATGAGCCAAGAAATACGCTGGTGAAATTTGCCCAGTCGTGAATGAAATACCCTGTATATATATTTCATTTCTTTATTGACATGTAATTCGAAGCCCATTGGGGCCTATTAAAGCTAAATTACAATATGCATCAAAATGAAAAAGTGAACATCATAAACTACTAGATTTGGTAAGTTTGAAGACTCTAGCTCTTTTCGTTTGGACTGAATCGGGGTTTCGACAGAAGCGCACGGCTTTATATCGTCGCAGATAAGTATTTCAAGATGATACAAACGGAATGACAAACTACTACTCCCCTCCTATGGTGTAGGGCACTAAAGCGGGACTAAAAGCGCTTTATATAATCAACCTTATCATACAACTGTGATATTTGTAATTTATCGCTATTTATAAAATGGTTCCATGGTGGAGGGCTTTTAAGTTTCGCCCAGCTTTTCTTGATACTTTTCTAGGTTATCTCTAATGGTTTAAGGCTATCATTTCTTTAAAAACTTTGAGGATTTTCCTAGGAAAGTCCCATATGACCAATTACTCCTATGGTTATGCAAAATCAACTCCCAAACAAATGTGTCTGTTTATATCTTCCATTCGGCCTGAAGTCGTGGAGTCCTCCGCTGTTGGATTGCATTACAAAGTGAAGCACTTACCGTACATCCGGTCATGACGCTTTGCCAAGATTTATTGGTTTTTCATCATGTGGACGTTAGCAAAGCATACAGAGAGCGAGAGAGAGACGCGATGTGCTCTAACAAAATTGGCGGGAATTTCCACACTCGTGTTCCTCAAAGTCTTTGGCAATGTTTGGGGTGGTACAAATGAAGGAAGGAAGTGAATCCAACTACAAGCAATTTAAAGGAAACTTGTAACGAGTTGTAGCTGTTTGGGATGTTGTTGCCGTACTCGACGTCCTCGTTGTCCTGCTGGTGTTGTTGTACGAAATGCAACAATGATGGCTGGTTGGCGGTCTTTGGGTCTATCTAGCGATAGTGCATTCCATGTATACCAATATGTCCTTAAGGTGTTGAGAAAGTGAAATCCTTTTTTCAGTTTCAGTTTCTATGGGCGAAGTCCTACGGCTGGCAGCACGCGAAGGTCGGCCGTTTGATTGGTATTTAGGCACAAAAAGTATAGATTGTAATTGTTAACCCCCTAGTCGATGGTGGCGGGGCTGCAGCTGTTGCTGCCGCTGCTTTTGTCGGCTGATAATTTTTGGTTGTTGGCCAAAAATGTACTGTACGTTTGTACAATATAGCTGCACTATTCAGCTGGGTTTGAGGTTGATTTCCATACACTCACGTATGCAATTTGATGTAGTCTCCTTGGGTTGATTTTGTTGTTGATGTTGTTGTTGGTTTCACCTTCAAGTTTAAGGTTAAGGTAGAATTTGTGATTTGGTTGTGGTTTTGTTTGTTGCGGACTTCAGTGTTTCCGGAAAATTGGATTGAAAAAAGCTCTCTAGTTTAGTTTGTCTGTTGTTTTTTTTATTTGTCTGATTAACGTTAGTATTCGTTTAATTCACAACACTGTTTGGTTTTGTTTTTTTTTGTTGCTGTTTCAATAAATTGTTGTTATTGGTTTTAGGTTAAGATTGTTTTTCTAATTTAGTTATTTTTTTCTTTAATAGAGTTTTAATATCACTACTTAGGCTTGTTAAAATTTTGCTTTTTAAAGTTGAAAATATTTAGCGTTTTAATGTTAGGTTGTGTAACTTGCGTTATGTTTTTTTTTAGTTTAGAAAATATATCATTAAATGGAAGATTTTATGATTAATTTTGAAAAGTTTTAAAGAAGTGTTTTTTTTTTAGATTTTTTTAATGTCCTTTAATATTTTTTTCTTCTTCTTTTTGTTTATTTTAATAGTTTAACACAGCTTTGAGTTAATAAAAGTTTTCTGTTTTGCATTTTATAATTTTATTCTATATATATGTCGTGTTATTTTGTATATATATTTAATTTGAAGTAATTAACTAACAGTATTTTCTGAGTGTAATTGTTGAATTTCAGCTAAATGTTAGCCTGTGGTGTTAGAATCTGAAAGAAGACAAAAACAAAATATATTATTTAGAGAACACACTTAATATTTGAGAAAAGTTTTTGGTTAAGCTAGAAAATAATTTATGATCATCACTGAATTATCACTCGAGGAAATCGACTTTTCTGACCGAATTATAAAAGAAATTGGACCCAAAACGTTAAAGTGTAAACTTTAGATAAGTATTCAGCTTAGTACAAAAACAAGATGTTTTTTATCACATTACTAATTTATTCGAAAAAGCTAGCATTCCCTTTATTTATGGAACACAATTTCATTCATGTGACTGCCCAGGATAGCTTAGAGCATTCTGACAACCCATTGGATCTTTGGTGACATTTTCTGGATCTATCTTAAGAATGTCTTGCCCCGTTATTTTCCAGAAGGGCCTTAATCGGTAAAGGATTGTTCGTATAACATCGGTCCTCGGTGGTAATCTCCAATCTAATGGCCCCAAAACGCAGCTCCGAGAAGTCCAATGAATATCGCCGAGACAAGTTACAGAACTCGGTGCGCAGAAGATCGATTGTGGTGTGGGTTGTTTGGTATGGAGCACCACCCCGCTATACACAAAGATCGTCGATGTCTTAATCTTTGACCACCAGAAATGGTTTATTCTTACAAAAATCTTTATTAGTTTTTCCCCTTTAATTTTTTTTTATTAAATATGCGTAAAAATTACAAAAAATATATGAGACTTTTCAAGTACATTAGGGCTGCTCACGACATAATGGAAATTAAATTGCATTATTTTTAAAACTAAGTAAGCTATATTTAATACAATTGAATGAATAGAAGAAAAAATTAATTCCGTACACTGAAAAAAAAAAGTTATTTAAGTTTCTTAATGTAGCAATATTCATCAGCCACCCCGTATTACAACTTTACATAACATACGAGTAAAAAAGACAGTAGAAAGTTTTAGTCCGTTAAAAACAATATTGAATTTTGATCACACGCACGTAGAAGAAGTGCAGTGTGCGGGGACGACGTGGTCGGCCCGTGAGTGTTGTCCACTATTATTACAGCCTCACGAGCATTTTGCCCATACAATGTTATAATAACTGCCAATCTTCTCTTAAATAAACGCACAGTTTGGTCTACACACCATTTTTTTTCATTCTTTATTATTACAACTGAGTACAATAAAGACTCATCTAGTAATTTACATTTCATTAAATATCACATTGTTCTCGGATTTAGCCCACTGGCCATTACGATAAATGAAAGGAATTATATTTTATTCAGCTCGGACCAAGCCTTCGGGTAGCGTTCTTCTCAGCCTTCCGTTCTGTACTCGCAGAAAAAAAGTATGGTTGGGGTGACAATATTCGAAGAGGATCATACTATTGTTGGGTATATGGTTGTGACACAGCAATATTATGATCCTCACAAAAATAGTATGATTCACACATAACCATACTATGATACCCACAACCATAGTATGATTCACACATAACCATACTATAATCCCCACAACCATAGTATGATTCACACTCAACCATACTATGATCTCCACAACCATAGTATGATCCTCACAACAATAGTATGATTTACACTCAACCATACTATTATAACCACAACCATATTATGATCCTCACAACCATATAATGTTTCTCATACAATCATAGTATGATCCTCACAACCATAGTATGATTCACACGCAACCATACTATGATCCCCAAATTATTTATTAGGATTGGTTATAGTGTTATTCAAAAATAGAGATTTTTATTACGTTTGTTATTTTAAATTGCATTACTATTAGTTCATAGCCAGATTTGAGGCCATGTTTTTATTGAACATTTTATTCAAGAAACAAAAATATATATTTCAACGGTCAAAAAAACTTTTAGTTGTCAGCAGGGGTGAATGCTACTTCACCATCCGTAGACACCAAGTAACGAATGTGATTAAACCATGATCAATGCCTATATCCTAAAGTGCAGTCATATTTTAAATAAACGAGAACCAGTCGGTATTAGAGTATTTCACCGAACAAAGTAAACACAATAAAAATCTCTCGAACTACCTTCCGATTGCTGTTGTTTTTTTAATGGACAGCAGCCATTCACTGTATCGTGTGTATGTGTTTTTTTTTGTATATCAAAAAAACATACGCACATACTCGTACATACATGTATCCTCTATAAAACCTGTTTTGTTATGTTCATAGTCGCAACCATACTGTATGATTGCCGTAATCAATTTATTGTTAACGTAAATTTTAAACAACAATACTTATGTTGCACCAACCATGTTTAAATGGTTACTACAACCATATTTTCATATCTAAATTTGGCAATAATACTATTGTTACATTTCAACAATAGCATTATTGTCGCAATCATACTATTGTCAAAATGAAATTCAAAAAACAATACTATGGTTGCGACGAACATGGTTTTATTGTAGAGAACATATTATTGTTGCGGTGACCATAGTGTAACCATATCTTTTCTTTGCGTGTATAGGGTTTCTGATCATATGTTGCACTTCTGGATTTTTATGCAACAATAGTCTTTGCGCGTGTTTGGTTGCAAGACGTTTTATTTCATCAGTTACTGTCGGAATGTTAAGATCCCTGTGAATGTCATCGTTTCTAGTATACCACGGACAGTAAGTTATCATTGTTAGAATATTGTTTTGAAAGGTTTGAATTGGTTGTAAGTTTGATTTTGACGCGCATCCCCATATTTGGAGTCCATAAGTCCATTTTGGTTTCAAAATCTGCTGGTAAAGTAAAAGTTTATTATTCAAGCTTATTTCTAAGTGTCTTGAGAATAGGAAGTTCATTTTTCGCAGAGTTATTTTCAGTTCACATAGTTTTTTCTTGATATGTTCCTTCCGTCTTAATTTTGCATCCACGGTAAATCCTAAATATTTTGCAGTGTTTGCATACGGCACTATGTGGTTGTTCATGTAAAGTGGTAAATTGGTAATTCTTTTATTTGTGAAATTAATATGAACAGACTTTGCTTCGTTCAATTGTATTCTCCATTTTTTTGTCCAGTGCATAATTTCATCAATTGCTGTTTGTAGTTTTTCCGTAGTAAATGTTACTGTTTCACCAGTTACAAGAATCGCTGTGTCGTCTGCAAACGTAGCAATATTCGTGTTAGGAGGTTTTGGAATGTCTCTTGTGTACAGTATGTACGAGGGCGGTTCGGTAACTTCTTTGCAATGGAAAAATTAGAAATGCGTGTGTCATTAAATAGTTACATAAAAAAGGTTTATCGGGACAAGAAATTCATAATGATATGGTGAATGTGTTATGTGAAAGTGCTTCTTCATATGCAACAGTAATAAATTTGGTTGCTGAATTTAAACGTGGTCGTACAAGCATTGAAGATGAAGCACGTAGTGGACGTCCAAAAACAGCAACAACAACAGAAATTGTAGCCAAAGTGCATCATATGGTATTAAATGATCGACGAATAAAAGTGCGTGAAATAGCTAATATCATGGGCATCTCAAATGATCGAGTCCATTTAATTTTGCATGAAGAACTACAGATGAAAAAGCTTTCTGCAAGATGGGTGCCGCACTTGTTAACAGTCGACCAAAAATGCATAAGAATGAACATTTCTCAAGCTTGTTTGGATCGTTTTCAGTGAAATAAAATGGATTTTAAGCGTCGTTTCATAACTGTTGATGAGACATGGATCCACCACTATACTCCAGAGACAAAAGAACAATCCAAACAATGGACTGAAGCTGGAGGAAGTGCCCCAAAGAAGGCAAAAACAATTTGGGACTTCAAAGGTATTTTATTGATTGACTATCTGCAAAAGGGTAAAACAAAAAATTCAGAGTACTATTTCAACCTTTTAGATCAATTAAATGTACAAATTCGAGATAAACGTCCTGGCTTACAACACAAAAAAGTATTTTTTCATCAAGACAACGCACCAGCGCACAAGAGTGTTTTAACAATGGCTAAAATCAACGAATTAAAGTAAGAGTTGCTTGACCACCCCCCTTATTCTTCTGATTTAGCTTCCAGTGACTTTTACCTGTTCCCAAATCTAAAAAAATCCTTGCTGGCAAACGTTTTACCTTAAATGAAGATGCTATTACAGTTGTAAACCACTATTTTGAAGACCTTGAGGAAAACTATTTTATTCAAGGGATAGAATTGCTAGATAAGCGTTGGACTAAGTGCATTGAAGTTTCAGGAGATTATATTGAAAAAAAATATTTTTGAAAAACTAACTATTCTCTTTCATTGATAGGCTAAGAACTTTCCGAACCGCCCTCGTAAAGTGTCGGCCCACGAACGCTTCTTTGCGGGACACCCGCTCGAATTTGTCTTAGTCCGGAATATACATCTTCATGTTTTATTCTAAAGAATCTATCAGTTATGTATGATTTTAAAATTGAACTTAATTGCGTTGGCAAATCTCTAGATAGCTTGAAATTACCAGACTTTGTCAAATGCTTGCGCCACGTCTATAAAGATTCCAGAGCATATCTTGTTATCATTTAGTGCTTGTTCTACAACACTAGTTACTCTGTGGACTTGCTCAATAGTTGAATGGTTTGGTCTAAATCGAAATTAGTGGGTTGGTATTAATTCCCGTTCTTCTATTATTAAATTAAGTCTCTTTAGCAAAAGTTTTTCGAACACTTTTGACATAGTTGGCAATAATGAAATAGGTCGGTACGAATTTTTCAAATTTGGCTCTTTTCCTGTTACTTCAGCTACTTTCCATTGGCTCGGAACATACTGTAGGCGAAAGGAAGCATTTATTAAGTACATAAATTTTCTGATAGCTATTTCTGGCATTTCTTTAATAATTTTTCCAGTTATTAAGTCATAACCAGAGGCTTTTTTTTCGTTAATTTCATATTTGATACATTTTTTTAACTCCGGCAGAGTAACAGGAGAAACATCTATTAGATCAATAGTGCATTGATGTTTCACAATATTTTCATCAACAGACATTGCGGGAAGGGGACTAAATATGTCTTCAAGGTAATCTGCAAATAGATTAGATCTATGCATTTATTTGCCCAAGCTTTATCTTCTTTCTTAATCTACACACCATTGACTCTGGAAATAGGATTTGTGGCTATACTTTAATTACCGAGTTTCATAGTAAAGAAATATCACAAGGTCTTTTTCCAGCAAACATATATAAAAGCTGCCTAATTAGTTATAATTCTGTATTAACAGCCTTTGTAGAACAGTGTCATCATCATTTTATTTGTAAAAATCATATTCACTGTGATAATCATGTCAAGCTATTTGAATGATTTGAATTCTGAGTATCTTCCCCCTTATAAATAGTTTCAATATTTTAATTAAGAACTTAATGTGACACTGTACGTACGTAAAGAATATCCTATATTCTGTGATTAACACATACACACACGTTGTAATATGTCTACATACATGTCGTAAATAGCATATCAAATAAACCATATACGAGTGCTCGTGTAAAAATATTCATACATATATGTATACGTAGTTACTCACAGCTACTTTTCTTAATATATTTGTTGTGATAAATTAATAAATATCGTATGTACTGGGTGGCCCAAATAAGACTGAAGGGTTGAACGAAAACGTTTCGAAGAAGTTCCATTGTGGCTTTTGCTGTAGGCGCAGTGGCTCCATCTTGCTGGAAACATAGGTTAGGATTATTCTCAGCTTCTGAACGCAAACAAACTTTAAGTCGTAGTTTTATAGAGTGCCCCTGTCCTTTTTTGACCCTCCTCATTTTCAAATAAATATGGACTTATTACTTTTTTGACTATAACACCGTACTAAATGGTATATCTGAACCGGCGTAATTTAAGCTGATCTAATGCCCTAGGAATCTGACACTGATCCCTGTTTTTCAAAACATGTTAAGTTCCTAATCATGTTATTACTGGGCGTTGTTCGACACTAAAGTGCCCAAAGAATAGTAATATTCAACAGTTTGGAAGCGCTGCTAAACATCGTATGTAGCCATTATATATTTCAAGAAAAAAAAACTATACAGGGTGGAGCGCGATTATTTGCTTTTTTGCACTGCAGACTGTGGCGGCACTGTTGGTCGCAGAGAGTGTGCCTGGCTTATAGCGGCTGACGGGAGATTTGTATTCGTCTATTTTTCAAATGCCATCATGCATTGGACACGTGAGGAGAGATCATTTTGTGTTGAAGCGTATTTTTTTAATTGCGCACTCGACCATTGCAGTGCAGCATGCTTTTCGTTTCGCTGTTCCCCCATGCGGTCGTGTTCCTGGACGGCAATAAATTGTAAATTGGGTAACTTCATTGAGAACAGCAGGGAATGTGGCATGTGTACGAAGGGGACCTGATTACAACATCGAGAGATTTAGAGCAGCAGTACTGCAATCTCCGAAACGCTCTGCTCGGAAGCAATCACTTGCTCTTGGCATTCGGACTTTTTTTTCAGCCGACTCTCGAGGCAATGCAATTAGAGGGTACATGGTGCCACTGCACACACAGCGAGGGTTACCATGATTGTTTGAGGCAAATTTTTCCTGGACGGCTTATCTCTTTGAGGGGTGATGTGAAGTGGCCGGTACTTTCACCAAACTTAGTCCCATGCGATTTTTTCCTTTGGGGTTATCTGAAGTCGAAGGTGTATATGAACCGTCCCAACACCTTGGAAACCCCAAATACTTATAAACGATATTGAGGCTGAAATTGGCAGAATACCAGTCAACATGCTTGTTAGAGTTCATGAAAACTTTAGAAAATGTATGCAGCAGTGTGTGCATAGAGAAAGTCGACATTTACCAGATAAACTATTTAAAACCATGTAATTTAAAAATTCCATTATCATTCAATATAATTAAAATATAAAATAAATTTTTCTAAGACTCATAGGTTTTTTATTCCATTCCCAAATAAGCAAATTATAGTGTTTGACCCTGTTTATTTCTAGAAAAAAACTACGAGGGCGACCGCAAAACTAACTGGCCTGGCACATTTTTTGTTTTACTAGCATTTTTTTTTGTTTTTTAAAAGCAATCTTTTATAAGCCATCTGTCAAAATTTCCGAAATATTTAATGATTATTTTCTTTGTTACAGGTGATTGAAGTAAACAAGTTTTATAATTTTTGAAAAATGGAAAATAAAGAGTTTCGTGCGGTAATTAAACACTTTTAGATGAAAGGTTATACGCCACAATTAATCAAAGATGAATTGGATTCTGTTCATGGTGATAATGCACCATCATACTCCACCACATCCTGGGTTCAACAATTTAAAATGGGTCGTTCAAGTACGGAAGATGAACAACGCTCTGGAAGACCGAAAACTGCTACTACTATTGAAAACATTAGAAAAATATTTAATGAGGTGACTTAAGATAGACGAACAAAGCTCAGAGAACTTGCTGATATTGTTAAAATACACGAAAAACAAGTTTGGAGTATTTTACATGATGAACTCCACATGAAAAAGCTATCCTCAAGATGGGTGCCGCGTTTGTTGACTTTGCCCCAAAAAATCGTCCGTTGGACCAATTCCGAGGAGCTTTTAGCGATTTATCAGCTTAATCCAATAGAGTTCTTGCGCCGATTCATAACTGTTGATGAAACATGGATCCATCACTACATCCCAGAATGCAAAGAACAGTCAAAACAATGGTAAAAATGGTCCCAAGAAGGCGAAAACTGTTAAGTCAGCAGGAAATGTAATGGCCACAGTATTTTGGGATGAAAGGGGTATAATTTTTATTGATTATCTTGAGAAAGGAAAAACTATAAATAGTGAATATTATTGTGCATTATTGGATCGGTTGAGTGAAGAAATCAAGATAAAAATACCGCATTTAGAAAAAAAAGTTCTTTTTCATCAAGATAATGCTCCTTCTCACACTGCATTTTTAACTCAACAAACACTGGTCGGATTACGATTTGAAATTGCTCCGCATCCACCAGATTTAGTCCAGATTTAGCTCCTTCTGATTATTTCTTGTTTCCAAATTTAAAAAAATTTCTCGGTGGCAAAAAATTTTCGTCCAATAGCGAGGTTATTGCTGAAACTGAGGCATATTTTGAAGGTCTTGAAAAATCTTATTTTTCGGATGGAATTAAAAAACTTGAAAAATGTTTGATGAAGTGTATTGAGTTGGAAGGAGATTATGTTAAAAAATAAATAATAATAATTCCAAAAAAAAACGGTTCTTTTTATGTTAGGCCAGTTACTTTTGCGGCCGCCCTCGTATATAAACTGCAAAAGAGCAAGAAAAAATTATAAAAAACTAAGTGCCCTTTAACTTAGTTTATTGAAATTTTGGTTGTAATAAATATGTATATAAATATATAAAAAAAAATTATAAACAAAAAAGTTATGAATGTTTTCAAACCTCTTCTCTTTTTGGGGCCCACCCTGTGTATATATGTGAAGCAGATACTTTAACACACCTGTTTGACGTATAAAAATATTAAATTACCTCTGACAAGGTTATTGCAAATTAATTAAATATTATGTCAACCCATGGAATACCTCTTACACACACACACACAGCCATGGCGACATACTAATACAAACAGAGACTCGCACAAATACACAGTACATACTGGGGTAGACAAGCGTACTGAGATACCAACAATCTGGGTACACAAGTAGGCTTTCGTTCGTTGAAAATATTGATACAGGAATCTTGACGTTATTGACGGTGGATGGAAGGATGGTTGGGTTGGGCCATTCAGGAATACTTTTTATTGTTAGTATTATTAGAAAGCCCCGAGAGCACAATTATGTAGAGAGAATAATGCATAGATACTCGTGGTAATGAAGATGTAAGTTGGCGTAAAGTGGTGCTTGGTGTGCACGACTATCACAAAAGTAACTAAGATTAAAAGTCGGACAGGTGTACTAAATATTTTCGGCGGCGAAATATAAGTAAGTATAGTTTTACAATAAAGAGACCTTTAGCCACAAACCAGACCGAAAAAATTTATCAAATCAATGGAAATGATTATTCAATAGTTAGTTCTATATCACATTGATTAAGAAATTAATTGATTTGATTAAAAATTTCTTCAATTAAAAGAACTTAGTTCTTATGACATTTTTCGGCGTTCATCAAATTGAAGTACTCGTATTATTATATCAATGTTTCATATAAGATAGCCAGAGCAAAAATGTTTTAATTGCACATAACAAAACACTTACAGACACATGCGATACAGTGCGTTTTGCATTAAAGCGACAAAAACAGCACAAGGCAAGCGACATGAGTCTATGCAAAATCAAAAAGCAGTGCAAGGGATTTTTATTGTGTCGACTTAATTCGGTAGAGTTCTCTACTGCTAGCAGTTCTCATTAAATGTGAGTCTACCTACTCTCAAGTGTAAAGCCGTTGCCAGCTTGCAAGTTAGAGTCTTATCGACTGTTTTTAGATTCTATTGAATGAAATCTGACTACGAACTAAGTAGTAACATCTTTTTTCATTTAATTGATGTAGAATGTTCATTAAATTAATCTACATTTTAATCAAACTTATGTAAAATGGAATTCGTTTAAATTATGCATTCTGTCATTTTTATATTTCTGTGGTGTGCATGTGTAAGACTTACTTATAAGCCATGTCCCATTTTGGTTAATCCAATACATTTGTTCATTTTTGATATTTTGTTAGAATCCATAATACTTCTTCTGGAAAGTTTGCTCTAACTGCAAGCACTAACTGTCATTATGAGGGGATAACTTATATTCGGTAGCACGAAATGAGTAATCTATAAAAGATAGCACAGTTGCAAAGTAAGTTAGTAAAGATGGTTGCAAAACTTTGGTTGGCACACAAATTTAGTGATAACAACCATCGAGAGGTAAATTTTGTTGAAGCATCTATTAAAAACGGTCGTTCAACTCAAAATGCATTTCGTGCACTTCTTCTGTTTGTTGGTCAGCATAACCGACTAAATGTGTCCACCATCGGGAGAATTTTGCGAAAATTTCAGCACACCGGGTCTGTAGGAAATGTAAAAACACCTGTGCATGCTCGCCCAGTTCGTCCATCGTCGTGCCGTGCTTCTTCGAAAATGAGGTCAGCCAAGCAGTTATCGCGAATGGTGTTCGCTATCGCGAGATCAGAACGGATTTCTTGTGACCGGAAATTGAGGATATGAACCTGGACGATATGTGGTTTAAACTGGATGGTGGCACTTTTCACACTGCCAATGAAATAATGTAATTCAATGGCCGTGCTATCTCACAATGGCCGTGCTATCTCACATTTACAATTAACATCGTGCGTTTTAGTTGGACCATCATATATAGGGTGATCCATCTAGAGGTATTTTTTCAGAACAAAAAAATATATATAAAAATTCAAATCACGTGTAGAAGCTTTATTGGTAATTTGAAAGGACGTTCTATGGCATTTATTTTTTAAAATAATTACCTTCAAATGTTGGCAACTGTATTATGGAAATGAGCGTTCGGTGAGAAACGGGACGATCCGCTGCTTCGACCAAAATTTTGTTCGGTGATGAGGTCCATTTCTGGCTCAACGGCAAAGTCAATAAACAAAATTGCCGCATTCGGGCTGAAGAGCAATAAGAAGAGGTTTAAGAGGTGCCACTATACCCAGAGAAAACCACGGTTTAGTGCGGTTTTTAAGCTGGTGGCCATCATTATTTTTGAAGGCCGTAACCGTGAATGGTGCTCGCTATCGACCTTTCTCGGTTTCAACAGGACGGTGCCACTTGCCAAACAGCTGCTCAAACAATGGATCTATTGAGAGACCATTTCGAAAATCAGCTAATATCACGTTTTGGATAATATAACGTGATATCACACCTTTAGACATTTTTCTTTGGGGTTACGTAAAGTCCAAAGTCTATGCTGACAAACCAGCTACGATTCAGGTTTTGGAAGCCAAGATTACGCTTTTTATTAAAGCCATACCGGTCGAAATGCTCGAAAGAGTTATCCAAAATTGGACCCTCAGAACGGAAACCCTGAGTCGTAGTTGCGGCCAACATTTGAAGGAAATTGTATTCAAAAAATAAATGCCATAAAATGCCCTTTAAATTACCAAGAAAGATGTTTTTGTTCTGAAAAAATACCTCTAGATGGATCACTCTTTATAAGGAACACACAGAGGAAAAATCAATAAAAAATCGCTTAGATCTTCTTAAATTCCGTTGGATGAGACAACTTTCGGTTGCAATCAACAAATATTTTTAATATTTATGTATACTTGGTTCTCCACACTCAGAGAAAAGATAAGGTTAGTACATGGTCACGGCAACAATAAAATGTTCTCTGCAGTAAAAGTATGCTTGCCGCAACTATAATATTGTTTTTTTTTTTAATTTGGTAATAGTATGATTGCGGCAATAGTAGATTGCGGCAATATTATTATTGCGGAAATGTTGCACAAGTAACTATTGCCAAATTTAATAATGAAAATATTGCAAGAATATAAATACGGTTGGTGCGACAAAAGAATTGTTTTTTGGTTTTTATGTTCACAATAACATGATTAATATAATTTGCAATGTAATTGTTACGAATCTTACGCTGTAATAGTACTTTTTATCTGTAAATTAAAATTATTAAATATATTATTTGAATATCTGAAATATTTTTTATCAATAAACCACTCAAGTTTTTTTAAACGGTTTGACTTGCGTGTTTTTAAACGGATTTTTTCTATTGTTAAACTTATTTTTAAATAATTAACTTTATAAAAATCTCTTTTTTTTAATTATAACATAAGTCAATCCTAAAAAAATAATTTATGGGATCATAGTATGGTAAAGTGGGATCACACCATGGTTGTAGGGATCATAGCATGATTGAGTGTGAAACAGGATCATACTATGGCTCAAAGGGTTTTGCGTTCGTATGTGCCAGTTTTTTTATGACCTTTTACATTTTTTCCTTATCTTGATGTTTTTTCGCTTAGTTGTAAAATGTTGGCAAAAACGTAGTTTGACATAACTCGAGAACGACAAGTTCGATTTTGCTGAAATAAATTGAGAAAAATTAATAATTACATTTTCTTTAATCCATTAATATACTGTTTCTCTAACAAATCAACATTTTTGCAATTAGAAATAAATTTATAAAGAAAATTTTGCCAAAAAAAATTTTTTATTTTTTTAAAACATATAAATCCTAAACGGAAAAACGTGTAGAGTCTTATAACTTTCACGTAAAGTCACATAACCTATAAACAAAATGCGACATAGATCATAGAAATCGTTTAACGCGATCTGCTTTTATTTACAATTAAGTAACTCCACTGGCACATACGAACGCAAAACCCTTTGAGGGTTTTAATATACTGACCTAGTACCATCACCCTGACTTGGAATTTCTCACCCCCCAGACAATAACCCCAAAAATGTTCCACAGTGTAATTTGGAATGCTGCCTTATTAATTCGGTTGGCAACAAAATGGTTGTAATTACGATTATGTTCGGCATTGTTAGATTAAAAAAATACGAACTTTCAAAAGACCAGACCTTTATTTATAAACTTCGAGTTAAAAATCCCTAGTTCCAAAAAGTTTTCATCGCATGTCACACCAAAATTAGACCATATCCTGGCAGCCTTTAATAAGTGTCCCTTAAGTGTCACTTGGATTGATTTCAACGTCTTTCCGTTAAGGAAAGCCTTCGGTGTTGTTGGTTGCATGAATACAGAAAAAGAAAGTGTTCTCCGCACAGCCGGACCTAACGAGCTGATGAGTTTTTGATTATTTCTTGCTCAACAACAAATAATTTGACCATTTCCCAGCCATAATGCGATCCGCAAAATGTTTGCCTCTGATTGCCCATTTAATTAATTTATGGCATTTAATAGTTGCGACTGTAACAGTCGCTGTTACAGTTTTACTTATTCACCCGACACACAAATTGCCAGGATACAAACAAATATTTGCTCGTAAAATTGGTAGAGCACAGGATACCCCTATCCTTGAAAGCCTTCCAATGAGGAGGAGGCTGAGCTACGAGGTGGCAGCCTAACAAATGTTCCTGTCGTCGCCGCTTCGTTAGGTTTTTAGCGTTTTCTCTCTGTCTCTCTCTTTCGCTCTCTGTTTTTGCATAAGTATTGAAAACAAAATAGTGTCAATGACATTTCTTTTAACTGGTTGTGTGTGTGTGTGAGTGAATGTGTGTGCTTTTCTCTGTGTGCGTGCATGTGTGTTTAATGACATACTCCTTCTGTGCGTCGTGTGGCGAAATTGTGGAAATGGCCATTAATAGGCCATGCCACCAAAGGAAATGCCTCCCGACCAGGCGGCCAACCATTGGAGGGAGTTTTGTTGAACACAAACCGCCAACGTGTCGCACAGTGTCGCTGTCGGTCGGTCGGTACGTTGTTCTTTTTATAATTTGTAGCTACAAACACAAAAAATGGTAATGATTTCGCCGTTTCCCCAGAAATGTACGGCATATTTATGTCTGAACATAAAAATGTTTGCTGGCAAAATTATAGGAATTCGCATAAAGTGGCATTTGTTTGGAATTTCATATTTTAATGGATGTTTGGTTAGTTTTTTCCACCACAATTGGCGAATACAATACAGACGGACGTCAGTGTACAGAGGCAAACACGTTTGACATTTGGAGAACAGCAACTTCGAAAGTTGCCACTACAAGTACATGTAGCGGCGGTGTTTGAGCGTTGCTAGCCTAAAGTTTTGCGTACTGCTCGTATTTTCAAATTTTCCATAAATCACTGGGCAAAGGTTTTTGCGATTATTTTTATTTATGTGTTTAAATAAATATGTACTCACAGAGAACACATTTTTTGCAGCAACCGAATTTTTTTTGGCAACTAAAACTTGGTGGTTGCACGTAAAGTCCATGTATGCTATCGCAACAGCCGAATGCGGATTGGGTATACGGCATTTTAAGTAGAGGGAACTGACACTTTCGGTTGAATAGACAATGTATCAGTAACCCTTAACAATTAAGTTGATTATTGGAACTGAATTTTTACATGTACGGTTGGTGTTATACGAGTGCTGCTATATATTTTTCAGGCCTAATAATGAAAATCCGAATATTTATCATCAAAAATGGTTTTATTGTTTTTCAAAGTATTCTCCAGCATGATTTATACACTTTTGCATGCGCTCAAACCAATTGTCGAAGCACTTTATCCACTCCGATTGAGACAACTTCAAAACATGGTTTTTGAACGCTTCAACAGCATCTTCTGCCGACGAAAATCGTTGACCACGCATTCTTTTATTGATGTGCGGGAATACAAATAAGTAATTGGGTGTCAGGTCAGGGCTGTACGGCGGATGACCCATAAACTCGACGTTTTGGCCGGTCAAAAAGGCGCTGGTTTGAGACGATGTGTGAGAGATCGAATTGAAATGGTGCACAATGATTCGTCTTTTCTTCTTCGTTTTTCGAATTTCTGCGAAGACTTCAAAAAAAAAAATTGTGGTGTTCTACTGAGAATTGACCGTCCTACGTTGCTGAAGCGGAACAGTCGCCAGCCACATGACCAGTTTTGCCGAAGAAACAGGCGACCACGAACTTCTTCTCCACGAACAACTTTCGTTGGATTTGGCTCGTTTTCGAAGACCCATACCGTCCATAGGTACTTTGTTGTGTTGTGCCGAAGAAACAGGCGACCCCTAACTTCTTCTTCCACGAACAACTTTCGTTGGATTTGTCTCGTCTTCGAAGACCCACACGGTCGATTGCTATTTTGTTGTGGGCTCACACGCATAGAGCAATGATTCGTCACCTGTGACGATCTTATAAACGTCGTTTGAAGCACCACGATCGTATTTTTCAAAATTTCTTTGCACCAATCGACACGAGCCTTTTTTTTGAGCGATTGCCAAATTGTGTGGAATCCAACGAGAACAAACTTTATTTACGACCAGGTGTTCATGCAATATCGAATGTATGCTGGTGGAAGAAATGCCCAAGGATGCCTCTATCCCACGACATGTCTCATAACGATCTTGCATTATCAGTTCACGCACGGCATCAATGTTCTCTAACACAACGGCCGTTTTTGGACGACCTTTGTCTTTGAGCGAGCGTCGGCCTCGGTTGAATTCATTAAACCAGTTTTTCACAGTGCTATAGGATGGTGCTTCATCGCCATACAAAGATTTAAGGTCATCGCTGCTCTCTTGTCGTGATAATCCACGTGGAAAGTTGTGAAAAATGATCGCACGAAAATGTTCACGAGTTAATTCCATTATTTTGCCAAATTGATTTTTTCAAGTCACTGTTAACAACAGAAATGATGATCGTCAAAACGTTCTGAGTACGCTTATGCTAAAAAATGTTAAACTTTCCAATTGAAATGTCAGACGGCGCCAGGCAATACTTAGTGTTGGCTAGGCCAGGAATTTATATAGCAACCCTCGTAGACTGTTGGTTATAAGTACTCTTTACTACCACGAACATTTGTCAACTGCAGCAAATGTTGGTTAAGTCATCGCTCATGTGTTTAATGCCTAAAAAATTAGGCTTGAACTTGAAGGCTATAGAAACTTTTAAATCCAAGTTGGAACAAAATCTTAATTCTAAAATATTTACAAGAATAGTTCGTAAGTTCCATTTGTTTTTGTTGGGATAACAAAATGTGCATTCGGCTTAAATGTGTTTTAGTCTAGAACCTAAAAATTATAATAAGGCTTATAATCTGATGTTGGAATCAAAGACGATAAACTGCATGCAGAGAAAAAATATTGTTACTATATGATCACGGCAATAATAATATGCAATAAAAGTATGTTTGTCGCAATCATAGTATTGTTTAATGAATTTAATTTTGGCAATACCTTAATTATCTCAATAATCAATATTGTTAAAAAGTAACAACAGTATTATTGCCATATTTAAAATGAAAATATAATTGTAGTATTATTATAAATATGGTTGGAGCGACAAAAATGTTGTTTTTTTTGTTAACAATAAAATGATTACGGCAATCATAATGTATGTTTGTTAGTTTTCTTCATTTAAATATGCTTTTTAGAACAATGTTCTTGTTACGGATCTAATGCAATAAAAGTACTTTTAATATGAAAATTTAAATTTTTCAAACAAACTGCTTTCGTTTTTTTAACTGA
Source organism: Hydrotaea diabolus (assembly GCA_963513945.1). Classification (NCBI taxonomy): domain Eukaryota; kingdom Metazoa; phylum Arthropoda; class Insecta; order Diptera; family Muscidae; genus Hydrotaea; species Hydrotaea diabolus. The sequence continues at coordinate 127,409,127 of OY740719.1, forward strand.
AATAATTTTAATAAAAACGCTTGCGTTTTTTTAAACTGACTTTTTCTACTTTTACATAAGCCACTCCTATTATTTGAGTTTGATATATTTTTAAAAATAATTTTCTTAATTCAATTTCCATTGTTGACAACTTTGTACTAAATAATTTTGGGGATCATCGTATTATTGTGTGTAATCATACTATGGTTGTAGGGTTCATAACATGGTTACGTGTCAATCATGCTATGGTTGTGAGGATCATGCTATGATTGTATGTGAAACATACTATTATGGTTGTGAGGATCATAATATTGTTGTGTCACCACCATACACCCAACAATAGTATGATGCTTTTTCGAATATTGTCATCCTAACCGTACTTATTTTCTGCGTTCAAGTTGGAATAAAATCTAAATTCCTCAATATTTACAAGAATAGTGTGCTCTATTCGTTTTTCTTGGTACTACAAAATGTGTTTTCGTCTTAAACAAAGATTTTGTAGTGACTATAACCTATAAATTATAATTGAATAACCCTCTATGATGGAGAGTATGTATTTCAAATTCAGCCCATCGGAAATGGAAGGAATTTATACTCCACTTGCTTTCTTTAGATTTCCTTTACTGCCTCAGTAGTTTCGCCCAGAAAATTTGTAATGTAGGAACTTTTTGTTTTTGCGTGACCTCAAGTTACGAGTAACATTAAAATAAATCTTTGAGGAACTAAGTTCATCCTTCGACTACCGACTATTTGAGTGGCAAGCGTCAAGACAATTTACGTAAAAATCTAAATAAACAGCAAAGCCGTATTCGATACAAATGTAAACTGTCTAATGGTTAAGTAAACACTTGAACATCAGCTTGATGGCGACTATTATTATCCTTCGCCACAAAGAGGGAGGACATTATAATGGTCAATAAACTGACAACGCATCGAAAGGAAATTCAATACTTTCACAATTGGTGTCATATGATGACAAATTATGAAAATGATATCAATGAGTACTCTTGGTAATCAGGATACTTTCGATAAACATCAACAAGAATAAAATTGGAAAATGTGCTAAAGAAGAACGCTAGAAGAGGATATCGCTGTCCGTCCATTCAGCTGCCTGTTCGTCATTCCCTTATGCAATCTTTTGCAATTCACTTAAAACCGTTTCAAGGCCAATTCACTTGGAAATAATTTCAAAACGATTTAGAGAATATTCCACTCGTTTTCATTCTAAACAAAGGATACAGAAACCACGTTTGCGTCATCCTCGTATCCTTACACATCATTCACCTTCCGTACATATTTTTTATTCCATATCATCTTCTTAAATCGTATAATTTATTTTAATCCTCTGACCTTTATTTATCTTCCTTTTATTTTAGCGTTATTTTAATGTACAAAATACACTGAGAGAAAAAGCTGCATTGATTCGGCGAATTGGTTTCAGATATTCTAAGGCGGATTTTAATATGGATTTCTTTCGAGAGAGTCATTTATAGTGAATTTCAAAGCACGAACAATTTTATGGCTGTTGTTTAAGTCATAGACAAAAATATATATTTTAACGACAATTAAAACTTACATTTTAAATTAAAAAATTATTCAAAATGATAATAACAAATTACAATGCTCGCCAAACCACAGTTTTTATTCAATTTGAAAGAAAGCGTTAATCACTACCTACAGATTGATGGCTACCAGTTCTTTTGTATCTTCGGTAGTTTTAAAGTAGGGTATATAAGTCAATTTTCGTCTAATCGATTAATCGACTTTTGGGTATTTAAAAGTCGAAGTCGTTAAGTCGACTTAGAAAAGTTGACTTTTTATTTTAACTTCAAATATAACCATAATTTTAGTTATCATCCAAACAATGCGTATTGCGTAAATTTATGATGCGCTCTTATTTAGATTCGCCGATTGAGAAATACATATTTAAAGGGTAGTCCAAAAGTTAGCAACAACTTTCCTTTTATATATCTTTATTTCAGATTATATAAATAACACTTGGAGAATAAATAATGGAGAGATTCACTCACAACTGAACAAAGTACCAGAATAATAGAATTTTATTATTTAAATCAGCGATCAATTACACTCTGCGACAAATGGTAAGGGTCAGTGATCGGTTTGGAATGAAACCACCGGGAAAAGTTATATTGGTAAAAAAAAAGTCATACGTGTTCCAGCGTTTCGCTGGGTCTCATCTAGGAATCGAGATATATCGATTTGAAGTTAGTAAGTATCGTATAGGGGAATTTGTCACGTTTTAGGCTCTTTTGTTTGACATAACTCGAGAACCACTCGTCCGATTTAGCTGAAACAAATTTAGAAAAATTAAGAATTACAATTCCTCTAATCTGTTCTTAAACCGTTTTCCTACTTAAGCAACAGTTTCGCAATTATAAATAAATGTATGAAAAAAAAAATTATTTTTGCCTAAAAATTAAATTTTTTTTTTAATTCATAAAAAATCCAAAATATATGAACAGATTAAGGGAATTGTAATTCTTGGTTTTTTAAAATTTATTTCAGCTAAATCGGACGAGTGGTTCTCAAGTTATGTCAAACAAAAGAGCCAAAAACGTGACAAATTCCCCTATACGATACTTACTAACTTCAAATCGATATATCTCGATTCCTAGATGAGACCCAACGAAACGCTGGGACACGTATGACCTTTTTTTGACCGATATAACTTTCCCCGGTGGTTTCATCCCAAACCGATTGTGGCTGTCGCACAGTGTTATTTTTACGCAAACGAATAAGTGATGAAGCTCATTTTCATTTGAATGGCTTTGTTATTAAGCAGAACTGTAGGTTCTGGGGTTCTGAAAATCCAAGAGTAAATGGGTCTTGGATTTTCAACGCCAATTGCATCACATCTGCAAATATCAAGGGGGTTACTTTTTCGAGAATGAAGATGGAAGTGCTGTACCCATAAATGGAGAGCTTTATCGGCGCTATTGGTTTGTGATTAAAAATTTTGTTACGTCCTGCTCTTGAAAACAGGCCTGAGATGTGTTTTAAGCAGGGCGGAGCCATTGTCTACACTGCCGGAGACACAATGCGCTTTAAAGTCAAATTTTTGGAAAGCGAATAATTTCCAGAAATTCAAAAATTATTTGGCCAGCGCGATCGCCAGAATTGTTTGCACCCGACTATTTTCTTTGAGGTTATTTGAAAGAGCGAGTGTATGTGAACATGCCCGAGACAGTCCTTCAACTCAAGGCCAACATTGTTGCAGAAATTCAAACGATACAGCCACAAATTTTTAAAAATGTTACGGAAAATGCCCTAAAACGAGCCCATCATTGCGAAGCTAAAAACTGGGGTCATTTAAGTGACATTCTTTGTCATCCTTAGTGTAAAAAAAAAATCTATTTTGTATATTATATAATCTGAGAAAAATATAAGTAAAAAAAAATAAATTAATAAACGAAAAAGTTTTTAAAGTTTTAACCCCATGGTAACTTTTGGCCCACCCTGTACAAGTTTAATATTATTATAGTGGCGACGTATCACGAGGTTAAAAATGCATGCCTTAAAATGTTTGTGATTCATTTAGAGCGATCAATGAAATCGTTAAAGCTGTAAAACAAGTTTATTTTTAAGGCACCCTTAGAAAGACCGATATCAGAAATTCTCGAATAACTATTGATACTTATTTACCCGATATGTGAAGCTGCCATAGAGATGGTGGGTTCCAAGGCCAACGAAGAGGATTAAATATGGGGGTTACTTGAGAGGAGTGTACGCACTTGGAGCGAAAAAGGCCATAAAGAGTCATTGAAGTTTTTTCTGAAAACAGCGCCTCTTTGTCTTTATACAGCCCTAATCCAAAACGAGTACTTATATGCAGAACTTCGGAAAGCGAATATCCATTTATTGCAAAAGTGAAGAAAACAACTTTGTCAATCAATGTCAGTTCTGCACTGTGTAAGAGATTTTTTTTCGCATGCAGCAATCATTGCTACTCAAATTCGAAGCCAAATTTCCCTAAAAAAATTTAATATGATTTTTTTTGAGATTAATTAATGCGCTCATGTACTTCTATTTATATAGTAGTTCCATTTATATAAATCGACTACTTTAAAAATAAATTTCGTTTTAAAAGGCTTAAAAAACTTGAGTTAGAATAAGTTAGAAACTACTTAAATTACGTGATGTTTATAAGTTTTTAGTTATTCTAATTTTTTTATATATAAAAGTTTTTTTTTACTGGGAAATCTTATTTATTTTTTAAAATACTGCATTTTTATTTCCTTAAAAATAAAGTCAAAAAGTCGACTTTAATCGAAAAATTTTCCGCGATCTTTAATTACTATTTTTCATATATCGTATTAGCAGGATCAACAGTTCATCTGTAGTTCCATTTGATTTGTAAAAGAGTTCTGCATAAAATAGGTTTAAAATTGGGTTGAAATATTAATTAAGTTAAAGTTGTACCCGTTTGAATATCAAATTTAAAAACAAATAATTTTTTTTCTAACAATTTTTTAAAGTGGTACTATTTTGCTTATCAAAAATAAACATGTCAAGGCACATGTACAAAATTCAATAGACGATTTAAATAGGTAAATAAAACAATTTAAATTCTCGTTTAGTTCGCCAGGCCGAATCAAATATATTATCCACCGTCACGACGATAATGAAACTCAAATAAGTTGTGCGTTTTTGGGCCCCTTAGGCCCATGCGTCCGACTCTAATCTCTGCCAAAGTACAAAGGGCAAAGGTATATTTCTAACCTACGAGGGCGGTTCGGAAACTTCTTAGCCTAGCACAAAAAGCGCGGTTTAAACAGAAAAAAGTTAAGTGTTTTGGAAACTTCCATCTCTGCTATGAACACATGTTAAATTTTGTTTCGATCTGGCAACTCCTTCATATAGAAACAGGTGTTCACAAAAGACGCATCCGCGATTTTTTAACAATGGAAAAATTAGAAATGCGTGGTGTCATTAAATATTTACATAAAAAAGGTTTATCGGGACAAGAAATTCATAATGATATGGTGAATGTGTTAGGTGAAAGTGCTCCTTCATATGCAACAGTAAAAAATTGGGTTGCTGAATTTAAACGTGGTCGTACAAGCATTGAAGATGAAGCACGTAGTGGACGTCCAAAACCAGCAACCACAACAGAAATTGTAGCCAAAGTGCATGATATGGTATTAAATGATTGACGAATAAAAGTGCGTGAAATAGCTAATATCATGGGCATGTCAAATGATCGAGTCCATTTAATTTTGCATGAAGAACTACAGATGAAAAAGCTTTCTGCAAGATGGGTGCCGCACTTGTTAACAGTCGACCAAAAACGCATAAGAATGAACATTTCTCAAGCTTGTTTGGATCGTTTTCAGCGAAATAAAATGGATTTTAAGCGTCGTTTCATAACTGTTGATGAGACATGGATCCACCACTGTACTACAGAGACAAAAGAACAATCCAAACAATGGACTGAAGCTGGAGGAAGTGCCCCAAAGAAGGCAAAAACAATTCAATCGGCTGGTTAGGTTATGGTAACGGTTTTTTGGGACTTCAAAGGTACTTTATTGATTGACTATCTGCAAAAGGGTAAAACAATAAATTCAGAGTACTATTGCAACCTTTTAGATCAAGTAAATGTACAAATTCGAGAAAAACGTCCTGGCTTACAACACAAAAAAATAATTTTTCATCAAGACAACGCACCAGCGCACAAGAGTGTTTTAACGATGGCTAAAATCAACGAATTAAAGTACGAGTTGCTTGACCACCCACCTTATTCTCCTGATTTAGCTCCCAGTGACTTTTACCTGTTCCCAAATCCAAAAAAAATCCTTGCTGGCAAGCGTTTTACCTCAAATGAAGATGCTATTACAGTTGTAAACCACTATTTTGAAGACCTTGAGGAAAACTATTTTAATCAAGGGATAGAATTGCTAGATAAGCGTTGGACTAAGTGTATTGAAGTTTCGGGAGATTATATTGAAAAATAAAAATATTTTTGAAAAACTAACTATTCTCTTTCATTGATAGTCTAAGAACTTTCCGAACCTCGTAATAATGAAAACTGAAATATTTATTATCAAAAATGGTTTTATTGTTTTTCAAAGTATTCTCCAGCATGATTTATACACATTTGCATGCGCTCAAAACGTGTGTAACAGTATTTAAGTCCCTACTAAGTACAGTCGGTTTCCGTCCGTGAGAATAAGACAAATTGGTACAAGCTCCCTTATAAAAGAATAAGTTTACCTAATGAGGAAAGTTTTAACACTGAATCGCGAAAACTTAGAAATGGGGCAGTGTTACAGTTTAAAAAAATGCTTGTGATCAGATAAAAGTAAAAACCTACCTAAGACAATATTCATTGAATTTATGAAACTTTACATTCATTTCATGGCGAATAGTTTATAAACTTCCTACATTGTTTAAATGTAAAGCTTTTCTTTTAGTGTAGGGAATTTCAGTTCACATGAGTGTGTCCTTAGATAATCCTTTTATGAATACCAACATGTTAAGCTTTAGCTCTTTTCCCTCTTGCACTCTCGCTCACTTCGTCTACTCTTGCCATTTTGCCAATTGCGCCAAGATGTTTGCACTTAAAACGAATGTTGTTTGATCACAATCACAGCTGTTAATGTTATGTTTAAGCCTAAAAGTCAACACTTTGGCGTGCGGGACCGACCGGCGGAGAGACGGCTGCAAAGATAGGAGGTTTTTGCGTTTCGTATTCGGTGCAAGGGGTAGTGGTGTTTTTCTTTGCGTATGCATTGAGAATGTGTAGCCAACACCAGACACACAAGTAGGGGAAAGTCAGAGGGGAAAGTCAAGCGAAAGCATAAAAAGAAACAGTTGAGAAGGAAATGCAAAATCTTGATTTCTCCCCTTTAAATAATGCGTTCATGCATTCACACTTATGTTTAACACTGAACGGAAGTTACGATAGCCATTACGGAAGGAAGTGGGAAACTATAAAGGAATGCATAAACATTCCATTTTTTCCAATATAGACGATGACATGGAGTGCGGGTGGAGGAGTCATTTGTATTTCCGTAGGGGGTTTTGTTTTTTTCTATTTTAAATGTATTCAATATGTCACCGAGTAGAGGAATCAATTAAAATAATGGCCCTAACAGTGGGTACGAGTGTTTTAACCTGACAGTTGGGGCATTTGTTAAAAAAGCGTTAAACAAATTAATTTTAAAAGGAGGAGGGAAGAAGAATAATCTTTGTAAACTTTAAACTCATACATTATTATTAAGTATTCTTATACAGGGTGATTCATTTACGTCTGGACACATTTCACCAGCGTATTCTTGGCTCATTTCATGAAAATATATATAGATGGTCATCTACGATCATGTCCGAAAATGCTAGGGTACTAGGGTAAAATTGCTAATTTTTGAACCAGTGATCAGATTGCTTGTTTTTGGGCTTGCTGGAAAGGTCTTTCGTATCATTAATTAAAAATTAAAAAACACGATATTTTTGCCCAACTTAATTTGACATTTCTCTGTTCCAGTGATTGATTCAACCATGGAGATGTACACTATTGTCCTGTGCCTTAAGATTGTTGAAACCTTTTACTCAAATGGGCGCTTAAAACAAAATGCATTTCGTGCACTTCGTGATTTCTTGGTCACCATAATCGACCAAATGTGTCCACAATCAGGGAAATTGTGCGCAAATTTTTGGCAAGCCGGGTCTGTAGGAAATTTAAAAACACCCTAGTTCGTTCTGCGAAAAACATTGATGTTATTCTGGTAGTGGGGCAGAACAGCCGTCAACCTCGACTCATCGTCGTTGAACATCTCACGAATATCATTTATTCGAATGCAAGGTTTAATTGAATCAAGAGCTGAAGCCAGCTGACCATTTCAAATGGTCAGCTGGTGCCAAATGGTTGGTTGAACAGACTGAACTGAATGGTAACTTTACAGAGAAAATTATTTCCACTTTCACACTTTCACCTCGTGGATTCGTTAGCAATCAAAACTGCCCTATTTGTGTAAATGAAAGTCCACGAATGGTTGTTGAAAAGCCGAAAGATTTACTAAGAGTTACTGTTTGGTACGGTTTATCGGTTGTGTATCATTGGGCTGTACTTTTTCGAAAATGAGGTCGTCCAAGCAGTTACCGTGAATGGAGTTCGCTTTCGTGAGAAAATTAAGGATACGAGGGCTGCTATATATATATCTGGCCTAATAATGAAAACGCGAATATTTATCATCAAAAATGGTTTTATTGTTTTTCAAAGTATTCTCCAGCATGATTTATACACTTTTGCACGCGTTCATACCAATTGTCGAACACTTTTTCACTCCGATGGAGACACCTCCAAAACATGGTTTTTGAACGCTTCAACAGCATCTTTGGGCTACGAAAATCGTTGACCTCGCATTTTTTGCTTGATGTGCGGGAATAAAAAGAAGTCATTGGGTGCCGAGCCAGGGCTGTACGGCGGATGACCCATCAATTCTACGTTTTGGCCAGTCAAAAAGGCGCTAGTTTGAGCCGGTGTGTGAGAGCTCGCAGTGTCATGGTGCACAATGATTCGCCTTCTCTTCTTCGTTTTTCGAATTTCTCCGAGGACTTCAGGCAAAAAAAATTGTAGTGTACCACTCAGAATTGACCGCCCTACGCTGCTCAAGCAGAAAAGTCGCCACACGACCAGTTTTACACAAGAAACAGGCGACCATTTGCTTCGAAGTGCTCCTTCCACGAACAACGAACAACAACACAGTCGATTGCTCTTTTGTTTCGGGCTCATACGCATAGATCCATGATTCGTCACCTGTGACGATCTTATAAACGTCTTTTGAAGCGCCGCGATCGTATTTTTTCAAAATGTCTTTGCACCAATCGACACGAGCCTTTTTTGAGCGATTGTCAAATTGTGCAGGATCCAACGAGAACAAACCTTTTTTACGGTCAGGTGTTCATGCTATACGAATGCCTCTATCTGACGGTATGTCACATGTCGATCTTGCATTATCAGTTCACGCACGGTATCAATGTTCTCTGGCACAACGCCCGTTTTTGGACGACTTTCGTCTTAGAGCGAGTTTCGGCCACGGTTGAATTCATTAAACCAGTTTTTCACAGTGCTATAGGATGGAGCTTCATCGCCATACAACGATTTAAGTTCATCGATGCACTCTTGTCGTGATAATCCCAACGAAAGTTATGAAAAATTATCGCACGAAAATGTTCACTTACTGTTGCCTAGTCCAGAAATATATATAGCAACCCTCGTATGTGGTACCAACATGATGGTGCCACTTGCCACAAAGCCAACGAAACAATGGCTCCTTTACGCGAGAATTTTAATGGCCGTGTTATCTTACGTCGTGGCGATGTTAATTGGCCGTCACGATCTGGTGATTTGCCACCGCTGTACTTCTTTCTTTGGGCATATTTAAAAGAAAAGATGAACGTCAAACATTTAATAGCCATGCCAAGAATAATTCATGAGCTTAAAGCTAAGATATTTTGGCACATTAACGATATTGGACCTCCATTATGTCCTAGATTCAATGGCAATATGGACCATCGGAGCAATTGCTTAACAAATTATAATTTTTTGTGGACAAACACTGGATAACGAATCAACCTAGAATCCTGAAATTGTTCATAATGAAGACTGACCATAAGTTGTTTTGGATTTTAAATGGACAAAATCGTCCAGGGAGAAAAAAGTTTTTTTTTAAGGTAATAAAAGTACTTCGGAAAAAGAAAAAAGGCATAGTTTTTGGAATTTTTGGCTAATGTCGCCTAAAAAAATATCTCCTGGTCAAAACGGGCGATCAATAGTCGATATGGACCTTTGTTTTGCGCTTTAGTGGCGTAGGGACAACGAAATCATATATGTTTCGGCCTGGCCGAATTTAACTATGTGTTAACTATGTATTCTTGTTATACTTCGAATGTCTCATTCGTTTAATTAGAACAACGAACGAGCGATTTTTATTGTGTTTTCTTTGTTCGCTGGAATACTTTTTTGCCAAGTGATTATCGTTTACTTAGAATCTGCCTGCACTTTTGTATACAGCTATGGTCTAATCACATTCATTGCGTGGGAAGTAGCGTTCATCGAAACTGCAGTCAACCCTGCTTGCAACTAAAAGTATTTTCGACTGACATTTCATTAACTTTTTGGTTTCGATAACTTTTTGTATTTTAGGTTTTATGTTAACAATAATATGATTACGGCAAGCATACTGTATGATTGTAATTTTTCTTCATTTGAATATGATTTTTAGAGCAATATTATTTTTACTGATCTAATGCAATAATAGTACTTTTTATATGGAAATTAACATTTTTCAAACAAACTGCTTTGGGCTTCGTTTAACTGAAATATTTAAAAAAAAAACGCTTATGTTTTTTTAAACTGATTTTTTCCTACTGTTAAATAAATCTCTCCGATTTTTTTGAACTTAAAGTTTTTTCAAATGATTTTCAAAATCAAATCTATTGTTGGCAACTTAACCCAATTCTAATAAATAATTTTGGTGATCATAGTATAATTGTGTGTGATCATACTAACGTTGTAGGGATCACAACATGGTTGCGTGTGAATCATACTTTGGTTGTGAGGATCATACTATGGTTGTGAGGATCATAATATGGTTGTGGAGATCATAGTGTGGTTGAGTGTGAATCATATTAAATTTGTGGGGACCATAATATGGTTGTGTGTAAATCATTGTTGTGAGGATCATAATATGGTTGCGGGATCATAGTATAGTTGTATATGAATCATACTATTGTTGTGAGGGTAATAATATTGTTGTACCTCAACCATATACCTAACAATAGTATGATGCTCTTCGAATATTGTTATCCCAATCATACTTTTTTCTACGTGTAACGTAATCATAATAAACGACTTAACCAATCCCAATAAATACTTATAAGTATATGTTTGGAGATTTCTGTATGACTTATTGCAACTATACTATAGTTGAAGGGATAATAACATGATTACTATGGTTTTGAGGATCATATTTTGGTTATGGGAATCATAGTACGCTTGTGTCTGAATCATACTACTGTTGTGAGGATCAAAATCAGATACCTAACAATAGTAAAATGCTCTTCGAATATTGTCACCCCAACCATACGTTATTTCCGCGTACAGACAAACGACCTAAGAGCCGAAACCAGCGTACAGAAAAGCCATTAAATACCATAACGAATTCTTGATTTCTAATAATGCTGATTTAAATTTTGATCAACACAATCAGTTAGTTCGACATTAGGTGGTTTTTATGCATATTCAGAGTGGTTCAGGCTACAAAAAAGGAGACACAAATACATTTTAAGCTAATGACATACGTAAGAGGCTAAGTAAAATTATTTACAGCGTGTTTTAATGTACTTTGACAGATATTCTTCATAATTATCACACTTTTAACTTACCCACAAGGACAATTGTTTGTTTACTTTCAAATTTTTTGAATTTCCTGTTCTCCTCAGATTTTCTTAACATTGCAATTGCGTCATGCGATACCAATTCCCAAAACCGATAACGATACCACAAATCAATAATTAAACAAACTTCGAGTACTGGATATTTGCTGTTACTTTCCAAGTAATTAATTTTCTTAGTAAACAACTTTGAAACAATTATTATGACCTTCTTTGTTAAACATTTACGAGTATTGAACTACGTCTATGTATGTATGTATGTGTAAGTAGTCAATTGAGTGTGTGTGTGTGGGTGTATGTGTGGCTGTGCGTTTGAGTGTAAAACTTTTAAATTGTTTCTCAAGTCAAACGGAAGGATGGAAGTTTGCGATTGAACAGCACCCAAGTCGATCTAATTATACTTTTCTCTCTTTAATGTACACTGAACGAGTTTTGTGCATAAATACCAATTTATTTTCAGACAAGGATACATTTTATTGGAAACGATAAAACAAACTCATAGATTCTACAAGTCTATAATATCCTAGTAACGCTCATATTTTCCTTGGTACGGTATCCGCTCAATCTTTATATCTACACACCTAGTTAAAAATAAAGTTTTGGGGGAAAAAAATCTACAGCAAAAGCCGAATTTTTTTACACTGGCCTACAAGGTTCCACAGGTCAAGTATTACTGCGACAAATCGTCGATAAAAATCAAAATGTTTTGCTAAATAATTTCTACTATGGGTAAAAAATAAAAAGGTAAAATTTTAAAGCAACGATAACTGTCGACATGTAAGAGAATGTTGTAATTTTTTTAAAAGCTATTTTCTTAGCGGGAGATTAGATTTTCAAAACTGCATAAGAAGTTTTTTTGAAACACCCATTGTGGCCGGCGCACCATGACCTCCAATGTCCTCAAAAAACACGTTTTTCGAACATTTCGGGGCCAATGTCTCCAAAAAGATATGAACTTTTGGAAATCAGATTTGGATTCAGCGAGCCAAAATATTATAAGATCGCTCATTATATTTTCCACATAGTTGCTGACTTGACTGTGGAACATTGTAGGTAAGTGTAGATTTTTTTTAAATTCGGGTTTTCCGAGTTCGCTACTATAGTGCTTTCAAACATTAACTTTTTTTCTGTAGATTTTTTTTCCCAAAAAGTTATTTTTAGCTAGGTGTGTCTTGTGAAAAATATTTTTGTATAGACTTCCCACAAAGGTCATTTCCGATTTGAGAAACTCCCGCTCAAAAACATAACTTATATTAAATCCGACTCGAACCAAATTTCGCATAGACCATAATTACGCATATTTCTCTTGATTTGAGGTCCTGCCATTCAAAAGGCCACATTGTAAATCCTATCTATCGCAAATGGAACAGACTGCGTAATGTTCGTACTATTTAAATCCCTGGTGAAATTGTGCCGGTCTTTCGTGTATCCCCACAAAATATGTCCTTTCCGCTCTAGAAGTAACATTTATGTTCGATTTGGCTCAAGCTCCAGCCAGAGGTGAGGAATTTTCAGAACACAAGAAGAGTGTAGAATATCTTATAGGGTATATTAACTATATCATTAAAGATATATTAACTTTGTCATTCCATTTGTAACACCTTGAAATACTGGCCAGACTCCCTATTAAGTTCATGTATGCTGAATCAAAGTAAAATACTAACAAGATCTAGCCATTAATATATCGGCCAAGAAAACCCAATTTTCCCTGAGTCAACCTCTGGCAAAAAACACTATTTTGTAAAATTGTGTCTTTTTGCTTATATAACTTCGACCATTCGAAACTTTCACATTCCGTTGCGTTCGACCAGTTTATATAGGGTGATCCATCTGTAGGTATTTTTTTCAAAATAAAAAATACTAAAATTCAAATCAAGTGTGGAATTTTTTTTTATACATTCGAAGGAAATTTTATGCCTTTTATTTTTTGAATTAATTTTCTTCAAATGTTTGCATCTGTAATATGGAAATGAACTTTCGGCGAAAAAGAAGAAGATCCGCTGTTTTCGACTAAAATTGTGTTCAGTGATGAGGTCCATTTCTGGCGCAACGGCAACATCAACACACAGAAAAAAGTATGTTTGTGGTGACAATATTCGACGAGGATAATACTATTGTTGGGTATATGGTTGCGGTACAACAATATTATGATCCTTACATAAGTATGATTCAAATACAACCATACTATAATCTTCACAACAATAATATGATTCACACATAACCATACTATGATCCCCACAACCATAGTATGATTTACACTCAACCATACTATGATCTCCACAACCATATTATGATCTCACAACCATATTATGTTTCACATAAAACTATAGTATGATCCTCACAACCATAGTATGATTCACACGCAACCATGTTATGATCCCTTTAACAATAGTATGATCACACACAAGTATACTATGATCCCAATATTATTTATTAGAATTGGGTTAAGTTGTCAACAATTGATTTGAATTATAAAATTTATTTAAAAATACAATAAATTCAAAATAATAGGAGTGATTTATTTAACAGTAGAAAAATATGTTGAAAAAAATTTAAGCGTTTTTAAAAAATATTTCAGTTAAACAAATCCAAAGCAGTTTGTTTGAAAATTTTTGATCCCATATAAAAAGTACCATTATTGCATTATATCCGTAACAATTGTTCTAAAAAACATATTCAAATGAAGAAAAATTACAATCATACAGTATGATTACCGTAATCGTATATTTGTTAACATAGAACCCAAAACAATACTTTTAAAGCACCAACCGTATTTAAATTGTTGCTACAGCCATATTTTCATTTTTAAATTTGGCAATAATACTATTGTTACATTTCAACAATATTAATATTGCGGCAATCATACTATAGTCAAAATTAAATTCAATAAACAATAACATGGTTGCGACGAACATACTTTTATTGCGGAGAACATATTATTACCGTGACCATATAGTAACCATGTTTTTTCTCTGCGTGAATAAACAAAATTGCCGCATTTGCACTGTAGAGGAACCAGAAAAGGTGCCATTATACCCAGAGAAAACCACGGTCTGGTGCGGTTTATGGGCTGGTGGAATAATCGGTCCATATTTTTTCAAAAAGGACCATCAAAACGTAACTTTCAATTCCTGACATTGAAGCCCGTAGAAAACCACGGTCTGGTGCGGAGAAAACCACGGTCTGGTGCGGTTTATGGGCTGGTGGAATAATCGGTCCATATTTTTTCAAAAAGGACCATCAAAACGTAACTTTCAATTCCTGACATTGAAGCCCGTAATCTTGACGACATTTGGATTTAACAGGACTTGCCATACAGCTGCTCAAGCAATGGATCTATTAAGAGGTCATTACGAAGAGCAACCAATTTCACGTTTTGGACCGGTGAGTTGGCCGCCTAGATCGTGTAATATCACAGCTATAGACTTTTTTCTTTGGGGTTAAGCAAAGTCCAAATTCTGTGCTGACAAACCAGCTACGATTCAGGTTTTGGAAGCCAACATTACGCGTATCATTAAAGCCATACCGTTCGAAGTGCTTGAACAAGTCATCCAAAATTGGACCCCCAGAATGGACACCCTGAAGCGTAGTTGCGGCCAACATTTAAAGGAAATTATATTCAAAAATAAATGGCATAAAATGGCCTTTCGAAAGAACCACAAATTTTCACATTTTATTTTATTTTTTTATTTTATTTTGAAAAGAGACCTGGTATTTCACCCGATATTTGTAAGTTGCATTACGATGTGATTAGACAAGTTGGTGTGGCACATCTCTAATACAGTTCTGCTACAAATCGAGATAAGTTGGAGAACTCTTGGATGAACAGCTTAGACATTAAATTTGAAATATTAAAAAAACTAAAACCCGGACTTACTCAATACAATATGAGTATTAATTAATAATCGGCCGAAATTTCAACAAAGTTTTTTTTTTATTCTGCATATCTTTTAAAATAAAGGATATACTAAAGAAGAAGAAGAAACATTTTCTACAGGTACAGCAGAGAAAAGATATGTCTACTATATGGTCGCGTCAGCATATGTTCTCTGCGATAAAAGTATGTTCTTCGTAAACATTGTATTGTTTTTAGAATTAGATTTTGAAAAGAGTATGATTGTGGCAATATTAATATTGTTGAAATGTTACACTTGTATTATTGCCAAATTTAAAAATGATAAATGTGGTTGTCGCAACAATATAAATATGGTTATATAATTTTAACATTTCTTAATTGAAATATGCATTGTATTAAATTCTGAATGCAATAATAGTACTTTTTATATGTAAATTCAAAATTTTCAAACAAACTGCTTGGGATTTGGTTAACTTAAATAATTTAAATAAATGAAACGCTCTCGTTTCTAAACGGTTATTTTCCTACGCTTTAATAAATCACCTAATACAAATCTCTATTGTTGACAACATAACCCAATCCTAATTAATAATTTTGTGGATCAAAGTATGGTTGAGTGGGATGATACTATGGTTGTTGGCATCATAACATTGTTGCGTGTGAAGCATACCATTGTTGTTAGGATCATACTATAATTGTATGTGAAACATACTATGGTTGTAAGGATCATAATATGGTCGTGTGTAAATCATAATATTGTTGTAAGGATCATAATATGGTTGTCAGGATCAAAGTACGATTGTATGTGACTGATACTATTATTGTAAGGATTAAAATATTGTTGTGCCACAACCATTTACAAGGGTTGCTATACACATTTCTGGCCTAGGCAACACTAAGTGGCGCCAACTGACATTTCCATTGGAGAGTTTGACATTTTTTAGCATAAACGTACTCAGAACGTTTTGACGTACGGCCATCATTTGTGTTGTTTACAGTGACTTAAAAAAATCAATTTGGCAAAAAAATGGAATTAACTTGTGAACATTTTCGTGCGATCATTTTTCACAACGTGGACGTTCGTCGGGGATTATCTCGACAAGAGTGCATCGATGAACTTAAATGTTTGTATGGCGATGAAGCACCATCCTATAGCACTGTGAAAACCTGATTTAATGAATTCCATCGTGGCAGACGCTCGCTCAAAGATGAAGATCGTCTAAAAACGGCTGTTGTGCCAGAGAACATTGATGCCGTGCGTGAACTGGTCGTCGTGTGACATACCGTGAGATAGAGGCATCCTTGGGCATTTCTTCCACCAGCATACATTCGATATTGCATGAACACTTGGCCGAAAAAAGGCTTGTTGTCGTTGGATTTCGCACACTTGGACAATCGCTCAAACAAAGGCTAGTGTTGATTGGTGCAAAGAAATTTTGAAAAAATACGATCGCGGTGCTTCAAAAAACATATATAAGATCGTCACAGGTGACGAATCAGGGATCTATGCGTAAAAGCCCGAAACAAAACAGCAATCGACCGTGTGGGTCTTCAAAGACGAGCCAAATCCAACGAAAGTTGTTCGTGGAAGAAGCACTTCGAAGCAAATGGTCGCCTGTTTCTTCGGCAAAACTGGTTATGTGACTGTTCCGCTTGGGTAACGTAGGAGGTCAATCCTGAGTGGTACACCAAAATTTGTTGCCTGAAGTCTTCGGAGAAATTGGAAAAACGAACAAGAGAAGACGAATCATTTTGCACCATGACAATGCGAGCTCTCACACATCGGCTTAAACCAGTGCATTTTTGACCGGATTGATGGGTCATCCGCCGTATAGCCCTGACTTGGCACCCAATGACTTCTTTTTATTCCCGCGCATCAAGGAAAAAATGCGTAGTCAATGATTTTCGCCGCCACAAGATGCTGTTGAAGCGTTCAAAAACCATTCTTTGGAAGTGTCTCAATCGGAGTGGAAAAAGTGCTTCGACAATTGGTTTGAGTGCATGCAAAAGTGTATAAATCATGCTGGAGAATTATTTGAAAAACAATAAAACCATTTTTGATAATATATATTCGCATTTTCATTATTAGGCCAGAAATATTTTTTGCAGCCTTCGTACCCGACAATAGTTAGATGCCATTCGAGTGTTGTTATCCCAACCATACGTTTTTTCTTCGTGTAGTGACTTGCGCTTTACAAGTATCATTTAAATCGTATAAAAACAGTGGTTTTGGCAAAATTTAAAAATCCTGTCACACTCGAGGTTGCAACGATTTGTTAGCTTGACTACGAAAGCTTAAAAAACACTGCGTAAAATTTCATGGAACTACGACAAACATAATAAAAACTAGAAGTTTACTTCAAAACTATTTTTTTTCTTCTCGTCTAACGAAATATTTGTAGATCCCAGCAATTTAAAACAAACATTTTTCTGTGTATTACACCATGGCGATTTACACGAGTTCTTTGCTTGGTAGTTCCCCTAGCTCACCTTCTGTACAGTCTCCCTGGTGCACTTGCTCCACTCCAATATACATACCCACTTACTAAGTGTGTAGGATATGTAACATTAAAAATGCATACTTTATGCCGACTGTTATCAATGTCCATCTACATGTCAGCCGGAATAATTACATTGAACCAATTTACACACATTCGCACATACACCCTTCGATGCCAGGATACGAACTCCCACAAAGCCGCAATACATTGAAGACATCATATCCATCGATCGATTGGCATTATAACAATCGATAATGAGTTGTACATGGAAAGCCAGACAGCCGGGGTAAAAAGAAAACGTATCGACTACAAAGTGGCTTCTTTACTCAAGCCTTCTGCCAACGTTTGCTTCCGGTGCGGACGAAAAAGCAACAATGGGAAAATCGACACATGTGATCATTGCTGGCCTGGTATCCTCGCCCTACAAAAGGTCATGCGTTCATTTAAGCATTGTACTCGGCACGATTCGATGGGGGAATTTTCTTTTTGGGTTCTTCAGTTTTCCTATTGAGAAACAGTTTCATTTGCAAAGAATTTTCAATTCAAATTCAAAACAGTTGAAGTGTTTCCTTTATTTGGCTTTGGGTATTGTTCGTGCATGCTGCATATTAATTGATTATACAAATATACATATTTATATATTTCACAATATATAGTTTGTTGCATGCCACATGCATTTCCCCGAAGTGCACCAACATTATTTTGCGTAATTTTCAGTTTGAAGAAAATCTACAAACAACGACAAAAAACCACAGCCAGGCAACGACAACAATTGAACCACAACATGCGGCGTGGGAAATAATTTAAACGTCAAGGACACTGCCTCCATTGTTTCCTAACGTTCGCTTCAGTTCGGTTCTCACTGGTTGCTCCTTTTCATTTCTTCGCCATTGTTTTTTCAGTTTGAATTTTTCCCATTGCATAATTTAACATTTTAATAACTTTTTCTTAGAGGTCAAAGTGAGCGAAGTGTTGTAACATAAATTAATTACAATATTTCAAATTAAAAAGAATGTTATTTAGAAAAGCGAAAGTAAATTAAGAGCAATTAGTTTGTAGAGAATGCAAAGTCGTCTTCGATTTGTATAACCAGAATCGAGTAAATTTTTTTCTTTTTGAATTTCCACCAGCGTTACGGGGATCTCTGAACAACCCTTGGTAGAGAAAAGATTATTTTCTAATTTTTTAGTAAATATTCAGTTTTTTCCAATTTATTACTTTGATCTTGTATTTTTTAAATTTGCAATAGATAATGTTGGATACCATGCAATGGTCTGAAAGGATTATACTTGGCAACATCTAGTAATTATCTTGCCATCCAGCTTCACAAGTGGGTAGAGATACCCCAGTGTAGTTCTGGTGTCCCCTGGGTAGATTCAATTCAATTCAATTCATTTTATTGCCAAATTTTAACAATGCAAAATACTACAATAATTATAACAGTATTGGCAAAGAGATTAGTCCCTCGGACTTAACTCCTTAAACATAGAACAAAGTTATATTATAATTACCGAAATTTAACACTAATACGAGGGCGGTTCGGAAAGTTCTTAGCCTATCAATGAAAGAGAATAGTTAGTTTTTAAAAACTATTTTTATTTTTCAATATAATCTCCTGAAACTTCAATACACTTAGTCCAACGCTTATCTAGCAATTCTATCCCTTGATTAAAATAGTTTTCCTCAAGGTCTTCAAAATAGTGGTTTACAACTGCAATTGCATCTTCATTTGAGGTAAAACGCTTGCCAGCAAGGAATTTTTTAGATTTGGGAACAGGTAAAAGTCACTGGGAGCTAAATCAGGAGAATAAGGTGGGTGGTCAAGCAACTCGTACTTTAATTCGTTGATTTTAGCCATTGTTAAAACACTCTTGTGCGCTGGTGCGTTGTCTTGATGAAAAATTATTTTTTTGTGTTGTAAGCCAGGACGTTTTTCTCGAATTTGTACATTTAATTGATCTAATAGGTTGCAATAGTACTCTGAATTTATTGTTTTACCCTTTTGCAGATAGTCAATCAATAAAATACCTTTGAAGTCCCAAAAAACCGTTGCCATAACCTTACCAGCCGATTGAATTGTTTTTGCCTTCTTTGGGGCACTTCCTCCAGCTTCAGTCCATTGTTTGGATTGTTCTTTTGTCTCTGGAGTATAGTGGTGGATCCATGTCTCATCAACAGTTATGAAACGACGCTTAAAATCCATTTTATTTCGCTGAAAACGATCCAAACAAGCTTGAGAAATGTTCATTCTTATGCGTTTTTGGTCGACTGTTAACAAGTGCGGCACCCATCTTGCAGAAAGCTTTTTCATCTGTAGTTCTTCATGCAAAATTAAATGGACTCGATCATTTGAGATGCACATGATATTAGCTATTTCACGCACTTTTATTCGTCGATCATTTAATACCATATCATGCACTTTGACTACAATTTCTGTTGTTGTTGCTGTTTTTGGACGTCCACTACGTGGTTCATCTTCAATGCTTGTACGACCACGTTTAAATTCAGCAACCCAATTTTTTACTGTTGCATATGAAGGAGCACACTCACCTAACACATTCACCATATCATTATGAATTTCTTGTCCCGATAAACCTTTTTTATGTAAATATTTAATGACATCACGCATTTCTAATTTTTCTATTGTAAAAAAATCGCGGATGCGTCTTTTGTGAACACTTGTTTCTATATGAAGGAGTTGCCAGATCGAAATTAAATTTAACATGTGTTCATAGCAGAGATGGAAGTTTTCAAAACACTTAACTTTTTTCTGTTTATACCGCGCTTTTTGTGCTAGGCTAAGAAGTTTCCGAACCGCCCTCGTAGGGTTAAGGAAAAATTGTGGGGAAAAAACCTTAGTAAAACAATTTTATTTTGTTAAGGTAAAAGAGAGAGAGAGAGGAGTTATAGAATAAAAAGGTTCTAAGTACTTCGAGCGTTTATGTGTTCGAATTTCGAGTAAGAACATTTCTCAAAAAATCTATTTGTTATAATATTAATTTTATCCTTAACATAAGCGACATTGTGAAGTGAGTGTAGACGGCTAGTAGAATAATAACATGGCAAATTATAGATTAATTTGAGATGTTTATTCTGAGAGACCTGGAGTCGTTTTATGTGGCAACCCGATGCGTCGTGCCATACTGGAGCTCCATAAAAGAGAATACAGTGAAAGATAAGTCTAAATATTAACATCTTGTTATAGATGGAGAGGTCTGAGTTTCGGTTTATGAAAGCGTAAAGAACCCGGGTATTCATATTAATCCTATTAATCGTGTATGACACGTGGTCATTAAAAATCATTTTTTTATCCAAAACAACTCCAAGATAGTTTTGTTCTTTTTTTGTTATTTATTCGGTCTTTTATCATTATTATGGTTGTGCTTTTTGCATTTGTGGTTTTCAACGAAGACCCATGCGAAGCGGAATTGATGGAAATGATATTGCGCGTTGAAGATTGCTCTACGCACAGTTCGAAGACTATACGCAAAGGGTAATTCTCATTAATACAAATGAGTCTCCCGTATAAGTCATTTGATTTGTGGCCGAAGTAATCGTTGCCAAAGACTGCTGAAGAAAAACCTTGGCGGGTTTAGAAACAGCTGTACAGTCTGCCTGGCAACCGTAGCAAATACATTTCACCTATTTCTTCTTGTTGATTCTGAAAAAGAAACAACATAAAGGTCTCGAACCAGAATTAAAACCTCCAAGTTATTTTAAAGTTTCTCCCCAGTCAATATCAGCATTGCCAACCCTAATCCTGGACTGCGGCAGAAAAATACTTTTCCTTTTCCTGGTAAAGAAAATTGCGGAAGTCTTGGCGGAATTAACTAAAATCTTCCAATTATTGAAATAATCAGCAACTGAATCTACTTCGTTCTGCAAGTTTGATAGTATATCTGTTGAAATCGTCCCTGAGCTCAAAATAGGTGTATCATCCGCGAAAATTGAAGATTCGCATCCCATCAACGGTGGGAAATCGTGAGTGTATATGTTATACAGAATTGGGGATAAACAAGATCCCTGAGGGCATCCCGCAGGAATGTCGTTTTCATCAGAATGTTGATCTGCAATAAACACTCTACGAGTAAGTGTTCTATTTCTCAAGAAGTCCTTAATGACCCTAACCAACGACCGGTCTAACCCAATATGTATCAATTTGTGTACCAATGAGCCATGCCATACAGTATCAAATGCCGCTCTTATATCCAGTAGAATCATTACCGTAGATCTACCACTGCTGAAATTGTTCTTAACAATATTCATAGTTCTCACCAACGGTTAAATGGTGTTATGTTCAGGCCTAAAACCAAACTGTTGTCCTGAGAGTATGTCATTATCTTCAATGAATGATACTATCTTCTCCTTTAGGACTTTTTCAAAAATTTTACTCATTGAGCTCAAAAGATTAATTGGAAGGTGGGGTTCTGGATTATCCATTTTCTTACCGGGTTTTGGAATGGCTATGACCTTAGACTTCGACTTCTTCCAGGCAGAAGGAAAAAAAACTAAATTTCAAACAATAATTAAAAATGCGTGATAAAAAATTAGTATACATTGCAGGATGATTTTTCAAGCAGACATTTGTGATGCCGGGCTTTTTTCCATTTCTCAGTATAGAGCTAACATAAGCCATATGAGCTGACAAATTTATAAGAAGGTTAAAAATTAGTTCGATGCATTTTGACTTAAGAAACCGCTAACAATAAAAAAAGGTAAATAGGAATTAAACTTGTAAAAAAATACACCTCGACCTCACTTTTAAAAAAGTTTTCATTTTCTTTATTTGTTAAGGGATTTGCTTTGATTTATGTTTGCAAATGCCTATAAAGTATTCACCGGTGGTCTTTTCTATTCAAGAGCCTGACTTAAATCACAGCCAAAACTTCAAAAAAATCGGCAGTTGCATTCGTAGCAAAATTTTCTTTAATTTGAGTACCCATAAGTCCACACAAAGAAAACATCAGTTGAAAATCGGTCCGAACTATGGAAACTCGGTTGGATACACAGACATTCGGTTGCAATCGCCGAAATTCCATGGTGTTAATGGTTACATTGTTCAAGATACTATATGATGGTAGCTACGTTAATATTACGACATTTCTGGCCAATAGACCGGTTATACCAGCCGAATTCAGAAAAATTGTTGGTTGCCATAACCAATTATTAAGTACATGATACTTTGTTAGCAATAATCAGAGGTTTAATTCGCTGTTTTAGCATACTATAGGTTTTCCTCTGATCAGAATATAATACCAACAATTATTTATCTTTGTTGTTATGTTACACACACTGAAACAAGTAGTTGAAACTAATAAAATTCAGTTGCATAAACAGAATTTTGTTTGCAATCTCCAAATGTTCAATTAATTTATTTGACTAACATTTCCGATCTAAAAAAATTTCGATTTACAAATACTTATACATGTATTTTTATATATTTAATAAAAACAAAAATAAATTATCATCAATAATAACAGAAAATGTAAACGAAAATATTATTTTGTGGTGAATTTTGTTTTGCTTGGTCGTTTTAAGTGCATTTTGCATTGGACTCTTCTTATGAGTTAGCGTTAGAGGGAATTCATGACAAATGGGGACTCCCTTAACGGTTGAAGATAGAGGGTGGATTTGTTCTGAGAAACTGTTGGAATTGCAGAAATATTGGGAGTTTGTCTTACATTTAACTCCTCTAGGGACACATTTGGGATAGTTAAAGCGGTGGAAGCCAAATTTAAAAAAAAAAAAAATAATTTTTTGTAGGGGAGCCCCCTTAGGGGGCGAAGATAGGGGGTAGTTATGTTTGTTTGAAAAAAAATATTGAGAGGGAAAAATTAATGGGGGTAGGTCATACATTTTACCTCTCTACGTGAGACTCCTAGGTAGTTGCGGGGCTTTTTGTGAATATTTTCCTCCATTCCAAGACCTTTGACCTTGATTAGCTGTCACTTACTTGCCCCCATCCCACCTTCCCCATTTTTAAAGCCCATGCATTTTTTTCCAAACCCCACAAAATAAGGGGGTGAGTCGTACCCAAATCTTGCTACTAAGAATCTCCATACAACACTATCCCAGCAAACCAAACCTTCAGAATTCAATCAGAATTCTGTACGACAATCGGCAAAATGTTCCGATTTCGGATTCAAAATTCTTAGCGAGTTCGTAACGAAAAACATATGAGAAGGTTGACACGAACTCTAAACTACTTCTCTGAGGGAATTCTGATGTTTTTGCCGACATTTCGAACCGATTTCTGACCGAATTCTGAACTGTAGTCGTGGGAAATTCGAAAGGAAATTTCGGTTTCTCGTATCGAATTCTGAACTAATTCTGAACGACTTCGGTCAGAATTCTGCCATTAAGTCTTATTAAATTCAGATATTTTTACCGACATTTCGAACCGAATTCTGAACGAATTCTGAGTTTATGTCATGGTAAATTCTGAATGTAAACAATGAAAAAGAAGAAAATATTTTTGATCTACAAAAAAAAAAGTTGTAAAACATTTTCAAAAAGCGTTCGGAAAGACTTTTAGTTACAAGTAGGGGTGTCTGCAGTTACGCAAGCAATAATTTTGCTGTAACCATGTTTAGTGGCTATACACTTAAGGGCAACCAGTTTTGCATTTAACGAGAACTGCCGACAGTAGAGTTTTCCTCCGAACACAATAAAAATCCTTCGCACAGCTAAGCTAACCAAACGTACAGAATGTGAATTTAAAATATAAAAATACCTCAGACAAACAGTTAAGAGATCGTTCAGAATTAGTTCCGACATGTCTGAACACAAGAACAACAACTGTAAAATATAAAGCAAATAACAAAAATTTGAAACGAATAGAATACCTCAGATAAATAGGTCAGAATTCGTTGCGAATTCGATAAGAGAAGTCTGAACAAAAAATTAATAAAAATCCCACAGACAAGTCTAACAGAATTCGGACTGAATTCGTTCAGATATTTCTTAACATAATAAATAAAAAAATCCTCAGACAAATCGAACAGAATTTGTAACGATTTCGGTAAGAATTCTCGATAGAGAATTCTGAGTTCAGAATTGTCTGATATCAGACATTGTCGGCTAAGTTGGTTTACTGTGATCTCACCCCTAATATCCATTCAAATGAAAATGTGTCTCGTCACTCATTATGATTTTTCGTGAAAATCGGGGTTGTCATGGGCGAGCTCTTACATCGTATTGACATATGTACGGCGGCGTAAATGTTTTTGTGGAAGAAGCTCTTGTGCCAACTGAATCTTAAATGGAAACAAATGCAAATCTTTGAGCAAAATTGTGGCCAAAGTCGGTCTTTGAAGACCAAGCTCCTGAGCACGGCGTCAAATTGGGGTTGATGGATTGTTTTGAACACTTTCTTAAGCAGCAGTAATGTTTTTAGCCGATTTTGAAGTACGTTGTGGTCCATGCTTGGACCAATCAGCTACAGACCCTCTTTCTTCGAAATCATTCACGTTGTCAGCAACGTGCCTGACAACGTAAATGCCAGGTTGCTTCTCCCAAAAATTTCACGTAACTTTCTCATCGTCACAGTAATCAAAGATTGATTTTGATAAAATGTTTTAACGATTCAAACACTCTGGTTTATCGAATATTTTTCCACAATAAATTTGTCACATTTTTACTTCACGACTGCCAAATATGAACTGTCAAGACTAATATTTACCGAAATGGCGGCAAAATAAAGTTGTATACCTTCCCGGCGCACACCCTATATTATCATCACATCTGGTCATTTAATGAGATACGAACATTTTATGCTCAGGGTACCACGAAACCTTGCACAAGCACTTCGTAAAATAATTTACAGATATTACCTGGTCGAACGTTACTTAATGTGATCAGTCCTTGTGTTGGGAAAATTTGTACCTTTTGACCTATCTGGCTGATTTTCAATACCAACAGTCCATCAACACATATTTCTGGAAAATTTTCATCCACGTTGCTTCAATAGTGCGACCTGTTGTTAGCTTTCCACAGACAGGCAGACAAATGGACTGATGGACAGACAGATGTGGCAAAATCATTTTAGAATTGTCCAACGATTCAGAGTATGCATACTTTATGGGGCCACCGAGCAGTATTTCGATTACAAAGTGAACGACAAAGTAAATATACCCTCTATAATTTGATAGAGGCTATAAAAAGCCACAGAAGCTAAGAATGTTGCATATAATGCAAATCTGTAGGATGTAGCAACACGAGATTAACTGTTGAGGTATTGAACGACATGAATATAGAAGAAGCGACTATTTCGAAAGAAGAAATGATAAATGGAGGGAACAGAAGAAATGATACGTGAAACAAGTGAATTAAGCGTATGGAGTAAACAGATTTGCAATTTATTGACGACCGAAGATTCGACTGCGATTTCGTGAAAGCACTCAAAGGAGGCCGACCGAAACTCTAGTGTAAAGATCAAGTCCAAAAAAACCTGGGGTGTCTTGATGTTACCCACTGGAGGGCTCACTAAAAGATCGAAGGGGGTGGAAACCTATTCTTGCCGCAGCTTAAACATCTATAGTTGTGAATGTTGTTTTAGTTAAGTAAGTAATTATTTAATAATTTTAACTATTTAATAAATTAAATATCCAAAAATTCCTCTTCAAATATTAAACTTTTTAACCCAACTCGAAAATAGAGTCCACCATCTCCGTGTTTGGCATTTTTTTCTCTACCAGTCAGTCACGTCGCCTATTCACTAGGTTCATCAAAAAAAAAAATGTTGCCTACACACATCATTTCATTACATTTGGCACACACAAGCATACACGTACGCATAACCACGTAGACGGAAGGATTTCCGTTTCCGTTTTTGTTTCTGACAAAAACTTACAAGACCCGATGTTGTATGTTCTTTTTGGAGCGGTTTACGTTTTTTCTTCTCGAGGTTTTAATTGAAAATTCCCTTTTCACTTTTAGCCGTTTGTCGAGAAAGTTTGCCAAGTTTGTTCAAAAAGTTTTTCGTCTTCGCTAACGCAGTCGACAGCAAAGAAGTCTGCGTTGGAAGTTCTGGAAAATGTCTTTGGGCCACATTATTTTATGCAAAGTTAATGAAATATTTTGTCGTTTTTTTTGTTCTTCTTTGCAAATGAGTTGCATTTCTACTGTTGTCTTTTATTTAAGCTTAAGTTGGGCAAAGTTTTGGAAACTAAAAGTTGAACACAATAAAAAGTCAATGCAAGATGATGTTCTAGTTCTGTTTGAGGCGAGTGAGGCCATCAATGGAATCAATATCTGCATTGATGTGATAGACTTGGATAAAAATATCTATCTAGAACACACTGCCTTTATTTAAATACTAATAATACGAATATTGAATGATATGTAAAATATTCAATCAGAACCCTTAGAAGCGTAGTCTTTGTTCGAATTATTTTTAGATGAATCTCTAAGAGTGCTTGAGCATTTCTCTTGTCATGCGAAAAAGTTCTTTTGAACTCAATTCCGAACGATTCTATCGCAGCTCTGGGGCAGGGGTGTACTAGAGAAAATATGTGCATGGTAGAACTTCCCACCCCCGCTAATTATCAGATATCAATTATTTATAATTAGCCCAGTAAAATCTCTCAATGCCAAAGAAAATTGTGGCTTAGGGAAATGGTTAAGTAGCCATCACATACAATTGGCTGAACCTTCGAATTTTTTCTGCAGTTTTGTTGGTCAAGTGTGGAAAAGAAATTATGTTTAAAAGAAATTAGATTAAAAAGTAATAAAAAAATGATGACTATATAATATCCTGCACTACTGTATTAAGCCAAACGAAAATAGGTTTCTTGACCCCCTTAAATGGGCTCTAAAAACTTTTCAGGTTTTAAAACTAATTTTATATTTGAATTTGTGAGAAAATGTTATTGTGTGGGTAAAATCGAACTTAATTGTGACAAACTTCATTAAGATTGTTTGTAATGTGGGGCTTCTAGAGCTTAAAATATAAAATCGGATGATCATATGTTTGGGAGCTATATCGAAAACCCAACCGATTTTCTTCAATGTCAGCAGCGTCCGACCTTTCTGAGCCAAGTTTCATCAATGTTGGCTATAACATGTGGCTTCTTTAGCTAAAATATGAAATATGTGTGGGATCTATATCTCAATCTGAGCCGGTTATCTTCAATTTCCATAACTTCGATGCTTGGCCCAAAACACTGACATGGGCCATTTCATTAAGATTGGATGCAATGGGTGCCTTCTAGAACTAATGACATAAAATCGGATGAACATATATGAACAAATTTTATTCTGCTAAAAAAAAACCTATACTTTGATTACAAGCGTCAGATGGACGGACGGATAGACATCGCCACACCGACATGAGTCTTGCTCAAATATTTTTGTAACAAACATCAAAGTATACGAGTATAAAAATTAAATGTGGTTTGTTACACCGCTTCAAACTTGAAAACGACCGGGGCACTTACTTCCTTCTGCGGGTTTGTTCATAATTGCTACGCGAAGTTTAAGGAAAAAATCTTTGTACGCATAGATCCATGATTCGTTACCTGTGACGATCTTTTAAACGTCTTTTGAAGCACCGCGATCGTATTTTACAAAATTTCTTTGCACCAATCGACACGAGCCTTTTTTTGAGCGATTGTCAAATTGTGCGGGATCCAACGAGAACAAATCTTTTTACGTCCAGGTTTTCATGCAATATCGAATGTATGCTGGTGAAAGAAATGCACAAGGATGCCTCTATCACACGGTATGTCACATGACGATCTTGCATTATCAGTTCACGCACGGCATCAATGTTCTCTGGCACAAGGGCCGTTTTTGGACGACCTTCACGACCTTCGGCTTCGAGCGAGCGTCGGCCACGATTGAATTCATTAACTCAGTTTTCAGAGTGCTATAGGATGGTGCTTCATCACCATACAAAGATTTAAGTTCATAGATGCACTCTTGTCGTGATAATCCACGTCGAAAGTTGTGAAAAATGATCGCACGAAAATGTTCACGAGTTAATTCCATTTTTTTGCCATATTTAATTTTTCAAGTCACTGTAAACAACACAAATACTGGTCGTACGTCAAAACGATCTGGGCACGTTTATGCCAAAAAATGTCAAACTTTCCAATGAAAATGTCAGATGGCGCCAGCCAACACTTAGTGTTGCCTAGGCCAGAAATATATATAGCAACCCTCGTACCAAAAGAAGATAAAAATGATCTTCGTAATGTACACACAACTACTTGATCGGTTATTCTAATAAATCGTGGAAAAGTTATTTAGTTGCCACAACTTGTAGTTGTGGCAAGCAATAGTCTTGCAAAAATTTTGTTATTGTAACCAATTATTGGTGATGACATCTAAAATTTCTTCATAAGAAAAAAGGGTTTATTGCTGATATTTTTTTTGGGGGTTGAAGAGGTGTTTTTGAAATAAAATAATTCGATTACTGACAAATCGTTTAATCAAAACTGTAGAGAATTTGCGCTAAAACCTGTTTGTTTTAAATAAATAAAATTGTTGGGAAGAAAGTTCTTCAAGAATAACATTTAGCGAGTTGGAGCCAGCTCGGTTTATTCTCGCTTATAGTATTTCTTGAATAACTCTTTTTCTACAAATAACAGATTTTCAAATCAAACGGGGGTTTTTGCAAAAAAAACTATTCGTTAAGTTTTGAAATTATCGCCTTAGCGACCACTTGTTAAATAAGCGAGTATCAATAGAACACGCCTTAAGTATGTTTCACCGATACTTCATTTCCACTTACTGAAATTACAGAGCACTTACTTACATTCGATGGAATACTCGAGGAACATACATGCAAACCTAATCGTTCGGTTCGCAAAAAATTCGGTTGTGGCAACGAAGCTGGTTATATTTTATTTCCCTTTAAGGAAAATATAATTGTAAATCACTTTTTTCTACCTTTCCTTGTTTTGGTGCACAGATTCATTATTAATCACCACTGGACTTGGCTATTATGTATTTTATCTATTAATGGCCTATATTTCATTGACTTTGTTTAACTTTCTCTATCATCCGCTTTTGTTTATTGGCAAACATTAATGGCTTATTTATCGTTGTACGAATCTATGGACCATTACGTTTCCGTTAAGTTGTTGTTGCTTGGTATTTGCAACATCCATGACCTTGAAATCTATACAAAGTTACACAATAAGTATTCCAAGATACGATAGTGATGATATATTTAATAAACAAACAAATAAAATTGTGCTGATATCGCAAATTGGCAAGTAAGCAAGATTACCAGTGGCCAGCTGGTGGGCTATCCTCTTGGACAAGAGTAATATACCGTTGAGAAATGGCGGGCTTAGTATAAAGAAAAAGTTTGAAAAGTTCGGCCAGGCCGAACCTTATATACTCTTAACATCCTTTACACTTCTAAAGCGCAAAAAATGGTCCGTTTTTGAACTTTTTCGGCTCATGTATTCGATCCTAATGTCAGCCTTCATAAACTTCATAATTAATCCATAATTGTTTTCGTAGCAATTTGGTTTAATAAGAATATGACTATTGATCTTCGTTCTGACCATGCGGTCCGTTTTTTTTTTTTTTTGGCCACATAAGCCACAACGTCCAGCTCTTTTTGAGGTATTAGGTGCGTTTCTAATAATAGTACCCAATTTTCCCCACCGTTCTTCAACAAAAAATTATGATTTGTAAAGAAGAAGTGCATTTTTCCAAGGTACCTTAAGTGTCTGTAGGCACGTTTTCCTCTCTTGGCCGATTTCACCCATTTGCAATCCCACAGCTTGTGGCCACTAGCCATCATCATGCGAAATTTCAGAATCCTGAGTTAATTTATTTGTCTGCTATCGTGCTCGAACTAGAACGTCTTAAGGTAGGTCACACTCGGCATATATTTGACGAAAATGTATTTCGTCATATTTGCTCAAAATTCTGTCAAAATAACACAGGGTTGATTTTGTGTTCACACTACCGGCAAATATTTGACAGTTTTTGTTTGTTCAAACAGATGTCAAGTAATGTCATAGAAGAATAGAAGTTTAGGAAAACATGTTTGACTTGTGTTTACTTTTGAATAAAGCTTTGACTAAAAAACTATATTTGATCAAATAGTCAAAAAACACCACATTTCCATTGGAAAGTTTGACATTTTTTAGCATAAACGTACTCAGAACGTTTTGACGTACGACCATCATTTGTGTTATTTACAGTCACTTGAAAAAATCAATTTGGCAATAAAATGGAATTAACTCGTGAACATTTTGGTGCGATCATTTTTCACAACTTTCGACGTGGATTATCACGACAAGAGTGCATTGATGAACTTAAATCTTTGTATAGCGATGAAGGACCATAGCACTGTGAAAAACTGGTTTAATGAATTCAATCGTGGCCGACGCTCGCTCAAAGCCGTGAAGGTCGTTCAAAAACGGCCGTTGTGCCAGAGAACATTGATGCCGTGCGTGAACTGATAATGCAAGATCGTCATGTGACATACCGAGAGATAGAGGCATCCTTGGGCATTTCTTTCTTCAGCATACATTCGATATTGCATGAAAACCTGGCCGTAAAAAGATTTGTTCTCGTTGGATCCCGCACAATTTGACAATCGCTCAAAAAAAGGCTCGTGTCGATTGGTGCAAAGAAAATTTGAAAAAGTACGATCGCGGTTTATAAGATCGTCACAGGTGACGAATCATGGATCTATGCGTATGAGCCCGAAACAACAAACAAGCAATCGACTGTGTGGGTCTTCGAAGACGAGCCAAATGTAACGAAAGTTGTTCGTGGAAGAAGCACTTTGAAGCAAATGGTCGCCTATTTCTTAGGCAAAACTGGTCATGTATCGACTGTTCCGCTTGAGCAACATAGGACGGTCAATTCTGAGTGGTACACCACAAGTTGTTTGCCTGAAGTCTTCGGAAAACGAACCAGAGAAGACGAATCATTGTGCAACATGACAGTGCGAGCTCTCACACATCGGCTCAAACCAGCGCCTTTTTGACCGGCTAAAATGTCGAATTGATGGGTCATCCGCCGTACTGTCCTGACTTGGCACCCAATGATTCATTTCATTCCTGCACATCAAGAAAAAAATGCGTGGTCAACGATTTTCTTCGCCAGAAGATGCTGTTGAAGCGTTTAAAAACCATGTTTTGGATATGTCTCAATCGGAGTGGAAAAAGTGCTTCGGCAATTGGTTTGAGCGCAAGCAAAAGTGTATAAATCATGCCGGAGAGTACTTTGAAAACAATAAAAATAATAGGATAGGATAGAAATATATATAGCAGCCCTCGTAGAAATTTATTTTCCGTCAACCTTTTAAAACCAATA
Organism: Hydrotaea diabolus; assembly: GCA_963513945.1. NCBI lineage: Eukaryota > Metazoa > Arthropoda > Insecta > Diptera > Muscidae > Hydrotaea > Hydrotaea diabolus. The sequence goes on from OY740719.1 coordinate 127,441,164, forward strand.
ATGGAGGAAGAAGAAAATTTACTGCAGCAGCATCTTTGATAGTCTTGGAAAAGGAGGATATGGCAAAAAAGCGCATAAAAAGGCGATGGGTTCGGGAGTGGATACGTAGTCGAAATAACGTAGGATGCTGCGCAAAGTTGTTAAAAGAACTGCGTACGGGAAGACCAGCTTTCAATAAAAACTTTTTGCGCATGAACGCAGCAGAGTTTGACTATTTGGTAAGCACTAAAATGAGATGTAGACCATTAAAATATTTAATAAATATTTTTGTGTAGCTGAAAAAAGTTGTCCCGTTAATTACAAAGAAGACGACACAACTTAGGGAGTCAATTTCAGCCTTCAAACGTTAAGCTGTTACACTCACATCACTAATATTACCAGCTGTTATTTCTTATTGTTTGATCTTACAAAAATTTTGTAAGATCAAATAGATATTTGCCGAAAATAGAGGAAAATATTTGTTCTCGGGTGGTCACACTGTACTCACATTGGGTATTTTTTTGTTTGCTGGCAAATATTTTGGTTTCCCCGCAATCAGCTGTTTTGTTGTTTGCCACTCAAAAATAGTTTGTAGTCAGATTGTGACAAAGAAATATTCGACGTTTTTCTTCAAATATAGAGTGGTTAAATTTTAAGGCCCGATGTTGAGTGTGAACCACACAGAAACGTCAAGTTTTTTTCTGCATTTCATTTGATATTTCTCAATTTTAGACTAACTCAATCTGAACCATGGAACCAGGGAAAGCGAGCAACGCGTTAAAGTTATTCAGGCTTATTATAATATATAAATTATATTATTTTAATATATTATTATAATGGGCGTTCAAATCAAAATGCATACCTTGCACTTCGTAATTTTTCATCTTCAGTGATGCGGCACATTTTCACCTCAGTGGATTCGTCAATAAGCAGAATTGCCGCATTTGGCCAAATGATAATCCAAGAGTGATTGTCGAAAAAAACAATGCACCCATAAAGAGTGACTGTTGGAAGCGGTTTATGGGCTAGCGGCATCATCGGGCCGTATTTTTTTCCAAAATGAGGCCGGTCAGGCAGTTACTGTGAATGGTGTTCGCTATCGTGAGACTATAACGAACTTTTTATGGCCCGAGTTGGAAGATATGGATGTAGACGATATGTGGTTTGAACAGGACGGTGCCACTTGCCGAACAGCTAACGAAACAATGGCTTTTTTGCGTGACAAATTCAATGGCCGTGTTATCTCACGTCGTGGCGATTTTTATTGGCCGCCAAGATCATGTGATTTGACACCGTTGGACTTCTTTCTTTGGAGTTATTTGAAAGAAAAGGTGTACGTCAATAAGCCAGCAACAATTCAAGAACTAGAGGATGAGATAATTCGGCACATTAACGGCATAAAACCTCAGATATGCCTCAGCGTCATCGAACATTTGGACCATCGGGTGGAGGTGTGCCGCCGAGGTTGCGGCGGCCATTGGGCCGATATTTTGTTCCATACATAATTGAACCATACCAATATTATCATAATAAAAAGAAAAAACAATAGTTTTCTAAATAATTTGTGTTTGATTCAAAATCAACATCGGCCCTTAAAATTTAAGCACCCTTTATTTGCCCAGTGTGACCGTACCTTTAGAATTTTACGACGATGAATATCATGTAGGAAAATCCAGCCCTTTCCGAAATTTGTGTGTGGTTACCAAAAAACTGTAAAATTTTCTATGTAATTTAAATATGACATATTTTAAATCTGGCTTAATTTAGAGCCCGGCTATGACATGGGTTCAAGGGGGCCAAACCCCTGTTTACAGTTGGCTTTTAAGAACATTCAGAGGTGCCCCACTTTAGCTTGCTTAACAGTTTAGTGTCTCTTTGAAAAAATCTTTTGACGACAACAAAACGAGTCGTGTACTTTAGAATATAACAAAAATCCGAAAGGTAGGAAAATTATTTTTTTTAATCAAAACAACAAAATTTTATATCAGACACAATTTTGGTCTACCTGTCTGAGTATAAAATGACAATTGACAAAACTTCAAGTACTTAAAGAAGATTTAATAACACTGATATCACTGACCTGATTCACTAAACAAGTTTGAGAGTGGGCGAAATAATGAACTTCAAGGAGATTAATAAACTTGTTTAACCTCTCGCCCTTGATTGAGTGTGAATGGTGTTTAGCTAATTTCCATTTACAACTGCTTTTATGTTACCATAGACGATGACACTTCAAAGCAACCTGACAAGTATTTTTCTAACCCAACGAAATCCCAACAGGCTCAACCATCACACCACAAGAAAACTTAGCCTTTCAGTTATTATGTCAACACCAAAAGTGTTCCTCTTATCAATAACGCCCCTCCAAATCTTGGCTTAGACCACCTACTCGTAGAATGTCACGCTCATGTTTGACGTTAGTATTTTTTATTGATTCGATTTTTGGAATGTTATCCTTGAGTTTTCAGGATTTTTTGCATAGGCCAACAGAAGAGACGTTGTCTTTATTTCCATCAATACGGGTCATTAAGAAGTTTTGGCGTTTGTCTTCTCCGTTTCTATCGACTGTTTATCGGTTTCAAGCATTGTTTGCGTAACATTAAACCAAAATAATTAATTATCGCTTCTCTGGCGTTTAAGTTCAAAGATGAGGTGGGCCATTGCCTTATCTTTCTTAGGGGTTTTAAGCGTTTTCCACTGTTTCTTGCTGGTGACACTAGTATGCGCTGTGCTCTGTTTGTGTACTTTACTCGGGATTGTCGAGTCGAGTTTTTAGGGCAGAGAACCACTCAAGCCTTATTCCATAACTAATGGACAGAGGCAGGGATAATAAACGTTGGATGGATGGATGATGTGCTCCTTTCGTCTCTCGTCATGATGGCATACAATTTCACAAAAAAATATTTTTTTATATCTCACGAATACTTCGCAGACATACAGAAACACACATACACTGGATCTGGAGGATAAGAGCCGCCACAATGTCTGTGTGCGAATGATTTTATCCCCCCACCATTCGAATCGTTTGCTTTGGATACACAGAATTTGTGTCAAATACTAGCTGTACATACAGACTTTGGAAATAGTTCAACGACTTTATTTACAATTTCCATAAAAAGTTGAAAGTTGAAGGGAGGTCAGCTTGGGCATGGGTTTAATGAAATACAGAAATGTAAATACTTTAACAAAATCTGAAATGAGGAAATTATAGTCATTAAACAATCATAATAATATTCATATTCGACGAACAGTACACTCAGAGAACAGATTTGTTGTCACAACCGAATTTTTTGGCAAACGAATATTGGTGGATGGACGTACAATCAATTTAATTTAACGCTACAACCGAATGCTGATTAGAAATATGGCAAGTTTCAGTAGGGGGAAGTGACAGTAAAATATATGTATTTCTACAGCAGGGTGTTTTTTTTTTATTTGACCAATGCTCAGGGGTTGTCCCCTATTATGCAATGCATTGCGATGGTGAGTGGAAAGTAAGCGAGTTCAGGGTGGAAAGAGGGAGTAATGTTTATCACATTGTATCTTCAAGCCCAGAACATCAGGAGCATCTTTTTAGGTTTTTTAGGTAAAAATCTTGTTTAACTAAAAAGAAAAATGTCCAGCTATTACTTATAAAGGGTGTCCCAAGAAGAACGCAATTTTTTAATCTGGCAACATTCGAAGTGTCATTGTTTGACATTTGAACAATTGTTATTGTTTGTTAGTAGAAGGTACGAGGTTAGTAAAAATGGAGCGCTACACGAAAGGGAGTTCGTTAATTTGGTATTGGAGAGACAACATGAAAATGCTGATTTTGCCGATAAAATCATCTTCAGTGACGAGGCCCATTTTCATCTTGATGGCTTCGTCAATAGGCAGAATTGTCGCATTTGGGGTGCGGAAAATCCTCGAGTGATTCACGAGAAGCAAATGCATCCTCAACGTGTCACTGTGTGGTGTGGTTTTTGGGCTGGAAGAATCATTGGACCTTTTTTTATGAAAATGAGGCAGGTCAAGCGCAAACAGTCAATGGTGTTTGGTATCGTGAAATGATAACCAGTTTTTTCTTGCCTAGAATTGAAGAAATGAATGTGGAGGGCATGTGGTTCCAACAAGACGGCGCCACATGTCATACAGCCAGAGAAACAATTCAATTGCTGCATCAGTCATTTCCCGGTCGTGTTATTTCGCGTTTTGGAGATCAGAATTGGCCGTCTAGATCGTGCGATTTAACACCATTAGATTTTTTTCTTTGGGGTTTTTTGAAGTCGATGGTTTACGCGAATAAGCCGACGACGACTCAAGCCTTAAAAGACGAAATTGGACGCTGCATTAATGAAATACCGCAGCATTCATGCAAAACGGTCATTGAAAATTTCATTAAAAGATCGCGTGCATGCCAGCAAAGCCGCGGCGGCCATCTGCACGATATATTGTTCCATACATAACCTCATTCTGTCTACTTTACGATATAATAAAGTTTCACGATTTTTTCTTAAATATCTGTGTTTTATTTAAAATTTAAAAATTGCGCTCTTCTTAGGACACCCTTTATAAAAGCATCAGCTATTTAAACAAATTATTGTTTTTTTGCTAAAGACTTAAACTACTTTGTTAACGCTGTTATTTTATGTATTAGAATACTTAATTGACATGTTTAAACCGTATTGTAAACGTATTTAATAACGGGCATTCGCCGATTTAAATATCAATTAAGTTTTAAGTGGTGTTTTTTGCAAGCCTTAATATTTACGATTCGATACGAAAAACGAAAAATTTGGTTGTCAAAAGTTGAGTTACTGTTGATTGGCCACGTCCTGCAGTATTTCAATTTTTAATAACACTTTTAAAAGAATAATTTGTTATAGCCGTTTAAGAACTTAAGCGTTACAGCTACAAATATAGGAATTTATCCAGACACCAAATTATTTTTTGGAGAGACCAGACCTTAGGACTTTTCCTTTATGCATGAAAGGTATCGGCACTCTCTGTATACGGATGACTTATCTATTGCGACTTTGATACCCAGTGTTAGTTATGAGTACTTCGAAATAAGCATCACTATTATAAATTTAAAATTTAATTATAAATTTAAACAATTTCTTTTATGTACAGGGTGTCCGTCGGCGACGAGTACTTCTTTGTTTGTTTATAATTCTTGATTAAATAAAAGAGAATGGATGTTATGTTGATGAAATTTTTATTTAATGTCAGCAATTATGTGCGGAATACAATATTAGATAAATGTCCGCCTCTGTTAGCCTCACAAATGCGAGCCCATTTGAGCCAATTTTTCATGACATTATCACACATTTCACGCGGTATTTCATTAATTTTTGTTTGAGTTGCTCAAGCGTTTCTGGTTTGTTTGCACAAACCTTGCCTTTCAACGAATCAACATCACTATTTTTTTTGAAAAAACTTCTTGTGGAAAGAGGTCTCGCACACGCAGAGAAAAGATATGGTTACACTATGGTCACCGCAACTATAATATGTTCTCTACAATAAAAGCATGTTTGTCACAACCATAGTATTTTTTTAATTTCTTAATTGATTACGACAATATTACTATTGCTAAAATGTAACAATAGTATTATTGGCAAATTTAGAACTGAAAATATGGTTGTAGCAACCATATAAACATGGTTGGTGCGACAAAGGTATTGTTGTTTAAAATTTACGTTAACAATAATATGATTACGGCAATCACACAGTATGGTTGCGACTATGAACATAACAAAACAGGTTTTATAGAGCATACATGTATGTGTGTGCGTATGTTATTTTGATATACAAAATAAACACATACACACGATACAGTGAATGGTTGTTGTCCATTAAGAAAAAAACAACAACAATCGGAAGGTAGTTCGAGGGATTTTTATTGTGTTTACTTTGTTCGGTGAAATACTCTAATACCGACTGGTTCTCGTTTATTTAAAATCTGCCTGCACTTAAGTACTCTATATAGCCATTGATCATGGTTTAATTACATTTGTTTTTTGGGGTCTACGGATGGTGAAGTAGCATTCACCCCTGCCGGGAACTAAAAGTATTTTCGACTGCCGTTGGAATATATATTTTTGTTTCTTGAATGGAAAGTTCAATAAAAACATGGCCTCAATTCTGGCTATAAACTTATTGTAATGCAATTTAATATAACTTGCTTGATAAAAATCTCAATTTTTGAATAACATTACCCAATCATATTAAGTATAAGTAATTTTGGGGATCACAGTATGAATGTGTGAATCATACTATGGTTGTAGGAATAATAGCATGGTTGCGTGTGAGTCATGCTATGGTTGTATGAGAAAAACACTATGGGTGTTAGGATCTGAATATGGTTGTGGAGATCATAGTATGGTTGAGTGTGAATCATACTATGGTTGTGGGGATCACAGTATGGTTATGTGTGAATCATACTATTGTTGTGAGGATCATAATATTGTTGTGCCACAACCATATGTGACGCGCAAAATAGAAAGGGACCTAAGGTCAAAAACCAGTTTTTTTCACGAGAGCCATTTTAAAGATTAGGTCCCTTTCTTTTTACGTCTACTTCACTTTCATAAAACGCGCATATCTCTGGGAGAGAACACTTTTGGGGCATGGGATCGGTCTCATTCGATGCTCAGATGTTGTCCACATCAAAAAAAAAGTGAAAAGTTTTGTTCAGGAGAGCCATTTTAAAGATTAGGTCCCTTTCTATTTGCGCTTAGAATCTTCGACTTCACTTGCCAAATATGAACTGTAAAGACTAATGTTTAACAAAATGGCGGCAAAACAAAGTAGTATACCTTCCCGGCGGACATCCTGTATAAACCTCGATAGGTGAGATCTCTGTTTTTAATTCCCGTTTTTTAATTTTTATTTTATATGTGACAGCGCATAGAGAGAGGGACCTAAGGGTAAAAAAATCAATTTTCATTTTTTTCTTTTTTTTATGTGGACAACATCTGAGCATCGAATAAGACCGATCCCATGCCCCAAAAGTGTGACCTGCCAGAGATATGCGCGTTTTATGAAAGTGAAGTCGACGATTCTAAGCGCAAATAGAAAGGGACCTAATCTTTAAAATGACTCTCCTGAACAAAACTTTTCATCAACTTTTTACTTTTTTTTGATGTGGACAACATCTGAGCATCGAATAAGACCGATCCCATGCCCTAAAAGTGTTCCCTGCCAGAGATATGCGCGTTTTATGAAAGTGAATCTTTAAAATGGCTATCCTGAACAACACTTTTCATCAACTTTTCACTTTTTTTTTTTCGATGTGGACAACATCTGAGCATCGAATGCGCGATTTATGAAAGTGAAGTCGACGATTCTAAGCGCAAATAGAAAGGGACCTAATCTTTTAAATGGCTCTCCTGAACAAAACTGTTTTTTAACCTTAGGTCTCTTTCTATTTTGCCTGTCACATATTAAGTATTAAAGAAAATAAGTACAAGCGGGGTTGTCAATCGCCATTGGGTAAATTTACACAATAAATCGTCTAAATGACGAAAAATCGTCACTTCCGACACCACTGTATTCTAGCACTCAAGACTCCCAATGACTTCTTCTTATTCCCTCACATCAGGAAAAAACTGCGTGGTCCATGCCCAAAGCAGCTGTTGAAACTTTCAAAAGCCATGTTTAAGAGGAGTGCCAATCGAAGTGGAAAAAGTGATTCGAAAATTGATGTACTAATCTTCACGGAGAATAATTTGAAAAACAATAAAATCATTTTCAATGACAAATTATTGCTTTTCTAATTGCTGGACTTAAAATATATATAGCAACCCTGGTATACTCTTTTTTCTTACGAGAGGTAAAAGCCAATCATTGTCATTTTTAATCAAAATAAAAAAACAATTTGCCTTAAATAATAATTCAGCCAGCCAATTTCTTAAATGTAACTGACAGCATTCCCCTTATAATCTTATCAAAGAAAAAGTCTAAAGGACAGAGGAAACCCATATTTGAAGAAGACTCACTACCTTCCCTCAGCAGTATTGACAAGACGATAAACGAGGTCTCCCCATTTCATAACATGGCCAAAAATAAATACTCATCGTACAAAAAAATTTCAAGGTCCCCTCCATGTCGTTGTTAGTTGCTGCTGTGACTTAAAGCCAAGGCACTGGTGCACCATTGGATTACCGATGTCTTGCCTGACTCTGCCTGGTTGGATGATGATGATGATGACAATATTATCCTTGAATTGCCTTAAGTCATACATTACGTGTATGCATGAAGGAGAAAAACAAGAAAAAAAACAAAACAAAAAAAACGCTAACGAACATCGACATGATTTAGAAAGAAGAAAGCGGAATAACCCAAGGATAAGATGATGAGGTTGTGTATATGTGGGGACACAGCAAGACCGACACCACCACCTTCGCTGCGCCACCTCTCTGGTGCAGACAAACAGACTGCACGAAAAACCGATTATTTATTTTCTATTGATTTTTTTTGGGTATATTTTCCTCTTTTTTTGTGTGGGCAAAAGCTGCATGTTTGTGTCTTTCTTCGAGTTCGGCGATAAAACAAACATCTCGAGGAGTAGGTTGGGCTTAAAAGCCTTAAGAAATAAAAAAACGAATAAAGCTGCGTTATTGTCACGAATCATGATAGGATTAGTTTTATTCTTACAATTCAAGACGACAAACGCCAGATATGTGAAATCGGCAATGAATGCAGGCAACCTTGAAAGTGTTAATGAAATCAGGAGCGTGCTTCAGTCTACTGCCAGCAGGGCTTTGTACCAGTACGGGTGTGTGTTAATGGTATCTCATTAGACAGGAACATAAATCAATGTCATGATGGGGCAGGAAAGGTGATGGCGAGCATTTTCTGAACTTAATGTAGGGGCTCATTTTGATGTAAACATTATAAAGTATACCAAAGGAGAATCACTAACTTAATTTAAACTAGTAAAAAACTTCACTTTTGGGAGCTCAGAAAAGCTAAAGCTCTAAATTTACCCAGCTTTAAAACTATCATCACTTTTAAATTTGTGAGAAAATTTCATTGTTGTTGATAAAAATCGGAAGCTATAAGATTGGTGGTGAGACGTGGCGTTTAGGGCCAATAGCTATCGGCCAATAAGCTTATTGAGTAATTTGGGTAAAATATTTGAAAAAGTTATACATAATCGACTTTCTGTTTTTACTCACATGTCCTCGGTAATAGCCAAGGAACAGTTTGGTTTCAAAAAACAACACAGCGCTGTGCACCAAGTAAATCGCATTGTATACATAGTAAAGGCTAATAAACAGATGAAACAATCAACAGACCTTATTATCTAAGATATTGAAAAAGCCTTTGACACCGTCTGGCACAATGGTTTAGTATATAAATTGCTTCAGAGTAATATGCCGAAATATCTTTGCGGACTGATCGCAAACTTCCTTGAAGATAGATCATTTGTTGTCGCTGTAAACGACACATTATCTTCCCCTAAATCTATCAGTACAGGCCTTCCTCAAGGATCGATACTATCTCCACTACTATACTCTATTTACACGTCCGATTTTTCTCCCCCTCTATACTTACGAGTTGCATACTATGCAGACGATACTGCACTGAAGCAAGCTGACAAAGGCGCTTTTAAAAAAAATGGAAAAGGGGTTTGTTGCATGTAGAAAATACTTCTTTAAATGGAAAATCAAAATTAACCCTAGTAAAACACAGAGCATTATATTCCCATATAACAACTCCCCAAAAAGATTACCAAACCGTCAATTACGTTTTGAAAATGATACCCTCAGTATTCAAAATGATGTTAAATATCTCGGCGTGTATTTGGATAAGAAACTAAATTTCACAAAACACATCAGCGAAACTTGTCAAAAATCGCTCAGAACGTTAAGAGCTCTTTGGCCCATACTAAATAACGCTCGGCACTTTGTATTAAAAATAAAAATTTGATATATAAAAGCGTCAAAAGACCAACATTGACTTATGCAAGCTCCATCTGGTCTAAAGCGGCAAAAACACATCGGAAGAAACTCCAGATAATACAAAATAAATGTCTAAAGATCATAAATAATAAGCAGTGGCGATACTCAACACAACTCCTTCACGACGAAACCGGATACGAACTCTTAGATGACTTCACACAGAGAATGAATAATAAGTATTTTGAGAACAATGAGAATTCTTTTTATCAACTGATAAGAGAATGTAGAGATTTTGCTTGATAGCAACTCCGAAAATTCACCAAATAGAAAACGATGTGTATCTAATATACTATTCCTTCAGGATAATACATTGGATACATATATATTTTCTAAAGATATTTGAAACCCCTTTAGTTGTCATATAAAGGTTTTCCTATTTTTCCTTTAAATATTCTTAATAAATTAAAATCCTTCAATATGTGTAATTAGAAATCTCATTTGCTGTAATATCTTTAGATAAAATCTCGATAATGTATGTATATAAGTAAAAAAAACTGTTAATAAAGATGTTTTTAAAAATGAAAAAAAAATCAATTTCAATGAGACCCAAGAAACTATCATGTGTAAGTTTCATTAATCTTAATCTGAACTGATTTCCTTCAATTTCAATAACGTCCTTTTTTAGGCCAAAAAACTCACTCATGCTTAGTTTTTATCAAGATTTGAAGAACGATGTGGATTCTAGAGCTAAATAAATAAAATCGGATGAATATATAAAGGGTGGTCCATTTGAAATCTTAAATGTGACATACCGATAACTTTGACATTAAAAGGTAGAATAACTTTCATTTTTATTCTCTGGTTTATGTTGGATATTTGCAAAATGGGACGCTATATGCTCGAACGAAATTGGGAAATATTTAAAACTTACTTTCATGGTATAATAAAGAAGGTATAGTCATTAGCCCAACAACAACACAAATAGTTTGCTAGATTGTCAAAGTCATTTGAAAGAGAATGCCAAAACTAAATTTTTGTGAATGTTGATGATAATTGTTAATTTTGGATAAAGAATTTTTCCAATTTGTTTTCAAAAATTTTTTTTCTTCTTATTTTCTTTATTTCTTCTTATTTTAATCTATTTACAGAGGAAACAATAAGCAAATTTCCTATAACACTTAAGAGTAACAGAAAGTTAAGTTCCAATAAACTTAACAAGTATGCAGTACTAGAATTTATAGTTTGACATTTACGAGGGCGGTTCGGAAAGTTCTTAGCCTATCAATGAAAGAGAATAGTTAGTTTTTCAAAAATATTTTTATTTTTCAATATAATCTCCTGAAAGTTCAATACACTTAGTCCAAAGCTTATCTAGCAATTCTATCCCTTGATTAAAATAGTTTTCCTCAAGGTCTTCAAAATAGTGGTTTACAACTGTAATAGCATCTTCATTTGAGGTAAAACGCTTGCCAGCAAGGAATTTTTTTGGATTTGGGAACAGGTAAAAATCACTGGGAGCTAAATCAGGAGAATAAGGTGGGTGGTCAAGCAACTCGTACTTTAATTCGTTGATTTTAGCCATTGTTAAAACACTCTTGTGCGCTGGTGTGTTGTCTTGATGATAAATTATTTTTTTGTGTTGTAAGCCAGGACGTTTTTCTCGAATTTGTACATTTAATTGATCTAAAAGGTTGCAATAGTACCCTGAATTTATTGTTTTACCCTTTTGCAGATAGTCAATCAATAAAATACCTTTGAAGTCCCAAAAACCGTTGCCATAACCTTACCAGCCGATTGAATTGTTTTTGCCTTCTTTGGGGCACTTCCCCCAGCTTCAGTCCATTGTTTGGATTGTTCTTTTGTCTCTGGAGTATAGTGGTGGATCCATGTTTCATCAACAGTTATGAAACGACGCTTAAAATCCATTTTATTTCGCTGAAAACAAGCCAAACAAGCTTGAGAAATGTTCATTCTTATGCGTTTTTGGTCGACTGTTAACAAGTACGGCACCCATCTTGCAGAAAGCTTTTTCATCTGTAGTTCTTCATGCAAAATCAAATGGACTCGATCATTTGAGATGCCCATGATATTAGCTATTTCACGCACTTTTATTCGTCGATCATTTAATAGCATATCATGCACTTTGGCTACAATTTCTGTTGTTGTTGCTGTTTTTGGACGTCAACTACGTGGTTTATCTTCAATGCTTGTACGACCACGTTTAAATTCAGCAACCCAATTTTTTACTGTTGCATATGAAGGAGCACTTTCACCTAACACATTCACCATATCGTTATGAATTTCTTGTCACGATAAACCTTTTTTATGTAAATATTTAATGACACCACGCATTTCTAATTTTTCCATTGTAAAAAATTCGCGGATCCGTCTTTTGTGAACAACTGTTTCTATATGAAGGAGTTGCCAGATCGAAACACATGTGTTCATAGCAGAGATGGAAGTTTCCAAAACACTTAACTTTTTTCTGTTTATACCGCGCTTTTTGTGCTAGGCTAAGAAGTTTCAGAACCGCCCTCGTATGTTAAAAAGATAGATCTAAAATGTGTAACCTTTTTAATCTTCTCAATTCATCGCTGTCATCTAATAGACTAATGGCTAATATATTACAAAGATTGCTTAATCTATCGAGATAGTTAGCGCTACGCTTTTTTAATTCATCTTTCTTATAACCCATGGTGCGTTAACTAATAATCTAAGTGTTTTATTTTGGTATCTCTGCAATATTTCTAGATTGGAATTACTAGCAGTTCCCCACAACTCCAAACAGTAGGTCCACACTGGTTTCAGTATTGTTTTGTATAGTATTACTTTATTCTCAAGGCTAAGTTGTGACTTAGATCCTAGTAGCCAATGCATTCTCTTCGTCTTTATATTTAGTTGGTGTCGTTTAAATTTGACATGCTCTTTTCATATCAATCTTCTATCAATGTGAAGGCCAAGGTATTTTACGCTTTCAGCTATGGGAATGTTAGATCCATTTAACATTAACGGTGGGCAATTTTCCTTTCTTAAAGTTTATGTGACATGAGTTGATTTGTGTGTGTTGACTTTAATGTTCCATTTATTTAACCAGTTTTGAATTGAATCAAGGTGCCTGCGTTAGAACTGCATTAGAAGCCTCCGCTGGATTTAGGTGTGTTCCTAAAATTGCCGTATCATCGACAGATGTTGCAATAATTACGTCAGTATTTGAAGGCATGTCGGATGTAAAAATTGTGTATAATACAGGATCATTACACTACCCTGAGGAACACCTGATTTCATTATACCTTTTTCCGAGTCCTCGTCGTTAACGCTGACGTAAAAGCATCTATCATGTAGATACGACTTTAAAAGAAGGTAAAGGGGTAGGTAAAACAATCTTTAGCTTGTATAGTAAGCCACTATGTCAGACTCTGTCAAAGGCTTGCCTGATGTCCAGAAATACTGCCGAACAATATTGTTTGTTTTCCAGTGCATCTCCTATTGTCTTAACGACTCTGTGGCATTGTTCGCGAATCCCATGACTTTGGCGAAATCCAAACTGATGATCGGGCAATATTTTCAGATCGTCAAGAATAGGAGACATTCGTTGCTCGTAGAAAGAGCCTTTCAAATAGTTATGAATGTAAAAAAATTTTCAGAAAAAATTAAAAAAGCAAAATGTCATCTAAGGAAGCATCTGAACTGATTCCAAGGGTGGAAAAGGGTCATCACCCAGCTTCAGTCACGGTTTGGTGGGGTGTCTGTTACGATGGGGTCACTGACCTGCATTTCTGCGAACAGGGAGGCAAAACATCGGCCAAAGTTTACCAAGAAACCGTTTTGGAAACTGCTGTGAAACCTCTTAAAAATTCCCTGTTCCAAAACCAGCCATGGACTTTCCAGCAGGATTCTGCGTCGGCCCATAGGGCTAAAACGTCCAAGGCCTGGCTTCAAAACAATTTGCCAGCGTTTATTTCATCTGAAGAATGGCCCTCAGGCAGTCCCGATTTGAACCCATTGGATTACTAATTGTGGACGGTTTTAGAGGACAAGGTTTGTCACAAAAGATACCCCAACATTGGGTCTCTTAAGACTGCTTTGGTTCGAGCTGTGGCCAATTTTCCAAGATACGAGGTTCGTGCAGCTATTGACGATTGGCCAGTGCGACTTAAGGCGCGTGTAAGGGCAAATGGCGGACATTTCGAAAAAGTTGATTCTTTCTGGATACAATATACATCAATAAATATATTAAAAAATATTTGGTCCAAAAACATTCAGTACTTTTTATTTTACAGCATAAAACGTGTGTAACAGTATTTATGACCCTACTAAGTATTTTGATTGCAAGCTCAATTTGGCAGCAGACGCCAGGAGGGACGGACAGACAGAAGACGTTAAATCGAATCAAAAGGTGAATCTGACTCGATCGTTAAATTTAAAACTGGGACTAACTAAAATATTTTTGGTAGTTTCGTATTCGGTTCGTGCAAGTTCTGAATTTTCTTTGTATTTTTTTACAACAAGCAAAAATTGGAAAAACCTGACCGCGTAAACCGATATGTTGGGTTTAAGCTAAGAAATCGACTGTCGGGTTTGGGCATAAAAACTGGAATTTCTGTTTTAGACACTCTATGCGGGATATAAAAATATGTGTAATTATAAAATCTGTAGATACTCTGAAGACAATACGAGTAGCCCTTACAGTATGTAAATGTTAAAAAAAAAAAACAATTAAATAAATTTCCTAAGTAAATACAGAAATAATTAAATGATTTCAATATATTTAAGCTTTAGGATAAAAAGAAAGGAAAGAAATATCTATGAATGTCACACAATAAATCTTTCTTTCATTTCAATAAAAGACGATCTTTTCGAACCGCTTTATCCACCCTAACGTGCATGAGTAACATCAATTCTGCGCTTTTCTGCTTATGACATTCGTCACATTGAATTCGAGTGTTGCTTATGTGTTGTGTCTACTGGCTGTGGTTTTTTCCATCATTCCTACATTTTGTTTTTGGATCAATGAACGCTTTATGGTAATGAAAAAAAGCTTAAATAAGCCAGAAAGGAATAATAAGCAAATGGATGAGTGATACAAAGGAATATTGATATTCCCTGAACAAACAAAAAGAAAAAGAGAATTAATATCCGAAATTAAACAAATGCCAGAGTACTGACGAAATGTGGCAGCGAATTCTTCGGGTTTGGTTTTTATATTTCGTAATTAAATGTACATATCTGTGACGAAGACAATCAATAAAGACTCACATGATAATAGCTCACGCAAAAATATAATTTTAATGCAAATTTTCGAGAAAAAAAATCGATTTGCAAGAAGTTTTGAGGGGTGGAGGGATGGTACGAGTATGTAAAAAAATAAAGTATTAAACAAAATCGCATGTGTTAAACATAGCCTCATGTGAATGAACCATTAAAAGAATATAGGGAAATGTATATTAGGGTGGGTTGTAAAAGAATAATAATAGGTTATTGTCAATGTGGGGTTACATTATTCTCGGGTTATAGATTGTTAAGATCCAAACCATATTCAAAATGCCTTCCAAGTTGCCGACAGACATTTCCCACAATATAAATCACCTACCCAATCATCGGGATCTATTGCCTTTAGCCGGCTCTGAATGGCTAATGCTTAGAGAAGCGATTATATGGCATAGAACGTCCAACCCAATACGCCGATATTCGCGAGTGGAAAAACGGGAATACGAAACATATAAGGACTCCGTAAAAATTGTCCGGGCCCACACAAATGGTTTCCCATATATACCTCTAGATGGATACCTCTATATGTAACGCGCAAAATAGAAAGGGCCTAAGGTTAAAAACCAGTTTTGTTCAGGAGAGCCATTTTAAAGTTTAGGTCCCTTTTTATTTGCGCTTAGAATCGTCGACTTCACTTTCATAAAACGCGCATATCTCTGGGAGGGAACACTTTTGGGGCATGGGATCGGTCTCATTCGTTGCTCAGATGTTGTCCACATCAGAAAAGGAAAAAAAAATGAAAATTGATTTTTTTACCCTTAGGTCATTTTCTCTATGCGCTGTCACATATGGACTATATCAAAAAAAACCTTTGTGACTCAAATCTGTCCATAATTACTTTGTCAATTGTAATTCAGGGTGGAGCGCGATTATTTGCTTTTTTGCACTGCAGGCTGTGGCGACACTGTTGGCCGAAGAGAGTGGGGAGTATGCGTGGCTTAGAGTGGCTGATGGGAGATTTGTATTCGTCTGCATTTTAGTTGTCATCATGCATTGGACACGTGAGGAGAGGTCATTTTGTGTTGGAAGCGTATTTTTTAAATGCGCACTCGATTATTGCAGTGCAGCATGCTTTACGATTCGCTGTTCCCCCGACGCGGACGTTTCCTGGACAGCAATCAATTACAAATTGGGTAACTTCATTAAGAACAGCAAGGAATGTGTCATGTGTACGAAGGGGACCTGAGAAAAGGATTACAACACCATAAAACATCGAGAGTTAGACCAGCAGTACTGCAATCTCCGAAACGCTCTGTTTGGAAGCAATCACTTGCTCTTGGCATTTCCTGGTTTTTTTCAGCCGGCTCTTGAGGCAATGCAATTAGAGGATACATGGCGAGGGTTACCATAAATTGTTTGAGGCAAATGTTACCTGGACGGCTTATCTCTTTATGGGGTGATGTGAACTGGCACGCTCACCAGACTAAGCCCCCTGCGTTTTTTTCCTTTGGGGTTACCTGAAGTCCATGGTGTATATCAACCGTGTTTAAAACCTTGGAAGACCTAATTATATATTGAAATATTGAAGCTGAAATTGGCAGAATCCTTGTTAGAGTTCATGAAACCTTCAGAAAACATATGCAGCAGTGTGTGGATAGCGAAGGTCGACATTTGATACACTATTTAAAACCATGTAATTTAAAAATTCCCTTACTGTTCAATATAATTAATATATGAAACAAAATTGTCTAAGGTCCATAATTTTGTTTAGCTCGTTTGTTTTATTTCTGTCTGTTGTTTTTACACATTGAACAGGGATTGACCGGCTCAAGACCTCTTGCTTCTATATTTAAATAGAAAGCAAGTTTTTTTACAACACGTTGTAAAAGAAATCTATTGATGGCTATCGATGTGGAGTCTCTTTAGAGGTGGCAAGAGTGAGTTGTATTTTCGTGGGCAATTGCGTGAAGAAAACTTGAAAAGTAAGGTTTACAACATTAGTTCTCATTCGTTTGGGAATAGCCTGGCCTTATAGAGTTCGGTTTTACTTTCAACAATTGCAGCAAGGCTTTCTGAAGAGGGTTGTCACGGGCCCGAAATCATGATAAAAGTAGTGTGCAGCCACGAAAATCAATGTCACTTTGCCATTTTGTTAAAAACTTGCTTTCTTTTTAAATATAGAAGCAAGAGGTCTTGAGCCGGTCAATCCCTGTTCAAGGTCCATAATTTTTTTATTTCATTCCCACATTAGCAAACTTCCGCGCTCCACCCTGTTTAATATACCAAATTTGATTAAACTCGGAATTAAGATGGATGTTCTGGAGCGATTGTGTGTTATATCAGGACAGATCTTTGCACTGGGGCTACATCAAAACGTAGACCGGTATAACCGTTCGTAATGAACTGTACCCAATTTCATTAAATTGGATGCTTTAAGTAGGTTTTAGAGCTAGAGGTAGACATAAAATCTGTTGAACATATGTGTGAGAGTTTTATTTAAATGTTAACCGATTTTCATTAGTCTTTTTTCAAAAAACTTACTTTTGCAAATTTCTTGGAAACAATTGCGACCGGTAGTTTAAAAAAAGCTTTAGAAAGACAGCAGACAGACGAATGGGTGGACAGACAGATGTCGTAATATCGAATCAACTGGTGATTCTGTCTCGAGTGGTCCAAAGGTGGACCTAGCTTTAATATAAAAATAATATATTTTCATTGCTTTTACATACAACAACTAAAAAACGAAAACCGGAAAACCGACAGACAAAAACCGGGTAACCGACTATTTTTTCAGACATAAAAACCGGAATGTCGGGTTTCGGTTTTGGACAATCTAGTTCTCTCTAACTTTTACTTAATGGGCAACACGAGAATAAGCGATGGGACCACCAATAATTTGCAAACATTTTGTTACTGTCACCAATTACACAGTGTGACAGAGAAAAATTACCTGGAAAATGGTATTATTTTTCTTGTGCTTATAGATCTTGTTGAGTACAACAAAAAACCGGTTTTGAAATTTCCCAAACACCTCCAGAATCTGGAGTTTCGGGTAAAGCTCGGTTTTTCGGACCTTACGCACTTAACTTGGTTGAATATTTACCGATTTTAAGATTTTCGGCTGATTTGGAGAAAAGAAACTGCGACCTTTCGAATGGTGTATACGTTTTTAAAAGCACACTGAACAAAATCTGCGTATTTTTCCTCATTTTTTTTTTTAAATTTTGTAATTTTTTAACTTTGGATGCGTTTTTACACAGAAGTTTTTTTAAAGGAACAGAACAAGTTTTGTACTAAATAATAAAGAGAGTGTTCATACAATTCGGTGTCAATTTTTAAAATCCGAAAGAAACTGATTCAGTTATTTTATTAGACAACATTTTTTGAAAAAATACAATTATTGGCAATACTACTCAGAAATGTTTGTTTGACCATTTTCTTTAAAATTAAACGTCTTCAGTATCCCGTTTAAGTGACCAGCAATGTTCGGAAATCATTTTTATGTAATCTTTTCAATCAAAACGTTTTTCCATTGTAATTATTTCTTGATGAAGGTGTTCGCCTTGTTCATCACTGAACTGGTCCAGGTTTTCTGGGAAGAAGTCTAGATGTGAATGGAGGAAATGAATTTTAATTGACATGTTGCAGCCCATTTCACTCAAAAATACATCAACATTCGCGACATAGTTGTCGCTTCTGTGATTACCAAGAAAGTTATCACAAAGTGCAACAAAACTCTTCCTTGCGCGTTTCTCAACGGAACTGAGCTTGTTGATAAAACTCTCATCTTTCATAACTTTACGAATTTGAGGTCCAATGAACAAGTATTAGATCTGTGAAGAAACTAATACTATATTTAATATTGGCCTAGCTTCGCAAAAAGCTTCACCGTTTACATCAAGTTTTTTTTACAATTTGTTTCATGTATCCTAACTTTAGATGCAGTGGTGGCAGAACAACCTTATCAGCTGTAAATAATGGGGGGTCTCCAACGTTTTTCTTGCTTTACGATCTTATTTAAGATATGTGTCACGAGATGGCCATACCTTGCGATCGTAACGATTTGGTACACGACTATCCCATTCACAAAGATAACATGAATATTTTGTATAACCACCTTGCATACCAAATAAAATTGTCAAAACCTTTAAATCAGCGAAGACTTTCCATTTATGCAAGTCATATTTGTATTTGGTTCATAACTTCATTCGTTTCTCTTGTTCTAGTCTTATATGCGATTGGAACAGATGGTAATCGATTTTTGTTATTCAGTAAAGTCGCTTTTAAGCCTAATAATTGCAAATTTTATATAAAAAAATTAAAATCTATTAAAATCAATATGTTTGTTGAATACGTACTTTACATGAACCGTCAATGAAAAGTCGCCATTCGTCTGCTCGCTGAGAAAAAACATGGTTACTATATGGCCACGGCAATAATAATATGTTCTCCGTAATAAAAGTATGTTCGTCGCAACCATAGTATTGTTTAATGAATTTAATTTTAAAAATAGTATGATTGCCGCAAAATTAATATTGTTGAAATGTAACAATAGTATTATTGCCAAATTTAATAATGAATATATGGTTGCAGCAACAAGATAAATATGGTTGGTGCGACAAAAGTATTATTTTTTGGGTTTTATGTTACCAATAATATGATTACGGCAATCATACTGTATGATTGTAATTCTTCCTCATTTAAAAATGTTTTTTAGAACAATATTATTGTTACAAATTTAATGCGATAGTTGTACTTTTTATATGGAAATTAAAAATTTTCAAACAAACTGCTTTTGCTTTGTTTAACTCAAATATTTTTATTAAAAAAGCTTACGTATTTTAAACTGATTATTTCTACTGTTAAATAAATCTCTTCTATAATTTTGAATATAATGTATTTTTAAATAATTTTCACAATTGAAATCTATTGTTGACAACTTCACCCAATGGTTGTAGAAACCATAACATGGTTACGTGTGAATCATACTATGGTTGTGAGGATCATACTATGGTTGTATGTGAAACACAATATGGTTGTGAGGATCATAATATGGTTGTGGAGACCATAGTATGGTGCAGTGTTAATCCTACTATGATTGTGTGGATCATAGTATGGTTATGTGTGAATCATACTATTGTTGTGAGGATCAAAGTATGGTTGTGAGGATAATAGAATTTTAGTATTTGATATGAGGGTCATAATATTGTTGTACCACAACAATAGTATTATACTCTTCGTATATTGTCACTACAACCATACTTTTTTTCTACGTGTACCTTATAATTGTGACTTAATGATGAAAACTTTTAGGCACACCAGCGCAATATATGAAATCACTGTCATTTTCACTAGTCTTAAAACTGAAATTCAAACATATTCAAAGTTTGGGTACATCAGCGCAATACGAGTATATGAGATTACTGTCATTTTCACCAGTCTCAAGACTTTCATTAAATAACAATGTCCGGTCACTTCTTCTACAGAAAGTTACACGAAAATCTTCTTCCACCAAATTCCACAGCCTTAATCGCGACCCAAGGATTTCAGCCTGTCGTTTTGGCAAACATAAACCGCGAACGAGATCGCAAATTCCAGCTTACATTCGAGATCGAAAATTACAGCTTACACTCGGTTGTACTGATAAAATACTCGAGTTGCAGTTAACCTCAATTATTTGCCAAAAAAAATCGATTGTGGCAACGAATCTGTTCTCTGTGTGTAGATATTCGGTAGAGTAATGTAACAAACCTATTGTATCAGCACTACGACATCGCATCTTTTTACAAAGACATACACACCTAGGACACTTTTCTGCACCAAAAGCTTACCCATATTCCCATATAGATATGACATCCTTTTTTCAAAGAGATTGTAAATCTTCCCACTGAAATATACGATCATTGATACCCACACAATTTATAGATTTAAGGGTCACTTCATACGCATATATTCTTATATACGCCATCAATCATTTTTGCACTAAATTGCGATGCCATAACATTTCCTAAAAAAAATTAATGCAAAATATACTTTTGACAGTGATTGATTAGGCGGAGCCGAGAAAACTTATTGCCAAAACATTTGCACACAAAACCGACCCTTAAACGTGGTCTTGCTGTGCATTTTCCTGAACGCACATTTTCCCCCAATGCCTCCAGGCATTAATTGCAGCTTTTGTCCTCACAGCGGGAAAGGACTTTTTACGCAACGCTTCAAACGAATCGATTAGGATGATTTTCATAAAATAAAAAACAAAACAAAAAAATAAAAAAACGGTGCCAATAATTGGTATAGTCAGCGTCTTGGAAGAAAATACTCATTACACAGGGCAACACACATTTGAGGGCAAAAGTTTTGTTAATGGCTTGATTTATGCCATACGAGGGCTGCTTTACATATTTCTGACCTAATAATGAAAATGCGAATATTTATCATCAAAAATTGTTTTTATTGTTTTCAAAGTACTCTCCGGCATGATTTATCCACTTTTGCATGCGCTCAAACCAATTGTCGAAGCAATTTTCCACTCCGATTGAGGCACCTCCAAAGCATGGTTTTTGAACGCTTCAACGGCATCTTCTGGCAACGAAAATCGTTGACCACGCATTTTCAATTCGCCATTTTAGCCGGTCAAAAAGGCGCTGGTTTAAGCCGATGTGTGAGAGCTCGCATTGTCAGGGTGCACAATGATTCGTCTTCTCTTGTTCGTTTTGCGGATTTCTCCGCACACTTCAGACAAACATATTGTGGTGTACCACTCAGAATTGACCGTCCTACGTTACTCAAGCAGAACAGTCGCCACATGACCAGTTTTGCCAGAGAAACAGGCGACCATTTACTTCGAAGTGCTTCTTCCACGAACAACTTTTGTTAGTTTGGCTTGTCTTCGAAGACCAACACGGTCGATTGCTGTTTTGTTTCGGGCTCATACGCATAGATCCATAACTCTTCACCTGTGACGATCTTATAAAAGTCTTTTAAAGCACCGCGATCGTATGTTTTCAAAATTTCTTTGCATTAATTTACACGAGCCTTTTTTGGAGCGATTGTCAAATTGTGCGGGATCCAACGAGAACAAACCTTTTTTACGGCCAGCTGTTCATGCAATATCGAATGTATGCTGGTGAAAGAAATGCCCACGGTATGTCACATGACGATCTTGCATTATCAGTTCACGCACGGCATAAATGTTCTGTGGCACAACGGCCGTTTTTGGACGACCTTCACGACCTTCGTCTTTATGCGAACGTCGGCTACGATTGAATTTATTAAACCAGTTTTTCACAGTGCAGTGGGATGGTGCTCCATCGCCATACAAAGATTTAAGTTCATCGATGCACTTTTGTCGTGACAATCCACGTCGAAAGTTGTAAAAAACGATCGCACGAAAATGTTCACGAGTTAATTCCATTTTTTTGCCAAATTGGTTTTTTAAGTCACTGTAAACAACACGTCAAAACGTTCCGAGTATGTTTATGCTAAAAAATTTCAAGTTTGGAAATGTCAGATGGCGCCAGGCAACACTTAGTGTTGCTTAGGCCAGACATATATATAGCAACCCTCGTAACAAGTTTTGCCAATTTGGCTCAAGTTTTTGAGTTATCGCATCGTCCAGTTTTTGGTTCAAAGTGAATGTTATGAAACTTTGAGTTGGCTACATATCGGTTAACCGAACTGAATATTGGTATAGTGTCTTAAGCAAAGTTTTAGCTATTGAATAGAAGATACTCACCCGAGAAAAAAGTATCTGCAGCCTCAAAGTCACAAAAACCCATCTTTTTAAGTTGTTTTTTTTCTTCTATTCAACAGCTACAACTTTGCATACGACACGATTCCGTTCGATTTGCATATATATTTAAGTATCAAAAAAGTTCAAAAATCCACTTTGAACCAAAAAATGTACTATGCGGCGATAACTCAAAAAGTTGAGTCAAATTGGCAAAACGAACTACTCCATAAATCATGTTTTGGGATTTACTTTCAAAACTTATGCCCGAGACGATGACCAAAAAATGTTGCACTGTGTTATGATGGATGGATAATAAGGTTTGAGAGTCGTGGTTAAAGTATTGTCAAATTAAGGAAGCACACAGGCAATATTAAATCCTTGGCATTTTTGGAGTGTTTTTTGGTTATTAATAGAAAGCAGCAACAATTATAAACTAAGTAAAGTTCGGCCAGACCAAATGTTACATATCATTTACAGCAATATGATTTCAATAGTCTCATGGTTCCATTTATCGCAAGTCATTATTTTTTATATTAACCACAGATTGGCAGATTCTTTGAAAAACACACATACGAGGGCGACCGCAAAACTAACTGGCCTGTTTTACGAGCAACTTTTTTGTTTTTGTTTGTTAAAAGCAATCTTATATAAGCCATCTGTCAAAATTGCCGAAATATTTAATGATTATTTTCTTTGTTACCGGTGATTGAAGTAAACAAGTTTTATAATTTTTGAAAAATTGAAAATAAAGAGTTTCGTGCGGTAATTAAACACTTTTATATGAAAGGTTATACGCCACAATTAATCAAAGATGAATTGGATTCTGTTCATGGTGATAATGCACCATCATACTCCACCTTGAAATCCTGGGTTCAACAATTTAAAATGGGTCTTTCAAGTACGGAAGATGAACAACGCTCTGGAAGACCGAAAACTGCTACTACTATTGAAAACATTAGAAAAATATTTAATGAAGTGACTAAAGATAGACGAATAAAGCTCAGAGAACTTGCTGATATTGTTAAAATACACAAAAAACAAGTTTGGAGTATTTTACATGATGAACTCCACATGAAAAAGCTATCCGCAAGATGGGTGCCGCGTTTGTTGACTTTGACCCAAAAAATCGTCCGTTGGACCAATTCCGAGGAGCTTTTAGCGATTTATCAGCGTAATCCAATAGAGTTCTTGCGCCGATTCATAACTGTTGATAACACATGGATCCATCACTACATCCCAGAATGCAAAGAACAGTCAAAACAATGGATCAAAACAATGGTAAAAGTGGTCCCAAGAAGGCGAAAACTGTTAAGTCAGCAGGAAAAGTAATGGCCACAGTATTTTGGGATGCAAGGGGTATAATATTTATTGATTATCTTGAGAAAGGAAAAACTATAAATAGTGAATATTATTGTGCATTATTGGATCGGTTGAGTGAAGAAATCAAGATAAAACGACCGCATTTAGAAAAAAAAAAGTTATTTTTCATCACACACTTCATTTTCTGCATTTTTAACTCAACAAAAACTGGCCGAATTACGATTTGAAATTGCTCCGCATCCACCATATAGTTCAGATTTAGCTCCTTCTGATTATTTCTTGTTTCCAAATTTAAAAAAAATTCGAAAATGTTCACGAGTTAATTCCATTTATTTGCCAAATTGATTTCCAAATTTAAAAAAAATTCTCGCTGGCAAAAAATTTTCGTCCAATAGCGAGGTTATTGCTGAAACTGAGGCATATTTTGAAGGTCTTGAAAAATCTTATTTTTCGGATGGAATTAAAAAACTTGAAAAACGTTTGATGAAGTGTATTGAGTTGGAAGGAGATTATGTTGAAAAATAAATAATAATGATTCCAAAAAAACGGTTCTTTTTATGTTAGGCCAGTTACTTTTGCGGTCGCCCTCGTACATGTCCAGGAAAAAATTAAAAGAGCATTTACTGAAAAAATTGCATTAAACAAATGGCTTAGAGTCAATAATAATCGAATTATTTTATTTAAAAAACATCTATTTAGCCAAAAAAAAAACACTTAAACAACCCTTTTTGGTTATGATGAAATTTTAGATATAGAGAACAATAATTGGTTACAACAACACAATTTTTGCAAGTTTATTGGTTGCCACAGGCTCCAATTATGGCAACTAAATACCTTTTTTGCTCTTCATTAGTTGTGTGTACAATACGACAACGATTATAAACATTTGGCGATTGCAAAGGAAATTCTTGTTTTCCAAGGGAATTATTGTAGTTCTAATCGATTTCGAACCAGTTTTTTCTCTGTGTGTGCTTATTATGGTCCTATTAGGGTTCGAGCATGTATGACTTGCACGAGAGTTGCACGCATTACCCTTTAAACTGACTCTTTAAGCACTATCGAAAATTAAGCGTGAAGGCCCAGTTTAAAAATGTCAGAATTAATTTCAAACATTGTCTCTTTATGTCCTCCCTGCATTCTCGCTTTTTTGACTAAAACCATACAATATTTCCATCCACGATTGGTTTGACGTAGAATGCCAAAATGTCTGCTGAGCTGGGTACGTATGTACGAGTAAATTTACCTGGGCTACGTGTTTATTTAGACGTGAATAAATGATTTTATGTATCTATCTACGGCAAATAATCTTAACTTGATTTTCGTTTCATCTTTCTGTAAATAGGAGCTGAACACAAGTGATTGTATACGGAATTGCCTGTGTGTATGTATTCGTGTATCCAGTAGATACTTGGAAAAAAGGGACAAAGTGTGTGTGTATAAGGTACGACGACAGGAGTTTACCTTTTTTGTTGTTGTCTATTTATGTCGGATTTTTACGTTTGAAACTTTGAAACTACGCAGTTTTTTAACTTTGTTGTATAACATACATATATTATTATCCTACCTCAACATAACCTAAAGTACAGACACAAAGGACACACTCACATATAAATATAGTATGTACATATATATACATATACTATATACTTGTAGATATTTCGAAGAAGTGCTTTGCCCCAGTCCTTGCTTACACAATACGAGATCCGTAATGAAATTTTACCACCCTTATTTAGCCAAGTACTTTGATACACACACACACACACATATGAATGTTTGTGTGTGTGTATGCTTCAGAGTGGTTGTAACATTATCTGGATTTCCTGCTTTTATGAGTCTATGTTTTTCCCCCCACATTGCTGCTGGCGATTCCTTACTCCGAAAATCCTGAATACCCCGAAAAAGCATAACACCGACTAAAATCCTTATCACTTCTTCTCCTTGTTATTCTTCTTTTTCTAGGCTTGTTTGTTTGTATGTGCTGCGTCTGTGTATATAAGTATGTGTAGCATACTGAACGATGCTAAATCTCGAAAATAAAATAGAGAAGGAAAAACAAAAACACATCCGACATTCATTTGGCACGAATCTTTGCTATCTTTGATCACTTCTCAGGGCAAGACGTTAATAACATCGCCAAGTAGGCAGACTTAGTCTGGAGGACTCTGAAACAGTTGAAAGACATTTTCAGAAAAGATGTTGAATAGGTTGGGATTGGATTAAATGAACTTTATAGAACTTGAGCGGCTGCAATCAAATGACTTTTGAGGAACTCCAATTAAATGTTTAAAATAATTTGAATACTATATCAAAGATATACTACTTACACAATTTCCTCAATAAACAGGGTGGCTGATGAAAGCTGACGAATCTGGTTAATTTTTATTTTATTTTGCAGATTGATTTTTAGATTTGACAAAAATGGATAACTAGGACACTGAAACAAGAATTTGGATTGTCCGCCGCTATCAAGCACTGGAGTTTGTAGTTTCGGTTCAAAGAGAGTATAGGCTTACGTTTGGCGGCAATCCTCCGAGCAACTGGACCATAATGAGACTTGTTAACAATTTTGCCGAGCATGGGACAGTCAACAGAAGACCTTACCATCGAAACCCTACAGTTCGGAGAGGGAAAATATTCGCAACTGTAGCTGCAGCTATACAAAAGCAAACCCACACCGTCGATTGCTGTTTTGTTTCAGGCTCATACGCATAGATCCATGATTCGTCACCTGTGACGATCTTATAAACGATCGTATTTTTTCAAAATTTCTTTGCACCAATCGACACGAGCCTTTTTTTGAGCGATTGTCAAATTGTGTGGGATCCTGGTGTTCATGCAATACCGAATGTATGCTGGTGGAAGAAATGCCCAAGAATGCCTCTATCACACGGTATGTCACATGGCGATCTTGCATTATCAGTTCAAGCACAGCATCAATGTTCTCTGGCACAACGTCGGTTTTTGGACGACCTTCACGACCTTCGTCTTTGAGCGAGCGTCGGTCACGATTGAATTCTTAAACCAGTTTTTCACAGTGCTATAGGATGGTGCTTCAGTGCCATACAAAGATTCAAGTTCATCGATGCACCCTTGTCGTGATAGTCCACGTCGAAAATTGTGAAAAATGATCGAACGAAAATGTTCACGAGTTAATTCCATTTTTTTGCCAAATTGATTTTTTCAAGTAAACACTGGTAACAACACAAATGATGGCCGTACGTCAAAAGTACGTTTATGCGTTCTGAGTACGTTTATGCTAAAAAATGTCAAACTTTTCAATGGAAATGTCAGATGGCGCCAGCAACACTTAGTGTTGGCCAGAAATATATAGCAACCCTCGTATCTTTGCGTTATCATTTATGTCATTTACACGCAGAGAAAAAAACATGGTTACTACATCGTCACGGCAATAATAATATGTTCTCCACAACAAAAGTATGTTCGTCGCAACCATAGCATTGTTAACTGAATTTATTTTTGCCAATAGTAAGGGGTGTTTTTTATTGAGGTATAGAACTTCGAATTGAAATAAAACACAAGAAAATCGTTTTAATGTCCATCAATTTGGCTTTATTGGAAGGATAATTTTATGCCATTAATGTTTAAATATGATTTCGGGCATGTGGCCGCCGCGGCTGGCTCGAATAAAGCCAATTCTACAGGTCCAATTTTCAACCACTTTTTCGAGCATATGGGGCCGTATGTTGGCAATAACGCCACGAATGTTGGCTTCCAAGTCCCCTAACGTGTTTCTGGTTTGTTGGCGTTTCACATATCCCCAAAGAAAATAATCCAATGGTCCATGTTAACCGATCCATGGTTAACCGAATTAATTGCTCTGATGGACGATTATGTCGACCATAAAATGGACGGAGCTTGCGGTGAACTTCGCGAACTGAACCATTACTTTCGAAATAAATTTGCACGATTTGCAAGCGTTGTTCTTTTGTCAACCTGTTCATGATGAAATGGCAAACCAAACTAAATATTAATCACTTGACAGCTGACAAAATGGCCGCCAGTTAAAAAAGTGATGCCAACTTAAAGTTCTATACCCCAATAAAAAACACCCTTTATAATTGCTGCAATATTAATATTGTTGAAATGTAACAATAGTATTATTGCCAAATTTAAAAATGAAAATATGGTTATAGCAACCATATAAATATAGTTAGTGCGACAAAAGTATCGTGTTTTGCGTTTTATGTTCACAATGATATGATTACGGCAATCATACTGTATGATTGTAATTTTTCTTCATTTAAATATGCTTTTTAGAAAAAATGTTATTGGTACGGATCTAATGCAATAATAGTACTTTTTTTAATCGAAATTAAATTTTTTAAACAAGCTGTTTTGGCTTTGTTCATTAGAAATATTCTTAATAAAAACGCTTACGTTTATTTAAATTTATTTTTCCTACTGTGAAATAAATCACTCTTATTATTTTGAATTTAATGTATTTTTGAATAATTTTCATAATTCAAATATATTGTTGACAACTTAAACCAATTTTAATAAATAATATTGGGGATCAAATCTATTGTCGACCACTCAAACAAATTCTATTAAATAATATTGGGGATCATAGTTTAATTGTGTGTGATCATACTATGGTTGTTGGAATCATAACATGGTTCCGTGTGAATCATACTATGGTTGTGAGGACCATACTATGGTTGTATATGAAACATACTATGGTTGTGAGGATCATACTATGGTTGTGGAGATTATAGTATGGTTGTGAGGATCATACTATGGTTGTGGATATCATAGTATGGTTGAGTGTGAATCATACTATGGTTGTGGGGATCATAGTATGGTAATGTGTGAATCATACTATTGTTGTGAGGATCATAGTATGGTTGTATTTGAATCATACTATTGTTGTGAGGACCATAATATTGTTGTAGCACAACCATATACCCAACAATAGTATTATCTTCTTCGAATATTGTCGTACATGCGTGTATAGTATATTATGTCATTATTGCCAGACCACATCTTTTAAATGAATTTTTCAAAATGGCATCGCCTTTAATCCTAAAGGTCTGGCATACATACTCGTATACAAAAACTGATATTGTTCCATAGCAAAGTTTAGATAAGTTTAATTAATAAAAAACTGCGCTTTTAAAACTAGACAGATTTAGGCAATAAGAAAAACCTTATTTGTATAAACTTATCAACTTTTTGGTTGCCATTGAGAAACGGACCGTATATTCTCATAAGCCAGGTATAAGTAGTCTGCACATAGAATGGAATCGCCCCAAACCACAATTAATTAAAAAATGGGAAACATTTTCCCCACTGTTAGGTGGGTGTCAAAGAAAAACAATAAAACATTATTTAAGTGTAATCTACATTTTGATTAGAGACTTTTTTTATTTTCCTCCCAGGTATTTTAAAATGTAAAAAAGTATATTTCATTTCATATCAGTTGTTCTTGTTCTTTTCGGACCAACCCTAAGAGATAAGACCACAGCGATAATATAGAACCTACTTACGCCATATCGAGACACACAGATACACACAAAGTGTGTCGCATAGCGTCATTTCCCTGCGAACAACCCTCGGTTGAAATTCGATTCGATTTAAGGTGTGTTCAAATTCAATTTCTTTCATACTAGCAAAGCCTGTAAACTCAGTCTCTGCTAAAGGCGATACAAAAACGACTTTTACGGTGTTATTCTCCTATGAATTACATAGCAACCACATCACCAGCCATATCCACCTACCAGGCCCCATAACTTTGTCGGTTTCCTTTTTTCGTTTTTGCACATAAAAGGCAAAGCCTTTTTACATTTATATGAAACCTCTAGAGATACAAGTATGTGTATGCACGTTAACTGAAAAAAGGGGGGCTGGAGGGAGTAGTAACTGAAGCCCAAGATATTTTGTTATGTTTAAAGGGTAAGTGTTGTAGGTGTTTTGCGTGTGCTTCTTGGTTACTTCAAATGAGTTTTCAAATTTATAAATATAAAAAGGGGGTCCGCCTGTACTTTTACTACAGATGATATCTAAAATAGACTTCAGCTATAATAAAAAATATCTTAGAGCCTAGATATAAACCGCAATAAAAAAGAGGATACCACACCATGAAGGATACTTCTTCGTACAAAAATTACTCTTATATGAAATTTGTGGCCAAAACGAAATTTAAGCATACATTTTTGGTTTTGTATGCTATCACATAGCAACGCCTATTGTACTTGAAGATAAGAAGAACGTTACATCGTCGCACAGTGTTTTATCCGTGGCAAATAAATCTGCAATTGTATGAAGGGTGTTTTTTTTAGACGAGTGGTTTTCAAACTGACCACACTTTTTGCGGACTTGGTCTTTTTGACAGCTTTTACTTGATTTATGCTCAGTTTGGTTTGCCATTTCATAATGAATAGACTTACGCCAGAACAACATTTGTAAATCGTGGTGAATGGGACCAAAATGAGATGGCCAGCGATCCCGATTTTTACAAGAATTTTTTTTTTCAGCGATGCCGCTCTCTTTTGGTTGAATGGGTTCGTTAGTAACATAAATTGTCGCATTTGGAGTAATGAAAATCCACAGCACATTCTTAAGACACCATAACATCCTCAAATAGTTAATGTTTGGTTTGCTCTATGGGCAGAGGAAATCATTGGCCCACATTTTTTTAAAAATGAAGCCGGCCGTAATGTTCCAGTCAATGGGGAACGCTATAGAACCATGATTAATGAATTTTTCGTACCTAAATTGGATGATGTTGATGTGGACGACCTTTAGTTTCAAGAAGACGGAGCTACATGCAATACAGCTGACATAACAAGCAATTTATTGAAGGAAACTTTTGGTGAGCGCATTATCTCGCGTCGTGGGCCTGTGGCGTGGCCTCCAAGATTGTAGTATTTAACCCAGCTGGACTATTTTTTGTGGGGCTATGTGAATTCGCTTGTTTAAGCAGATAAGCCCTACACGATTGACGCCTTGGAAGAGAATATTCGGCGTGTTACTGCTGACATACGGTCCAAATGCTGCAAAAAGTGGCCACTTCCCCGCAATCATTTTTAAAACATAAGGGCAAACCCTTTATAATAAATCTTGGCCTAACATAAGATTATGTGAGTTTTGGCAACACTAAGTGTTGCCTGGCACCATCTGACGTTTCCATTGGAAAGTTTGACATTTTATAACCATACGAGAGCGGTTTGGAAAGTTCTTAGCCTATCAATGAAAGAGAATAGACCTGAAACTTCAATACACTTAGTCCAACGCTTATCTTACAATTCTATCCCTTGATTAAAATAGTTTTCCTCAAGGTCTTCAAAATAGTGGTTTACAACTGTAATTGCATCTTCATTTGAGGTAAAACGCTTGCCAGCAAGCAATTTTTTTAGATTTGGGAACAGGTAAAAGTCACTGGGAGCTAAATCAGGAGAATAAGGTGGGTGGTCAAGCAACTCGTACTTTAATTCGTTGATTTTAGCCATTGTTAAAACACTCTTGTGCGCTGGTGCGTTGTCTTGATGAAAAATTATTTTTTTGTGTTGTAGGCCAGGACGTTTTTCTCGAATTTGTACATTTAATTGATCTAAAAGGTTGCAATAGTACTCTGAATTTATTGTTTTACAGTTTTGCAGATAGTCAATCAATAAAATACCTTTGAAGTCCCAAAAAACCGTTGTCATAACCTTACCAGCCGATTGAATTGTTTTTGCCTTCTTTGGGGCACTTCCTCCAGCTTTAGTCCATTGTTTGGATTGTTCTTTTGTCTGGAGTATAGTGATGGATTCATGTCTCAGCAACAGTTATGAAACGGCGCTTAAGATCCATTTTATTTCGCTGAAAACGATCCAAACAAGCTTGAGAAATGTTCATTCTTATGCGTTTTTGGTCGACTGTTAACAAGTGCGGCACCCATCTTGCAGAAAGCTTTTTCATCTGTAGTTCTTCATGCAAAATTTAATGGACTCGATCATTTGAGATGCCCATGATATTAGCTATTTCACGCACTTTTATTCATCGATCATTTAATACCATATCATGCACTTTGGCTACAATTTATGTTGTTGTTGCTGTTTTTGGACGTCCACTACGTGGTTCATCTTCAATGCTTGTACGACCACGTTGAAATTCAGCAACCCAATTTTTTACTGTTGCATATGAAGGAGCACTTTCACCTAACACATTCACCATATCATTATGAATTTCTTGTCCCGATAAACCTTTTTTATGTAAATATTTAATGACACCACGCATTTCTAATTTTTCCATTGTAAAAAACACCTGTTTCTATATGAAGGAGTTGCCAGATCGAAACAAAATTTAACATGTGTTCATAGCAGAGATGAAAGTTTCCAAAACACTTAACTTTTTTCTGTTTATACCGCGCTTTTTGTGCTAGGCTAAGAAGTTTCCGAACCGCCCTCGTAAACGTACTCAGAACGTTTTGGCGTTTGACCATCATTTCTGTTGTTTACAGTGACTTGAAAAAATCAAAATATACTTAAGAGGGACATAAATACTGTTACAACATTGAACACACCCATTTCAATAGTATGTGTTAATGTCATATGGGTTTTGAAAGCAAACCTCAATAGCGTTAGCCTGTAGCGGGATTTTAAAATTATTTCAACTTTCATCATGGAGTGGTCAGATAATGAAAACCGTATCGCTGTACTAGCGCTTTTCAAGTGTGAAATGAAAAATGATATTTTCAAAACGCTCCGGCCACTACGGATTAGCCGCATGTTCTTCTACGGATGCATAAAACTGTTTGAGGAGCCTGGAGATGTAAAAGACCGCCACCGGTCGGGCCGCCCACGCTCTGTTCGAACACGCAAGTCATCAAAGCCGTTAAATCAAGAATTCACAGAAATCCGCTCCGAAAACAGAAACTTATGGCCCGTGAGATGAATATCACGCTAAAGTCCATGAGTCGAATCATTAAAAAATACTTGGGACTTGGGGCTTTCAAACGACGTACCGGACATTTATTGACTGCAGCTTTAAAAAAAAATAGGATTGACAAATGCAAACGTCATTTGGTGAAGCACGCTGATAATTTGCACAGAAAAATTTTGTTCACCGATGAAAAAATACCGTTCAGGAAAAATTTAACAAGCAAAATGATAAAGAGTATGCGCGGTCATCTAAGGAAGCATCTGAACAGATCCCAAGGGTGGAAATGGGTCATCAACCAGCTTCAGTCATGGTTTGGTGGAGTGTCTCTTACGATGGGGTCACTAACCTGCATTTCTGCGAACAAGGAGTCAAAACATCGGCCAAAGTTTACCAAGAAACCGTTTTGAAGCTGTTGTGAAGCCTCTTAACAATTCCCTGTTCCAAAACTAGCCATGAACTTTCCAGCTAGATTCTGCGCCGACTCATAAGGCTAAAACTTCCCAGGCTGGCTTCGAAACAATTTGCCAGCGTTTATTTCCTCTGAAGAATGGCCCTCAGGCAGTCCAGATTTGAACCCATTGGATTACAAATTGTGAACGGTTTTAAAGGACAAGGTTTGTCACAAAAGATATCCCAACTTTGGATCTCTTAAGACTGCTTTGGTTCGAGCTGTTGCCAATTTTCCAATGGACGAGGTTTGTGCAGCTTTTGACGATTGGCCAGTGCGACTTAAGGCGTGTGTAAAGGCAAAAGGCGGACATTTCGAAAAAGTAGATTCTTTTTGGATACAATATACATCAATAAATATATTAAAGAATATTTGGTCCAAAAACTTTAAGTACTTTTTATTTTACAGCATAAAATGTGTGTAACAGTATTTATGTCCCTACTAAGTATTTAACTCGTGAACATTTTCGTGCGATCGTTTTCACAACTTTCGACGTGGATTATCACGACAAGAGTGCATCGATGAACGAATCATGGATCTATTCGTATGAGCCCGAAACAAAACTGTAATCGACCGTGTGGGTCTTCGAAGACAAGCCAAACCCAACGAAAGTTGTTCGTAGTAGACGCACTTTGGAGCAAATGGTCGCCTGTTTCTTCGACAAAACTGTCGCTGATCCATTCGACATCTTGAGTGCTCAAATAGCCCATTGTTTCAGCCGATGTGTGAGAGCTCGCTCTGTCTCGCTCGAGATCTCTTCTGGTTATTTTTTTCTATTTTCTCAAACATGATTGTGTAACACTTAGAATTGACCATCCTGCGTTCCGCAAAAAAGCGCGACCATTTGCTTCGATGTGCTTCTTCCACGAAAAACGTTTACTGAATTTGGCTCGTCTTGGAAGATCCATACGGCGATTGCTGTTTTGTTTCGGGCTCATATGCATAGATTCATGATTTTTTATAAGACCAATGTATGTCCCCTATATACAGGGTGGGTATTTTTTTGAGATTATATAAATACCACTTGGAGAATAAGAAATGGAGAGATTCACAACTGAACAAAGAACCAGAAAAATAGAATTTTATTATTTAAATCATCATTATTTTAACGCAAACGCATGAGTGATGAAGCTGATTTTCATTTGAATGGCTTTGTTAATAAGCATAACTGTAGGTTCTAGGGTCCTGAAAATCCGAGAGTCCAACGTCAATTGCACCCTATTAGGTGTACAGTATGGTGTGGGATCACATCTGCAAATATCATTGGGCCTTACTTCCTCGAGAGTGAAGATAGAAGTGCTGTAACCGTAAATGAAGAGCGGTATCGGTTTATGATAGAACATTTTTTTACGTCCAGCTCTTGAAAACAGACCTCGATGTAGTTTCAGCAGGACGGAGCCACGCCCCCACTGCCCACACACAATGGCACTTTTAAGTCAAATTTTCGAAGAGCGAATAATTTTTAGAAATTCGGAAATTATTTGGCCAGAGTGATCGCCAGATTTGTCAGCACCCGACTATTTGCTTTGGGGTTGTTTGAAGGAGCGAGAATATGTGGGCAAGCCCGAGACAATCCTTCAACTCAAGGCCAACATTGTTGCAGAAATTCGAACGCTACATCCACAAATTTTGGAAGATGTTATGGAAAATGCTCTAAAAAGAGCATTGCGAAGCTGAAAACGGGGGCCATTTAAGTGACATTATTTTTCATACGTAGTGTTTCCATGTTGTATACTATTTATTATTTATTTATATTATTGAGAACAAAAAAATAAATAAATTAATAAACAAAAAGGTTATTACAGTTTTTAACCACATGGTAACTTTTGGCCCACCCTATATTTAGTGCTTTTGTGGGTAGAAAGTGGAGGGCGGAAAAGGCAGAAATGTTTATTGACATTTGTCTTGAACCTCTGGATGTCGTATTCAGAGGGAAAAACATTTGCCGGAAGAAGATTAAACAGACGGACTCTTTGGGCGATAACAAACGATAACAATCGCCTTTTGTCTTCAATTTCTTGAAGACTTAGCCTAAGGTCGTATGAATATATTGGATTTACAGTCTAGCCCAAAAGATCGTCAATGAAAAAAGGAAAAAGTAAGGGAGAAAAGACCATGCCGTACACCTGCGGTTAACTTATGTTCGTTGGATGAGAAGCCATCTACAACAAACTATATGGTATGTAATAACAACAAGTTGACAAATTAAGTTCGGTCAGGCCGGAGCTTATGTATCTTCCATCATGGATTCCTGTCAAGTATGTAAAGGTTTTCTTTATTCGGCCACTTTTCTCATCAGTGTATGTTTTTTACCATGTAGTGCGATCTCTAAGAAAGCTTGATATAAACAGTGCAAAAGTATTTAAGACACCAAAAGCGATTACCTTTGGTAAGAGTGCACCCTGCCACACTCTGGTGGATAGTCCGACTCCAATGCTCCAAAAGGAACGCCGGTCTCCCATGCTGTCGATCATTCAGTAAGTCGTTGGGCTCTAACTGCCGCACAAAATGGCGGTTAACCATCCTCTGCATTATCTTAGAGAGTGCAGAGCATATCGGAATTGGCCGATGATTCACAGGATTATTGGCTTCGCCATTTTTGGGGGAATGAGCTAGACGTCTGCAACCTTCCAACGCGCTGGAAAGACTGCCGCACTGTAAGCAAGGTTAAAAGGGTTGCGTAACGGACAGGCTAGCGACGAAGAGCACTTTCATAGGACAAGTGGCGAAATACCATCTGGGCCCGCGTGATTTTGTACTATAAGATTCGAAAGTATTCATCAAATTATGTGGGATCCAACGAGAACAAGTCTTTTTCATTGCCAAATGAACATGCAGTATTTTACTGCTGCTTGTCATACTAATGCCAAAGGGTGCCACAATTTTACAGCATGTCACATGTAGGTATTGCTTATTCAGTTCCAAACAGCAAATTGAAGACCTTTACGAAATTCATTTCGGAGCGAACGGTGTCCAAAAGTCGAAACAAGTTTATTGGGACACTCTTGTTTCTATATTTCATGCCGAAAGTAGCACGAAAATGTTCATGGGTAAATCCGATTTTTTGAGAGAGATGCATTTTTCAACACTCTGTAAACAAAACAATTCGCGCTCAAATGACAAATATTCTGGGTGAAGTAATGCTTAAAATGTCAAACTTCTAATGGAAGTTCCAATTTGCATCTCGTCACACTAGTACAGGGTGGGCCAAAAGTTACCATGGGACTAAAAACTTTAATAACTTTTTCGTTTATTATTTTTTTTTCTCAGATTATACGAGTATAGTTTACAAAGTGGAATTTTTTTTACACTAAGCATGAAAAATAATGTCACTTAAATGACCCCAGTTTTTAGCATCGCAATGATGAGCTCGTTTTAGATCATTTTCCGTAACATCTTTCAAAATTTGTGGCTGTATCGTTCGAATTTCTGCAACAATGTTTGCCTTGAGTTGAAGGATTGTCTCGGGACTGTTCATATATACTCGCTTTTTCAAATAACCCCAAAGAAAATAGTAGGGTGCTGACAAATCTGGCGACAGCACTGGCCAAGTAATATCCGAATTTTATTCGCTATCCAAAAAGTTGACTTAAAAGTGACATTGTGTCTCGGGCAGTGTGGTCAGTGGCTCCGTCCTGCTGAAATCACATCTCAAGTCTGTTTTCAAGAGCAGGACGTATACAAATTTCTATCTTAAACCGAGACCACAAAAAGAAAGAACACATGGCATCCGTTTGGTATAACAAGCAGACATATATGTAAATCCTTAAAATATTTCAAACCAAATGACCTCCCCCCTCAGCATTATCCTTCGAAAAAAGTACACACACCGTTGCAACAAGCAAAGGCTACACTTGCAACATAATTATTCGAATGTGTACGTGGTACTAAACGCTTTAGTAGCCCACGTTCTTGTTTTGTGTCATGTATTATTCAAATGTTCAAGGCATAAAACGTTTAATATTCTTTTACGAAATATGCCGAGAGGTCAGTGGGGCGTATAATTAATATTGTATTCGAACAATTACACTCATACGCCCCGTATGACAACGCACAAACGAACGCACTGAGCCTAAAACACAACATACACCTTAGGCGAGAGAGAGAGAGAGAGAGAGAGAGAGAGAGAGAGAGTGCTAGAGTGGTTAAGAGAGGGAGAAAGGCCATATGTTGTAATAATTAAAAATTAAAAACTTTTCACAACCTTACCTTAGCGCACGGTTCAAGGTAAACATATTTTAGACTTTTCGAAGAAACAACCACACAACGCAACAAAAAAAAAAACACAAACGCACATAAAAAGAAAAATAAACAACAAAAGCGGCCAACAAATAAACGTTAGAAAAACCAGCCAAGCCAGCGTCCAAGCTGTTCGAATTGAATTTGTGTATGAGAAAGGTTGGTAACAGCAACAACAACAACACTGTTATAATAGAAATAAACCAAAAACAAAAATGAAAGGAATCATGAACAAATGCACGTGCGTGCAACATTCAGACAAACGACGAGTATGCCCTCCCAACATTTGGAAGTTTCTTTCATCGTCCATCGTCTAATGCGTTTCGCTTTAGTCACTTCCAGACGATAGTTGGAAGATAGTTTGAATTTTACAATAAAAATTTACATATAATTGGAAGATTGTTTGTTGTTTACAACACCAGCCGAAAATCACATGTGCCGTTATGGACATATTAAACAAAAACAAAATTATTCACTTCTGCAGTCGCAGAGACCGCAAAAACAATTAGAAGAAATGAGAACGATGCAAAAAAAAAAGTTTTTAGACATCATCGAGATTTTTGGTATTTTGTCTTTTGCTGTGATCGGTCAGTGATAAAGTGTGGTTTTGTAATTGTTATTGTTGTAGTTTTTACATATTTTTTATCCCACAATAAGAGTGAATTTTCTGTAAAGGCAAAAAAAAATAAAAAGCAAAAGAGAGGCAAATAAAATAATAACAAATATATATGGGAGTACAACCAGTGGTAAAAATGTAATAAAAAAAATAATTGATGCAGGTCATATTGAAGAAAGTTGCGAACCCAGTGTTTCCGTTCAAATGTTTTTATGTTATGATGTTTCGTCAAGTGATAGTTCAAGTGACTGAAGATTATGTTAATAGAAACAGTCGATTTGAGGAAAAAAGTTTTGTTTCATAAGTCCACTTAAAAGTGACTAAAAGGCACTATGAAGTGACTTCTGAAAGGCACTCAGAAGTAACTTCCTAGAAGTTACTAAGAAGTGACTTCTAAAAGGCACTCAGAAGTAACTTCCTAGAAGACACTAAGAAGTGACTTCCACGAAGGCACTCAGAAGTCACTCCCAAGGAGGCACTAAGAAGTGACTCTTTATAGTTACGCAGAAGTGGCTTCTGGAAGTTACTTCCGGGGGGTACAACTTCTTTATACGGAAGACACTTCCGCGATAAGAAAATGGTATCGCAGACGATGAATTTTAACTTCCTAACGCCACTTCTTAGTCACTTCCGCGATAGAAAATGTTGGCAGGGTGGACGTGCATACATTGTACCTACACACATACACACCCCACAAGACACTACAACTGTTCATACAAACATTGTGCTTATTCACGACTGCATGTGTGTGTATGCCTCGTCTTTATGTTCCGTCCGTGCGTTGATATTTCACTGTTAAAAGGTATATAAACGCCAATAACTGTTATGTGTGCGTTCGTGTGTGTGTGTTTGCTTTAGAAATAAGTGAGTATTTGTTCAAAGCAAAACGACATTCTATGAAGAACGTACCAAAAGAGTTTACAACGTAATCAATACGTTGCTGCTGTCGCCGCTGTGCTTTTTATTGCTTCTGTTATGTACTATTTCCACCTACACGCACCAAGCCCCGCTCTTGCCTGCTGCACACACGCCCACGGATAGTTTCTGTTTGGGAATTGAAAAATTGATTTTAGTTTTTCGGCTACAAATATTTTATGAGTAGTCAGCGCTGTTTTTGGGTTTTTTTAAAGGACGTTTGAGAGCACGTGAGGTTCACAGAAGGCCAGTGAAAGTTCACAGATGCTGTTTGGAATTTGTAAAAACAAAGAATTAGTGCGAAGATCAGAATTAGTGCCGGGCCCCAGAAGTGTTACGATCGTCAATAATAACGTGAATCCACGTTAGATTTTACATAAAAAAAGCCTGTGAAAGTTCTCAGATGCTTTTTGGAATTTGTAAAAACAGTTGAAGACAAGAATGAGGGCGAAGATCAGAATTAGTGGCTTTTCCAAGGGAGCAATATAAAACAAGGTCTGCATAAGAGTTATTCCATGTCATGTTTCTGAAAATTTCGGGAAATATACCTCTCCAAAGAGATGTTATACGAGTATGTGTCTCAGGAAAAAAAACTAAAAAACATATTAACAGAGGTATGAGCCTTTGAATTTTTGCAAATGGATAAAAACAAATCTTGTGACGCTAGTACTGCCATCCTAAGAAAGAAAGTCACAAGCGCTAAAACTCGAATATTGAGTTAACGGCAGATTCGGTACCCTGAAGGAGTTTCTGATTTTTGTGTTTAACATAAAAGACCCATTTTTAACTGTAAATGGCTTAAAAAAATTAAGCAATATGGTCACATCTACCAATTCCAGCGTGTTTCGTTATCAAAAAATCTTAATATGTCAAAACTACTAAAATGAAGATGCGACTTTCTTTGTTAGGAGGGCAGAGTTCTCGGCAGATAATAGCAGAAATGCATGAGGATGGAAGTACTTGTCAACAATTAACAGCAAACTTAAACGTTTCTAAAACAACGGTTC
The DNA here is from genome assembly GCA_963513945.1 of Hydrotaea diabolus. Taxonomy (NCBI): domain Eukaryota; kingdom Metazoa; phylum Arthropoda; class Insecta; order Diptera; family Muscidae; genus Hydrotaea; species Hydrotaea diabolus. The sequence goes on from OY740719.1 coordinate 127,481,401, forward strand.
TAAACTATATACAGCATTTTAAGAAGCATTCTTCTACAGAAAATGTGAGCCGTAAACAAAGAAGCCGAATTACAAAACTTTGAGAAGACAAAGTTATTGCCCGGGAGTCTAAATTTTTTTTTTTATAAATTAGCAATTGAGATTCGTGGTGCAGTCTTGGGACAAAATCAATCCCTATCATCCGTAGACACAGTTAAGAAAACATTGTGGAAAACTGTACTCTATGGGGCAATTTCCCAGAAGAACCAAGTTGCAGCCTGAGGTGATTCGTGTTGCAGTCGTTAGAGAAAATGAAACTTAACCATCCGTAGACACAGTAAAGCGAAAATTGCGGGAAGCTAGAATCTATGGAAGAATTTCCCCAAAAAAGCCACTTTTGTCTAAGCGTAACCGAAAGAACAGACTAGAGTTTGTCAAAAAATAAAGCCAAACAGCAGTGAAACGGAAAAGAGTGTTCTTTTCAGATGAAACAAAAATTAATTTTTTTCACCGATGTGAAAAAATGTATATTCGCCAACCATAGTCTAAACAATTTGATCCTATGTACACCCGGTCTACAGTGGAGGATCCATTAAACTATTGGACGCCTTGTCATGTGAAGTTAAGCCTTTGCAAAAAATTTAGGGAATTATGGACCAGTTTTAATAGAACTGGTCCAACTATCCTTACCAACGCAATGTTACATTATGCTATTTAAAATAGGCCAGTAACTTGGATATTCCAGCAGGTTAAAGATGCGAACCACATCTCTCGGCGCGAAAGACAATGGATGACAAATAATTTGGTTACTTTTCTGGATCGGCTATCTTGCAGTCCTGATCTCGAGCACATTTAGAGCTTATGGCAAGTTGTAAATTCCAAAGTCAGCTAGTTCAAAATAATAAATTTTAACGATCTCTACGCTAAAACCGAAAATGCTTGGAAAGCGATTTAAAATAGCACTTGTGAAAATTTGGTAAGCTTGATGCCTCGCAGCTATCAATCAGTTATAGATAATGGCTTCGGCACGAAATATTAATCTTTTTCTAATAAATACGTCTTTCTTTGTTAAAAAAAATGATGTGTCCTTAATTATATGCAGTACTTATTTAATTTACGTTTCGCATTCGGAAGTTATTGTATTTTGATTTTTTTCTGTTTTGCCAACGTTCAAATTACTTTCTTTGTGGTTGAGGTATGGTTTACAAAGAATTGTCCCTAAATTATTGCACGGAGCTGTATAGTCATGTTCTATTATCTGGAAATTGGCTTAACCGATTTTAAAGTTATATACGAGTACCTTGTTTTTAAGGTTGTTAGTTAATCCATTGAAATTATAATCTTTTTTCGTAAATTTGAAAAATTTTATTTTAGTCTCGATTTTTAGAAAAAACAGCATCCTTATCTTTTTCTCAAAATATACTTAAAGCATAAAATGTGTTTTCTGTCTTCTCTGAAAATTTTACTATCGAGAAACAATAAGTTGTGTTTAAAAAAAACTAACATTCGTAAGACGTTTGTGTAGGATGTACTAGAATAGGGCGTGACAATCTTTTTTGTCTTGAGCGTATACGAAAATGAAATGAATACTCGTATGAATAGAAAATCAAAGTAACATTCATGCAATAGGTAGAAAAGTTTTGTAAGTATCAATATACGCTCGGATAGTGTCATTCTTGTGAGAGGTCAAGAATAGCCGTGGTTAAGGATCACATTTTTTGTCAGCAGGTTCTTTATTGTAACCATTTTTCTAAGTACTTATTCTCAGCAAAATACTACGAATAGTATTAAATATATTATGCTAATACTGAAAGTGGGCAAAATGGTGCATTTGTATAAACGAGATAAATTTATGTATATATGTATAGGGTGCGAATTTAAAATTTGAAACCGCTCTAAAAAATACGGATAATTTTTTAAATTTCTAGTTTAATTGGAAATGTTAAACTTTGTCATTTAATAATAGAACACTAACGGATGCATTTTTGCTTCACCCAATGGGCTGAAGATTGTTCGGCAGGAGATGAAGTATTTTACCGAAGAATTGTGTTTTCAGATGAAGATCATTTTCGTCTCGATGGCTATGTCAGTAAGCTAAATTGCCGCATATGGGGTTCAAAGAACCCACACTTGACTATTGAGAAGAAATGCAGCCACAACGAGTCACCGTTTGCTGTGGATTTTGGGCTTGAGGCATCATAAGGCCATTTGAGCAAGAAGCCGCCATTAACGTCAACGGTGAGCTTTGATGCGCCATTAGGGGTGGGACAGTGTTGTATGGAGATTCTTAGTACTAAGATTTGGGTATGATTCACCACCTTATTTTGTGGGGTTTGGAAAAAAATTCGTGAGCCAATAAATGGGGGAGGTGGGATCGGGGCAAGTGACAGCTCATCGAGCTCAAAGGTCGTGGAATGGGGGAAAATATTCACAAAAAGGCCCGTAACTACCTAGGAGTCGCACCTAGGGGGGTGAAATGTATAAACGACCCCCATTAATTTTTCCCTCCCAATATTTTATCCAAACATAACTTCCCCCTGTCTTTACCCCCACAGGGGGTATTTTGCTGCCACCGCTTTAACTACCCCAAAAGTGCCCCTAGAGGAGTTAAATGTAAGAGCAACTCCCAATATTTCTGCAATTCCAACAGTTTCTCAGAAAAAAAATCCACACTCTATCTTCAACCGTTAAGGGAGTCCCCATACAAATTTGTGTCATGAATAACCTCTATCGCTAACCCATAAGAAAAGTCCAATGCAAAATGCACCTAAAACGATCAAACAAAACAAAATTCCCCACCAAATAATATTTTCGTTTAAATTTTCTGTTATTATTGATGATAAATTATTTTCGTTTTTATTAAAAGTAAAAATAAATGTAAGTATTTAAAATTCGAAACTTTTTATAGTTCGAAAATGTTAGTCAAATTAATTTAATTTTTTCACGTGATGGATATTTCTTCCGACTTTCGGCGACGACCTCAAGTAACGTTATTTTTCATCATCGTTAGGGCAAATTTATATTACTTGGGGGTGAGCCGTATCAAAATCGAAAACTCCTGCACTATCCCACCCCTAATTCGCCATTCTTAACGAATTTTTGTTTTCAAAAATTCAAGAAAATGACATGGACGACATTTGGTTTCAACAAGACGGGTCCAAATGTCACACAGCCAATGAAATTTGAAAAAGGAGAAGTACTTTTTAAAGGCGATTCAATTTTAAAAGGTTAATTCGCCCACCCTGTAATTGAATCAAGATAACGATAACATGTGTCATCAGTTTGCCAACTGAGCACTGGATTTTTACTTTAAAATCATATTGAGACTTTATTCCAAAAAAAAAGTAAATGCCACTCGCTTTTAAGGAAATTTGATAGAAAATTTATATAAAGCTTTTAAGGGTTGCTATTTATATTTCGGGTCCTGACAATACTAGTGTTCCCAGATGCAAACTGGAACTACCATTGGAAACTTTGACATTTTTTAGCCGAACTTCACTCTGAACGTTTTGTCCTTTGAGTGCGAATTGTTTTGTTTACAGTGTGTTGAAAAATTCATCTCAGTCAAAAAATGGAATTATCTCGTGAATATTTTCGTGCGATGATTTTTTTACGATTTTTTTAAAAATTTGTTCTCGTTGGATTCCACATAATTTGACGAATCCTCAAAAAGGGCTCGTAAGAGATGTTGAAAAAGTATAACTGCGGTAGCTCAAAGGTAGTGTATTAGGTTGACACAGGTGACGAATCATGGATCTATGCATATGAACCCGAAACAAAACAGCAATCGACCGTGCAGGTCTTTCAAGACTAGCCAAATCCAACAAATGCTGTTCGTGGAAGAAGTACATCGAAGCAAATGATGGCGTTATTTTTTGTTTTAACCGGCCATGTGGCCTCAGTGCCTTTAGTGGAACGTAGAACAGTCAATTCTGAGTGTTCGAAGAACTGAGGAAAGATAATTGGAGATCATTTTGCATCACAACAATGCGAGCTCTCACACATCAGCTGAAACGACGAGCTATTTGACCACTCAATTTGTCGAATTGATAGGCCATCCACCGTACAGCCCTGATTTGACACCCAATAACTTCTTCTTATTCCCTAGCATAAAAAAAATGAGTAGACAAAGTTTTTTATCGCCCGAAGCAGCTGTTGCATCGTTCAAAAATCATGTTTTGAAGGTGTCTCAATCGGAGTGGAAAAAGTGCTTCGAAAATTGGTTTGTGCGCATGCAAAAGTGTATTGATCTTAAAGGAGAATATTTTGAAAAACAATAAAAACCATTTCCCATGATAAATTATTGTGTTTTTAATGTCGGACCCGAAATATAAATAGCAACCCTCGTAAGCTTAAATAATAAAAATTAAATACTAATATTTACAAAGATATAGCAAATTCAATTGTATTGGAATCCCCCAGCTGACCAAAACCAAAAAAAAACTCTCCTGTCAAATGTTCTTTTTGGCGCTTTCTTTTGGGTTGGACTCGATATACTTGGACGAGACCCCTTTCAGCGGCTACGTTAACAACCAAAGTTGGAATTCTTGGGTCGTACCCAAGTATAATCAGAAGGATTAACTATTTTGTGCGGTTCTTGGCCTCATTGGGCCTTATTTATGTCGAAATCTCACTGGTCATCGGTGCAGAGCGATTTTAACCGAATATATGTGAGCAGAGCTCAACAATTTCGAACAGGCAATGCACAACTTGAAGTTGCAAAGTTCAAATTAGACGACCTGGTAAGAGTGTTTAAACTTGTTTTTATTTAAAAAAAAAAACAATTATCTCGGCAACATTTTGGGGTACCCTTTTTATATGTAACGCACTCGGTGCTTGTAAGTGCCACCACCCCTGGCAAGACGAGGAAGATGAAATTAATGTCATCTTTCCACAAAAAAGTCCACCATAAGAAAGCTTTCAGACTGTCCCCACTAAACAGGATTTGTTGTTAAACAAGTCGCCCTGAGAGTGTGTGTGTGTGTCAGTCCAATTTATGTTCGACATAAAAAGACAACTGAAAGGTTTTTTTTATTCTTGCTTTTCTCTATGGCCTGGCGGTGGCATTGCACTCCTTCCTTTAAACATAAAGATTTTGATTGCTGTTACTTTGCTTGGCGGATAGGCCATGGATTTTAGATTTTCTCTGCCAATGTAAAAGACAGTTCGACAGGCAGGCTTTCGTCGCCGATGCTCAGAGGATATTGATTCAGTTCGTCTGTCGAACCGCCGTATCTTAAGCTGTCTGCAGTAAGTAAGCAAGTAAGCACTTTACTAAAGCTATAGGGAGTACGAGTATGAAAGTTATTTGTAGTTAATTTGTTATTGGGGTGGTTTCACGTGCTAAACAGCACCCACATGCGCACGTTCCAATTTTACCAACAACCAAAAAGAAAAAAAAATCATAAAAAACGGAAAATGACAACGAAAAAAAAACTAAAATCATAAAAAGATTCCACAGTATTGTTGTTGTTGCGTTTTTCAAGCAGAGCAGAGAACCAGCAGAACAAATAGTATCGCTTAGTTGTATTGTGTATTTGTTATTGTTTTTTCTATTTTTTTTTAGTTTTTTTGGTGACGGAGTAAGTAGTTGCTTTTGTTTTTTTGGACTTTCTTTTGTGTGATTTATGTCTGTTTTATTCCTGTCTTCTTCGTTGTTATACGCTTAGCTTTAGTTTGTTTTTCTGTTACTTCTTGTGCTTTTTGTTTCGCTTTCGTTTTTTTCGTTTTCCTTTGCTTTTCATTTATTTGATGGCGTCTGACTGGGTGGGTGTTGGCGTCTTGTCTTTTGTGTTTGTTTTCCTTTTGATGTCGCGTTGTTAATAAATTTGTGTGTTTGGCGTTTTGTTTTTGTAAATTATTAATTTTTTTTCTTTCGTAGTATTTCGTGTGAAATTTTTTCAAAACAAAAAATAACAGAACTAAAGAACAACAAATCATAACATGTGATGATTACTTTTGCTACGCATAAACTATTTTAATGGGCACCTTTTCGTTTTCGGTTTGATTTTTCACAATTTCCACTGATATTTTCTTGAGATTTGAAAATTTCTTTTCCATTCGCTTTGCTTTATTAAGTATTCACGTTTTTTTTCCAAGTGATTTTCTGCTTTTTTTGCTGTCGTTTTCTTTGTATTTACTTCAGATGGTTTTTTCTTTGCATATTCCCAATCCACTTTTGATTTGTTTTTCCAAGCACACTCTCAAACATCACTGAAGGATGGATGATAACCGCACGCACTCGTTAGGCACTTTTGACCAACTTTACCGCATAAAATCTTAACATCAACTGAAAGTGTTTGTGCTGCAAACAGGCTGCTAGACACCACATTCTCCAGCAGGCAGCGAGCACACATCCACACACACACATACGTACGTACCTGCGGTGTAGAAAAGTTGTTGGCCCTGGCTAAAGGCACACGAAGAAAAGCTTTTCTGCTATTCATTTCTCTCTCACTCGCTCTCTCTTCCTCGCGCTTAGCTGAGTTGTCTGCCTTAGCCTCTCGGTTGCTCTAAATGTTGACATAGTTTCACAGGTTGTTGTTCGCCGTCAAGCATTACAACATATGCTACGAGTACATTTACGGTACATTTGCTCTCACACTATGCGAGTGAGTCTCTGTCGCTCTTTTTTTTGCTCTTTTGCCAGGACCCTGCATTGGGAGACGCATGCGTTTGGTCATGTAAATAAGAACAACAGAAATTCAGTTGTGATGTTTGGCAGCCTCGAACATGCAACAATCATAGTCGAGTGTTCGGAGTTTGGTAAGCCCCATCCAAAATACATATGCCTTCGTTCTGAATGTAGAAATCATGTTACATTGGCCGTGGTCCAAGAGGGTAAAACCGCCTTAAAGCAGTAACTCCAGATTCGAGTTACCTTTGGATCAAATTCTGGCCATGACTTTTTTAGTTGCTTGAAGTCGTGTGGCACTGGTAAGGATGTAAACTAAAGAAAGGTACATTTATTTGTTTGCAACAACGATTGATAGGCTTTCTTCTGTTGCACGGAGAAAACCTGAAAAACCGTCAAAAATCCAAATCAAGAGGTACTGGTTGTTTTTGGGATCGGGTAGAATTTATATAATTTACAATGGCGAATCCACATTTTTTTGAGTGTATAATTAAATTAAACGATTATACAGGCTGGCGACAAACTACCATTGTGGTTTAAATGTTTAATAACTTTTAAAATTTATTTATATTTTTTATTTTTATTTAAGAGTTTTGTAAAGCAAACTTGGGGAACTTGAAATGGAACACTACACAACAGAACAGCGATCAGCAATTGTTGAATTTTATTTTAAAAATCAATAGTTGTTGTTGTTGTAACAACAATATATTTATTTTGAAGTCTTGTTCGTCTATGGGGGATCTGCTTCGATATCCAGGTGGAGGAAACGCGCCATTTGAACTGCATGCCTCCACAGATGCCTAGTCAGCTGGGTGGGCTTGGTCGGACAATTGAAGAGGTGCAGCACCCCATATGGTCTCTGATGGCAGGCGGGACAGATGTCCGGGACGTTAGCATCAATTTGTGCCCAGCAAAAATTGAGGCGGATGCACTATCCAGATTTTAGCTGCGCCAGAACCACGCGCGTCTGCCGAGGAAGTTCCTTCTCCTCAGGTGAAATCTCCGGGGGATGCTCCCCTAGCACTACATTCTCACGGTAGCTGGATACTGCTGCTGCGACTTCATCGGCGTAAATGTTGTTCAGACCTGCCTGATGGTTTCGATGATCTAAAGGTAAATCTCCGAAACGCTCTGCTCGGAAGCAATCACTTGCTCTTGATTTTCTACACTTTTTTTGAGCATGGTTCCAACAGGATGGTGCCACAGCACACACAGCGAGGGTTACCCTCAATTGTTTGTGGCAAATGTTTCCTGGACGGCTTATCTCTTTTGGGGGGTGATGTGATCTGGCCGGCACGCTCACCAGACTTAGCCCCATGCGATTTTTAAATTTGGGGTTACCTGAAGTCGAAGGTGTATATCAACCCTCCCAACACCTTGGAAGGCCTAATTAAAAATATTGAGGCTGAATCTGCAGAATACCAGTCGACATGCTTGTTAGAGTTCATGAAAACTTCAGAACACGTATGCAGCAGTGTGGGGATGGCGAAGGTCAATATTTGCCAGATACACTATTTACGGTTCAATATATTTAAAATATAAAATAAATTTTTCTAAGGTTCATATTTTTTTACTTCATTCCCAAAATAAGCAAATTACAGCGCTCCACCCTGTACTTTTGTAGGCAGGGTCTATAGTTCCTTCGTGAGTCCATTATCGCCCTGTTTGCTTATTAGATTGTGCGTTCAATGGATTTTGCGTTCACATCACTTATTTTTGAGAGTGCAAATATAATTAAATTGCAGGTGGACAGACAATTCAATGTGTCTACACGCTGCACTTGAATATGTAAGGCAAATAACCCAACACACAATATAAAACGTGTCCACTTTGAACGCAGCCACCTAAAGTTTTTAGAAATATGCCGTTGGAGAATGCATAATTTTCACCCAAATGTGCCAGACTGAAATTTTTTATTGGGAAATAGTATTAAAAACTTACTTCAAAAGTAGTGAGTGATTAACGCAAACTTTAAGAAATTTACGTCGAAAATTTTCGAGAATAGATCAGCCTTCAGTTCAGTTTGTGCTTCAATTTGTAAAGCGAGTTCATAGAAAGGATAGTTATTGGACAAATCAACCCTAGTAGTTCGTCCAGTGCGCTCAATCGAAAACATTGCTGCTGTGTCTGAGAATGTCTTAGAGCAATCATAAACGTTAACTCGTCTTCTTTTGAGAAAAATTTTACATAAAGTTCGTTTGGTCTAAAAACTGAAGCCCAATGACCATCCGATGCGTTTTCGCTTCGCCCAATAGGCTGTTAAGCAGGAGATAAAGAGTTTCACCGAATAATTGTGTTTTCAGATGAAGCTCATTTTTATCTCGGTGGCTATGTCAATACTTGTAAGCAAAATTGCCGCATGCGGGGTTTAGAGAACCCACACGTGACTATTGAAAACCCAATGCATCCACAACGAGTCACTGTTTGGTGTGGATTTTGGGCTGGCGGCATAATTGGGCCTTTCTTCGAAAATAAGCAAGGAGCCACCGTTACCATCAATGGAGAGCGTTAACGCGCCTGCTTAACAATTTTTTGTTTCCAAAAATGTAAGAGAATGTCATGGACGACATTTGGTTTCAACAAGACGGCGCCACATGTCACACAAATAACGCAACCATCGATATTTTACGCACTGTTTTTGAAAATCGAATAATCAGCCGAAATTGTTATGCCGCCTCAGTGCTGTGATTTAAGCCCTTTGGATTATTTTCTGTGGGGAGCCATTAAGGATAAATGTTACGCAAAGTATCCAAAGACAATTGAAGCCTTGAAACATGAAATCGAAGTTGCTATTGATGAGATTCTACCCGAAACAATCACAAATGTACTGAAAAATTGGGTTGATCGAATGAGGTACTGCCGAGCCAGTTGTAGTAGCCATATGAATGATATCGTCTTCCATTATCAACATATTATCAGTACTTTTTTTTAAAATGTCAAATCGCCCACCCTGTATAGGGTCTCCGACTACTATAACACAATGAGAACTTTTGTATACACTCTATCCATCAGTGATGGCTCAAAAAAAAATATACAGCTTATGTTGCTTTATTGAAATCGTCACCGCTGTGTGTACTGCTCTACAGGAAGTGCTAAGGGCCCCTTAAAAGTTATACAAAAAAAGTTATACGATTCAGAATTGCCGATGATACCGCTATAATGGCCACACATAAAAAGCAGGATATTGCATCTATGAATCTAGGTGTACATCTCAGACGAGTAGAATCTTGGCTCTCTGACTGGAGAATAAAAGTCAATGAGGCTAAATGCACACAGGTAACTTTCACACTGAATTTTAGCACTTGTCCGACATTGAAATTAAACAATATCCCTTTTTCTCAATCTGATCATGTTTCATACCTTGGAATCCACCTGGATCGCCGACTCACCTGGAGAAATCATATCGAAGCCAAGAAAACTCAACTGAAACTTAAGGTCCATCAACTTCACTGGCTCCTTAACGCGAACTCAAAACTAAGTCTTGAATATAAGGTCCTGCTATACAACAGTGCAATCAAACCTATCTGGTTATACGGTGCCCAGCTATGGGGCAAAGCAAGCTCGAGCAATCTCGACAAAATCCAAAGTGTCCAATCGAAGACATTGCGGCTTATTACCGGTGCCCCTTGGTATATGAGGAATGAAAATATCCACCGAGACTTGAAAATACCTCTCGTTAAAGAGGCAATTCAAAAAATCAATATAAAGCACAAAGAGAAGCTCGAACGTCATGATAACATACTTGCTAGACAATTATTGTGCAGTCCCAGATCTTTAAGACTTTGGAGAAACGAACGCCGTGTTTTCTAATCTTCATCCGTAACAGTAATCGCGAACACACGCGCCCGAAAGACTGTGTATAATCCTTTTCTACGTCACGTGGCTTAAACGCTCTTATACGTGATCTTTAAAACAGTCAATATCAATCGCGGACGAACAATCAAAAAAGACTGTGTAGAATCCTTCATTCTACGTCACGTGGCTTAAATGCTCTCATACGTGATCCTTAAAACAGTCAACGCGAAAAACCTACAAAACCCAAATTACGTCGTCCACTCTGCTATTCTAGAGTTATCCGTTATACATACATAACTAGAGTTCTTCACTCTACATAATATCGCGAACACTCAGTAAATGACTGTAAGGGTCCTCTGGACCTTTATCACGAGGTTTAAGCCAAACCAGGTTTAAAATCCTCACGTGTGATCCATACCAGTTATATACTATTTTGACCAAATTAATTAAAATTCCTGCCAATTAGCAGAGACCCACATTACAAGAAATCCATACTAGGATTCATTATTGAATTATACTTAAGATTCGTATACTTATTGTTAGGCTCCTTTGGAGCAGATTCAATAATTCAAATAAAGCTTATATAAAAAAAAAAAAATTACGTTCTGTATCGAATCAAACATGTCTGATTGTCTATCTATTCTTGTTATGAAAGTGGAGTTGACATTTAAGATGTCAAATCAATGAAATTTTACACATTAATTTGTTCTCGATCAAGAACGTATTGAAAGTGTGCGAAATCGGTATTATCGCCTTCGGTTCTTGTATAGTCGATACATATTTTATTGAATCTTTTTAGTTCTGTTTATTATAATGAATGATAATTGTTTAAACCGTGCACTTTTTTTCAAAAATTTTCAACAGATATTTGCATGTGCTTGCCAAAAATATAATTTTCCTCCGTCATGAGTAACTCCGACTATTCATTCACGTTATCACTTTCCGAATAATGTCCATAAATTCTACCACTTCGAGTCTTCTTCAGAATGTATGGTCGATATTTAACATTTCTAGTTTTGGTCTTTGGTTCAATGTATTGGCGCACCGTTTGCATAACATTGCGAAATATTTCATGATCCCGATAGGCAGCACCTGGACGACGGCGTTGCGGTACTCTGTATAATTAAGACGAAATCAAATCATTAAAATATGTTCTAAAGACAAGACTCAACTGAAAATGTTAACCTTTCATTGGGGCGTTGCAGCTCTTGACGTCGTCTTCGCAGATGCAGACGTCTTTTGCAATCATAAACGAAATAAAATATACAGCAAAAGATCAGAAAGCAGCCGATGAAATAAACAAGCCCACTGTAGTTCAGGAGGAAACTGAAATTGAACGAACAAAATGTTTTACTCTGATTGAAAACAGGATCCCCCTAAGAGAATTATTTGGTGATTTTTGCTGATTTTGAGATACTGAATCTAAAAATTCGATTTGAAATAGAAATTTACTTAACATACAAAAAAATTGGCATCAATTCAGCTGGCATGTAACTCAATATTGTTATGCCAAATTTCATTCAATACCAGTATTAAAATCTGCAGGTCTAACTTATTCATAATTAGGTATTAAGTTCATCTATAAAGTGAACCAGTATAAAGGCCTGAGCTCGCTAAAGCATGTTTAAATCTACGCTGCATTTTTCTAAAAGTACAGGACAAGGCAGTGTCGGCATTGCCTATACATGTTGGCTACCCATAGCTAAGGTAATAAAGCATGGTGCAAAAAATGCAACTTCTCCCTATCACTTTTCAGAGGGGTTTGTCAGCCTTCGGAAGCTAAAACTTCCAAGAACGTTATATACTTCAATGCGGAATTTCGAATTTTTCTTCCGGGTTCTTAACAAAGTTAAAAAAAAACCTTTGGATTCCCGAAATTTTTGTTCCAAAAATCTATATTGCAATTTAGATTTAATTGCATAGCAAATATTCTTCTTCAGTCTTTTACCTCTTGAATGCTTCATTGATCTTCATCAAAATATCCGAGCCGGTTTCCACTGCACTTTTGGATGCCAAAACCTCTGATTTTTTCCACATTCCGAAAAGGCTCTTCATTTTGGTTTCCGTTTTACGTATAAAATCTCCAAAAATAAAAACTCAGTAATCCACAATTTCGCTTAAAATGTTTAAATATTGATTGCAGCGAAAATATTGGAAAAGTTTAAGGTTATTGCAAATTTATATTAGAAGAAGGCAACAAAAAATATATTGAAAATACACAAAAATTAATACAAGAAACGACAAAACTGATTTCAAAGTAAAAAAAGAAAAAATAATTAAAAGTTTAAATTTGATTGAAGTAAATTTCAAAACAATGCCAGTGAAAAAAAATAAAACATGGTACAATCATAGTAAAATAAACAAGGTAAAGTCACGAGTCCAACAACATATAAACAGCTCGTTGTATTTTCAAAGTCACATAAAATAGAATTACAAAAATAAATTTTGTTTAGCTCGTTTGTTTTATTTTGGTCTATTGCTTTTACACATTGAACAGGGATTAAACCGGCTCAAGAACTCTTGCTTCTATATTTGAATAGAAGACAAGTTTTTAACAAAATGGCAAAGTGACATTGATTTTCGTGGCTGCACACTACGAGTACTTTTATCACGATTTCGGGTCCGTGACAACCCTCTTCAGAAAGCCTTGTTGCAATTGTTGAAAGTAAAACCGAACTCTATAAGGCCAGGCTCTCCCTAAACGATTGAGAACTACTGTTGTAAACCTTACTTCTCAAGTTTTCTTCACACAATTGCCCACACAATTGTCTATTGTACCATGAAAATGAATAACCCACTGGGCATGGTACATTAAACAAGGCAAAGTCGCTAGAGCAACAACAAACAAATAGTTCGCTTTACTGTAAAAGTCACTTAAAGGAGAATGCCAAAAATAAATTTTCGAAAACACATGCTGTTTATTGTGAATGTTTGATATAGAAACGTAGCTTTACAAACTTTAAGAATTGTCTTTGTCATGTAGGGTGATCCATCTAGAGGTATTTTTTCAGAACAAAAAAAATATAAAAATTCAAATCAAGTGTGGAATCTTTATTGGTAATTTGAAAGAACATATTATGGCATTTATTTTTTGAAAATAATTACCTTCAAATGTTGGCAACTGTATAATGGAAATGAGCGTTCGGTGAGAAACGGGAAGATCCGCTGTTTTCGACGACCAAAAAAAAATTTTGTTCACTGATGAGGCCCATTTCTGGCTCAACGGCAAAGTCAATAAACAAAATTGCCGCATTTAGGCTGAAGAGCAACAGAGTAGAGGTTCAAGAGGCACCATTAAACCCAGAGAAAACCAAGGTTTGGTGCGGTTTATAAGGTGGTGGAATCATCGGTGCATATTTTTTCAAAAATGATGATGGCCGGAACGTAACCGTGAATGGTTCTCGCTATCGCGCCATGATGATATCGATCTTTATGCTTCCTAAAATTGAAGCCCGTTTGACGACACTTGGTTTCAACAGGACGGTGCCACTTGCCATACAGCTGCTCAAAAAATGGATCTATTGAGAGGTCATTTCGAAAAGCAGCTAATTTCACGATTTGGACAGGTGAGTTGGCCGACTAGATCGAGTGATATCAGACCTTTAGGCATTTTTCTTTAGGCTTGCGTAAAGTCCAAAGTCTATGCTGACAAACCAGCTACGATTCAGGTTTTGGAAGCCAACATTACACGTGTCGTTAAAGCCATAGCGGTCGAAATGCTCATACGAGTCATCCAAAATTGGACCCTCAGAATGGAAACCCTGAGACGTAGTTGCGGCCAAGATTTGAAGGAAGTTATATTCAAAAAATAAATGCCATAAAATGTCCTTTCAAACTACCATTGAAGATTCCACACTTGATTTGAATTTTTATATTTTTTTTTGTTCTGAAAAAATAAATCTAGATGTATCACCCTATAGAATCTGAACTTACACTAAAAATCTAGATACTCGTATGTACGATGCCGTACACAAACTACAAACTTGAGATATCCAAGTTTTGCCGACGTCAGTGTTAACGCTGACAATTTTCAAAAGGTACGGGGTGGCTGATGAATATTACTACATCAAGAAACTCAAATAACTTTTTTTGAGTGTATGGAATTCAGTTTTCTTTTAGTCATGTTAAAGCTCATTCAACTTATTAAATATAGCTTAATTAGTTTTAAAAATAATTAAAGTTCTAAATTCTGATAGAAATTTGAAGTTTGACCTAATATATAGATGAATCAAACAGCTAAAAAATGTCTATAACTGGGAAGCAGTACAATTCTAACAAAAATCTTAAAAAGAAAAAAAATTAATTATGTCGGGACTTCAATGCATTTTGCTATTCGGTGCATTTTGTCCAAAATTCTCCAAAAAAAATTATTTTGTTGATCCGGCTAAATGCCCATGTATAAATGCGTTAAATTTTAGACGGACATAGATCCGTCATCCAAACTTAGCCAGACTTTATCGTGAGCAAATGTTGTAGTTTTTAAAATCAAGATGAGATGGGACATGTGGCTTCAAGGGGTGAAGATATAAAATCCTACTGTAGAAGTTGCCAGAGCGCAGAAAAAAAGGAGGAGTTAGTGTAAGATATGCTATGCACATGTATGGGATTTCAAGAACGCAGACTTGCCTGGCTAGACAGTAAATATGTTAATTCCAGGCCAAACTAACTCTTAAATCTTTACTTTGTTAATAGGTCAGCCTGGTTTCGAACTGATCGAACCAGCTGATTAACCATAGCGGCTATAAGGCCAACAGATCGGATAGCTGCCTATATAAATTATTTATTTAAATATTCACCTACTTTCTTTCTTATAACTCTTTACTCTACTTCCTCTCTCTCATACTCGCTGGCTCTTCGTTTTCAGGAGGGTTTCACAATAGACCTTAAATACCTCGAAATAAACTCGTCATTTCTTCCTGGCGAGCTTTCGTTTTAACCTAAAGTAAACTTTTTTCAACCTAAACCGACTTCTGCAAAATTTCATGAAGATCGGACAACATTTGCGACCTGTAGATTGAAAACAAGTTTTAGTAGATAGAAAGCAGAAGGACAAAGGAACGGACTGACAATATCGTTAAATCACGTCAACAGATGATGGTGATTTTGATTTGAACTGAACGTACACTTAAAGGTGGGTCAGCTCAAATATTTTTGGTAGTTACGTATTCCGCACGTGCAAATTTGATATTTCTTAGCTTTTCAACAAACAAAAAAGGGAAAATCGAAAACAAAAAAGGGAAAATCGAAAACCCTATCAGCAAATAACAGGGTAAACCAACATATCGTGTTTTAGCTATTTTTCAGAAATCGTCTGTCGGTTTTTGATTTCGGTTTTGGGTAATCTCTTCAGTAAGTGTTTATGAATATGTAACAGCGCATAGAGAAAGCGACCTAAGGGTAAAAAAATCAATATTCACTTTTTTTATTTTGATGTGGACATCTTAGCATCGAATTAGACCGATCCCATGCCCCAAAAGTGTTCCCTCACAGAGATATGCGCGTTTTATGAAGGTGAAGTCGACGATTCTAATCTCAAATATAAAGGGACCTAATCTTTAAAATGGCTCTCCTGAACAAAACTTTTCATCAACTTTTCACTTTTTTTTATTTTGATGTGGACAACATTTGAGCATCGAATGAGACCGATCCCATGCCCCAAAAGTGTTCCCTCCCAGAGATATGTGCGTTTTATGAAAGTGAAATCGAATAGAAAGGGACCTACTCTTTAAAATGGCTCTCCTGAACAAAACTGGTTTATAACCTTAGCTCCCTTTCTATGTGAATGAATATGTGAGTGAATATCCTTTTGACGAAAGTGCGAAACGTTAAGCAAATATTTTAAAAAATATACCTTTAGTCCCTAAAGCAGACTTTTTCTTTTGGCCGACATAACACATTTACAATACCAAACTATTTATGGAACCAACAAGAAACTTTTCCCGGCAAATATGTCGATATGTTGAACAGGGATTGACATATTTAGTATTTTAGGCGACTTCGAAATTCGCTGGACCAATGTGGCAATAAGCTGAACTACTAATGGCGTAAGTACGATCTCGAATTCTTTATAACGAAACAAAATATTTTTAAAATCTTTAAAAAATGCAACTATAGTATGTCAAATAGTCCACAGCATTTCTGGCAATGTTGTCTTGTTTAAATTTTATACCAGCAAACATGAAAAGTTCTGTGTTTTTTGTGTTCAAATTTAAGTGGGTCAATGCCAATAAGTGCAACCATCGCCATCATCATCAGCATTGGCGCATACTTAGTATAGAATTATTCATGAGCAGCAGAGAATATTTGGACGATTTTGCTGGTTGTTTGGAAATGGGAAAACACCCTCCCACACCCTACCCTAGCCTTCTCAGCCACACAAATAAAAAATAAAGTAGAAAAAGCGCGCTTCGGAAAATTATCTAAGCATATCGCTGACATTTTGTCCGTAGTACACAATTCTAAGGTCTTTTCTGGCAACATGTTATTGTTGTTTTTGTTGCTGCTGTTGCACTGATAGTGCCACAGACAGACGGACTGTACGACAAAACGTGTGCATCAGCAAAAGTAGCATAAATAGCAGTCGTGACGTCATTACTTTGTGTGATAAGTTGTAACAGAAATCGAAGTCACCTACATTCGCTAATTGTCACAGTGTGTGTGTGTGCATGTAAGTTTGGTTCTCACTTAACAGAACGTCGTGTCATGGGGTTTCGATAACAGAAAGCTTATACTCGCTCTCACATCAGCCTCTGTAGAGAATAAAAACCAGTCGCTGTTAAAATTTCATTCCGAATTGCTGTTGTCGGTAAATTTGTGTGTGGCTCAGTGTTGCCAATTTGGCGGTTTTCCCGTCAAATCTAGAGCTTTCAAAATATCAATCGCGGAATGTTAGTGGTTGTTTTTTAGAACCTCTGGGGGCAAAGTAACGGCATTTCGGTTTCTTTTCAAAAACCGGGTTTTTTTGAAAGAAAAAACCAGCATTAGCCGACACAACGGGTTCAGTCTTTTGCCAAGGAATGGAAAATATATCCCCAATCAGAAGTAACTGTCACCATATGTGACGCGCAAAATAGAAATGGACCTAAGGCTAAAAACCAGTTTTGTTCAGGAGAGTCATTTTAATGATTAGGTCCCTTTCTATTTGCGCTTAGAATCGTCGAATTCACTTTCATAAAACGCGCATATCTGTGGGAGGTAACAATTTTGGGGCATGGGATCGGTCTCATTCGATGCTCAGATGTTGTCCACATCAAAATAAGAAAAAAATGAAAATTGATTTTTTTACCCTTAGGTCCCTTTCTCTATGCGCTGTCACATATATAGACTCTAAACCTCGTGCTGCGAAAAGAGGTTTGTTTCTACGAGGGCTGCTATATATTTTTTCGGCCTGATAATGAAAAAGCGAGTATTTAGCAATAAAAAATGTTTTTCAAAGTACGAGTATTCTCCAGCATGATTTATACACTTTTGCATGCGCTCGAAGCACTTTTTCCACTCTGATTGAGACACCTCCAAAACACGGTTTTTGAACGCTGTATCTTCTGGCTGACCACGCATTCCGATCTTGATGTGCGGGAATAAAAAGAAGTCAGTGGGTGCCAAGTCAGAGCTGTACGGCGGATGACCCATCAATTCGACGTTTTGGTCGGTCCAAAAAGCCGCTGGTTTGAGCCGATGTCTGAGAGTTTGCATTGTCATGGTGCACAATGTAAGTTGTCCGTTTTCAAATTTCTCCGAAGACTTCAGGCGGAACAGTCGCCACATGGCCAGTTTTGCCGAAGAAACAGGCGACCATTTGCTTCGAAGAGCTTCTTCCACGAAAAACTTTTGTTGGCTTTGGCTCTACTTCGAAGACCCACACGGTCGATTGCTGGTTTGTTTCGGGCTCATACGCATAGATCAATGATTCGTCACCTGTGACGATCTTATAAACGTATTTTAAAGCACCGTCATCGTATTTTTTCAAAATTTCTTTGCACCAATCGACACGAGCCTTTTTTTGAGCGATTGTCAAATTGTGCGGATCCAACGAGAACAAACCTTTTTTACGGCCAGGTGTTCATGCAATATCGAATGCAAGCTGGTGGAAAAAATGCCTAAGGATGCCTCTATCTCACGGTATGTTACATGACGATACTGTATTATCAGTTCACACACGGCATCAATGTTCTCTGGCACACCTTCCCTTGGACGACCTTCGTCTGCGAGCGAGCGTCGGCCACGAGTGAATTCATTAAACCAGTTTTTCACAGTGTTATTATAGGATGGTGCTTTATCGCCATACAAAGATTTAAGTTTATTGTGATAATCCACGTCGAAAGTTGTGAAAAATGATCGCACGAAAATGTTCACGAGTTAATTCCATTTTTTGCCAAATTGATTTTTTTAAATGACTGGAAACAACACAAATGATGGTCGTACGTCAAAACGTTCTGAGTACGTTTATGCTAGAAAATGTCAAACTTTCCAATGGAAATGTCAGATGGCGCCAGACAATACTTAGTATTGCCTAGGCTAGAAATCTATATAGAAACATATACTAGTATATATATATATATATATATATATATATATATATATATATATATATATATATATATATATATATATATATATATATATATATATATATATATATATATATATATATATATATATATATATATATATATATATATATATATATATATATATATATATATATATATATATATATATATATATATATAGCAATGACCACCACGAGCCAGTGTACAGCGACCTATTCTTTGGACCCAATTTCGAACTTTACTCCACTTTCGGCCGTTATTAACGTCCCATCCGACAGGATGAGCGATGAAGCTTAAATCTGGCTGAGTGGTATTGTCAATAAACAAAATATGCGTTATTGGACAGCAACAAAACCCACAAGTGCTTCAAGAGACAATTGCATCCGCAAAAAATTACTGTGTGGTGTGGTTTTCATGCGGAGTTCTGATCGAGGCTCATATATTCGCCGATGAAAACAATCCTCATGTTACAGTCAATCAAGAGCGCTATTTTGCCATGTTAGAAAATTAGTTTTGGTCAGAATTAGATGAGCTTGACATCGCCGATATATGGTTTCAACAAGAAGGTGCCACTAGCCACACAACACGCGTTACTATCAATGTACTGAAAGGCAAATTCGGTGAAAGTGTTATATCGAGAAATGGCTCTTTCATGCGATTTAACGCCATTGGATTTTTTTTTATTGGGTCACATCAAAGTTGCGACCACCGACTAAGAATTTCGGTAGTAATTTTCGATGATTTCCAACAGTTGCTAGTAAGTGAACTTTACCATGATAAAAATGTTGAGTTCGACTAACGTTTTGACACTGAAAGATCATTAAAAATGTTTGAGGGTGCGTTGACATAAAGATACGAAATTGTTATGTCCTTATTGAAAACCGCTTTAGTATGTGCCTTCAAAAGCTTTAATTGATTAAAAGCTTTAAATTGGTTGAACATATGTTTGGGAGCTTTATATAAATTTTTACTTATTTTATTTAATTTTAATAGCGTCCATCCCTAGCCCAAAGGAACTTACTTGTACCAAATTTCTTGAAGATAAACCATCAATTGCGACTTTTGGTTTATTAACTACCTTTAGATAGACAGCAGGTGGACGGAGAGATAGATTGCGTTAACTGGCTGAGTCTAGCGGTACGCTTAAAGGTGGGTCTAACTCGAAAGCAAGTTACGTATTTAATACGTGGAATTATGAATTTTCTTTGGGTTTACATTCAACAACAGAAAAACCGAAATCGAAAAACCCAATTTTTTTAATGATTCTGAAAGACCTTTCCAAAAAAAAAATCCGACCTCCGGTTCAGAACTTAGTAACTTTACCCTAGTAGCCTCCGACCACCAATCCGAAAATTTTCAAACCGCTGTTATTTCGCCCCCTTGCACTTTCGGACATGGACGTAAAAGGACATATTTTCATGAAATGGTCCCTTTAGATCCTAGCTATTCTCTCTTATTTAAAGAACTAAAAATATAATTGATTTTTGCCTTTTTTAAATAAATTCTAGCGCTTTTACAGTCTAGCGATTTTACAGTCAGACTTGATGGGATTCTTCGAAAAATATTTGACAACACTAGTGTTGCTCAGGGAGAGGTGATTGTTTTGTTTAGTACGGTGAGTGTTTATGTGTGTTTGTGTGCAAGGATGTGTGTGTGTGTTTGGTGTATTGTTGTCAAGGATTCTGTTGTTATCAGAGTTTTTACATCCGATTTGTTTTAAACAAAGCTCACCGTTTCTTCCCTTTGTAATGCAGTCATGTCCATGTCTACTCTGTGAGCATTTACGTATGTATGCGTGATTGTGTAGGTGTAGTGTTCCTGTATGTTTGTTAGGCTTTATGTGTGTGTATGTGGTTGTGTGTTTTCCCCCTGTGCAGTGGAATGTGACAGACAATTGGTCTTTGTTGGTCTAAGGTGGTTCTTGTAAATGTTGGAACCTTGCCGGGCGAGATAAGAAGAGTTGGTTCGTGCCATGACGTGGTTGTGTTTGCATAACATCATCACATGTATACAAACTGCCTTTTCAGGTGGTAAAGGGTTGTCCATTAAATGTGAATCACTGACTGGGGGCTATCATTTAAAATTGACGAAAGGTTAAAAAATTAATAGTTGCTTTCTACTTATTATTGTTAACCTATTGTTTGATGCTCTGAAACGGTTGCAATCGATAATGTCCAGATCGGTTAATGGGTCAAACTAGGTAGACAAGAAATAAGTCAGTCTCTAAAAAATATTCATTGTATTCTTTATAGTGTCCATAAAACCGAGTTTTTAGAAAACCGGCATTTCGGATTTTTTTAGAACAGAGTTTTGGAAAAACCGACTGTTGAGATTTTTTCAAAGTAAAAAACCGGCATTAGCTGATATTCCGGCTTTAGCTGGACATTTTTTTTTGAATCAGAAGTTAAGTAATTGTGTACTTGAGCAGGCTCTATATTTACCTTGATTTTAAAAATAAAGTCTTCGATTTTATGTGAACATTTAATCGTTTTTGGTACCCATACTTGTATATCCATGATAAAGTTGGTCAGATTTTCGGACATAGGATCCGTTAAATTTAGCCAAACTTAAAAAAAAAATCATTTTTAGCTTAATGAGAATTTTTTTTAGATATTTTAAAGCCTTACGCCCATGCAAATGGGAAGCCATACTTTTGGGCCAGCAGAACATTCGAATAGGGACAATAACATAACTAAGTCTATAAGTATACGGCTCAAATCGGTCCAAGATTGGTTGTATGTAAATCGAAAAAAAAATCCATTTTCATTTTTTTTTGATGTGGACAACATCTGAGCATCGAATGCGAAGGATCCCATGCCCCAAAAGTGTTCCCTCCCAGAGATATGCGAGTTTTATGAAAGTGATGGTACACCAAATATACACGTATTTAAATCTTTAAAATGGCTCTCCTGAACAAAACTGGTTTTTACCCTTAGGTCCCTTTCTACATATCACACAGTTTTTTTGCAAAAAAAAACGATTTATTTTTTTAACATAGTCTCTTTTTAGCTCAATGTACTTAGTCCAACTTTTCTCCCTTTTTAATCTCTTCCAAAAATAGGATTTTTGAGGTCCATAGTCTAGGCATTTGTTTGATCAATAATTTCATCGTTGGAACTAAAACGCTTTCCACCAAGCCATTACTTTAGATTTGGAAATAGAAAATAGTCACTGGGGGCTAAATCCGGATAATATGGCGGAATAGGTACCAATTCGTAACCCAATTCATGCAATTTTGTCATTTAGACCGCACATGTGTGCACCCGTGCCTTATCTTAATGAAAAATAAATTTTGTTTTGGCCATATGGGGTCGTTTTTTCTTAAATCCTCGTTAAATCGGTTCAATAAGTTGGTATAATATTCGCCGTTTATTGTTTTGTCCTTTTGAAGGTAATTGATGTGGATTATCACGCGTGCATCCCAAAAAAAACTGCATCCATCACCTGATTGGCTGACAAAGTCACCTTGGTCTTCTTCGGAGCCGGTTCACCCGAAGAAAGGCATTGTTTAGACTACAGCTTGGTCTCTGGAGTGTTGTAATGGATCCATGTTTCATCCACAGTTACAAAACGCCGCAAAACTCATTCAAATCGCGTTTGAAAAACTCCAAACAATCCTTTGAAGTTGTCACACGATTACGTTTATGATCAATTGTGAGCAAACGCTGCAAACATCTTGCAGGCAGCTTTCTTAAACCCAACTGATCAAGTAAAACCGAAACCACAATGTCATATGCAATGCGTATGGCATCGACAGTCTGACGCACTTTTACTCTTCGATCCGCCAACACCATAACGTGGATTTTGTCTACATTTTCGGGTGTATTGACCTCAATTGGCCGCCCAGAACGTTCAGCGTCATTTGTACTCGTGCGACCACAACGAAAGTCAGTAAACCACTTTTTTATTATTCGATGTTGCAGAGCCCCCATAGTATTTATCAAGCTTTTCCTTGGTTTGATTGCCGGATTTTTTCCGCAAAAAATAATCTTTGATGAGCACTCGAAATTCACTTTTTTCCATTTTCAACAAAATCCACGAGGTTGTATTTTTTGAAAAGCTGTTTAACACAAAATAAATGAAGGAACTCTCTCAAAAGTTGACAGTAGTCTATTAACAGATGGTACTTAATGGGGGCCGTGTTGCATTTCATCTAACTACGAGGAAAAATCACGGAGTTATTGATATGCCCTCGTACCATACCAAATTTGAATCATCGGTTGTGTTATATTGGGAGAGATCATTGCACTGGGGTTATATAAAAACGTGGACTGGTACATAAGCCCTTCGCCCAAATTTTGTTAAACTGCAAAATTGATTTTATTTTTAGCTTCGTGAGAAAGTTGTTTACATATTTTGAAGCCATTTTTTAGGCCACTTGTAAGGGGCTAAATCCAAAACTGAGCTTAAATGACTCAGATCGTTCCTAAATTGGTTGTTCAGATCAGATCGTTCCAAAATTGGTTGTTTGTCAATCGTAATAGACGTTGACAAATTTTATTGAAATCAGAATTATAGAGCGGTGTATGTTACATCCTGAGAGATCTTTGCTCTATGCCTATATCAAAACGTGGATCGGCATTACACGCAGAGAAAATATATGGTTACTATATGGTTACGGCAACAACAGTATGTTCTCTGCAATAAAAGTAAGGTCGTCGCAACCATAGTATTGTTTTTTGAATTTCATTGTGACAATAGTATGATTGCGGTAATATTAATATCGTTGAAATGTAACAATAGTATTGTTGCAAAATTAAAAACTGAAAATATGGTTGTAGCAACAATATAAATATGGTTGGTGGAATAAAAGTATTGTTTTCGTGGGTTTTATGTTAACAATAACATGATTACGGCGATCATACCGGCAAAATTGTTTAATTTGACAATTTTTAATTTGACAATGTTATTTTTACGAATCTTACGCAGTAATAGTAAAAATAATTCAATTTTTTCGAAACAAACTACGAATTAGTATAACTGAAATATTTTAAATAAATAATTTTTTTTTACTGTTCAATAAATCACTCCTATTATTACATAACTTGCTTAATAAAATTCTCTATTGTTAAATAACAACTTAACACAATCTTTACAACTAATTTTGGGGACCATAGTATGATTGTATGTAAGTCATGGTTGTAAGAATCATACTATGGTTGTACGTTAAACATACTATGGTTATGAGGATCATAATATGGTTGTGGGGATCATAGTATGGTTGAATGTGAATAAAATATGGTTGTGGGGATCATAGTATGGTTGTGTGTGAATAATTCTATTGTTGTGAGGACCATAATATTGTTATGGGGATCATAGTATGATTGTGTGTGAACCATACTATTGTTGTGCTGATAACAATATTGTTGTGCCACAACCATATAACCAACAATAGAAAATTGTTATCCCAAACATACTTTTTTCTGCATGTACCTCGTTTTATCTGAGCTGATTACAGATCGATAGTAAGGAACTGTGCCAAACATCATAGATATTGGTTCTACTTTGTGGCTTCTAGAGCTAATGACATACAATCGGTAGAACAAATGCGTGGGTGCTAAAGGGTAGTCCAACTAAAACGCTCGAATTTAATTTTAAATAAAACAAAAAGTTTTCAGAGAATTATCTTAATATTTTTTATTCTAATAGAAGGATCTATGCCAATTATGTGTGAAACAAAATATAGGCCAATTGTCGCCTTAGGTTCGGTGGTATACCTTTATCCGATGGTCCATATTTTCTTTGACTCAGAGACATAATGGGGGTACAATGTCGTTAATGTGCCGAATTATTTCATCCGTTAGCTCTTTGTGTTTGGCTTTTTGACACTTTTTCTTTTAAGTATCCCCAAAGAAAGAAGTCCAACAGTGTCAAATCACATGATAAACATTGCCACGACGTGAAATAACACTACCATTGTATTTCTCGCGCAAAAGAGCCTTTGTTTCGTAGGCTGTGTGGCAAGTGGCACCATCCTGTTTTAACCACATATCGTCCAGGTCCATATCCTCAACTTTTGGTAACAAGGAGTCCGTAATCATCTCGCGGTAGCGAACACCGTTCACGAGTCGATGTTGACGGCTCTTCTGCTTCATTATCGCAAACAACCACAATGTTTTCCACAGAATGAACTGGGCACGAATGCACAGGTGTTTTTTTTTCTTACAGAACGATTTGCTGAAATAACTCTCCTGATTGTGGACACATTTGGTCGATTATGCTGAAATGCATTTTGATTTGAACGCTTATTTTCGTAAAAGGCTTCAATAGTCATTGCGCGCTGTTCAATTGAGTAGCCCTCTCTGTTGTTGTTGTTGTAACAACAATATACTTTCCTGTTCGTCTATGGGGGATCTGCTTCGATATGAAGGAAAAGCGCCATTTGAACTGGATGCATCCACAGGGACCTGGGGATCAGTTGAGTGGGCTTGGCTGGACAATTGTAGTGATGCAGCATGGCATGTGGTCCCAGATGGCAGGCGGGACAGATGTCCGGAACGTTAGCATCAAATCGTGCCCAATAAGATTTGAGGCGGTTGCACTATCCAGATCTTAGCTGAGCCCGAAAAACGCGAGTCTGCCGAGGAAGCACCTTCTCCTCGAGTAAAATCTCCGGATGTTGTTTCCCGTAGCTGCGACTTCATCAGAGTGAATGTTGTCCAGATCTGCCAGATAGTTTCGATGATCTAAAGGTTCTCTCTTGTACCGCTGTACCTCTCTCTCTCTCTAGATAATGAAGATGGTACCTGATCTGCCTGGGCGGAGGCAGTAATTAGGATGACTACTGTGAAAACACCCTAGCATGTATTGCTTCGACAACAGGAAATTGTTTCTGCGCACGGTAAGGACCTTCGACTCCTCATGTAGATGGTCCTCAATCCTGCGACTGCCAGTTCTATGTACTGGATTGAACCGAAGCAAACATTCTTCGGCCAGGGGCAGTCACCTGAACAATATGTGGTTTTTGTTCGCGTACCTTTCTTTGGTTGAACTTGTCGAACACTGAGCAAAGAAATATCAAACTAAGTTGGGCAGAAAACTTGACGTTAAAATGTGACTCATACTAAACATCGTGCATTATGGTTGGACCACCCTTGTTATCTTCATTTTAACCGGTTTTTATAAAAGTCAACAGCCGGTGCCCGAAAAAGTTACTTCTGCCAAATGTAATAAGGATTGGACAACAATTGCGATCTGTAGTTGAAAACCCAGCTTTAGATAGACATCAGAAGAAAGAAGGGACGGGCAGACATATATTGTTAAATCGAATTAACTGGTGATTTTGAGTCAAGCGCTAGACTTAAAGGCGCGTCTAGTTTAAACATTTTTGGTAGTTGGGTATTTCGTATTTACAAATTATGAATTTTAACTTGAACAGTTTTTATTCTGGTTCGAGATCATTGTTGTTTCTTTTTCAGAACCAACTTAAAAATTGGTGGAATGTATTGGCTATGGTTCCCAGACTGACTGTGCAGCTGTTTCATAACCCGCCAAGGTTTTTCTTCAGCAGTCTTTTACAACGATTACTTTGGCTTCAAATTACATGACTTGTACGGGAGTCTTATTTGAATTACTGAGAACTATCCTTTGCGTATAATCTTCGAACTGTGCCTTGAGCTATCTTCAATGCTCAATATCATTTAAACCAATTATGTTTTGCATGGTTTTTCGTTGAAAACCACGATGTAAAAGCACAAAATATGGCATTACTAAGGCTTTGAAACCACGAAAGGGATAACTCGTTACAGTTATAAAGGATGTGCAAATGTTTTTCGATGTTGGCAAATGCCATCGTATATTTTTAGTAACATCCCTTGATGGGGTACTGAAAAGTGTCGAATTATAAATAAACAATTCAAAGGGAACAACTTCAAAGTGGCCCCCGTCGTCACCGTCTCCACTCTCGTTGTAACCTTGACTGTTGCATAAAGTCCACACATGCTGGGGAGCTCTCAAATATTTCTGTATCTAAATATAAAATGACTTTTAGGTGGCACAAAAAAGACTTAACGCGAACTCCTTAAAGTATGCAGTAAATTTGTAGAGTACCTGGGATCTGCAAGGTTTACTTAAACAATGCAACATTTCTTTGTAAGTGGAAGGAAATGGAGGTGCTGGAGCGGAAGATATTAAGATTCTGCATCGGTAAAAACTTTGGATCACCTAATAGACGATATTCTGATAGATATATTTTTGCTGAGGCTAAGATAGCCCACCTTGCTCTTTACGCTTGCGATACTTTGGAAAAATTCGCTACGAGATTGTCATTGCATGAGAATATCCACATAATTGATATTGTGAAAGGAGAAACGGACTACAACTGGTCAAACACGAACTACCTCTCACCATTGGGTTATTCGCCTGAATATCGTCTAAACTTCTCTGTCGCTCTCCGTCCGGAGTTTTATGAAAAGGCGTTTGTCGGAACCCACCGTAGGAACTTAAACTTTTGATTTGAAAAGGGTAAGGAAAAGTAGAAATTTGTTTTGGAAAGTACCAACGAACGATAAATCTTAAAATAATAGTGGTGTTTTAGGTTAAGCCTCGACAAATAAAACTGGATAGAAAAACCACAATACTTTAGTTAAATTACACACAGGGAACAGATTTGTTGCCAAAACTAAATTTTTTCCAACCGAATTTTGGTGGTTGTATGTACTATCCATGCAATCTATTGCGACAGCCGAATGTTGAATGGGTACAAGGCAATTTTCGGGAACTAGCGGGGACGTACACTATCGGTTAAGGAGACAAATTGTCGGAAACTACAACTAAAGGTTGGTTAAATTTTAAGGGCCGATGTTGAATGTGAAGCACACCTAAACGTCAAGTTTTTTTCTGCTTTTCATTTGATATTTCTCAACTTACTCAATTTGAAGAATGGAAAGATACACAAGCGAGCAACGCGTTAAAGTTAATCAGGCTTATTTATTATGAAGTGGATGATGACTTTTCGAGGAAAACCTTCAGTGATGAGGACCATTTTCACCTCAGTGGATTCGTCAATAAGCAGAATTGACGCATTTGACCGAATGATAATCCAAGAGTGATTGCCGAAAAAATCCATGCACCCATAAAGAGTGATTGTTTGGTGCGGTTTATGGGCTGGCGGCATCATCGGGCCGTATTTTTTTTCCAAAATGAGGCCGGTGAGGCAGTTACTGTGAATGGTGTTCGCTATCGTGAGATGATAACGAATTTTTTATGGACCGAATTGGAAGATATGGATGTGGACGATGTGTGGTTTCAACAGAACGGTGCCACTTGCCACACAGCTAACGAAACAATGGCTCTTTTGCGCGACAAATTCAATGGCCGTGTTATCTCACGTCGTGGCGATGTTAACTGGCCGCCAAGATCATGTGATTTGTCACCTTTTTCTTTGGGGTTATTTGAAAGAAAAGGTGTACGTCGATAAGCCAGCAACAATTCAAGAGCTAAAGGATGTCTTAATTCGGCACATTAACGGCATAGAACCCGAATTATGCCTCAGCGTCATCGAAAATTTGGACCATCGGATAGAGGTGTAGCGCCAAGGTCGCGGCGGCCGTGTGGCCGATATTTTGTTCCTTACATAATTGAACCATACCAATATTAAAAAGAAATGCCAATAATTTCCTTAATAATTTGTGTTTTATTCAAAATCAACATCGGCCCTTAAAATTAAACCACCCTTTATTAAGTTGCCATAACAGTTGGTTGTGGCAACCAATAGTTTTGCCAACAAACGACTTAGCTTTACCCAAAACAACACTATTGTAAAATTGTATTGGATTTGAAATACAAAATTAAACAAATTCCGTCAAAGAAACCTGCTACCCGTATTAAGAGATTGCCACGTTTATTGGAATATTTAAAATGAATGATTGACCGGAGACGCCATGAGGTCATCTATAAGTATACATAGTATGTGACCGCTAATTTAAGCACAGTGGGCGATTTCGGAATATTGATTACTAAATAATAGAAATTGACATTTCTAAATGCGTGATGCGATTTAAAAAAACCGGTTAAAATAGGTCCAGCTGAAGAGTTTTCAGAAAAAAGATCCAAACTAGCAGATAAAAAAAACTGCAGGTTAAATCTCATGGATTTGCATTTAAAGTGGAAATAATAGCAAAGTTTTTGTTGGGGTCTATTAATCCGTGAAACCGGTCTCAGTCATAAAAATTAATTAAGTCATAAATATTACATAATATTTCGACACAATATTTCGAAAACGCTTACCGTTAACAATGCAGTTTGATTTCAGTCAAATATATAGAATCACAGCAAATAACAATGATAAACTTACCTGAAAAGAAAGGAAAATGTTGATATAAATTAGTGATTTAAGTTTAGTTTCGTAAGGATAAAAAAGGATATTAAAAAATTCTGTACTAAGCAAAGCCACAACCAAGTAGTACGTAGATTAAAGTCCCGTGCAATTGACATCACATCTAAAGAGGCAATGGGACAACAAAATATATCATACACACATATAAACTTTAAAGGTCCTTTCGATCAAATGAAATATAATTTTCTTTCCAAGTAAACAAGACGTAATTTCGGCAAAGCCGAAGCTTTTATCCTCTCCACTATGCATTGCGTCCCAGTAGTGAACATTGACTGTGTTGGGGGATAGGGTGGTTGGTGGTTGGGTCCATGTTATACACTACCCAATTTTGTGGCCCAATGGACTATTGGGTAATTGGTCAGGGCCCATACATCAGCCAAATCGAAAATTAATGTTATATTCAGAATTTCTGGCAATTTCATTGTTTCTCAGTATCTTCACACTCATTTGAAAGAACCCACGCCCATTTTTGGGATGTTCAATATTTCTACACCTACAATTTAAAAGTTTTTATTGAATCATGTTGTGAATAACGTCAAATAAAAATTGTTCCGAGTTTTTTTTTTTTTGTTCATCAAAGGAGAACATTTTCCCCTTTTGTTCGATGTGGTCCATTTCAATACCAACCGATGTACAACTGTAAGAAATATTTCTACAAAATAAAAAGCCCCTAATTCTTTTCGTTTGGACTGAATCGTGCTTGTAACAGGCAGACGGACGGACTTGGTGAGATTGAATTTTACGACGATAAATAACACAGGGTGACAAAATTTCGATTATTTTCTGCGGTTCAACTTTTTTTTATATTTAACTATAATTCACTTTTTTTGAATTGACTCTGGTTCTCGAGATAAACCGCTGTTTTAAAAATGAAGGAGGTTTCACCATATATTTTAGCATAACTCAGGAACAGTTTTTCCGATTTGGTTAAGAAAAGACTTTAAAAATCCGCAACTAAATTACATTCAAGTTACCCCTACAATGTTTTTTGATAAAGTCAATAATTTCGAAAATATTCAAAAACTTCTTCCAAAAAAAAAAATTTTCCATGGAAAATTGAAAACTTTTTTTTCTATTTGTTAAATGCATATAAAAACAAAAAAGTCACAAATGCCAATTTTTGATCTTTAATTATAAACATAGATATGTTACAAATAAAAGTAGCCATATTTCAATAAAATCGATTAACAAGTTTTGGATTAATTCACAATTTAGTGATGGTATCTCATTGTGATAAATTATTTAAATGAACATTAATAACAGAAATATTCCATATTCCATCAATATCGCTATGCCCAGAAACCCATATAAAAATTACAGACAAATGTCCCACTATATCTTAGAAACACATCCGACATTCTTGTCGATAAGACCTCGTTGCTGTCAGTAACTTTAAAGCTATCCCTGTATCATATGAAATTGCCACGCGACATTTCCTATGATCATGATTAAGACATGAATAATGCTACAAAAGTCCGGCAGCCTATGAAACAGTTTCAAATTCTGCCGATCACAGTAGATACCACATCCAACTCCTCTAAGTGACTCTAATCCGTCACTGGAAAGTTGAATTACATTCTCCAGGAGGCGGAGGTCGATCACGTAGTCTGATTCATAAGATATCCGAGTCGCAAAAATACAATCGAAATTGGGTTCAGGTGTTACTTAGTCAACGAGAAAATCCATATTAACTACACCCAAACAACATTTTGGAGAGTCATAGTCCTTGTACTTACAAAGATCGAAAACAGCTGCAGGTGTCACATAATACCGGGTGGCTGATGAATATTGCTACATTAAGAAACTCAAATAACTTTTTTTTCAGTATGGAATTAATTTTTCTTTTCCTTCATGTTAATTTTATATTATAATTTATATAATATATAAAGCTTAATAAGTTTAAAAAATAATGGAATTTAAATGTTGGCAGGGATCGAAACACACCTTGAAGGAAAAGTGGGCGGTGTCACGCCATCTTTAAAAAAAAAAATATTCATTGCCAAAGTAATGGGCTGGTCGTTCTAAATTTTCACAGCAATATCTCGTGAACTAAAATCAAAAAGACGATAGAAGTTGGTATTGAATTAAATACACCTTGATAAAAAAAGAGGACGGTGCCACGCCCTCATGACAAAAATTTCGCTTTAGACCGTAATTTAGGAAGGAGGGTATATAAGTTTTGGTACGTCTAACTTTATTTGTCCATTTGTTTTAGTTTAACTTTCTTTCTTATCGTTCTTATGGGATTACCCTATGGGCATTAGCGTATGCCCCCTTATCAAATCACGCCAAACGGTGGGAGTATCTTCAAATCTTGAAGAAAAAAACAACAGAAATAGATTTTCAAATGCATTCATCCATGGGCCATTCGTTGCTGCTGCATCGCATCTATCTTTTGGGGGGTGACAAAAGGTTATCCGTCGAAAATAAAACCTTTGCATGTTAACAAAGAAGATTGGCTTTGATGACGATTCTATTGCACCTTGAAAGTTCTCATGATTTCAGTTTACTTTTAGCTGTGTCTATTAGTGGTAAAAAAGAACTCAAAGTCGGAGCAGAACAAAATATGAAATATTTCAAAGCGCTATTTTGTATGGCTGTAATCGCTGAATTCGCTCTTAGCGAAGGTACTCAAGATACTGTGCCGAAGACCGAAAGTGTGTCCAGCACTGAGAGTAGTTTTTCCGATAGTGCCGATATTCATACAACTTTGGCTGATCTAATATTTGTAGAAGGTTATAATGAAAACATAAGCCTTGCAGAGATTTCCTTGGTCGGCGAAACGAAGCCATGTGAAAATTTTTATCAACACGCCTGTAAAAATAAATCGTCACAATTTTTGGAATCTGACATAGGCCATAGCTTAAATATGCTGGATTTCAAATTGAAGGAGGAGATTACAGCTAGCCTTCAAGCAAACACTTCGGATGATAATGAATTCAACTTCTTGAAGGCTGCCAAAACGTATTATCGCTCTTGTATGGAAATTAAACAAACTGCCGATACTTTGCATTATCTAAACTGGCTGGAAGTTCATGAAAATCTAAGCTGGCCTTCAGTGGGTAGTGACATTTCCTACAGCCAGGACCAGCATCAATGGGACTGGCTACACCTCTTGGCCAGTCTACGTAAGTATGGCTTAAACAATGTAATAATCCATGAGGAGGTAATACAACACCCAGTCCAACCCAATCGAATGATAATTGTATTGCGAAAACCCTATGGTGACAACAGCTCCAGCGATATGAGGAACACTTTCGAAAATTCCCACTTAAGGGCGGACATAAATAATTTTGAAAATGAATTAAGGACACTGGCGAATAGCTTTGAAGACTCCGAAGGTCTGCAGCTAATATCAACTCAACAGCTGATCGCCAGACATGTGGAATGGTTGGAGAGATATTTGAGAATTATTCTAAATCATAGCAAGCTGGAAGCTCCTATGGAAGTTCTCATTCAAGATTTGCCATATATGAGGGCAGTGAAGAGATTCCTACACCGATATGATCCACAGTTCGTGGGTCATTATATACAGTGGAAGTTCTTGCAGAGTCTAACCACGAAATCACTTAACCCCGGCTACCAGGACTGTTTGTCTAGTACCCGACTCTTCTTTCCCTTGGTGATGGAGTGGCTATTTCAACAACAGCATCCTGATGTTTTAGAAAACACCTCAAATATTAGGGAAATGTTTGAAAATATGAAAAACATCTTTGAAAAGAGATTGCGTTATAATTACCATGACTTTCCCTTACATGTGGTCGAACATTTATTTGTGGAAAAACTGAAAAACATAAAATTACACCTCACTGACATGTCGTCAAGCATTCTGCAGCCACTTTATGAGGGATTATCAATGAATCCCATGGATTATTATGGCAATCGTCTGAGACTGCATAACATGAACTTTAATGTCACTCATGCCTATTTGTTTCGGAATTTCACTCGAGGAGCTGTCGAGTTCCTACACCGGGAAAATCATAACACCTTCAACAGACTAGTGCCATATCCCTTGCAACATCAGAACCTGGTAGTTGTGCCTCTGGCTTCCCTGGTATATCCCCTTCACCACACTCAGTTCAATGAGTCCAACCCCCTGCTTCTTTATAGCTCCTTCGGTTTCTTGATAGCTCGACAATTAATCAATGTTTTTCAAAGTGAAAACCTGAAGGCGGTATCCAACGATGACCCCGAGGATGAGTACGATTTGATTCGCTACATTAGCCCCAATTACCAACATTACAGGGCCATGGATGAAGTGGATGCCATTGTCAATGGCTTGCATTTGGCATTCGAAACATGGCATGAGCTGCACGACCAGTCCATTTCAAAGAAGACTTTGCGATTATTTTTCCTAAATTTTGGGCAGATTTATTGTGGCGATAACACGGTGGGTTATATCGATAATTTAAACATTGTCAACAAAGCGATTGAAAGAAATCGAAACTTCTCGTTTGCATTCGACTGTTCGGAGAAAGATCAAATGTATTCTAAAGATACGGTTTTTTGGTTTCAATCAAAAGAATAAATTGTAATAAAACAAAATCTATCTGTGTTTTATTGCAAGACTGAAAAAAATAAAGAAATATTTCAATAAAAATATTTAACTGAAATTTTTTATTTTATCACCCGATGAACACGATGTCTAGTCTCTTCAGAAGTTCAATCGGGTCAAGGCTTTTATTTGCTACGCCATGGATTGCGTTCCACTTTAAAATTGGCAGTAGTGGGGGTGGAGAAGAGCTTTTTTTAAATTAAATAATTCCAAACACTTTTTGTCAATTATGGCATTGACAGTAGATGGAAAAAAATCGTACTGAAATTTTAAAAATAACCTTTGCAAATCAGAAGGCAAAGCGAATGATTTTCATTGTGTTTACTTTGTTCGGTGAAATACTCTACTGCCAGTTTAACATTGGTTGTATTTGGGGGTGGAGAAGAGTTTTTTTAAATTAAATAATTCAGAAACACTTTTTTTGTCAATTATGGCATTGGCAGTAGAAGGAAATTAATCGTACTGAAATTTTGAAATATACTTATGCGAATCAGAAGGCAAAGAGAATGATTTTCATTGTGTTTACTTTGTTCGGTGAAATACTCTACTGCCACTTCAACATTGGCTGTATTAGGGGTGGAGAAGAGTTTTTTTAAATTAAATAATTCCAAACCTTTTTTTTGTCAATTAAGGCATTGAAATTTTAAAAATTTTCCTATGCGAATCAGAAGGCAAAGCGAATGATTTTCATTGTGTTTACTTTGTTTGGTGGAATACTCTACAGCCGGTGAAATACCCTTAGTGCACACAGAGAAAAAAAACAGTTGGAAATCTTTCCAAACTACAAATATTCAGTTGGATAAACATAATTTCTGTTGCAATCACCAACATTTCATGGTAAGATGAAAAAAATATTACGATTCTTATAGTCGGTTATACCAACCCAATTTAGTGAATCTATTGGTTGCTACAATTGGTGGTTACGACAACAACCAATTTTTTTTTTGGTTTTTTAAATAATTTAATAACTTTTATTAAAAAGAAAATAGGGTGATCCATCTAGAGGTATTTTTCAGAACAAAAAAAAATATAAAAATTCAAATCAAGTGTGGAATCTTTATTGGTAATTTGAAAGGACATTTTATGGCAGTAATTTTTTGAAAATAATAACCTCCAAATGTTGGCAACGGTATTATGAAAATGTGCGTTTGTTGAGAAACGGAAATATCCGCTGTTTTCAACCAAAATTTTGTTCAGTGATGAGGCCCATTTCTGGCTCAACGACAAAGTCATTAAACAAAATTGCCGCATTTAGGCTGAAGAGCAACAAGAAGAGGTTCAAGGGGTGTCATTATACCCAGAGAAAACCACGGTTTGGTGCGGTTTATAAGCTGGTGGAATCATCGATACATATTATTTCAAAAATGATTATGGCCGGAACGTAACCGTGAATGGTGCTCACTATCGCGCATTGATATCGATCTTTATGCTACCTGAAATTAAAGCCCGTACTCTTGACGACACTTGGTTTCAACAGGACGGTGCCACTTGCCATACAGCTGCTCCTGCAATGGATGTATTGAGAGGTCATATCGAAAAACAGGTAAATCCACGTTTTGTACAGGTGAGTTGGCCGCCTAGATCGATCTCTCAATGGTTCTATTGAGAGTTCATTTCGAAAAGCAGGTAATTTCACGTTTTGGACAGGTGAGTGATATCACATGTTTAGATTTTTTCTTTGGGGCCACGTAAAGTCCAAAGTCTACGCTGACAAACAACCAGCTAAGATTCAGGTTTCGAAGCCAACATTACGCGTGTCACGAACGCCATACGGGTCGAAATGCTCGAACGAGTCATCCAAAATTGGACCTTCCGAATGGAAACCCTGAGGCGAAGTTGCGGCCAACATTTGAAGGAAATTATATTCGAAAAATTAAATGCCATAAAATGTCCTTTCAAATTATGTACCAATGAAGATTTCACACTTGATTTGAATTTTTATAGTTTTTTTTTTGTTCGGAAATAATACTTCAATATGGATCACCCTATATAAAAAATACAATACTATATTATTGCCTTAGCGCCACTTGGGCATTATTGAGGCGAGCTGGCAACCTATTAAACTAAAAAGTTTATCAAATGATACACAGAATTAGAAAATCAAAGAATAAAAAAAAATATTAAATTGTTTACATTATGGATGACAAAAGAAAACTTTTTTAGAAACTAAAAAGCTCTAAGTATAAGTATATTAAGAAGTAAATACTCTTTAACTTTCTTTTTAAAAAGGGAAATTCGATTGAGACTTTTAATATTTTTCAGTTATTGTTAGGCTTGAGGTCATAAGCAAAAAACAGATGTTGGTGTTTTTATCACGAGGAAGACAGTTAAATTCGAAACTACCAATACTCGTTGTTTTATCGTTTAAAATCGTCTAACTACATATTCTAAGATTTGTGTTGTTCCTGGTGTTTCATCTGGTCTGATTTGTTTCCAACCTAATTGTTTGCAGATTTAAATACATACAAAAGCAATTGAAGTTTGTATAATTTAAAAATAGGCAGAATATTGAAATGTACCTGCACAGTAATAATTGGTAGTGACAACAAATAAATTCTTTGCAATTCGCCGTTGTAACATTTTACACTATGCAACAAAAGTTCGGTCTTTCTAGGTGGGTGAATGATTGTTTTCTATTAATAAAAGACTTTGCAGCAAGTCTTTCTGAAGAGTGTTGTCACGGACCCGAAATCAAGATAAAAGTAGTGTGCAGCCACGAAAAGAAATGTCACTTTGCCATTTTGTTAAAAACTTGTCTTCTATTTAAATATAGATGCAAGAGGTCTTGAGCCGGTTTAATCCCTATTCAAAGGGCCAATGAAATTTTTATTTTGCAACGCAATACCATATGAAATAAGTTAAAAAGTAGTAAATATACCTTCGTCTTATCGAATTGTCGTAATGAGATGTTTTAAGTAGGATTGTATGTAGTTTATTTTCGTAGAGCATTTTAACATAACAGGAGTGTCCTTTTCGTTCTTTTTTACAAAGTGAAGAAAAAAAAGCAAAAATGTTGTCATATTAATTTCAGTTAGGTCACATTTTTTTATAATGAAATTGCATAAATGTTTTTAAAAATGTGCGGTTTTGAGTTAAAATGTTTTACTCAATTACTTTTATTATCAGTTTAGTATAGATATTCTAAAATAAAATCAGAATTTCTTCCAGATAAACTGACCCTCATCATCTTTTTACAAAATAATTTTTTAGTAAAATTCATTGAATGAGGCGATTTTAATATTAAATGTATTTACATCCACAAAATATATCCGGTATGAAAGTATACGAGGGCGACCGCAAAACTAACTGGCCTGGCACATTTTCTGTTTTACTAGCAACTTTTTTTTTGTTTTTTTAAAAGCAATCTTTTATAAGACATCTGTCAAAATTTCCGAAATATTTAATGATTATTTTCTTTGTTACAGGTAGTAACAGTAAAGAAGTAAACAAGTTTTAGAATTATTGAAAAATGGAAAATAAAGAGTTTCGTGCGGTAATTAAACACTTTTATATGAAAGGTTATACGCTACAATCAATCAAAGATGAATTGGATTCTGTTCATGGTGATAATGCACCCTCATACTCCTCCGTGAAATCCTGGGTTCAACAATTTAAAATGGGTCGTTCAAGTGCGGAAGTTGAACAACGCTCTGGAAAACCGAAAACTGCTACTACTATTGAAAACATTAGAAAAATATTTAATGAAGTGACTAAAGCTAGACGAATAAAGCTCAGAAAACTTGCTGATATTGTTAAAATATACGAAAAACAAGTTTGGAGTAATTTACATGATGAACTCCACATGAAAAAGCTATCCGCAAGATGGGTGCCGTGTTTGTTGACTTTGCCCCAAAAAATCGCCCGTTGGACCAATTCCGAGGAGCTTTTAGCGATTTATCAGTGTAATTCAATAGAGTTCTTGCGCCGATTCATAACTGTTGATGAAACATGAATCCATCACTACATCCCAGAATGCAAAGAACAGTCAAAACAATAGATAGAAGCTGGTAAAAGTGGTCCCAAGAAGGCGAAAACTGTTAAGTCAGCAGGAAAAGTAATGGTCACAGTATTTTGGGATGCAAGGGGTATAATATTTATTGATTATCTTGAGAAAGGAAAAACTATAAATAGCGAATATTATTGTGCATTATTGGAGCGGCTGAGTGAAGAAATCAAGATAAAACGACCGCAGTTAGAAACCAAAAAAGTTCTTTTTCATCAAGATAATGCTCCTTCACACACTGCATTTTTAACTCAACAAAAACTGGCCGAATTACGATTTGAAATTGCTCCGCATCCACCATATAGTCCAGATTTAGCTCCTTCTGATTATTTCTTGTTTCCAAATTTAAAAAAAAACCCTCGGTGGCAAAAAATGTTCGTCCAATAGCGAGGTTATTGCTGAAACTGAGTCATATTTTGAAGGTCTTGAAAAATCTTTTTTTTCGGATGGAAATTAAAAACTTAAAAAACGTTTGATGAAGTGTATTGAGTTGGAAGGAGATTATGTTGAAAAATAAATAATAATAATTCCAAAAAACGGTTCTTTTTATGTTAGGCCAGTTACTTTTGCGGTTGCCCTCGAATATTGTTTTTCTCTCATCTGTCGTCAAGACTTTAAGGTTTTGAGGTATTTTGTGGTACTTTAACACCAAAGTAGGCGAAAATATTTCGGTTTAAAATTCCACTTTATTCCACTTTAATAATTAATTTCCTTATTAACTTTAATAATGTATCATAATCAACTTAATCTTAAACATTTTTGATTCTTTAAAAACAAAATTGAATTTTCTTGAACCATTTAACCAATTTAATGCATACAATTGTTCGACTTTATAAGATTTGGTAGTAAAAACCAAGTTTTCAGAAAACCTGCTTAATTATTTCGGTCAGATAAAGGAATACATAGCATTTAACCATTAGTTGGTCCAGTTAACAAATGCTCGTTGTACTGACAATCGAATTTAACGAGTACTTATAACCAATTATAAATTACAACAACCAATGCAAGTACAAAATCATCCTAATTAGTTATGGTTGCCGATACTTGGTCTCTTCAACCGATACTGTACGATCGTACTACTAAAATTTTCCGTTCACCCAATCACTTTTTGGTGTAGCAATAGAATACATATAAAGCAGGTGCGCAACCACCAAAATTCGATTGGCAAACAATTCGGTTGTGGCAACAAATCAGTGCTCGGTGTGGTTATAGCTTTTGGTTTTTGTAAAAGCACATTCGTTGCTTAGGGTCTAAGGATGGTAGAGTACACTGGAGGAATTTGAAACATTGGATAAAAATAGGTTAGTCGCCTTATTTTTGTAAAAATAAAAAAGCGTCCAGAAATTAGAACTTTTCGGAAATTAGAATCACCCGAAAAACAAAGTGCTTCTAATTTGTGAGCTTCTACTGTACCGATAGCTTCTAAAATTTCAGGTTTTATTGCGTTTTCGCTTCGCCCAACGAACGGATGGAAGATTGTTTAACAGAAGATGAAGAATTTTATCAAAAAATTGTGCTTTCAGATCTTAGTGGCTATAATAATAAACCAAATTGCCGCATAACGAATTGCCAAGCTTAACGAATTTTTGTTTCCAAAAATTCAAGACAATGACAGGGACGACATATGGTTTTAATAAGACGGGGCCACATGGTACACATCCAAGGCAACCTTCGATATTTGACGCACTGTTTCTGAAAATCGAATAATCAGCCGAAATTGTCAATTGGTTGCCCCGGAGCTGTGAGTCAAGCCCTTTGGATTATTTTCTGTGGGAAGCCATTAGGGATAAATGATACGCAAAATGAGATTCGACCCGAAACAATCGAAAATGTACTGAAAAATGGGGTTGAGAGAAAATTTAAAAAATAATCAGTACTTTTTTTTACAACCGATTCAAATTTTAAATGGACCACCCTGTAGATCAGTTCTTTCATTTCTGGAAGAAATCATTCACTTCCGAAAAAATCGGAAACTTTGTTGCATAGAGCAATATGTTCCAATAGCGAACTAAACGTGATTTACGAGGGTTGCTTTATATATATTTCTGGCATAGGCAACACTAAGTGTTGCCTGGCGCTATCTGACATTGGAAAGTTTGACATTTTTTAGCATAAACGTACTCACAACGTTTTGACGTACGACCATCATTTGTGTTGTTTACACTGACTTGAAAAAATCTATTTGGCAAAAAAATATGCAATTAACTCGTGAATATTTCACAACTTTCGACGTGAGTGCATCGATGAACTTAAATCTTTGTATAGCTATGAAGCACCATCCTAAAGCACTGCGAATAACAGGTTTAATGAATTCAATCGTGGCCAACGCTTGCTCAAAGACGAAGGTCGTGAACGGTCGTTGTGCCAGAGAACATTGATGCCGTGAACTGATAATGCAAGATCGTCATGTGACAGACCGTGAGATAGAGGCATCCTTGGGCATTTCTTCCACCAGCATACATTCGATATTGCATTAACACCTGCCCGTAAAAAAAGGTTTGTTCTCGTTGGATCCCGCACAATTTGACAATCGCTCAAAGAAAGGCTCGTGTCGATTGGTGCAAAGAAATTTTGAAAAAATACGATCACGGTGCTTCAGAAGACGTTAATAAGACCGTCACAGGTGACGAATCATGGATCTATGCGTATGACCCAGAAACAAAACAGCAATCGAACGTGTGGGTCTTCAAAGACTAGCCAAATCCAACGAAAGTTGTTCGTGGAAGAAGCACTTCAAAGCAAATGGTCGCCTGTTTCTTCGGCAAAACTGGTCATGTGGTGACAGTTCCGCTTAAGCAACGTAGGAGGTCAATTCTAAGTGGTACACCACAATTTGTTTGCCTGAAGTCTTCAGAGAAATTCTAAAAGCGAACAAGAGAAAACGAATCATGACAATGTGAGCTCGGCTCGAACCAGCGCCTTTTTGACCTGACAAAACGTCGAATTGATGGGTTATCCGCCGTAAATCCCTGACTTGGCACCTCTTTTAATTCCCGCACATCAAGAAAAAAATGCGTGGTCAACGATTTTCATCGCCAGAAGATGCTGTTGAAGCGTTCAAATACCATGTTTTTGAACAACAGAAAGAATATTAAACCAACCAAATTATTGTAGTTCCGATCGATTTCCAACTGATTTTTTCTCTGTATGTACATGGCAACGAGTAGGTCATCAAACATAAACTTTAATTGTATTTCAGTTTTTCTCAAATCTTGCTTCAGATTATTTCATATTATCCAATATTAACAGCGCCTAAAGAAATATGTACGAGTATGAGCATATTTACCTTTTGGTGACCCATTTTCCTTCCTGTTGGAGGACCAACAACAACAATGTCAACGGTCAAAATGGATAATTTTTTGACATTTGGGTTAAGCATAACAGCACCAGTTGACGGCACATTTGTCAAAATGTGCGCGAGAGATACAAAGAAAACACAACAACCGACGGATTGGATTGTAATACATAAATATTTCAATATTCGAATCGAATGCAATCGATGGCGGTCGGGTCGAGTGCACTGGTGACAATGGTCCGTTTGCACCGACGTACCCTTGATTCAGGCACACCGTTGCGACAGTGCACCCGTGGCTTTGAATTATTGCATTTGTGGTGGGCAAATGCATTTTTGTAAAAAACGTAAGAATTTTGTATAGTTTTCGATTTATGACTTTTTTTTGTGTTTTCATTTTAAATTTTTGCAACTGAAATTGCTGTGATTTTCGGCGACTTCGCAGGGTAGCCGATTTAGTTTGTTTTATGCTGACTGCTGTTGACAAAATCCGATGTAATTAAATGGGTGGGAAAGCACAAGCGGAGATTGTAGTGGATGGCTAGTGAATTGTTGGTAGCCTACACCCTTTTTATTTTATTTTATTTTTCGGCGCCCTTGGTATCATAAACTCATGGATCGATACTTCAAATTTATTCGAATTTAACATGTTATCTTCGGGTTGGCGTCGAATTTTCTTTAGTATTTTGTAGCCACATGTCCAGAGTTAAAGGGGCCGATTGAGCCAATTCTTAAATATAGGTATATAATAGATTTGTGGAAAAGTGGCCCCCAGGCGAGTGTTTTTTACCCCCAAGAAACCCTTAGGGATCGATTCGACACCGTTCTCAACAATTCGGTTTGTCCTGTGGAACAACTTGGAGCATTTTACGCTATGATGTTGGTTTGAAAGCGTACTCGTACAAAATACAGCTCGTGCACCGATTGAAGCCTAACGATCTTCCTGAGCGTAGCCGTTTTAGTGTTTAGGCTCTTGAAAAGCTCGAAGAAGATCCGCTATTTTTGACAAAGAAGATTGTTCAGTGATGATGCACATTTCTGGCTCAACAGCAACGTCAATAAACAGAGTTGGCGCATTTGGGCTCAAGAGCAAACAGAAGAGGTTTAAGAGGTGCCATTATACCCAGAGAAAACAATTTCGTGCGGTTTATGGGCTGGTGGAATCATCGGTCCATATTTTTTTTAAAAATGATAATGGCCAGAACGTCGCCGTGGTTGGTGCTCGCTATCGCGCCCTTATTGGGACTTTTTGCAACCTAAACAAAACTTCCAGCCCGTAATCTTGACATTTGGTTCCCACAGGACGGTGCCACTTGTCAAACAGTGGATCCATTGAGAGGCCATTTTTGGACCGGTAAGTTGGCCGCCTAGATCGTGTGATATCACACCTTTAGACCTTTTCTTTGGGGCTACGAAAAGTCCAAAGTCTATGCTGACAAACCAGCTACGATTCAGGTTTTGGAAGCCAACATTACGCGTGTCATTAACGGCATACCGGTCGAAATGCTCGAAAGAGTCATCAAAATTGGACCCTCAGAATGAAAATCCTGAGACGTAGTTGCGGTCAATTTTTTAAAAAAAATATATTCAAAAAATATATGGCATAAAATGTCCTCTCGAATGAACGATAAAGATTTCACACTTGTTGTATTTTTTTAATATGAAAAAAATACCTCTAGATTGGTCACCCGATACAAGGCATGTACTGATGAAAACTTTATAGTTCATGCAGCCTCAATCATTCGGTTGGTAAACAAATTTGGCAGTGACAACGAATAACATCATAATCTCAGACCCTAACGACCACTGCCGCATGTAGGGTATCAAAGAGAACACGCATTGAGCACTGATTAAGAATCTACCAAGCCCATTACAATGATATTTTCTTATACGTTTTGCTGGGCGATTTAAATTTTTGCCAAAACCGATATTGACCAATGCATAACGTGTGTACCGACAAACTCGTCTGTCGCTGCCGGGAGAGATGAAAAAAAAACACAAACGCCAAGCCATTGAATTGGCGGGCATTACGTTTGCACGTAAATAATGGTTGGTCTGATTTTAGTTTAAGCCCTCGTCAAGCCGAAAACAAGGGAACGAAACGAAAAATCCAGTGTATCATGATAACAATAAGTTTTTAATTTTTGGGAACATTGGTAAAATCGGCAAAGAACATAGTGCGGCCCTTGTTGTTGCATGTGGCATGCAGTAGTTGCTGTTGTGTGTGTGTGTTTGTTGGTGTGTTTGGGTTTCTGCCCGTGGGGCATGCGAGTGTGGTATTTATTTGCATCATGGCATATTTTGACATTTATTACTGGTCCAACATACAACATTCTGGGCTCGAT
This sequence comes from Hydrotaea diabolus, assembly GCA_963513945.1. NCBI lineage: Eukaryota > Metazoa > Arthropoda > Insecta > Diptera > Muscidae > Hydrotaea > Hydrotaea diabolus. The sequence continues at coordinate 127,524,889 of OY740719.1, forward strand.
TTGGTTGGAATCGTTCTTTTTTCGGATTCGTTTCATCGCCTCAGTTGGGGGAGTGGAGCAGATGGGATGGGGGGTTGGGGGGGTGGAGGTCGGCTGATTTTGGGTTATTTCCATTTATGACATATACGGCGGGGTGTACGACATTTATCATTTGTTTGGTATCACAACATATTGCCATTATTTCCCGTTGTTGCTGTTGTTGCTGTTCTTGTATTTATTTGTTTGTTGTGCTTTTGTGGGTTCAAAAGTTGCGTGTTTAACGTTAATTTTATGGCTTGAAATCGCACATAGCCATAAAGAGAACAACAGCAACAACATCGTCATCGTCGACAACAAACATTTTGTTAATATAACACCTGCGAAAAAAAGCACAGATAGATAGCACTGTACCGTTTGTTGTTGCTGTTGTAGCTGACATTATTTTTGGGGTTACATATGTTGGAAACTATGGAATGACTTGAATTTTTTATTGCTCTCCAGTGAAATTCATATTTATTAAAGTCAGTCAGCCGATGAAGAAAAAAATATATTTTGTGTTCGTCTTTAAACAGGAGTTTTCAAAAGAAAATAATTTTGGCACTTTTGGTAAAGCGAACTTCGATGTGACAAACAAGTAAAAAATAGAAGTATTATTCCTAGGTATACAAAAGACGCTTCACTTCTGGATTATTCAAAGCCGATATTGCGGTTTTTATGTCCAAACTCAAAATTAGCCGGTTTACCCGTTTTTTGCTGTCGGGTTGCTGTATCTAAAAGCAAAGAAAATTCCTTACATTCAAGTTCAAAATACGTAAAATTCACAAGTATTTTAGCTAGACTTAATATATAGGGTGGGCCATTAAAATTTTAAATTTGAACTACCGATTTCCTTTCAGGTTTATATATGGTGTCCGTCGGGAAGGTATACTACTTCTTTGAGATAAATTTTACATTACGACCTCGGTATGAAGGCTTATAAAGTTCAATTGGTGCGGTGCAAGGACTGATACGTTTCGTCCGTTCCATCCGATACGTTTTTTCTGCACCCAATGCCCTAAAGATTGTTTGGGTGATAGTTCATGAGATATTGTGTTTCGATGTTCAGGATTGTTGATTTTTTCCAGAGGTTAACCCAGTCCTTGTGCGGGCAAAAAGTTTATCTCTGGACCGATCTGATCCATTTTCAAAACCAACCGTTTCAGTCGATTAACTCGTGTTTCTGCAAAATACGCGGCACCGGCTTCAATTACGCGACCTGTAGTTTGCTTCCATAGAATAGCGGAATAGCAGAATTTTCAAGCTATTTTCGATCACTGAAAGTAAAGGTTGAGCCATTTAAAATTTGAATCAGTTGTAAAGCCCAATAGACTGAAGATTATTTGGCAGGAGTTGAAGCATTTTACCGAAAAATCGTGTTTTCAGATGAAGCTCATTTTAATCTCGGTGGCTATGTCAATAAGCAAAATTTCAGCATATGGGGTTCAGAGAACCCACACGTTACTATTGAGCCACTGGTTGGTGTAAAGTTTTTGCTGGTGGCATCATTGAGCAATTTTTCTTCGAAAATGAGCAAGGAGCTGCTGTTACCGTCAACGGTGAGCTTTACCGCGCCATGCTTAACGAACTTTTGTTTTCAATAATTCAGGAGAATGACATGGACGACATTTGGCTTCAACAAGACGGGGTCACACAGCCAACGCAACCATCGATTTTTTCAATTTTTGAAAATCGAATAATCAGCCGAAATTGTAATGTCAATTGGCCGTCTCGGAGCTGTGATTTAAGCCCTTCGAATAATTTTCTGTGGAAAGCTATTAAGGCTTAATGTTAAGCGAAACTTTCAGAGACAATTGAAGCGTTGAAACATTAAATCGAAGATGTCATTGAAGAGATTCGACTAGAAACAATGGATAATGTACTAAAAAATGAGGGGTTGATGGGATGAGGTACTGCCGAGGCAGTTGTGGTAGTCATATGAATGATATTGTGTTCCATTATTAAATGACACAGTTCAACCTTTCTAATTAAATCAGAAATTTACAAAAAAATCAGTTCTTATTTTTACAGATGACTCAAACTTTAAATGTGAACCAATAGACCAGCCGATTCGATTTTATGATGTCTGTCTTCTGTCTATCTGAAGCGTGTAAGCAACTACAGGTCACAATTCTTGTCCGATCTTCTTCAAACTTGGTAAACGTTTTTTGGGCCAAGTATGAACGCTATTGAAATTGATGTAAATCGGTTTAGATAAAAATATAGCTTCTACGCCGATGTTAAACTAATTTTCTGTCCTTAGCTCTAGAGCCACATTTCTTCAATGTTGAAAAAATGTGGCATTGCTCATTACCATTAATATGTAACAAGCTAGGATAACAACAGGATATATCGTTCCACGTTTTGACACAGCTCCCGTACAAAGGTTACAGATTTAACATACAACCGCTCTTATCAATTCCTTCCGATTTCGAATATCTTATGTAGTCATTTTTTAGCGACCTTTGACCTATGGGTCCAAGTGCAAAATCAAAACCAAATCTTAATTTGGATTTGTGACAAAATTTCACTGTTTCTGGATACCCATATGTCTCCGAACAGTACGGGTCGTTTTTAGGCCCCAAAGCACATAGACCACGCCCATATAGCAAGGCCTCCAATTCAGCCAAATCGTAAAATTCAAATTCTTTAAAAAATGTCACTATTTCTGAGAACGCATATGTGACAGCGCATAGAAAAAGAGACCCAAGGGTAAAAAAATCAATTTTCATTTTTTCTCTTTTTTTGATGTGGACAACATCTGAGCATCGAATGAGACCGATCCCATGCCCCAAAAGTGTTCCCTCACAGAGATATGCGCGTTTTATAAAAGTGAAGTCGACGATTCTAAGCGCAAATAGAAAGGGACCTAACCTTTAAAATGGCTCTCCTGAACAAAACTGGTTTTTAACCTTAGGTCCCTTTCTATTTTGCGCGTCACATATGTTCATGTTCAAAAGGACCTGTTTTTCGGCACCCTAGGGTATTAGACCCATGGGTCCAGGACTTAAAATTAGTCGAATCGTAATATCAATATCATATTAGTATCCGTGACGAAATTATATTGTTTTTTAACACCCATCTGTCCATAGTTGAAGGAGGCCGATTTTTGGCCCCTTAGGGCCGGTACGAGTTTTACCTTGGCACATATCTTAAACATATAGGTACATATTTGGAATTGTAAGAATATTTACGAGTTCTGGATACCTGTATATCCTCGAATATAAGGGGACGCTCCATGGGTCAAGGCCGAATGGTAAAAAAATCATATTCAGATTTTTCAGAAAATTCCACTGTTTCTAAGTTCCAATAAAACCATGTTCTAGTGGACTTATTTTTTGTTTTGATTTTTTTGGCACCCTGAGCCTGGTGGTCGAGGGTTAAGGCCTCTAACCAAGTGAAATCGCGGAATTAATGTTGTATTTGGTTTCGTAACAAAATTTTATTGTGGGCCGATCCGAGTCCCAAATTGACCCATATCTAAATTATAGGTACAAAGTTTTTTCTTTTTGTTTATATTTATTCGGTCTTTTATCATTATTATGACTTGACCAGTTTTTATTCTGCTTCAAGACCTTTTTGTTGTTTCTTTTTCAGAATCAACGTAAAAAAATGGTGAAATGTATAGGCTTGGTTGCCTGGCAGACTGTACAGCTGTTTCTAAAAGAAAATAAAAACTATTAAAAAGTATTGGTACGCCCTAATGTTGTACATATTTAGATTTGTACGAAAATCGCACTCTTTCTGTATACCCACTTGACCCCGAGCATTAGGTGGCGTTTTTAGGCCCTTGGGCCAATGGAAAAGCCTTTACTGCGTCTACGGTTACAACTTTCAAGTGGTCATGACTTTTTTTAGTTTCTCAAAGGGTACCCTTTTTCTCTTTTTCCCGATTTGGTCCTATTTTAATACCAATCGATCTGTATCTATAAGAAATATTTATGAAAAGTTATAGGCCATTAGGTCCTTTTGTTTGGTCCAAATCGTGCTCTTAACAGGCAAGCAGGCGGATAGACATGCGGACGTGGCTATAACGTATTAGAGTTTTACGACGAAAAGATTAAATTAAAAGGTTCCCAGCAAATATTTATTTGTTCATTAATTTCGATTTGGCCCCTTCAATTTCTATTTTTTCCAATCCTCGAAGCAATCCCGATATGCAGGTTTTGTTATGGCCTTAAGCTCTCTCGCCGTCCTTTCATGAGTTTCTTCCATCTTGGAAACACAAAAAAAGTCGTTGGGGGACCCAAAATCGTCTTCTACAGGGTGGACCAAAAGTTACCATGGGGTTTACAAATTTAATAACTTTTTCGTTTATATATTTTTTTTATTTTTTTTTTCCAGATTATATAAATAATAAATAATGGAGAGATTCACAAATAAACCAGAATAATTTATTTTTATTATTTAAACCAGCGATCAATTATTTTAACGCAAAGTGATGAAGCTTATTTTCATTTGAATGGCTTTTTTAATAAGCAGAACTGTAGGTTCTGGGATTCAATAGCCATTCATCAACACCATTAGGTGTACACCCCATTAGGTGTACAGTAGAGTGGAGTGAAAACATGCTTTTTTTTAATTTGAAAAAGTTGACCTCGGAAAGAGATGTAGTCTGGGGTCCTAAAGAGGGGAAAAATAAAGAAAAAAATTTAAAAACATTTTTAGGGGTCGCGCCAAAATAAACAAATACACATGTTTGAAGGCGTGAATTTTCCTAACCCCTGAACCGATCTTAAAGTTTTATGTCAATAAATGTTTGCAATAGCGTAAACAATGAAATAAGGGCATGAAAAAATTTAAAAAAAATTTTCTCATTGTTCAAAAATTTCAAAAAGTAAAATAAGTCAAATCGTCCCTTCTTCAGAAAATTGACTGAACAATGAAATCGCCACCAAAGCTACAAATATTAGTCGATTATCCTCATATTTGCCTCAAATACTTTTGTTTGGGCACTGAACAAGCTCAAACTTTTAAATTTCGAATAAGTTAAGTCGTTAATTTTTAGGATTTTTCTAAAATCAACGCCAAAATAGCGATAATTTCCAAATTTCTAGGGAGTGGCGCGACCCCTAAATTTTTTCTTTATTTTTCCCCTCTTTAGGACCCCAGACTACATCTCTTTCAGAGGTTAACTTTTTTTTTTGAATTTCACTCCACCCTAGTGTACAGTATGTTGTGGGATCACATCTGCAAATATTACTAGGCCTTACTTCTTCGAAAATGAAGATGAAAGTGCTGTAACCGCAATGGAGTGCGGTATAGGTTTATGATAGAATATTTTTGTGGTTTCAGCAGGACGTAGCCACTGCCCGAGGCACAATGGCACTTTTAAGTCAAATTTTTGGGGGGCGAATAATTTCCAGAAATTCGGAAATTATTAGGCCAGCGCGAACGCCAGATTTGTCAGCACCCGACTATTTTCTTTGGGGTTATTTGAAGGAGCGACTATATGTGAACAAGTCCGAGACAATCCTTTAACTCAAGGCCAACAATGTTGCAGAACGATACAGACACAAATTTTGAAAGATGGTATCATTGCAAAGCTGAAAACGGTAGTCATTTAAGTGAAATTATTTTTCATTTCCAAAATTTCCCTTTTGTATACGAGGGTTGCTATAAATATTTCTGCCTTTGGCAACAGTAAGTGTTACCTGGCGCCATCTGACATTTCCATTGGAAAGTTAGACATTTTTTAGCATAAACGTTTTGACGTACGACCATCATTTGTGTTGTTTACAGTGACTTAAGAAAATCAATTTGGCAAAAAAATGGAATTAAGTCGTGATAATTTTCGTCCGATCATTTTTCACAACTTTCGACGTGGATTATCACGACAAGAGTGCGTCGATGAACTTAAATCTTTAAATGGCGATGAAGCACCGTCCTATAGTAATGTGAAAAACTGGTTTAATGAATTCAATCGTGGCCGACGCTCGCTCAAAGACGAAAGTCGCCCAAAAACGGCCGAACATTGAACATTGATGCCGCTCGTGCGTCATGTGACATACCGTGAGATAGAGGCATCCTTGGGCATTTCTTTCACCAGCATACATTAGATATTGCATAAACACCTGGCCGTAAAACAGGTTAGTTCTCGTTGGATCCCGCACAATATGACAATCGCTCAAAAAAAGGCTCATGTCGATTGTTGCAAAGAAATTTTGAAAAAATAAGATCGCGGTGCTTCAAAAGATGTTTATACTATCGTCACAGGTGACGAATCATGGATCTATGCGTATGAGCCAGAAACAAAACAGCAATCGACCGTGTGGGTCTACGAAGACGAGAAAATTCAACGAAAGTTGCTCGTGGAAGAAGCACTTCAAAGCAAATGGTCGCCTGTTTCTTCGGCAAAACTGGTCATGTGGCGACTTTTCCGCTTGAGCAACGTAGGACAGTCAATTCTGTGTGGTACACCACAATTTGTTTGCCTAAAGTCTTCGGAGAAATTCGAAAAACGAACAAGAGAAGACGAGTCATTGTGCACCATGACGATGAGAGCTCTCACACATCGGCTCAAACCAGCGCCTTTTCGACCGTCCAAAACGTCGAATTGATGGGGTATCCGCCGTACAGCCCTGACTTTGCACCCAATGACTTTGGTTTATTCCCTTACATCAAGAAAAAAATGCGTGGTCAACGATTTTCGTCGCCAGAAGATGCTGTTAAAGCGTTCAAAAACCATGTTTTAGAGGTGTCTCAATCGGAGAGGAAAAAGATCTTCGACAATTGGTTTGAGCGCAAGCAAAAGTGTATAAATCATGCTGGAGAATACTTTGAGGAACAATAAACCATTTTTGATGATCAATGTTCGCATTTTCATTATTAGGCCAGAAATATATATAGCAGCCTCGTATATCATATTCTTTTGTTTTTTAAAATACACTGTGTTGGATTCGAAACTTTGTTTCTTCAACCGATACTGTCAATTTCCACTTCTAAAAATTATACAATCAGCATTCGGTTATAGCGATGGAATTCATGAATAGTAAGTGCAACCACCAACATTTGGTTGGCAAAAAATTCGGTTGTGACAACAAATCTGTTCTCTCTGTGTTTAGGTAAAACTGGGTAATAGCGCTTTACGTTTGATATCGTCCCGCTCTAGACCACAAATTTGAACTCCGATATCGAGCCATCATGTAAGAGTATTTGACGACGGACAAGCAATCTTGGATCATACGAGGGCGACCGCAAAATTTACTGGCCTGGCACATTTTCTGTTTTACTAGCAACTTTTTTGTTTTGTTTTTTAAAAGCGATCTTTTATAAGCCATCTGTCAAAATTTCCGAAATATTTAATGATTATTTTCTTTGTTACAGGTGATTGAAGTAAACAAGTTTTATAATTTTTGTAAAATGGAAAATAAAGAGTTTCGTGCGGTAATTAAACACTTTTATATGAAAGGTTATACGCCACAATTAATCAAAGATGAATTGGATTCTGTTCATGGTGATAAAGCACCATCATACTCCACCGTGAAATCCTGGGTTCAACAATTTAAAATGGGTCGTTCTAGTACGGAAGATGAACAACGTTTAGGAAGACCGAAAACTGCTACTACGAGTACTATTGAAAACATTAGAAAAATATTTAATGAAGTGACTAAAGATAGACGAATAAAGCTCAGAGAACTTGCTGATAATGTTAAAATACACGAAAAACAAGTTTGGAGTATTTTACATGATGAACTCCACATGAAAAAGCTATCCGCAAGATGGGTGCCGCGTTTGTTTACTTTGCCCCAAAAAATCGTCCGTTGGACCAATTCCGAGGAGCTTTTAGCGATTTATCAGCGCAATCCAATAGAGTTCTTGCGCCGATTCATAACTGTTGATGAAACATGGATCCATCACTACATCCCAGAATGCAAAGAACAGTCAAAACAATGGATAGCAGCTGGTAAAAGCGGTCCCAAGAAGGCGAAAACTGTTAAGTCAGCAGGAAAAGTAATGGCCACAGTATTTTGGGATGCAAGGGGTATAATATTTATTGATTATCTTGAGAAAGGAAAAACTATAAATAGCGAATATTATTGTGCATTATTGGAGCGGCTGAGTGAAGAAATCAAGATAAAACGACCGCATTTAGAAAAAAAAAGTTCATTTTCATCAAGATAATGCTCCTTCACACACTGCATTTTTAACTCAACAAAAACTGGCCGAATTACGATTTGAAATTGCTTCGCATCGACCATATAGTCCAGATTTAGCTCCTTCTGATTATTTCTTGTTTCCAAATTTAAAAAAATGTCTCGATGGCAAAAAATGTTCGTCTAATAGCGAGGTTATTGCTGAAACTGAGGCATATTTTGAAGGTCTTGAAAAATCTTATTTTTCGGATGGAATTAAAAAACTTGAAAAACGTTTGATGAAGTGTATTGAGTTGGAAGGAGATTATGTTGAAAAATAAATAATAATAATTCCAAAAAAACGGTTCTTTTTATGTTAGGCCAGTTACTTTTGCGGTCGCCCTCGTATAGACCCAACTTTTGATACAACCCCCATACAAAAGGTTTTGAGGTCCAAAAAACGTATGCTAGTATACGTACATGGCCGTATGGGTTTTAAACAAAAGTAACATTTTCTTACAAAACTACCAGTAAAATAGTTTAAACATTTTGACTACATTTTTGGGCATTCAAACCAAAAAGCAAGAATCGGGAATTGTTTGAAAAATTTAAATATTTTTTAAAGTCTGGGTACGGTTAAATCCCGGCCCATGGGTCCAAGTGAGTTATAAATTTCTTTTCAGTTGTCTTTTGTGCAGGATATAATACTGTCGGCAACGACCGACTGAAAACATGAATATGAATATCATTGTTAATTTTAATTTTATTTACTTCCCATAATTCCTTTATTTTTATTTTGTTTTGAAAACACTGTTCAAGTATTGCTGAATCAGATGCAACCAACGGCAGTTCTTTTGTGTGTTTTTTTATGTTGGCTGCTTATAAATGATTTATTTGTTATATCAAAATGTAATTTTTCTTAATATCACATTTTTGCGTTTTTTGTTCGTGCATAAGGAAAAACATTGTGTTCTCCCTGGTCGATGATATTGATGAACAAAACACGATACTCGTACGATATTGTGGTCTACAGCTGGATATGCCGTTTTCGCTTTGTTTTATTTTTGCTGTGTTTTTTCGTGAATGGAAGCCAAAGACATTGTCAACTGACGGAAATGCAATTTTTAATCATTTAACAATTCTTCACGATTTTTGCGCGTTTTCAAGTGTAAACAAAGTGTTAACAAAGGCTTTAAATTACAAAAGCCGAAAATGTGTTCAAATAATAAAAAAACGAACAAAAAAAAACATACGAGTATAAAACCTTATTTGGTTAATTACATTTTGGAGGATAGATACATTACAAAATAATTAACAACTAGCATCGATGTTGTCGTTCAATTAACGTTAACACAGACAATCCGCTTCGCTTAATTAAATAGTTGCATTTCACTCACTGCCCGTTTACAGCTTAGCCGTCTGCCTGTCCGTCTGTCTATCTCTCAGGCCGTCTGTCTTCATTATTTCAAAGTTTACGACTTTTTCTATTAACACGAATTAAGAAAAACAACAGTGACAACGACGACAAGCAACGGCCACAACTTTAACTTCGTCTTCGACGTCTTCAAATGTGGCCCAGTTGCTGTTAGCACCTCCGCCGAAACTGGTTTTACTTCTTGGCTACTTCAAACTGTGCCGTTTCAGCATTCGAAAGAAAAGCTATATTTGAGATCGATAAGACTGCGACACCCACAGAATTGATTGTGACTTAACGCTCCATAAACACACAAAACCGAAAATAAATGAATTTAAATTTATTTTCACTGTAATTATGAGACAATTAAATAGCTTCTGACACAACATAAAAATAAAACAAAACTGTAGCGAAGCTAGAAAATAATCAAAAACGAGTGATTGAAGGCGAACAGTAGAGACCCTAATTCTTTTTCTTGTCGTTTATATAAATAAATAAAAGACTTCTTCCTCTATTGGATGCATTCCGCATTATACCAGACTATCAGTATGGTTTCAAGCCTAATCAAGGTACTCCAGAGCAATGTCACAGGATCATCAACGTTATTAGAGACTTATTAGAGAGAAGAAACTGCACTTTTCATCAATCATTCTGGATATTAAGCAAATCTTCAATCGGGTATGGCACAGTGGGTTACTTGTTAAACTAAAAAAAATGCTACCAACTCCATAATCATTGTTAAAATCGTATTTAAGCCTGCGAAGTTTTTAGTATGTTTATGTTAATGATGGAGAGTCCGTATTTGGAAATATTAAATCTGAAATACCACAAGAGAGCGTTATGCACGCAGAGAAAAAACATGGTTACTACATGGTCACGGTAATAATAAAATGTTATCCGCAATAAAAGTATGTTCGTCGCAACCATATCATTGTTAACTGAATTTAGTTTTGACAATAGTAAAATTGCTGCAATATTAATATTGTTGAAATGTAACAATAGTATTATTGCCAAATTTAAAAATGAAAATATGTTAAAGCAACAATATTAATATGGTTGGTGCGACAAAAATATGGTTAGTGCGTTTTATGTTAACAATAATATCGAGCCATAAGCGCTAACCTATCGTAAGTCAAATTTTTGGAAAAAAAATTTTATTGCTGAAAAATAATCGTTAGGACAAGCCTCATCGTTTTGTATTTTTAAAATGACAAAATTGTTAGTAAAACATCAAAAAAAAAGCTTTTGCATTTTATCGTAAATGATTGTTTAAATTTTATTGTGTAGCAATTTTATCGTAAGTCACACATCAAATTGCTGCAGCAATCGCAAATGTGTTCAGATTTTTTTTTTTGTTTTTTGATACAGTTATATGAGTAGGTAGAAATCTTAAATTTTTGCATTAAAACATTTGCATTTTTAATAAAGTTGTTTGAAATAAATAATAAAAACCGTCTACTGTAAAATTTGCATTTTTTCACTTACGATAGGTTAGCGCTTATGGCTCGATATGATTACGGCAAATACAGTAGTATGATTGTAATTTTTCTTCATTTAAAAATGCTTTTAAGAGCAAATGTCTAATGCAATAATAGTACTTTTTTTTATCGATATTAAAATTTTTTAAACGAGCTACTTTGGTTTTGTTTAACTGAAATATTTTTAATAAAAACGCTGACGTTTATTTAAACTTATTTTTTCTGCTGTGAAATAAATCACTTCTATTACGAGTGATTTAAATTTAATGTTTTTTTGAATAATTTTCATAATTCAAATCTATTGTCGACAACTTAAACAAATTCTAATAAATTATATTGGGAATCATAGTATAATTGTGTGTGACCATACTATGGTTGTAGGGATTATAACATGGTTGCGTGTGAATCATACTATGGTAGTGAGGATCATATTATGGCTGTATGTGAAACATACTATGGTTGTGAGGATCATACAATGGTTGTGGAGATCATAGTATGGTTGAGTGTGAATCATACTATGGTTGTGGGGATCATAGTATGGTTATGTGTGAATCATACTATTGTTGTGAGGATCATAGTATGGTTGTATTTGAATCATACCATTGTGTTGTGATCATAATATTGTTGTACCACAACCATATACCCAACAATAGTATTATCCTCTTCGAATATTGTCACCACAACCATATTTTTTTTCTGCGTGTGGGCCCGTTGTTTTATACGATATACACTTCTGGCATGCCTGATAACACGGACCTCACAATCGCTACATACGCTGATGACACCGCTATTTTGACGATCTTCAAATGTGATTTGATACTTGGAACATTAAAGTCAACCCTGGCAAACCCAGCAATGACATTTTTACATTGCGAAAAGAAGACTGAAAATGAATAGAAATACCAATTTTTGCCATGTAAGTAAATGGGTTTTCATAAAGCCGGTATTTTTAAAATAATGATGCTGTTGTGGTTCGCCGTGCTGTTATGTTTAGGGTAATTGTCGGACACTTTACGATAGGGAAAAATGTTATCTATAGAAGCATTCGTCGTTCGTAGCTTTAAATAGCCTTTCCGGTTCAGTAAGTATAGTAGACGCTATCCTGTAAAGCTTGTAGGATGTTAACACCTTTTCTAATTTGAACGTTTTTGTAAATTGCATATTTTGTTGAGTGTTGTACGAGTAATTCCAGCGTACGAACAATGATTTATGTTTCCTTCATATTGGAGTGTATACATATAAATATATGCTGAGGCTGACTAATTCGTAAGTAGCAGCACTAAAAAGTACTTGGGAATAACATGGATTTTTTTAGCCAAAGCCGCATCACATTGTTGGGCTTTAAGATTACTAGTTAGTGGTAGCAAAAGTTTGACTTATTGCGAATTGAATTAGTAATGTACATACGGCCTTCTGTCGTTGTTATATAAGTACAGGTCGATAATCAATCTCGAGAACATTTTACACTATTGTTTAGGATTGCATCAAAATTGAACACTATTAGAATTGTACACGCTTTAATTAATACAAATGTCATACTCGATTTTAAAACTAGAAGCTCCAGAAGTCACAAATTGAATTGGATCAAATTTGGGATGACTCGTTAAGAGTAACAGGTATCAGTCATAGGAACAATGAACAACATTAGTCCATGTTTTCCTATAGCTTTCACGCAAGTAGCCACCCCTATAGACACTCCATGCAAAGAGCAATCCCGGTCTTGTCCAAATATAGTAAAGTGCGTTATGAGAGATCTTTAACCAACATTGTGAATTTGGACCATATCGGTCAATGGTTTTGTAAAGCCCCCAATGGTCTCCGATTTAATGCCCTGTTTTTGTCATGTTTATTTTGGTATAACTATGTCTACTACCGAATATGATGTTGCTGTTGTAGCGGAAACAGTGTGCAGGGGTGACAGCCAAAGGCCAAAGAATTGATCATTGGGTCTATCCGTTACACAGAACCGGTAGCCGGTGGGATTGCTACTGAATATGTCGTACTACGTCCTGCTTAGCCCTAATGGGCATACAAACAGCTCACTTTTTTTTAGGTGTCACGTCTTCCGCATCAACAGACTGTGAACAGCAAACCGCGACCTTGGAACATTACTTTGACTGGAAGGACCTCAGGAACTTCGTAAATAAGACAGTCCATCTAATATAATAAATTTACCACTTCCTTAATTAGAGCGCACAACAGGCCGAGATACTGCATTTGGTCTATGCCTTCGGGACATGGAGCAGGTAATCGCTCCCTCTACTTCATCTAAACAACCATTTAAACTTCTTTCCAACGTATGTCTGTAACGATGTCCTTTTGCGTTATGATTCCAAAATCTAATCACGTTAAATTTCTTGGACTTCGATTAGATCAGCACCTTAACTGAAGAGAACATATAATAGATGAAAAGAAAGGAAGTTGAGATGAAAACCAAAAGAATGTGCTGGTTAATTGGCTCTAAATTACAATTAAGCTTAGAAAATAAAGTCATCCTTTATAAAACTATTTTGAAACCTGCGCGGACTTTTGGGGAACATCCAGCAATTCCAACTTGGAAATTTTACAAAGACCAATTTGGAATGCACCATGGTTTGTGAATAACCGCTGTATTCACAACGATCTTGGTTTTATTTTTTTTAAAGGACGAAATAGCTAGGTTTAGTACCAACTACTTAGACAGACTAAGTAATCACTCGAATTTTCTGGCATTATCTCTTTTAGATGACAGTGACAAGATTAAAAGACTAAAACGAAATCATATACTAGATCCCCCATTTTTTAAAAAAATGTATGCAAATAATTGTAATTTTATAAGTGAACAATGTAAAAAATATTAATGTTAAGGCTATTCTGTCATTAATTTATTAATTACTAAATTTGCTTATTATTTTTGTATATAAAATAGATTGCTGATAAAAATATTGTTGAAAAAATTGTCCTGTTCCCCCGAAAAACACTCGATAAATTGAAAAAGAAATTAATGTGATTGGCAATTTAAAGTATCGGGAATGATACACACAAAGAAAAAACCAGCTGGAAATCGGTCCGAACTGCAAATATTTAGTAAAACTATTGGTGATTATGACAACCAACCAATTATGAAGTACATGTTACTTGGGTACCAGCATTTGAACTGATACCAGATAAATTCTTTGTAGTAACCAAACCCCGCACGCAAAGAAAATACACGGTTACTATATGGTCACGGCAATAATAATATGGTTTCCGCAATAAAAGTATGTTCTTCGCAACCATTGTATTGTTTACTGAATTTAATTTTGACAATAGTATGATTGTCGGAATATTAATATTGTTGAAATGTAATAATAGTTTTATTGACAAATTTAATAATGAAAATACGGTCGTAGCAACAATATAAATATGGTTGGTACGACAATAGTTTTGTTATTTGGCTTTTATGTTAACAATATTATGATTACGGCTATCATACTGTATGATTGTAAATTTTCCTCATTTAAAAATGCTTTTTAGAACAATGTTATTGTTACGGATCTAATGCAATAATACGAGTAGCACTTTTTATATGGAAATTAAACATTTTCAAACAAACTGCTTTGGCTATGATTAACTAAAATATTTTTTATAAAAACGCTTGAGTTTTTTTAAACTGATTTTTTCTATTGTTAAATAAATCACTTCTATTATTTTGAATTTTATGTATTTTTAAATAATTTTCATAATTCAAATCTGTTGTTGACAACTTAACCCAATTCTATTAAATAATTTGGGGATCATAGTACTCGAATAATTGTGTGTGATCATACTATGGTTGTAGGGATCATACTATGGTTGTAGAGATCATAACATGGTTACGTGTGAATCATACTATAGTTGTGAGGATCATACTATGGGTGAGGGGATCATAGTATGGTTATGTCTGTTTAATACTATCGTTGTGAGGATCAAAGTATGGTTGTGAGGATTATATTATGGTTGTATTTGAATCATACTATTATTGATATTGTTGTTCCACAACCATACACCCAACAATAGTATTGTCCTCTTCGAATATTGTCACCACAACCATACTATTTTTCTGCGTGCGTCTAGTTCGTTGTTGTAACATATTATTGTAACAAAATCTTTCATAGTACATAGTCTCGGGTGGTGAATAATTTCTCCTAAAAATTAGGGACTTAGAAGATTATACTTAAAAGATTCCCAAAAGGATTTTTTTATGGTTTTCGTTTGCAACGCTATACCGTCTGAAATAAGTTAAAAAGTAGTAAATATTCCTTCTTTTTAACGAATGTTCGTGATATTTTTAGTGATATCGGATGGAGATTATTTTCGTAGAACATTTTAACGTCCTATCTCTAATATTTGAGTGTCGTTTTCGTCAAAAAGTAAAATAAAAAAGTATATTTTAATGTTCTACAAAAATGTTGTCCAATTACTTTGAGTTGGGGCGTGTCATTTTTCAATGAAATTTTATACATGCCTTAAAAAAATGTCGTTTTTGGATTAAAATGTTCAACTACTTATAAATGACTTCTATTATAATTTTAGTACAGTTTTTTTAAAATGAAATCAGAAGATTTTCAAAACAAAAACAAAATAAGAAACTAAAATCGACACACAGCACAGAGCTCCGTTCCCATACAGCATTGGACAAACATAAAAGGAGTTTTCAGAATACAATGAAACTTCATTTCTAAATGGATTATGATACCGTAACGTTCGCGGTTTCTTGTGAAATGCAATTTAAAATATTTGACTAGGGTCTTCTTAAAAATTAAAATAAAACAGTCAGCGAAGGTTAACTAGTTCAAACAAGTTAATTGTGCAAACAAATTTTTTGATGTTTTTTTGCTTTTCGGAATTTAAGATTAAAATTTTGTCGAATAAGAATTCATCTCACACTTTTTAGAAATAAATGTCCCAAAGAAACGGAAAAATCGGCACGGATTTCGTTTTTTTCTTACGACGAAAGTCAAAATTAATTATGTTCGAAAAAATTTTCATCGAATACTTTGAAGTTTTTTGATTTTTAGAATCAAAGATTGAGAATAAAAATTCATCATAGACGCTTTCAAAAAATGAAAATTAAAAAGAATCGAACAAAATCGGCGAAATCCTCATAGACCAAATTCCAAACTAATTTTTTGTGCAAAAAAATTTCACCAAAAATTCATGCATACGAGTACGACGGTTGCTATATATATTAAATATAAATATATACTTAAATCTTTGTATGGCAATGAAGCACCATCCTATAGGACTGTGAAAAACTGGTTTGATGAATTCAATCGTGACCGACGCTAGCTCAAAGACAAAGGTCGTCCAAAAAGGGCCGTTGTGTCAGAGAACATTGATGCCGTGCGTGAACTGATAATGCAAGATCGTCATGTTACATACCGTGAGATAGAGGCTTCCTTGAGCATTTCTTCCACCAGCATACATTCGATATTGCATGAACACCTGGCCGTAAAAAGGTTTATTCTCGTTGGATCCCGCACAATTTGACAATCGCTCAAAAAAAGGCTTGTGTCGATTGGTGCAAAGAAATTTTTGGAAAAATACGATCGCGGTGCATCAAAAGACGTTTATAAGATCGTCACAGGTGACGAATCATGAATCTGTGCGTATAAGCCCGAAACAAAACAGCAATCGAACGTGTGGGTCTTCGAAGTCGAGCCAATTCCAACGAAAGTTATTCGTGGAAGAATCACTTCGAAGCAAATGGTCGCCTGTTCCTTCGGCAAAACTGATCATGTGGCGAATGTTCCGCTTGAGCAACGTAGGACGGTCAGTTCTGAGTGGTACACCACAATTTGTTTGCCTGAAGTCTTCGGAGAAATTCGAAAAACGAACAAGAGAAGACGAATCATTGTTCACCATGACAATGCGGACTCTCATACATCGAATGAAACCAGCGCCTTTTTGACCGGCCAAAAAGTCGAATTGATGGGTCATCCATGTCTTTTTATTCCCGCACATCAAGAAAAAAATGTGTGCTCAACGATTTTCGTCGCCAGAAGAAGCGGTAGAAGCGTTCAAAAACCATGTTTTGGAGGTGTCTCAATCGGAGTGGAAAAAGTGCTTCGACAATTGGTTGGAGCGCATGCAAAAGTGTATAAATCAAGCTTGAGAATACTTTGAAAAACAATAAAACCATTTTTCATGATTAATATTCTCATTTTTATTATTAGGCCAGAAATATATATAAACCTTCCCGGCGGACACCCTTTATAATGGCCGTTAGGCTTTTAGATATTATATTAAACCAAACTTTGGTTAGAAGAGCCATTCTGCTACTTGTCAATTACATAGAATAACACCTTTATAAACACATCGTAGATTTTTTAGTCTCCGCGCTATACGTTGTCCAGATTGTTGGAATATCCTTAGAACCTACTTGACTGCTAAATGTTAATCTGTCTGTGTTAAGTCGGCATACGTTCTGGTGCTACGAGATCGACGGTACCAAGCGGCCTTGTGCGGTAAGTGTATGGTCAACAATACCAGGAATATCAGGCTTGGCTTCATGAATTACACTGTCACACATATTACGAGGGCGACCGCAAAAGTAACTGGCCTAACATAAAAAGAACCGTTTTTTTTGGAATTATTATTATTTAATTTTCAACATAATCTCCTTCCAACTCAATACACTTCATCAAACGTTTTTCAAGTTTTTTAATTCCATCCGAAAAATAAGATTTTTCAAGACCTTCAAAATATGCCTCAGTTTCAGCAATAATTTTTTTGCCACCGATAATTTTTTTTTAATTTGGAAACAAGAAATAATCGGAAGGAGCTAAATCTGGACTATATGGTGGATGCGGATCAATTTCAAATCGTAATTCGGCCAGTTTTTGTTGAGTTAAAAATGCAGTGTGTGAAGGAGCATTATCTTGATGAAAATTATCTTTTTTTTCTAAATGCGGTCGTTTTATCTTGATTTCTTCACTCAACCGATCCAATAATGCACAATAATATTCACTATTTATAGTTTTTCCTTTCTCAAGATAATCAATAAATATTATACCCCTTGCATCCCAAAATACTGTGGCCATTACTTTTCCTGCTGACTTAACAGTTTTCGCCTTCTTGGGACCACTTTTACCAGCTCCTATCCATTGTTTTGACTGTTCTTTGCATTTTGGGATGTAGTGATGGATCCATGTTTCATCAGCAGTTATGAATCGGCGCAACAACTCTATTGGATTACGCTGATAAATCGCTAAAAGCTCCTCGGAATTGGTCCAACGGACGACTTTTAGGGGCAAAGTCAACAAACGCGGCACCCATCTTGCGGATAGCTTTTTCATGTGGAGTTCATCATGTAAGATACTCCAAACTTATTTTTCGTGTATTTTAACAATATCAGCAAGTTCTCTGAGCTTTATTCTACTATCTTTAGTCACTTCATTAAATATTTTTTCTAATGTTTTCAATAGTACGTAGTAGCAGTTTTCGGTCTTCCAGAGCGTTGTTCATCTTCCGTACTTGAACGACCCATTTTAAATTGTTGAACCCAGGATTTCACGGTGGAGTATGATGGTGCACTATCACCATGAACAGAATCCAATTCATCTTTGATTATTTGTGGCGTATAACCTTTCATATAAAAGTGTTTAATTACCGCACGAAACTCTTTATTTTCCATTTTACAAAAAATAATAAAACTTGTTTACTTCAATCACCTGTAACAAAGAAAATAATCATTAAATATTTCGGAAATTTTGACAGATGGCTTATAAAAGATTGCTTTTAAAAAACAAAACAAAAAAGTTGCTAGTAAAACAGAAAATGTGCCAGGCCAGTTAGTTTTGCGGTCGCCCTCGTATTATTCTATCGATTCCCTTTGTCAAGCCCAGTTGAATTTTACGACTTACGCTTTAATATTAAAATGAAGCTTATTATAGCAGGCATACCCGTTGTATAATTTCCTTTAAAACAAATAATTATATTTACTCAGAGTCGGTGTACGGTGACGTTCCAACACACCGAGTTGGAGTTGGTTCCATATCATATGTGGTTGATTATCTGCCGCTTATAGGGTATCTACAATTATTAATTAATTTTACCAGTACCACAGTCATTGGATAAACTTTCATGTGTGGGTGTTAAGTAAAGAAAGGTCTAATTTCTCTAGCATGACAACAGCTAGCGAGACAGCAGTTATTACAACATTTTCTTGGAGACAACAACATTTTCTGATGTTTGCATTTGCTGCCACTACAGTGTTCTGAAAATGAAAGTATTTATTTTGGCTTTCGTCTTCGAGCTTATCTAATTGCTGTGCATTATTCCCCCCTCCTTACAAAACGGGCACCATTTTCAAATGTCTAGAGAAGATCTAGCCAGACATTGTCTAGTAGTTAGTACTGATGTGACTGCATCTTTTATCGGTTGCATGTTTTGTGAAATATTTACTTCTGTTGTCTCATAATTTCTATATAAATCCATGACAGATAACAACACCTCATTAATGGAGATTACGTGGGCCTAATGCGGTCTTTGGCGGTTCAGTTTTTTCATCTCATCTGTTGTCAATGCTCGTAGCTTGAGGTGAGTACGAGTACTTTGATCTTAAGAGTCTTTGAACCTAAACGAAGCTGAAAAAATGTCAACATTAATATGTTAATATTATGTTTTGGATGACATTCAACGCTTAGAGCAGTATTGGAGCGGCCCAACGATCACTCGGTTGTTACGGCCGAATTAAATAATATTTTAATGCCCTAGGAGGGGGATTATTTAAAATAATTTGAAAATTATGAAAAGTTTATCAAAGCGAAATATTGAAAATCAGGTTGTGTTGATAGAGATGCTGCTGTTGGTTGGCATACCGGATTTTCATTTAATGTCAAAAAAGGCCCATAACATATTTACAAATCCCATGTAGTTTATGACATTTTAATGTGGCCATTCCAGACACTTTTTTTCAGGCTGCTCAGCAAAATTTGTTTTAGTTAAAACAGTGAGTGCAAGGCAAACCTGAAACCCGTGAATGAATGGCCCATAATAGTAAATACATTTACTGTTATAACACTTTCGTCCCATAGTGTTTGATGGTTGGCCAGATGGAATAAACCAAACAAATATGTTTAAATTAAAAATGTTCGGACTTCCACATTGAATCTCTGAATAATTTAAAATAAACACACAGTCTATTTGATTTTGTTTCTTTTTGTTTTGTTTTGTTTTAGACATTTGTTTATTTAGACGAGTATGTCTAGGATTAAGTTTAGTGCAACGCCACTTGGTCCATGGGGCAGGGGGTCATTTTATGGATTGTTTGGCTTCATCCAAGTTGTACATGCAATTGTAGTGTATGCCATCAAAATGACCAATAAGCCCATTGGAAAGGGTTGGTGCAACAAATCTTGTTTATTTTGACTATAAAAGCAGCGTAAAAGTGGTGTCCTACAAAGTCTTCTAATTAAATATTGGGCTAAGAAAGCCTATTGTTGTGAAATGATGTTTGTTGCCCTACTACTTGACGGGAAGTTGTTCATTTACATCTGATTGCAAAACGATGAACTTGATGGAATGTTGCGAATGACCTAAATGCATTTCAACGTTAGACCAAGCCCGGTCAGAATCTTGAAATGTTATAAACAACTTGCACATTCTATTGGAAAATTGGAATGCTGCCCTTAACAACACTTACTTACTTTTGTTGTTGAACACGTTTAAGAATAGTTTAGGCTAGATTGAAGTGGCTGTCAATTTCTCGACATAACTAGTAGATTAAGGATCGCAGAAATACGAGGGTTGCTATACATATTTCTGGCCTAGGCAACACTAAGTGTTGCCTGGCGCCCTCTGGAAAGTTTGACATTTTTTAGCATAAACGTACTTAGAATGTTTTGACGTACGACCAGCATTTGTGTTATTTACAGTGACTTGAAATAATCAATTTGGCAAAAAAATGGAATTAACTCGTGAACATTTTCGTGCGACAATTTTTCACAACTTTCAACGTGGATTCTCACAACAAGAGTGCATCGATGAACTTTAATCTTTGTTTGGCTATGAAGCACCATCCTATCGCACTTTGAAAACTGGTTTAATGAATCCAATCGTAGCCGACGCTCGCTCAAAGACGAAGGTTATGAAAGTCGTCCAAAAACGGTGAACTGATAATGCAAGATCGTCATGTGACATACCGAGCGATAGAGGCATCCTTGGGCATTTCTTCCACCAGCATACATTCGATATTGCATGAACACCTGGCCGTAAAAAAGGTTTGTTCTCGTTGAATCCCGCACAATTTGACAATCGCTCAAAAAAATGCTCGTGTTGATTGGTGCAAATAAATTTTGAAAAAATACGATCGCGGTGCTTCAAAAGACGTTAATAAGATCGGCACAGGTGACGAATCATGGATCTATGCGTATGAGCCCGAAACAAAACAGCAATCGACCATGTGTGTTATTCCCGCACATCAAAAAAAACGTGGTCAACGATTTTCGTCGCCAGAAGATACTGTTGAAGCGTTCAAAAGCCATGTTTTGGAGGTGTTTAATCGAAGTGGAAAAAGTCCTTCGACAATTGGTTTGAGCGCAAGCAAAAGTGTATAAATCATACTTAAGAATACTTTGGAAAACAATAAAAACATTTTTCATGATAAATATACGCATTATCACTATTAGGTCGGATATATATATAGCAGCTCTCGTATATTAGGATGTCATGTCACTACCCTTTCGTAGATCTCATGCAGATCTTTAAGGTTTAGGGGCGTTGCTCGTAAGTGATGCGAAATATAAGACGTGTTTTATGGGTTCTCGCTTATTAAACAAGTAAGTTGTCGCTCAGCCGATAACTTCAAAACTTTACGAGACATTCTTGGATTTTTTTCTTTACAAGAACTGATTGACTTTATGCAACATAAACCATTTGATTTAAAATTTGCAATCGAGTTTGCAAGCGAGTAATAACTGATAACGCTTAATAAGCTGGTTTAAGCGATATTGGTTATTCTTGAATACCCTTTTCCCCAAAAAATTTAATTATATAAAACAAACGGGGCTTTACAGAAATTGTCTATAGTTTTCTGTAAACAAAATTATTTTTTAAAGAGTGAATTACTACCACAAGCTAATAAGATCTCTTAAGCGAGTTGCAAATAGAACACGGTCATAGTTCGAAAGTGTGTATTCTTTTAGGTTGGTTCCAGTCAAACTGACCCGTACTGCCTAGAAATCTTTAGAGCAGTAATGCCAACTGTAAAAGTTAAAAAAAAACACCGAAATAACATTAAAATCGGGTAAATCAGGTAAACTTTGTCAAAAAAGGCTAAAACGGACACCACAAATGTGTAAGCAAAAAAATATCATTTTTTTTAAAAAAAAAAAACAGAATTTTTATGCAGAGTTCATAGTCATTTGAGACTATGTTTCTATTAACATTTCATTTAAAAGAAAGCAAAATGTTATTCAAAAGGCAGTCGAAACGAATTTTAGTTGCAGGCATGGGCGACTGCAGTTGCGTTGAATGCTACTTCACCATTCTCAGAACCAAATTTTTACGAATTATATTTGTATACTTTATTCGTCATTTTGTGTTGGCTGTCGCATAGGGTGAGCCTTTGAAAATTTTAATTTTTTAACAGCTGACTCAAATTTAAAATGTTAAATCGCCGAGTACGAGTACAACGTTTGAGTTTATCCCTTGTCTGGTCCGCCTATCATTGTTTGGCATGTTCATGGGCTCTGGCACCACAAATAGGTGGAAATCATATTGATTGGCCACCTTGTTATGAGATGAGCTATTTTTGAAAATTCCTATAATATAATCGCACCCATAACTTGCATGTTTATCATCTAGCAAACGTCCTTAGCTACAAGGAGCGTTTTTTATGAGTGCAGCTTCAAATATAGGGTGAATAATTTAATGTTCTTACCAAGAGTTTACCTATAAAGATAAAGGTTTGCCATTATGTTTTAGAAATGATATCAGGCAAGTGGCCGCCGCGGCTGGCTCCATTCGAGTCGAAAGTCCCACTTTTCGAGCACTTCGACCACAGCAATAGCGCTCAGAATATTATCTTTCAAGGGGTCAATCGTGTCGGGATAATCTGCGTAGACACACGCAGAGAAAATATATGGTTACTATATGGTCGCGGCAACAATAGTATGTTCTCTGCAGTAAAAGTATGGTCGTCGCAACCATAGTATTGTTTTTTGAATTTAATTTTGACAATAGGATAATTGCGGCAGTATTAATATTGTTGAAATGTAACAAATGTATTGTTGCCAAATTTAAAAATAAAAATATGGTTGTAGCAACAATATAAATACGGTTGGTGGGACAAAAGTATTGTTTTCATGTGTTTTATATTAACAATAACATAATTACGGCAATCATACCGGCAAAACCTAATTTTTTTTAATTTGACAATGTTATTTTTACGATTCTAACGCAATAATAGTAATAAAAATTATATTTAAAAAAAAACTTCGGATTAGTATAACTAAAATATTTTTAATAAATATTTTTTTACTGTTAAATAAATCACTCCTATTGTTACATAACTTACTTAATAAAATTCTTTGTTGTTTAATAACAACTTGTTCCAGTCTACAAACAATTTTGTCGATCATAGTATGGTTGTGCGTAAGTCATACTATGGTTGTGAGGATCATACTATGGTTGTACGTTAAACAAACTATGGTTATTAGGATCATAATATGGTTGTGGGGATCATAGTATGGTTGAGTGTGAATAATAATATGGTTGTAGGGATCATAGTATGGTTGTGTGTGAATCATACTATGGTTGTGAGGATCATACTATGGTTGTATATGAAACATACTATGGTTGAGTGTGAATCATACTATGGTTGTGGGGATCATAGTATGGTTATGTGTCAATCATTCTATTGTTGTGAGGATCATAGTATGGTTGTATTTGAATCATACTATTGTTGTGAGGATCATAATATTGTTGTACCACAACCATATACCCAACATTAGTATTATCCTCTTCAAATATTGTCACCACAACCATACTTTTTTCTGCGTGCAAGCGTAAATCACACGGTCTTGGAGGCCACACACCACAGGCCCACGAAGCGAAATAATGCGCTCACCAAAAGTTTTCCTTAATACTTATAAATTGTCTGTTTCGTTGGCTGTATGTCATGTAGTATGTAAGATAACGGCCTTCAATTTCAGGTAGCAAAAAATCCGCTACGAGTATCATGGCGCGATAGCGAGCACCATTCACGGTAACGTTCCGGCCATCAACAGTTTTGAAAAAATATGAGCCGATGATTCCACTAGCCCATAAATCGCACCAAACCGTGGTTTTCTCTAGATATGATGACACCTCTCTCTCTCTCTTTTTTTTTATCAATAAATGAACCAACCGATGCCAATTCAGAGCCACATAAATTAAATTTAGTAGCCAACAAACTACGTCTAGAAAAGCACATATGCTTACACTTTTTAAGGTTTAATTCCATAAAATTAAATTCACACCATGTACTAAATCTGTCCAAATCACCCTGCAGTATGTGACTGTCCGCAAAGCTAGCATAAGAGGAAAATAATTTAACGTCGTCTGCAAACATTAGTAAATTAGAGTTGATAATAGATTCGGGCAAGTCGTTAATGAATAGTAAAAAGAGAATAGGTCCAAGGTGGCTGCCCTGTGGCGCCAGAAATGGGCCTGATTACTAAACAAAAAAATGTTGGCCTAACACAGCGGATCTTCCTGTTTCTAACCGAACGCTCATTTCCGTAATACAGTTGCTAACATTTGATGGAAATTATATTCAAGAAATAAATGGCATAAAATGTCCTTTCGAATGAACAACAAAGATTCCACACTTATTCGTTGTTAAACGCCAAAGCCATGTTCTTTTCACTTTTGGCAAGCTATGAAATATTTATAGCTGAAAATATATATATATATCCATAAAGTGATCAACTTGACGAGAACTCACGAAATTCGAGCGAAATGGGTTTGTTGTGGACTTGAGCGGTGGGGTAAGACGTTCTGAGTCAGCTGTTAGTAGTAAGGTAAGTTATACTTGCACTCTGCTCATATGAGCTCGATGTAGATTGGTGCATAAAAATTCAATTAATAAAATAGGGTCTTTATTCTTTGACAAAGAAGAGTAAAGAATATATTTACTAAAAATCCAGACATTAAAAAGTAGGTTTTCTGTAAAAAAAATATTTTTTATGACCATACAATGCAAAGTTTTAAAAAGAAGGAAAAAAATATTTTTCTTTACATAAACAAAATTACAAAGCATACTACGACAGACACAGAACAAATATTACAAATGTATTACAAGTGAAATTTGGCCAAGTATTTCAACAATTTCTCAATTTCAAATAATATTGTAAAACAAGTTTTGCCCATTTTTTTTTTCAAAATTTCAGATTTAACTTCCGTTTAATGGCACCGGCACAGCACGTTTTTTCATGTAAGTACGAGTACATATTTATATTTTTATTTTCAACAGATGTGGACATGGAAATAATATACGAGTATACTCCAAACCTCTAAATAGGTGATGTAATGAAATTGTAATTATACACAAAAAAAAATTCAAATAATATAAAATTCTGTTTCATTTTCGTGGTTGTTTGCCAATACTCGTATTTGACAAACTAGGTAACATTTGTTGTCGTAATGATTTTTTAACGGAGCGATCAATTTTATGTGAGGTCACGAAACAAACAGTAAGCAAGACGTATAAACGTCGTTAGGTTCGGCCAAGTCAAACCTTATATACCCTCCACCGTCCCTGCATTACTCAGACGCAAAAATGGTACAATTTTTAGACCCCTGCGTCGTTCCATTTTCTCGTACAAAACATCAAAACTACTCTATTTTTGGATTCGTAGCAAAATTTAGTTTAATTTGAGTACACATATCTCCATATGTGACAGCGCCTAGAGAAAGGGACCTAAGGGTAAATAAATCAATTTTCATTTGTTTTCTTTTTTTGATGTGGACAACATCTGAGCATTGAATGAGACCGATCCCATATGAAAGTAAAGTCGACGATTCTAAGCGCAAATAGAAAGGGACATAATCTTTAAAATGGCTCTCCTGAACAAAACTTTTCATCAACTTTTCATTTTTTTTGATGTGGACAACAGCTGAGCATCGAATGAGACCGATCCCATGCCCCAATAGTGTTCCCTCACAGAGATATGCGCGTTTCATGAAAGTGAAGTCGACGATTCTAAGCGCACATAGAAAGGGACCTAATCTTTAAAATGGCTCTCCTGAACAAAACTGGTTTTTAACCTTAGGTCCCTTTCTATTTTGCGCGTCACATATTGACTATAATTCGCTCTTTTTGACATTTGATGCGTCTGACGCATAAAGGCCCATTTAGTCTCGACGGTTGACGGTGGACGGTTGACGGTAGGCGATCAGCTATTTCAGTTGAGGGTTGCATTTTGCATGTGTTAGAGGGAGATAACTACAGTTTGACGGTTGACGACGGTAGACTTCTGCAGGTTGCAGAATCTACCGTCAACCTTCGAGACTAAATGGGCCTTAAGACGCAAAAAGTCGAACAAGCATATCTCCTTCGACGCATTAAGTGCGTGCCAGTTAGTTTTAGTTTGGTTTCATTTATTCCTAAATCAATTTTAGTTTTCTATTACAGAACTAGTTCCTAGCATACTAATTTTTTTAGATTTTTATAAAATAAATTAATGGCAAGGCCTGCCCATTTAGTCATTCGTTTTTAAATTTTTCTGTCCAGTCATTAAATGTCCGTCAAAAAGGGAAAGGAAAACTAACGGATCGCTCACTTAGGATAGTGCGTCATTTTATTCATTGTCCGTCAACTAAAAATTATTATTTACTAAGCTTATACTCAGAAAAGTGTACTTTTTCCGAGGTAAATTTAGTCCCTTAAAGGGAATCTTTTTTCTCCTAAGCCGATTTTGCTCATTTTTAGTCTCAAGCAGCTCATGGCCATAATCCATCATCGTGATTAATTTCAGGATACTAGGTTCAATCGTTTGACCGCTATCCTGTTTTCGACAAACACACGGACGAACCGATGGGGGACGGTCACACGGACTGACAGACATAGCTCGATCGTCATAATAATGATTAATATTACGTAGTAATGCAAACGAAATGACAAATTGAATATAACGCCCACCCTTTGGTGGAGGGTATAAAAAGGGCGGAATTGTATCGGTAGTACCCGATGGAGCGAGGTAAGGAACCCCATTATTTTTCACGAAGTTCAGCTTATAGTCCTGCACGCAGAGAAAAAACATGGTTACTACATGGTCACGGCAATAAAAGTATGTTCGTCGCAACCATAGCACTGTTAACTGAATTTAGTTTTGACAATAGTATAATTGCTGCAACATTAATATTGCAGAAATGTAACAATAGTATTATTGCCAAATTTAAAATGAAGATATGGTTATAACAACAATATAAATATGGTTGGTGCGACAAAAGTATTGTGTTTTGCGTTTTATATTAACAATAATATGATTACGGCAATCATACTCTATGATTGTAATTTTTCTTCATTTAAATATGCTTTTAAGAACAAATGTTATGGGTACGGATCTAATGCAATAATAGTACTTTTTTACTGAAATTATTTTTTTTTAAACAAGCTGCTTTGCCTTTGTTTAACTGAAATTTTTTCAAATAAAAACGCTTACGTTTATTTAAACATATTTGTTCTACTGTGAAATAAATCACTCCTATTATTTTGAATTTAATGTTTTTTTTGAATAATTTTCATAATTCAAATCTTTTGTCGACAACTTAAACAAATTCTAATAAATTATATTGGAGATCATAGTATAATTGTGTGTGATCATACTATGGTTGTAGGGATCATAACATGGTTGCGTGTGAATCATACTGCGGTTGTGAGGATCATACTATGGTTGTATGTGAAACATACTATGGTTGTGAGGATCATACTATGGCTGTGGAGATCATAGTATGGTTGAGTGTGAGTCATACTATGGTTGTGGGGATCATAGTATGTTGTTGTGAGGATCATAGTATGGTTGTATTTGAATCATACTATTGTTATGAGGATCATAATACTGTTGTACCACAACCATATACCCAACAATAGTATTATCCTCTTCGAATATTGTCACCACAACCATACTTTTTTCTGCGTGTGATCTTAAGTGTTTATTTTAGGTTAGATCGTATCAAAAGGATTGAAGACTTTTCACGAATACTTAAAGTAGGCGAAATGGTACATTTTTGTGGCAGGTTCCAGTAGGGGTGTTGCTATATGACCAGTTTTCAACACTTTGATTTTAAAAAATATTACGACGTGCAAAATTTAAAAAAAAACGTTATCGTGCCAACCAGTCCTACATACGAACAGACGTAACAAGTCATGAAACAGATTTGGTCAAAACATTTGCAGGGTCTTAATTTTTAATGCGTTAAATTTGTTGTGCGTACCAAATGATCGAGGGCTGCTATATATATTTCTGGCCTAAAAATAAAAATGCGAATATTCATCACCAAAAATGGTTTTATTGTTTTTCAAACTATTCTTATACACTTTTGCATGCGCTCAAACCAATTGTCGAAACACTTTTTCCACTCCGATTGAGACACCTCCAAAACATAATTTCTGAACACAGCATCTTCTGGCGACGAAAGTCGTTGACCACGCATTGTTTTCCTGATCTGCGCGAATAAAAGGATTTCATTGGATGCCAAGTCAGAGCTGTACGGCGGATGACCCATCAATTATTCGACGTTTTGACCGGTCAAAAAGGCGCTGGTTTGAGAGAGCTCGCATTGTCATGGTGCACAATGATTCGTCTTCTCTTGTTCGTTTTTCGAATTTCTCCGAAGACAAAGAAATTGTGGTGTACCACTCAGAACTGACCTCCTTCGTTGCTCAAGCGGAGCAGTTGCCACATGACCAGTTTTGCCAAAGAAACAGGCGACCTTTAGCTTCGAAGTGCTTCTTCCTCGAACAACTTTCTTGGATTTGGCTCGTGTTTAAAGACCCACACGGTAGACTGCTGTTTTGTTTCGGGCTCATACGCAGATTCGTCACCTGTGACGATCTTATAAACGTCTTTTGAAGAACCGCGATCGTATTTTTTCAAAATTTCTTTGCACCAATCGACACCAGCATTTTTTTTGAGCGATTGTCAAATTGTGCGGAATTCAACGAGAACAATCCTTTTTTAGTGTCAGGTGTTCAGGCAATATCGAATGTATGCTGGTGGAAGAAATGCCAAAGGATGCCTCTATCTCAGGGTATGTCACATGACGATCTTGCATTATCAGTTCACGCACGGCATCAATGTTATCTGGCAAAACGGCCGTTTTTGGACAACCTTCGTCTTTGAGCGAGCATCGGCCACGATTGAATTCATAAAATCAGTTTTTCACAGTGCTTGATATAGGATGGTGCTTCATCGGCATACAAATATTAAAGCTCCACGTCGAAAGTTGTGAAAAATGATCGCACGAAAATGTTCACGAGTTAATTGCATTTTTTGTCAAATTAATTATTTCAAGTCACTGTAAACAAGACAAATGATGGTCGTACGTCAAAACGTTCTGAGTACGTTTATGCTAAAAAATGTCAAACTTTCCAATGGAAATGTCAGATAGCGCCAGGCAACACTTAGTGTTGCCTAGGCCAGAAATATAAGCCTCGTATGTCCTCTCTTACCCAGTAGGTCGAGGTTCTAAAAAGGGGTAATGGTGTTTCGCTTTCAATAAAAACAATCAACTTAAGGATTTTAAAGCTTAGCTATCACTCAATTTGAACACTTATTTTAAAAAATGTTCTTGCATTTTCAATTGTGAAAGGCCATGTCTTTCAAGACCCTTTAAAAAAATATCTCCTGATATATTTTTTTAAATTTAGAAGAAAAAAAAATTGGAAATGCAAACAAACTGCTAGTCAATATGAGTAGGTTATTTAAAGCGTGCGTGCTTTTTATTTTTAGCGTCTTTGCCAGCTCCACGCTTATCTTTTCAAAGTGCTCCCATAGATTACACATCTCTTGACTTAATTGATCTGTTATAGTGAATAGAAATGTATTCGACGGACATTTAGTGTTTATGCAGTAGCAATTAGTCAAAGGTGTTGATCGAGTACATCACTTGAGGCGTTTAGCGAACGAATCACACATTGAAAGTGGATATGCAACATGCAGCAGCGGTAGACACTTGAAGATATACTTCAATGGCCATCGAAGATAATTATGTGCTTTTGAGTTGATCGAATGGGAAATTTACGTAGTTGTAGATAGCGCCATCGATAATAGATTGTATTGGATGTACTCGTACAATTACACATGGTTACGCTGCAGCTCTGTCAACTATGATCGGAGAGAGATATTATCGTGGAATACTTTATTAAATCCGAAAGAAAATAATATGATTAGTTACAAATTAGTAGGTTAATATAAGAATATACGCAGACCTCGTAGATTTCTCTTGTACAGTGGAAGACCTAAGAGGTATTCTCTTGTAGACATCGAGAAAAAGGTAGTTCGTAATCGGTCCGAACTTTCAGAATTCCGTTGAACAAGAAGACTTTCTGTGGCAATCACAAAATGCTAATAATTGTGTTAAAAATTCGGTACAAGATATTATTATAAGATATTAGGTATATTTTTTTGGGTAGGTCGATTTAGCAACCGATATTGTGCCGTCGATTTTTTGATCGCCTTTGGCATGAGGAAAAACAAAGTTGTACAACGACATATAAACAAAATCATTTTGAGACTCCTAAATTTTAATTTTGTAACTTTTTCACCATTTTTATTTTTAAGGTTTTTTTAAGAAGATAATAAATTTTTTTTCAGGTAACATATAAAACATACATGTATACATTGCCACATACAATACACCATAACATATGAGGGCGTGCGAATAGAAATAGGACTGAAAAAACCGTAGAGAATCGAATCGAATTGAAACTTGGGCGCCTCGAAAATGATTTTTTTTTTTTTGGTACGAGAGTGTCGTAGTGGAACTTTTTTTATCTCCTTATGCCAAAAGCATGGGAAATAAATTTGCCAAAAGTCGATTCCACATACAGACATTACGGGCGAAAAACGACTTCGATCTATAAGTATAGTGCGGTCAACCAGCCAATCAATAGCAAATGGTTGTAAATTCCTGGAAAGTCTTGTATCCCTGCTGAACATCCTTACGTCTGGAATAAGACAACTGATTGCAGAAGAACACGCTATAAAATGTACGGTAGAACAGCGACACACAACCCACATTTCGACGCTGCTGTAGGGAGACAAATGAGTTGGAAACCCTACTATGACCTATCGGCACCATAGATATCCCAAAATAATTTTCGAGCAGCTACCCATATATAACAGTATATGGAATGGGAAACATATATTCGGATAAGCAACAGAAATATATGTACCCGAGTGCTAAGAGGACCGAAAAAGTAAACCGATGTGTGCCGAAACAAAAAAAAAATATTTTTTACCTTGATTTTACAAACTTTTTTTTTTAAATATTTCAGTTATTAAAGCTTCATTTAGTTAAGGCCTGAAGTGAAGTAACAAAATTCGGCTGTAAAAACGAAATGGCTCTAAGTGTGTATATAAAAGGACTTATGATGTTTCCCTTTGTTTAGAGAAAGTGCTTGGTTTTATACGAGGGTTGCTATTTATATTTCGAATCCTGACAATACTAGCGTTCCCAGATGCAAACTGAAACTTTCATTGGAAACTTTGACATTTTTTAGAATAACTTCACTCAGAACGCTTTGTCATTTGAGGGCGAATTGTTTTGTTTACTGTATGTTGAAAAATTCATCTCAGTCAAAAAATGGAATTATCCCGTAAACATTTTCGTGCGATGATTTTTTACGATTTTCGGCGAGGGTTATCGAGACAACTTGTATCGACTTTTGGCGATGAGGCACCATCAAAACCTACTGTTAATCGCTGGTACCAAGAGTCCAGTCTCGGACACCGTTCGCTTCAGGATGAGTTTCGTGAAGAACGCGCAACTTCGGTCGCTTTGCCAGAAACCATCGATGCTGTGCGTGAACTGATAAAGCAAGGCCGACATGTGACATACCGTGAAATTGAGGCACCCTTGGGCATTAGTATGACAAGTATCAAAAAGATATTGCATGTTCATTTGTTCTCCTTAGATCCCACATAATTTGACGAATGCTTACAAAATGATACGAGCCATTGGTTCAAAGAGACATTGAAAAAGTATAACTGCGGTAGCTCAAAGGCAGTGTATAACATTGTCACAGGTGATGAATCATGAATCTATGCATATGAACCCGAAACAAACCAGCAATCGAACGTATGGGTCTTTCAAGACGAGCCAAATCCAACAAAAGTTGTTCGAGGAAGAAGTACATTGAAGCAAATGATTGCGTCTTTTCGGTATAACTGGCCATGTTATCACAGTGCCTTAAGTGGAACGAACGTAGGACGCTCAATTCTGAGTGGTATACAACCATCTGTTGGCCAACAGTGTTCGAAGAAACGAGAAAAGATAACAAGAGAAGACGGATCATTTTGCGTCACGACAATGCGAGCTCTCACACATCAGCTGAAACGATGAGCCACTTGACCACTCAAGATGTCGAATTGATGCGCCATCCACCGTACAGCCCTGATTTGGCACCTAATGACTTCTTCTTGTTCCTTAGCATCAAGAAAAAATGCGTGGTCAACGTTTTTCATCGCCCGAAGCAGCTGTTGAAGTGTTTAAAAATCAAGTTTTGGAGGTGTCTCAATCGGTGTGGAAAAAGTGCTTGGTTTGTGCGCATGAAAAAAGTGTATTGATCTTAAAGGAGAATATTTTGAAAAATAATAAAACCATTTCCAATGATAAATTATTTTATTTTTATTGCCGGACCCGAAACATAAATAGCAACCCTCGTAGAGGCATACCTCGAAGGTATCCACTTGTATTGAGAGAGACCTCCAATACTTTTCTTTGTTAAAAGAGGAAGGCCTCGGAGTTATCTTCTTTTTATACAGGAAGAACTCGGAGGTCTCCTCTTTTTACTGAGGAAGACCTCGGAGGTCTCCCCTTTTTATTGAGGAAGACCTCGGAGGTCTCCCCTTTTTACTGAGGAAGACTTTGGAGGTCTCCTCTTTTTATTGAGAAAGGCCTCGGAGGTCTCCTCTTTTTATTGAGGAAGACCTCGGAGGTCTCCTCTTTTTATTGAGGAAGACCTTCGGAGGTCTCCTCTTTTTATAGAGGAAGACTTCGGAGGTCATAGAGGAAGACTTCAGAGGTCTCCTCTTTTAATAAAGGTCGACCTCTGAGGTCTCCTCTTTTAATAAAGGTAGACCTCAGAGGTCTCCTCTTTTAATAAAGGTAGACCTCAGAGGTCTCCTCTTTTAATAAAGGTAGACCTCAGAGGTCTCCTCTTTTAATAAAGAAAGACTTCGGTGGTCTCCTCTTTTCATAGAGGAAAACCAACTTTAAATTTATATTGCATTTCTAACTTTATGCTGTTTCGTCCGTTTTAGTCCTTTTTAAATTCCGTTTTATCTCCATTTCATTTTTCTATGACATCTTCTTGATTACGAGTAAATATTCTTTTTCCCCCATTTTAAATCTTGTTTATCCCATCTATTTCTATATTCCATGTTACCCTGTTGATTTAAAATTGTTTTTCTCACTTTCTAATATTAGGCCCCTTTTGGACCTTTTTATCCCCATTTCTGTTTTTCATGGCATCTTGTTGATTTAATATATTTCTCACTTCCTTATATTTCGCCTTTTTTGCACATTTTATCCCCATTTAAAATGTCCTTGCTAAACTGTTGATTCAATATTGTTTTTCTCACTTTCTGCTGTTTCTCCTATTTGGACACTTTCTAAATTTCTTTTTATATCCATTTTTATTTTAAATGCCAAACTGACAATTTGATATAGTATTTCTCTGTTTTCTGAATTTTTCCCGGTTTGTCCCTTTTTTGGCCCCTTTTTTTGAATTATTAACAACAAAGCACTAATTTTTTCGCATTGACAAGCTTTTTGAAAATGTTAGACTTTTGGAATTACCAAGAACCACAAAAAATTACCAAACTAATGGAAATACCTTTTACCCATTTGACCCCACAAATTTGATTCATTGCTTAAAATTTCCCTACCTGTTGTTACTAACATCTAGAAATATGTACTTCTATAGACTTAAATAAATAAAATAAATATTCATAACAGCCAAATTTCAAATTTCTTACTTAAGGATTTTAAAAAAAACTACAAAAATCCCCATTTTTCCGTATTTACGCTTTTTAGCTCAAAATGTGTCCCTTATGTTATGAATTTGTCAAAATTTGAGCAGTTTTTATTTGTCAAAATCGAAATACCTGTCGAATTTCACGTTTCGACGTTAGGTATGAATGAAGGTATGAAATTTATCCCCTTAGGTTTTAAGCTTCTCAAAATTACTTTTTACTGCGAGTCCAAACTATTTTCCGAATTTTGTTATTCTAGCTCCAGGCATAGATTAATCACTTGTTTATAGGGAATACATTATACCGTGTTTACCCCCTTAAAGTACGGACTTCGAAAAATCCCTTCTTATCGAACGTCTACATCTGGAACTACACCTACACACCAGGATTTAGGATTCTAGCTTCAGCTAGAAGCTCAAGCTAAAGGGATTTTCTAGCTTCAGATGTTCAGCCTGGGCATTGGTAAGACAGCCAGTCAGTTACGCAACAATTTTACATACAGGGTGATTCTTTCACGACTAGACAAATTTCACCAGCGTATGTCTTGGTTCATTTATGAAAATATGTTCATCTACGACCATGCCCATGCAGCGGTATGAATATGTTCCTATTGGTGGTCAGAGGGTACTAGGGTAAACTTGCTAGATCTCCGAGGTCTTCTCTTGTATAGCGGAAGACTGTCTTGTGTGCCGGAAGCCCCATTAGATCTAATTTGTTTTAAGGAGGATATTATTTTTTTTCTTGTCTAGAGAAATTCTTCGGATTCCTTATTTTTCTGGATTACAAGGACACGGTTAAAAGCAGACCACCAAAGTCTTCCTTTACGCAAAACCTCCGAAGTGTTTCTTAATAGATGAGAAGGACAGAGAAAACCTTCGAGGGGGACCTCGAAGGTTTTCTCTTCTCTGAAGGAAGAGCTTTTATTTAGAGATGGACCTTTGTTGTCTTGAGGAAGATCTAATCCTGAATGACCTTCTTCTCTATAAAAGAACATCTCGGAGTTTTTTTTGTAAAGGAAGACCTTGGCGATCTGCTTTTAACCATGTGCTTTTATAGAAAGGAACACCTTGGAGTTTTCAGATGTTTCATGTTGTATCGAAAACTATTTCTGAGATCTCCTCTGGTATACAAAAAATCCTGGTTAGACTTTGCAGAGTAAACATTTTTCCCACAAGAAATTGATTGC
The DNA here is from genome assembly GCA_963513945.1 of Hydrotaea diabolus. Lineage (NCBI taxonomy): Eukaryota > Metazoa > Arthropoda > Insecta > Diptera > Muscidae > Hydrotaea > Hydrotaea diabolus. Next base: position 127,560,243 of record OY740719.1, read on the forward strand.
GATTCAAGAGAAAACACTTTAACTTCCATCTAGCGACAATGTTTTCATTATATTTTTTCCGACCAGACCATATGTCTTTAGTACAGTCGGTATGAAATGTTTGCCACTATTAACTTAGCTAACTAAGAAATTGTTTAAAAAAAAAATTTCCTTGGCAAACATTCTCAGAAACTTAGAACAGGTCATTTGATTGTTCTCAATATTTATGTTACTTGTTTGGTTTTTCTTTTCTTTTCTAAACTGAAAGACGCTTAACAAAACAGGCACGTTTTCTAATTAATGCCTAGACACTGGCAGCTTCCGCAGATGCCTCTGGAACCTTTTAAGGTGCAACCCAACAAATGACACATGGCATGCCATGCATACATGACCGTATTTGCCCACAGTAAACATTTGGCGGAAAAAGATGAACCTTTCAGAAGACCGGCTGGAACGGCTGCACTCACAACAACCAGCGACTTCAAAGAGCTTTTCCTCAACGATCCGAACATGTTTTACACAAACTGAGCTACTCGTAGCTGGGCTCCCAAGTACGCGAACGAGTAGGAAAAACAGTGCTTTTCTGTATGGACATTTCCATGAGTGGGTACTCCGTATGGTCACATGGATGGATGTGGTTTCAGTTGCTTAAACCCTTAAGATACACATGAGATTAATACGATGTCGACGGCATGGAACGGAACTGTGGGGAGTTGATCTCCTACCACCATAGACTGGTCAGAGCTGAGCTGGGTACTTGAGAAAACTGTCAATTCATGGCATTACTCTCAGCTCAAGCCTAAACCAAGTTCAAGTTGAAAATGCCGCTGTTTCGGATTTAAAAGCAACAGAGGCAGCAACAGCCTCCTCCACCTTCTCCTCATCAACGCCATCATGAGCAGTTCGCTGTGCATAACAAATCAACAACGTCAAATATTTGTGCAACATGTGGATTTGGGAAGAAGCTTCTTCCTTTTTTGCTCTATGGACAGACGACGTTGCTGCCTCGTCTTGTTCGCGCGCTGTCTCCGTTCATCAAAATCTAAAGAACGTCACATTTATGGAAGATTTTTTACAGCCGCATCAGCTGCAGCATATGTTCGGTGCACTTTTAAACTAGTTTTTACCATATTTGTTAAGACAATGGAGGCCACAAAACTGGAAGCAGAAGAAGACGAGAGAAAAACTGATACCGAAACAGTAGGATGATGTTGTCGTCTTTCCTAGTTACAACTGCAACGTACAGTGGGGGGAAAATTGTAAAAACACAACTATAAAAAAGAAGACCAAATGGGTGACGACGGGTAAAAACGTCCAATTATTCCCCAATACTGAAGTAAAGGGTGTCCTAAGAAGAGCGCAATTTTTAAATTTTAAATAAAACACAGATATTTAAGAAAAAATCGTGAAACTTTATTATATCGTAAAGTAGACAGAATGAGGTTATGTATGGAACAATATATCGTGCAGATGGTCGCCGCGGCTTTGCTGGCATGCACGCGATCTTTTAATGAAATTTGCAATGACCGTTTTGCATGAATGCTGGGGTATTTCATTAATGCAGCGTCCAATTTCGTCTTTTAAGGCTTGAGTCGTCGTCGGCTTATTCGCGTAATCCATCGACTTCAAAAAACCCCAAAGAAAAAAATCTAATGGTGTTAAATCGCACGATCTAGACGGCCAATTCCGATCTCCAAAACGCGAAATAACACGACCGGGAAATGACTGATGCAGCAATTGAATTGTTTCTCTGGCTGTATGACATGTGGCGCCGTCTTGTTGGAACCACATGCCCTCCACATTCATTTCTTCAATTCTAGGCAAGAAAAAACTGGTTATCATTTCACGATACCAAACACCATTGACTGTTTGCGCTTGACCTGCCTCATTTTCATAAAAAAAGGTCCAATGATTCCTCCAGCCCAAAAACCACACCACACAGTGACACGTTGAGGATGCATTTGCTTCTCGTGAATCACTCGAGGATTTTCCGCACCCCAAATGCGACAATTCTGCCTATTGACGAAGCCATCAAGATGAAAATGGGCCTCGTCACTGAAGATGATTTTATCGGCAAAGTCAGCATTTTCATGTTGTCTCTCCAATACCCAATTAACGAACTCCCTTCGCTGTCCATGGTCAGCTGGCTTCAGTTCCTGAGTCAATTGAATTTTGTATGCATGAAGATGCAAATCTTTCGTCAAAATTCGCTGCAAAGTGGATTTGGAGACACCAATTTGCTGAGCTCGGTGTCGAATTGAGGTGGATGGAGTTTGAGCGACATCATCACGTACAGCTGCGACATTTTCGATCGACCTGGTCGATGGCGCGTTGTTGTCTTTACATCACTAACAGACCCAGTTTCAGCAAATTTATCCATTAATCTCTTTACAGTTGACTCTTTTGGAGCATTATTGTGACCCCAAATTGATCGCAATTTGCGAACTGTAGCCGCAAAACTTTCACCATTTTGGTAAAACAATTTCACAATGAGAATGCGTTGTTCATTCGTGTAGCGCTCCATTTTTACTAACCTCGAACCTTCTACTAACAAACAATAACAATTGTTCAAATGTCAAACAATGACACTTCGAATGTTGCCAGATTTAAAAATTGCGTTCTTCTTGGGACACCCTTTATTTACAGAGGTAGTAATTGACAATATTTTAAACAAATCTTATGAAATGAAACATAAGTCGTCCTTGTCTGTTTCTTTGTTAATAATTAAGGTTTTACGTCATTGCAGCTGGAGTGTTGCAATCCTTTCGACTTCAATATTTTCAGTCTAAGGCTTTGAAGGTCGAGTTTAGCCAAGATTAAATGTAGAAATTCTTTTCATGTTTTTTCAAAGATCTCTGTTGGTGTGCCTATAATAAAGAATGATAACTAAATTATATTTTTGTAGAGCAGTACCACTCGAAGGCAACATCTTTTCGAAAGGTAGTACTCGAAATGTCTAAAAACTACAGTGGCAGTCGCATGTAGCGACAACAGTAGAATTTGCCAGGATGTTGAAGAAGAGAAGTTAGTGGAACACTTGATACAAGGGCTGCTATATATATTTCTGGCCTAACAATGAAAATGCGAATATTTATCATCAAAAATGGTTTTATTGTTTTTCAAAGTATTCTCCAGCATGAATTATACACTTTGCATGCGCTCAAACCAATTGTCGAAGCATTTTTTCCACTCCGATTAAGACACCTTCAAAGCATGGTTTTTGAACGCTTCATCTTCTGGCGACGAAAATCGTTGACGACGCATTTTTTTCTAGATGTGCGGTAAAAAAAAGAAGTCATTGGGTGCCAAGTCAGGGTTGTACGGCGGATGACCCATCAATTCGACGTTTTGGCCGGTCAAAAAGGCGCTGGTTTAAGCCGATGTGTGAGAGCTCGCACTGTCATGGTGCACAATGATTCGTCTTCTCTTGTTCGTTTTTCGAATTTCTCCAAAGACTTCAGGCAAACAAATTGTGGTGTACCACTCAGAATTGACCTCCTACGCTGCTCAAGCGGAACATCGCCACATGACCAGTTTTGCCGAAGAAAGAGGCGACCATTTGCTTCGAAGTGTTTGTTCCGCGAACAACTTTTGTTGGATTTGGCTCTTCTTTGAAGAACCACACGGTCGATTGCTGTTTTGTTTCGGGCTCATATGCATAGATCCATGATTCATCACCTGTGACCATCTTATAAACGTCTTTTGAAGCACCGCGATCGTAGTTTTTCAAAATTTCTTTGCTCCAATCGACACGAGCCTTTTTTGAGCGATTATTAAATTGTGCGGGATCCAACGAGAACAAGCCTTTTTTACGGCCAGGTGTTCATGCAATATCGAATGTATGCTGGAGGAGGAAAAGCCCAAAAAGAATGCCTTTATCTACGGTATGTCACATGACGAGCTTGCATTATCAGTTCACATACGGCATCAATGTTCTCTGGCACAACGACCGTTGTTGGGCGACCTTCACGATCTTCGCAAGCGTTGGCCACGATTGAATTTACTAAACCAGTTTTCACAGTGCTATACGATGGTGCTTCATCGCCATGCAAAGATTTAAGTTCATCGATGCACTCTTTTCGTGTGCATCGATGCACGAAAAGGTTCACGAGTTAATTCCATTTTTTGCCAAATTGATTTTTCAAGTCACTTTAAACAACACAAATGATGGTTGTACGTCAAAACGTTCTGAGTACGTTTACGCTAAAAAATGTCAAACTTTCCAATGGTAATGTCAGGTGGCGTAAGGCAACACTGAGTGTTGCCCAGGCCAGAAATATATATAGCAACCCTCGTATGCGCATGCAAGGGTCTTCAACAGTGTTGCCAGAAATGACAATTTATCGCATTTCGACGATTTTTTGCCTTAAAATTCGAAAATGAGGATGTGAAGATTTAAGCACCTTAAATGACGATTTAGAAGTGTGGCCTTATACGTGGGTTGCTATTTATATTTCGGGTCCTGACAATACTAGTGTTCCCAGATGCAAACTGGATCTTCCATTGGAAACTTTGATATTTTTAAAATAACTTCACTCAGAATGCTTTGTCATTTGAGGGCGAATTGTTTTGTTTGCTGCATGTTGAAAAATTCATCTCAGTCAAAAAATGGAATTATTCCTTGAACATTTTCGAGCGATGATTTTTTACGATTTTCGGGGTGACACAAGACAAAAGCGTTTAAATCAACTTGTTACGACTTTTGGCGATGAAGCACCATCAAAAACAACAGTTAATCGCTAGTTCCAAGAGTTCAGTCTCGGACGCCGTTCGCTCCAGGGTGAATTTTGTGAAGGACGTCCAACTTCGATAACTTTGCCTGAAACCATCGATGTTTAGGTCCTAAGGATCGTTGATACCTCCGAGCGGTACTGCTCTACAAAAATATTATATAGTATAATATAGTTATCTTTCTTTATTAAGCAAGACCGACATGTGACATACCGTAAGATTGATGCATCCTTGGGCATTAGTATGACAACCATCAATAAGATATGGCAAGTTCATTAGGCCGTGAAAAAAAATTGTTCTCGTTGGATCCCACATAATTTGACGAATGCTCAAAAAAAACGGCTCGTATGGATTGGTGCAAAGAGATGTTGAAAAAGTATAACTGCGAAAGCTCAAAGGCAGTGTATAACATTGTAACAGGTGACGAATCATGGATCTATGCATATAAACCCGAAACAAAACAGCAATCGACCGACTTCATGGGTCTTTCAAGACGAGCCGTATCCAACAAAATTTGTTTGTGGAAGAAGTACATCGAAACAAATGATTGCGTTTTTTCCGGTATAACCGGTCATTTTGCCACAGCGCCTTAAGTGGAACGTAGGACGCTCAATTCTGAGTGGTATACAACCATCTGTTGGCCAACAATGTGTGATTGCGTTTTTTTTCCGGTATAACCGGTCATGTTGCCACAGCGCCTTTAGTGAAACGCAGGACGCTCAATTCTGAGTGCTATACAACCATCTGTTGGCCAACAGTGTTCGAAGAAACGAGAAAAGATAACAAGAGAAGACGGATCATTTTGCGTCACGACAATGCGAGCTCTCACATATCAGCTGAAACGATGAGCCACTTGACCACTCAAGATGTCGAATTGAGGGGCCATCCACCGTACAGCGCTGATTTGGCACACAATGACTTCTTCTTATTCCCTAGCATCAAGAAAAAAAAAGCGAGGTCAACGTTTTTCACCGCCCGAAGCACACGCAGAGAAAAAACATGGTTACTACATGGTCACGGCAATAATAATATGTTCTCAGCAATAAAAGTATGTTCGTCGCAACCATAGCATTGTTAACTGAATATATTTTTGACAATAGTATAATTGCTGCAATATTAATATTGTTGAAATGTTACAATAGTATTATTGCCAAATTTAAAAGTGAAAATATGGTTATAGCAACAATATAAATATGGTTAGTGCGACAAAAGTATTGTGTTTTGCATTTTATATTAACACTAATACGATTACGGCAATCATACTGCTGTATGACTGTAATTTTTCTTCATTTAAATATGCTTTTAAGAACAAATGTTATTGGAACGGATCTTATGCAATAGCAGTACTTTTTTATCGAAATTATTTTTTTTTAAACAAGCTGCTTTGGCTTTGTTTAACGGAAATGTTTAATAAAAACGCTTACGTTTATTTAAACTTATTTTTTCTACATTGAAATAAATCACTCCTTTTATTTTGAATTTAATGTATTTTTGAATAATTTTCATAATTCAAATCTATTGTTGCCAATTTTAAGAAAAAATATTGGGGATCAAATCAATTGTCGACAACTTAAACAAATTCTAATAAATTATATCGGGGATCATAGTATAATTGTGTGTGATCATACTATGGTTGTAGGGATCATAACATGGTTGCATTTGAATCAAACTATGGTTGTGAGGATCATACTATGGTTGTAAATGAAACACGCTATGGTTGTGAGAATCATACTATGGTTATGGAGATCATAGTATGGTTGAGTGTGAATCATACTATGGTTGTGGGGATCATAGTATGGTTATATGTGAATCATACTATTGTTGTGAGGATCATAGTATGGTTGTATTTGAATCATACTATTGTTGTGAGGATCATAATATTGTTGTACCACAACCATATACCCAACAATAGTATTATCCTCTTCGAATATTGTCACCACAACCATACTTTTTTTCTGCGTGCAGCTGTTGAAACGTTCAAAAATCATGTTTTCGAAGTGTCTCAATCGGAGTGGAAAAAGTGCTTCAAAAATTGGTTTGTGCGCATGCAAAAGTGTATTGAACTTAAGGGAGAATATTTTGAAAAACAAAAAAAACCATTTCCAATGATAAATTATTGTGATTTTATTGCCGGGCCCGAAATATAAATAGCAGCCCTTGTATTTCGTTCAGTCAACCAGCAAATGTTAACCAAATTTTCTGCAATACCCCCCACTGTGCTGCGTTTATTCTAAAGCATCTGCGGCATGTATCCGCCAATTCGAGTATGTAACCAGCCGTACGTACGGACGTACGTTTATCACGGTGCAAAAAGAGACATTTGCGCGTCGTTGGGCAATCTTGTAAAGATGTAAGGCGTTATGGATGCTGGCTGCTCTTGTCTTCGGGTGTATTAAATTGGCAATACAAGCGATTCCTACCGGTTGCATTTATGGTGAGAAAACTATTTGTTTAATGTCGATTATTACCATCTTTGTAAAGTGATCTGCCGCTGCTCACTCGTGCAAACACATGCACGTATCGAGACAATGGCCAAGAATTCTATCTATTTTTTTTGTTCCGATGTTACGATTAATACGGAATGAACATCAACAGAGAGACAACTTAAATTTTTAATGCCTAGCAAAGCAGGGTAAAGGCAAAAACTAAATTAGCAGTTAACTGGAATTTTATTTTAAAGGGAAACCCTCATATAAGACACATTCGTATCATCTTAACGGGAAATTAAGAATTTTTGGTGGAAAACAACACCAATATGGACCGAAATTTTTAACAAAATCAAGTTAATTAGACATTTTTCTAGCCGATCATGTTATCAAAATAATTTTTTGACTACGATTTTTGATTATTTTTTAGCAAATTTTTTTTTTTTTATAATTTAGGTGTTTGTAAATCACACGTATTCGTTCGTCAACACATTCAAAATTTTAAATTTATATTTTGAATATAAATTGGTTGAATGAAAGACACGAACGGAGACGTTCGAGTTATAAATGCAGGCAATGAATAAGTTTAAGCTGCACACAGAGAACAACCGAATTGTTGTGCCAACCGAACGATTGAGGCTACATGCTCCTCGAGTAATTTATCAGTTCAACCGTATGTCATTTGGTCTCTGTGTTTTTCAGCTATTGAAACTGTATTACCGGTGCAACATACCATGTATCCGAACCATCAGAAGAGAATTTTTGCATTAATCACAAAAATTAAAATTTTAGTCAGAGGCATTAATTATTTGCTTGCACAACTGAAGTAACGCGTGATCCATTTCGAGGTTCCCTACTTCTTGTAAAGAAAAAAAAAACACAGAAAATTCAAATTGAATGGGGAATGTTTATTATTATTTGAAAGAACATTCTTTGGCATTTATATTTTGAAGATTATGTCTATCAAATGTTGGCCGCGGCTACGTCTCAGGTGGTCCATCCATTGAGTCGAATTTTCACACGTGATGCTTTGCTCAAAGGCCTGAATTGAAGAGGGTTTCTCCGCATGAACTTTAGACTTTACTTATCCCTTGACAGGAAAAGTCTAACGGTGTAATATCACACGATCTTGGTGGCCAATCGACCGGCCAAAAACGTAAAATTATCTGCTCACCGAAGTCTTCTCTCAATAAATCCATTGATTGCTGCGATGTGTGGAAAGTGGCGCCGTCTTGTTAAAAACAAATGTCGACGATATCACGAGCTTCAATTTTAGGCATCAAATAGCCGGTTATCATGGCACGATAACGGTCGCCCTTGACGGTTACGTTCTCACCGGCATCATTTTTGAAGAATTATGAACCGATGATTACACCGGCCCACAAACCGCACCAAACCGTTGTTTTTTTCTGGATAAAGTGGCAGCTCTTCTGGTTGCTCTTCGACAATTTTGCTTGTTTACATACCCATTGAGCCAGAAATGGGCCTCATCGCTGAACAAAAGTTGGCTCGAAAACGTTGGATCTTCTTGGAACTTTTCAAGAGCCCATAGAGCGAAGCGATGTCGCTTGGGAATGTCGGGCGGCTTCAGTTCTTGCACAAGCTGTATTTTGTACGCTTTCAATTTAAGATCTCCACATAAAATGCCCCAAGGCGTTCCATACGTTAGTTCGAGTTGCTCCGAACGGCGCACAATCGACTCTCCACGGTCTTGGAGTAGACTCTCAGCTACGGCCGCTACATTTTCTTCACTGCGTGCAATAATGAATGCTGGGTCTCAAGATGGGTGATGGTGTTGCGAATAGTACGCTCAATAGGCCGATTATGTTGACCATACATTGACCGAAGTGCGAGAAACACATTCCTCACAGAACGTGAATTTTCGTAATTAAGTTAAACGATTTGTAAACGTTGTTCAGGCGTAAGTCTTTCCATGATGATATGCCAAACAACACTAAACAAATATAACATGACTTGCATCCACAAAGAGTGACTGTTTGGTACGGTTTAAAAGCTGGCGGCGTCATGGGATCGTACTTCTTCGAAAAATCGGTCGGCCAATCAGTTACCGTGAATGGTGTTTGCTATCGCGAGACGATTACGGACTTCTTGTGGGCCAAACTTGAGGTATGGTGGACCTGGACGATATGTGTTTCAAAGAGGATAGTGTAACTTGCCACACTGCCAACGAAACAATTGCTCTTTTGCTCGAGAAATTCAATGGCGGCGTTATCTGACGTCGTAGCGATGTTAATTGGCCGCCACGATCATGTGATTTGACACCGTTGGACTTCTTTCTTTGAGGATATTTAAAAGAAAAAGTGTTCGTAAATAAGCCAAGAACAATTAAAGAGCTCAAAAATGAAATAATTCGGAACATATACGACATCATTAAAAAAATGGACCAATTATTTTGTTTCACAAATAATTGTCAAAAATCCTTCTTTTATAATAGAAAATATTAAAATTCTCTGAAAATTCTTTGATTTATTTACAATTAACAACGTGCGTTTTAGTTGGACCACCCTTAGAAAGCAGATCGACAGACGGGCGGACATCGCTCAAAATGTATGTACTCGTACAAGAATCATAGACAAGTGTAGGGTATACAAAAAATAAGCAAGCAACAGCGCCAACAACGCAGCATTTACAGTAGCAACAACACATGTAAACATTACAGCTGACGACTACATCTGCCGCAGTAGCGGAATTAAGCGTAAAATAATTGTTTTAAACAAAAAAGTTTTTATTATCAAAATGTTGCATTCGCTTTGAATTGTTTAAAACCCCCTCCCAACGAACGAACATCTGTCGACATTACATAAATATAAACACAACATCGAGCATGTTCGATGCGAGCCGCTCGCCGGGGCGAGAGTGTTGAATCATACAAAGAAAGCACGAAGAAGAAGAATTCACAAAAGAGGCGCGGTGTGTGTTTTGCCTCCCGCAAACTTGAGAGCAGTGATGCCAACGTAGAGCCTTTAGCACCAAACAGTGATTTACTTAACGCTTAAGACGACTAATGAGGATGTCCGGTGCCTTAATTTAGGTATGCACAACGTCAAAGCTTAAACAAAAGTAAAAATAAAGTTCGGCAAGTCAAATGGACTGCGGTCTATAGCATCATAATCGGTACACCTATTGACTGTCAAGAAGGCACTAAGTTTCAAAATTTTTTTACCCCAACAGTTCTATGATTTTTAATGGATTCCGTGAAATATGTCCCTCTCGCTACAGAGTTTATATTAAGTTCGACCTTGTTTAAACTTTGGGCTAAGATCGTCGGCTGATCGGGCTGCTATATATATTTCTGGCCTAATAATGAAAATGCGAATATTTATCACCAAAAATGGTTTTATTGTTTTTCAAAGTATTCTGCAGCATGATTTATACACTTTTGCATGAGCTCAAAAACCAATTGTCAAACACTTTTTCCACTCCGATTGAGACACCACCAAAACATGGTTTTTGAACGCTTCAACAGCATCTTATGGCGACGAAAATCGTTGACCATGCATTTTTTTCTTGATGTGCGGGAATAAAAAGAAGTCATTGGGTGCCAAGTCAGGGCTGTACGGCGGATGAACCATCAATTCGACGTTTTGGTCGGTCAAAGAGGCGCTGGTTTGAGCCGATGTGTGAGAGCTCGCATTGTCATGTGCACAATGATTCGGCTTCTCTTTTTCGCTTTTCAAATTTTTCCGAAGACTTCAGGCAAACAAAATGTGGTGTACCACTCAGAATTGACCGTCCTACGTTGCTCAAGCGGAACAGTCGCCACATGACCAGTTTTGCCAAAGAAACAGGCGACCATTTGCTTCAAAGTGCTTCTTCCACGAACAACTTTCGTTGGATTGGCTCGTCTCGAAGACCCACATGTTCAATTGCTGTTTTGTTTCGGGCTATCTACATAGATCCATGATTTGTCACCTGTGACGATCTTATAAACGCCTTTTGAAGCACCGCGATCGTATTTTTGAAAAAAAATTTTGCACCAATTGACACGAGCCTTTTTTTGAGCGATTGTCAAATTATGCGGGCTCCAACGAGAACAAACCTTTTTTACGGCCAGGTGTTTTTGCAATATCGAATGTATGCTGGTGGAATAAATGCCCAAGGATGCCTCTATCTAACGGTATGTCCCATGAAGATCTTGCATTATCAGTTCACGCACGACATCAATGTTCTCTGGCACAACGGCCGTTTTTGGACGACCTTCACGATATTCGTCTTTGAGCGAGTGTCGACCACGATTAAATTCATTATGCCAGTTTTTCACAGTGCTAAAGTATGGTGCTTCATCGCCACACAAAGATTAAAGTTCATCGATGAGAAATGTTCGCACGGAAATGTTTACGAGTTAATTCCATTTTTTTGCGAAATTGATTTTTTCAAGTCTCTGTAAATAACACAAATGATGGTCGTACGTCAAAACGTTCTGATTACGTTTATGCCAAAAAATGTCCAACTTTCAAATGGAAATGTCAGATGGCGCCACTCAGTGTTGCCTAGGCCAGATATATATTTAGCAATCCTTGTAACGTTGGTATCTTTGCAATAGCAGTCATCGGTGCAGGAAAATCGTTTACGTTGTCTTCAGTGAACTTTTATTTTCAAAAAATTTCCAAATTATTTGGAACGTCTTCCCTAATAAGACAATATCTGTAACGTCACCCCCATTAGGTGACAAGATGTATATTATACAATTATTTTCATGGTTAGGAGTATGTTAACATTTTCGACTTCCCTCTGAGTTAAAAATGTTGTAACTAACTCTTTCGCAAAAAGTATTGCAAAAATTTACAAAAAATCAGAATAAAAAAGTTGTATACTTGTTATTTATCATTGAAAAACAAAATTAAAATTAGCCTTTTTAAACGCTAAAAGTAATTTGTTGCGTTTTTGCAGCAGGTTTTTTTAAGGCAGCAGCTAGAAGTGTAAGCTATTTTAAGAATAAAGATATTTTACTTTTATTAATCAAAAATCAAATGTACTCGTATGAAAAATTAAAAAATGTATACTATAAAATAATGTGATAGTCTGCAGAAGCATTTTTTTAGATCAATACTAAAACTCGTATAACATGGACTAAAAAAATCAATATCTTAAAGGCCCTAATCTAACTTTTGAAAGAAAAAATTACGAATCCGGGCTAAAAAATCAACATTTTAAAGGCTAAGCCCTAATCTAACTTTCGAAAGAAAAAATTACGAATCCGTCAGTTTAACGTTATTGTACATACACCCTAAGTTGATGTTGCAAAAATGCAGCGGTGGTCGAAAATGGGTTAAGAGGTACACGGAAAGACTCTTCAAATGAGATTTTTTTTAAAGTTGCTGATCATGACCCCTTGGTTAAATCCGTGAGGCTTGAGGATTTTTCCAGAAAAGACAATACTCGGCGATGTCGATATACAAGTACGAGGGCGATCGCAAAACTAACTGGCCTGGCACATTTTCTGTTTTACTAGCAACTTTTTGTTTTTGTTTTTTAAAAACAAACTGTCAAAATTTCCGAAATATTTAATGACTATTTTCTTTGTTACAGGTGATTGAAGTAAACAAGTTTTATAATTTTTGAAAAATGGAAAATAAAGTGTTTCGTGCGGTAATTAAACACTTTTATATGAAATTGGAGTCTGTTCATGGTGATAATGCACCATCATACTCCGCCGTGAAATCCTGGGTTCAACAATTTAAAATGGGTCGTTCAAGTACGGAAGATGAACAACGCTCTGGAAGATCGAAAACTGCTACTACTATTGAAAACATAAAAAAATATTTAATGAAGTGACTAAAGGTAGACGGATAAAGCTCAGAGAACTTGCTGATATTGTTAAAATACACGAAAAACAAGTTTGGAGTATTTTACATGATGAACTCCACATGAAAAAGCTATCCGCAAGATGGGTGCCGCGTTTGTTGACTTTGCCCCAAAAAATCGTCCGTTGGACCAATTCCGAGGAGCTTTTAGCGATTTATCAGCGTAATCCAATAGAGTTCTTGCTCCGATTCATAACTGTCGATGAAACATGGATCCATCACTAGATCCCAGAATGCAAAGAACAGTCAAAACAATGGATAGAAGCTGGTAAAAGTGGTCCCAAGAAGGCGAAAACTGTTAAGTCAGCAGGAAAAGTAATGGCCACAGTATTTTGGGATGCAAGGGGTATACTATTTATTGATTATCTTAAGAAAGGAAAAACTATAAATAGTGAATATTATTGTGCATTATTGGATCGGTTGAGTGAAGAAATCAAGATAAAACGACCGCATTTAGAAAAAAAAGATAATTTTCATCAAGATAATGCTCCTTCACACACTGCATTTTTAACTCAACAAAAACTGGCCGAATTACGATTTGAAATTGCTCCGCATCCACCATTTAGTCCAGATTTAGCTCCTTCTGATTATTTCTTGTTTCCAAATTTAAAAAAATTTCTCGGTGGTAAAAAATTTTCGTCCAATAGCGAGGTTATTGCTGAAACTGAGTCATATTTTGAAGGTCTTGAAAAATCTTATTTTTCGGATGGAATTAAAAAACTTGAAAAACGTTTGATGGTGTGTATTGATTATGTTGAAAAATAAATAATAATAATTCCAAAAAAACGGTTCTTTTTATGGTAGGCCAGTTACTTTTGCGGTCGCCCTCGTACACAGGATACAAGTTGGAAAATTGTCCACAAAGTCCGATCGACGAGCATCTTAAAGCGAATATAATTAAGTTTAATAAAAAAATCGCATTATAAAACAAAAATCGCTAAAACTCTACAAATCCAAGGCACCATTAACAACACTTGACCAAAAACCGGAAGTTTTTCTCACACTTTGCCAAACTTTAGAATGTTCGCATCGAACATGTTCGCCATGATCAGCATGCCGCCAACATGTAGCGAATGCATGACATGGAACTTTCGGTTTCAATCATTGCTGGGCATGTCCAAGTCTAAAGCATGATCAATTTTTCAGTTCTTTGAAAACGCTGCGTGTGAATGGACGTTTAGCTCGGCTCGTCTTCATTGTCGAACGAAAGAAGCCAACAAAAAAATATATTTTTGTGTTTGTGAATTACAAAAGATTTTAAAGATAACTGAAAATCTTAGTGTTTTTTCAATGCAAACAAGAAAAATTAATACGAGGCAAATAAATTTAAAAAAAGTGAGCTACAAAGAAAAAATCATCAATTTATTTAGTGATTAAATAAATAAAGTATAACGGTTTTTTTTTTAAAAAATAACGGGAAGAAAGAATTTTCTGAAAAGAACACTGAATGTGTTTTTTTTTGATGTGAAAAAAATAATAATGAGATATAGTTTGTTTGTGCCGAAAATGCAATAAATGTCCAAAAACTGTCAACCGCATTCAAACCACAAGAGCGCCATCATCACTGAGCCGTTGCATTTGTTTAATATCCGTCAGTTGTCAGTTTAAAATTTTTCCCGCGTGGTCGTTCTTCTTTTCTGTCCGACAAGAGTTCAACGCTTTTTCTTGATATGCGAAATGTTTAGTTTATTGTGGTGATTAAGGAATTCGCAAAAAAAATAAATACAAAAAAAAGGCAAAACTGTGCTTTTGATGTAATTTGCGTATGCTCTGTACACTCCACTGTCTGTACGTACGAAAGGTTGAATTATATTTTGTGAAAAAATACGCTTTTTTGTTAATTTGTTTTTTTTATATTTTTTTGGCGACTTTTAAGTGGTCATTACACTTTTAAACGCCATCACCGAGTGTGCCTTGCCTACGTGAATTATTTTCTGGATTCATTCCATTCTGTTTTTCGACGTCCAAGATAATAACAAATTTTTTGCTGTACAACGGATGCAACGCGGCTGGTTTACTTCAGAAGCAAGAGAAAAATGTAAGTAGTAGATGAGCCAAGTGCATATAATTCATTTTTGGAATGTCTACTTAAATCAGCCTTAATTTAAAATATTTATAAAAAAATATGATAAGATGCAGTTGGTGGTGGTGTCCGATTATTTAAGGAAATAAAATGTGAAATAGAGATAATGTAGGCAAAAAAATTGGTCAAATGTTTCCAGATGATAACTGATCATATATTTAAAATAAGTGTTTAACGAACGTGTGAACGTGCATAGTGGTAAGAACGTTGAGAAATTATTTATACTACACACAGAGAAAAAATCAGTTGGAAATCGGTCCGAATTAGAAAAATTCGTTTGGATAAACCAACTTTCTGTTGCAATAACTAACATTCCATGGTATTGATACATGGTTCCAGATATCATATAAAAGTTGCTACAATCATATCAATAATTGGAGGTTACAAGAGATAAGTTCTTTGTAGTGACAGAAGCCTGTTTCGTTGGCTGTTGTAATAAAATATTCCAATATCAGCATATGTGACAGCGCATAGAGAAAGGGACCTAAGGGTAAAAAAAATTAATTTACACTTTTTTTTATGTGGACAACATCTGCATCGAAAGATCCTATGCCCCAAAAGTGTTCCCTCCCAGAGATATGCGCGTTTTATGAAAGTGAAGTACACCAAAGATACACGTATTTAAATCTTTAAAATGGCTCTCCTGAACAAACCTGGTTTTTACCCTTAGGTCCCTTTCTATTTTGCGCGTCACATATAATATAAGCCCTGTAATATTCTATCGGTGCTTGTCACAACAAAATCTTTGTTTACGACATAGACTATTTCGAAAAAAAATTGTCAGGCAGTTTACGTTTTTGGGTTAGACGGTTAATGCTTCCAAACGATTATGCCATACGACGGCTGCTACATATATTTCTGGCCTAATAATGAAAATGCGAATATTTATCATTAAAAAATGGCTTTATTGCTTTTCAAAGTTTGCATGCGTTCAAACCAATTGTCGAAGTAGTTTTTCCACTCCGATTGAGAGACCTCCAAAACATGGTTTTTGAACGCTTCAACAGCTGCTTCGGGCGATGAAAAACGTTGACCACGCATTTTTTTCTTGATGCTAGGGAATAAGAAGAAGTCATTGGGTGCCTAATCAGGGCTGTACGGTTGATGGCTCATCAATTCGACCTCTTGAGTGGTCAAATAGCTCATCGTTTCAGCTGATGTGTGAGAGCTCGCATTGTCGTGATGCATAATGATCCGTCTTCTGTTTTTCTTATTTCTTCAAACACTGTTGGCAACCAGATGGCCATGTACCACTCAGAATTGACCTCCTACGTTCAACTAAAGGCACTGTGGCAACATGGCCGGTTATACCAGAACAAAACGTATTTATTTGCTTCAATGTACTTCTCCTTGAACAACTTTTGTTGGATTTGGCTCATCTTAAAGACCCATACGGTCGATTGCTGTATTGTTTCAGGTGTATATCCATAGATCCATTATTCGTCACCTGTGACAATGTTATACACTGTCTTTGAGCTACCGCAGTTATACTTTTTCAACATCTGTTTTCAACAATCCATACGGGCCTTTTTTGAGCATTCGTCAAATTATGTGGGATCCAACGAGAACAAATTTTTTTTACGGCCAAATAAATATGCAATATCTTATTGATGCCCAAGAATGCCTTAATCTCACGGTATGTCACATGTCGGTCTTGCTTAACCAGTTCACGCACATCATAGATGGTTTCTGGCAAAGTGACCGAAGTTGGACGTCCGTCACGAAATTCATCCTGAAGCGAACGGCGTCCGAGACTGAACTCTTGGTACCAGCATTAACTGTGGTTTTTGATGGTGCTTCATCGCCAAAAGTCGAAACCCACACCGAAAATCGTAAAAATCATCGCACGAAAATGTTCACGGGATAATTCCATTTCTTGACTGAGATGAATTTTTCAACACACTGTAAACAAAACAATTCGCCCCCAAATGACAAAACGTTCTGAGTAAAATTATGCTAAAAAATGTCAAAGAGTCCAATGGAAGTTCCGGTTTGCTTCTGGGAACACTAGTATTGTCGGGACCGGAAATATAAATAGCAATCCTCGTAGTTGCAAATTTTATTAATTTTAATTAATTTACTACTAGTTTACAAATTATGATTTATTTCCTGGTTTAGAGTTCTAAATATTCTTTTCCTATAGA
The DNA here is from genome assembly GCA_963513945.1 of Hydrotaea diabolus. Taxonomy (NCBI): domain Eukaryota; kingdom Metazoa; phylum Arthropoda; class Insecta; order Diptera; family Muscidae; genus Hydrotaea; species Hydrotaea diabolus. The sequence goes on from OY740719.1 coordinate 127,577,431, forward strand.
TTTTGACCTCATAAACAGAAACTGAATTTTAAAAAATGTTCCTCTGATTAGTATTCAAGATAGAATTTTTGGAATTTTTTTACGTTTTTTTATGACCTTTTTGGACCATAACTCCCAAACGCTATTACCGATTGGATCAAGACTGGTCTCAAATGAAAGGAAATTAGCTTTTCTAAAAATACATACAAGGTATTAAAATCAGTTCAATAGCTTTGACGTTAGAAGCATTTCAACCCTGATCTAGGCTGAAACCTTTTAAAGTTAAGAATATCCATTTAAGTAAGTTCTTTAGACGGTATGAATAAGGACTTAAAGCCAAATGGAACTTAGTGTAACATGTAGAGTTAATTGAATCGGGTGTACCAACAATTAGTAAATGTATTTCACATAAAAATATAAAGTATCTCTTTTTTTGTCAGTGATTTTTAGTCTAAGGGGAAGACCGAAAATGTACGATGACGCAAAGATGGAAATATATGTAATTAGAGGGGGATTCCTGTCGAACGCAAGAAGTACTTGCACTTTTACTACATGTGACTCAACAATTAATTCCACATCATTATAACCTGTACATAAGCTTGGAGATGTAAGTAGAATATTAAAACCAAAATACAGGAATTATACACTGCTTAGATACACGAGACAATTTTCAGCCGAAAGCTGTTTTAAAACTGGTACATTGAACTCGTTTAATTCAATGTGTGTCCAATATGAACGTCAGTGTTTCAATCTGCACCATCATTGCCCTTTCTTAAAACAGATGTTTTTTTTTGAGAAACTAATGATTTTTAAAATGACTTGTCTCATATATTTGTGGAAATAATTAATAATTATTTGTTTCGAAACAAATATATTGCAAAATCAATGACCTGTCTGGGATCTTTAATGAACGTAAGGCCATGTATGCCAAAAATGTATTTTAGGTGATACTTTTATTTATATTTAACAAATTTTGTTATTTTTACTCTATTGACCAAATAAAACTGATTAATTAAATGGTGTTCCCCCGTACTTGGAAATTGCCATATTTGTGATAAAATAATATAGGAATGTGTGAAGAGCTATTCAAGATTAAAAGAATAAAACTGTGAATAAATTGATCTCAATATTTTGTATCGGATAAACAAAAAATATTAGTTGTGTTTTGCAAAAATACGTTTTTGACAACCGTTTTATAATTTTAATGGGATTACTAATTTATCTTGGTTATTAGAAAAATATTATTGTTATCATAATTTCTGGTATCCAAAATTATAGCACGTGGTAACTGCTATTTGGTTGTGGTAACGAGTATTTTTCCGGTATTCTATTGGAGTCACCTATACATTAGTTGTGTGTGCCATCATTGAATAAGAGATTTTTTTTTATTTTATGTCGCAGCGTATATCCATCATAATTGGAACATAATCTTGCTCAAATACACACACAGAGAATACGAGGGCGACCGCAAAAGTAACTGGCCTAACATAAAAAGAACCGTTTTTTTTGGACTTATTATTATTTATTTTTCAACATAATCTTCTTCCAACTCAATACACTTCATCAAACGTTTTTCAAGTTTTTTAATTCCATCCGAAAAATAAGATTTTTCAAGACCTTCAAAATATGCCTGAGTTTCAGCAATAACCTCGCTATTGGACGAAAATTTTTTGCCATCGAGAATTTTTTTTAAATTTGGAAACAAGAAATATTCAGAAGGAGCTAAGTCTGGATGCAGAGCAATTTCAAATCGTAGTTCGGCCAGTTTTTGTTGAGTTAAAAATGCAGTGTGTGAAGGAGCATTATCTTGATGAAAAAGACCTTTTTTTTCTAAATGCGGTCGTTTTATCTTGATTTCTTCACTCAACCGATCCAATATTGCACAATAATATTCACTATTTATAGTTTTTCCTTTCTCAAGATAATCAATAAATATTATACCCCTTGCATCCCAAAATAATGTGGCCATTACTCTTCCTGCTGACTTAACAGTTTTCGCCTTCTTGGTACCACTTTTACCAGCTTCTATCCATTGTTTTGACTGTTCTTTGCATTCTGGGATGTAGATCCATGTTTCATCAACAGTTATGAATCGGCGCAAGAACTCTATTGGATTACGCTGATAAATCGCTAAAAACTCCTCGGAATTGGTCCAACGGACGATTTTTTGGGGCAAAGTCAACAAACGCGACACCCATCTTGCGGATAGCTTTTTCATGTGGAGTTCATCATGTAAAAAACTCCAAACTTGTTTTTCGCGTATTTTAACAATATCAGCAAGTTCTCTGAGCTTTATTCGTCTATCTTTAGTCACTTCATTAAATATTTTTCTAATGTTTTCAATAGTAGTAGCAGTTTTCGGTCTTCCAGAACGTTGTTCATCTTCCGTACTTGAACGACCCATTTTAAATTGTTGAACCTAGGATTTCATGGTGGAGTATGATGGTGCATTATCACCATGAACAGAATCCAATTTATCTTTGATTAATTGTGGCGTATAACCTTTCATATAAAAGTGTTTAATTACCGCACGAAACTCTTTATTTTCCATTTTTCAAAAATTATAAAACTTGTTTACTTCAATCACCTGTAACAAAGAAAATACTCATAAAATATTTCGGAAATTTTGACAGATGGCTTATAGAAGATTGTTTTTAAAAAACAAAACAAAAAAGTTGCTAGTAAAACAGAAAATGTGCCAGGTCAGTTAGTTTTGCGGTCGCCCTCGTAGATATCTTGCCACAACCGAATTCTTTGCCAACCGAACGTTGTTGGTTGCAAGGTCAATAAAGGTATTTCATCGTTACAACAGAATGTCGATTTGGAACACAGCAATTTTCAGTAGAGGAAACTAAAATTATCGGTTGAAGAGACAACGTATCGGTAATCCTTACTAAACGCAACTATATTTGTTTATATTTTGATTGTGGTTGTTAGTACTCATGGAATTCGAATGTTATTACCACGAACATTTGTTAATTGGACCAACCGATGCTTAAATTGTTCATCATAAATAAAAAAAAAATATTTATTAAAAAGAAATAAAATTATATAGGGTCATCCATCTAGATGTTTTTTTTAAGAACAAAAAAATATAAAAATTCAAATCAAGTGTGGAATCTTTATTGGTTATTAGGAAGGACATTTTATGGCATTTATTTTTTGAATATAATTTTCTTCCTGAACAATTTCCGAGTGCCGACTTAGACAGTAGTTTTTAACTCCTTTTACCATACATCAGGAATTTTTTTAAATCCAATTTGGAATAAAACGATGTAAATTGTAAATATTTATAATAATGAGTTAATGCACGCAGATAAAAGATATGGTTACTATATGGTCACCGCAACAATAATATGTTCTCTACAATAAAGGAATGTTCGTCGCCACCATAGTATGGTTTTTCGAATTTCATTTTGACAACAGTATGATTGCGGCAATATAAATATTGTTGAAATGTAACAATAGTATCATTGCCAAATTTAGAAATGAAAATATAGTTGTCGCAACCATATAGACATGGTTGGTGCAACAAAAGTATTGTTGTCTAAAATTTACGTTAACAATAATATGGTTATGGCAATCATACCGTATGATAACGACTATGAACATAACAAAACAGGTTTTATAGAGCATATATCGTACTTATATGTATGTGTGTGCGTATGTTTTTTTGATATACTAAAAAAACACACACACACACGGTACAGTGCATGGTTGTTGTCCATTTAAAAAAAAACAACAACAACAGAAAGGTAGTTTGAGGGATTTTTATTGTGTTTACTTTGTTTGGTAAAATACTCTACTAGCGACTGGTTCTCGTTTATTTAAAATTGATCGTGGTTTAATCACATTCGTTACTTGGGGTCTAGCATTCATCCCAGCTGGCAACTAAAAGTATTTTCAACTGTCGTTGGAATATATATTTTTGTTTCTTGAATAAAATGTTCAACAAAACATTGGCCTCAAACCTGGCTATGAACTAAGTGTAATGAGATTTAAAATATCTTGCTTGACAGAAATCTCTATTTTTTTAATAACAACATTACCCAATCCAAATAATTAATTTTGGGGATCATAGTATGGTGGAGTGAATTATACTATGGTTGTAGGGATAATAGTATGGTTTAGTGTGAAACGTAATATGGTTGTGGGGATCATAGTATGGTTATGAGGATCCTACTATGGTTGTATGACCCAACAATATCGTCAATTTCAATCGATGGTACAGATATTGAACAATCAGAAGATCTTGATGTTCTGGGCATGAAAATACAATGTGACGCTCGTTGGTCGAGACATGTACTCGAAGTGTCGAAAGAAGCACTTAAGTGCATAGGCTTTTTAAAGCGGTGCAAGAAATACTTCTCTCCTACTGATCTTTTCAATATCTATACAACTTTCATCAGGCCGAATATGGAATACAACTCCCATATATGGGCAGGTGCTCCAAAATCATCCTTGGAGCTACTTGACCGTGTTCAAAGGAGAGCGATGGTGCTGATTGGTGACAGTAGGGTATCCAACTCTATTGTTTCCCTTGAGCATCGTCGGAATGTGGGTTGAGTGACGCTGTTCTATCGTTACTTTCATGGCGTGTGTTCATCAGATATCCGTCGCCTTATTCCTGACGTGAGGATGTCCAGGGATACGCGACTTTCTAGGAATTCACACCCGTTTGTTATCGATTGGCCAGTTGACCGCACTATACACTACAGATCAAATTCGTTTTTCGCTCGTACAGTCCGTATGTGGAATCGACTTCCGGTGAATGATTTCCCACTAATTACGACATTCAGTCCAAAGCAAGTGCCAATAAACATTACTCCCTCTTTCCCCCCCCCCCCTTCTTTACTTTTCACTCGCCAACGCAATGCACCGCATGTATAGGGGGCGTCCCCTGAGTGTTGGTTAATTAAAAAAAAAATTACTATGGTTGTGAGGATCATAATAAATGTTGTGGAGATAATAGTATGGTTGAATGTAAATCATATTATTGCTGTGAGGATCTAATATTGATGAGCCACAACCATATAGCAAACAATAGTATGATCCTCTTCAAATATTGTCACCCCAACCATACTATTTTTCTGTGTGTACTATTCTATTCTTTATTTTGACTTTGTTACGTCTTAAACAAAGACATAGAGTGACAAGAACCGATAAATTATTATAATATGTTACAGCTGTGAACTTGACAGGGTTTGGCTACTTTAAATAACTTATCTGTTGTCACCACTACATATTGGTACCAATCAATGGTTGCTTAACATAACCACAAATTGTGGCAATCTATAGTTCTACTGAACTCTGCTGTTATAATAGAGTGTAAGTACAGTAACACTATTGTAGTTTCCATCTTATGATATGTCGAACCATGGAATGCTGGTGATTCCAACCGAAAATGTGTTTATTCAACCAAATTTTTGTACTTAAGACCAATTCCCAACTGATTTTTTCTCTGTGAGCACTATATTTATTACTGACCCTGACTTATCGAATCATCAGCCAACAACTGTAGGTCATGGAAAGGCAAGTTCGCCCGTCTCCGTAAGAGAGAGTGGTAGAACATTAGAGATATATATTTATATGCAATTCGCAGACTTGGCGCATTTTTATTAATAAGGGGCCTATGTCTATTCAAAAAGCATGATCTAATCAATAAAAACAGTGCCATCGCTCAAGTTCCGCCTCATCCACCTATGGGACAGACACAGAATATTTTATGTCTCGATTGTGCGTTATCATTTCAATGTTATTATATATCCCAGAAATTAATAAGCCAAATATTCGTTAATACCTTGAACTTGTTTTATTCCATTTATGTCTACCCGTCCCTATTACAAAAAAAACTTTGTTTTCACTTTTACAAAAACTCATGTGAATATGCACTTTTATGGGGAACACTTGTGCTTTGGGTCAGCGGTGATTGGAATGTCAATCGATTTTGGTATCGCCGAACAAACACAAAATCCTAAATTCCAATTTATTTCAAAGAAAATGCTACATGGTTTCTCTGATTTCATAAACAGTGGCGTGTGAAAAAATAGCAGGCTTCCTTGATTGTGGCTAACTATTATAATCATTTTTTAAATCAACTTATACACAATGTGGACATTCTTATATCATCGCAAATATTTTAGATTTATGGACTTTAATTATATATGCCGAAAACAATTTAGAATATAACGCTAGAACAACGAATGATTGGGCGTCAACAAAAGCCTTATAAAAGCTAATGTAATTTCAGTTCATTGGCGGCTGAGGAATCAGAATAACGCTCTGAGTCCTTAAATGTCAGAATATACACTAGACTTCCAGGTACGATCTTCCCGACAGAGATTTGGCATTGCGACAAAGTAGATTTTGAAACAGGGCATCTCTCTATCTAATTTTAAAATGTGCGACGACAGTCGATCTGCTCTCAGCAACTTAGACTCAGGCTGGTTTCTCTTCTTAACCTACGCTATGCTGGGTCCTGGACATAGAAACGTTACGGCAACGAATAAGAAAAAGAAAGAAAGGAAGAAAGTGCGCATTCCGTTCGTGAAACTTAGAAATCACGTCTACGTACTGTGGGCAACAGAAACCAGGTCGAACAATCTTGCAGTACAGAATTCAAGGATTGTTTGATCTCTTTTTGGACGGCCATCACCAAAGCTGACCAAATCTCAAAATCGATTTAATAGCAACAGACCAACTTATTTAATTTTAGTTCTTTAGTCGATAAATCGGACATGATAATCGACTTAATTTTATCTACATTTTTGTACGTACGTTTTATCGTCGTTTCTTACATATACTTTTTTCCTAAATTGTGTTCTATATTAACAATCTTCGGTGCGCTTCGAAAATCGAAACAAATAAAATCGACTTCCATCAATTTGCTCACATGAAAATCGTTTACAAAAAGTTTGATTTCAAAGACGATATTCGACTTTAACCTAAAACGAAATCCGCGCGCTGAACTGTTTAGTTGTAGAAAAGGAGGAATAAAAGTAGCACTTGCTATTTTCCTGCGATGGACTGTCAGACCAACTAACTTTATTTTAGTTCTCTTTGTTGATTCGGACGTGATAATCGATTAAATTTTCGATTATCGATTAATTTTATCTTCATTGTTGCACGTACGTTTTATGGTCTTTTTATTCATACACTTTTTTCCTAAATTATAATCTATATTAACGATCTTCGGTGCGCATAATGTGTATCACCGAAAATAATCGAAAACCGAAACAACAAAAAATCGATTTCCATCAAATTGCTTACATGAAAAATCGATTACAAAAATTCGACTTTTACCTCAATATGAAATCGCTGCGCTGTGCCGTACTTGCTCTGTTCCTGCAAAGGATTTTCAGAGTATAGTTTCGTCTACTGAGGGTACAGGCTCTTCGATGACCGCAACAACCTAGCAGAGGCTGATCTTGAGCCCCTTGTCAAATTCATAGATAGCTATTTCTACTTCTAAAAAGGTCATCTTCCCTTCATTCGTCATTTATCTTTATACTCATATCATTGTACCACAAGGGACCGTATTTAGTTGGCCCCAAGCAAACTCTTCAGTTATAATTTTAACTGGCGGGCGTCCAATTCAACCTCTCTTAAGTGTAAGTGGTTTAACTGCCAATAACACGACAGAAGACGCTTAATGTTGGATAATACTGGCGATATTGTTTTGAGAAATTTAATTTGTATTTATTAGTTTTTGGTTTTTGGCATGTTCATGTTTTATAAGAATTTTTCAGCAGCTGTAATAAGGGTTGATATGTATACTTATATTTCTGGCCTAGGCGCCACCAGATATTTTCATTAGAAAGTTTGACAATTTTTAGCAAAAACGTACTCAGGATGTTTTGACGACCATCAATTGTGTTGCGTACAGTGACTTGAAAAAATCAATTTGACAAAAAAATGGAATAAACTCGTGAACATTTTCGTGTGTTCATTTTTCACAACTTCCGACGTGGGTTATCACGACAAGAGTGCATCGACGAAATTGAATCTTTGTATGGTTAAATTAATTCAATCGTGACCGACGCTCGCTCAAAGACGAAGGTCGTCCAAAAACGGCCGTTGTGCCAGAGAACATTGATTCCGTACGTGGACTGATAATGTGACATACCGTGAGTTGGAGGCATCCTTGGGCATTTCATCCACCAGCATACATTCGATATTGCATGAACACCTGGCCGTAAAAAATGTTTGTTCTTGTCAGATCCCGCACAATTTGACAATCGCTCAAAAGAGGCTCGTGTCGATTGGTGCAAAGAAATTTTGGAAAAATACGATCGCGGTGCTTCAGAAGACGTTTATAAGATCGTCACAGGTAACGAATCATGAATCTATGCGTATGAGCCCGAAACAAAACAGCAATCGAACGTGTGGGTCTTCCAAGACGACCCAGATCCAACGCAAGTGGTTCATGGAAGAAGCACTTTGAAGCAAATGGTCGTCTGTTTCTTCGGCAAAACTGGTCATGTGGCGACTGTTCCGCTTCAGCAACGTAGGACGGTCAATTCTGAAAGGTACACCACAATTTGTTTGCCTGAAGTCGTCGGAGAAATTTGGAAAACGAACAAGAGAAGACGCCATGACAATGCGATCTCTCACACAGCGGCTCTAACCAGCGCCTTTTTGACCGGCCAAAACGTCGAATTGATGGGTCATCCGCCGTACAGCCCTGACTTGGCACCCAATGACTTCTTTTTATTTCCGCACATTAAGAAAAAATGCGTGGCCAATGATTTTCGTCGCCAGAAAATGCCGTTGAAGCGTTCAAAAACCATGTTTTGGAGGTGTCTCAATCGGAGAGGAAAAGTGCTTCGACAATTGGTTTGAGCGCATGCAAAAGTGTATAAATCATGCTGGAGAATACTTTGGAAAACAATAAAACCATATTCGCATTTTCATTATTAGGCCAGAAATATATATAGCAGCCCTCGTACTTGCTGTATTTACATCATACGATAGAATGACTGTCGAAATCCTTAAAACATTTTAAAGCTTTGATTTTCCTTTAACATTTTGAGTTTATATTATTTTTATGATAGTCTCTGCTACTATTTTGACCACCACTGTAAAATTGTGGATCTCCTTTAATTCAAAAACTAAGCCTTTTATTAAGAAACCTCCCAAACGAAAGACATTTCGGTAACTCGATACTTTAGATACCACCAACTAAAAAAAAGTGAAGGAAAAGAAAAAAAAAACGCACATCGAATGCAGACTGCATTCAATGCCACGAGGTGTGAATGAATTTCTTGGAAAATTTAACAACATTTAAAAATCAATAACGAACCGATAAATATATGCACAGATCAAAGTGCAGGTATGTAGAGTGTTTGGTTGGTTTTTTTGTATACGAAAATTTTACATTTCAGTTTCTTTCGACGAAAAAAAACCGAAAAAATTCAAACTACATAAACTTTCAATTTTTTTCGTTGCTTGTAGGTTTTTTTTTGTGTTTGTCTTCGAAGTCCATGAAAAATGAAATAGAATTTCATGAAAAATTGTACTGCAGTTCACCTCACAACAAGCTAAGTTTGTCATTCACGGTGCATGGCAAGAATGCCGCGCTAACAAAAGGAGGAAAACAAAAGCAACTAAACAAGTGGTACTGGTTTTTTTCTTTGCAGTGTGGCACTCTGGGTAAACACACTCTAGCCGCTCGGTAATCCACTTTATAAATCTTTAACAAAGCGTGGGGTAATAAATGTTAATGACATTAACAATTTTTTAATTGCCCAGTTGGAAATTTAGGTCTGCTTAGCAGATGGAAAGGTGATTGCAGTATTAATGAAGAAAAAAAAAACAAAGCAGCTTTGAGTTATTTCATGGTACAATAAAGAAGGTAGTGTTATTCAATCAGCGGATATACAATTTTTTTCGAAGAAATTTAAACCTCTGAATTCGAAATTTGACAAACACAATCATTGAAGTTTGTTAAGCTAAATTTCTATATCAAACATTTACAATAATCCTTAAACATTAACAAAAAATTATTTTGGCAAGTAACTTCAAGTAACTTTGGCAGTACAACGAACTGTTTATTTGTTGTTGGCCTGGTAACTAACCTCGTTTATAGTACCATGATTTATTCTATTACGGTTTTGGAGTTTTGAGTTGTCATTGCTGTCGTGTCTTTGAAGCCTCACAAAACAAATTGAAAGAAACTACTTATATTTTTTGTCTGACAAAAAATGTGCCAAATTTTCCACAGAATATTGCACAAATATTGTTCCTGCATAGCGTTCTAGGCCCCATAATCCATCTTATATTTACGAGGGCGACCGCAAAAGTAACTGGCCTAACATAAAAAGAACCGTTTTTTTTGGAATTATTATTATTTATTTTTCAACATAATCTCGTTCCAACTCAATACACTTCTTCAAACGTTTTTCAAGTTTTTTAATTCCATCCGAAAAATAAGATTTCTCAAGACCTTCAAAATATGCCTGTTTCAGCAATAACCTCGCTATTGGACGAAAATTTTTTGCCACCAAGATTTTTTTTTAAATTTGGAAACAAGAAATAATCGGAAGGAGCTAAATCTGGACTATATGGTGGATGCGGAACAATTTCAAATCGTAATTCGGCCAGTTTTTGTGTAAAGGAGCATTATCTTGATGAAAAAGAACTTTTTTTTCTAAATGCGGTCGTTTTATCTTGATTTCTTCACTCAACCGATCCAATAATGCACAATAATATTCACTATTTATAGTTTTTCCTTTCTCAAGATAATCAATAAATATTATACCCCTTGCATCCCAAAATACTGTGGCCATTACTTTTCCTGCTGTTTTCGCCTTCTTGTGACCACTTTTACCAGCTTCTATCCTTTGTTTTGACTGTTTTTTGCATTCTGGGATGTAGTGATGGATCCATGTTTCATCAACAGTTATGAATCGGCGCAAGAACTCTATTGGATTACGCTGATAAATCGCTAAAAGCTCCTCGGAATTGGTCCAACGGACGATTTTTTGGGGCAAAGTCAACAAACGCGGCACCCATCTTGCGGATACCTTTTTCATGTGGAGTTCATCGTGTCAAATACTCCAAACGTGTTTTTCGTGTATTTTAACAATATCAGCAAGTTCTCTAAGCTTTATTCGTCTATCTTTAGTCACTTCATTAAATATTTTTCTAATGTTTTCAATAGTAGTAGCAGTTTTCGGTCTTCCAGAGCGTTGTTCATCTTCCGTACTTGAACGACCCATTTTAAATTGTTGAACCCAGGATTTCACGGTGGAGTATGATGGTGCTTTATCACCATGAACAGAATCCAATTCATCTTTGATTAATTGTGGCGTATAACCTTTCATATAAAAGTGTTTAATTACCGCACGAAACTCTTTATTTTCTATTTTTCAAAAATTATAAAACTTGTTTACTTCAATCACCTGTAACAAAGAAAATAATCATTAAATATTTCGGAAATTTTGACAGATGGATTATAAAAATATTGCTTTTAAAAAACAAAAAAAGTTGCTAGTAAAACAGAAAATATGCCAGGCCAGCTAGTTTTGCGGTCGCCCTCGTAGATCTGTTATCGGAGGAAATGTTTTAAAAATACAAAAATTGAAATCAAGTGTGGAATCTTTATTGTTCATTCAAAAGGACATTTTATGCCATTTCTTGTTTAAATATAATTTCCTTCAAATGTTGGACGCAACTACGCCACATGAATCGTAGGTTTGTCAGGGTAGACTTTGGACTTAACGTAGCCCCAAAGAAAAAAGTCTATAGGTCTGATATCAAACGATCTAGGCGAGCAACTTACCAGTCCAAAACGTGAAATAAGCTGTTCTTTCAAATAACCTCGCAATAGATCCATTGTTTGAGCAGCTGAGTTAAAAGTCAAGATTACGAGCGAGCACCAATCATGGTTATGTTCAGGCCATCATCATTTTTGAAAAAATATGGACCGATGATTCCACCAGCCCATAAACTGTATCAAGACGTTATTTTCTCTAAGAATAATGTCACCCCTTGAATCTCTTTTAGTTGCTCTTCAGCACAAATGCGACAATTTTGTTTATTGACGTTGCCGTTGAGCCAGTGATGGACATCATCACTGAAAAAAATTTTGGTCGAAAACAGCGGATCTTTTCATTTCCATAATACAGTTGCACTATTTGAAGATGTTGTTGCGACGTAAGTCTTTTTATACGAGTACACACAGAAAACTAATTTGTTGCCACAACCGACTGTTAGGGGTTGCACGTACTATCCATTTATTCTAGCGCTGCAACCGAATGTTGATTGAGTAATTTTCTGTACGGGGAAGTTTCGGTTGAAGAGAAAAAGTGTTGGAAACCCTAACTAATTAGGATGATTATCAGAACTGACTTTGTACATGTATTGGTTGTAGTTATAGATTGTTGGTTACAAGTACTTTTTTTGTGTTTTTATATATTTTTTGTGGATATGTTTTGATTGTAAACAAAAATTTTGTAGTGACTAGTACCGATAAAATATACCGTTTATATTGTTCATGTTGGAACAACCAATTTTGTGTGTTACAACAGCGAACTTAACGAGGTATGCTCACTACGAAGGACTTATCTGTTGTCAGCACCAATTATTGGTACCAAAGTAAAATGTAGATCGCAATTGGTTGTCAGTTTTACTGAATTCGGTTGGTTGGTATAACTGTGTTATTGGCTGTGAAAACCGTGATACGATTGTAGCAACCATCATATGATATCTCGAACCTTGTTACCATCAATACTATGGAATGTTGATGATTGCAAAGGAAATTCGGTTTATTCAACCGCATATGTGTAGCGCAAACCGATTTTCAACTGATTTTTTTCTGTGTGTAATGAAATGTCCAACAATACTGAAAAGAAAATAAAGTTTTAACACAATTCACGTCAAATCTTTAAAAAAAATCCTATCGAAAAAAATACCTCTAGACTGATTACCCGTTATACCCATCAACAATTGCTCTGGCTGGGACATGTGCGGATGGATGTGCGAATGTTCCAGCACTGATTTCGATCAATGCTCCGGTGGAAAGTCCAAGTCCGAAACCTACCGAATCTGGGCATAGCTTAATGAAGGTCACGCGCAAAAGATCGAAACGCGTGTAACTCAACCCTGATTGCGACTAAAGACTGCAATTAAAGTATCTATGAATTCGAATCAACCCAGAAGTTCTTAATTCTACTTTGAACGAACATAACGTAATTATGTACCCCCACAAGACTCACAAATCCCAAAGGACTCGACATCGTGGTTGGCTAACTTAAAAATAATGGTCGGAAAAGCATAAGAAAGGAAATAAAATAATTATTGTACTCTCCACTTCAAGACCGAATGGAGCTTCTCTGCATTTGTGAAAGGAATTCAAAAACTGGGCATATCTGGGCATAAGTCTCAATTCTTTCCAGTCAACTGAAGATAAATTGGAGTTTAATTTTTTGCGACGCTTATAATCCGCAGTCCCCAATGGTTTAAAAGAGATAAATTTGAATTTAAACATATTTGCCTGTATGACAGTGCGACCCTAGTCAAAATAAATTTAAGTTTACCAACCGATGACAAAACCACAGTCTGCGAATGGAGAACATTAATTTGCATTTCAAACTTGTGGACAATTATTTGTTGGTTTCTACAAAAACAATAGAGTTTAAATAGAGTATAAGAACAGCAACACATTACATCTAAAAGCACTAGATGTTATTTTTAGAAGACAATTTGCAAAAAATAATTTCCCAAATACTTGTTTTGCAGCCTGGAATGTCTAATTTATCGAAAATCGCTATCTCAAATGGCCCATATCTACGAGGTCAGATCAATAACTGACTTTTCCAACTGTATTCGTAGTTATATGAAATGCAACACTGCTCCCAATGAGTATCATCTGTAAATAGACTACTGTCAAATTTTGTGAGAGTTCTGTCATTTAGTTTTGTCTATCAGCTGTTCACAACAACCTCTTGGATTTTGTTAAAAATGGAAAAAAGTGAATTTAGCCTGCTTATTAAACATTATTTCGTACAGAAAAACATCGTCAATCAAACCTTGAAAAGCTTGATAAGTACTATGGGGACACTGCACCATCGATTTCAATGGTAAAAGAAGGTGGTTTACTGACTTTCGTTGTGGTCGCACAAGTACAAATGACGCTGAACGTTTTGGACGGCCAATTGAGGTCGATATACCCGAAAATGTCGAAAAAAAATCAACTATATGGCCGATCGAAGAGTAAATGTGCGTGAGATTGTTGATGCCATATGCATTTCCTATGGCAATGTGGTTTCGATTTTAAATGATCAGTTGGGTTTAAGAAAGCTATCTGCAAGATGGCTGCCGCGTTTGGTCTTTACTGACCATAAATGAAATTGTGTGACAACTTCAAAGGATGGTTTGGAGTTGTTTAACAGCAATTCGAATGAGCTTTTAGGGCGTTTTGTAACTGTGGATAAAACATGGATCCATTACAACACTCCGGAGATCAAGCAGCAGTCTAAACAATGAGTTTCTCCGGGTTAACCGGCTCCCAAGAAGGCCAAAGTGACTTTGTCGGCCTTAAGGTGATGGCAACAGTTTTTTGGAAGGCACGCGGGATAATCCACATCGATAACCTTTAGGAGGGTAAAACAATAAACGGCGAATATTATGCCAAATTATTGGACCAATTTAGCGCTCCAGCGCTGAAATTATTGATCAAACAATTGCCTATTTTATAGACCTCGAAAAATCCAATTTTTTGGATGGGATACAAAAACTAGAGAAACGTTGAGAAATAAATTGTTTTTTGCGAAAATAAATGTGTTTAATGCGAAAAGTCACGGAATTATTGATTTGCTTATTGTTTATTTGTTTATTGAACATTTCTTAAATGCGGACTTAGTGCGCAGTATAGAGAGACGCACATTTGCGAAATAACGCGCTTGTTATTCCAGAAAATTACTCAAATATATTTGAATCATATTGGGTATTGACATGTATGACCCTATAGGGTGATCCATCTAGAGGTATTTTTTCAGAACAAAAAAATTATAAAAATTCAAATCAAGTGTGGAATCTTTATTGGTAATTTGAAAGGACATTTTATGGCATTAATTTTATGACAAAAAAAAGTATTTCATGAAAAAAAATTTGTAAAAGAAATCTATTGATGGCTCTCGATGTGGAGTCTCTTTAGAGGTGGCAAGAGTGAGTTGTATTTTCGTAGGCAATTGTGTGAAGAAAACTTGAAAAGTAAGGTTTACAACAGTAGTTCTCATTCGTTTGGGGAAAGCCTGAACTTATAAAGTTAGGTTTTACTTTCAACAATTGCACCAAGGCTTTCTGAAGAGGGTTGTCAGGGACCCAAAATCATGATAAAAGTAGTGTGCAGCCACGAAAATCAATGTCACTTTGCCATTTTGTTAAAAACTTGCTTTCTATTTAAATATAGAAGCAAGAGGTCTTGAGCCGGTTTAATCCCTGTTCAATGTGAAAATAATTACCTTCAAATGTTGGCAACTGTATTATGGAAATGAGCGATCGGTGAGTAACGGGAAGATCCGCTGTTTTCGACCAAAATTGTGTTCAGTGATAAGGCCCATTTCTGGCTCAACGGGAAAGTCAATAAACAAAATTGCCGCATTTGGGCTGAAGAGCAACAAGAAGAGGTTCAAGAGGTGCCATTATACCCAGAGAAAACCACGGTCTGGTGCTGTTTATAAGCTGGTGGAATCATCGGTCCATACTTTTTCAAAAATGATGTTGGCCAGAACGTTACCGTCAAAGGTGCTCGCTATCACGCCATGATATCGATCTTTATGCTTCCTGAAATTGAATTTTGACGACTCTTGGGTTTCAACAGGACAGTGCCACTTACCATACAGCTGCTCAAACAATGGATCTATTGAGAGGTCATTTCGAAAAGCAGCTAATTTCACGTAAGTAAGTTGGCCGCCTAGATCGAGTCATATCACAACTATAGACATTTTTCTTTGAGGTAACGTAAAGTCTAAAGTTTATGCGGACAAACCAGCTACGATTCAGGTTTTGTAAGCCAACATTACGCATGTCATTAAAGCCATACCGGTCGAAATGCTCGAACGGGTCATCCAAAATTGGACCCTCAGAATGGAAACCCTAAGGCGTAGTTGCGGCCAATATTTGAAGGACATTATATTCAAAAAATAAATGCCATAAAATGTCCTTTCAAATTACCATTAAGATTTCACACTTGATTTGAATTTTTATATTTATTTGTTCTGAAACAATACCTCTAGATGGATCACCGTATGCGACAGCGCATAGAGAAAGAGACCTAAGGGTAAAAAATCCATTTTCCTTTTTTATGATGTAGGCAACATCTGGGCATCGAATGAGACCGATCCCATGCCCCAAAAGTGTTCCCTCCCAGAGATATGCGCGTTTTATGAAAGTGATGGCACACCAAAGATACACGTATTAAAATCTTTAAAATGGCTCTCCTGAACAAAACTGGTTTTAACCCTTAGGTCCCTTTCTATTTTCCGCGTCACATATATAAAGTAAGTAGCAAAATTGTATTTTAGAGCAAGAAGGCTAAAAATTGATATACTTTTAGCACTGATGACGGTAAATATCAATTTCAAGCCGGACTTTTGATTTTAAGGAAATCAGGCGCGTGTGCCATTAGAACTAGACTTCCCAATATAGCTGCTAGTTATGTAGAATTCTACCCCTTACACCAGATGATATCTAGTTATGATTCGGAAGTTAATCTAGAAATTTTCAAGTAAAATTTTTGTGATTTTCACATACATACTTTTGTCCGCATAATTCGTCATATTCCCACCCTTTTCAGAGCTGTAATCAATATTCATCAATATTTTGGCAATTTGTCAAAAAGTTTGCTGTAGAAACATTCAAATTTCAAGTGTTAACCAGAAAATGACAAAGCCAAAAAAAACCTTAAAATATACTGACACGCTTGTATTTGAAATCAATTGTGTTTTAATATTTAATGACTCACTCGCCGTCATTTGCGGCTGGTGTGCACGTTCACATGTTTTGAGGGTATACCTCTAATCAAATAACAAAAAAACAAACAAAATATTAAAAAATTGAGTAATATGTATAATACTACAGCTTAAGCTTCCCATGTATTTTGAATTAAAAGCATGGATTTAAAGAAATTAATTCAAAATAATATCATAATATTTTGCCTATAGCTGTGATCAAGTTTAATTACGATTGAAGTGTTATTTTTTCGCATAATACGCACATAATGAAGTACTTATACCGACCTTCACATTGGACAACTGAAACATGCTTACCATGGCTATTTCAAATTTGGATTACAAAATAAACACGCGCTAAATGAAAGCCAACAGCAACATTTTTAAAACTTATCTTTCTCTTATGTTAATAACTATTTTGAAATTTTAATACCAGAAATTTTGAATTTTAAACAAAACAAAAGAAATGCAATTAAATAAATTTAGTGCTGTTTTCGTCATGGTTATAAAATATTCAATTGAATCTTAAACATGTGGATATATTTTGATAGGCCAGGCCGAATCGTTTATACCCTCCATCACGATATGCCTCGGTACACCCAATAATCATATGTCAAGGCGGTATTTAAATGTCTAAGAATTCTCTCATATTTTGGCCAATGTGACAACATATGTGACGCGCAAAATAGAAAGGGACCTAAGGCTAAAAACCAGTTTTGTTCAGGATAGCAATTTTAAAGATTAGGTCCCTTTCTATTTGCGCTTAGAATCGTCGACTTCACTTTCATAAAACGCGCATATCTCTGGGAGGGAACACTTTTGGGACATGGGATCAGTCTCATTCGATGCTCAGATGTTGTCCACATCAAAAAAAGGTGAAAAGTTGATGAAAAGTTTTGTTCAGGATAGCCATTTTAAAGATTAGGTCCCTTTCTATTTGCGCTTAGAATCGTCGACTTCACTTTCATAAAACGCGCATATCTCTGGGAGGGAACACTTTTGGGACATGGGATCGGTCTCATTCGATGCTCAGATGTTGTCCACATCAAAAAAAAATCAAAATTGATTTTTTTACCCTTAGGTCCCTTTCTCTAGGCGCTGTCACATATGTAGAATAAAATGTTGAGATTCTTTGTAATTACAGTTAAATTACAATTAATTTCACGACAATTAATAATTTAAATATTTCATAGGATTTGCGATCTATTTTTCGAGGTGGAGTGTATAAGAAGCTATAGTCAATTATACAAATATTTCATAGGATCTCCGTTCAATTTTTCGAGGAGGAGAGAATAAAAAGCTAAGGTCTGCTGAAGCCGTTACCCTTTTTTGATACCCTGTACCACTGTGCTAATCAAAAGACTCCACGCCTCGGTCCGTAATTTGAGCAGGCTTAGATTTTAAATGATAATTTTAGAACGGGAAGTAATACCTAACAGGGACATAAATACTGTTACACACGTTTTATGCTGTAAAATAAAAAGTACTGAATGTTTTTGGACCAAATATTTTTTTTTTTATATTCATTGATTTATATTGTATCCAAAAAGAATCTACTTAATCGAAATGTCCGCCTTTTGTCTTAACACACGCCTTAAGTCGCACTGGCCAATCATCAATAACTTCACGAACCTCGTCCATTGAAAAATTGGCCACAGCTCGAACCACAAAGCAGTCTTAAGAGATCCAATGTTGGGGTATCTTTTGTGACAAACCTTGTCCTCTAAAACCGTCTACAATTTGTAATCCAATGGTTTCAAATCTGGACTGCCTGAGGGCCATACTTCAGAGGAAATGAACGCTGGCTATGGCCGATGTTTTGACTCCTTGTTCGCAGAAATGCAGGTCAGTGTCTCAGTCTCATCGTAAGAGACACCCCACCAAACTATGACTGAAGCTGGGTGATGACCCTTTTATACCCTTGGGATCAGTTCAGATGCTTCCTTAGATGACCGCGCATACACTCTATCATTTTGCTTGTTAAATTTTTCCTGAACGGTAAAAATTTTTCATCGATGAACAAATTTTTCTGTGCAAGTTATCAGCGTTCTTAACCAAAAGACGTTTGCATTTTTCAATCCTATTTTTTTAAAAGCTGCAGTCAATAAATGTCCGGTACGTCGTTTGAAAGCCCCAAGTCCCAAGTCTTTTTTAATGATTCGACTCATGGACTGTTGAGTGATATTTATCTCACGGGCCATGATTTTCTGTTTTCGGAGCGGATTTCTGTGAATTCTTGATTTAACTGCTTTGATGACATGCGGTGTTCGAACAGAGCGTGGGCGGTCTTTTACATCTTCAGTCTCCTCAAACAGTTTTATGCATCGGCAGACGAACTTGCGGCTAATCCCTAGTGGCCGAAGCGTTTTGAAAATATCGTTTTTTTCATTTCACACTTGAAAAGCGCTATTACAGCGACACGGTTCTCATTATCTGACCACTCCTCGATGAAAGTTAAAATAGATTTAAAATCCCGTTACAGACTAACGCTATTGAGGTTAGCTTTTAAAACCCATACGACATTGACGGGGTATGTTCAGTTCTACTATTGAAATGGGTGTGTTCAATGTTGTAACAGTATTTATGTCCCTACTAAGTACATATACACAGAAAAAGAAGACAACCAAGACATTAACCAAAAAATTGGTATGTTAATTTAATTATCACTCAATTAAAAATTTCGCTAATAAGCGTAACTATTTATCAGATATGGAAATGGTATTTAATGAATGGAAACAGCAACAAAATTTATAAAAAAAATTCATGTGTGTGGGTGGGTTTATGTGTTTTAGTATGTAAACAGCGTGTGGGATTTTTAGTGTGTTCGTTGGAAAACTCTACTGCCGACAGTTCTCGTTAAATGCGAAACTGCCGGCCCTTAAGTTTACGGCCGCTAAACATCGTTACAGTACATTAGTTGCTTGGGGTTTTATGATGGCGATGTGACGCTTACCGAAACTGCAGTCACGCCTCCTTGTAAATAAACGTCTTTTCGACTGCTTTTTGAAAAAATGTTAAAACGTTTTTTGTAAATGTGCCACGAAATACGCCTCATAACGATACAATTTACAATAAACGGCATGCAACTTTTTTTTTTGGTAAATCTGTGAATTTTTTCATCGTCTGATACGAAATTATTTTCGATCAAACGGTTACAACCATCATATTTTTCAATAAACGGCATGTAACTTTATTTTGTAAATATGTGAATTTTTTCATCGCCTCATAATGAGAATACTTTCAATAAAAGGCTTGCTACTTTTTCGGGAAATATGTGAATACGAGTATGTTTATCGCTTGAAATTGGAAATGTTTTCTAATTAATTTTTTTGAATATTTGAATTTTTTAATTAAATCGAAATTTGTTTTCCGTGTTTTATGCAGACTAGTCTGCCCAAATATTCCACCTTTTGATTTTTTAAACGCGTTAAACTTATATTACCAAATTAAATTTTCCATTCTGCTGTTTATATCACCATATTTGTTTATTTTGATCAACGTTTTGTCACTTAATTATCATATTGGGAGAAGTGCGGAATACAATGTAGATTTTAGATTTATTTACTTGTGCTAATTGTGAAGAATATGAAATCAAGTAAATTTAAATATCAATCGAAGTTAATTACAATACTCACAATCAAATTAGGAGTTTTCTGTCACAGGAAGTTAAACGATTTTGTTGACTTAATTGTAGGCCAAGATATGATTCGAAGTCGAATACATTTTTATGTTCTTCCAAAAGTCATCAGGAGTTTTCACCGGGTTGTCAATTAATTACAAAAAAGTGGAGAGTCTTACATGGCGACATTTAAAGACGCCGGCCGGAGTTGTTGTAAACATCACAGGGAAGGTTTTTTTTTTGTCAAATTTTAAATAAATACGTTAAGTTGTTTGCATTAAAAAACGAATAAACGATGCTGTGACCAGCACGGCATGATGTCTGGCCAGTGTGGTCGGTGGTGACACATTTCCTGTTTCGGCGCATTAGTTGTTCTCAACAATATCGAAAACATTTTAATTATCAGAATAATTTTAACGTTTTAAATCCGTGGCCTAAGTGTTTTGGAAAAGCTGGGTCAGTAAACCTTTTAAAAGTCACTGGTGATGTTTATATTAGAATCTGAGCGGTATTACATTACACTGCCTTTGACCTGGTATAACTGGACAATGTTTTTATTTGCCTTAAGCTGTGCGTGCTCTATTGGGAAAAATCTATCTTTAAGATATTAATGACATTGATTTTGAACATAAAATTTCAGTAAGTTTTAAACGTCTCATAAATAGGAAGCCGAATGCAACGAGTATAAATTAAAAAGATATGGAAAATTTCTCACTCAAGTCACTGCCCTTTTTCAGCATTCTTTTTCATATAACAAATATAGGCATTCTTGCATTACGATAAACCGCAAGCTAAGAAAAGACTCGCGAATGTAATTCAATTTAATTTGTAACATTAAAATGCTAATTAGTTTCAAGAAGTTTTTGTGTGTTCTTGCCTTTCCATTCGGTTTGAGTTTTGTTATTGTGTGATGTGATAATGTTTTATAAACAAAAATAAAAGAAGTGCATTCTTGTGTTAAAGAATGCCTGCATGCTTTTTTTATACGTGTAAAAATAAAACGGTCGAGATCACTTGAATGTGCCAGCATAAAATTTAATAAAACGCATCAGATTTAATTATCAGAAGCGCAAAACAACATGTTATTTTAAGTTTATTTTTTCGTTTTAATTTTATTTAAATTTATTTTGTCGCTTTCTGAAATAAATGTATCACAAAGTGAATTGAATTTTTCCTTATTTAAGCAAACTGCGTTAGAGCGATGACGTGAAGCGTGCAATATTGATGCAAAAATGGTGGCGAAAAAGCAAAGTAGCAATGGACTGTTTAATACATATTGGCGCACCAATTTTGGTACAACAATAAAATTCAAATAATTTTTTTTCAATCAATGTTTTTCATTTATTGTAAAGAATATTTAATTCAATTGTATATGACTAATTGTGCTTGAAGATGAAATACCGTAAATGACCTCCACGCATATGCGACCCCTGATTATCAAAAATAATCCGTTGCAATGGCCGCCTGCAATTTGCGCCGATAAGTTTTTAGTCGAAACGTTAAGATTTGCCTGAGTTGACGATGCTACAGAATTTTTACAAGCATCGTACAAATAATGCAACATTGAAACCTTACGAAAGTGTTGGTACTTAGGCGAATTGTGAAACATCTTTTGCTTGTAGACTTGAAATGATCTGACGAATTTACATCTTAAAACTGTGTACGATATACCCTCACCCTACTCCGTCGAAGGGTTCCAAATCGAAAGTCTAACGCTTCAAAAAAATCGTTTAAGCCCTACAAAAAATCTGGTTCAATTAAAAAAATTCAAATATGCCAACAAAAAAATTATTAGGAATCCTGTGATAAAAAATTTCACATATGAGTCATTCCATGCCAAACGGTACGATTTTGGGCAAAAATTTAACGCAATGATTCCGATTTTTATGAAAATTTGCAGATTTGGTCCTCTAGCAATTCTATTTAATCCGCGATTAGAAAAAAAAAATATAATTTTTTTTTTCAAAAGTTATGACCAATTGAACTTTGGTAAAATGGAGATTTTATCAAGGAGGTGTGTTCATTCAGTCGCATGTAACTCCGGAAATACTTGACCGATTTTACTCTGCTATACCTTATTTTGAAGGTAATTTTAAGCACTTCTAAAATGACGAAACGGTATGGCATAACGCCATAGAATTTTTTAAGTTTGTATCATTTTAATCCTTTTATTTCGATTTTGAAAATGATTACATCTTTTTTTATTTTTGAAATTTTGCAGGCGTATTCTTACAGGTCTGTTTTACCGACTGTGTAAGTTTTAAAGTGGTGAAATAATGCGTTCTATTTTTAAAAATTTTTTTTTACCTTATACCTTTTTCACTTCCATGAATATAGAAAATATAATATAGAAAAAAAAATACTTTTTAATAGTTTATTGACACAAGATATAACAACAACAAAAAAACAAAGAAAAAAAGAAATAAAAAAATGAGTAATGAAATAAATGTTATGCTATGTATACCATCTTCATACAGTACTGCTCAGAAGATGATGTTGTCTGGACTTTCATTATTTTATCGGGTTGTGGAATGAATGCATGGTAGCCAAGAGTTCCAGAAATTGTTTTCGCTTTTTCAAAACGCTCCTTCAGGTGTTTCGCCCTATCTTGATATTGATAGTTATTGAAGAATTCTGTATGAATATTCTTCACGTTTTTATTCACCCAATCATAAAATTTGACGGCACTATTAATGGGATTTATGAGGCTGGACAAGCTTGCACGTGCTGCTAGTCTTTTGACTGTTCCTCCCAGACCATCGCAGGGCCATTTGCCATGAGACGTTGCAAAAAAATGCCATTCCGCTGGTATTCCAAAATCTTCTACGTGGAACGTCAGATTTAAAAAGTTTTTCTTGTTTTTGTATTGTGCGCTTGCGCCATCAGAAAAATAAAATATTTTACTTACAGGTCCTAAGGTTTTCTTTAAAAAATTTACAAGCCCCTCCTGGAATACGTGCACGGCTATTGTATCATGTTTTTATTTCTTTTTTTCTTTGTTTTTTTGTTGTTGTTATATCTTGTGTCAATAAACTATTAAAAAGTATTTTTTTTTCTATATTATATTTTCTATATTCATGGAAGTGAAAAAGGTATAAGGTAAAAAAAAATTTTAAAATTAGAACGCATTATTTCACCACTTTAAAACTTACACAGTCGGTAAAACAGACCTGTAAGAATACGCCTGCAAAATTTCAAAAATAAAAAAAGATGTAATCATTTTCAAAATCGAAATAAAAGGATTAAAATGATACAAACTTAAAAAATTCTATGGCGTTATGCCATACCGTTTCGTTATTTTAGAAGTGCTTAAAATTACCTTCAAAATAAGGTATAGCAGAGTAAAATCGGTCAAGTATTTCCGGAGTTACATGCGACTGAATGAACACACCTCTTTGATAAAATCTTCATTTCACCAAAGTTCAATTGGTCATAACATTTAAAAAAAAATTTTAAATTTTTTTTCTTGAAACACGTATATAATATTTTTAAGAGAAGAATGCATACACAAACTAGTTAAGCAATCCAAGCTTGTGATGTAAAAAATGCGTACCGTTTGGCATGGAATGACTCATATAACGTTGTTTATCATAATTATTTCCGATTTAAAGCGATTAACAAATTCACATATTTACGTTTATCGAAAATATATTCGATATTAGGTTATCAAAAAAGTTGTAAAATTTTGTCAGTCGGAAAGACTTTTATTTACAATCAGGGATGACTGCAGTTGCGGTGGCCGCCACTTCACCGCCCTGTAGGAAATGTCGGTAGTGACACTGTACCGATTTATTATGGACTTTGTCACCAGTACTTCTGCTCTCTCTGCTGTGGACATTTAACATATGCTTGTTTTTAACATGTGCTTGATAATCCACTAGTACCCTTGGAACTATTGATTAGATGGTTCTCATAGAACCACTTGGATGTATTGGAACTAGTGTTTTACTACAACATTTTAGTAATTCAGGTTTACA
The DNA here is from genome assembly GCA_963513945.1 of Hydrotaea diabolus. Classification (NCBI taxonomy): domain Eukaryota; kingdom Metazoa; phylum Arthropoda; class Insecta; order Diptera; family Muscidae; genus Hydrotaea; species Hydrotaea diabolus. The sequence continues at coordinate 127,601,958 of OY740719.1, forward strand.
CTTTACAACCTGTTTATTTGTAGACAATAATCAGCCTTATTACGGTTGTCGAAGACGAAAATCGAGAGCAGTCGAAGTCGTTGTCGATTTCGATTATTTTTGGTATTACGTAACTTTTTCGACTCTTGTGATTTTGTAATAGATTGAAAAGTAAAAGATGTGCTATACTGTCAAAACAATGTTTACTTTTTACATAATTGTCCGCCAAAGGCAACATTGAAATTTACTTTATGTAGGCCGCTGTGGTACGCACGCGCAAGATTTGGATTTGCCTCCAACAATTCCACCATTTTTGAAAACTGTTGTTGCGTGGTTATTTTATTCCTGGAATAAATAAATAATTAATTAAATGAATTTTCTCACAAAAAAACAAATATGTACATACATTTTGCAGCTCATCTTTGTAAACAAATGTGAATATATTCAGAAAACGACGCCTGCTTGTTCATTTTTACGGCGACAACTGACACAAAACAAGTGACGGCGACATAAACTTTATATCAGCGGTCGACATCAGATAAAAGTTTTTTGGTAAAATACCGCAAATTTACCCAATGTTGAAAATAGATAAATAATTTATTTTATACAATTTTGTTATATTTATTTATTGTCGAATATAAAATGTCAAAAAAATGTGTTAAATTTCAAATTAGTTAACGGCGTGTTAGCGGATGAAACCAACGGCTAACAATTGTTGTCAATTGAATGCGGCGACGTCTCTAGTCGTATGGAAAAAATTGATCGACTGTTTTAGCCAACTTTGACAGTCGTTTTCGTCTTCCGTGTTACGAAAATTGTAACAGATTGTGCATTTTCGACAACCGTAGTACCGTTTTCCAAAAAAATCGACATTCGACTACGTCTTCGACAACCGTAATAAGGCTGAATGTTGACTTGCAAACATCAGGCGTCCTACAGTGTATGTTAAGCGGCTATATACTTAAGGGCAGTTAGTTTCGCATTTAACGAGAACTACCGGCAGTAGAGCTTTGCAACCGAACCGACTAAAAATCTCTCGCACTGCATACATGCCAAAAAACACATAAACCCACACACGATACAGGACATGGTCGTTGTACATTAAAAAACTACAAAAGCATAGGTCAAGCGGCGTCAGCCTTATTTTTATTAATTTGTTTGTTGTTTCCATTTAATAATTACAATTGCAATATTTGATAAATAGTTTAGCTGATTTACGAAATTTTTAATTGGGTTTTGAATTTGAATTTTTATGTTGAAATTTAAGGGTTGCAATACCAGCTTGAAAATAAAAGACTGCCAATGCCAACCTGGAACGCAATCGATTTTGGATAGTACTAAAATAAAAGCCTTCGCAAGGCGAACATAAACAGAAAAAGAATTCAGTTCAACGAAAAAATTCAAACAAAAAAATAACTTGGATTCCTGCGATGAAAAATTTCACATATCAAATAATATATTCGAACGATGTTGGTAGAAAATATTTCAGATTTAAGGCGACAAACAAATTTACATACTTACAAAAAAGTTGTAAGCCGTTTATCGAAAATAACTGTGTATGAGGCTATGAAACACTTAACATATTTAGAAAAATTTTGAACGTCGTTTTTTGAACAAATTTTCGTTTTGAGGCGATGAAAAATTTGTAATTTGGGTGCTTCTGAGAATATGGGCCAATTTCGACATCATTTTTGGCATTCGATTTTTTTTGCAGAATTTAATATTTAATTCAGGTAGATGTCTTAGTTCCAAGAATGGCTAGTCATTTTTAAAAGGTACACATCAAAATTTAAGTTTTTAACGGAATCATGAAACAATTTAAAAATAAAAAAAAAAAACAATTTAAAAAAAAACCGGGGAATGACCATCTTAAGTGTGAACGTTCGTAACGAGTGACAAAACACGACTTACATAATTTTAATAAGACTGTTGAAGAAAAAACTTTTAGATGTGCACCCACTTCATGTAATGTTCAATCATATTTGAGTTGCTTGAAATCAAGATTGGTTAGGAAATTTGAATTTTAGCGAATATAAGATTTTACAGGGGAATACTGTGTACTTTCAGGGACAGAAAATAAACATCCATAGAAATAGAAATTGAATAAAAAATTATAATCATTAAAAGCAACAAAATTAATAGAATATTATTTTTTACTATGGGCTGGTTTTATTAAATAAATAATTAATATTTTTGTACAAAATTGCGAAAATTTCAATTGAAAGTAGTGTTAGGGGACAATCAGGGTAATGAAATGGAAAATTTTTGAAGAACAAATAAATGTTTTAAAAAAACTATTTTAAAGACTTTTAAGGTCCTATAAAGATTTATTGTATAAAAAATAATAAAGTATAATATATTTTGTTTTTCCCGGTTGAAACAGCAAAGTGGCCCATAATCTCAGAATCAACCATTTTCGAAGAAAAAAGTTGTACATATTTTTCAAAAAGCAGTCGCAGGACTTTTAGTTACAATCAGCAACCCAAGCAACGAATGTGCTGTAACTATGTTTATCGGCTATATACCAAGGGGAAGGCAGTTTCATATTTAACGAGAACTGCCGGCAGCAGAGTTTTTCAGGAAACACAATAAAAATACCCCACACTGCATAGATGCCATAACACATACACACACACGTGATTAGCTTAATTACGAAATTTTTAATTAAGTGGTAAAACAGGGTGGAAACACGGTAAATTGCTTATTTGGGAATGAAATAAAAAAATATGAACCTGAGAAAAAATTATTTTATATTTGAATTATATTGAACAGAAGGTAATTTTTAAATTATATGGTTTAAAATAGCATATCTGGCAAATGTCGACCTTCGCTATCCACACACTGCTGCATACGTTTTTTGAAGTTTTCATGAACTCTAACAAGCATGTCGACTGGTAATCTGCCAATTTCAGCCTTAATATTACTAATTAGGTCTTCCAAGGTGTTGGGTTGGTTGATTTACACCTTCGCCTTCAGGTAACCCCAAAGGAAAAAATCGCATGGGGCTAAGTCTGGTGAGCGTGCCGGCCTGTTCACAGAGTTAAGACATTTGCCTCAAACAATTCATGGTAACCCTCGCTGTGTGTACAGTGGCACCATCCTGTTGGAATCATGTATCCTCTAATTGCATTGCCTCAAGAGCCGGCTGAAAAAAATCCAGGAAATGCCAAGAACAAGTGATTGCTTCAGAGCAGAGCGTTTCGGAGATTGCAGTAATGATGCTGTAACTCTGTCGGTGTTTTTTGGTGTTGTAATCCTTCTCTCAGGACCCCTTTGAACATCAGCACATTCCCTGCTGTATCATAGTATGGTTGCGTGTGAATCATACTATGGTTGTCAAGATCAGACTATGGTTGTAGTAAAAAAATACTATGGTTGTGTGGATCATAATATGGTTGTGAAGATAATAGTATGGTTGAGTGTGAATCATACTATTGTTGTGATGATCATAGTATGGTTGTGGAGATCATAGAATGGTTGAGTATGAATTATTGTATGGTTGTGGGGATCATAGTATGGTTATGTGTGAATCATACTGTTGTTGAAAGGATCATAATATTGTTGTGCCATAACCATATACCCAACAATAGTGTGATCCTCTTCGAATATTGTCACCCCAACCATACTTTTTTTCTGCGTGTAGAGGACAAGGTTTGCCACAAAAGATACCCCAACATTGGATCTCTTAAGACTGATTTGGTTCGAGCTGTGGCCGATTTTCCAATGGATGAGGTTCGTGCAGCTATTGACGATTGGCCAGTGCGACTTAAGGCGTGTGTAAAGGCAAAAGGCGGACATTTCGAATAAAAAAATATTTGGTCAAAAAACATTCAGTACTTTTTTTATTTTACAGCATAAAACGTGTGTAGCAGTATGTATGTCCCTACTAAGTGTTTAACATACCATTTTAATTGTACCCTGTAAAATTCACATACCGTTTTTTTTTGGTTGAAATTTAAGGGTAGTCTTTTTTTCGAGACACGCGCGTATTTTGAAATGACGGAAATGTTGGAAAAAGTGTATTGCACAAAAAAAAGATTATTTTGAAAATAAATGAAAAATTGTGAAAAACTTGGCACTTCATTCGAAATACGTGTAATTATTGAGTCACCTTCGTAAAAAAGCTTCGACCCGGTCGAACTTATAAATTGTCCACCGGTTTTATTAAAGTCTTTTAAAATGTAAGCATCTAAATTTTAAATTATTTAACTAAAATTAAATAGCATCATCGGGACAAATGTCGCAAGTAGCAAGCAGATGATCCTTTTTTATTTTAAAAAAATTCTCTTTGCGTATTTTTAATAACTTTTCTCGTACCATTCACTATCTCAATTGAAATAAATACAAAAATCTTCTCGCGTTTTGTGATTTTGGCTATTAAAATTTTAATGCTACTACGAATGTGTTGCACCGTATTTGTTGTTGTTAAACTTATTTAAGAGATGGTTTATCAAAACATCCACAAATCTTTTCGAACTAAACAAAAATTGAAAAATAAATTCTATGGTTGGAAAGAACCCGTATTTAAACATCTGGAGCGGAAGCAAATATTTTGAAATACGAGTATCGAATGAAAACAAACAGAGGAACTTAAAAATGAATGCAAGCAGCGTGCGTTGTGAGTCAGGCCTGCAGTACGAATAATATTTGGCAAGTAGATCAATAAATTTAAAGGGCAGTGTTTATTATAATATTTTCCGGAATCGGGTCATTTGTCAGAGTTATATGCAATTGGAGAAATCATCCGTTAGAGACACATTTACGGCGGCATGGATGAATGAATAAGGGTTGGTTTGGTGCGGAAAATCATTGCAATCGTTCAACAAAAGAGGAGTGTAGGCATTCTACTAAGTAAGTTTTAAATACGATCATGTGGATGTGATTAATACATTTATGAAATAGTCGTTGAGCCAAATTTTGTTTATAAGTATTTATGTTTTGATTTCGTAATGTGAATCTTGAGGGTTAAATACGAATGTTTTAAGAATGCAAGCACTGCACTTAATGAATGAGATAATTTATATGGGATTTTTTAGACTACACAAGCTTCTCCTCTTAAAATCATGGCATGCAGTCCGAAGAAGGTTTTTTCGGTACAGTACCACAACAACAATTTTTGGAAAAATACTCGTACTTTAAACTTATTTCCAAATTGGAAGATGCTTGTTTTTTATATACTGCACCATAGAATGGATCTAGTCTTGTCTGTCTATCTGTTTAAAAGACGATTGCGGTCATACGAATTGAAAATCTGAATAAAATCAAACGTATTGATCTCCCAATGAACGTTTAAATTTTATATAGCTTTAAGCTGTATGCAATTGTAAATTGCAATTGTAAGTTGGCACAGAAGTAAAAAGGTGCCCTTTAGGGGATTAAAGTTACCTCGGACAAAAGTATAATTTTTTGTGTTCTTGCTCAACTAATTCTATAAGTAAATATTTGTGGATGAAACATGGATGAAACATATTTGTGGATGAAACAGTAAATATTTGTGGATGAAACATGGCTTAAATGGAGACTATTAAGGTACATATGTTTATGTATGTATATATTCGGTCTTTTATCATTATTATGACTTGAGCAGTTTTTATTCTGGTTGTTTCTTTTTTAGTTGTTTCTTCAGTTTTTGTTGTTTCTTTTTCAGAATCAAATTAAAAATTGGTGAAATGTATTGGCTATGGTTGCCAGGCAGACTGTACAGTTGTTTCTAAATCTGCCAAGGTTTTTCTTCCGCAGTCTTTGGCAACGATTACTTCGGCTACAAATCAGATGAATTATATGGGGGTCTCATTTGAATTAATGAGAATTACCCTATTCGTATAATCTTCGAACTGTACTTAGAACAATCTTCAAAGCGCAGTATCTCGTATAAGTCATTTGATTTGAAGCCGGAGTAATCGTTGCCAAAGACTGCTCAAACCAATTGTCGAAGCACTTTTTCCACTTCGATTGAGACACCTCCAAAACATGAACGCTTCAACAGCATCTTCTGGCGACGAAAATCGTTGACCACGCATTTTCTTGATGCAAGGGAATAAAAAGAAGTCATTGGGTGCCAAGTCAGGGCTGTACGGCGGATGACCCATCAATTCGACGTTTAGCCCGGTCAAAAAGGCGCTGGTTTGAGCCGATGTGTGAGAGCTCGCATTGCCATGATGCACAATGATTCGTCTTCTCTTGTTCGTTTTTCGAATTACTTCGAAGACTTCAGACAAACAGATTGTGGTGTACCACTCAGAATTGACCGTCCTACGTTGCTTAAGCGGAACAGTCGCCACATGACCAGTTTTGTCCAAGAAACATGCGACCATTTGCATCGAAGTGCTTCTTTCACGAACAACTTTCGTTGGATTTGGCTCGTCTTTGAAGACCCACACGGTCGATTGCTGTTTTGTTTCGGGCTCATACTTAGTAGGGACATAAATACTGTTACACACATTTTATGCTGCAAAATAAAAAGTACTGAATGTTTTTGGACCGAATGTTTTTTAATATATTTATTGATGTACCTCGTCCATTGGAAAATTGGCCACAGTTTGAACCAAAGCAGTCTTAAGAGATCCAATGTTGGTGTATCTTTTGTGACTTGTCCTCTAAAACCGTCCACAATTTTTAATCCAATGGGTTCAAATTTGGACTGCCTGAGGGTCATTCTTCAGAGGAGAGGAACACTGGCAAATTGTTTCGAAGCCAGGCCTGGGACGTTTTTAGCCTTATGGGCCGGCGCAGAATCCTGCTGGAAAGTCCGTGGCTGGTTTTGGAACAGGGAATTGTTAAGAGGCTTCCCAACAGCTTCCAAAACGGATTCTTGGTAAACTTTGGCCGTTGTTTTGACTCCTTGTTCGCAGAAATGCAGGTCAGTGACCCCATCGTAAGAGACACCCCACCAAACCATGACTGAAGCTGGGTGACCCTTTTCCACCCTTGGGACCAGTTCAGATGCTTCCTTAGATGTCCGCGCATACACTCTATTATTTTGCTTGTTTAATTTTTCCTGAACGGTAAACATTTTTTCATCGGTGAACAACATTTTTCTGTGCAAGTTATCAGCGTGCTTCACCAAAAGACGTTTGCATTTTTCAATCATATTTTTTTTAAAGCTGCAGTCAATAAATGTCCGGTACTTCGTTTAAAAGCCACTAGTCCCAAGTCTTTTTTAATGATTCGACTCATGGACTTTTGCGTGATATTCATCTCACGGACCATGATTTAGTTTTCTGTGAATTCTTGATTTAACGGCTTTGATGACATGCGGTGTTCGAACAGAGCGTGAGCGGCCCGACCGGTGGCGGTCTTTTACATCTCCATCCCTAGTGGCCGGAGCGTTTTGAAAATATCGTTTTTTTCATTTCACACTTAAAAAGCGCTATTACAGCGATACGGTTCTCATTATCTGACCACTCCATGATGAAAGTTGAAACAATTTTAAAATCCCGTTACAGACTAACGCTATTAAGGTTAGCTTTCAAACCCCAGATCATAAAGGGGTATGTTCAGTTCTACTATTGGAATGGATGTGTTCAATGTTGTAACAGTATTTATGTCCCTACTAAGTAGATCCATGATTCGTCACCTGTGACGATCTTATAAAAGTCTTTTGAAGCACCGCGATCGTATTTTTTCAAAATTTATTTTCACCAATCGACACGAGCCTTTTGTGGGCGATTGTCAAATGTGCGGAATCCAACGAGAACAAACCTTTTTTACGGCCAGGTGTTCATGCAATATGGAATGTTTGCTGGTGGAAGAAATGCCCAAGAATGTCACATGACGATCTTGCATTATCCGTTCAATGTTCAATGTGCTCTGGCACAACGTCCGTTTTTGGACGACTTACAAACAAATCATTAGGCCTGTCTTATCCTATGCTTTTCCAGCTTGGTTTGGAATCTCTTCCTGCCAAATGGAAAGGCTTAGGAGATGGGAGCAACGCATCCTGGCTTCATGTCTGGGACTGCGGGCAACTGTTGCTGAAGACGGCACTATAAGAAGATCATCTTGTAGGACCATAAATGACTCCGCAGAGTTTAATCGGATTGACGTATTCCTCATGAAACTTTTATGTTATCATAGGAGATATGGTACATATGATTTGGACAATTTAGTCTACATCACAGACCAATAACAGTGACTGGAACGGGTCTTGTAAATATTTAGTCTAAGTGTTATTGTTAAGTAGTGTTCTAAGTGTTAGATTTAAGAGTGTTTGAGCAATCCCCTTTTATATACTTTTTGGGGAATTTCTAGTTAATTTAATTTATTGTAAGAGTGACATGTATGTATACGTACAACATTTTTGAATCGATGTATATGTAGTTCTAGAAAAATACTTAATTTTTGTTGGATTTAAGATAGTATTAATGATAATTTGTTAGCTATAAGCTTATTTTATTTTGTATTAAGGATAGTAAAATTCAATAAAGGAACAAGTCGGAAAATCCAGAAAAGATGAAGACTCTTGAGTTTGACATGTCCGAAGTTTGGGCAGCTACGATTATTGAAAGTTTTTGTGTTAACTACTATTAACAATCTACAATATACTTATAGTTTCCGGCCGTGGGTGACATACAGTGAGCGCGCACCAGAAACTCAGGTGCAAATCCCGGACAACAAAATCCGCTATCTTCGAGATAAAGCTCAAAGCTATATATAAGCTTTATCTGTAAGAGCTTTATATCAGAGTCCTGTAGATAATTCTCTTTAAAATGTCGTAAGCCTTCGGAGAAGACCCTTAACTGTAAGTCATTGTTCACATATCGTTGTAGCTGTCTGTCCCTCAAGGACAGAGGAGAAAATATCATTTCATGTATCTCTTCTTAATCACTGGTTCATTTAAAAAAAAAACATAATTTCTAAAAATACTCTTTGAATATTTATACCACTTTATCTATAAATATACTGACAGACACTTTTCTTCGAGTGTACCTTAACAACAAAATGCAAACCTTTCGCTATCGAGTCATGTAGTATCTCTTCTTGTCCATCTAGATACGTAATTGTTGTTGTTAAATTCCAATTGTTTAAATATTTACCAAATAAGAAAACTGTCAAACAATCAGCCAGCCACAAACAAGCCAACATCCTTTGCGCCATCCAAACAACGGACCAGACCAGTCATCGAATCATCCCACCAACAATCCAACCCAACGGTAGGTAGGCCGTATCTACGAATACGTAACGTATAGCAGGAAAAATATGGAAAACGGTTTTTTATTTATTTTCGCATTTATAATGCAAACCGAATAATAACAACAGCCCCTTCGCCACCAAGGAACACAATGATGACGACGATGCTGATGATGACTGCATCATAAATTATCCGAGCATTCCACTCACTCACTGTTCAATGCATGGCTTTCAAGCACCCACAACATTGCACTGGATAGCACTCGTATCTGTATTTGGATGCGTGTCTATCTCGTCCGTCTGCCTGCTGACTGTCGCTGGCAGTTGACAGTATTTCTTCATCTCCGTCCGTCCATTCTCGCGAGTGTTGTTGGGAAGAAATTGCAGTTGTTGGCTGATGCGTTGCAGCCACCAAGTGACTGTTGCAGCTCCAAATGCAGTCGCCTCTTTTGCTCTGATAGACGGACGTCGGAATGGACGGCCGACCGGCCGGCCGGGAGAGATGATGTTTGGTTACATGAATTATTGTTGTTCACTTTTGGTCTAGGCAAAGGGGGAGGCTGAGGCGGACTGTGATTTAGATTCAATTTTGTTTTTACTTGGATTTCAGCAGATACAAATGGTATTCATTGTGCGTTGCATTGTTGGTGTTTCGCAAAGCTTGTTGTGAAGTTATCTTGGAAATAAAAAAAAAATACTGAACATTGAAAGGCAAGACGAAGTAGAAAAGGAAACAAGTAAAGTAAATTTGTTTGCTCTTTAACAGAAATGCTACCGTTTTGTCAACAAGTCAACAGTGACAATAGGCTTGCAAGCAAAGGGTGAGCTTATTAAAGTTTGATTGAAAGTTGATTACACTTAATAATGCCTGAATAAGATCTTAAGTTTTAAGTTTTGCCGAAGGGGTCTCTACAAAAATTAAGTTCATCCGACCTACTTAGATACCTTCAGCCAAAAGTGGGCAGAGTGTTACAGTTGCACTGGAGGTACCAGAATGGGGCGTGGCACCCACTTTTTTCGCACGTGCATAAAAGCCATTACAAAAGTGCTCTTCATGCACTAGGAGACTAGTTATGTTGATTCTAATCTCCACTGAAAGAGGGTAATTTGTGTGGGAGGTACCAGAAGGGGCGTGGCTAGGAATTCCAGTTTTTGTCATCACATTTACCTTATGACTCTTTCTTAAGTACTGACTTTTAGTCATGAGATACGAATAGTATAAAAGCTATTACAAGAGTACCAAAAGTGGGCAGAATGCTGCATTTGACTGGTAGGTAACAGAATGAGGCGTGTCACCCCCTTTTTATATACAAGTACAGTAAGGCCGTTATTAAATTATAACGAAGTTCTTAATTTAACTGAATTTTACACACTGGGTAAAAAGTTATGTAGGCTCTAATCTGCTTGTTTGGAAGGTAACAGAAGGGGCGGTGCTAGGAATCTAGTTTTTGTTTACCAAGTTTGTCTTCTAACTTATTTTACGATAATTGCTGTATAGATTTCTGGCCTAGCCAACACTAGGTGTTGCATGGCGCCATCTGACATTTCCATTGAAAAGTTTGACATTTTTTAGCATAAGCTCACCCAGAACGTTTTGACGTACGACCATCATTTGTGTTGCTTACAGTGACTTGAAAAAAATCAATTTGGCAAAAAAATGGAATTAACTCGTGAACATCTTCGTGCGATCACAACTTTCGACGTAGATTATCACGTCAAGAGTGCAACGATGAACATAAATCTTGTGTGGCGATGAAGCACCATCCTATAGCTCGATCAAAGACGAAGGTCGTTAAGGTTGTCCAAAAACGGCCGTTGTGCCAGAGAACATTAATGCCGTGCGTGAACTGATAATGCAAGATCGTCATGAGACATACCGTGAGATAGAGGCATCCTTGGGCATTTCTTCCACCAGCATACATTCGATATTGCATGAACACCTGGCCGTAAAAAGGGTTTCTTCTCGTTGGATCCCGCACAATTTGACCATAGCTCACAAAAAGGATCGTGTCGATTGGTGCAAAGAAACTTTGAAAAAATACGATCGCGGTGCTTCAAAAGACGTTTATAAGATCGTCACAGGTGACGAATCATGGATCTATGCGTATGAGCACGAAACAAAACAGCAATCGACAGCGAGGGTCTTCGAAGACGAGCCAAATCCAACGAAAGTTGTTTGTGGGAGAAGCACTTCGAAGCAGATGGTCGCCTGTTTCTTCGGCAAAACTGGTCATGTGGCGACTGTTCCGCTTGAGCAACGTAGGAGGTCAATTCAGAGTAGTACATCACAATTTGCTTGCCTGAAGACTTCGGAGAAATTCGAAAAACGAACCAGAGAAGACGAATCATTGTGCACCATGACAATGCGAGCTATCACACATCGGCTTAAACCAGCGCCTTTTTAACCGGCCAAAATGTCGAATTGATGGGTCATTCGCCGTACAGCCCTGACTTGGCACCCAATGACTTCTTTTTGTTCCCGCACATCAACAAAACAATGGGTGGTCAATTGTCTTCGCCAGAAGATGCTGTTGACGCGTTCAAAAAGCATGTTTTGGAGGTGTCTCAATCGTGGTGGAATTGGTTTGAGCGCATGCAAATGTGTATAAATCATGCTGGAGAATACTTTGAAAAACAATTTAACCATTTTTGATTATAAATATTCGCATCTTCATTCTCAGGCCAGATATATATAGAGCAGCCCTCCTATAAGTGTCGATTCTTTATGAGATCGTGCAAATAGTGTTAATGATTTTACAATGACATTACAAATGGGCGTAATTGTAATAGGTACCGGAAGGGGTACGGCATTATGGTCAATTTTCAATTTCATAGGCCGTTTTGGAAAACTTTTATGACATGTAAACTTTAAATTGGTAGCTCATTTCGAGAGTTATTGAAAGGAGCCTATCAGACTGACATGGCTCAAATGACCTAAAAAGTCATGAAACGGATTTGGTCAAAACATACTCGTATGTAGGGTCTTAAATGCTTTTTTGAGGCGTTAAGCTTTTTGTCGTACCAAGTGATACTATCATACCCAGTATGAGCCCTGATCCTACTGAGTGTGCACTGTATCGTATTTGTGTGTAGGTGTATGTGTTTAGTATGTACGACTTTGTTTGTGTTTGGGAGGAACATCTACTGCCGGCAGTTCTCGTTAAATGCGAAATAGTCTGCCCTTATGTGTTTAGCCGCACAACAAACAGGACATTTGTTGCTTGCGGTCTCATGATGGTAAACTGGCTCCGACCGAAACTTCACAAAACTTTTTCCAATTGCTTTTTAAAAAAGTTTTACAATTTTTTTTTTTTGGTAAATATGTGAATTTTTTATCCCTTTATATGAAAATATTTTTAGTGAACGGCTACTGCAAAGTTTGACATTGCCTGATACGAAATTATTTTCGATAAAACGCTTACAACTTTTTTGTCAATATGTGAATTTTTTGATCACCTCATAATGAAAACATTTCCGATAAACGGCATACTCGTATATTCTTTTTTTTAAATATGTGATTTGTTGAAGAGTATTGCATGATATCGGAATTATTTTCGATAAACAACGTACAAATATTAAAGTTAATATAAGACATTTTTAATCAAAAGATTTTTTAATTGAACCGTTTTTCTGTGTATGAATAAAGGGAAATGTAGAGGTAATGTTAAATAAAAACTGAAACTTAATTTAATTGATAGCGAAAAAGTTGTTTCAACTATTTTATAACATAAATTTCTTTGGTGAAAAAATCTAGTGCCGGCAGTTCTCGTTAAATATGAAACTGCATGCCCTTCAGTGTATAGCCTCTGAGCATAGTAGCTGCACATTCGCTATTTGGGGTCTTATGATGGTGAAGTGGTGCTCACCTAAACAGCTGTTACTTCTGATTAGAAGTAAAAGTTTTATCGACTGTTTTTTGAAAAAAAAAATGATATTTTTTTCGTAAATATGTATTTCTTCATCACCTCATAAGGAAAATATTTTCGATAAACGGCATATGTGAGTTCGTAGATCGCTTGAAATCTAAAATATTTTCGATAAACAACGTACGAATATTATAGCTAATATATAAATTATTATTAACAGTACTCCTAATTTAAATATTTGAATTTTTAATTGAACCGAATTATTTTTCTGTGTATAAAGTATATGAAAATTCGTAGGATGGGGTCTTAAACTGGTGAAGTGGCTCTCGCAATAAGTGTAGTCACCCCTGCTTGTAACTAAAAGATTTTTCGACTGCTTCGTGAAAAATATTTACAAATTTTCGATAAACGGCATACCATTTATGTTGTGAATATGTAAATTTGTTTAACGCCTGAAATTATTTTCGATAAACAACGTACGAATATTTTAGTAAATACAGGGTGTCCGCCTGTATTTGTTTTGTCGCCATTTTGGTATACATTAGTCTTGGCAGTTCGCATTTGACAGTCGTGAAGTAGAGACGTGGCAAATTTATTATGGAAAAATAAACCAACGTAGTTTAATCGTTAAAACATTTTATAAAAATCAACCGTCGATTACTGTGACGATGAGAAAGTTACGTGAAATTTTTGGGAGAAACAACGTGCCAACAAAACACACTATTTATCGTGTAGTGAATGATTTCGAAGACGGAGGGTTTGTAGCTGATAGGCGCAAGCCGCAATGTACTGCAAGATCGGCTGAAAATATTACTGCTGATCAAAAAATAGTCCAAAACAATGCATCAGTCTCAATTCGACGCCGTGCTGAATGTAATGAAAAATGTGCTCAAAAGGGCAAACAGGGGCGGACATTTATCTGATATTGTATTCCATACATAATTGCCGACATTAAATAAAACATTTAACAATATAAAATCCATTCTATTTCAATTAAATAAAAAATTAAAAATAAACAAAGTAGTATACATTTCCGACGGACACCCAGTAGTATACCTTCCCGGCGGACACCCTTTATATGAAATTTTTTATCACATGAATTTTTTAATTCATGCAATTTTTTCGGTGTCGAACACAAAAAGAAAAGTATTTAACTACTGTACTATACTTATATATTCTGACCCAACTATTGGAGAGGTGCCGCGACAGGAGAACGTTTCGGCCGGCAGTTGCGGGATAGTAGAGGAATTTATATCTTGGATCTGACATAAAAAAATAACGATGTCAACATTAAAAAAAACAAGGCCCGTTAAATAGCTAAGAGCTGAGCTATCAGTCGGAACATGAAGATTCACTTAACAATACACTTTTACTGTACATACGTGCTTCTAGGTGGCACCGTACCATGTCTGGGGGGGATCTTTCGTAAATAACACGATCCGAGCTGCGCAGGCGATGATTTCCTGCTTCAAACAAACCGTGAGCTACAACTCGACATAAGGCGCAACAAAACAAAATAATTGCGCTAACTTGAAACAAAAACAAACCCTTCTATCAAAAAAGAAATGATTAACGCATAAAGCTTGACTAACTCTCCGGAGCAGAGATTAAGTGGAGGTAAACAATCCATGGTATTGGAAACTCTAAAGCACGTCCATGTCCGATAGGCTTGAAAATCATTCGGTGATCAAGCCGACAGATTGTGGGGCCAGGTTAAGAAAGTAAGTTTCTGTCAATGAGTATAAGCATGTTTTCGTTCCCAGACTTCTAATTTAAGAGGAGTTCTCACTTTTTTCTGTTGCATAAAATACAAAATTTGTTCATACTTACAACATTTAAATTTCTGTCATGTCCACAGTATGTTCCTGCAAGAAAAATAGAAAGAAATGTTTTATTCATTTTGTATTGAAATGAAAAAAAAACACAATCACCAGCCAATTTATTCTATCATTAATATATGCATACGAATTTGTTTTGCATACATTGTCTAGTATTTCCAAATCGGCTTATTAATTAGTACAGGTAAACCAGAATGTGACTCTAGGAAAAGTGAAATAAATTGTAGGAGTTTAAAAAATGACTTTCATATTCTAATTTTCCAATTAGACCAGCGTAATTAACGCAATCAACATATGTGTAAACTTACGTAAATTGCAAAATTCCAGCTAGAATTTTAATTCAGTTTCCATTTCAAATTTAAATAATAATCTTATATTGAAATTCAACATGCATATATTGAGCTAACTCGGTCGATAATTAATTTGCAATGATTTATCATTACAATGCAAACACAAATGCAAAACTTGAATCTAATCAATTAAAGTGATTTATGATAATTAATTAAAAATACACGATAGATAAACGAAAAAATATGAATAGTCAACGTTGTTATAAATATCCATTAAGATTTATATGTACAAAGGAGAATAACATGAGATAGTGGAGTAGAGTTATACGAAAATGCATTGAGTTCTAAAACAAGTTTTAAAATATTTCGTAGAAACTCCGGATACAAAAAATGTTTTAGACTTTATTTATATAAGCAACGATTAATGTATCAAAAGTCTAAGTTGTCTTTCAATACTATTTACACGTTCCTAAATTTTTTTTGACAAAAATCTACGCAATCGTTATCTAAAATGTTTTATAACTACACAGAAATAAACACAAACCTTAAATATATACCAAAACATTGGTGTGTGGTTTCAATTAAAAATTGCATAAATAAGCTAAACTATTTATCAGATATTGCACCACGACAAAATTCATAAAAGACATGCATCGTGTGTATGTGTTTAAGAATATATACAGTTCGTGGGATTTTTATTGTGTTCGGTAAAAAACACTGCTGCAGGCAGTTCTCGTTAAATGAGAAACTGTCTGACCTTAAGTGTATAGCCGCTGAACATAGTTACCGCACATTCTTTGCTTGCGGTCTTATGATGAAGAAGTGGAGTTCACTGTAGTCAGCCCTGCTTTTAACAAAAAGTCTTTCCGACTGAGTTTTGAAAAAGTATACAACTATTTTTTGTTAAAAAGTGAATTTTTTTCAACGCCTCATAATATTTTCAATAAACGGCAAAAAACTTTTTTTTTTGTAAATATGGGAAGTTTAACATCGGCTGATACGAAATTATTTTCGATAAACGAGTTACAACGTTTTCTTGTATATACAGTATCGGCCAAAACCTAAGCACCTCCTCAGTACATTTTTTTTAAATGATATTTTTTTTAAGAAAACTAAGTTATTAATTTTTTTTTATTTATTTATATCTTTATTTTTGAAAAACACAAACTTAAGGAATTCAGAATTTAATAAAAAAAAGTTAAAATTCAAAAAGTATGTTAAGTCGCAAATATAAGCGGTCTAACAACTTATCCTAATTTTTACAAAAAATGTATGGAATCATAGTATGGTTTTGTGTAAGTCACACTATGGTTGTGAGGATCATACTATGGTTGTACGTTAAACATACAATGGTTATGAGGACCATAATATGGTTGTGGTGATCATATTATGGTTGAGTGTGAATAATAATATGGTTGTGGGGATCATAGTATGGTTGTGCGTTAATAATTCTATTGTTGTGAGGACCATAATATTGTTATGGAGATCATAGTATGGTTGTGTGTGAACCATACTATTGTTGTGATGATGATGATAATATTGTTGTTCCACAACCATATAACCAACAATAGTATGATGCTCTTCGAATATTGTTACCCCCACAATACTTTTTTTCTGCGTGCAGGTCGAATATTTATACCGTCCGCCGTATAGCATATAATTAAATAAGTGTACTTTGTTCGAGGTACTTTTAAGCCCTTAATAGGGAAAGTTTTGCTCCCATAGGCCGATTAAGCCCAGTACTAATAGCAAACATCTTATGACTCTAAGCCGTAATCAAGCAAAATTTTGTGGTCCTAGCTTAAGAATTTTCAACAGCCATGCGGATTTAAAATTTTACATCGATCATTATTGTACTTTTAAGGGTCTCTGATAAACATTTTGAAGCGTTGCAAACGGAATGACAAATTAATATACACTCCATCTTTTTGTTGTTGGGTATAAAAATAAATTAAATATATTTATATATGAAATAAGCGTCTTGCATCTGACACTTTTGCCAGCATAAATACCCACGTAAATTGCATTTTTCTTTTCCTTCCTTATTTTATTAATCTTTTTCCAATTAAAAACAACGCAAACTCAATTAAGGCAATTAAAGACAAGTTAAGGAAAAAACAGTATCGCATCGTTTACATAAAAATGCATATATCACAATTAAAGTGTCCCACTGCACTTATTGCATTTTAAATAATTTTGAACTGAAAAAGACCGAATGGCAATCGTGTGTGCCTCCTAGACAATTCGCCAGACATAACGCATCGCGTCAAGCTATAGTACGACGCGAATGTATCAACATCAAGTCATTAAGTGACACATCGTAACTCTTTCATTGAAAGGTAGACAGACAGGCGGACAAAGCGCAAAAAAGGGTAGCGCTATAGTAGGCATAAACGTTAGGTGAAAAGGACTTCGAAATGTATGAGAGTCGAGGTAGAAAAACACTCCCAGTCGGTTGAGCCGACTTACCTAAAAAAATTGGGTTTCAATTTTACTACGCCGAGCTAATCTACGTAAAAATACAATTCCGAAATCTCGGTGTAGATTGAAACGCTTTGAAATGGTTCGTTTGAATAGCACAGCGTCTATTTCAGGGGTAGTTTATTTGATACTTATTTTAAATTCTGTAGTTATAAGTTAGTTTCATAACTCCAACAAAAATTAGCTAAATTCAAAAAAACATAAACTAAAATTGAGTAAATTCGGCTCTCATACATGGCTTTCTGTACTTCTTTAATAAATTTAAGTTCTCATTTTTCCATGAAATTAGTTTATACTATTTTAGGATAGCAGGAGACTTTTAGACAGAGCAAAGAAGGAGAATATGGCCGACAACTGGGCCGCATACCCAAAATACTTCAACAACTTCAACTATTTTGCGGAGAATGTATGCTTGTGAAACTACACAAGGTGCTATCCAAGTACGCCAGCATACCAGGACTTCTGTAAAACTCGAAATAAAATTTATGACAAATACGAGGGCGGTTCGGAAAGTTCTTAGCCTAAATATGAAAGAGAATAGTTAGTTTTTCAAAAATATTTTTATTTTTCAATATAATCTCCTGAAACTTTAATACACATAGTCCAACGCTTATCTAGCAATTCTATCCCTTGATTAAAATAGTTTTCCTCAAGGTCTTCAAAATAGTGGTTTACAACTGTAATTGCATCTTCATTTGAGGTAAAACGCTTGCCAGCAAGGATTTTTTTTAGATTTGGGAACAGGTAAAAGTCACTGGGAGCTAAATCAGGAGAATAAGGTGGGTGGTCAAGCAACTCGTATTTTAATTCGTTGATTTTAGCCATTGTTAAAACACTCTTGTGCGCTGGTGCGTTGTCTTGATTAAAAATTATTTTTTTGTGTTGTAGGCCAGGACGTTTTTCTCGAATTTGTACATTTAATTGATCTAAAAGGTTGCAATAGTACTCTGAATTTATTGTTTTACCCTTTTGCAGATAGTCAATCAATAAAATACCTTTAAGTCCCAAAAAGAAACCGTTGCCATAACCTTACCAGCCGATTGAATTGTTTTTGCCTTCTTTGGGGCACTTCCTCCAGCTTCAGTCCATTGTTTGGATTGTTTTTTTTATCTCTGGAGTATAGTGGTGGATCCATGTCTCATCAACAGTTATGAAACGACGCTTAAAATCCATTTTATTTCGATGAAAATGACCCAAACAAGCTTGAGAAATGTTCATTCTTATGCGTTTTTGGTCGACTGTTAACAAGTGCGGCACCCATCTTGCAGAAAGCTTTTTCATCTGTAGTTCTTCATGCAAAATGTAATGGACTCGATCATTTAAGATGCCCATGATATTAGCTATTTCACGCACTTTTATTCGTCGATCATTTAATACCATATCATGCATTTTGGCTACAATTTTTGTTGTTGTTCAATGTTTGTACGACCACGTTTAAATTCAGCAACCCAATTTTTTACTGTTGCATATGAAGGAGCACTTTCACCTAACACATTCACCATATCATTATGAATTTCTTGTCCCGATAAACCTTTTTTATGTAAATATTTATTGACACCTAGCATTTCTAATTTTTCCATTGTAAAAAAATCGCGGATGCGTCTTTTGTGAACACCTGTTTCTCTATGAAGGAGTTGCCAGATCGAAACAAAATTTAACATGTGTTCATAGCAGATGGAAGTTTCCAAAACACTTAACTTTTTTCTGTTTATACCGCGCTTTTTGTGCTAGGCTAAGAAGAACCGCCCTCGTAAGAAAGAGATGATTGAACTACGTTTGAAAACTCATTTCCTGGACTGTCAGGACGAGCAAGGCCATGCGGGTAATCTAAGCGCATCACTCACATCATTTATGGAGGAGTTCATAGAGAAAGTCGTCGACGAAGACATGATAGGGAAGGGAGGACCGGACGGCATGATACCGGCGCAAGAAGTCTGAAATCTTAACTGGACATACGAGGGCTGCTATATATATTTTTGGCCTAATAATGAAAATGCGAATATTTATCATCAAAAATGGTTTAATTGTTTTTCAAAGTATTCTCCAGCATGATTTATACACTTTTGAATACGCTCAAACCAATTGTCGAAGCACTTTTCCACTCTGATTGAGACACCTTCAGCCCATGGTTTTTGAACGCTTCAACAGCATCTTCTGACGTCGAAAAATCGTTGACCACGCATTTTTTTTCTTAATGTGCGGGAATATAAACAAGTCATTGGGTGCCAAATCAGGTCTATACGGCGGATGACCCATCAATTCGACGTTTTAGCCGGTCGCTGGTTTGAGCCGATGTGTCAGAGCTCGCATTGTCATGGTGCACAATGATTCCTCTTCTCTTGTTCGTTTTTCGAATTTCTCCGAAGACTTCAGGCAAACAAATTGTGGTGTACCACTCGGAATTGACCGTGCTACGTTGCTTAAGCGGAACAGTCGCCACATGACCAGTTTTGCCGAAGAAACAGGCAATCCAACGAACTACTTTCGTTGGATTTGGCTCGTCTTCGAAAACCCATACGGTCGATTGCTGTTTTGTTTCGGGCTCATACGCATAGATCCATGATTCGTCACCTGTGACGATCTTATAAACGTCTTTTCAAGCACCGCGATCGTATTTTTTCAAAATTTCTTTGCACCAATCGACACGAGCCTTTTTTTGAGCGATTGTCAAATTGGGCGGGATCCAACGAGAACAAACCTTTCTTACGGCCAGGTGTTCATGCAATATCGAAGAAATGGTGGAAGAAATGCCCAAGTATGCTTCTTTCTCATGGTATGTCACATGACGATCCTGCATTATCAGTTCACGCACGGCATCAATATTCTCTGGCACAGCGGCCGTTTTTGGACGGCCTTCGTCTTTGAGCGAGCGTCGGCCACGATTGAATTCATTAAACCAGTTTATCGCAGTGCAATAGGATGGTGTTCATCGCCAAACAAAGCTTTATGTTCATCGAGCACTCTTGTAGTGATAATCCACGTCGAAAGTTGTGAAAAATGATCGCGCGAAAATGTTCACGAGTTAATTAAATTTTTTTTGCCAAATTGATTTTTTCAAGTCACTGTAAAAAAACACAAATGATGGTCGTACGTCAAAACGTTCCGAGTACGTTTACGCTAAAAAATGTCAAACTTTCCAATGGAAAAGTCAGATGGCGCCAGCCAACACTTAGTGTTGCCTAGGCCTGAAATGTTTATAGCAACCCTCGTTTATACCAAAGGCATGTAGAAAGGTCAAAGTAGGTCATAGGGGAAAAAATTAACCACAGCACGACGAAGGATTACAAGCCATTAGTCTCTCATCGTTTCTTCTGAACACCTTGAAAAGACTCTTGGACCTTAAGATAACTCCTAACACCTTCAGCGGGAACAAGACGCATATTTCAAATGCAGGTCAGTAGAAATAGCCCTCAACGAAGTGGTAAGCTTCCTAGAAGACTTTCTACACCTTAAGGCATACAGCATGGCAGTGTTTCTGGATAACCTGGAAATAACATTGATTCTTCAGCCTTTACCTGCATTTGGTAACAAACAGGCATAATTCTAAGGACGGTGCAGAATAATAAACCCGTGATAAGGTGCAGCATAATTAGTTCGTCCCTGGGAAAAGGAGTTGTAAAGAAAAGAGTTATGAGGGGAACGGCGCAAGCAGGAGTCATATCATCATTACTGCGGAATTAAGTGATAAACGAAATCCTTCATGATCTCAACAGAGAAGACATCAAAATGACTGCGTATGCCGACGATGTGGTGCTGCTGGTCCGAGGCAAATTTCTGCCAACGATTAAAGAGATTATGAAACGGTCACTAAGGAAACTTCCATGATGGGCAAATCACAACGGACTTGGCCTCAATTCAAATCAGAGCTAGTTCTGTTCCAAGAAAATTCAAGATCCCGAACTTTGAAATCCCAGCACTAAACGTGAAAACGATGCAACTTTGAAAAGAAGAAAAATACCAGGGTGTAATCCTAGACTCCGACATATCCTGGAAGCGTAATGTAGAGAAGCGAACCAAGAAGGCTCTTTGTGCCTTTTATACATGCAGAAGGATGTTCTACAGAAAATAAGGTATTAACCAAGGAAGGATATGCTGGATGTTAGACCAATTCTAATATTTGGAGCATTGTTATTGTGAACTGGAGTCCAAAGAAGGACAAACCTCGAAAACCTCACCAAGATCCAGATACTGGCAAGTGTAGGCATAACTAGGGCCTTGAGTTCCACACCACTGGCGGAGCTGAAAGCTATACAAGACATTTATTTAACCTATAAACATTTCAAGGATAAGATATGCAGCAAGAGTTGCCCTACGTTTGAGAGAAACTGGAAGGTTGAAACGCAGCACGCATGGATATGACGTGATACTGAGATAAGCAGGTAGGATGGACAGACTTGATGTAGAGTCAGACTATCTGACACCGAGGTCGATCCAAAAGAAACCCTTTGGGATGGATTTTCCAACAATAAAAGACTGGGCTTCGCTGTAATATCAAAAAAATTAAAGCTCAATCTTCACGGATGGTTTGAAAATGGAATAGGTATGGATTTTCCAACGAGAGAAGACTGTGAATCGGACGCTGCAGTATCAGAAAATGAATGCTCAAACCTCACAAATAGTTCGGAAATGAAAGCATGTACGGAATCAGAGGTTTATCCTCAACTTACAGGGTACGGAATCAGAGATTTATCCTCAACTTCAAAATATCCCGACGGCAAGATTTTTGCATTCAATATAGCCGCAGATAAGATTCTAGAAGTAAGCAAAACTCCGTCAAATATCCGAATAAAAGTGGACAGCATGACAGTCATTAAGGCGCCGGACTGTATGATAGTAAAAACAAAATATGTAAATAACGGGTGATCCAATTAGAGGTATTATGTTAAAAAAAAAATACAAAATTGAAATCACGTATGGAATCTGTATTGTTCATTCGAAAGGACATTTATTTTAATGTTGGCCGCAACAACGCCTCTGGGTGTCCATTCTGCGGGTCGAATTTTGAATGACTCGTTCGAGCATTTTGATCGGTAGGTCGTTATAATCCCACGCATAATGTGGCTTCCAAACCATGAAGCGTAGCTGATTTGTCAGCATAGACTTTGGACTTTATGTAGTCCTAAAGAAAAAAGTCTAAAGGAGTGATATCACTCGATCTAGGCGACCAACTCACGGTACAAAACGTGAAATTAGATACTCTTCGAAATGACCTCTCAAAAGATGCACTGTTTAAGCAGCTGTACGGCAAGTGGCACCGTCCTGTTGAAACCAAATGTAGTCAAGCTTACGGACTTTAATTACAGGTAGCAAACAGTCCGTTATCATAGCGCGATAGCAAGCACCATTCACAGTTACGTTCCGGCCATCATAATTTTTGAACAAATATGGACCGATGATTTCACCAGCCCAGAAACCGCACTAAACCGTGGTTTTCGCGGTGCAAGTCTTTCCATGATAAAATGGCAAACAATACTGAAAAGATAAAAATAATGTTTAACACAACTGACGCGTAATATATGAAAAAATACCTCTAAACTGATCACCCGTTATTAATTTAAAAAACCACCAGCCCATAAACCGCACCAAACTGTAATTTTCGCGGGGTAACTCTTTCCATTATGAAATGGCAAACAATACAGAAAAGAAATAAAAATAAAGTTTAACAGAACTCACGAGCAAACTGTAAACAAAAACCCTATTGAAAAAAATACCTTTAGATTGCATTAAATCGAATCCGAAGATACAATTTTACGCTGACATGGTTACCGCGTCACAGCGATATACCTGCAACGAATGTGCCAGCATAAGCTCAGGAGCAGTGGGCAAACCTACAACTCCAGACAAACACCTCACGGTCGTCGAACTGATGAATGCAATCGCCGAAGTTGCAGTTTTCGAAGCAGGGTCAAGGTAGAACTCAATTCGCAACTGCAGAATAACCCGGACTCGCTGGACGAAAATAGACCGGAGGAGAACAAGGGAACTGCTTACGTTTGGAGAACAATCGATGTCAGCCCTCGTAGGAGTCCTTACGGAGAAGAACAAGGGAATTGCTAATACTTGGAAAACAATCGGTGTTAACCCTTCAAGGAGTCCTCACGGGGCACTGCTTAATCGGGACTATGGCAGAGCGTATAGGCATCGGGTGCAGAGATTTTTGTAGAAGCTGCCAGGAAGCAGAAGAAGCTAAGTCCGTGGAGCATTTGCTATGCATATGCACGGGTCTTCGAGAATGGAGACGTACCTTTGTAGGCAGTAGATACTTTGATTTACTAGCGGAAATAGCGGATGACCTCTTAAATCACTTTCAAAATTGGTTGAACGTTTGGGCGGGGCCCGAACTACTCGAGCCAGTTAATAAACCATAATGAATAGCAAAATAAAACTGAATAACTGCCATGCATCTCGATAACTGCCACACATCTCTCTTGATAAATATACACCCTCTCTCCTTCCTATAACGCTTCACTCTTCCCTTCTCTCACGTTCTCTCCCTATAATCGGGTTGCACAATGGGCCTTTTAGGTTTCCGAGTGAACTCGCCATTTCTTCGTGGTTACCCATCCCAACCTAACCTACACGCAGAGAAAAGACATGGTTACTAAATGGTCGCGGCAATAATAGTATGTTCTCAGTGATAAAAGTATGTTCCTCGCAACCATAGTATTGTTTTTTTGAATATCCTTTAAACATTCGTATGATTGCGGATATGATGTTATGGTAGTGGGGATCATATTATGGTTGAGTGTGAATCATAATATGGTTGTGAGGATCATAGTTGTGTGTAAATCATACTATTGTTGTGAGAACCATAATATTGTTGTGGCACATCCATAAACCCAGCAATAGTATGATACTCTTCGAATATTGCTAAACCAACCATACTTTGTTCCTTCGTGTACCAGCTATGAGTCAATCCTAACATACTTCCTCCCCTGGAGTAGCTTTTAAATAAATTATCTCCACCAGAAAAAAACAAAAATCACTTTCAATCTTTTAGAGCTCCGGTGCGGGCTCGGTTGGGCGACAATGCCGCTGTTAATATGAAATGCACGTTATGGTCGAATAAATTGTTTACATGACAACTTTCGTCTATTGTTTTTGTTGTCATTTTGTTGTTGTGTTAAGTCTGTCCGTCCGCTGTTGTAGTCATTTTATGCAAAAGCCCCGATTGAATTGATTGTTATTCCATGAATGGTTCAATACTCATTTCCATCCGCCGTTTAAATGTGTTTGTACGGATGTAAAGATTGCTCCTCCGTCTGTCGACCGAGTGTGTTGGGATGGAACGCAACGATAGCTGGTTAGCTTTTTATGGATTTTGTCAAAGGATGTTTCGTTTGTGGTGTTGTGTCCAATGACTGACTAGGGGCCTTTCGCCAGCCGACCGTGGTCTTTCTTTGTCTCTATCAATTTGTTGGTGTGTGTCATGTCATGTTGGCGTTGCATGTTCAATTAAATGCTCCGTTAAATTGAAAAAATTTAATTTCATTTGCATCCGAAGAAAAGTTTGATTTTTTTGTGGGATTTGAAGTTTTAGTCAATGCTGACGATGATGATGATGACTTTATTGGGCGATTGTCTGTGGTGCGTGGAGTTGCAAAAGAGCTGCAATGACTTGTAAATGAAAATACAGGTAGCACTCGTCGATATGTAATAATTTAATTATGACGATGGCTGATTTTAAGTACGCATTATGCCAGCGACATCTGTTTATGCAAGTTTATTTGAACAAGTGATGACAATGTAAACATGAAATTTTAAACGATTTCAATATTGACAATGAGGAAAAGTACAATGAACTTTACGTATGAGCAGTAGAACAACGAAGAAAAGTTTGTCACCCACGATAATAAAGAAAATATCCTAAAAATAACATTATTGAGATGGATGCTCAAGTCCAACATTTCCACCCAATACCAGCGGAATGCCCCCTATGCACTACAGCGAATATTCCCTGGACCACTGGCGCCAAAAGTACCATAAAACTACTCGTAGTTGAATGCAAAATATTCGTATCGTTTTCTTGGCGGGAAAACCACAAAACGTTATAAGTTTCAAGACATTAATGGTCACAACTGATATGTGGTCGTATTCGGTGTTTGGTGTTCATTCAAATGTTTAGATATATCATCAAGATAGGCTAGCTACACGAGGTTTGCGCAAAAAGTTTGATGACATTACAATACAAAAATTTAATTCGATAGGCATTTCCACATCGAAATGAAAATCTAAGCTTTTAGTCACAAAGTTTAAGAGTTATTAAGGAATTAGTTGAGGGCTACCAGAATATCCGGCTTGGCTTATAAAATTCAACAAACATCGAAAATTACACAAGGACGAACCTCAAATTACCTAACCTAGTAAAAAAGCTGAAGTCGGGCGGGGCCAATTTTACAACAGCCTGCACTTCAGGATGTTCGGAATAGCCAACCAAAAATAGGTTTTTGGGCCCCTTTGGACAAACTTTAATTTAACCCAGATTTTAAAACTTATGTCATATTTGAATTTGGGAGAAATTTTCATTTCATGTTTTTGGTAAAATCGGTATGTGGGAGCTATATCTTAATCTGAACCGATTTTCTCGAATTTCAACAGCGCCGTCCTTGGCACAAGGAACATAACGGCATCATTTTTGAAGAAATATGGACCGATGATTCCACTGGCCCACAAACCACACCAAACCGTTGTTTTTTCTTGATGAAGTGCCAGCTCTTGAACCTCTTCTGGTTGCTCTTCGACCCAAATGAGGCAATTTTGCTTGTTTACATACCCATGGGCTTAATCGCTGAACAAAACTTGGCTCGAAAACGTCGGATCTTCTTGGAACTTTTCAGTGATCAATATAGAGGTTTTTTTTCGCAAATAAAAAATTCAAATCCAGTGTGGAGTTTTTATTGTTCATTTGAAAGGACATTTTAGGACATTTATTTTTTGAATACAATTTTCTGTTATGGAAATGAACGTTCAGTGAGAAACGGGGAGATCTGCTGTTTTCGACCAAAATGGATCCGGTTTCAGAGGTCATCGATGGTTCTCCAAATGTAAGCAATTCCCTTGTTCTTCTCCGGTCTATTTTCGTCCAGCGAGTCCGGGTTATTCTGCAGTTTCGAATTGAGTTCTACCTTGACCCTGCTTCGAAACCCGCCGTCGTCCATTGCATTTATCAGTTTGAAGAGCGGGATGAGTATGTATGTCTGGGGTTGTTGGTTCGCCCACTGCTCCTGAGCTAAAGCTGGCACCTTCGTTGCCTAGAATATCGCTGTGATCCGGTCCCACACGCAGAAAAAAAATATGGTTGTGGTGACAATATTCGAAGAGGATAATACTATTGTTGGGTATATATTTGTGGTACAACAATATTATGATCCTCACAACAATAGTATGATTCCAATACAACCATACTATGATCCTCACAACAATAGTATGATTCACACATAACCATACTATCCACAACCATACTATGATCCACACAACCATACTATGATTCCCACTCAACCATACTATTATCTCCACAACCATATTATGATCCTCACAACCATAGTATGTTTATCATACAACCATAGTATGATCCTAACAACCATATTATGATTCACACACAACCATACTATGATCCCCACAACCATACTATGATCCCCACAATCATAGTATTATTTATTAGGATTGGTTATTGTTGTTATTCAAAATAGAGGTTTTTATTAAGTATGTTATTTTAAATTGCATTACTATTATTAGTTCATTGCCAGATTTGAGGCCATGTTTTTATTAAACATTTCATTCAAGAAACAAAAATATTTATTCCAACGGTCAAAAATACTTTTAGATGCAGGGATGAATGCTAATTCATCATCCGTAGACACCAAGTAACGAATGTGATTAAACCATAATCAATGGCTATATACTTAAGTGCAGGCAGATTTTAAATAAACGAGAACCAGTCGGTATTATGTTTTTCACCGAACAAAGTAAACACAATAAAAATCCTCGAACTACCTTCCGATTGTGTTGTTTTTTTAATGGACAGCAACCATTCACTGTATGGTGTGTATGTGTTTTTTTTGTATATCAAAAAAACATACGCACACACATACATGTATGCTCTATAAAACCTGTTTTGTTATGTCCATAGTCGCAACCATACTGTATGATTGCCGTAATCAAATTTATTGTTAAAGTAAATTTTAAATAACAATACTTTTGTTGCACCAACCATGTTTACATTGTTGCTACAACCATATTTTTATTTCTAAATTTGGCAATAATACTATTGTTACATTTCAACAATAGCAATAATGTCGCAATCATACTATTGTCAAAATTAAATTCAAAAAACAATACTATGGTTGCGGCGAACATGCTTTTATTGTAGAGAACATATTATTGTTTCGGTGACCATAGTGTAACCATATCTTTTTTCTGCGTGCATGTAAGCGTAATATTGTATCTTCGGATTCGTATGAGTAACTTATTGCATCTAACGGATGATCAATCTAGAGGTATTTTTTCATTATGGGTTTTTTTCAAAGATTACGCTGGAGTTGTGTTAGATATTTGATTGTTATATATTTGATTTTTTCCGTGTTGTTTGCCATTTCATCATGGAAAGCCTTACATCATGGAAACCTTTCCGCTCCAAACCGCGGTTTCCGGCTGGTGGAATCATCGGGCCATTCACGCCGATGATGTCGCAGCAGCAGTATCCAGCTACCGTGTGAATGTAGTGCTAGGGGAACATCCCCTGGAGATTTCACCTGAGGAGAAGGTACTACCTCGGCAGACGAGTGTGGTTCTGGCGCAGCTGAGATCTGGATGGTGCAGCCGCCTCAATTCTTACTGGGCACGAATTGATGCTAACGTTCCGGACATCTGTCCCGCCTGCCATCAGGGACCTCAGCCTACCCCCAGGTCTCTGTGGACGCATCCAGTTCAAATGGCGCGTTTCCTTCACCTAGATATCGAAGCAGATCCCCCATAGACGAACAAGACTTCAAAATAAATGTATTGCTGTTACAACAACAACATCGGGCCATATTTATTAAATTTGTAAGGATTGTTCACTCTAGAGGTATTTTTTTCTGTTCAGTATTGTTTGCCATTTCATCATGGAAAGACTTAAACCGCAAAAACCACGGTTTAAGGCGGTTTATGGACTGGTAAAATCATCGGCCCATATTTTTTCAAAAATGAAGATGGCCGGAACGTTACCGTGAATGGTGCCCGCTATTGCGCCATGATATCGGACTTTTTGCTACCTGAAATTGAAGCCCGTAATCTTGACTACATAAGGTTCCAACAAGACGGCGATACATGACATACAGCCAACGAAACAATCAATTTATTAAAGGAAACTTTTGGTGAGCGCATCGTGGGCTTGAGGCGTGGCCGCCAAGATCGTGCGATTTAACACCGCTAGATTTGTTATTTGTTTGGTTATGTGAAGTCGCTTGTCCACGCAGATTTGCCCGACAAACGGCCCCAAATGCTGCAATAAACAGTCGAAAATTGGGCCTCTCGACTGGAATTTATTCGAGCCAGCCGCGAAGGCCTCTTGCCCGAAATCATAGTTAAAACATTTTATTTCTTCTTAAAAGCCATACGTCTAAAAGAAACGCCCTTTACTTGTGGGAATGTGGGGCTTCTAGAGGTTAAAATATAAAATCGGATGAACATTTGTGTGGGAGCTATATAAATCCCTACCTTCGGAGCTTGGTTCAAATTCATTAATTTCAATGAATTTATTGAAATTAATGAATTTGAACCAAATTGAAATTACTAAATTTCATCAAGATTAGATGTAAGCGGTGGCTTTTCACGCTTAAAACATAAAATCGGATGAACGTATATGTATGGGTTCTATATCTAAATCCGATGTTCATCAATTTGAATATGGTCCCTCCTTAACCATAAAACATTCTCGTGTTATTTTTATCAAGGTTGGGTGTAAGATGTGGCTTCTAGAGGTAAACAACTAAAAACAATATTTCGTATCGCAGATAGATACAGGAATGCCGATACATACGTGGATACATGAAACCCCATGAAATCCCATTGGGCGAAGCGAAAACGCATCGGATGGGGCTTCTTTTTTAAATGACAAAGTTCAACATTTTCAATAAAACCAGAAATTTGAAAAAAAAAATCAGTTCTGTTTTTTAAGCAGCAGATTCAAATTTAAAATGTTAAATCGCACAACATCCCTTTAAGGAACAAGGGCAAACTACTCTCGAACTACATACAGATCGGATAATCAATATTATCGAGCTCCATAGATGGCAACAGCGTATCCTTCGTCGTTTCAAAATAACTAAGATGCGGAGCTGTCAAAAACCTCATCAAACAGCCAGTTTTTCAGGTTGTATGGATTATACATTTTCTCAAATAATGGCTATTTTGCTTGTTAACATAGCTGCTGAGGCAAAAATACACATCATCCGTAAAGATATTTGATTTTACTCAAAATCTACATCACCGGCTGGCTACAACGTTCCAATTTAAGATCTCTGGCGTTGTCTGTGGTAAGCCTTCTTCAACTCTAGCGACAGCAAAATAATAATAATATCGCTATAAAATGTTAACGGAATGAAATCAATGAGTGGAAATTTATATTGTGTTAGAATTGCACGAAAGGGCGTGGCTCCGCCCATTTAACTTAGAACTTTTAAATGACATATCTATCGGTATGACGATAGTAGTTGGTGTATTTAAATTTCTTACTAAAAAAAATCATCCTGATGGTAAAGTGGGCGGTGCCACACAGCTATGAAAAAAATAGTCTTATTGGACTACACTCCACGATGGAGGGCGTAAAAGCCGAACTTAATTTGTGCACTATTTTTTTGGGATTCTTTGCCAAAATGAACGAGGGCATATTAATAATTCCGTGACATTTCCAACCTCCCACGTAGTTATATGAAATGTAACACTGCTCCCATCAAGTACCCTCTGTAAATAGACTACTGTCAATTTTTGAGAGAGTTCCGTCATTTAGTTTGCGTTAAACAGCTGTTCAAAATATACAACCTCGTGGATTTTGTTAAAAATGGAAAAAAGTGAATTTCGTGTGCTAAACAATATTTTTTGCGGAAAAACCGTCAATGAAAGCAAGGAAAAGCGTGATAAATACTATGGGGACTCTGCAATATCGATTTTAATGGTAAAAATGTGATTTACTGACTTTCGTCGAAAATGTCGAAAATATTCACGATATGGTGTTGGCCGATCGAAGAGAAAAAGTGCGTGAGATTGTTGATGCCATACGCATTTCATATGGCAGTTTCGATTTGATCAGTTGGGTTTAAGAAAACTAAACTGTCCGCAAGATGGCTGCCGCAATTGACTATTTATGTAATTCAAAGGATTTGGAGTTGTTAAACCGCAATTCGACTGCGTTTTTGCTAAGTTTTGTAACTGTGGATGAAACATGAATCCATTACAACACTACGGAGACCAAGCAGCAGTCAAAACAATGGGTTTCTCCAGGTGAACCGGCTCCGAAGAAGGCCAAGGCGACTTTGTCGGCCAATAAGGTGAGAGTTTTTGGGATGCGCGTGGGATAATGCACGACGATTGCAACAATAAACGGCGAATATTATGCCAACTTATTGGACCGATTTAATGAGGATTTAAAAAAGCGACCCATATGGTCAAGAAAAAAGTTATTTTGCAACAAGATAATGCACGAGTGCAGGCGTGTACAGTATCAATGGCAAAATTGCATAAATTGGATTCCGAATTGGTACCTTATACGCCATATTCTTCGTATTTAGCCTCCAAAAAAGTGGCTCGGTGGAAAAAGATTCAGCTCAAACGATGAAATCACTGAGCAAAAAAATGCCTATTTCATGGACCTCGAAAAATCCTATTTTTTGGAAGGAATCCAAAAATTGGAGAAACCTTGACCTAAAAGTAAATTATGTTGAAAAATAATTTTTTTTTTGCAAAAAAAAAACTGTGTTTTATTCGAAAAGTCACAGAATAATTGGCATACCCTCATAGATAAGTTTAATTTTCGACTTCTCGAACGACCCTCGTATATTGCCGCACATACTCACATACTTATTTAGATACGCACAAAGAATTTTAAAGTAAACAAGTTATAAATTTTCCAATATATTTTCGCGGTTTAATACGCGATCGTATCAATGAATAGGTTTAGTTGTTGGTAAGTGCCTGACAACACATGTTAAAATCTGACACGACATATTGACCACATTTACTCGTAGAAGTGCCTGTCTGCGTATACAGGAACCACAAGTCGATGCATATCAGCTCACGGACATGTATCTTTATGTAAATATGTACCCCTTGGTAAGTACGTTTGTTTGCTTTGAGAATGATTTCTGTTTGTTTTTGGGTTTTGTCTTAATCATTTTGCCAAAAACTAACCGAGAAATAAACAAATGAATTTTGAAATGTTTATTTTACTGTATGTACATGCGGACGGACATTTGTATGTTTGCACATACATGCATGTCAGTTTGATTGAGGGCAAGTGTGTCAATACAAATATTCTCGTTTAAATCAGTTCGAGTATCTTTTGTGTCATTGTCCGATATTGGCACCCCAAGTGGGCTGTAAGTTTGCCAGTCTGTCACTTTTTTTTTGTTTGGTTCAAATGCGAAATTTCAGAATGCATTAAAAATCTCCAAAGGGAAAGACGAACAAACGGACATACGCGTTTCCAACGAGTTTCAAGACTAACATGACAAGTGATCAATCAATTTCGTATGTAAAGAAGACAGATACTTTTTGACACCGTGCGGCTGCAGTCATTTTGTGTTGGGCTCGCCAAAAAATAAAATTGATGCAAAAATTTATTGAAAGGTTGACTTTCAATAAAACTCTTTAAACATTGAGCACAACATAAAAGAATGCGCGCCTGTGAATGAACTTGCAGAAAGAAAAAAAGCGGCAGCATAAAACTTAAATCTTATCAAGTGGAAACAAGTATCATATCGATCATATTGACAAATGATATTAAAACTCGTATCATATGTTCACTTTTTAAAGTCATTGCCTTGAAATTAAATTAGTTAGGACTTATGGATCATTGGTTGACCAGATAGTAGTTATAGTTTCATATGCCGACCATCACTTAGTGGTTGGAAACAAAATATTTGGCATACGAGTATAAGTATCTTGTGTTAGTTGAATATTTATGAAAATTCATTTAGAGTTCGAGTTTACAGAAACATTTAAGAGTTCGAGTCAGAATAGCTGCCGAATAACACGTTTGCACTTTTCAATCCTATTTTTTTAAAGCTGCAGTTAATAAATGTCCGGTACGTCGTTTGAAAGCCCCAAGTCCCAAGCTTTTTTAATGATTGGACTCATGGACTTTTGCGTGATATTCGTCTCACGGGCCATGATTTTCTGTTTTCGGAGCGGATTTCTGTGAATTCTTGATTAAACGGCTTTGATGACATGCGGTGTCCGAACAGAGCGTGGGCGGTCCGACCGGTGGCGGTCTTTTACACCTCCAGTCTCCTCAAACAGTTTTATGCATCGGTAGATGAACATGCGGCTAATCCCTAGTGGCCGGAGCGTTTTGAAAATATCGTTTTTTTCATTTCACACTTGAAAAGCGCTATTAAAGCGATAGGGTTCTCATTACACTGTGGAACATTTTTGGGGTTATTGTCTGGGGGGTGAGAAATTCCAAGTCCGGGTGATGGTACTAGGTCAGTATATTAAAACCCTCAAAGGGTTTTGCTTTCGTATGTGCCAGTTTTTTTTTATGAAAATTAAATAACTCCATTTAATTGTAAATAAAAGCAGAACGCGTTAATCGATTTCTATGATCTATGTCGCATTTTGTTTATAGGTTATGTGACTTTACGTGAAAGTTATAAGACTCTACACGTTTTTCCGTTTGGGATTTATATGTTTAAAAAAAAAAAATAAATTGGCACATACGAACGCAAAACCCTTTGAGGGTTTTAATATACTGACCTAGTACCATCACCCTGACTTGGATTTTATCACCCCCCAGATTGGCTGTTGTACTGTGTTATCTGACCACTCCATGATGAAAGTTGAAACAATTTTAAAATCCCGATACAGACTAACGCTATTGAGGTTAGCAATCACAACCCATATGACATTAACGGGGTATGTTCAGTTCTACTATTGAAATGGGTGTGTTCAATGTTGTAACAGTATTTATGTCCCTACTCAGTTTTTCTGATAACCGATATTTTTCAGTTAAGCGTATTTCAGTTATCCGGAGCATGTGAATTTGTTTACCGCTTGAAATAGTAAATATTTTCGATAAACAACGTACGAGTATTTTAGTTAATATTATAAATTGTTTATCACAGGATTCCTAATTAACTTTTTGTTTGAATATTTAAATTATTTAATTGAACCGACTTTTTTTATCTGAGCATTGAAAGGACACTTTTGTTTTTGATATAGAGTGATCCGGCACCAAGTAATGAGGGGCTTAGCACCTTTACTTTTTTTCGAGACGCTTAGAACAGTTGTTGCCGTATTTTTTATATTTTGCATAAAAATGGTCTTCGAATTTTTTACTGTAATGCACCTTTGGTTTGAATAATAATAAATTAAATGTGTAGTCACAATATTCACCAAATATGCTTTTTTTCAAGAATTCGATAGTACATGTAACTTAAAATTATATAAAAAACAGAATAAGGGGTTTCTAATCCATTTTACCTTCAAAAAATCAAAATTAAATAAATTTCTTCAAATAAAAATACTATGTATCTCCAATTGCTAAAATATCCTAGTGATATCACTCATACCTTTGTTTAATTTAAAAAACACTAGCTGGCTAACAAATTCGGTTGTGACAATGAGTCTTTTACACTAGTTTACAGCCATTTTGGTCCAGAGTTCTTAATATTTTTTCCCTATAAAGCATCCTAAACACGAAAATGAATTGTAAAAAATTTTGCTCTATTAAGTTTTCAAGGTAAAACTTTTGGAATTTTTTTATTTATACTTTTTTTATGAGATGTCTCAGGTTTTTGGACCATAACTCCCAAATAATTATTATTTAAAATCATAATTTTTGCACAAAAAAATTCCATTTTTCTAAATTTTAAATGCCTCTAACGTCAAAACCGAACTGATTTTAGAAAAGCTAATTTCCTTTTATTTAAGACCACTCTTGATCAAATCGGTAATAGCGTTTGGGAGTTATTGTCCAAAAAGCTAAGACATCTCATAAAGAAATCGTAAAATAATTCCAAAAATTCTATCTTGGAAGCTTCTCAGAGGAAAATTTTTTAAAATTTATTTTCGTGTTTATGAGGCCAAAATATATAGGGTAATCCATCTAGAGGTATTTTTTCAAAATAAAAAAATACTAAAATTCAAACCAAGTGTGGAATCTTTATTGTTCATACAAAAGGACATTTTATGGCATTTATTTTTTGAAAATAATTTCCTTCAAATGTTGGCAACTGTCTTATGGAAATGAGCGTTCGGTGAGAAACGGGAAGATCCGCTGTTTTCGACCAAATTTTTGTTCAGTGATGAGGCCCATTTCTGGCTCAACGGCAACGTCAATAAACAAAATAGCCGCATTTGGGCTAAAGAGGAACCAGAAGATGTTCAAGAGGTGCCATTATATCCAAAGAAAACCAAGGTTTGGTGCGGCTGGTGGAATTATCGGTCCATATTGTTTCAAAAATGATGATGGTCGCAACGTAACTATCAATGGTGCTCGCATTGATCTATCATATCGGACTTTTTACTACCTGAAATTGAAGCCCGTATTCTTGACGACATTTTGCTTTAACAGGACGGTGCTTGCCAAGCAGCTGGTCAAACAATGGATCTAGTGGGAGGTAATTTTGAAGAGCAGCTAATTTCATATTTTGGACCGGTGAATTGGCCGCCTAGATCGTGTGATATTAAAACTTTAAACTTTTTTCTTTGGAGCTACGGAAAGTCCAAAGTCTATGCTGACAAACCAGCTATGATTCAGGTCTTGGAAGCCAACATAACGCGTGTCATTCACGCCATACCGGTCGAAATGCTCGAATGAGTCATCCAAAATTGCTCCCTCAGAATGGACACCCTGAGGCGTAGTTGCGGCCAACATTTGAAGAAAATTATATTCAAAAAATAAATGGCATAAAATTTCCTTCGAATGAATAAAAAAGATTCCACACTTGATTTGAATTTCAGTATTTTTTTTATTTTGAAAAAAATACCTCTAGATGGATCACTCTATATATAAATTATTATAATTTTTAAACTAGTGTTATCCATGTGTATATAAGTAGGAAAATTCGAATTGCCAAACATTTATCGAATTTCTGTAAAAAAAACCAGCTGTAATGCTTCAGTTTTCGGCAGGCTGAGAAGGGTTTTTCGGTGACATCTACAATTTGCTCGATATTTCCAAACAAACGTAATACTTTTAAATTTTATTGTTTGATTGTTTTGAAAAATCAGAAGTTTTTCTCAAATAAAAACAGTATAAAATACGGACCAAAAATATTTAATGAAATACGCGAAGGACCTATTCAGAAAAGCAAATACTACGAGGGCGACCGCAAAAGTAACTGGCCAAACATAAAAGGAACCGTTTTTTTGGAATTATTATTTATTTTTCAACATTATCTCCTTCCAACTCAATACACTTCATCAAACGTTTTTCAAGTTTTTTAATTCCATCCGAAAAATAAGATTTTTCAAGACCCTCAAAATATGCGTCAGTTTCAGCAATAACCTAGCTATTGGACGAAAATTTTTTGCCACCGAGAAATTGTTTTAAATTTTGAAACAAGAAATAATCAGTAGGAGCTAAATCTGGACTATATGGTGGATGCGGAGCAATTTGAAATCGTAATTCGGCCAGTTTTTGTTAAGATAAAAATGCAGTGTGTGAAGGAGCATTATCTTGATGAAAACGAACTTTTTTTTCTAAATGCGGTCGTTTTATCTTGATTTCTTCACTCAACCGATCCAAAAATGCCAAAATACTGTGGCCATTACTTTTCCTGCTGACTAAACAGTTTTCGCCTTCTTGGGACCACTTTTACCAAGTTGTATCCATTGTTTTGACTGTTCTTTGCATTCTGAGATGTAGTGATGGATCCATGTTTCATCAACAGTTATGAATCGGCGCAAGAACTGTATTGGATTACGAAAATAATCATAAAATTTTTCGGAAATTTTGACAGATGGCTTATAAAAGATTGCTTTTAAAAAACAAAAAAAAAAGTTGCTAGTAAAACAGAAAATGTGCCAGGCCAGTTAGTTTTGCGGTCGCCCTCTTAGAAGTTTTCGAAATCGATTTCAATTTCCGGAACTTTTATTTGCAAACATTTTAATTTAGATTAGATTATCCGTGAAGTCATCTCTGAACGGCCCTCGTCGCAGTTTCAAAGGAAATACCGACTCAGACAGAGAGTGAAAGTGTTGACATTTCAGAGACAGTTGATTAGTATCTACCCGATAACACAAACGATAATAGACCCCCTTTAACTACGCCCTCGTGCATTTTTCTCTCCATAGATAAGCTCTTAATGGTGTCATATAATTATTCATACCGAAGTGTGGTATTCAAATGCCGTTTACATCTGATTATGATAAGATCAACGATATCAATTTAAATTCGAAATGTAAATGCTGACAAAGTATTTGCATTTTATAAGTTTGCCACTCCTCTCCCGACAGCCGTTGTCAAGATTTCAAAAGCTACAAGAAATTATTGAAAATAAGCGCATTAACAATTAATAAAAGCCGAAAGCAGGGCTAAAGGTCCACAATCATAAAGAC
Source organism: Hydrotaea diabolus (assembly GCA_963513945.1). Taxonomy (NCBI): domain Eukaryota; kingdom Metazoa; phylum Arthropoda; class Insecta; order Diptera; family Muscidae; genus Hydrotaea; species Hydrotaea diabolus. Next base: position 127,639,299 of record OY740719.1, read on the forward strand.
CATATAAAGGGCAAGCCCTTTATGACAAATACTTATTTTATACTTTTATTACAAATAAGCCGCTTAACTACGAAATAAACGATCAAACATTTTACCAAACAAATTGAAACAAAAGATCGATCGATGTACGGTGGCCACCGGTCACCGTTACTGCCAACAGCAGCAGACTCACGCCCCAGACTCACTGAGGACCGAGGGGGGATTAGACATGGAAATATGTATTTTGTTGCCCATGTGGCATTCAATGAATTGTTTTGAAAAAGCCAATTTGAACTTAAATCAAAATAAACATAGACAATTTTGTAATTATAATATGATAACCATAAAAATGCAATTTAAATCCATGACTAATTCGGTTTTGAATTTGAATGTTTCCTAGAAACAAAACCAGCAAAAATCACAAAATAAGAAATGTCTAACAATTTATAGATTCGTTATGGTACAGTACAGATGAATGACATAAAAAGTTGCTTTCTTGAGTTATTCCTTTTTTTGTTTTCTTCTTTTTGTCTTAAATTATTAAGTAGAGAAATTGCTGGGAATGACATAATATGTACGTTTACTTGCTGTTCTCTACCAAGTAATGTTGCATGGAGGGTTAGCTACAGTTTGCAATGTTTGCGGTGTTTCTTTTTAGGTTGGCCAAAACAAGTTTTATGAAAACCTTAAAATTGCATAAAAAAGCTCTATGGGGCAAAGCATCGAGACACCAAAGCCAACGTGTCGTAGTAGGAAGTGTGCGAGACTATTACACACAAAAACCCTAGATCAAACACTAGTAAGAACATCTTACTAACCTATAATAGCCTGATTGGAAATTAACACGCGAAATGTGCTAAATTTAAAATTACAGGGTGGAGCGCGACGCGATATAATGCGCTCACTAAAAGTTTCCTTCAATAAACTGATTTTTTCGTTCAGTGAATGAAGCAAATAGAAAAACAACAACAAAAAACGTCACAAATTTATTAAATGCTCTTTCGACCATAAAGTCAACATCAGTGGAAAGCGAAAGAATATTTTCTAAAACTAGATAGTACTCGTATGAAAAAAGGAAAAGACTGTCTGATGAATCAATTAATGCTTTTTCTGTTCTAAAAAGATATTTTCAAAATGATTTAATTAAATTCTAATATGCAACTTAGTTATGCAAAAGTTGATACAATTAAACTTTTACAAGGGTTGCTACATATATTTCTGGCTTAGGCAACACCAAGTGTTGCCTGTCGCCATCTGACATTTCCATTAGAAAGTTTGACATTTTTTAGCATACACGTATTCATGACGTTTTGACGTACGACCATCATTTGTGTTGTTTACAGTGACTTTCAAAAAATCAATTTGGCAAAAAAATCGAATTAACTAGTGAACATTTTCGTGCGATCATTTTTCACAACTTTCGATGTGGATTATCACGACAAAAGAGCATCGATGAACTTAAATCTTTTTATTGCGATGAAGTATCATTCTATAGCACTGTGAAAAAGTGGTTTAATGAATTCAATCGTGGCCGACGCTCGCTCAAAGACGAAGGCCGTGAAGGTCGTCAAAAAACGGCCGTTGTGCCAGAGAAAATTGATGCCGTGCGAGAACTTATAATGCAAGATCGTCATACCGTAATAGTTTAGAAAATACCGACGATTAAAGTTTTTATAAGAAATTCCAACTTTTTTTGGCCCAGAAAGGTAGTGATCACGAGTTAAGGCTCTTTTGTCGATTAGACGCTTTGTTTAGAAGATACCGACGACTCAAGTTTTATAAGAAATTCCAACTTTTTTGGCCCAGAAAATTAGTGATCACGAATTAAGGCTCTTTTGTCGGTTAGACGCTTATTTTAGAAGATATCGACGATTTAAGTTTTGATAAGAAATTCCAACTTTTTTGGCCAAGAAAATTAGTGATCACGAATTAAGGCTCTTTTGTCGATTAGAAGCTTAGTTTAGAACATATCGACGATTTAAGTTTTTAGAGATAGAGGCATCTTTCTGCATTTCTTTCACCAGCATACATTCGATAATGCATGAGCACCTGGCCGTAAAAAGGTTTGTTCTCGCTGGATCCTGCACAATTTGACAATCGCTCAAACAAAAGCTCGTGTCGATGAAAAAATACGATCGCGGTGCTTAGAAAGACGTTTGAAAGATTGTCACAGGTGACGAATCATGGATCTATGCGTATGAGCCCGCAACAAAACAGCAATCGACCGTGTGGGTCTTTGAAGACGAGCCAAATCCAACGAAAGTTGTTCGTAAAAGAAGCACTTCGAGGCAAATCGTCGCCTGTTTCTTCGGCAAAACTGGTCATGTAGCGACTGTTCCGCTTGAGCAACGTAGGACGGTCAATTCTGAGTGGTACACCACAATGTGTTTGTCTGAAGTCTTCGGAGAAATTCAAAAAACGAACAAGTGAAGACGAATCATTGTGCACCATGACAATGCGAGCTCTCACAAATCGGCTCAAACCAGCGCCTTTTTGACCGGCCAAAACGTCGAATTGAAGGGTCATCCGCCGTACAGCCCTGACTTGGCACCCAATGACTTCTTTTTATTCCCGCACATCAAGAAAAAATGCGTGGTCAACGATTTTCGTCGCCAGAAGATGCTGTTGAAGCGTTCAAAAACCATGTATTGGAGGTGTCTCCATCGGAGTGGAAAAAGTGCTTCGACAATTGGTTTGAGCGCATGCAAAAGTGTATAAAACATGCTGGAGAATACCTTGAAAAACAATGAAACCATTTTAGATGATAAATATTCGCATTTTCATTGTTACGCCAGAAATATATATAGCAGCCCGCATCATACATTTTCGTCATCGAAAGTACTGTGATACAACCGCGGCTCATTTAGTGCTTTTTTCATACATTTTTAAAATGTTGCAATTTGAAGACTTTTAATATCCTACACCTCATTTTAATAAAGAGTACTCGTACTATGACTAAGTGCTGATGTTTGTTACTCCTAAAGGAATGTTAGGAATAACATTTGATTACTGATTTTATTGATCGATGGCCATTCCGGCCATCTTTCATTGTTATTTTAGTACAGCTCGAACATATAAACAGATTTTGACACAACTTGTTAGATTGTTCAGATATGGGCCAAGGACGACTTTTGAAGTTGCTCCATGTAGGTACATGCTTTGATATCACTCATAGGTTTTTATCGATTTGAAGTCTAGCAGTATAAGAAAACACAAATTAACCACGAAGGGGCTCAAATATTGCATGGTACGTTATTGCCAATAATTATCTTTAGTAAAAGTGGACCATATTGGTTCATGTTTAAGAATATCCCCCTTACAAAGTTCAGCATGGAGCATTGTACAAGGCCCGAAAGAAATTGGACCATATCAGTCCATGTTGTCGAATAGCCCGTGCTCATTACCCCTCAGTTACCTAAATTTGCCGACAATTCTGAACAATATCTGAACTCTATCGAGAATTCTTACCGAAATCGTTACGAATTCTGTTCGGTTTGTATGGGGATTATTTTTCAGAGAAGTAGTTCAGAATTTGTGTCAACCCTCTCATATGTTTTTCGTTACGAACTCAGTAAGAATTCGGATTCGAAATCGGAACATTTTGCCGATTGTCGTGCAGAATTCTGAACATTTGGTTTGCCGCATTAATTAGTGCGTTATGAGCGACTTATAACCAGTTCTACACAGCTTGACCATATTACTTAGTAGGGACATAAATACTGTTACAACATTGAATATACCCATTTTAATAGTAGAACTGAACATACCCCGTTAATGTCATATGGGTTTTAAAAGATAACCTCAATAGCGTTAGTCTGTAACGGGATTTTAAAATTGTTTCAACTTTCATCATGGAGTGGTCAGATAACACTACTCAACAAAATGAAAAAAATTTCATGTACTCCGGATGCGATAATTTTTTCTGTGTAGATAACCTTGACATGAGCTCGAAAAACGCAATAAAAATTTTTTTTTTCGTTTGGTTTTTTTTTTATTTTTTTTTTTTAAATTTTAAAAATTTTTTTTTTGGTTAATTTGTTTCGTCCGGCATAACTCGGGAACCACTAGCCCGATATAATTGAATTAAATTTTAAAAAATTTAAAATTACAATTCCCTTAATCTGTTCATATATTGTTTTCCTATACAAGCAACAGTTTCCAAGTTAAAAATGAATATATAAAGGAAAAAACTTATTTTTTGCCTAAAGATTTAAATTTTTTTTTTAAAAAATCCATAAAAAATCCAAAATGAAAAAAAATGTCAAATCTTATTACTTTTACGTAAAGTCACATAACCTATGAGCAAAATGAGACAAAGATCATGAAAATCGATGCACGCGTTTCTCTTTTATTCGCAATTGAGTAAAGGTATGAATTTCAAAAATTTGCTCGACATATGCACAACTTTGTCTATGGTAAGGTTTTTTCTTTTTTATTACAAAAAAAATTAAAATTTGTTGGGTGACAAAAATATATGACTTTAGCAAATTTTTGAAATTCATACCTTTACTCAATTGCGAATAAAAGCGAAACGCGTGCATCGATTTTCATGATCTTTGTCTCATTTTTCTCATAGGTTATGTGACTTTACGTAAAAGTAATAAGATTTGACATTTTTTTTTTTAATTTTGGATTTTTTATGGATTTTTTAAAAAAAAAATTTAAATCAATTAAATCGGGCTAGTGGTTCCCGAGTTATGCCGGACGAAACAAATTAACCAAAAAAAAATTTTAAAATTTAAAAAAAAAAAAATAAAACAAAAACCAAACGAAAAAAAAAATTTTTATTGCGTTTTTCGAGCTCATGTCAAGGTTATCTACACAGAAAAAATTATCGCATCCCGAGTACATTTTGACTGTTGACTAGTGTAATGAGAACCGTATCGCTGTAATACGCGCTTTTCAAGTGTGAAATGAAAAAAGCGATATTTTCAAAACGCTCCGGCCACTAGGGATTAGCCGCATGTTCGTCTACCGATGCATAAAACTGTTTGAGGAGACTGGAGTTGTAAAAGACCGCCACCGGTCGGGCCGCCTACGCTCTGTTCGAACACCGCATGTCATCAAAGCCGTTAAATTAAGAATTCACAGAAATCCGCTCCAAAAACAGAAAATCAAGGGCCGTGAGATGAATATCACGCAAAAGTCTATGAGTCGAATCATTAACAAAGACTTGGGAATTGGGACTTTCAAACGACGTACCCGACATTTATTGACAGCAGCTTTAAAAAAAATAGGATTGAAAAATGCAAACGTCTTTTGGTAAAGCACGCTGATAACTTGCACGGAAAAATTTGGTTCACCGAGGAAAAAATGTTTACCGTTCAGGAAAAATTTAACAAGCTAATGATCCATGATCCCAAGGGTGGAAAAGGGTCATCACCCAGCTTCAGTCATGGTTTGGTGGGGTGTCTCTTTCGATGGGGTCACTGACCTGCATTTCTGCGAACGAGGAGTCAAAACATCGGAAAGTTTACCAAGAAACCGTTTTGAAATATAAGTAGAGCCCGTCCTTGCTAAAACTCCAGAAAAAAGACATTAAAACTTCTGAATAACAGAATGGTGAAATGGCGCCATCCGATTTGAATTATTTTACTTGTTTTACTTTTTTTGTTTCAATTTATTAAAAACAGATTCCCTAAAGATGACCAAAGATTTTGATCGAAATATTATAAAATAAAATTAACAATTGTAAAAACGAAAGAAATTTAGTTTTTTCTTGTATTTGCTGAATAAAAATCTTTTTGAAAATTAAATATCTATTACAGGTTTTGGTACCATCGGGGGATCATAAAGGAACATTTTCAGAGAGCGAAAAGTACCGAAACACTTTCAATCGTTCACTTGCAACATCCCTTGTGCCAAATATCAATTATATGTGAAACTTGTGTCTACATTGTATAAAAAATGTCATACACAATTGGCATATTTTGTACAAACACTTTGGAGTTTGAATGAAAGCAAATAAATAAACGTAATATTTAAACCATCTGTTTCACTTTCGTCATCATTAAATAGTTTAAGTTTTTTGGTTTTGGTTTTTGCTACACGAGTATTTGGTTTTCTTATTTTGAGAGTAATAAAAGAAAGCCGCCACATACGAGTAATGATGAGTAATTAAGCAAAAAAGTTCGTTTGTCTTTCACAAATGCAAAGGGTGTCCATGTATTCAAATGAATGGATTTTTCAAACTCTGACAATTAAAAAAAAAAAAAAGATGTGCACCAAGTTTTTTAAATTAATAAAAACCGAAGACAGTCTAGAGAGCAGAAGAGCTATGAACTTCTAAATATCTGCGTCGTAAAAACCAACTATAGCTGTTGGAGAAATCCATTTGTAACATCTTTAAATGGTGATCTGGTACGAGGGCGGTTCGGAAAGTTCTTAGCCTATCAATGAAAGAGAATAGTTAGTTTTTCAAAAATATTTTTATTTTTCAATATAATCTCCTGAAACTTCACTACACTTGGTCCAACGCTTATCTAGCAATTCTATCCCTTGATTAAAATAGTTTTCCTCAAGGTCTTCAAAATAGTGGTTTACAACTGTAATTGCATGTAATTTATTTAAGGTAAAACGCTTGCCAGCAGGAATTTTTTTTGGATTTGGGAACAGGTAAAAGTCACTGGGAGCTAAATCAGGAGAATAAGGTGGGTGGTCAAGCAACTCGTACTTTAATTCGTTGATTTCAGCCATTGTTAAAACACTCTTGTGCCCTGGTGCGTTGTCTTGATGAAAAATTATTTTTTTGTGTTGTAGGCCAGGACGTTTTTCTCGAATTTGTACATTTAATTGATCTAAAAGGTTGCAATAGTACTCTGAATTTATTGTTTTACCCTTTTGCAGATAGTCAATCAATAAAATACCTTTGAAGTCCCAAAAAACCGTTGCCGTAACCTTACCAGCCGATTGAATTGTTTTTGCCTTCTTTGGGGCACTTCCTCCAGCTTCAGTCCATTGTTTGGATTGTTCTTTTGTCTCTGGAGTATAGTGGTGGATCCATGTCTCATCAACAGTTATGAAACGACGCTTAAAATCCATTTTATTTCGCTGAAAACGATCCAAACAAGCTTGAGAAATGTTCATTCTAATGCGTTTTTGGTCGACTGTTAACAAGTGCGGCACCCATCTTGCAGAAAGCTTTTTCATCTGTAGTTCTTCATGCAAAATTAAATGGACTCGATCATTTGAGATGCCCATGATATTAGCTATTTCACTCACTTTTATTCGTCGATCATTTAATACCATATCATGCACTTTGGCTACAATTTCTGTTGTTGTGGTTTTTGGACGTCCACTACGTGGTTCATCTTCAATACTTGTACGACCACGTTTAAATTCAGCAACCCAATTTTTTACTGTTGCATATGAAGGAGCATTTTCACCTAACACATTCACCATATCATTATGAATTTCTTGTCCCGATAAACCTTTTTTATGTAAATATTCAATGACACCACGCATTTCTAATTTTTCCATTGTAAAAAAATCGCGGATGCGTTTTTTGTGAACACCTGTTTCTATATGAAGGAGTTGCCAGACCGAAACAAAATTTAACATGTGTTCATAGCAGATGGAAGTTTCCAAAACACTTAACTTTTTTCTGTTTATACAGCGCTTTTTGTGCTAGGCTAAGAAGTTTCCGAACCGCCCTCGTACACTGCTACCAAATTATTTCCATTGGCTTGCTAAAGAAAAATATTTCCCAAGGACATTTATGTTTTCTTATACTTAGTCTATTCGCCGAAGTTTTCTCTGCGAAGTTGTCTCTAACGTTTTTAGACCCTCTACCGAGAGTAGGTATTCCAGATCGGAGACCCTTTAAAGTATCTATATTATTGATCGTCGCTAAATTCTAAGACGATCTACACAAGTCCGTCCGCGTGTCTCTTGAAATAACAATAGCTGTCAAACAAATCAAAATAAAATCCTGAATGTTTCATGATAATGGCTTATTTGGGATTGGTAAACGGATAAAATCGGCGAGGGAGGGGGGAGCTGGCGGGTGTTAGAATTTTCCCTCTATGGGACTAATGATACCTTGGTAAGAAGTACACTTTTTGAGTATTTACTTAACCTCTTCTATTATTTAGTTGACAATGGTTAGAATGAGTGCTGTTATTGGAACGCTCTAAATACCTCAAGTAGGGGCCTATTTGCTGGACTTTTTTATGTGCCGGCTTATGGGTACCAAAAAACGTACCGCATAATCAAAACAGGCTATTAATAGTCAATATGGGAACTCAAATTTTGCTACCAATCTAAATACCGAGAAGTTTAGTTTCGTCTGAGATGGGTTGAAAGGGTCCTAAAAACGTACCATGTTTTTTGTGCTTTAGTAATGTAGTTACAGTGAACGGTATATATGGTTCGGTCTGGCCCATCTTAACGAAGTTTTCACTTATTCTTATTCTGGAACGGTTTTAGTCGATTTGTTTGTCGGCACCAGCCAATCGATGTGGTTAGATGCGGTTAACTACGCATAGAAAAAAATGGCTGCAACATCAACAAGTCTACTACATGTTCCCCACAATAACAGAATGCTTGTCGCATAAATATTATAGCGGGAATCATATCAAGGTTGTATGGGATCATAATTGTGTGTGATCGCAATATAATGGCGTAGGAATTTTATACCGTTGAGGTGATCATAATATGGTTGTGGTGATAGTATTATACATATGTGTGGCCCTAAAGTGATGCTTCTATGGACAGCATATAAAGTAGGCAAGATGACCTATAGCTGGACCTAGGTCCATACTATGATAATTCTCAAAGTTTTTTTGGATTATAATATGGCTGTGTGTTATCATAAATGGTTTGTGTATTTTCGTTTTTCTTTGAGTAGGTTTATAATATGGTTGTGATGATCATATTTGTTTGTGTGGGAGAAATCTAAGCCGTATTTAGATTCGTACACACAAAGAATAGATTCGTTGCCATAACCAATTTTTTTGCCAACCGAATGATTGAGGTTACATGTACTATCAAGTTTCCATTATTGCATTATTGCAACCGAATCAGTTCCATTTACTACAATTTTCAGTAAATGGAACTGAGTACATTTTTAGAAGTGACAAAGTAGAAACATATGAATATTGAAATGATATTTGAATTTCAGTTTTAAAATAAATAATACTATCAAGATTTGAAGCTGTAATTAAGGAATTAAAAGTAAAACAAAAAATAAGTCAAAGCTAGTTTCTAATTATGTTGTCCAGTTTTGGGACACATTGATATACTTTTTCGAGCCCGCTTGGCTGCATAGATAAAGGGTGGTCCAACTAAAACGCACGATTATAATTGCAAATAGAACAAAAAGTTGTCAGTGACTTAATTTAATATTTTTATAATGACAAATAATTGTCAAAGATCCTTATCTTTGACAATTATTTGTGCAAAAATATCGGCCAACGGCTTTGTTGGCGTACCTCTATCCGATGGTCCATATTTTTAATGACTCCGAGACATAATGGATGTGGAATGTCATTAATGTGCCGATTTTTCTCATCCTTTAGCTCTCCATAGTTGTTGGCTTATTGACGTACTCGTTTTCTTTTAACTATCCTTAAAGAAGGAAGTCCAACGGTGTCAAATCAGATGATCGCGGCGGCCAATTAACAGAACACGGCTACTGAATTTCTCGCGCAAAAGAACCATTGTTTCGTTGTCTCTATGGCAAGTGACACCATACTGTTTAAACCGCGTTTCAAGGTCTACTTACAACAATGGCTCTCATGCGTTTGGTGAGAACCTTGTCTTAAAGAGTTTGGTTATCCTTTTAACAATTGCAACCAAAGCTTCCGATTAAGGTCTTCACTAACGCGAAATCGCGAAAAAGCAGTGGACATCCATAATAATACAGGGTGGCTGATGAATATTTCTACATTTAGAAACTTCCAATAACTTCTTTTCCAGTGTATGCAATTCTTTATTCTTTTATTCACCTTAATGCTTATTAAATTTTATTAAAAATCTAGCTTGATTAGTTTTAAAAATAATGGAATTTAAATGTCTTCCCTGCTCGTTGATGCATGTGCGGCATCGAACCAAAAAGTTGTTCATTACTATTGTGACTTGAACAGTTTTTATTCTGGTTTGAGACCTTTTCTTTGTTTCTTTTTCATAATCAACTAAAAAAAATTGGTGAAATGTATTGGCTACGGTTGCCAGGCAGACTGGATAGTTGTTTCTAAGCCCGCCAAGGTTTTTCTTCAGCAGTCTTTGGCAACGATTACTTCGGCTACAAATCAAATGACTTATACGGGAGTCTTATTATGATTAATGAGAATTACCCTTTGCGTATAGTCTTCGAACTGTGCGAAGAGCAATCTTTATAGCGCAATATCATTTCCACCAATGTTCCTTACTGCTTAGAGAGTTGAGACAGGAATAGCCGCAATTATTTCTCGAGTGGATTGCTTTAGTTCATTCAAATTTGTTGGTTTTGCTTTGAAGACTTCCTGTTTGCAATAAACCCACAAAAAAAAGCCAGATGCAGTAAAGAAATTCTCATTCGGCGTAATTCTGGATAGAAAAACTCTCTCAACATGCTCAAGTAAAGGTCCCCAGCAAGTGTAACGGCATGACCGTTTTCTTTGAAGAAGTAGGGCCCGACAATGCAACGTGATGAAACTGCACACCACACTGTGGCACGAAGTGGATGCACTTTCGTCTCATGGAGTATCTGTGGGTTGGAAGCACTCCATATTCGAGAATTTTGTTTGTTTATGTTGCCGTTTAAATCGAAAAGGGCTTCGTCAGACATGAAAAGACAGTTTAACATGTTTCCGTCCTCTTCCACCGTTTAAAGCAACTTCTGGCTAAATTCCAAGGGAATTGGGAAGTCTGCTGCGTTTAGTTTGTTGGCCATTTGAATTTTTTTTATTTTTATTTTATGACTGCAATGACTGTCTGCTTATTTCCATTTGAGCAGATAAGCTTCTTGTCGAAACTCTTGAATTATTTTTTATATAAGCAGCTACAGCAGCGATTGTTTCCTCCGTCCGAATTGAAGGGTTTCGATGGAAAGGTCTTCTGTTGACTATCCCACGCTCGGTAAAATTTTTAACAAGTCTCATTATGGTCCATCTGCTCGGAGGATTGCCAAGAAGGATTTGAACTCCTATATTTCATTTATAAAGATGGGTTATTAGAGCGAAATAATATGTTGTCATTACCAATTCTTGGTTGCTTCGAATAGTTCAGTAAAAATATATTAGCGTCCACAAAAGACGGTACTAGTAACCAATAATTTTAGCTTCATTCGGTTAGTGTGAACGAAAAGTAAGTTGTCTGTACAAAAATATTAGTATAACAATCATCCTGTTGAACAACCGACCGAATTTCCATCATGATCATTAAAATTTGTTGATTGGAACTGAAACTCATTTCGTCTCACATAAGTTGTGTAGTTCGAACCGATTTGCAACTGATTTTTTCTCTGTGTGTAGTAATCAGGCTTCAATTTGCGTACCGACATATCCATATATCCATATGTATATTTGTTACGGCAACTAGAGTTGGGTTTCGGGAATTTCCCGACGGGAATTCTCGAGAAATTTTCGAGATTTTTCCATCCCGAATCTCGAGAATTGAAATTATTAACATTTCGGGAAATCCCGAATCTCGAGAATATCTCAAGATTTCTCGAGAAATCCATGGTGACAACAATTACTTTAAAAATAAAAAAATCTCTTTTAAAATTGGATTTAAACATAAACCTTTTAAAATTTAAAACATCGATTTTAATTTTGTTTCTTAACAGATTTCTGTTTAAATTAAACGAAATTGACGCAAGCTCTATTTCAGCGGCAGATATATTCAGTTTGAGCATAAATTGGCTTAAATTTAATACACTTTTCCCTCAGTGTAGAGATGCCAGTTAAACGGAATTTTATTTACTCTTGAAAAACTGGTTCTTACTCATTTCTATACACTAGGTCGCTGCATGTGCGCTCTCCCACCGTTCTAAACCAGGGAAAACCAACAATTTTTTGTTTGGAATTTTTCAATAGCAGGTAATTTCGTATCCGAAAAGCGTACGCGATTGTCAGACGAAGCCATTGACAGTCTGTGTTTTTTAAAACAACATTTTGGTAAATAATGTTTACAATTACTTTTTTCCCCTATTTAATAAGTATAATTTTGAATTGTTTTTGTTTGGCTTTTTTTGTAATTATTTTTTAAATCTATTTTTTTTACTATTGAAACAATAATATTTTCAAATACTTAAATAAAAAGAATATTTTATGAAATTCATTGCTTTTACACTGATTTTAGATTTTTTTATATTTCCCGATATTTCGGGAATTCTCGAGAATTCTTAAAAAATCATTTTCGGGAATTCCCGTATCTCGAGAATTGAAATTTTCGTTATTTCGGGAAATCCCGAATCTCGAGATTAGGATTTTCTCGAGATTAGGATTTTACCCAACTCAAACGGCAACATTTAAAGTCATTACAAATAATTACGTTTTTAGAACAGGAATTTTGAAGTCAGGCTTGGACGAATATTTAATTCTGAGCAAGAGGAATAGTAATAACCAAACGATAATTACGTACTTTATTATTCCTTATCACCTCAAATTTTATATAATTGATTCGCAAGTACTTCCCATCACTTCTCAAAACAGCACCCTTTACACAACATAGTTTTTTCTTCGTCCAAAGGGAAATTCATAGTTTATTTATTTTTTTTCTCTCATTACATTTTAGTTTTACTTTTACTCGAACATGTCTGTCTGTCGTATTATTTGTGCCTCGTTCTATGAAGCTCATTTAATTAAAACATTTCTTGACAGAAAGTGTTGTGCTTCTCCCCCCGGTTTTTCATCCCAGTTTTATTTTCTTAGTTTTTTGACAGTGACAGTGACTATGGAGCACTGACACTGTTCGTACGCTAATGTTCCGCTTTCTGGCAGCAAATGAAGGAATGAAGACAACACGAAGGGTTGCCGAACCGGCCGAATTATTTTCGACTAAGTATGACAATATAATGGATTGACATGTGAAAAAACAATTGTTATTTATAAAACAAGCAAAATAAAGAAAAAAACGAAAACAAAATGCGTTTGTTTGTGTACTTTTCTTTGCCACAATATTTGAATTTATAAAAAAAACACACACTGCCGGTATGCGTTGCGTAGACAAATAAAACGAAACGAATTTGAACATATGTACGGGCGGTCGGTCAGACGGACGGACATATTATATAAATATTAACTCATGAAACACATCAGTTATCCCATTCGAAATGATCAATAGGAAATTTTTATATAGGGGGATGCTGGAATTTACAAAAAAAAATTATAAAATATGTTTTTTTTTAAATCTAGTAACAAATGTTTTTGTACGTAATTGTGTCAAGATTAGCTATGCTGCCGAAATGTCCCGCATATGGGCAATGTAAAATGTCTTTACGAAATAATTGTTTAATTTGTGTATTAATTGGAATTTTTTCCCTAATGACTAGCGGTTGCTGGTGCTAAGCATGACCCCTTGTAATGAATGATCTTGACATTAAAAATGAAATGGATGTACGATCTTGTTTTCTTTAAAATCTAATTGCGGAACAGACGGAAAACGTCTCTCAAAGCAATGAGTTGTTGTGCACAACCGATGTCATTTCTATACTCGCTAGCCGGGACCTTAAAAAAGAGGGCTCGAATGTCCAATGCATTTTGACAAGTTTCATGTCGCCGGTATTAATATAAATAAGCAGAGTCGATAAAGAACCCGTTTTATGGTCAAAGGAATTGCGTCAAAAGTTGTGTTCCTCCATAGAGTGCGTATATGTACTATGTTTGATAATACGTTCCAGACACCAACAAGTGGACAAATTAAGTTCGGCCATGCCGAAACTTTTATATTCTCCATTATGGCCAATAGGAGTATGATGGTTTTTGGCTTACGGTCTCTATTCTGTTAAGATAGTGTTTCTTTCCATATCAACATCATACACATCAACTACTATTGTCGCATCAGTAGTGATGGGTGGTCCAACTTAAACGCACGATGTTAATTGTAAATAAAAGAAACGGTTTACAGAGAACTATCTCGAAAATGTAAGAAGGATCTATGACAATCATGTGTGCAACAAAATATCGGCCAAATGCTTGCCACGGCTTGGGTGGCATACCTCTATCCCATGATCCATATTTTCAATGACTCTGAGACATAATGGAGGTTTAATGTCGTAAATGTGCCAAATTATTTCATCCTTTAGCTCTTAAATTGTTCTAGGCTTATTGGCGTACACTTTTTCTTTTAAATATCCCCAAAGAAAGAAGTCCAACCGTTGCAAATCACATGAACATGGCGGCCAATTAACATCGCCATGACGTGAGAAAACACGGTCAGTATTTCGTGTGACTGGGTGGCAAGTGGCACCATCCTGTCGGAACCACATATTGTCCAGCTCCAGTCCCTCAATTATTTGCCAGATGAAGTCCGTTATCATCTTGCGATAGCGAACACCATTTACGGTAACTGCTTGGCCGACCTCACTTTCGCAGGCGCCGCCAGCCCATAAGCAGCACCAAACAGTCACTCTTTATAGATGCATCGGCTTTTTAGCAATCAATCCTGGTTTCTTATTTGCCCTAATGTGGCAATTATGCTTGTTGGCGAATCCTCTGAGGTGAAATTGCAGCGATTACGCTGACCAAAAAATCATGAAGTGCAAGAAATGCATTATGATTTGAATGCTCATTTAAAGAAAAGACATTAATAATCTTAACGCGCTGCTCAATTCTTTACCTCTCCATGGTTGAATTTGCCAAACACTGAAACAAATAAATGTCAAAAAATGACTTGATGTTAAGGTGTAACTAACAATTACCATCGTGCATTATGGTTGGGCCACCCTTTACTGCACGAAGTATAGCCTTTCAAAGGCCAGGTTTGTATGGGCGGGGCAACGCCCTTTTGCCCAATTTTAACACAATATAGTTTATAATAATATGCTAATCATTAATTTCATTCAGTTAAAATTTTATAACGATCGGTCCATATATGTAAAAATCGGGATCGGTGGCCATCTCGTTTTGGGCCCATTCACCACGATTTGCAAACGTTGTCCGGAGTAAGTCCATTCACTATAAATCAAGTGACAGCTGTCAAAAAGACCAACTCCGAAAAAAGGGTGGCCAGATTGAAAACGAAACTTCAAAAAAAAACCCTTCATAAGAGAAATATTCTGAAAAATACTACAAGCTTAGCGATTTGTCAAGAGGTTGACTCAGTCCTTGTGTGGAATTTTTTTTTACCTTTTGACCGATCGGGCACAGTTTTAACGCCAAACGTTTCAATCCATCAACACATGCTTCTGCAGCATCTCAGCCACCTAGCTCCACTAGCGCGGCATATAGTCACAGACGGACTGACGGACATGGATAGATCATCTTAGAACTTTACGACGATTTATAATATACTTTGAGGGGTCTTCGACAAGTATTGCGAGGTGTTGCAACCGGAATGACAAACCGAATATATGCTCTACGAGTATCCTTTACTGGAGGGATGTTACAATAAACAAGGTAGAGTTACTAGACCAACAACAACAATAAAAATAGTTCGCTTGATGGTCAAAGTCAGTTAAAAAAAAATGCCAAAAATATATTTTTGTAAAAGTTTGATTCATAATTTTTAATTTTCCAACTTCAACAATTGTTATTGTCAAATTTCAGATTTAAAAATTTAAATTACTACGAGAAAAAAATTAATTCAGCGGTTAGTATACCTTCTTAATTGTACCATGGATCGAGGGTATAAACAAATTGTAAACCTTGTTAAATATTTTTTAGTCGGAGCAATAACAAAAAAATAAATGAAAGTAGAAAATTATAATTTAATGTTGTCAGATGACAAAAATTAACAATAATAAAAATATGTATGTACTTTTGGTCTATTATTTTATTCAAAGTAATCAAAGGACGAATTCTATTGAAAGTGGATCAGAATGGTAATTTCTAATTTGAGAACACCGAGAAGCCTAATCTACTTAGTAGGAACATAAATACTATTACACACGTTTTATGCTGTAGAATAAAAAGTACTGAATGTTTTGGACCAAATATTTTTGATATATTTATTGATGTATCCAAAAAAACATCTACTTATTCGTAACGTCCGCCTTTTGCCTTTACACACGCCTTAAGTCGCACTGGCCAATCGTCAATAGCTGCACGAACCTCGTCCATTGGAAAATTGGCCACAGCTCGAACCAAAGCAGTCTTAAGAGATCCAATGTTGAGGTATCTTTTGTGACAAACCTTGTCCTCTAAAACCGTCCACAATTTGTAATGCAATAGGTTCAAATCTGGACTGCCTGAGGGCCATTCTTCACAGGAAATGAACTTATGGGCCGGCGCAGAATGCTGCTGGAAAGTCCATGGCTGGTTTTGGAACAGGGAATTGTTAAGAGACTTCACTACAGCTTCCAAAACGGTTTCTTGGTAAACTTTGGCCGATGTTTTGACTCCTTGTTTGCAGAAATGCAGGTCAGTAACCCCATCGTAAGAGACACCCCACCAAAACATGTCTGAAGCTGGTTGATGACCCTTTCCCACCCTTGGGATCGGTTCAGATGCTTCCGCGCATACACTTTATCATTTAGCTTGTTAAATTTTTCCTGAACGGTAAAAATTTTTTCATCGGTGAACAAAATTTTTCTGTGCAAGTTATCAGCGTGCTTCACCAAAAGACGTTTGCATTTTTCAATCCTATTTTTTTTAAAGCTGCAGTCAATAAATGTCCCGAACGTCGTTTGAAAGCCCCAAGTCCCAAGTCTTTTTTAATGATTCGACTTATGGACTTTTGCGTGATATTCATCTCACGGGCCATGATTTTCTGTTTTCGAAGCGCATTTCTGTGAATTCTTGATTTAACGGCTTTGATGTGTTTGAACAGAGCGTGGGCGGCCCGGCAGGTGGCGGTCTTTTACATCTCCAGTCTCCTCAAACAATTTTATGCATCGGTAGACGAACATGCGGCTAATCCCTAGTGGCCGGAGCGTTTTGAAAGTATTGTTTTTTTCATTACACGCTTGACCACTCCGGTTCTCCTTATCTGACCACTCCATGAAGAAAGTTGAAACAATTTTAAAATCCCGTTACAGACTAACGCTATTGAGGTTAGCTTTCAAAACCCATATGACATTAACGGGGTATGTTCAGTTCTACTATTGAAGTGGGTGTGTTCAATGTTGTAACAGTATTTATGCCCCTACACGCAGAGAAAAGATATGGTTACTATATGGTCACCGCAACAAAAATATGTTCTCTACAATAAAAGCATGTTCGTAACCATTGCATTGTATTTTGAATTTCATTTTGACAACAGTATGATTGCGGCAATAATATTATTGTTGAATTGTAACAATAGTATTATTTCCAAATTTAGAAATGAAAAAATGGTTGTAGCAACCATATAAACATTGTTGGTGCAACAAAAGTATTGTTGTTTAAAATTAACGTAAACAATCATACGGTATGGTTGCGAATATGAACACAACAAAACAGGTTTTATAGAGCATACATATACTTATATGTGTGTGCGTATGTTTTTTATAGGGTTCTCGTTTATTTTAAATCTGCCTGCACCATATAGCCCTTGATAATGGTTTAATCACATTCGTTACTTTGGATCTACGGATGGTATAGTAGCATAGCATTAATCCTGTTGGCCGACTGCCCTTGGAATATATATTTTTGTTTCTTGAATAAAATGTTCAATAAAAACATGGCCTCAAATCTGGCTTTGAACTAATAGTAATGCAATTTAAAAAAACTTACTTGATAAAAATCTATTTTTGAATAACAACATTACCCAATTCTGAAAAAAAAATTTGGGAATCATAGTATGGTTGAGTGTGAATCATACTATGGTTGTGTGGATCATATTATGGTTGCGTGTGAATCATACTATGGTTGTGAGGATCATACGGTGGTTGTATGAGAAACATACTATGGTTGGGAGGATCATAATATGGTTGTGGAGATAATAGTATGGTTGAGTGTAAATCATACTATTGTTGTGAGGACGGTTATGGATATCATAGTATGGTAGAGTGTGAATCATAATATGGTTGTGGGGATCATACTATGGTTATGTGTGAATAATACTATTGTTGTGAGGATCATGATATTGTTGTGCCACAACCATTAATCCAACAACAGTATGATCCTCTTCGAATATTGTCACCCCAACCATACTTTTTTTCTGCGTGTACTAAGTAAAATACTTTTTATTTGGGGCAATCTCCAAAATACTCGTAAAATCAGAAAATGTTCTTTTATGTTGACAGATAATATAAATTGACAAAATAAGATTAAAATGTTTTCATGGTCCCCTTCGGTCTATCATTTTATTCAAAGTAATCAGAATACTATTTTTATTGAAACATGGAACTTCGACCATGTTTTGGTATCAAAGAAAGTTAATTTCCGATTTTAGAAACTTTAGAAGCCTAATCAAATAACCAGGATGTTACTGGAGACCAGAACTCAAATTGAGCCTTAACGAGCCGTGTTTTAAAGCCTTTCGTCGCTGCATATTAAACCAGATTGCGCTTAAAGTTCGTTAGGAATGAGATGTCTATTTGTTGTCGTTTGTCTTACTTCCGCTAAACATCTTCGCGAATCAATGATTTTGCAATATAATCCCAAAATACATATTTTTGCATATTTTGGTAACCAAATTCACCTTTTTTCATATCTCTTTATATAAACGGGTTTAAAAGCAAATTTGGCTTTAAATACCGCCTTTTATGCATATTTTTGGTAAAATTCATATTTTTATCCCACTCAAAACAAAACTTTTCTATCGCCATAACGTCATTCAAAAGTGATTTATCCAATTTGATTTGTATTTAGTACGGGTATTTAATAAAATAACCGGTAGAATAAACGTAAAATTTTTAGTTTATTGTCTACAGATCAAAGGCATGACATAAGTCAATTTATGCAGTGTAGCGACGATGTAGAGGCAACGAATATGCTAATCTATGCAAACGTGTGTTTTTGGCATTCATGTTGCAGTACGCTTTACTAAATTGGACGAAATAAATTGTTCTCATTACCAGCGATCACTTTTATACAGAACTAGTGGTTGCCGCAACGATTCTTACCACCAGCCCACGACAGCCGGTTCTATGTACCGGATTGACCCGAAGCAGGAATCTATGGCCAAGGGCTGTCACACTGGCACAAATTATGGTCGTACCTCAAAACGTTCTGAGTAAGTTTATGCAAAAAAATATCAAACTTTTCTAAGGAAATGTCAGAAATAACAATGCTTAGTGCTGGCTAGGCCAGAAATATATTTAGCAACCCTCGTATTGTTGTGCCATAACCATTTGTCACTCCAACCTTTTTTCGTGCAGGTAGCCTTCAAGCTATCTCTATCTCCTTTTGTCATTTGAAAAGACCCCGAAACCTAACAAATTGCACGTTGAAAAAGGTTAAGGTAAAACATGTTTTCGCCATTTTACTCGCTCGACCTACATGATCACAAGGTTGATTTTGCAGCCTTGGCGCTGCGAAATATATGTTGAGTATTTTTTTCTGTCTACCAGGCTAGAAATATTGGCGATGTTCGATGGGTAACTCACTTAAGAGGTCGCCATTAAAATTACTGAAAATTGCGCTAAACGCCGTTTGCTTTAAATTATTTAAATTGTTAGGAAGAAAGTTATGCAAGAATAACCTTAGCGAATTTATTACTCGCTTATTAAGGCTGTTTTTTCAGACGTGTGGTTATTAAGAAGAAATAAAATGCATATAATTTAACGTTATGGCCAAGAATTAAGATTTCTTATAAAGGTAAGGGTTTGGCATTATGTTTAAAAAAATGATTTTGGGCATGTGGCCGCGGCTGGCTTAAATTAATTCCAGCCGCCAGGCCCAATTTTGGACCATTTTTTGCACCATTTGGGGTAGTATATCAGCAATAATGCGCTGAATATTCTCTTTTAAGGCGTGAATCGTGTCGGGCTTATCTGCGCAGACAAGCGACTTCACATAACCCTACAAAACTACTTATAGTTTAGCGGTGTAAATTCGCACGATCTTGGAGGCCACGCCACAGGCCCACGATACAAAATAATGCGCTCACCAAATGTTTCCTTCAATAAATTGATTGTTTTGTTGGGTGTATGTCATGTAGCGCCGTCTTATTAAAAGCAAAGGTCGTCCATGTCAAAATCCTCCAATTCAGACACTAAAAAGTCATTAACACGCAGAAAAAAAGTATGGTTGTGATGACAATATTCGAAGAGGAAATAATACTTTTGTTGGGTATATGGTTATGCTACAACAATATTATGGTCCTCACAACAATAGTATGATTCAAATACAACTATACTATGATCCTTACAACAATAGTATGATTCACACATAACCATAATATGATCCCCACAACCATAGTATGATTCACACTCAACCATACTATGATCTCCACAACCATAGTATGATCCTCACAACTACAGTATGTTTCATATACAACCATAGTATGGTCCTCACAATCATAGTATGATTCACACTCAACCATGTTATGATCCCTACAACCATAGTATGATCACACACGATTAAACTGTGATCCCCAATATTATTTTATAGAATTTGTTTGAGTTGTCGACAATAGATTTGATCCCCAATATTATTTATTAAAATTGATTTAAGTGTCAACAATAGATTTGAATTATGAAAATAATTCAAAAATACATTAAATTCAAAATAATAGGAGTGATTTATTTCACAGTAGAAAAAAAAGGTTTTAATTTTTTTTTTAAAATATTTCAGGTAAACAAAGCCAAAGCAGCTTGTTTAAAAATGTTAATTTCCATAAAAAAGTACTATTGTTGCATTAGATCCGTACCAATAACATTTGTTCTAAAAAGCATATTCAAATTAAGAAAAATTACAATCATACAGTATGATTGCCGTAATCAAATTATTGTTAACATAAAACGCAAAGCACAATACTTTTGTTGCACTAACCATATTTATATTGTTGCTATAACCATATTTTCATTTTTAAATTTGGCAATAATACTATTGTTACATTTCAACAATATTAATATTGCAGCAATTATACTATTGTTAAAAATAAATTCAGTTAACAATGCTATGGTTGCGACGAACATACTTTTGTGGAGAACATATTATTACTACCGTGACCATGTAGTAACCATTTTTTTCTCTGCGTGAATCATGGCTCTATAGCGGTCCCCATTGACTGTCATATTATGGCCGGCTTACTTTTTGAAGAAATTTTGGACCAATGAGCTCACCATACAGTGACTTTTTGAGGATGTAACGGTTTCCCAACAATGGCTTGTGGTCTTCATTACCCCAAATGCGACAATTTCGGTTATTAACGTACCTATTCAACCGAAAGTGAGCTCCATTGCTGAACAAAATTTTCTTGTAAAAAAAAGGATCGGTGACCATCTCGTTTTAGACCCATTCACCACGATTTGCAAACGTTGTTCGGAGTAAGTCTATTCATTATGAAATAACACACTAAACTGAGCATAAATATGTCACTTGATTTATGCTCAGTTTGGTTTGCCAAAAATATTAAAAATCAAAAAATTTTAAAAATATCAACACCGAAAAAAGTGTGACCATATTGAAAAACACACGTCTAAAAAACACGCTTTAGTCGTTTTTAAAAGAACTTATATTTTACGAATTAAAAATTTTCAAATCAAACGGTTTATGATGCATAACAGTTCTTGTATACAAAGAAGTTATCGATTGACCGGTTGACCGCACTATACACTACAGATCGAATTCGTATTTTGCCCTCTAGCAAATGTATTTCCCACAAATTACGACATTCAGAAATTCAAGACAAATTTCAATAATCATTACTCCCTCCTCCTCTCCCTCCTCCTCTCCCTCTGATCCCTTTTATTTCACTCACCAGCGCAATGCACTGCATAATAAGGGAAATCCCCTGAGTGTTGGCCAAATAAAAAAATAAGCGAGCATCATCGAACACGCCTATTGTTATACTCTAAATCTTTTGTTCCACAAAAATGTTTATCACAACTGTAATGGATAAGTAAAAATATTCAAATGAGAAATATTTACTTTTACACCATCAATCGATTAAGTAAGACTTCAAAACCATTTTTTTTATGTAAAATAGACTAAAGCCAACTTTTAAAGCCAAGAATAGATATTTTTTTTTTGTTTTAATGTCCAGCATCAGACGTTTTGCATTAAAGCATTAAATCAGAAACCCTTGGATAGAAATTTAGTCCGGTGAAATTAGTTCTGACAAAAAAATAGTTCATTGCAAAAACCGAAAATCTTTGGTTTATCGGAGTATCGTAATCCATGAATATAATGCGTTTTCTTTTGAGGGTCCCAAAGGACTTTGTGGCGTCATCCCGCTCTTTATTTTTCTAATACGACCGTAAGCCGATGTATGTATCTACGGTCAAGATATTGAAAATTTTATCGAATTTCAATGATCATTGACCAGTCGGTGAAATTATTAATCACTTCCGCGAACGGGCAGACGGACATAATGTTTATTCCCTGTGTCTCCACTCCAAAAGACTCAAAAAGTTCCCAGAAATAAAAATCTTTCCAAAATATGTCAACATTAATAAGCGTCAATCCATTCTCTCATTCATCCGCAGACGAAATGACGGAATGACCTTGCCGCTACCAAAGACTACAAACGAACTAAAATGAATACAAAAAAACAACAAAAATTTATAGGCATACTATAAAAACACAGATAGACAGAGAGAGAAAAAGATTAAATAAACGCCGAAAGCAGACCACAGAAATGAAATCAAACAAAAAAAAATATTGATTAGAAAAGCATTAAATCATACTTTCAAAGAATGAGACAAACAAAATGCAACGAAAATATAAAAAAGCAACAAAAAGATCACTACGAATTCATATTAAAACCATAAAAAGGAAAACAAAACCAAAATTATTTCTTATGCTTTTTTCTCATGCGAAGGAGGGATGTGAATTTTTGATTTGAAAATAAATCATTACGGATTTCATTCGATAAATTGTCACTCTGTGTGTGGTTTTAGAGTTTAAGGTTTTTTTTTTGGTTTTGCCTGAACGACCGTCTTTGGTTGTCTGGCCTGGCTTGGTCTGGTCTGACCTGGCCCGGTTTTGGTCTGGCTGTCTGGCAGTGAACTTCATTCACTTGAGTCAGCGAGCACAGACAGTCCTCACCCAAACGTTTGCTTGCGGTTGATATAGGGAAACTTAGAATTAATGAGAAAAAAGATACATCACATCCATCATATACGAGTATACATGCATGCATTTCTGTATTTAGTTGAGGCGGGAAAAAGAGCATAAACAAAGAAACAGACAATTAAGAGCAGGGAAGGAAGGCAGAATAGCACCAGACATGCATAAATCAATAGAAATAATATAAATGAAAAAAAGGAAATTTATTGGGTTGGTCATAAACGACAATGCCAATTAACTACATGAACGACAATTTTAGAAATGAATGAGACCATAAAATAAGAGTTATCAGCAATATTTCTACGCAGGCAAAGCCTAGCTTAAATTTACTGATTTCAATCATGAAAAAATTTCGTATTTAAGGGTAAATATATACCAAGACAAACTTTAAAAATCTGTTTATGCTATATCATTACCTTTTGCGTTATTTGGTAATGACAGGCAATTATTGTCAGCATTCTTTTAAACCATAAAATAATAACTTACTGAACCTGACTTAAAATAGTAGTTATATCAGCAATATCTCTACATAGGCAATGTCAAGCTAAAATTTACTGATTTGGGAAAATTTCGTGTTTGGAATTTTATAAACTTGTTTATCATTACTTTTAGCATTATTTGGTAAGGACAGTACATTACCGTCCGCATTCTTTTAAACCATAAAATAATTAATTACTTAATCTGACTTAAATAAGTAGTTATGTTAGAAATATTTCTTCATAGGTAATGTCAAGCTCAAATTTACTGATTTAATTTTTTTGAAAAAATTTCTTGTTTGAAGCCATTTTTGTATGTCAATAATAAATATATACCGAGACAAACTTTCAAAACTTGTTTAGCAATGCTTTTTGCATTATTTGGTAATGACAGTATTACCGTCCGCATTCTTTGAGGGTATTTAAGGGAAGTTTTTGTATGCAACTTAATATGTACCGAGACAATCTGTAAAAACATGTTTATGCTATATTATTACTTTTTGCATTATTTAGTAATGACAGGTAATTACTGTCCGCACTCTTTTAAACCATAAAATAATAACATAAATAAGTAGTTAAAAATGTGTTACTTCTTATATATTCTCATTTAATAGATTAATAAGGAAATCGTTAAACAGGAAAACTTC
The DNA here is from genome assembly GCA_963513945.1 of Hydrotaea diabolus. Taxonomy (NCBI): domain Eukaryota; kingdom Metazoa; phylum Arthropoda; class Insecta; order Diptera; family Muscidae; genus Hydrotaea; species Hydrotaea diabolus. Next base: position 127,663,641 of record OY740719.1, read on the forward strand.
AGATATCGTAGCCTATTCTTACTACTTAAGTTCCACAACATCCCATTATAGAACAAGGAGAGGAAGTCTGTCAAATCAGTGAGCTGTGTACAATTCAATTCTTATACTCAATGATCGGGACCTGCTGTTTAACGCCAGCTAATGCATTAAAAAAAGAAGTTTTTACATAACTTAGAGATACATTTCATACTCGTACAGAAGCCGCCATTTACTAGGTAGAAACCCGCTGAAAATGTGTTAGATCTTCTTATTCGGAGTTGAATCTGGGTTTACTGGCATGACAGTCGGGCACACTTCCATCACACCAAGGAGGCCTAGAAAATACCCTCAATAATGAGGGTACAAAATGGCTTTGACAGTGTAGGGGCATCGTTGTCGGAGGCATTAAATAACACTTTGCATTAAATAACACTTTGACTTCTCGAATTGTTTTGATGGACATAATTCTGGACCATATATTTCAGCATTTATATGTTTATTTTTGTAACAGGCCCACCGTGTTCCTTGGGATTGAGAACTAATTCTAAATTAATATTAAAAATAAATGCTCAATTTTATTCTAGATTTTAATTTCATTCAGATATACATATAAGACAAGAAATACGAGCCTTTTAAGTAATGTTTTAAGATGCGATACTTTTTTCAAAAAAGCCTGATATGAAAGTCAAACATATGTGACAGCTCATAGAGACCAAAGGGTAAAAAAATCAATTTTCATTTTATTTCTTTTTTTGATGTGTACAACATCTAAGCATCGAATGAGACCGATCTCATGCCCTAAAAGTGTTTCCTCCCAGAGATATGCGCGTTTTATGAAAGTGAAGTCAACGATTCTAAGCGCAAATAGAAAGGGACCTAATCTTTAAAATGGCTCTCCTGAACAAAACTGGTTTTTAACCTAAGGTCCCTTTCTATTTTGAGCGTCACATATGTATTCCTCTCGCAATGGGACCGTCTGCGCTTGCAGATGGTACCGTCTACGCTTACACATACAGAGAACAGATTTGTTGCCACAACGGAAGTTTTTGCCAACCGAATGTTGGTGGTTGCAAGAACTATTCATGTATTCCATCTTTCAACCGAATGTTGGTTGGGTAGACAGAAATTTTCAGTAGAGGCAACAGACACGTTCGGTTAAAGGAAACAAGTATTGGTTCTCCTAACAGACTAAGATGATTATTGGAACTGCATTTGGGTATGTCTTGTTATAAATTAGTGGTTATAAGTACTTTTAAAAAAAAAAAAAAAAATTTCCGCCTTGCAATGGGTCAATTGAAAAAAAAAATAATTAAGGTTTATACCAATATTTATTGTAAAATTGGTTTTTGTTTTGAATAAAAGTCTGTGTAACGTCACTAAATAACAGTTAAGTCTGTTTCTATATTTATTATATTTATTATTATTGTTTTTTATTATTTTTTATTATTCACCGTCTAATCCCAAGAAACATAAACTGTCTGACCATTTTTTGTTTTGTTTTTTGTTTATTAAAGTAACATGTGCGTCACAATTGGCTATTTGCTATAACCAGTTTAAAATGGCTCTCCTGAACAAAACTGGTTTTTAACCTAAGGTCCCTTTCTATTTTGAGCGTCACATATGTATTCCTCTCGCCAGTTGTCGCAACCAATAGTTAAACTGGATTCGGTTTGTATAACCGTGTTTTTGGCTGTGAATACCGTGATATGGTTGTAGCAACCATCATATGATATCCTGAACCATGTTACAATCAATTCTATAGAATATTGGTTATTGTAACAGAAATTCGATTTATCCAACCGTTTTTTTGTAGTTCGGACTGATTTTCGACTGATTTTTTCTCTGTGTGCAGATAAGTACTTAGTCCTGAATTTTTTATAAGCGTGAGTGGAAGTAATTTCCTCCAATGGTATCACCATGTTAATGTAATTCAGGACGCATCGTACACGCCGCATTCGTTCCATTGCATTAAGCCCTGTCGGCGATGTCAATTGAACAACTGGGGCTGCGATTCGAAGCCGTTAGAAATTTTGTTGGGTACCTGATGGTATACGCAAGGGATTTAACGAAAATACGTTTAGCGAAAGCGTATATTGAAATATCTTTTTTTGCGAATGCGAAAGCAAATATTCCAAACTTAGTTTTGGCGACTGCGAAAATTCATTTTTTGATTTTGAAGGTAATTTTATATTAAAATTTTAGAAATGAACATAATTTTCCAGGGAAATAAAAAATACATTTGTTTGCAATGTGCAAGACAAATTTTCATTTAATAGGTTTTAGGGAAAATCAAACATTTTTGAAAAATAATTCACAATAAAATTAGTTCTGAGGTAACTGCATATTTAACTGATTTTTTTTTTGTTTATGCAAATATCTAAACTTAAATGTTCAATATGATAGAAATATTCGTTATAACCCTAGTATATATACAATTCATCCAAGAGTTAGGCCCTTAAGGTTAATACGAACAACTCATTCGTGAAAATAGGTTTGACAAGGTGCACTTCTTCGAAGCCAGCCGAGGAAGCCACCTGAATGAAATTGTGTTCCTTAAAAAATGGCACTGAGAAATATTCTTTCGATCAAATTAACAATAGTCCGCCATGGAGAGCTATATAAAATGACACTGGCCAAAACGACACTGCCTACAGCGCGGCTGATAGAATTTTACGAAATTTATAAAAAATTAGTTCTCATTCGTGTGGTCAAAATTGTTTTCGTAAAGAGTTCAAATATTCCAAGCAAGTTTTGGTTGGTACGAGTACTACTCAAAACTTGCTGTCCACGACAATTTAGAGATATTATGCTGGCACTTCCCTTTAGAAACAATTATGTCAAGAAGGCCGAAAAAAAACCAATATACCGAAAGATGATAAATAAGATGAAAGAATTTAATCAATTGATCGGTCATACCTATGCCATGGGGTAAAAATTTGTAAAAACCACACATGGAGGTTGTTGCAACCAAATAAATTACATACGCAACTTATTTGGTTGCAGTAACTAATTATTAGCAATAGTGACTAAAATTTTATCATAATTCAAAACAAGTTTTTTATTGGTACCAAGTTTTTTTTTTGTTGAATATAGGCGTAGTTAGAACTATTCGAATATAACTGACTTTAAGCCAAACGATTTATTTACTTTATTTTTGTACAATTCATAATTTTCTCCATTTTTTCTCCGATATGACCGACCGGCCCAAAGTTTCAGATTGTGTGAAGAAAAAAAAATGTTTTTTGTGTGGATCTTTTATCCAAAATTTCACCGATACTTTAGTTATACTTACTTGGCAAATAAATTTGGTAGTGGCAACGTATCTGTTCTCAGTGCGAATCATTTGCGGGTCGTCGTGATTTTTTAGCTGGAGGTTTGCAGCTCGAAATTGCTGGAGATTAAACTTTTAGCCATGACAAAAAATTTTTAATGCAAATGCAAAATACGTTTCGAGGCGGCATTAAGCAGTAGCCCTGGTCAGTGAATATAAGAAATTTTGCATCAAATGTAATCTTGCGGAAATAAATTAGGTTTGGTAGCAGCAAAGAGGTTGTTTTTTCACTAAGACCCATAAACAGAGAACAAATTCGTTGATTGAAGTTGCATGCACCTCGAGTATACCAAAAGTACAACAGTACCTGAAACTGAAGTATCGGTAGAAAATACAAAGTATCTGAACCACCAGAAAATAAGTTTTGGTTCTCAAAAGTCCTTATGTCACACTTGTTTAACGAAACAATTTTAAATTTTTAGTAGAGGCAAAAAACTGTTTTCTTATATACTTGAAGTGCTCTGAGGCGTGCGGGGGGCCATGTCGAAGAAAAGGAGGAAAAGATAATGAAAGATTTTTTCCTAATTATCTTAGATTAAACGGTGCCATAAACAATAATACTGGGATTATTTTCGTTTTTGGTTATAATGAGAGTTAAGATAGCATCACCAATATTCGATTACAATAACAAAATGTTGGAAAAACTAGTGGTTGCCACAACCACAAGCAACGGCAATTAAATACATTTTATGCGTTTCATTAGTTTGATCGATCGATTAGTTGCGTCTACAATACGATGATCATATTTATCACCTTGTGGTATGTTGAGCCGAATATTACGAGTATGATTATAAAAATTGGGCGATTGCAACCGAAATTCTTTTGTTGCAACGGAATTTTCGTAGGTCCAACCGATTTTCTGCTAATTTTTCCTCTATGTGCAGGAGCCGAATAGTTATATAAATTTCGAAAGCAGTCAAAGCATATGTTCTCACGATCCCAAGCTAAGATCGCTTTGTCAGCATTAACATAGCCATCGAAAAGATAAGTAATCTCGTCTGAAAGAAAGAAAAGCCTAATAATTGTATGCTGAAAATATAGTCCGCGGTGTTTACTTTCTATCGAGCAAATCTAATTTTTAATAGACACTAGGTTTTAGTTTGTAATTTTTTTACGACTTCAAATAAGTAAACGCGTATTTCGTTAATCAACTAACAATGCCGTCTACAAAAATGTAGAGTATCTTTTTTATATGCCATCTGAAGGCATTAGGATTCACCATCTTCAATTAAACAAAGGTAGCTTAAATTTGTTACCTAAACTTTAAAGTTTGATGATGAATTTCCACAAAACCCATAGAAAGAATGGGCGGTCAAAGAAATGATTCACTCAGAAAAAAGTTAAGATCAAGATAAGATTTATTTATATTAGTGTCCATGTGGCACAAGACAAACAGAAGTTAAGTTTAACTATAAAATAAATTCTCACTTACCTTTTCAGAATCAGTTCCAGCGGACACCGACAACAGATTCAACGCGACCGTAGTGTAGAGCAGCTCACAAATCCAAAAGCACACAAAATACCTGCCAAATAAATAGAAAGAGAGAGCACGAGTTAGAGAGTGAAAGAGTAAAAACGAAGCACGGATTACAATGAAAGTCTCAAAAGTTCTTGGCCACATAACATTGGTGGTGTTATGTTGCCTATTAACGGTTTTGGCGGATACGTCTTCAGTCACAAGACACCAACAGCCACAACAGTCGGAGTCATTGTCACAAACCGAGCACACACAACATCCACATCCGCGCCACAATCAACATCACAATCATCTGCATCATCATCATAATCACCAGCAACAGCAGCAGCATCACCAGCAACCGCAACGATCACATGCTACCAAACAGAGGCATCACATAACAACAGCCACGAATCCCAGGCAGCCGAGGAAATTAGAAACAAAATCTCTGACATCTCAAGTAGAACTGATCGATGTCAAGAACATACCAAAGAATACTAACGCTAACAACAACACCACAACGAAGCTGAGACGACTCCATGAAGACGACTTCTATAATAGAGCAGTGCAAAGACGTATGAATGCCCGCCGTAATGCCCGCGACGAATGGGCCTACAATACCTACAACATCCATACAAACACATTCAGTTCCTCGTTGCCCTCGAATCATGCCTCGGGCAAGGGCGACGATAACAGTGACGATGTCGAGTTTGTTAGTGCCACGGGCAATCGGATACAGCCCGACTGGTCGAGGCGTGGTGGTTATTTACCGCCCAGAAGAACGACGACCACAACGACGGTGGCACCACCAGCTTTAGTTCCAGCCCGGCGTGGTTATCCTTCAGGGCCTGTTACAGAATCACCGACGACGGAGGATCCATTGGAAACGAATACCATAAGCCGAAATCCGCCCGGAGGCGGTATGGATGCCAAAGATATGGAAAAGTGAGTAGATTTTTTTTTTCTGAAATTATTACGACTTATGAGTCGAATTATTTTGACTCAAGCCGACATATTTCGAATCATTCAATCATTCAATCGTTAAATTTGAATTTGGTTTGGTCTGCATAGGTCTAGTTTTAATTTTCGCCAGACTTTGGCTGGCATTGTCTGATGGTTACTAAGCACGACTATAATACAAGTTAAGCCAGGTTCAAATCCGTGGAAAATCATCAATAATTTTAGCGCGATGAATTTACCTTTTTTAAATGCCCGAAACTCTACCAGTAAGAGTTGTATCTGTAAGCCATGGGAATGCTTAAATCGGGTGATCAATCTAGAGGTATTTTCTTGAAAATAAAAAGAAAATACAAAAGTTCAAATCAAGTGTGGAAACTTCAGTATTGTTCATTCCAAAGGACATTTATGCCATTTATTTTTTGAATATAAATTCTTTTAAATGTTGGCCGCAACAACGCCTCAGGGTGTCAATTCTGAGGGCCCAATTTTGGAAGACTTGTTCCAAAATGGCGTAATGATGGCTTCCTAATACTGAATCTTAGCTGGTTTGTCAGCATAGAATTTGGACTTTACGTAGCCCAAAAAAAAGTCTAAAGGTGTGATATCAAACGATAGGCGGCCAACTTACCGGTCCAAAACGCAAAGTTAGCTGCTGTTCGAAATTACCTCTCACTAGATCCATTGTGTAAGCAACTGTATGACAAGTGACACCGTCCTGTTGAAACCAAATGTCGTCAAGATGACAGGATTTAATTTCAAGTAGCAGGAAGTCCAATATAAGGGCGCGATAGCGAGCCCCATTCACAGTTACGTTCCAATCATCATACGAGGGCTGCTATATATATTTCTGGACTAATAATGAAAATATGAATATTTATCATCAAAAATGGTTTTATTGTTTTTCAAAGTATTCTCCAGCATGATTTATACACTTTTGCATGCGCTCAAATCAATTGTCGAAGCACTTTATCCACTCCGATTGAAACAACTCCGAAACATGGTTTTTGGACGCTTCAACAGCATCTTCTGGCGATGAAAATCGTTGACCACGCATTTTTTTTTTGCTGTGCGGGAATAAAAATGCCAAGTCAGGGCTGTACGGCAGATGACCCATCAGTTCGACATTTTCGCCGGTCAAAAAAGGCCCTGGTTTGAGCCGATGTGTGAGAGCTCGCATTGTCATGGTGCACAATGATTCGTCTTCTCTTGTTCGTTTTTCGAATTTCTCCGAAGACTTAAGGCAAACAAATTGTGACCGGCATTGACCGTCCTATGTTGCTCAAGCGGAACAGTCGCCACATGACCAGTGTTGCCGAAGAAACAGGCGACCATTTGCTTCGAAGTGCTTCTTCCACGAAAAACTCTCATTGGATTTGGCTCGTCTTCGAAGACCCACACGGTCGATTGCTGTTTTGTTTCGGGCTCATACGCATAGATCCATTATTCGTCACCTGCGACGATCTTACGTCTTTTAAAGCACCGCGATCGTATTTTTTCCAAATTACCTTGCACCAATCGACACGAGCCTTTTTTGAGCGATTGTCAAATTGTGAGGGATCTAACGAGAACAAACCTTTTTTACGGCCAGGTGTTCATGCAACATCGAATGCATGCTGGTGGAAGAAATGCCCAAGGATGCCTCTATCTCACGGTATGTCACATGACGATCTTGCATTATCAGTTCACGCACGGCATCAATGTTCTCTGGCACAACGGCCGTTTTTGGACGATCTTGGAGCTATACGATGGTGCTTCATCGCCATACAAAGATTTAAGTTCATCGATGCACTCTTGTCGTGAAAATCCACAACGAAAGTTGTGAAAAGTGACCTTACGAAAATGTTCACGAGTTAATTCCATTTTTAGCCGAATTGATTTTTTTAAGTCACTTTAAACAACACAAATGATGGTCGTACGTACTACGTCAAAACGTTCTGAGTACGTTTATGCTAAAAAATGTCAAACTTTCCAATGGAAATGTCAGATGGCGCCAGACAACACTTAAAAAAAAACTTGTAAAACTTCTTATATTTACAAAAAAAAGTTGTAAGCCGTTTATTAAAAACATTTTTGTTATAAGGCGATGAAAAAATTCGCATATTTACAAGGTTACAAGTCGGCAATTTCGGTGAGGGCCACTTCACCATCATAAGCATTAGATCGGAGCATTATTGCATTTCATATAGAAACCAGATAAGTTAGAAAAGTGACGAATATTAATATGCCCTCGTATTTTCGTTATAAGGCAATGAAAAAATTCATATATTTAGAGAAATAGTTGTAAAATGTTTCAAATGCAGTTGGAAAGACGTTTGGTTAGAAGCCTGCAGTTTCGGGAGCGCCACTTCACCATCCGTAAGAGTTTGCCATAAAACCCACGATTTTTCAAACGCTTATTTAATGCTATATATAAGGTTCGAGCTGGCTAAATTAATATACATAAAATGTAGCATTAATTGACTGCAATCTCACATAGGACTGAAATTGAAATCCTGAATTTGTTCAACTCGCCATATTGAATTATAAAACTCAAACGTGGAAATTGCGAAATACTGTCATAAAAATTATGAAAAAGTGTCATAAAATATAAAGGAAAGAATTTCATGAAAAATAAATTACATTTCACAAAAAGTATGAAACTACTTCATAAAACGTATTAGACATAATCATAAAAAATTTAAATGAAATACTTAAAAAATAAAAAATAAAAATCATTCTTTAACATCACGGTTTTTTTATCATCAAGCCAATTTCGTAATTTTTATGATTTTTTTCATATTTTTTATGAAAATTTTCTTTGCTGAAAGTTGAAGGCAAATTTTACAATTTGTATGAAATATTTTGTGATATTCATGAAATAATTTCTTCAGTGTATAGTAAAGGTTCGAGCTGGCTAAATTTTTATACATACACGCAGAGAAAAAATATGGTTACACTATGGTCACCGCAACAATATTATATTCTCTACAATAATAGCATGTTCGTCGCAATCATAGTATTGTTTTTTGTGATTACATTCATGATTGCGATAATATTACTATTGTTGAAATGTAACAATAGTATTATTGCCAAATTTAGAAATGAAAATATGGTTGTAGCAACCATATAAACATGGTTGGTGCAACAAAAGTATTGGTGTTTAAAATTTACGTTAACAACAATATGATTACGGCAATCATACAGTATGGTTTCTACTATGAACATAACAAAACAGGGTTTATAGAGCATACAACATCCATTCACTGTATCGTGTGTATGTGTTTTTTATATATCAAAAAACATACGCACACTAAACACACAAAAAACATATACACGATACAGTGAATGGATGTTGTCCATTAAAAAAACAACAACAATCGGAAGGTAGTTCGAGGGATTTTTGTTGTGTTTACTTTGTTCTGATACCGACTGGGTCTCGTTTATTTAAAATCTGCCTGCACTGAAGTATATTGCCATTGATCATAGTTCAATCGCATTCGTTACTAGGGGTCTACGGATGGTGAAGTAGCATTCACCCCTGCTGGGAACTAAAAGTATTTTTGACTGCCGTTGGAATATATATTGTTGTTTCTTGAATGAAATGTTCAATAAAAACATGGCCTCAATTCTGGCTATTAACTTATTGTAATACAATTTAACATAACTTGCCTGATAAAAATCCTCAATAATTTTGGGGATCATAGTATGGTTGAGTGAATTATACTATAATTGTGAATATATGGTTATATGAGAAAAATGCTATGGTTGTGAGGATCATAATATGGTTGTCGAGATAATAGTATGGTTGAGTGTGAATCATACTATTGTACTATGGTTGTATGAGAAACATACTATAGTTGTGAGGATCATAATATGGTTGTGAATATAGTAGTATGGTTGAGTGTGAATCATACTATTGTTGTGAGGATCATAGTATGATTGTGGAGATCATAGTATGGTTAGGTGTGAATCATACTATGGTTGTGGGGATCATAGGTTGGTTATGTGTGAATCATACTATTATTGTGAGGATCATAATATTGTTGTGCCACAATCATATACCCAACAATAGTATGATCCTCCTCGAATCACCCCAACCATACTTTTTTCTGCGTGTAAAATCTAGCATTTATTAACAGCAATCTCACATAGGACCGAAATTAAAATCCAGAATATATGCAAATCGCCCTATTTAACAATAAAACCCAAACTAGAAATTTAAGTTTTTTTATTTTTTTAAACAAAAGAAATTCGTCACGTTTTTTTTAGAAAAAAAAACTGTCACATTTTTAAAACCCATTTGATCTGAAGAGCACGTTGTCTGCTGTTTGTTTCCTGGAAACATGTTCCATATTTGTCATCGGCAAAGTGTCATACAAAATTATGAAAAATCACATTCAATATGTTTTCAATACAAACATCGAGTGCACTGAGGAGACAAAAAAGACTAGATTTTTTTTCTTGCTGTTGTGAAATTTATTGTCTTTGTTCTTGTTAAAGACAAACAATTGATTTAAATAAATTGCAGTTGAATATGAGTTTCTAAAACATAAAATTGACATTTTATGTCACAAGTATTCAAATCGTAGCGATCGTTACATGCATGCAACTCAGTCGTTTAGAGCGTAGACAATCTTGACAAAGAACTTGCTTGAGTTCAGAAAAGCGAGAAAAAGTCACTATAAATAATTCTAATTAAGAAAAGGCGCCAAATGTGCTACAGAAAAGCAAACACATTCAAATGGGAATATATAATAAGGCTGTAAATATATCTCTAAATGTTTATAAAAGTCTACAAGCGATTATTAATTAAGCTTTTCTTGTTTTTATTTTTCATTGTGAACATATTTTGGAAACGGAATGATTATGTATTGCATTTTATGACCGAAGTTTTTATGGCCTCAAGATGTGAGAGAAAATCTCGCTCCATCACAGATGACTGTTGTAAAAAAGTAGTGTAATTAAAAATGTTTATCTGTTTGTCCGCCATTGGAGTCTGCTGTATGTAATTGTGAATTTTTGCATTTAGCCAACGATTTTAATATTGAGGCAGGTCAGCATAATGGCAAGATGGGATGCAATAAAAAATTGCATTTTAAATGAGTTTTCATAAAATTTTAACTACCACTTGTAATTGATAAGAAAGCAATACCCTCCGCTGAGGTTTATTAATTCTTAGTGGGAAAGTAAACTGATGACTCAGGGGCTATGGAATGTATTTTTCAAGACGTCACTATGTAGCATCAGCAACACACAGGCACTTGTGGCTACTTCTGACAAATTCGAATATTTTCCAAGAAAAAATTATGGCCAACAACACTTAAAAACGAGTTTTTAATTACGAAATAGAATAAACATAGAAAGAATACATGATATGGCATCACCAGTTGATAGGTCCGTACAGTTTTAAATGGATGTCAGTATTTTTGCAAACATTTTTTTTTTATCTTTCATGTCATACAGCGGTCCCTATTCGAGTTTACTTTAAAAAAAAGGTTTATTTTACTCACGGCGAAAAATCAGTTGGAAATTAATTTATACTACAAAAATTAGTTGGCTAAATAGAATTTCTGTTGCAATCACCAACATTCCATGGTATTGATGGTTATATGGTTTGAAATATCATAATATGGTAACTACGATAGTATTACGTTACGCACAGCCAAAACATCGGTTATACCAAACGAATCCAGTTAAACTATTGGTGGTTATGGCAACCATCCGATTATGAAGTACATGTTACTTTGGTACCTTCTTAGTAAGGACATAAATACTGTTACACACGTTTTATGCTGTAAAATAAAAAGTACTGAATGTTTTTGGACCAAATATTTTTTAATATATTTATTGATGTATATTGTATCCAAAAAGAATCTACTTTTTCGAAATGTCCGCCGTTTGACTTCACACACGCCTTAAGTAGCACTGGCCAATCGGCAATAGCTGCACGAACCTCGTCCATTGGAAAATTGGCCACAGCTCGAACCAGAACAGTCTTAAGAGATCCAATGTTGGGGTATCTTTTGTGACAAACCTTGTCCTTTAAAACCGTGCACAATTAGTAATCCGATGGGTTCAAATCTTGACTGTTTGAGGGCCATTTTCAGAGGAAATGAACGCTGGCAAATTGTTTCCAAGCCAGGGACTTTTTAGCCTTATGGGCCGGCCCACAACCCTGCTGGAAAGTCCATTTGGAACAGAGAATCGTTAAGAGGCTTCACAACAGCTTCCAAAGCGGTTTCTTGGTAAACTTTGGACGATGTTTTGACTCGCAGAAATGCAGGTTAGTGACGCCATCGTAGGAAACACCCCACCAAACCATGACTGAAGCTGGGTGATGACCCTTTTCCACCCTTGGGATCAGTTCAGATGCTTCCTTAGATGACCGCGCATACACTCTATCATTTTGCTTGTTAAATTTTTCCTGAAAGGTAAAAGTTTTTTCATCGGTGAACAAAATTTTTCTGCGCAAGTTATCAGCGTGCTTCACCAAAAGACTTTTGCATTTTTCAATCCTATTTTCTTTTTAAAGCTGCAGTCGATAAATGTCCGGTACATCGTTTGAAAGCCCCAAGTCCCAAGTCTTTTTTAATGATGCGACTCATGGACTTTTGCGTGATATTCATTTTACGGGCCATGATTTTCGGTTTTCGGAGCGGATTTCTGTAAATTCTTGATTTAACGGCTTTAATGACATGCGGTGTTCGAACAGAGCGTGGGTGGCCCGACCGGAGGCGATCTTTTACATCTCCAGTCTCCTCAAACAGTTTTATGCATCGGTAGACGAACATGCGGCTAATCCCTAGTGGCCGGAGCGTTTTGAAAATATCGCTTTTTTCCTTTCACACTTGAAAAGCTCGTATTACAGCGATACGGTTCTCATTATCTGACCACTCCATGATGAAAGTTGAAACAATTTTAAAATCCCGTTACAGACTAATGCTATTGAGGTTAGCTTTTAAAGCCCTTATGAGATTAACCGGTTATGTTCAGTTCTACTCTTGAAATGGGTGTGTTCAATGTTGTAACAGTATTTACGAGGGCGGTTCGGAAAGTTCTTAGCCTATCAATGAAAGAGAATAGTTAGTTTTTCAAAAATATTTTTATTTTTCAATATAATCTCCTGAAACTTCAATACACTTAGTCCAACGCTTATCTAGCAATTCTATCCCTTGATTAAAATAGTTTTCCTCAAGGTCTTCAAAATAGTGGTTTACAACTGTAATTGCATCTTCATTTGAGGTAAAACGCTTGCCAGCAAGGAATTTTTTTAGATTTGGGACAGGTATAAGTCACTGGGAGCTAAATCAGGAGAATAAGGTGGGTGGTCAAGCAACTCGTACTTTAATTCGTTGATTTTAGCCATTGTTAAAACACTCTTGTGCGCTGGTGCATTGTCTTGATGAAAAATTATTTTTTTGTGTTGTAAGCCAGGACGTTTTTCTCGAATTTGTACATTTAATTGATCTAAAAGGTTGCAATAGTACTCTGAATTTATTGTTTTACCCTTTTGCAGATAGTCAATCAATAAAATACCTTTGAAGTCCCAAAAAACCGTTGCCATAACCTTACAAGCCGATTGAATTGTTTTTGCCTTCTTTGGGACACTTTCTCCAGCTTCAGTCCATTGTTTGGATTGTTCTTTTGTCTCTGGAGTATAGTGGTGGATCCATGTCTCATCAACAGTTATGAAACGATGCTTAAAATCTTAAATTTTATTTCGCTGAAAACGATCCAAACAAGCTAGAGAAATGTTCATTCTTATGCGTTTTTGGTCGACTGTTAACAAGTCCGGCACCCATCTTGCAGAAAGCTTTTTCATCTGTAGTTCTTCATGCAAAATTAAATGGACTCGATCATTTGAGATGCCCATGATATTAGCTATTTCACGCACTTTTATTCGATCATTTAATACCATATCATGCACTTTGGCTACCATTTCTGTTGTTGTTGCTGTTTTTGGACGTCCACTACGTGGTTCATCTTCAATGCTTGTACGGCCACGTTTAAATTCAGCAACCCAATTTTTTACTGTTGCATATAAAGGAGCACTTTCACCAAGCACATTCACCATATCATTATGGATTTATTGTCCCGATAAACCTTTTTTATGTAAATATTTAAAGACACCACGCATTTCTAATTTTTCCATTGTAAAAAAATCGCGGATGCGTCTTTTGTGAACACCTGTTTCTATATGAAGGAGTTGCCAGATCGAAAATTTAACATGTGTTCATAGCAGAGATGGAAGTTTCCAAAACACCTAACTTTTGTCTGTTTATACTGCGCTTTTTGTGCTAGGCTAAGAAGTTTCCGAACCGCCCTCGTATGTCCCTACAAAGTACATAAGATGGACCTTTGGAATTATAATTTATGTTTTACATCGATTCCCAAATTGTTCACCATTCTGTTATATTTGGTCATTTATTTAAACAAAAGTATAAAAACGAGAATGTTATTAAGGATAAAAAAAGTTATAGAAATGTTTTAAAACTGATCCAGCTCACAAATGCTGGCTGTAAAAGAGCCAAGCTAACTTAGAAATCACTTTAAAACATTTTAATATTAAATTCTAGAAGGGGGACGTTTACAACCATTTTTTGCTCCACGCATGCCGAGCCAGACTTCTATAAAGAAGTCGAACTGTGAATAAAGTTTTGCTTCCCATTAAAAGTCTTACAACCAAGCTTATGTACGAGTAAAAAAGTTTTACAAAACCCATGAACCCATAAAGTGTAATGAATAAATTGTCGTATAGTACTCGAATCAAACTGAAAATATTTACAAGTTTAATTAAAATTTATGATACGGCATCAGTAAATGTTTAATCTTCCGTACAATATTAACATCGCATGGTTCAGTAGACAAGCAACGAATGAAATCAAACAAATTGCAATTTTATTATGGAGACGAACGACACAACGACAACGATTACCAAGTCACAGGGAGTGCAACAAACTCAAAATATACAACGTCTTAAGTTAATTTTGTATTTATTAAAATACAAAAGAAATGTATGGAAAATGACTACGAAAAATTCTTAAAACAATATTGATTATTTCTTTGTTTATACGAGTTAAGAGAATGAATATTTCAAAAAAATATATATAAATAATTGCTGTCACAATTCAATGAAAATAAACGCATTTCCCGACCTTTGGGGTGGCCATCTGATGTCTGACTTTTACATGTGCTTCGGCACAAGCTACACATTTAATAAACAAAAACTCAATTTTCTTTGTTTGGCTTATAACTCATGACACTTCCACTCCAGCTTTTGTTTATTTACACAGAAAAAAATTATTAAATTTTACTTTCAGTTGTTGAAAACGTAGCCGTTTTCCTGTTATGTAAACCAACAAAGTTAACCTTCAACACTTCAATACGCTTTTGTTCTTTGAAAATTGATTCTCTTCGGTCTGGCCGAAATATATTTATGGCGCAATGTGAAAGGAAGTGGGTGTTTATAATTGCAATTAATATTGAATTTTGTTCTTTATTCTTTATTCTTTTTTCATTTTGGTTTTGTTTTTTTTGATTTTGCAATGCCTTAACTTGAACCTTCTGAAAGGGACACACCTCTCGATTAAACCGTACACAATAAGCCTAATAAATTGTAGGCCAAAAACACGAAACGAAAAAAGCGAAGCAAACAGATAATGAAATAAATGTCTTAAGGAGTGAATGAATGACCGCTTGTAGATACCTATTTTTTTGGTCTTATAGTTAAGAGAAATATAATTTTTCCAACACAAAAATGAACAAAAAATAACTAAAGGCTTGAGCATTTTGCAGGAGTTATATATTGAAGCTATTTAAAACTTGTAGGGAAACCCAAAAAGTTCCATGGGTCATAGAATAGTCTACACAATTATTTAACAATGTCTATAGAATATGTCAGAACCAACAGCCATTTCAAGCGTTGCCGTTGAGAAATTTAAAATGGAGTCCCAAAAATTGTCAACTTTGTAAGAAAGAGTTAAATAAGTCACTTAAAAAAGTTAAAATTTCTTTTGTATCTTTTTTTAAAAAAACAAAGTTTGGTTGGTAATGGAACATTCTTCGCTATCGCGAGATAATATCGGAATTCTTGTATCCAGAAATTGTGAATATAGGCCTGGACGATATGCGGCTCAACCAGGATTGTGGCACTTGCCACACAGCCAACGAAACAATGGCTCTTTTGCGCGAGAATTTTAATGGCCGTGTTTTCTCGAGTCGTGGTGATGTTAATTGGCCACCACGACCATGTGATACGACACCGGGATTTCTTTCTTTGGGGATATTTAAAAGAAAAAGTGTACGTCAATACACCAAGAACAATTCAAGAGCTAAAGGATGAGATCACTCGGCACAATAACGACATTAAACCATCGTTATGTCTAAGAGCCATTGAAAATATGGACCATGCACGCAGAGAAAAACATGGTTAATACATGGTCACGGCAATAATAATATGTTCTCCACAACAACAGTATGTTCGTCGCAACCATAGCATTATTTACTGAATTTATTTTTGACAATTGTGTAATTGCTGCAATATTAATATTGTTGAAATGTAACAATAGTATTATTGCCAAATTTAAAAATGAAAATATGGTTATAGCAACAATATAAATATGGTAAAGGCGACAAAAGTATTGTGTTTTGCGTTTTATGTTACCAATGATATGATTACGGAAATCATACTGTATGATTGTAATTTTTCTTCATTTGAATATGCTTTTTAGAACAAATGTTATTGGTAAGGATCTAATGCAAAAATAGTATTTTTTTTAAAGAAATTAAAATTTTTTTAAACAAGCTGCTTTGGCTTTGTTTATCTGAAATATTTAAAAAAAAAACGCTTACGTTTATTTAAACTAATTTTTTCTACTGTGAAATCAATCGCTCCTATTATTTTGAATTAAATGTATTTTTGAATAATTTTCATAATTCAAATCTATTGTTGACAACTTAAACCAATTCTAATAAATTATGTTGGGGATCATAGTATAATTGTGTGTGATCATACTATGGTTGTAGGGATTATAACATGGTTGCGTGTGAATCATACTATGGTTGTGAGGACCATACTATGGTTGTATATGAAACATACTATGGTTGTGAGGATCATACTATGGTTGTGGAGATCATAGTATGGTTGAGTGTGAATCATACTATGGTTGTTGGGATCATAGTATGGTTGTGTGAATCATACTATAGTAGTGAGGATCATAGTATGGTTGTATTTGAATCATACTATTGTTGTGAGGACCATAATATTGTTGTAGCACAACCATATACCCAACAATAGTATTATCCTCTTTGAATATTGTCAGCACAACCATAATTTTTTTCTGCGTGTGGGATAGAGGTATGCCACCGAAGCCGCGGCGAGCAAAATTTTGTCATGCGGCTAATCCCTAGTGGGATTATCATAATACAAAATATTAAGATAATTCTCTGATAACATATCGTTTAACTTACAATTAACATCGTGCGTTTCAATTGGACCAGGGTTTATAAACCCTTAATAACCCTTAGAACTAAACATACCCCGTTAATGCCATATGGGTAACCTCAATAGCGTTAGTCTGTAACGGGATTTTAAAATTGTTTAAACTTTTATCATGGAGTGGTCAGATAATGAGAACCGTATCGCTGTAATAGCGCTTTTCAAGTGTGAAATGAAAAAAACGATATTTTCAAAACGCTCCGACCACTAAGGAATAACCCCATGTTCGTCTACAGATGCATAAAACTGTTTGAAGAGATTGGAGATGTAAAAGACCGCATGTCATCAAAGCCGTTAAATCAAGAATTCACAGAAATCAGCTCCGAAAACAGAAAATCATGGCCCGTGAGATGAATATCACGCAAAAGTCCAAGAGTCGAATCATTAAAAAAGACTTGGGACTTGGGGATTTCAAACGATGTACCGGACATTTTTTGACTGCAGCTTTAAAAAAAAATAGGATTGAAAAAGGCAAACATCTTTTGGTGAAGCACGCTGATAACTTGCACAGAAAAATTTTGTTCACCGATGAAAAAAATGTTACCGTTCAGGAAATATTGAACAAGCAAAATGATAGAGTGTATGCGCGGTCATCTAAGGATGCATCTGAACTGATCCCAAGGGTGGAAAATGGTCATCACCCAGATTCAGTCATGGTTTGGTGAGGTGTCTCTTGCGAACAAGGAGTCAAAACATCGGCCAAAGTTTACCAAGAAACCGTTTTGAAAGATGTTGTGAAGCCTCTTAACAATTCCCTGTTCCAAAACCAGCCATGGACTCTCCAGCAGGATTCTGCGCCGGCCCATAAGGCTAAAACGTCCCAGGCCTGGCATCGAAACAATTTGCCAGCTTTCATTTTCTCTGAAGAATGGCCCTCAGGCAGTCCAGATTTGAACCCATTGGATTATAAATTGTGGACGGTTTTAGAGGACAAGGTTTGTCACAAAAGATACCCCAACATTGGCTCTCTTAAGACTGCTTTGGTTCAAGCTGTGGCAAATTTTCCAATGGACGAGGTTCGTGCAGCTATTGAAGATTGGCCAGTGCGACTTAAGGCGTGTGTAAAGGCAAAAGGCGGACAGGACATTTAGAATAAGTAGATTGTTTTTGGATACAATATACATCAATAAATATATTAAAAAATATTTGGTCCAAAAACATTCAGTACTTTTTATTTTACAGCATAAAACGTGTGTAACAGTATTTATGTCCCTACTAAGTATTAAATTATATAAAAATGAGAAAATTTTCTTTCTTAGTACGAAAATTTGTTGCTCATGACAATAGATAAATTTTGAAGAAAAACAGCAAAAAAAACTCAACTTCAAACACGTTCTTCAAAACTATGGGGTGATCAATCTAGAGGTATTTTTTCAAAATAAAAAAATACAAAAATTCAAATCAAGTGTGGAATCTTTATTATTCATTCGATAGGACATTCTATGTCATTTATTTTTTTAATATAATTTCCTTCAAATGTTGCCCGGAACTACGCTTTAGGGCGTCGATTCTGAGCGTCCAATTTTGGATGACTCGTTCTAGCATTTCAACCAGTATGTCTTTAATGACACGGCTTCCAGAACCTGAATCGAAGCTAGTTTGTCAGCAAAGACTTTGGACTTTACATAGCCTCAAAAAAATATCTAAAGGCGTAATATCACATGATCTAGTCGGCCAACTCACCGGTCCAAATCGTGAAATTATTTGCTCTTCAAAATAACCTCTCAATAGATCCATTGTTTGGGCAGCTCAGTGGCAGTGAAACTATCCTTTTGAAACCACACTTGATTTGAATTTTTGTATTTTGTTCAAAAAATACCTCTAGATTAATCACCCAATATCTTGTTAACGCATAAGTGGAGCCATTCTGGCAATTTTTTCGGACATTTTGGCTTGCAGAAAACGCCGTTGAAAGGTTTGTGGACTTATTGCATTACCAATCGCAGCTGAAAAAGCTTTGGAAGCCTTGAACGGGTCTTTTTTTAGCCATTCCAACACAACATCTGTCAGTTTCTGGACTTGTTTTATGTGGTCTAACGTGGGTTTCTAAAGTCTGCTTTTTAGATAAGGCATTTTGGACAAAATGTCAAGATCTTCCTAAGCTTTTTGCTAATTCGCGCAATAACTTTTAACGATTTCTAAAGGTTTGAACATTTTTTCTTTCTTCTTAGGAAAAATGCTTGTTTTCCCCATTTTCTTAAAAAAATAGACTAGTTTTTATATAATTTTTCTTTAGAATAAAATAATTCCTACAATTTTAAGTTAGTCCAAATTAAGAAAACGCTAGATTGCAATATTATGTATAACATTTACAAATAATTTTGGTTTATCTTTTATTGTGATCAACAAGATTGGGTGGTATAACTAATTTTTTTTTTATTTTATTCTGGTTCGAGATTTTTTTGTTTCTTTCTCAGAATCAACTAAAACATTGGTGAAATGTATTGGCTATGGTTGGAAATGAGATTGCGCTATGAAGATTACTCTACGCACAGTTCGAAGATTATACGCAAAGGGTGATTCTCAGTAATTCAAATGAGGATCCCGTATAAGTCATTTGATTTGTAGCCGAAGTAATCGTTGCCAAACCATAGCCAATACATTGCACCAAATTTTAAGTTGATTCTGAAAAAAACAGAAAATCTAGGACCAGAACAAAAACTGTTCAAGTTATAATATGAAAAAGGACCAAATTTATGTGCGAAACAATTTGAATTGCCACATTTGACTTTTTTAATAGCATTGCCAGATCGAAATGTTTGGAAAAAAATATACTGTCGAGATTTTAAGAGGGGAAGCCCCACATTAACGCTATATATATTTCTGGCCTAATAATGAAAATGCGAATATTTATTATCAAAATGGTTTTATTGTCTTTCAACGTATTCTCCAGAATGATTTATACACTTTTGCATGCGCTCAAACCAATTGTCGAAACACTTTTTCCACTCCGATTGAGACACCTCCAGAACATGGTTTTTGAACGCATTTTTTGCGCGGGAATAAAAAGAAGTCATTGAGTGCCAAGTCAGGGCTTTACGGCGGATGACCCATCAGGTCGACGTTTTGGCCGGTCAAAAAGGCGCTGGTTTGAGCCGATGTGTGAAAGCTCGCATTGTCATGGTTCATAATAATTCGTCTTCTCTTGTTCAACTTTCGAATTTCTCCGAAGACTTCAGGCAAACAAATAGTGGTGTACCACTCAGAATTGACCACGAACAACCTTCGTTGGATTTGGCTCGTCTTCGAAGACCCACACGGTCGATTGCTGTGTTGTTTCGGGCTCATACGCATAGATCTATGATTCGTCACCTGTGACGATCTTACAAACGTCTTTTGAAGCACCGCGATCGTATTTTTTCAAAATTTCTTTGCACCAATCGACACGAGCCTTTATTTTTGAGCGATTGTCAAATTGTGCGGGATCCAACGAGAACAAACCTTTTTTACGGTGGTCATGCAATATCGAATGTATACTCATGGAAGAAATGCCTCTATCTCACGGTATGTCACATGACGATCTTGCATTATCAGTTCACTCACGTCATCAATGTTCTCTGGCACAACGGCCGTTTTTGAGCGAGCCCCGGCCACGATTGAATTCATTTTCACAGTGCTATAGGATGATGCTTCATCGCCATACAACGATATAAGTTCATCGATGCACTCTTGTAATAAACCACGTCGAAAGTTATGAAAAATGATCGCACGAAAATGGTCATGAGTTAATTCCATTTTTTGCCAAGTTGATTTTTTCAAGTCACTGTAAACAACACAAATGATGGTCGTACGTCAAAACGTTCTGAATACGTTTATGCTAAAAAAATGTCAAACTTTCCAATGGAAATGTCAGATGGCGCCAGGCAACACTTAGTGTTGCCTAGGCCAGAAATATATAGCAACCTTCGTAACAACACTTTAATGTACTTATAAACCAATAAGGTATACCTACTATTATGATCAGCTGTTTATAAATCTCTTTCAAAATTCTGAATTGCAGCAATAGCATGTACGAGTATTTTAATTTTTTTCAAAAAAATATAGGCTTGTCTGGTTATGATGAATTCCGTGACACATGTTAGACTCATAATTAACGAAAAAAACAAACAGTTTTGCGCTGGGTTCCCTGCTGCATTCGCACATCAATCACCGAAATGTTGCAGCAACACCGCAATCGAACAACACGTGCAATATTGCAATTGCACATGGCAAAAATTGGCAAACAGAAAAAATTGATTTTCGAATTATTTTTAATTGAAAATAAATGAGAGGCAAAATAGAAAAACACATTTTTCAATTATGCATATTTTGTAGATGCTGTTTTCTGTTTCGTTTTTGTTTGTGCAGCTCGGGTAACGATTTATGACGAAACATAGCGCAGCGTATGTAAATAAGCGCCATAACGGCATGTACGCGTTGTTTGTTGCTGCTGCTTAAGCAACTCTCAAGTCGCCTAGCAACAGCAGCAACGGCCACAACCTTATTTTTGTTTTGTTTAGAGAGGGCATATTTTCCGCGGCTTATTGTGGATTTCAAACTTTTCCGAAAAAATAGTTTTCCTTACGTTGAAAAGTCGTTTCTCGTCTGAACACCCAAAGAGTTGATGAAATGTTGAAGTGTATGAGAAGTGTTTAGAAGTTGCTGCTGATGCTGCCGGCTGTCGGGAGGTGTCAGTGGGCTGTGTGAATGATAACCTAAACCACAACAGCATCTACAACTCCGGCAGCTACTTCAGTGCCTACTTCAGTGCACTTAACGCAGCAGGTTATTTTCAAAAAGTAGTCGTACGAGCTAAAGCAGCACCGAACGCCTCCATACTATTGAAGCAGACGGACAAAATCAACTTCAAAAAAGTTCGCACGCAATCAATTATCGTTTAATTGTTTATGGGCAGGGATTTGATGTGATGTGAAGTGGAAAGCGGGAAAAGACGTTTAACACCTGGAAGAAAATTCGAACTAAAAACACACCGCCTCACCTGTCAATGATGTTAATGTTAAGGTGCATACGGCAATCTCCAGGTAAACACAGTCGTGTGGACCATAAAGAGGTGAAAAATGTTCCATATCATAATGATCTTGCAAGTTGCAACATTGTAAGAATTTAAATCGTTAAAACTCAATTTCAATTTAATATTCTTACATCCAGCCATGCGTGAAAATCAAGTTTGATTGGTTTCCTTTATGGCGGCGCAAAGTATGGGGGCAAGATGGCCTTAAATCAAAAAACTCGATATAAACAATTTAAAAACCATTTATTTCTTGTGGAAATAAAAATCTGAAAACCTCGGCAGGAAACTTTTGAAGTAGCAGATTGCACAGATATGGGTAGTGGCGTATTAACTTTTTTACTTTAGTCCAAATATTGTAAAATGATATTTGGCGTATAAACCCTACATCATAGGATAAAGGGTACATTCATTTTGTCATTCCCTTTGCAACACCTCGAAAAAGTGGTCGAAGACCCCATAATGCATACATATATATTCTGAATTGTCGTAAAATTCTAAGATGATCTAGCCATGTCTGTCTGTCAGTAGAAAGCAAACTTTAGGTCTAAGCATGGTTCCCGAAATTTTGCAGAAATATGTGTTGATGAACTGAAATAGTTCGTATTAAAAATGGGCTACATCGGTCGAGAGGTTAAAACTTTCCCCTCACAATGTCTTGGTCAACGTCTGGAAAAATAACAACCCTGAACTTAAAAACACTATATATCATGAACTATTCGATATGTAACTATGATATAGATTAAAACGCATCCTAGATGAAAAGTGGGCGGTGCCCCGCCCTTTTTTAAAAAATCGCAATTATGGCCAATGTAATGGGCCGATCGTTATAATTTTCAAAAGAATAAAATCGATGACTAGCAAATTATTGTTTACTATGTTATGGTGAAACTGAACAAGGGGCGTGGCACATCCCACACAATCCTGAACTAAAAAAGAAAATATCTCATTTACGAATAATGTAGCTATTTGGAACATATTATATTCGCATTGATTAAAACACATCCTGGAGGAAAAGTTGGCGGTGCCACGTCTCCTTTAAAAATCGCATTTATGGTCAAACTAAAGGACCAATTGTTATAAAGTTTGAACAGGCTGTTTCAATGACTAGGCTCATATTTTGAACTATATAGATATACTTATACACACATAGCTACAACTTTGCCTCAGAAAGTAAATCAAAATTCCCAACGGTTTGCAAGATATGAGCCCGAGAAAATGATCACTTTTTTGCAAAAAATGACACCGAGCCACAAATCTCTGGGGCCCATAAAAAAAGTGCATGACTTTGAGCAAAACTGGGAGACACGGGTCTTTTTGTTTTGATCTTTTATCACGTAGTGGTGTCCATATATAGTTATATTTTTCGTGTTGCACTGTGATATGATATGAAAAAAATGGGCGGTGCCAAGCCCTCTTTAAGAAAATTCATCTAGGGTCAAAGTAATGGACCGATTGTTATACAATTTTAACGGAATCAAATCAATGATTGCCATATTATTATAGGCTATGTCGTGATAAAATTAGACGAAGGGGAGTGAACCGGTCCATACAAGTCTGAACTTTAAAAGGCTAAATTTCGTGAGCTAATACCAGTTCAATAGAAAAGGTAAAATTTAGTTTTTCTCAAAAAAAAGTATTTATTTATTCACTGATTTCTATTTTGTACCCTTCCATGTATGTATTACCCTCAAATATAATACACTTGTGCCAACTTTTTTCCAATCCTCGAAGCAGTCCTGATGTGCAATTTTCGGATATGGACTTGAGCTCTCTCAGCGGTTCGGTTTTTATCTTCTAAATCACAACAACTACGCCTCAGGGTTTCCATTCTGAGGGTCCAATTTTAGATGACTCGAGCATTTCGATCGGTATGGCTTTAATGACACGCGTAATGTTGGCTTCCAAAGCCTGAATCGCAGCTGGTTTGTCAGCATAGACTTTGGACATTACGTAACCCCAAAGAAAAATGTCTAAAGGTGTGATATCACTCGATCTAGACGGACAATTCATCTGTCCAAAACGTAAAACTAGCTGCTTTTCGAAATGACTTCTCAATAGATCCATTGTTTGAGCAGCTGTATGGAAAGTGGCACCGTCCTGTGGAAACCAAATGTCGTCAAGATTACGGCCATCAATTTCAGGAAGCAAAAAGTCCAATATCATGGCGCTATAGCGAGCGCCATTCACAATTACGTGCCGGCCTTCATCATTTTTGAAAAAATATGGACCAGCCTGAAAATCGCACCAAACCGTGGTCTTCTCTGGGTATAATGCCACCTCTTGAACCGCTTCTTGTTGCTCTTCAGCCCAAATGCGGCAATTTTGTTTATTGACTTTGCCGTTGAGCCAGAAATGAACCTCATCACTGAACAAAATTTAGGTCGAAAACAGCGGATCTTCCTGTTTCTCACCGAACGTTCATTTCCGTAATACAGTTGCCAACATTAGTTATTTTCAAAAAATAAATGCCAAAAAAAGTCCTTTCAAATTACCAATAAAGATTCGACACTTGATTTGAATTTGTCTATTTTTTTGTTCTGAAAAAAATACCTCTAGATCACCCTATACTTCAGTACTATATATGGCAATATGGTTGATGCGACAAAAGTATTGTTTTGTCGGATTTTATTTTAACAATTATATGATTACGACAATTATACCGTATGATTGTAATTTTCATACATTTAAATATGATTTTTAGAACAATGTTATTGTTTCTACTTAATACTATCACTTTTTATATGCAAATAACATTTTTTCCAAAACAAACTTTTTTATTAAGGCTCTGACACACTGCAGCTTTTTTCTTACGCTGAGTAATTTTCAACTTCCGGCAGTTTTGTTTTTTGAAGGTTTATTTTTATTTCAATTTAGATGTTGCTCTCCGAATATTGTCACCCAACCATACTGTTTTCCTTTGTGCACGAGGTGCATAAAAAGAACTTGCGTGTTTTAAGACTTTATGTGATTTTTAGGTGTCAAAATCCAATCGCTTTCTTTGGAAGTAAAGAAGGGTGGGCCATTTAAATTTTTAAATTTGATTTAGCTGTAAATGATAATGTTTTTCAAATTTCTGGTTTTATTAAAAAGGTAAAACTTTGTCATTTAGTAATGGAACACAATATAACTCATATGACTACCACAACTGGCTCGGCCAAACCTCATCCGATCAACCCAATTTTTCAGAACATTTTCGATTGATTCGGATCGAATCTCTTTGTTGGTAACTTCGATTTCATGTTTTAACGCTTCAATTGTCACTGGGTGCTTTGCGTGACAATTTTTTATTAGCGCCCCGAACGTTTAGGACAGTTAACGAATTATTTAGTAAGACAAAATCGAAGGTGGGCAGTGAAGAAAAGTCCAATTTAGTATATAAGATTAAATGTGATGATGACAAGTCCAACGTATGCCAAAAGGTATATGTTGGCACTACTGGGACAAAACTAAACACTAGACTTTCTTCTCACAAATCTGACCTAAAAACTGTTGATAGACCAATTGAGCAGAAGACTGCCCTTGCGAACCACTGTACTTTGACTGGACACAAGCCAAACTTTAACGACGTAGAAATTTTAGCACAAGAGAGGAATTATAAGAGAAGATACACTTTGGAGATGCTTTACATCAACGACGTTCCGACATCTAAGAAAATGAACTTTAATACTGACACGGATAGATGTGCACATACATACAGACATATTGCTTATAAGTACCAACGGAAAGACATACATTAGTTGAATATTAGAAGTACAAGGGCGGTTCGGAAAGTTCTTAGCCTATCAATGAAAATCAAAAATATTTTTATTTTTCAATATAATCTCCTGAAACTTTAATACACATAGTCCAACGCTTATCTAGCAATTCTATCCCTTGATTAAAATAGTTTTCCTCAAGGTCTTCAAAATAGTGGTTTACATCTGTAATTGCATCTTCATTTGAGGTCAAACGCTTGCCAGCAAGGATTTTTTTACATTTGGGAACAGGTAAAAGTCACTGGGAGCTAAATCAGGAGAATAAGGTGGGTGGTCAAGTAACTCGTACTTTAATTCGTTGATTTTAGCCATTGTTAAAACACTCTTGTGCGCTGGTGCGTTGTCTTGATGAAAAATAATTTTTTTTGTGTTGTAAGCCAGGACGTTTTTCTCAAATTTGTACATTAAATTGATCTAAAAGGTTGCAATAGTACTCTGAATTTATTGTTTTACCCTTTTGCAGATAGTCAATCAATAAAATACCTTTGAAGTCCCAAAAAACCGTTGCCATAACCTTACAAGCCGATTGAATTGTTTTTGCCTTCTTTGGGACACTTCCTCCAGCTTCAGTCCATTGTTTGGATTGTTCTTTTGTCTCTGGAGTATAGTGGTGGATCCATGTCTCATCAACAGTTATGAAACGACGCTTAAAATCCATTTTATTTCGCTGAAAACGATCCAAACAAGCTTGAGAAATGTTCATTCTTATGGGTTTTTGGTCGACTGTTAACAAGTGCGGCACCCATCTTGCAGAAAGCTTTTTCATCTGTAGTTCTTCATGCAAAATTAAATGGACTCGATCATTTGAGATGCCCATGATATTAGCTATTTCACGCACTTTTATTCGTCGATCATTTAATACCATATCATGCACTTTGTGGACGTCCACTACGTGGATCATCTTCAATGCTTGTACGACCACGTTTAAATTCAGCAACCCAATTTTTTACTGTTGCATATGAAGGAGCACTTTCACCTAACACATTCACCATATCATTATAAATTTCTTGTCCCGATAAACCTTTTTTATGTAAATATTTAATGACACCACGCATTTCTAATTTTTCCATTGTAAAAAAATCGCGGATGCGTCTTTTGTGAACACCTGTTTCTATATGAAGGAGTTGCCAGATCGAAACAAAATTTAACATGTGTTCATAGCAGAGACGGAAGTTTCCAAAACACTTAACTTTTTTCTGTTTATACCGCGCTTTTTGTGCTAGGCTAAGAAGTTTCCGAACCGCCCTCGTACAACAGGAGAAAAGTAAAACAATTATTTCAATGTAATTATTAACAAAAATTATGTTATTCGTGATAGAAAATCGTGTATTGTTGTAATTTTATGTTCTCGGTTTTGTTTTAGTGATTACCCCTGATGAGGAACGACGAAGTCAGTTCGAAATATGGGGTTATTTAAAATTAAATAAATTATAAAAATACCAACATCTGTTTTTTGATTATGGCCTCAAGCCTAACAATAACTGAAAAATAAAAAAATAAAGTAACATTTATCCTTAATGGATCCTTAATGGGCTCAAATCACAGTTCTGCGCCGGCCAATTGACATCACAATTTTGGCTGATTATACGATTTTCAAAAACAGTGCGTAAAATATCACCGTTGGCGGTAACGGCGGATCCTTGCTCATTTATGAAAAATAGCCTAATGATGGCACCAGCCCAAAATCCACACCAAACAGTGACTCGTTGTGGATACTTCATCTCCTGCCAGACAATCTTATGCATACTCGGCGATGAGAAAACGCATCGGAAAAAACTTGTCAGACCTATTTTTATAGCCGATTCAAATTTAAAATTTTAAATGGCCCACCCTTTAGTTAAAAAGCAATGCCTTGGGAAGTACTTACATTTTTTCGTTGGCTGGATTGTAAAATATTAAGAAACAGCCATTTTATTTATTTATTTGCACAAAGTTCCTGCAGTTAAAATTCCAATCGGGAAAAGTAAATCCAACCACCTACAAGTCTAAATTATCAGTAATACTTGAGACTTCCATAAATTATTCGTAAGTGATGTCAGTAGTGGGAGATGTATAATCCAACCACCTACAAATCTAAATTATCGGTAATACTAAAGACTTCCATAAATTATTCGTAAGTGATGTCAATAGTGGGAGATGCATTTGCAAACCCCTAACAACATTTCCCATTAATAATTTAGTACAGCGTACAAGGCGTAGGCATATCACTTATCTTTTTTTTTATAGATTTATTACCAAGCATCGCTTAGGTTTAATTACACTTCTTTTTATCGCGAATAAATCATAATCGGGTATCAACTTGTTGGGGCTTCTCGTTGGCTTGATAACAATTAAATTGCACTTAACTAAATACGCCAAGACAGCATGCAGCAGGCAACTAAGGAAAAACTCGTTTCAGTTGGAAAATAGAAAAACAAAACACCCCCCAACAAATGCGTTTAACACTTACTGGCTGGCTGGCAGCTGCTGCTGATTCTACCGCCTAATGGGGTGTCTTAAATTCAACACCAAATTGTTCGTAAACATGCAACAAAATATGAAAATTAACACGATTTACTGCCACTCACTTAGTGAGATACCAATGGAGAGCAGCCAAACACGGTGCTGGTTAACGATCCCAGCCACGTCCCCTCCTCATCAGTATGCAAATCAATAAATGCAAGCAATCAGGCAACCACACACAACCCACTGTGATTAAACACATCACATCAACGGCAACGGTATTGGACGACTTGGTCGTGTGCTGTCGTGGCTCTACTATTGGCGCCTTGCAACACGGTTCTGTGTGGCTGTTTTGAAATGGGAAGCATTTAGCATTGAAAATTAATTGATTTATCGGTGTTTATCTACCCGGTGTATGTGCAAGAGTGCAACACAGAAATCTTGTTAAATGTATCTTTCACATCGACATCCATCACAGCAATCAATAGTCGTCGCATGTAGTGGCAGTTACGTCGGTATAGCCTTCAGGAGTAGGCTACAAGTAGCGTGTTGTAAGTAGAGCAACAACAACAAAAACCGTTGCATGATGGTTTGGTAAAGAAATAGCAGAAATTCCGAATTATTTCAACTAAGTGATAAATGGACGACGGAGTGGCTTGGGTGGACAATTTTTTTCGAATAAAAATATGTACAAAAAGCTAAAGTGCGGCGTGGCCGACTTTTTTTTGCCCTGCACTTCTGGATGTTGAGAATAACCAACTCAAAAATGTTTTTTTGGACTCCTTGCCCAAGCTCTACATTTACTCGGATTTAAAAACTAATGGCATATTTAAATTGTTAAGATAGTCAAATCGATTAAGCTTATATGTGGGCGGTTACGTCCTTTTTTGCGGTAAATGTTGATATGGCTTCAAGAGCTAAAACAAGTAAAAAAGTTTCAGTCGGTTGATTCGGCATACATAAATCCTCACTTACAAATTAATTTTAAATTTTCCGTCGTTGCCTAAAGCGTACCGATTTTATTGCAATCTCGTAAAGGGACGTCTCAGTATAAGGTACTAAAATGGGGCGTGGCATCCACTTTTTTACTCATGCGCATATAAACATGAAAAAAGTACATTGTTGGAAACAAAATTCAAGAAAAGTTCATGCATTACATTGCCAAAGGCGTACCGATCTGATTGCGATCTGCTAAAGGGGCGTTTGTGTTTAAGGTACTATAATGGGACTTGTTTCTTATGTGCTTACAAAGATAAAAAGTATATTCTAGGAAACAAAATACAAGAGAAATTCATGCTTTAGAAAAAAAGTTCTGTCGGTTTCAATCCGCGCTCGAATAGTTCGTATGGGAGGTTTCAAAAGGGGCGTGGCTAGAAATTAAATTTTTCGTCAACTAGTGTAATTGTAAAACGGTTTTCCTATTACTATTTTTCAGCAGAATCGCATGAACAGTATTAAAACTTTTATGCGAATACCAAAAGTGGGCGCAATGGAGAACTTGCACTGAAGGTACCAGAAGGGGATTGGCATCCACTTCTTTGTCGTCGCATATAAAGCCGTAAAAAAATAATATGAAGTTTGCCATTTTAGACGATTTTGATGCACTAGGAGTCAAGTTAGATGATTTCTAATCTGCCCTGAAACGGGGTCATTTGTGTGGAAGGTACCACAAGGGGCGTAGCTTGGAATCCAA
Source organism: Hydrotaea diabolus (assembly GCA_963513945.1). Classification (NCBI taxonomy): domain Eukaryota; kingdom Metazoa; phylum Arthropoda; class Insecta; order Diptera; family Muscidae; genus Hydrotaea; species Hydrotaea diabolus. The sequence continues at coordinate 127,693,744 of OY740719.1, forward strand.
GTATTTCTTAGCAAGTTAAATGTTATTCTGTTTTTAAGTATTTATTTTGAGTCAGACCGTATGAATAATTCAAGGAATTATATGAATACAAAAGTGGGCTTAATGGTGCATTTGCATGGGAGGTACCAGAATAGTACGTGACAACCCCTTTTTTATATGCAAATAGAAAGCCCTTGGGAAAATATTATGGAGTTCGCAGATTAAGCAAATTTGATACTCTGGATGACAAGTTATGTGATTTCTAATCTGCACTGAAACAGTGTCGTTTGTGTGGAAGGTACCTCTGTTCTTAAATATTAATTTTGGGTTAGATCTTATGAATAACATCAAAAATATTTGAAGAATACAAAAAGTTTAATGGTACGTATACCCCATTTTAAATCCCATAGGCAGGTTTGGAGCAACTTTACGATACGCACGATTTAAAATCGAGAGTTATCGTGCGAACCAGCCGCACAGACGGACATGGGTCAAATGACTTAAAAGTCATGAAACGAATTTTGTTCAAACACATGTAGCGTCTAAAATGCTTTTTCGATGTGTAGCTAATAATATGTATCCCCTTACTCAGCAGGGTGAGGGTATGGACATAAAATCGGAAGAAAATATGTGAATGGGAGCTCTCCTTAATCTGAACCGTTTTTCTTCAATTTCAATATCAGTCTTGCATGGTCCACAAAAACTATCTCGTGCTAAATTTCATCAAGATTGGATGTAGTATGGGTCTTCTAGAGGTAAACATAAAAATCGGATGAACGTCGATCGGTATACTTAAAGGTGAGTCTAGCTCAAAAATTGTTGGTAGTTACAAACATTTTCCATAAAACTAACTTAAAATACCCAGTTGCACTTAGAGAGACAGGGTTTTTACAGATTTGTTTTAATGACCGGTGGAGTTTTATTCGGCCCATGCTTGAAATATGTTCGTAAACCCTTCGTTTAAAAATTTGGTTAAATTTATAACTTTGAATTGAGTCCCCTAATGGCAGTACGAGTACACAAAAGTAAGGACATTAAAGTCTACCAATAATGTAAGACGGTGTTCTTACCCCGATTGTATAAGTCCACGAAATTGTGCTACAATGGCATTATGAGTTTATGCTGATGTTTGTAAAACCCAGATAAAAAGTGTGTTAACCTATTAAAGCCGGTTACACTAAAGCTTTTTTTATATTACGCTACGTTTTTCTCAACTTCCGGGTGGACGAAATCTAATGAAATATATTTGCAAATATAACGAGTACTATTTACCTAGGTACCCTTAGTTCCTTAAAGGAAAACTTTTCCCCCCCTGGGCTGATTTCACCCATTTACTATGCCAAACAGCTTCGGACCATAAGTCATCATCATGCAAAATTGCAGGATCATATGTTGATTTGTTCGACCGTTATCAGGCACAGGGGCGGACGGACATGGCTATAGCATTAGAATTTTAAGCATTCAACAATGTAAAGGGTGTTTTTTATTGAGGTATAGAACTTCGAATTGAAATAAAACACAAGAAAATCGTTTTAATGTCCATCAATTTGGCTTTATTGGAAGGATAATTTTATGCCATTAATGTTTAAATATGATTTCGGGCATGTGGCCGCCGCGGCTGGCTCGAATAAAGCCAATTCTACAGGTCCAATTTTCAACCACTTTTTCGAGCATATGGGGCCGTATGTTGGCAATAACGCCACGAATGTTGGCTTCCAAGTCCCCTAACGTGTTTCTGGTTTGTTGGCGTAGACGAGCGACTTCACATATCCCCAAAGAAAATAATCCAATGGTCCATGTTAACCGATCCATGGTTAACCGAATTAATTGCTCTGATGGACGATTATGTCGACCATAAAATGGACGGAGCTTGCGGTGAACTTCGCGAACTGAACCATTACTTTCGAAATAAATTTGCACGATTTGCAAGCGTTGTTCTTTTGTCAACCTGTTCATGATGAAATGGCAAACCAAACTAAATATTAATCACTTGACAGCTGACAAAATGGCCGCCAGTTAAAAAAGTGATGCCAACTTAAAGTTCTATACCCCAATAAAAAACACCCTATACTTAGTAGGGACATAAATACTGTTACACACGTTTTATGCTAAAAAATAAAAAGTACTGATTGTTTCTGGACCAAATATTTTTTAATATATTAACTGATGTATATTGTATCCAAAAAGAATCTACTTATTCGAAATGTCCGCCTTTTGCCTTTACACCCGCCTTAAGTCGCACTGGCCAATCGTCAATAGCTGCACGAACCTCGTCCATTGGAAAACTGGCCACAGCTCGAACCACAAAGCAGTCTTAAGAGATCCAATGTTGGGGTATCTTTTGTGACAAACCTTGTCCTCTAAAACCGTACACAATTTTTAATCCAATGAGTTCAAATCTGGACTGCCTGAGGGCCATTCTTCAGAGGAAACGAACGCTGGCAAATTGTTTCGAAGCCAGGCCTGGGACGTTTTAGCCTTATGGGCAGGCGCAGAATCCTGCTGGAAAATCCATGGCTGGTTTTGGAACAGGGAATTGTTAAGAGGTTTCACAACAGCTTCCAAAACGGTTTCTTGGTAAACTTTTTCCGATGTTTTCGCAGAAATGCAGGTCAGTGACCCCATCGTAAGAGCCACCCCACCAAACCATGACTGAAGCTGGGTGATGACCCTTTTCCACCCTTGGGATCAGTTCAGATGCTTCCTTAGATGATCGCGCATATACTCTATCATTTTGCTTGTTACATTTTTCCTGAACGGTAAAAATTTTTTCATCGGTGAACAAAATTTTTCTGTGCAAGTTATCAGCGGGCTTCACCAAAAGACGTTTGCATTTTTCAATCCTATTTTTTTTAAAGCTGAAGTCAATAAATCTCCGGTACGTCGTTTGAAAGCTCCAAGTCCCAAGTCTTTTTTAATGATTGGACTCATGGACTTTTGCGTGATATTCATCTCACGGGCCATGATTTTCTGTTTTCGAAGCGAATTTCTGTGAATTCTTCATTTAACGGCTTTGATGACATGCGGTGTTCGAACAGAGCGTGGGCGGCCCGACCGGCGGCGATCTTTTACATCTCCAGTCTCCTCAAACAGTTTTATGCATCGGTAGACAAACATGCGGCTAATCCCTAGTGGTCGGACCGTTTTGAAAATATCGGTTTTTTCATTTCACACTTGAAAAGCGCTATTACAGCGATACGGTTCTCATTATCTGACCACTCCATGATAAAAGTAGAAACCATTTTAAAATCCCGTTACAGACTAACACTATTGAGGTTAGCTTTCAAAACCCATATGACATTAACGGGATAGGTTCAGTTCTACTATTGAAATGGGTGTGTTCAATGTTGTAACAGTATTTATGTCCCTACTCATACAGAATGATTGCCGTTGTCACATTATTGTTACTTACAATACTTTTGACGCACCAACCATATTAATTCTGTTGCTACAGCCATATTTTCATTTTTTAAATTTGGCAATAATACTATTGTTGCATTTCAACTATATTATTATTGCGGCAATTATACTATTGTGAAAATTAAATTCAAAAAACAATACTATGGTTGGGACGAACATACTTTTTTGCAAAGAGCATATTATTATTGCCGTGACTATAAGGTATGGATATTTCTTCTCTGCGTGCAGCTTCTAACTAAACGTATTAGAACTACTGTTGTAAATCTTACTTCTCAAGTTTTCTTCAAACAATTGCTCACGAAAATACACGTCACCTTTACCACCTCTACAGAGACTCCACATTCAGAACCAACTTTAGACTTTCTTTTACAAATCAAAAAACTCTTTACTGCTTGGATCCGATTTTTTAAGATGTTTACATGAATTTTCAAAATTTAGCTTACACAAAAAAAAACACAAAATAAAGAAGCAGACCTAATTTTTTCAACAGAGTTCTAAGATTTCTAGAGTTGATTAACTGGTAAAAAAAAAACAACATAGTTATGTATTTGAATCTGCTCCTCTAGACTTAAAATCAATGGCCTATGATGTTGGACGTCGTTGAAAGGGAACTTTTCCAAGTCGATTTAAACAAACCATCGATCCTACTCGATTATTATTTTCGAAACAAGAATATTAATCAATATCAAACCCTTATCATATATTCCCCTCTCAACAAGATTTTGCATAAAAGAACCCGCATCTAAATCGATGTGTTTAGCCAAACCCAATGGCAATGGAATTTATTACAAGGTCGACCAAATCAATGGACAGACGGACCACCATTAGCATAAACCCCTTCGCTCAATGTAATGTTTCTTTTATTACCAGCACAGAATCGCATCACAAAAAAAACTTAATTTAAATAAACAAAAACTTCATGACCATTGCATGAACTTCAACTTTAGAAAACCAAGAAGACAACGCTTTTTTGCCCCAACAAATTTTCAGAAAAAATATCGAAAAAAAAATGCTGAAACAGCTGCACCAGCTAACCAGCGCTACACAACCCCACAAAGTCACTGCAGAAAAAACAAAAAAAAATTAAACAGTTTCACATTTAAACAAATGTTGCAAAAAAAAAACCATTGTCATCATGTGGAGCTAAATGTCAGGTTTCAGTACTTTTTTTTCTTGCTACGAAAAAATAAACAAATTCTAGGTTAAAATGATCACTGTAGCAAAAAAAAATGAAGAAGTACTTCTTAAATACAAAAAATAAGAAAAATGCAGCAGCAACCACAATTGCAGCAGCCTTGATTCATTAGTTTATAGCACAGAGCTAAGCTGAAGTATCAACAACAAATGCATTAATTAAATAAAAATGAAAAAAACACGATTGAGGCATGTATCCCCACCCTAATCGAAGAGTCATATGAACAACACTAAATGTGCAAATTCAGCATGGTGCCGAAACACTGTGGTTGCAACAGTGATCGCGGGTTGTATGAGATCGTTCACAAGGAATTCAAAAGAGTTAAGTTGTGAGCACACACAGTATTATCCTAACCGTACATAGTATACATACATAGTATACCGTACATATATAGGGTAATCCAGCTAGAGGTATTTTTTCAGAACAAAAAAAAATATAAAAATTCAAATCAAGTGTGGAATCTTTATTGGTAATTTGAAAGGACATTTTATGGCATTTATTTTTTTAATATAATTTCCTGCAAATGTTGGCCGCAACTACGCTTCAGGGTTTGCTTTCTGAGGGTCTAATTTTGGATGACTCGTTGGAGCATTTCGACCGGTATGGCCTTAATGACACGCGTAATGTTAGCTTCCACGACCTGAATCGTAGCTGGTTTGTCAGCATAGACTTTGGACTTAACGTAACCCCAAAGAAAAATGTATGTATGTATTTATTTTCTATCAATATTACAGAGTTTGGTATTATTTACAAGTTTTTGAGTTTTATCTTATAGATATTTCAACAAATAATAACATTTAAAAAGTTGACATATAAATATATTTCAAATAAGGATAGGAAAAAGATAGTAAAAAACCCATAATTAATATCAAAAAAATTATTAATAAGAAGTTTTGGAATCAACCGCTAAATCATTCTATAATTGTATATAAAATGAGTTAATTATTGATCAATCAAACTTCTCAGATGTACGTAATTGGACCTTCTGCATTTTTCGTTGAATGTCAGAGTCATGTCATTTATTAAGATCTGAATCGTTTTCTGTCTAGACCTTCTATGCAATTCTTCAGTGGAGAATCTTTTTGGCAAATTGTATATAATTCTCAAGTTTTTATTCTGTATAACTTGCAAAGGTTTCTTGTGTGTTTTAGCACAATTTCTCCAGATCGGGCACCCATACGTCAGAATTGGTCTGATGCACATTAAGCAGTTTATTCCTGAGATTAAGTTTAGACTTTCTGTTCAAAAGAGGGAAAAGTGCACGTCCGCACCTTACCGCATTTCGACATACAGAATTTAAGTGTGCTCTAAACGTCAGTTTCTGATCCAGAATAATTCCCAGATATTTAATCGCCTTCGAAAACTCTATTTCCCTCCCTTGAACTCTGAGACTCTGAGTAGGAATTCTTTTTGGAGATTTATTGAATGGAAAAACTATTGCCTGAGACTTATCCTCATTTATCTTTATTTTCCAATTTGTAAAATATTTGCTAGCTGATCACTCGATCTAGGCGGCCAACTCACCTGTCCAAAGCGTGAAATTAGCTGCTTTTCGAAAGGACCACTCTAAAGATACATTGTTTGAGCAGCTGTATGGCAAGTGGCACCGCCCTGTTGAAACCAAGTGTCGTCAAGGTTACGGGCTTTAATTTCAGGTAGTATGAAGATCGATATCATGGCGCGATAGCGAGCACCATTCAGGGTTAAGTTCCGGCCATCACCATTTTTGAAAAAATATGCACCGATGATTCCACCAGCTTATAAACCGCACCAAACCGTGGTTTTCTCTGGGTATAATGGCACCTCTTGAACCTCTTCTTGTTGCTCTTCAGCCTAAATGCGGCAATTTTGTTTATTGACTTTGTCGTTGGGCCAGAAATGGGCCTCATCACTGAACAAAATTTTGGTCGAAATCAGCGGATCTTTTCGTTTCTTACTGAACGCTCATTTCCATAATACAGTGGCCAACATTTAAAGGTAATTATTTTCAAAAAATAAATGCCATAAAATGCCCTTTCAAAATACCAATAAATAATTCACACTTGATTTGAATTTTTATTTATTTTTTGTTCTGAAGAAATATCTCTAGATGGATCACCCTACTATATATAGTATTGTAATTATTTGTCAGGATTAGGTTATACTGTTATTCAACAATAGAGATTTGTATTAAGTAAATTATTTAAAACTACATTACAATTAGTTTATAGTCAGATTTGAGACAATGTTTCTATTGAACATTTCATTCAAAGAAACCAAAAAGTTCTTTAAAATGCAATCGAAAAGACTTTTAATTGCAAGCAAGGGTGACTGCAGTAAACGCTACTTAACCATCCATAGAGCCCAAGCAACGAATGTGATTAAATAATGATCAATGGCTATACACTTATGTACAGTCAGATTCTGAATAAACGAGAACTAGTCGGCACTAGATTATTCCACCGCACAAAGTAAACACAATAAAAATCCGTTGCACTGCCTTCTGATTGCGCAAAGGTGTCCTTAGGTTTGCTATTATGCTGTTGTTGTTTTTTTTTTAAGGACAACTTCCATGCACTGTATCGTGTGAGTTATGTTGTATTGGTCTATTACAACTGTTATGCTTAGTCACAACCATACAGTACGATTGCCGTAATCATATTATTGTGAACATAAAATTGAAAAAAAAACAAAACTTCGACGCACTATTGTTGCGTTAGATTTGCAACAATAACACTGTTAGAAAAACCACACTTATATTATTAAAAATTACGGTAGGTATGATTGTCGTAATCATATTATTGTTAACATCCAAAAACCGTAAAAAATAATACTTTTATCGCACCAACCATATTTATGCTGTTGCTACAACCATATTTTCATTTTTAAATTTTGCAATAATACTTTTGTCACGTCTCAACAATATTAATAATTCGGCAATCATACTATTGTCAAAATTAAATTCAGAAAACAATACTGTGGTTGCGACAAACATACTTTTATTGCCGAGAGCTTATTATTATTGCCGTGACCATATAGTAACCATATTTTTTCTCTGCGTGCAATGATCACTTGAAGGTTAAGATGCAGGTTTATAAAATAAGCCGTCTCAATTAAAACAAGTGGGCGCACTTAGATCGGCCCTGCCGAAGCTTATATACCCTCCATCATGGATGACGGTCCAATATGAAAATTGCGTTAAGGAGGCGGGGCACCAGTGTCTTTCCACCAGGACGTGTTTTTTCCATATCAACTTCTATCGTCATATAGGTTTTACCTCGTGAGATGTTGCTTTTCAAAGTTAAGGTTTGTGTGGGCGAGGCCATGTCCATTTGTACAATTTTAAAACGAAATAGTCTAGAACAAAATGGTAATTATTAATTTCATTCTGTTAAAATTTTATGACGATTAGTCTATCATTTTGAATATATTTGTAATTTTTATAGGGGGCGTGGCACCGCCCACTTTTCCATATATTCCAAATATTATCCTCATATTTCTTTTAGTTCACAAGATATTTCCTTTTTAAGTTCAGGGTTGTGTTGAATATGCCACGCCCTCTTGTTCCATTTTGCCATAACATAGTCTATGATAATTTCATACTCTTTGATTTTAAACTGTTAAAATTTTAAACGATATGTCCATTACTTTTGACAACTTTTCCTCCAAGATATGTTTTGATCCATACCACATACTGCATGACCCTAAAAAAATTTCTAATGGAACATTTCGAGCAATCAGTAACCAACTCAGCAGAAGTTCAATGTAATCGGTCCATGTTATCGTAAAACCTTACTCAAATCCCTCCCGATTTGAAGTCCTGCTGTTATTTAACACGATCCTGCTTAAATTTTGTATGGTACGTTATGAGCGACCAATAATTATCTCTGGTTAAATAAGCGTTCTCAGAGTCGGTTATAGATAAATATGTAAGTCGACTTATAACGATCGGTCCATTACTTTGGCCGTTAATGCGATTTTTTAAAGGAGGTGTGACACCGCCCACCTCCCTTCCAGCTTATGTTTCGATTCATGCCAGCATCATATGTTCCAAATATCATCGTCATATATTTATAGTTTATGAGATATTGTTTTTGGTTCAGGATTGTGTTGGATATGCCACGCCCTCCTTGTCCAATTTTACCATAGCATAGTCGATAACAATTTTCTTTGATTTCTTTATCTCTTGACCAATTTGGCCCATTTTTAATGCCAACCGTTTCAGTCTATCAACAGATATTTCTGCAAAATTTCAACCGTCCATGGCTTTATCGTCGTAGAATTTTACGAAGATTCCACTATGCGTTTGGATTCATGCCATCATAATACTTGAATGTTCGACAAAACATCGTCATATTGTCTTTTTAAGTTCAGAGATTGTGGGCGATGTCACGCCCCCTTGTCCAATTTTACAACAACATAGTCTTTAATAATTTTTCATTCTTTGATATCATTCTGTTGAAATTTTATGACATTCGGTCCATTACTTTGACCATAATTGCAATTTTTTAAAGAGGCGTGGCACCGCCCATTTTTTCTTTCATGATGTTTCTCATATTTCTGCAAAACTTTAGCCGGACATGGCTAGATAATCTTAGAATTTTCAAATGATTCAGAATATATATTTATGGCGTCTTCGACCAGTATTTCAATGTGTTGCAAACGGAATGACAAAGTGGATATACCCTCAATCGTATTATGGAGGGTTTAAAAAAACTGCCCGAAACTTGTAACGTTCAAAATTTTATGCCAATCGTCATGAACCATAAATAGTTCATGCTTCAAAAGATGTAGCGTGTTTGAAGGCGAAGAAAAGCTAGGCTTTAGAAAAATATAAAAGTTTGTAGCCACCCTGCCTCAGTGCAGAGTGCCAAAGTTAACCTCCTCGGTTGATATAAATTGTTCATAGTCTGGTCACCCTGTATTAAAAAGTGTTGACAAAAATTGACTTCTTTACACACCTGGCCTATTCTTATACGAAAAATTTAGGCTAGAAGCTTTTAAAGTATATATTTTTATTACCACATTTTTAAGTTCTGGCCACTGTGCGGCCGTTCTAGCTGAACAACATATGTTGCAAACGTTGATTGTTGCTTGTTTCGCTTGTTGAGTTGTTTTGTGTGTGTACGTGTGCTGACCATGTTGCTTGCCACAAATAATCGTTTTTTCTTTGCTTTTAAACATTTTTTTTGCTTTTAAACTGATTAAGAAAACCTCATTTCAGGTTTAAATACCTTCTCGGCAGCATCCACCTACACTCAGTCGCATGTGAGTGTTGTTGGGTCTCCTGCACACATCCAGCCGGCCTTCCGTCCGATGATGCATGTGGCGGTGGTGGTGCTTATAGGTTGTGTGGCTGCCACAAAGTTCGTTCAATGTTTTGTTAGATTTTGTTGTTCCTGCCGTTGTTAAATGAGTGGAAAACGTTCACAAATTGCTTGTCATCGATGTTCGACGATAATTACGCTAAACACAAGTGACGACGACGATGGCGACAACAATAATGACTTAAAAGTTTAAACGAATGCGATTGAACGTTTTCGATAATTTTGTGGTCTCCTTATGAACCATTAGTACAGTGGTGTGGAGGTTTTCTTAAACATAGGATTATTTTCTGATGACTTTTGTATACCCTACACCACTGTGTGGTGCAGGGTATTATGATGTTTGCAACAAGTTAAAGGATCGAAGTTAAGTGATTCCATGTTTTTTAAACAGATCGATTCAGAATGTCTGCTTTCATTCAGCAATGTTCCTGCTTCCGTAGGTCGTTGTAATCATTGGCCGTGCTTTAATGGTAACTGGTTTAAGAGGTCACTAACGCGATAACTTTACACCATTGTACAAATATATAAAAATGATTTTGTTTACATACAACTTGCATTAAAATCAGTTTGCTTTAAATAATTAAAATTTTTGGGAAGAACTCGCTTATAATATTTTTTGAAAAACTTTGTTTCTACAAATTACAAAATTTCAAAACAAATCGTTTATTATGCATAAAGCTAATCAGTTCTTGTATACAAAGTATTTTCAAAAATGTCTCATTATGTTTTAAAGTTATCAGTAACCAACTCGGCAGAAGTTCGATCTTATGGATCCCTGTTAGGCGTTTACAAAGGTCCCTCCAGGTTTAAGGTACTGCCTCTCTTGAAGCCAATAAATTAACCAGATCCTGCTCAAATTTCGTTTGTTACGTTATGAGCGACCAATAACACTTGTTTACAGCCATTTGGTCCAGAGTTCTAAATATTTTTAGCCTATAGATTTTGAAAAAACATGTACATGTATGAAAAAAATCTATGATTTTCTACAAAAACTGATAACGGAGACACTTTTCGTCGCAGTATCAAAAAATGTACCACGTTGTAATCGTTACAGTGCGTGTTTTTTTATAATTTTGGGCAAAAACTAGTGGGAGAGCTCCAGAATTGGGGTACAATTGGCAGTTAAACAAAAAAAATTGTTTTTTCAACATAAAAAACAAAATTCTGATGTTTTTTTAACTTCCTCAATTTTTATTCGATTTTTATAAATTATAATTTACATCAAAGATGCATTTCTTACCACTTAATATTGCCAATTTAAGTGATTTAGATTTAGACAGATTATTAAAAAAACTGAAAAAAATTTCATATTCACGATATCTCGAAAACTATACGTGGGCAAAAAGGACATAGAGCAAAAGGACATAGGCAAAAAGGACGTTAGATTCAAGAGATCATTTTACATAAGGATCCGTTGGTTTTGTCTATAGAAGGGCTCAAAAGTTAGTTTTTACAAAACAGTGTTATCTCTGGTTAAAGTAGACTGTAATGATTTATATTTTTATATAGCGACCTCACAAATGTCCTTTCCGATTTTAGACAATGCTGCTTTTACAGTCACATATTACGGGCGGTTCGGAAACTTCTTAGCCTAGCACAAAAAGCGCGGTATAAACAGAAAAAAAGTTAAGTGTTTTGGAAACTTCCATCTCTGCTATGAACACATGTTAAATTTTTGTTTCGATCTGGCAACTCCTTCATATAGAAACAGGTGTTCACAAAAGACGCATCCGCGATTTTTTTACAATGGAAAAATTAGAAATGCGTGGTGTCATTAAATATTTACATAAAAAAGGTTTATCGGGACAAGAAATTCATAATGATATGGTGAATGTGCTAGGTGAAAGTGCTCCTTCATATGCAACAGTAAAAAATTGGGTTGCTGAATTTAAACGTGGTCGTACAAGCATTGAAGATGAACCACGTAGTGGACGTCCAAAAACAGCAACAACAACAGAAATGGTAGCCAAAGTGCATGATATGGTATTAAATGATCGATTAAAAGTGCGTGAAATAGCTAATATCATGGGCATCTCAAATGATCGAGTCCATTTAATTTTGCATGAAGAATTACAGATGAAAAAGCTTTCTGCAAGATGGGTGCCGGACTTCTTAACAGTCGACCAAAAACGCGTAAGAATGAACATTTCTCAAGATTGTTTGGATCGAAATAAAATGGATTTTAAGCGTCGTTTCATAACTGTTGATGAGACATGGATCCACCACTATACTCCAGAGACAAAAGAACAATCCAAACAATGGACTGAAGCTGGAGGAAGTGCCCCAAAGAAGGCAAAAACAATTCAATCGGGTGGTAAGGTTATGGCAACGGTTTTTCGGGACTTCAAAGGTATTTTATTGATTGACTATCTGCAAAAGGGTAAAACAATAAATTCAGAGTACTATTGCAACCTTTTAGATCAATTAAATGTACAAATTCGAGAAAAACGTCCTGGCTTACAACACAAAAAAATAATTTTTCATCAAGACAACGCACCAGCGCACAAGAGTGTTTTAACAATGGCTAAAATCAACGAATTAAAGTACGAGTTGCTTGACCACCCACCTTATTCTCCTGATTTAGCTCCCAGTGACTTTTACCTGTTCCCAAATCTAAAAAAATTGCTTGCTGGCAAGCGTTTTACCTCAAATGAAGATGCAATTACAGTTGTAAACCACTATTTTGAAGACCTTGAGGAAAACTATTTTAATTAAGGGTTAGAATTGCTAGATAAGCGTTGGACTAAGTGTATTGAAGTTTCAGGAGATTATATTGAAAAATAAAAATACTTTTGAAAAACTAACTATTCTCTTTCATTGATAGGCTAAGAACTTTCCGAACCGGCCTCTATAGACGAGTTTTTTAAAATTAAGAATGGTTCGATTTACGAGTACTAGGCATAAATGCATAGGACACCATAGCATTCTTAAAAAGATCCCTCGCGATTAGAGGTCCTGTTACTTGCGCTATACTAAATTGTACTTTCAAATTTAGTACAGTGCATAATGAAAGATTTATTATCAAGCCTAGTATGGTCCAATATCAGTTAATATTTTCATTTCTCCATTTCGAAATTTACACAAACAAATTTTTGTAACCGTTCTTACTTAAATTTTTATCTAACTTTTATCTACTGTATCTAACCAATTTGAATCAGACCATATTGTACTATTTCTCTAAAGAAAACACAAAATGCTTTTCCAATTTGAAGCTAAGCCGCTAAGTAGTCAGATATTTAATCTGATTGTAGTTATAACTCGCATAGTACGTTCCGTGTGATCTGTGAATATACAGCATATCCCAATCCTAATAAATAATTTTGTGGATCATAGTATTGTTAAGTAGGATTATAATATGGTAGAGTAGGATCGTATTATGGTTTTAGGGCTCAAAACATGATTGCGTGTGAATCATACTATCATAGTATGGTATCATGTGAATTATACTATGTTTGTGATGGTTTTGAGGATCATACTATGGTTGTATGTTAGACTAAGAAGAATCATTATACGGTTTAAGGGATCATAGTATGGTTGAGTGTAAATCATAATGTGGTTGTGAGAACCAAAATATCGTGTTATTCATACTAGGGTTGTGAGCATCATAACGGCAGTTAAATCTCGAGGAAGTTTTTTCAAAAAGATTTTTTTTACCAGCTACGAATCAGGTTTTGGAAGCCAACTTTACGCGATTCATAAACGCCATACCGGTCGAAATGCTCGAACGACTCATCCTAAAATGGACAAACTGAGGCGTAGTTGCGGCCGACTTTTGAAAGAAATTATATTCAAACAATAAGTGGCATAAAATGTTCTTTCGAATAAACAATAAAGATTCCATACTTGATTTAAATTTTTGTATTTTATTTTATTTTGAAAAAAACCTCTAGATTGATTACCCGATACTGTGGTTGTATGTGAGATGCTACGAGTATAATTGTGAGGATCACAATATGGTTTTGGAATCATAGTATGTTAGAGTGTTAATCATAATAAGGATGTGGGAACCATAGTATGGTTGCATGCCAATCACAACTTTCGACGTGGATTATCACGACAAGAGTGCATCGATGAACTTATATCTTTGTATGGCGATGAAGCACCATCCTATAGCACTGTGAAAAACTGGTTTAAAGAATTCAATCGTGTCCGAAGCTCGCTCAAAGGCGAAGATCGTGAAGGTCGTCCAAAAACGACCGTTGTGCCAGGGAACATTGATGCCGTGCGTGAACTGATAATGCAAGATCGTCATGTGACATGCCGTGAGATAGAGGCATCCTTGGGCATTTCTTCCACCAGCATATATTCGGTATGAACACCATGAACACTGGCCGTAAAAAGGGTTCGTTCTCGTTGGATACCGCAAAATTTGACAATCGTTAAAAAAAAGGCTCGTGTCGATTGGTGCAAAGAAATTTTGAAAAAATACGATCGCGGTGCTTCAAAAGACGTTTATAAGATCGTCACAGGTGACGTATCATGGATCTATGCGGCACTATGAAGCACTTCGAAGCAAATGGTCGCCTGTTTCTTCGGCAAAACTGGTCATGCGGCGACTGTTCCGCTTGAGCATCGTAGGACGGTCAATTCTGAGTGGTACACCACAATTTGTTTGCCTGAAGTCTTTGGAGAAATTCGAAAAACGATAAAGAGAAGACGAATAATTGTGCACCATGACAATGCGAGCTCTCACACATTTGAATTGATGGGTTATCCGCCGTACAGCCCTGACTTGGCACCAAATGACTTCTTTTTATTTCCACACATCAAGAAAAAATGTGTGGTCAACGATTTTCGCCGCCAGAAGATGCCGTTGAAGCGTTCAAAAACCATCTTTTGGAGGTGTCTTAATCGGAGTGGAAAAAGTGTTTGGACAATTGGTTTGAGCGCATGCAAACGTGTGTTCGCGTTTTCATTATTAGGCCAGAAATATATAAAGCAGCCCTCGTATTATGGTTGTTAGGATCTGACTATGGTTGTGTGTAAAACATACTATGGTTATGAGGATCGTAATATGGTTTTGGATTATAGTATTGTTGAGTGTGAATCATAATATGGTTGTGTGTTTTTTTAATACTATTATTGTGAGGATCATAATATTGTTGTGCCATAACCACCCAATACTAAGGGGTGATTAATCTAAAGATATTTTTTTAATAGGGTTTTTTCATAGATTTCGCGTGAGTTGTGTTAAACTTTATTTTTTTACTTTCAGTATTGTTTGCCATTTCTTAAAAAAGACCTAACGCTGTTTCTGCGTGCCGCCGTTTCAGTGTTTGGGCTCTTCAAAAGCTCAGAGAAGATCCGCTGTTTGCGATCAAAATGTGGTTCAGTGATGAGACCCATTTCTAGCCCAACGGCAACGTCAATAAAGAAAATTGCCGCATTTGGGCTGAATAGCAACCAGAAGAGGTTCAAGAGGTGCCTTTTTACCCAGAGAAACCACAGTTTGGTGCAGTTTATGGCCTAGTAGAATCATCGGTCCATATTTTTCCAAAATGATGATGGCCGTAACTGAGAATGGTGCTCGCTGTCACGCCATGATATCGGACTTTTTGCTACCTCAAATTGAAGTCCGTAATCTTGATTAAATTTAATTTTAGAAGGATTGTGACACTTGCCATACAGCTGCACAAACAATGAAAATATTGGGAGCTTATTTGGGAGAGCAGCTAATTTCACGTTTAGGACAGGTGAGGTGGCCGCCTAGATCGAGAGATATCACACCTTTCACCGTCAGAATGAAAACCCTACGGCGTAGTTGCGGGCAAGGATATTTGAAGGAAATTATATTCAAAAAATAAATGCCATAAAATGTCTTCAAATTATTAATAAAGATTCCACACTTGATTTGAATTTTTATATTTTTTTTGTTCTGAAAAAAATACCTCTAGATGGATAACCCTATATTTTAAAACAAAAATATAATTTACAGAAATTTTTCTGTGATTAAACAAATATCTTTTCCGCTTCTTCATAGAAAAAAATTAACGCTTCAGTGTGCTCGGGCCTTAATGCGAGTCGGTGTTCCAGAACCTTGACAGTCTCACGATCATAGTTCAAAAATGTACCATGCGTGGTGGTTGCCTCATTTGGAACAAAATTTCATTTTTATAAACGCACTGTTTGGACTACACAATAGAGGCTTTGGAAAAAAGTTTGGTTAGTTTCTCAATGTTGTTTAGGCGTAAAACAATTTATTCTGTCAAGATTAGACTTTTTGTCAAGATTTCGAACAGAAAAAAGTTGTCATTGTCATTATGACATATGATTTTAAAAGATACCACTAGATAGACCACCCTGTATATGTCAGTAAGTTTCTCCAAATGTTGTTTTACAATTTCTTTTTGCCTTCGGATAAACCTTTTCCCGATGTAACGTAATTGCCTTGTATTCTAGAATGCCCCGTCATTTGCCAGACGTTTGTCTCCAAGATTTAAAGCCATTTTAACCTGTGTACTCGAACCAAAGTCAATGACTTGGCACTCACTCACTTACTCACACATGTGGTGCAGGCAACAGACGTAAGTAAAATTGACTAAAACATTAGAAAGGCTTTCGGAGGCTGTTTTGGTCGTGTTCACTCTTCTAGAGTCCGACGAAGGGTCTGTATTTCTAATCTTCGATCTAACCTTACTTGCAGCAAAACAAGCTAAACTCAGGCCAGACAAAATTCCCAAATACAACATCCATAGATCTCTCAGTCCACCTTTGCAGCGCGACCACGACCATCGATCGCACTCGTATGGAATTTATGTTCAAATTTCCCGTACAACAACATTGACATGCGCCAAATGTGTTGTTTCGGGCAGTGTGGATGCAAGTAGTTGCACTCCTTTTCTTCTCCTCTTCCTCCGCTGCCTACTCATGCTGCCACACCATCACGTGTGGTTTCACCCACATTTTGCCGGTCGTTGTTGTCGGTCCAAAATGTTTAACAACATTTTTCGTGCTGTCGCTGTTGCAGCGTGATCGCGTCGGAGTTTATCAACGTCATGCAATCACTCAGAATTTTGTCCATTGGGTAGACGGAGATTCTTGCAGCTTCATCTTCTTCTTCTAATTCGTTGTTAGATTTTCCTCTAAGCGTTTCCCTATTTGTATCTAAAAGGCCTGCTAAAAGGTTTTCTTGGTATGTTCTTTGTCTCGGCGTTGTTGTTATTTTTTTGCTGGTTTCGTTGTAAATTGGCTCTAGTGTAAATGCGTTATTTGTGTTCGCTCAATTTGGTGTTTTTGGGTTCAACCGCATGTTGCAAGTTGTACTTGTTCCATTGGCATTCGCTTCGAAGCAATTATTAATGATGGATCTCTGGCAAAAGGTTGCCTTCTGAGCGGGTGTCAAGTAAAAAAAATATGTTTTGTGGGCGTTTTCTAACGCTTGAGTGCCTTGGGAAACTTTTTTATAAATTACTGCAAATACGATTGGTTTTTAAAACCGTATAGGGAAAACTTTAGAAAGATGTCAATGCACTTAAGATAGAACATGGTGACGTTTTGAAGCTGTGATTGATAGTCAGAAAGAATGAGTTTAAATACACAACAATAATGGGGACAAGTGTTCTCTCCGTTCACCCGCTAATTTTTGTGCTAAATACACACGAGGCAACCGTCAAAGTAACGTGTTGCAGCAACAGGTTTTGTTTGTTCACTATACACTTTGTTGTAACAACAATATATTTTATTTTGAAGTCCTGTTCGTCTATGGGGGATCTGCTTCGATATTCAGGTAGAGGAAACGCGCCATTTGAGCTGCATGCGTCCACAGAGACCTGTGGGTCAGCTGAGTGGGCTTCACCGGACACTTGAAGAGGTGCAGCAAATTTAAAATTTAGTTCTATATTTACACAATTTCTTTTACATATGAACCATTTATCTTTTATTTAATTGATTGTATGTACTGAGTTTTTCTCAAATTTTAAGTTTTAAAGAAAATCGCCCAAATATTCTTCAATCGTTATTTTTATGCTAAATACATACGAGAAAACTGTCAAAGTAACGTGTTGCAGCAACATGTTTTCTTTGTTCACTATACACGTTGTTGTAGTCCTGTTCATCTATAGGGGATTTGCTTCGATATCCAGGAGGAGGAAACGCGCCATTTGAACTGGATGCGTCCACAGAGACCTGTGGGTCAGCTGAGTGGGCTTCACCGGACAATTGAAGAGGAGCAGCACGTCAGGTGGTCCCCGATGGCAGACGGGCGGGTGTCCGGAACGTTAGCATTAATTCGTACCCAGTAAGAATTGAGGCGGCTGCACCATGCAGATCTCAGCTGAGCTAGAACCAAGCGCGTCTGCCGAGATAGTACCTTCTCCTCAGGCGAAATCTTCGGGGGATGCTCCCCTAGCAATATAAGTATATTTACACTGTAGCTAGATATTGCTGCTGCGACTTCATCAGCGTGAATATTTTTCAGACCTGCCTGATAGTTTCGATGATCTAAAGGTTCTCTCTTATACCGCTGGACCTCTCTCTCTCTAGATCATGAAGATCGTACCTGATCTGCCTGGGCGGAGACATCCCGTCCAAGAGATGGTGATTAGAATGACTACTGCGGAAATACCCTAGTAGGTATTGCTTAGACAGCAGGAAATTGTGTCTGCGCACGGTAAGGACCATCGTCTACTCATGTAGATAGTCCTCAGAAGACATAAGAAGACACCCTGTTGTTGTTCTGACAGCGGCATTCTGGCAAGTCTGAATTTTCTTCCACTGCGTCGTACTTACATTCGGCGACCACACCGGCGCTGCGTAGTTCGCTACAGACAGATCTATCGCTTTGTAAGAGGTCAACAAGGTTTTTGTTGTCGGCTCACTTCACACGAGGCGAGTGTCGCCGCAACCTTAGTATTTTGTGTAGCTGTGGGACAGAAAAGACAAAGCGGACAAATCGTATGTTTTTTTAAGATTCTTATTTTGGTATCTTTCCCAATTTATCAGGTAATTCTATTAAATTTTTATATTCGTTAATAAAGTTATCACAATTTTCAGTATTTGCAATTGCCATTGGCCTTTCCCCTTTCTTACGCTTAATTTTACTCCGCACGAATTTTTCGAAAAATCGTCAAATTTAAGAACAAAATTGGTCAAAAACGTCAAAAACAAATCGTCAATTTAAAAAACGCACTTTTAAATAGCACTTTAGGTTTAATTAACACTTTTTTCCGATAGTTTAAAACAAGAAGGCATGATTTACCAAAAGTTAATGATTTGATTGTTCAATCTTTTTAGTAAAAAGAAGTCCAACTATTACTTATACAAATACTTCAGCTATTTAAATAAATTATTTTGACATTTTCAAAAGACTTTAACAAAATTGTAAACTCTGGTATTGAAGTTATAACAATAATTAATAGACAGTCTTTAAACCGTATTTATCCTATTAATTATGTTTAAATTCTCAAGTTAACATAAGAATTGTTTTTTTTATTTTTTTAAAAATACACAGGAAATGTTATTCAATGGTGGGCACTCGATCTCAAAAATGTAACTAGTAACACGCCCATTTTAGCATCAATTAAGTTTTATGTGTTGGTTTTACGAAGCCTTAATATCTGCAACTCGATAGCAAAATCGCAATCTTAAGTTATCAAAAACTGTGTTCATGTACTCGTATAATGGAAACGTCATACTTCAAAAACCTTTTTAGAAGTGTAATTTGTCATTGCCCTTTTTGTACTTAGGCTCGCCAGCTATCAAGAATATGTATTTTTCCAGAATCATTAACAAATTAGTTTTTTGAGGGGACAAGTACTGCAGGAGGTTTCTTATAATATCGGCACTCTTTATTTACGAATGACTTATCTATTGCGACTTTGATGCCCAGTGTAAATTATAAGAACTTCGTAATAGGCACCACTATTACGAGTACACATTGAAAATTCCGTTCTAAATTAACACAATTTATTTTACGCATACACCTCGATAAATAATCTATTTTTTATTTAATTGATTATATGTACAGAGTTGTTCTCAAATTTAAAGTTTTAAAGAAAATCGTCCAAGTTTTTGGGGGTTTTAGTCGAAAATCGTCATTTTGGAAAATTTTCACAAAAAAATCTTCAAAATGATGAAAAATCGTCGCTTTTGACACCAGTGGAACTATAAAATGCTGTAAACAGTGATACACTCGAAGATACGGTTGCACCCACCGACCGAAAATATCAAATGTTTTGACACGAAACCATTGAGCAACACTGCTGAACACGATGCAACGGTTGCTTAAACAATGTTGAGTATATGGTTATGAAACAACAATATTATGATCCTCCTAACAATAGTATTATATCTATAAACATATTATGATCACTTCCAACAATACTACTATCCCCACAAGCATACTATGATCCCTACAACCATATTATGATGCACCCTCAACCATGTTATAATCCCCACAACCATACTACGATCCCCACAACTACATTATGATTCACCCTCAAACATACTATGATCGCAACAACCATATAAGGATTCTCACAACCATAATGTGTTTCACATACAACCATAGTAAGTATGAACTCCACAAACATAGTTTGATTCACACGTCACCATATTATGATCCCCACAACCATACCATGATGCCCATAATTATAAATTATAATTGGGCTATGTTGTTATTCAACAATAGAGATTTTTTATTACGTAAATTTTTTAAAATTACATAACTACGAGTATTAGTTCATAGTGAGATTTTAGATCATGTTTTTATTTTACATTTCATTCAAAGAAACCAAAAAATTATTTAAAAGGCAGTCGAAAAGACTTTTATTTGCTAGCAGAAGTTACTACAGTTTCAAAGAACGCAACCTCAGCATCCTCAGATCCCAAGCAATGAAAGAGATAAAACCTTGATCAATGGCTATACACTTAAGTGCAGACAGATTCCATAAAAAACGAGAGCCGGCCAACGAACAAAGTAAACACAATAAAAATCCCCCGCACTGTCTTCTTTCGCATAGGTTTACATAGGTTTGCTAGTTGTATGCTATTGTTTTTTTTTATAAATGACCACTTCCATGCACTGTATTGTGTGTAAGTCGGTTTTTTGTATGTATTAATGGTCTTTTAAAACTGTTAAGCCTACTCCATAGTGACATCTATACGATATGATTGCCATAATCATATTACTGTTAACACACAAAAAAACCAAAAAGGATACTTTTGTCCCACTGACCATATTAATATGGTTGCTGCAACCATACTTTTGCCAAAACTAAATTCAAAAAGCAATACTAAGAGTATGTTTTCACCACCTATTATTGGTACCAAAGCTACGTGGACTTCATAATTTGTTGCCATACTCGCCCGTTGTGGCAACCAGTGGTTTAACTGAGTTTTATCGGTATAACTGATTTATTGGCTGCAAGTACCTTATTATTATAGTAGCTATTATCTGATAGTATGTCAAACCATGTCACCATCACTACCATGGAATGTTGGTGGTTGCAACAGAAAGTATATTTATCCAAACGAATTTTTCTAGTTCGCGCCGATTTCCAACTGATTTTTTCTTTGTGAGTAACTTTAGTTTGTTTTTGCTTGGCTTTAATCGCCGTTTACTCTGCCCTTTTGCACCCCGCAGGGGACAAGTAGGGTCACTTAAATTCATACAGATAATTTAATCTATCCCCTGCAAGATTAAATACATCTCGGTTAGTCCAATTCATTCTTTAAGTTTGATTGAAGGCATAGAGAAAATCGTGGGTGTAGATTTTAATGCTAACAGTCAGAGTGTGTGGAACTTAAACCGTAACTAGTAACGTAGTAGTATGACGGACTATAGACTAACACCGTGCGTTATCAGGAGCCCCTAGATCTGTTGTTCTAGCCTGATGTGCAGTTCAGTTTCGCGATGGCTGCCCTTTAACCTTCAAGTTGCAGGTAAGGAAAATAAAGGGTTGTCTAAACATAATGCACGATGTTAATTGTGAGTCATAGCTTAACGTCAAGTTTTTTGCCCAACTTAATTTAAGATTTCTTTTTTCCGTGTTTGATAAATTTAACCATGGTGAGGTCCTTTATAAAGTAGAGCGTGAAGACTGTTGAAGCCTTTTAAGAAAATGGGCGTATACATCAAAATGCTTAGAGCTGCACTTAGAGATTCTATTGACCATCGACCAAATGTGCCCACAGTGGATTCGTCAACAAGCAGAATTTTCGCATATGGGTAAATGAGAATTCACGAGTGTTTGTTGAAAAGGCGATGCATCAACAAAGGGTGGCTTTTTAGTGCGGTTTATGGGCTGGCCGCATCGTCGGGCCATAATTCTGAGAAAATGAGGTCGGCCAAGCAGTTACCGTGAATGGTGCATGCTATCGGGAGATTATAACGGACTTCTTGTGGCCAGAAATTTAGCATATGGACCTGGAAGATATGTGGTTCCAAAAGAATGGTGCCACTTGCCAAACATCCTACGAAACAATGGCATTTTCTAGAGAGTAATTCAATGGCCGTGTTATCTCACGTTGTGGCGATGTTAATTGGCCGCCACGATCATGTGATTTGACACCGATGGACTTCTATCATTGAGGATATTTAAAAAAAAAAGTGTAATTCAGGAAGCCAAGAACAATTCAAGAGCTTAAGTATGAGATATTTCGGCACATTAACGACATTGAACCTTTACTCCCTCTTTCCCCCTTCGGATCCCTCACTTTCCACTCGCCAACGCAATGCGCTGCATGTATTGGGGGCATCCCCTGAGTGTTGGTTATTTAAAAAAAAAAGAAAAAAATCATTGAAAATATGAATCATCGGATAGAGAGGTATGCCACCAAAGTCGTGGCGAGCATTTCGCCAATATTGGTAAATACATAATTGCCATAGATCCTTCTTTCGTAATGAAATATGAATGAATAAATATTAAGATAATTCTCTGAAAACTTTTTGTTGTATTTACAATTAACATCGTGCATTGTAGTTGGACCATCCTTTAATGAGTTTAGCAAAGCCTTTCCTTCTTAAGCCATCTTCTTAAAAACTAAGAGTCCTTTGGATCGTTATTCATAATTTTTGATCTACTCCTTTCTGGTGTGAATGTTATATGTTTTTATATCTTCGCATAGATTTCTACCTATGCCAGTCCTCGACTCATTTATTTTGATCGTAATAGCTAAATTTATTGATCTTCCATACAACTTGAAACGAATAGAGTCGTATTTCATATTAAGCACTTATTTTACGACAAGCGTTGTCGATTAAATAAAACCATCTATTAACGCATAACGATTCGCTGCTTTTACCACAAACCTCCTAAGCCCGGCAAACAATGTTGTAAACGCCAGAAATGGGAACGACGGACGACATGGCGGACAATGCCGGTGGTGGTGGTTGGTGTTTATTGAAGCATTTGACACTTGTCGTTGTTACACTTTTGCGCTGCGCCATAAACTACCAGAGAAGCGCTCCAAATGGGAATGCATGAATGGGGAAAACGGATACCTTTGAAATGTGGTCAACCTCGTGGCCGGCGTCTTCGTCATGTACAACTTTTAAAATTGACATAAAAGTCACGCATCATGTAGAAACACAGACAACAACACAATTTAAGACGACTGAAATATTTCAAGAGATAACTTTGTTGTTGTGTCTTCACAAAGAAAACAAATACCTTAAGAGATATCAACGAAATCGTATGGCAAAGTAAAAAAAGAAAACTTACAACAAAAAAGAGCGGCTGCTGCTGATGTTGCCGCATGCAAAACGGGTAAAAGTTACCGCATTTGACTTGATCTGGTTTTTGGTCGTTTAAGCCCAGTTCTCATCATCAGCCAGCCCAGGCGATCTACTTTGAAAGCAACGACGGACGAGACCAGCAACAGAAAAAAAAGAGATCACATTACCGCATAATTGTTATAGCTTAAGTTGATGCATAATGCCTCAGTGATGGTGCTGCTGTTGCAGCTGACAACGGCGAAGATGATGATGATGCCACAGATGTCGTTGTTCGTTGCTGCTGCTATGTCGCCGCTATTCAAAATGTTGTTTATCTTAATTTTGCTGTTTGTATGTTTTCGTTAAGATTGCCAAGCCATGGCAGCAGTGGCCAGAAAGTAGCACCAGCGGCATCGCTATCATTGGCCGCATAAGCTTCTTATTGATACGAGTACCTACCAAGCGCCAAAGTGTTTGTGGCCGGAACGTTTGTGTGCGGTAAATGCGTTTAGCATTTTTTTGTTGCTGCTGTAGTTGGTTTGGCTTTTACACTTTTTCAATATACCGAGTCAAGTATTAACTAAACCAACACAAGGTATCTTAAGAGTGTACATTAGGGTGTTTCTTAGTTTGTCCAATTTTAACAACAACAAAAATCTTAGTTATATAATCATTGCCTACGAACACGAAAGCATCACTTTTCCCAAAGCCTATACTTCTTACACTTATCGGGACCTACTTTTAAATGTCGGCTTTAAACAATGCAGTTTTTAGAGAAAATGCCGGTAACTCGAGAAGCTTTAAATGGCAAAATCAAAGAAAGTCCCACACGGCTGTGACCGTGGGTTACTTGTGTGATAGTTGTGCATACTAACTAACCACCATGTTATAACTGTAAAAAAACTTGTAAGTCCGGTAAAACAAGTAAACCCAGTAAGGAAAGTCGTAAGTCGGACAAGAAGGGAAACATGATACCCTCACTACACAGATTTGAATCAATAGTATTAAGCAAACTTCGTTAAATCTGATCACATTTACCGCTGTTAAGTCGATTAGATTCGAAATCAGTAGAAACATTTATGGGATGGCTATATCAAGATTCGGACCGACCTGACTTATTTTCAGCAGTGTTTATCCTTTGTGATGAAATTTCCCGCTGTTAGATCGGTTAGACCCTAAATCGGAAGGTACCTTTGTATGGAGGCTATATCAAGTTTTTAACAGATCTGGTTTATTTTCGCCAATGTTTATCCAGTGTGCAAAATAACGCCACAAACCAAATTTCGTTGAAAATCTGATGAAATTTTCTGCTGTAAGGTCGGTTACACCCTAAATCGGAAGGTACATTTGTGTGAGGGCCATATCAAGATTTGGACCCATTTGGTCTATTTACAGTAATGTTTATCCTGTATGCAACATAATGCCACAAACCAAATTTCGTTGAAAATCTAATGAAATTTACTGCTGTAAGGTCAGTTACACCCTAAATCGGGAGGGTGTATCAAGGGAGCCATATCAAGATTTGGACCCATTTGGTCTATTTTCAGCAATTTTTATCCTTTAAGCAATATAATGTCACAAACCAAATTTCGCTGAAATCTGATACAATTCACTGCTGTTATGTCGTTTAGACCGGAATTGTGTGGGGGCCATATCAAGGTTTGGACCCATTTCGTCTATTTTCAGCAATGTTTATCCTATGTGCAATATAATGCCACTAACCAAATTTCGTTGAAAATCTGATGAAAATTACTGCTGTAAGGTCAGTTACATCCTGAATCGGAAGGTACATTTGTGTGAGGGCTATATCAAGATATAGACCGATCTAGTATATTTTCGACAATGTTTTTTTCCGTTTGCAAAATAATACCACAAACTAAATGTCATTGAAATCTGAGAAATTTTGCCGATTAAAGGTCGCTTAGACCAAAAATCGGAATAAACAAATGTATGGGGGCTATATCAAGATATAGACCGATCTAGTCTATTTTCGACAATGTTTTTTCATTATGCAAAATAACGTCACAATCCAAATTTCGTTGAAATGTGATGAAATTTACCGTTGTTAGGTCGGTTAGACCCCAAATCGAGAGGTGTCCCCTAAACGATATCAGAACTTGGACTGATTTCTTCCAATTTCAATGCTAGCCGTCGTTAGCCAAAAAAATATATTTAGAACGTTTCATAGAGATCGGTTCATATTTGAAACGATCTGGTTCATACTTGGTACAGACCTTGACTTTGTTTACAAGAATATATGCACAGACGGACAAGTCTAATGGGTCTATCACACTTTCACACCAGGCCAAAACAATAGTTCTGGAAGCTACCGACTACCCGTGGTACCAGACTACTACTAAATTACGATACCTACAACGCGGTACGGGTCATCCAAACTTAAAAGCATTGGCCGAGAGATGGGATATCGAGCAATAAACGCGAAAAAGACGTAAGCGTCAAAAAAAATCTACAGGAGAGGGTTTTTTTGGGTTTTTTTGTCTAATTTATCTGCAGGATTCTTATTCAAATGAATATGCTGTATCCTAGTACATATTAAAATTTCATTTTAAATATTTAAACTCGGAAACCATGTTGTACATGTATATGGAGAGCGTGAAATCGATCGATGATAAAATTCCTTATAAATATCGATAAACCCCAGTGTACCCATAAGTACCTATAAAGGGTATTCTGTACCACATGGCATGATCCACTGCATACCTGACCTCCTCTTGGTACTCGATTTAAGTCGAGTTCGAGTGTATTCGTATCTAAATGATAGCCGCCGTTAAGTTTACAGATCGTGTCTTAACCTAATTAGAGCAACGTTATGCTTTTCTTTCTTTTTCTCGCTCTCTCTCTTGTTTTGTTTAAATATTATTTTTACTTCTGGTAGAAAATTTAAAAACTAAACCATACACATACGAGACGATTGCAGGCGATGTTTATCGTAATTATTTTTATCATCAACATAAAAAGCCGCGTCATCAATAACGGCATCGTAATCGTTTCAATCAGTTGCGCCGTATGTGAGATCTTAAGGTTGATTGGATTTCTGATTTCTAAATTTCTCAAATTATGTATTTTACTACATTTTTTCAATGATTCGAAACTGTTTTGTATAGTAAATGATTACTACCTAGCGGTTTCTACGGAAGCCATACTGTCGGTCGTTGAGAAGGCGATTCGAGTTCAAATAATTTACAAGATGGTAATTCACCATACTCTGCATCACTTTTGAGGGAGCAAAGCAAACTGCAATTGCGACAAATATTGAGCTCCAACGTATTCAGTCCTACCTTGCTCAAGCTTCAGACATTAATCATTCTGAAAAGCAGAGCGGTATAGGGAATCTTACAGCCGGCCACTTCCGAATTTTACTTGTTTTATTTTATCGTTCTCTTTATAAATCCTGGTTTTTATAACAAAAGTTATCATATAGATTCATTGTTGGAGCAGCTGCCACTACTCGTATGTGGCAAGTGGCACCGTCCTGTTGAAACAAAATGTCTTCCAGATTACGGCCTTCACTTTCAGGTAGCAAAAAGTCCGATAACATGGCGCGATAGTGAGCATCATTCACGGTTTCGTTCCGGTCATCATAATTTTTGAAAAAATATGGACCGACGATTCCACCAGCCCAGTTTTCTCTGGGTATAAAGCCACCTCTTGAACCTCTTCTAGTTGTTCTTCAGTCCTATGGGGATATTTTTTTTATTGACGTTGCCATTGAGTCAGAAATAGGCCTCAACATTGAACAAAATTTTGGTCAAAAACAGCGAATCTTCTCCGAGCTTTTGAAGAGCCCAAGCACCGAAACGGCGAAGTGTAAGTCTTTCCATGATAAAATGGCACACAACTCAAGCGTAATTTGTGAAAAAAAACCTATTGAAAAAATTGATCACCCGTTATATGTATAGGGTGATCCATCTAGAGGTTTTTTTCAGATCAAAAAAAAATATAAAAATTCAAATCATGTGTGGAATCATTATTGGTAATTTTAAAGGACATTTATTTTTTGAATATAATTTCCATCAAATGTTGGCCGCAACTACGCCTCAGGGTTTCCATTCTGAGGGTCCAATTTTGGATGACTTGTTCGAGCTTTTCGACCGGTATGGCTGTAGTGACACGCGTAATGTAAGCTTTCAAAACCTGAATGGTAGCTGGTTTGTCAGCATAGACTTTGGACTTTACCTAAAAAAATTCCTTGCTGGCAAGCGTTTTACCTCAAATGAAGATGCAATTACAGTTGTAAACCATTATTTTGAAGACCTTGAGGAAAACTATTTTAATCAAGGGATAGAATTGCTAGATAAGCGTTGGACTAAGTGTATTGATGTTTCAGGAGATTATATTGAAAAATAAAAATATTTTTGAAAAACTAACTATTCTCTTTCATTGATAGGCTAAGAACTTTCCGAACCGCCCTCGTAGCTCTACGGGAAGTTGGTGTTGGAGACCCTCAACCGACACTACCTCATACAAATTAGTTTTTTATTTGGAAATATCCGTCCAGTTTATTGAGCAAAATCACTGAAATTTTGCAAATAATAATCTCAATATAGGCGCAATCATCCATGTAAAAACGGTTTAGATTGGGCCACCATATCTTGTACCTCCCATACAAACGGCCTTATGGGCCTTGAGAAATAATATGACTACAACTCACCACAAACTTGACCTATCGAAATGAAATTTTACACATCATGATTTCTATATACTACACACTTCTACGCTGAATTCGGTTGAGATCGGAAAAGTCCTACTGGTACTTCGCACACTAACGGTCTCATGGGCCTTAAAAAATAATATGACAATAACTCACCACACACTTGACCTATCGAGACGAAATTTTCGGCATTAATATAAATATATAGAACAGACTTTTGCGCTAAATTTGGCTAAGATCGAAAAGGCCCTACTGGTACCTCCCACACAAACGGTCTCATGGGCCTTAAAAAATAATATGACAATAACTTACTACAAACTTGAGCTATCGAGATGAAATTTTCTACATAAAGATGTTTATATAGAACACACCTCTGCGCCAAATTCTGTTGAGATCAAAAAAGTCCTACTGGTACCTCCCACACAAATGGTCTCATGGACTTTGAGAAATAATATGACGATAACTCACTTGACCTATCGAAATGAAATTTTGCACATAAAGATTTCTATATAGAACACACTTCCGCACCAAATTCTGGTGGAGGGTTTCCAAAGTTCGGCACAGCCAAACTTAAATTTTTTTACTTGTTTTATATTTTTTTTGTTCTGAAAAAATACCTCTAGATGGATGACCCTATATGTATACACTTCATCCTATAATGGAGAATAAAAATAATAGTATGTCATTGTCTTTAACCTTTAAGCTTGTCCATAGTATTCTAAACAGGATTACTTAATAGCATTACAAGTATAAAGAAGTTGAAAATAATTTACATAAATCCATGAGACAAGTCAATTTTTTTTCTGTCGTCTCTAATGAAAAAAAACCCGTCTTAAGATGCTGACAACTGTGTACATGCATGCAAAACAGCCAAAGCTGGCCCGAGACCCTCAGATGCCCCAGACACTTTCGATTAACGCTTAATTATTCAATCTTCCCAATAAGGCGCATACAACATTAACAATTGTCAGCCACTACTCCAACTGTGACGACGGCTGGAAACAAAAACCCAGCGGTTGGTTTCGCTTCATTCCACGGGAGTTTAATCAAATCTCGAATGCAACATTAACGTTCATTAGAAAACAATAATCACCGCCGAGAAGGGGGGGACACATGCGCAGAAGTCTTTGTTTAGACTTTGACTCCAATATGGTTATGTAAATCTATTTAATCTTTTTCCAGTTGTTTTCCCTCTCTTCTTGAGCTGCATCCAAGTCCACTTTAGATTAAAGGCCCATTTAGTCTCGACGGTTGACGGTTGACGGTAGATTCTGCAACCTGCAGAAGTCTACCGTCGTCAACCGTCAAACTGTAGTTATCTCCCTCTAACACATGCAAAATGCAACCCCCAACTGAAATAGCTGATTGTCTACCGTCAACCGTCCACCGTCAACCGTCGAGACTAAATGGGCCTTTAAATGGAAAATGGCATGGCATGGCATGACATTTGTCGTCAAAAGCGCCCGTTGCAACAAAGGAACGACGAACGAACGGGTTACAACAAAAGAATGATTTAATGTTGGAACATTTAACATAACAAACAATCAATAAAAAACAACAAACACAACAGCAACAACAACGACAACTACGGATTTGAAATGCGTTTTTCTTCGTCTTCATTTTTTATCGCGACATTTGCATTTTGTAATAATCAAGGAAGTAGAAGAAGAGAAGTTAAATGAAGCGCCATAAAAAATCGAATCATTTGGGCTCTTCTATTGATATTGACAGATGAATGTGAATTTGATTGAACTCTTTTTTTCTTGCTTCGACAGCGATGCAGTTTAATGGGATTTTCAAAAAAAAAGACGAGCAATAGTTTGGAGTGTGACATAAGACAACAACCAAAAATTGTTCCGGGTTTTGTTCATCTTAAATACCAGAGCTCAGTAAAAAAGAATTTAAAGTTTAAAAAATTACTTAAAAAGGTATTGGTCCGCGGTGCAATGGTTGGCGAGCACCATCTTCGCACAAGAAAACCCAGGCTCAAATCTAGGTAAGACTATCTCAAAATTTGTCAGTGGCGGGGTTTCCTACGTTAAGAGTTGAAGCTTATTCTCTCACTGATTCGAGAGAAGTTTTCGTTTGTTTCTTAAAGGAATGTTGAAGGAATTATGAGTGTACAAAATTTGAATTCGGAGAGGCCGGTGTTATGTCTGCGAAATACATATCGTAGCACCCTGAAGTACCCTAATACACCATGCTAGAAAAACAAATTATTATATAAAATTTAAAAAAATATTAAGTATTGAATTGATTCAGAATCGCCATTTGATGTCATATCGCGATTTTTGCCCGTCGCAACTATGAACCGATCTCGACGAAATTTTGTACATTGTTAAGGTTTATTCCTATCAAAATTCATCCATATCAGTCTGTTTTGTAAGAGTTTGCTACAGTATCCAAAAATCGGGATTTTAAGAAAACCGGCACTTTGGTCTTTGTTTCAAAACCGCGCTTTAAAAAACCCACTGTCGTGGTTTTTTAAAGTAAAAAACCGGCATTAACCGACATTCCGATTTTAGCCTTTCGTCTAAGAATGGAAAATATTTTTCGAATCAGAAGTAAAGAAACTGTATCCTCACAGAGTCTCTAAATGTACCCAAGACTATATTCTTATTGAAATAATTTTATTTTAATTTTTGTTTACATTGTATGCTCTTAGTACCCATATATGGTACCCAGACATTCCGCCAATTTACCCAAACTCAAACCTAGTTTTATTTTTTGCTTCGTTAGACAATTTTATAGCTAAAGGGCGGCCCAAAATAAACGCACGATGTTAATTGTAAATAAACCAAAAAGTTTTTAGAGAATTATCTATCCGATGGTCCATATTTTCAATGACTCTAAAATATAATGCAAGTTCAACGTCGTTAATGTGCCGAATTCTCTCAACTATTAGTTCTTGAATTGTTCTTGGCTGATTGACATACACTTTTTCTTTAAAATATATATTTTCTTTAAAAATCACATGATCGTGGCGGCCAACTTACATCGTCAAGGCGTGAGATATTACGGGAAATTTTAGGCGAAAACAGCCATTGTTTCGTTGGCTGTGTGACATGTGGACCATGATGTTGGAACCACATATCGTCCAGGTCCATAACCTCAATTTATGAACACCAGAAGTCCGTTATCATCTCACAATAGCGGACACTTTTCACGGTAACTGCTTGGCCGACCTAATTTTCGAAGAAGTACGGCCCGTTGACAACACTGTCGAGCATGCGCAAGTGCTTTCAAATTTCATACAGAGGCGGTTTGCTGAAATTTCCGCACAAGTCACCGGAATGAAAACACATTTGGTCAAAAAAAATTACAAAGTGTACGAATTGCTTTTTGATTTAAACGCCCATTTTCGTAAACGGCTTCAACAATCTTAACGCGCTGCTAAATTATGTATCTTTCCATGGTTGCATTTGTTAAAAACTGCAACAAAGAAAAACTTGACGTTAAGGTGTGACACACAGTTGACATCGTGCATTATGGTTGGACCACCCCTTATTTGAAAGCCATTTGACATATATATATATATGGGAAACCATTTTTTGGGCCCCTAGACAATTTGTACGAAGAATATAACAAAAAAATAAGCCTATATGATCCAAATCGGCCCAAGACGGGCTGTTTATTAATCGTAAGATACAAGCACAATATCAAATTTGATTGAAATCGAAATTTATATGGATTTTCTTAAGCGGTTGTATGTTATATTGCGAGAGATCCTTTCACTGGGACTATATCAAAACGTGGTCTAGTATGACTCATTTTTATCTGAGCTGATTACTGATCGATCATGTGGAACTGTGCCAAATATCATCGTTTTTGGATGTACTACATATGTGGCTTCTAGACCTAAAGACATAAAATCGATTGAACATATGTGTGAGAGGTATGTCTAAATTTTAACAGATTTTCCTAAAA
This sequence comes from Hydrotaea diabolus, assembly GCA_963513945.1. NCBI lineage: Eukaryota > Metazoa > Arthropoda > Insecta > Diptera > Muscidae > Hydrotaea > Hydrotaea diabolus. The sequence goes on from OY740719.1 coordinate 127,725,897, forward strand.
GTCAACAGTCGTTGTCCAAAAACTTTCTTCTATCGACTTTCATAAAGATCGGGCGACAATTGTTTGAAAACAAGCTTTAGATGGCAGCAGAAGGACGGAGTAACGGATAGATAGATCTCTTTTAATCGAATAAACTGGTGATTTTGAGTTGAGCGAAACCCTTAAAGATGGGTCTAGCTAAAATAGTTTTGGTATTTATGTATTTCATATTTAAAAATTTTGAATTGTCTTTGCTTTTACATACAACAACCAAAAACCCGAAAAAGCCGACAGCAAAAAACCGTGTAAACCGACATGACGGTTTTTATTTTTATTTTTGAGAAACCTAATATCAGGTTTGGACATAAAAACTGGGACGTTAGTTTTCGGTTTCTGTATTAGACACTCTAGTTATAATTTAGCCTAATTTTTAAGGAACGCGGTTTTCGAAGCTAGTTAGCAAAACAGCTACAATAAAATATTCCTTATATTTTTTTCAAAAGTCAAGAAATACAAGTATTAGACAATACTTTAAAAAAAACTACAACTTTTTGTAAATAAATAGCTTAATTTAAATGACTAAATTTATATTTTACTTACCAAAATTCGCAGTGTCCCACCAACATAAATGCAAGTGAGAACGTTTTGAATGATAAAAATCGATATTAGAGCCAAAAAAGCTCTCGATAGTTTGACAGCCTCTGTTCACGATACACCATAAAAAAAGTCCAAAGTCGCACCTCCCACACTGAAAAAAAATATATATATACATCAATTTAATAAAAAAAAGATTCTTCAGTCGTAATACATTAAATTAATAGAAAAATATCATTAATTTGAAGAACAAATTCCTCAATTAGAAGTATAGAGCTGTGGCACACCTAAGCTTTTTTTTACGTTGCGAATTTGTTTTTAATTCCGGCAGACTAGAAAGATAAAAAATCAACGTCCAAAACCCAAAAAAAAAATTGATGGAAGGACTTTTCCATGCTGACAATGCAATATCATAAACTTTTTGTAAATTTACAAAATATTTTACAGTAATTTTTAGACGACCGGAAATTAAGAGAAATGCAGCGGAACAAAAAAATGATTCAGTGTTCCCGGGCCTTTATGGCGTTTTTCTGCGTCATCAAACTGATACGAGTATACAATTTGGAATTAGTCTTGCACATTGTACTTAAAAATTTTATAAGACGTAGCAAGAGTAACATTAATAACCACCGTCTTATAAAACCACACATGTACACAAACGAGGGAGTTTTTTGTGTTTACATTGTTCGGTGGTAAACTTTACTGACAACAGTTCTCGTTAAATGTGAATCCGCTTGCTCATAAGTATATAGCCGCTGATCATGGTTAACTCAGATGACCATATACCCAAGAATACTATCATGCTCTTCAAATATTGTCACCCCCAACAAACCAGTTTTTCTGCATGTGTAGAAGATAAACTATATCGCCCTTATTCATAACTACCTTCTGATTAAGGGTCCTGCCGCTTAGCAAGCCGCATTATTTACCCGATCTTGTTACAGGTTAGCGGCTTTCGATTTGTGCGATTAGTATCCAACTCTAGTGAAGTTGGTCCTTATCGGCCCAATGGAATATGTCCCTATCCTCATCATAGATTCAACTTTGCACAAACTCTCGACAGAGGCGAGGAGTCTTCGTATAGCAGATTAGTGGACGGTAGCTTATGTCCGTCATATCCGACTGTTAATTTTTGAAGTGGCTTTTCAAAAAAGGTGGACTTAATTGGTCCTCTTGTTAAGAAAATTTCCACTTTAGTCGAACTTGTTTGCCTCTACAAAAGACAAACTATTCTACTGATACTTTCAGTTCCATTTACTGAAAATTGCAGTGATCCAATCATCATTCAGTTGTACTGATAAAACTTGGCAAACTAGTTCGTTTGTGGCAACAAATCCGTTTTCTGAGTGCATTTACAATCCCAAACAGAGTATGTCCATAAGTCATATGTAAAATTTCAGGATTTGATTGCAATCATCTTTCAACAGACGGACGGACATAGCTGGATTAGCATTTTACGTTGATCAATAAAATATATACTTATACTTTAATGGATCTCAGATAAAAATTTTGTGAAAACAAAATGACTGTTATACGATGGAAAGTTATAAATGTAGACAAATTAAGTTTAAAGCCACTCCCTTTTCTCTAATCATGACCAAACCCCGTTTTGTTTTTCAATTTTTGCGGGAAATTGGAACAAAATGTGACTATGTCATATATAGATACTAATTTTCATGTGGGCTGGCCTCAGATCATTTTCTATAAATTAAACGTAATAAATTCTATATAACAATAAAAATAAACATAGCCATAGGCAAACTGTATCTAATCATGACTTACACAGTGTACGAGTAAGAGAATAGTAATTTTCGGATCAAGAATTGTAGACAGGATTTAAATTAGTTCATGACATATTAGTCTTTCTAAGTTCAGAGGTTTATGGTAGTGCCACGACCCGCCGGTACAGTCAAGACGTAATGTAATGTGCATTTTTCGTAACGATCGTAGTGATAGCACTGAGTTCTGCAGTAGTTGAGTTTGACCCAATTTGTTAAAACCAAGCGTTTTAAAGCATCGACTCAAACAGATCGTCTAAGATATTTCTTATGATGGTTGTCATGGTGGGTAAGAGTTTTAATGAACAAAAAACCGCGCAAGTCTATAAGTTGACTAATCTCTTTCTTTATTATTGTTAATGGATATTTAAAGCCAATTTATGTGTTAGTTAAATTGATTGTACTGAAATTGTAAAGAAACTAGTTTCAAAACGTATGAATGACATTCAAAAGTGTATTTGTTTTAAGTGCAAGATCTGCCTGCGACTGGGAAAATTCGAATTTGATGGTATTCAAAATTACAAAGGCTATAAAACAAAAACAACAGAAAGGTGTAAAATATTTACAATTTAAAAATGCCTAATAAAATAAATTAAAAGTGTCACATAAAGATAACAAAATAAATCTTTTGTTTCAAGGAACATTTTATTGCAACAGTATTGTGAAGGGGTCCGAAACATGTAGGGTAGCACGGCGTATCATACGTAGACATAATTTTATATTTGAAGAAATTCATTTTCAAAGATTTACACTATTTTTAAAGAGATTGACTTAATGCGTGAATTTTGGAATATTTGAAAAGACCCTTACTTTTATGCATCGTCACCTCTCGTACGCGAGATTTGAGGCAAAAACATTTTCGAGGTCAAAAACTTGACAATACTAAGCGGCACTAGCCAAGAGTATATGTAAACCCTACACCCAACCTGTTGAAGACATGGACCGATGGTAAAGGCTATAAAACAAGTTAATAAAAAATCAGTTGGTTGATCTGACATATGGAACTTAAATTTTCCTTCTTTTCGTCCTCCATAGCCTGAAGAATGCTGATTTCTATCGAAAACTCCTAGAGGATCAATTGAGTAGAAGGTGCTAGAATGGGGCGTGACATCTACCTTTTCTTATGTTCATACAAAGATGAAATAAGTATACTCCGGGAAACAAAATTCGAGCCATGCATTGGTAAAAAATGTATGTGGGTTTTAATCTACGCTCGGTACAGTGTATGGGAAGGTACAAGTAGGGGTGTGGCTAAGGCTCCAAATTTTCGTCAACTAGACTAATTTTTATTCTACTTGCTAATTGCTAATTTTTAGCAGAATAGTATGAAAAGTATTAAAGATTTTATTCAAATACCAATAGTAAGCGGAATGGTTTGGACTGGAGTTACCAGAATGGGCGTGTCATCCACTCTTTTCGTAGATGTTTATAAATAGTCGTTATAAAAATATAATAGAGTTCACAATTTAAGCGAATTTAACGAACTGTGGGTTCTAAGCTGCACTAAAAAAGTCCCATTTGTGTGGGAGCTACCAGAAGGGGCGTGGCTAGGAGTTCAATTATTTGTCACCAAGTTTACCTTATAATTGTGGTTTAAAGTATTGATTTTGGATGAGATCGTATAAGTTCCATTTAAGATAATTTAGGAATAAAAAAAAGTCGACGGAAGGGTGCAGTTGTATGGGAGGTACAAGTATTGGACGTGTCAACCCCTCTTTTGAAAGTACAAAGCCGTTATGTAAAATGAATCGCTGGTAAAACATATGCCGACAGTAAGAAGGAGGAATCTACGGTTGATGCACTCAGAGAAAAAAATTGTTGGAAATCGGTTAGAACTACATTAGTTCGGTTGCAAAAGAGAAATTTCGGGTGCAATCACCAAATGTTTATAATCGTAATGGATATTCGGTTCGAAATACCACATGATGATAAATCTGATCATCGTATTGTACACACAACAAATTCATCGATCATACCAATGAAATGCGAAAAATGTATTTAATTGCCACAACTGGTAATTGCAGCAACCGATAGTATAGCAAACCATTGTTGTTGTAACCAATTATTAGTCATGACCATAACCACAAACGGGTTTTTTTAATGCAATTTTTTTCAATAAAATAATTCGATATTTTCTGACTTTAAGCCAATCGAATAAACACATTTTTTGCCAGTAAAAATCATCCATTAACTTTTCCACTTTTTCCCTTTTGTGACCCTCCCTACTCAATTGTGTAAGCAAACCGATTTTGGCTCTGACTAAAATTTTAACTTTTTTTGTTGATCGAGCGTGGCATTAGATTTTTAGATCCGAAAATTCTCTTTTAAAGCTTCGGTTACTTGGTAAATTGTACCGATACTACAGAACCAATAACCGAAAATTACAACTAATGTAAAGTTGTAGTGTTAGAATACTCGAGGTCCATGTAACCTCTTCAACCATTTGGTTGGCAAATAAAATCGGTTGTGGCATCGAATCTGTTCTCCGTGTGTGGCTATTTAAAGAAGCTCGGTTTTTACTAAAAAGGCGCTATTAAAGCTATAGAATATCGGTGGAAAAATACAAAGAGCTTAAAGAGAATGGCCCTACAAAATTACACGATTTGTATACTAAATTTATATTCCCTTCTCACTACCTCGAAATATTTACCGCAGATCTTATTGATCTAGCCATGTCCGTCCGTCCGTGTATCTGTTGAAAGCAAGATAGCAGTTAAACGAATAAGGTTAGGATCCTAAAATTATGCAAGATACACGTAATGTCTTGTAGTCATTAGCTGTTTGGAACTGTTTAGTTTTTACATGTTTTAGAGATTAATCTCTTTCCGGTAAAGGCGCCGGCATTTACGAAGTGGAAGCCCAAAGCTCAAAAATTGTTAGGGATGTTCTTAAGCTTCGTTTTCATTATGTCAAATTCAATGGCAAACAGAAATGGCACATTCGTCGACATTTGCATTTGGTGTCAAACGCGTTTTCACAACAACGTCATAACTGACACAAAACCCAAATGGCAACATTTGACATCCACATTTGTTGTCAGTCATTTGTCACACCGTTTTCATTATGCTAGCTAAACACATCTGTCGTCATATGATTTTTGCGAGAAGAAGAAGAAATTAATTGAAATTTTTGTGTCAAAAGCGACGTGGTAGCAAAATTTTCAATTTTTTTTAAACAACAAAATGTCCATGAATAAGCAAATTGCCGTCGCAGCGGCATTGGTACTAGTGACTACTTTGGTGAGGTAGTCCCAGGTTCCAGGGCGCAATTCGACTGCCTCAATCAGCCGCTCCGTCTGCTCGCTCGTCCAAATGTGCTGTAATTTGCGCACCCTCTTCTTCGAACTGGCGACGTCTTCCACATTCATGATTAGCACATCGTCCATGTCTATTCTATAATTCCAGAAGTCCGTTCTTGGCGCGATTTCCTCCTTTGCTCGTTTTCTTCCTTCGCTTGTTGAAAATGCCAGCAAAATCAGCTGTTTGCATGCCAAATGTGTTTGCATTTGCCAACATGTTGGCAAATGGATTCTCCTTGTCAAATGATGCCATATCGGTCAATTGTCATAAATTTACCCGTTTTCACTTGACTGTCATTTCGTTTGACAAAGCATAGTCATATATGACGTCAAACGTAAATGTCACCATATGACTACCCGTTTTCACCTAACTGACTACATTTGCCATTGAATTTGACATAATGAAAACGAAGCTTTACATTAAGTGATCTTAAAACATTAGTGGATCTTAAAAAAATACTTTTTTTGCCTGCGAAGCTTAACTAAAATTTAGCTAAATTCCTAAATAATTTATTTCACTATCATGATGGGAATTGAGCACACATTTGAAAGCTGATATCTTTCTACGATATTTTATTAAATCATTTGTTAAATTCATCATCCACATGTTTTACAATATCAATGTTAACATTTCGTTAACATGCGCTCTAACATTTGTCTTCCAAATCGTTTTTTTTTTTCAAAATCATTTAAAATATCTCTTTTTTTGTCGCTCAAAACAGCCACATTCTTGAAAGAGGTTGATTTCCTATCACAACCTCTTTAAGTTTTATGTTCAACATTTTTATAGTTTGTCTCATATTTATGAAAGTGTTTAACCGTTGCGATATATTCATAAATTTTTCTCAAATATCCATAAAAATCCATTAATACCATAAAATTGATTAGAAAAAAATTTAAGGAGATCGTGTTTTCACGCTTCTCTTATAATAAATTGATGGTGGTCATAAACAACGCTTGTGTCTTTTATGTGGTGTTAGAAGTCAAACAAAAATACTGTCTGTCTAAACATAAGTTTTTTTTTAAGCCAGACATGATTTCAGAACGCTCTTTCTAAATGCAAGTTCGAGTATGCATACCTTTGAATAGACATTTTGTAAATGTCGTAAATAAAATATTATGAGTCGGTCACTTCTGAAGGTCAATTCTCAGATTTCAACTGAGCGGTTTTACAATTAAGCCATTGATTTTTCGTCATTTGCAGCTTGTCACTCTTTCTTTGACTTTTAAAGTGGTGGGGTTTTGTTATGCTGATACAAGTGTACTCTGGGGCAAGATCGTGAGCTTAATAATGTGTAAAAACACAACAGAAAACACTTTTTAGAGTAGAAAATACTTTTGTGAGACGTCTAAGTCCACAATAACTTTGGTCGGCTTTTTGGAAAGATTGTCCGGACAAGGGTACACACAGTAAACAGATTCGTTGCCTCAAACGATTTTTTTTGCCAACCAATTGTTGAGATTGCGTGCACTTTAAGTATTCAGTACAACCGAATGTTAGTTGGTGCTCTGTATTGTTCAGCAACTGAAGTATCGGAGAAACAAATGAAGTACCTGAAATTTCAGTAATGAATTTTTGGATTCAAAAACCCCATTGTTCAACGAAAAAATTTTAAATTTCCTTCAGAGGCAAAAATAATGTAAAACTTAGAAAAGTAGAAAACAAATTGGATTGCCTTCGAGTCAGTAATAATCGAATTATTTTATTATAATAACGACTATTCAAACAACCACAAAATTAACTGTCAATCACCCCTTATTGATTAAGATGAAATTTCAGTTACCATCACTAATAAAATATAACAACAACAACATGTTTGCATAACCATTGCGTTGCATTGGTATGGACGATCAACTAATTGTGTATGTAATGCAATGATCATATATAAGATATGATACATGGTACTCGTATGTCGATCCTAATATACATTACAATTATTTGGTTAACGGAAATTCCTTATTTGGGACTGAAGTTTTGTAGTTCCAACCGATTTCCCATCCAATTTTTCTCTGTGTGTACATAAATTCAATCTCTCTACACTCCAGCGAAAGCCGAACGAAGTCAAATCTCAGTTCCAAAGTGGCCAATTCGCATCACGTTCACATCACATGACCACCGAACTTGGCGCACAAGAGGTTGTTTGGGGCGTGAGCTGTGTGGCCATTCTGCTGAAACCAAAGATCGTCATATTTATGACTTCTATCAGCAGCCACAAAAAAATAGTTTATAGTATATGTGACGGGCAAAATAGAAAGGGACGTAAGGGTTAAAACCAGTTTTGTTCAGGAGAGCCATTTTAAAGATTAGCTCCCTTTCTATTTGAGCTTAGAATCGTCGCCTTTACTTTCATAAAACGCGCATATCTCTGGGATGGAACACTTTTGGGTCATGGGATCGGTCTCATTCGATGCTCAGAGGTTGTCCACATCAAAAAAAAAAAGAAGAAGAAAATCAAAATTGATTTTTTTAACCTTAGATCCCTTTCTCTATGCGCTGTCACATATATGATTTTTTCATATTTTTTCTACTTCACTTTCATAAAACGCACATATCTCTGGGAGGGAGCACTTTTGGGGCATGGGATCGGTCTCATTCGATGCTCAGATGTTGTCCACATCAAAAAAAAGAAAAAAAAATGAAAATTGTTTTTTTTACCCTTAGGTCCCTTTCTTTATGAGCTGTCACATATAAAGGTTTTTATGCAGTTCCAAAATCTGCATCAAAAAAAAGGTTATTTTCTGAGGACGCATCGGCGTTAGTTTGGCTTGTTAACATAGCCGCTGGCGTTCTTCCCGATTTCCAGCCTTGGCATTTGTCCATTTGCATTTGGGGCGCCAGAACAACATGGACCACTGTGGTCCAATTCCACCAGGGGTTTTTTATTGATCGCGTAACTTTGATTTGGATAAAAGAGACTGTTCATAAGCTGTTTACGCAGCCTAAAATACCACCTATTTGTGTATTGTTTTACGGTATTATCACCATTGCTCCCTGAATTGCAGTGCTCGAATGGGGAAAGCTATAATTCGACTGTTAACGCTCCTCAAGATAGACTAAAGCTAGCCAATTTAAGGATCAGCTGTCATTACCAACCTCTTGGTGAGGGGCTATCTTACGACTCTGGTACTCTATGGGTCGTAGCTCAATGCTGGTAAGCAACTCTACACCTATAATGCGACTAACATCGCTCCTCAAGAAATACTGAAAGAAGGTGGGGTTATCCGAGGAGCAGTTAAGATAATGGGTTTTTTTCAAAGTGGGTGACAAACCAAATGTTACTCTATTTGAAGCCAGGCTGCCACTCAATCGAAAGCCTATGCTGTGGCGGATGCCAAAACGTTGTTGCCAAGTAATTAACACCCAGAGGTCTGTTGGACGGTTTGCGCTGAAGGCACTGGGTTCACCAGGTGAACCGGTCAGATACTTTGCCTTCCGACAAACACCACCAACAACACCATGGATACAAATGAGAGTAATGGTGAGATTGGCATAACCTGCAAGGGGTTAGCAACTTATTTAAGGATTTTCCAAGGATTGCTAAAAAAAAAACACCAACACAGGTAAAGATCTGTCCAGTTATGACTAAGCAGAGGACACGGACCGCGATAAATACTCTGAGCCTCTATCTTAAAAAGTCATAACGGTTCACCGGCCGTTGGGTAAGTAAGCCTAAAGACCGACTTCTGTATTCAGACCCATATATATTATGGCCACAGGCTGGCTGGATGCCTAAAGCTTACACACGAAGAAAAAGTCAGATGGAAATCGGTCTGAACTACAAAAATTCTTTCAGTTTATATAATCAACTGGTAAAAATCATAATGGAAATTCTATTGGACATACAATGAGATGACTGTTGTGGCAATATTAGGATAAAGACAACTTACTGTTTATTTACATGAACCGAATGCAGTTCTAATTATTGGTTGCCAGAACTGCCTGCTATTGCAACTTATAATTTTGTATTAAAATTTTCGATGCAACCAACAACTTGAAATGACAAGAAATTATTTCGCTCTACGAGTAATAACCAAAAAAAAGGTTCATCTTAGAAACAATTTAATTGTAAAACTAAAAAAAGAATTTATAAACAAAATGTATTACGACGGATTTTCAAAGTTTCACTGTTACTCGGAAAGGAAACTAAAATATGTCTTTCTACGGCAGTCAAGCGCACAGTGGTCCAAACCATCAATTTAGCCGGAAAAAAGTCATAACTTGCTTTTGAGAAGACTTATCGAGGTGAAACTTTGCATGCCTAATGTTTTTATTAAAATAGAGGTTCGCACCAGAAATGGGCCGAATCCATCAAATGGGCGTGGGATAGTTCTAGCTGGAAACAATTATCATTCGATTTTATATAACTTTATCTTTTATTTAGAAGCACAAACGAGCATAATAAAAATATGAACAATAATAGGTTTAAATATTTTATTCAGAATCTGCATCACTTTCTGAATCGACTTGCGGCTCGGACATTAATGCGTCAGGCGCACCCGAAAGCAATGCTAGTACTTCTACAGATAAAGGTTCTGCACTCCGATAATGAAGAGATGTCTTTGTTGATAAAGATGATATAAGAGGATCCGACGACAAAAGGAGATAGTGAAATAGATCATACATTGTTTTTTCTCGAGACATTTTTCGTGTGTGAGTCTCTCGTATATTCCTGAAATCCTTATTTCGGGATTCCAGAGCTTCTACGGACAACATTCCAATAGGTAGTGCGGCATATTGAATAATATCTGCACCATGCAATAGAATTTTGTGAACACTCGATGGCATGTAATACCACGAATACAATTGTATGTATAGCTTTGCTGTGTCCATCGCATACATTCGAAATGCTTCCACATTAACAGCAAAGCCGCAGGACATAGTGGTTAAAATCACTGCAAACCTCTTTATCAAATCTTCATCGATACCAGTTATTTCTGAGGCTAGAGTTTGTTGTTGGAAAAATCTTCTAGCCGTGTTGCCGTCATTCGTTGTTCCACATCCCGGCTTAGGAATATCTACCAGCAAATCCATCTCTTTTCTCAAACGGTCAATAATTGTTTTCTTTGTTGCCTCTTTCACGGCCTTATCGGAATCTCCTCTGGTTTGCCATTTTTGAACATTTAGTTTATAGGCAATATGAAGGACACATTCAAAACACCTTATCCAAGCGTGCAATGTTGACAGGCCATACTCATAAAGGTTTTCTTTTGGCTGTAATTTTTCAAGTGCACTCAAGTCATTCATTATCTTTGGTGAAGCTCCACAAATTCCACAACGTTGGGAAGAAGAATTTGCTATTGTTGAGAATATTTTCCCATCAATCATCGTCAAATAAAATTTATGGGTGACATTAATTACTTCGCCATCTTCACAGATTTGTGTTGGAACTATTGCAGCTATTTGAGCTTTTATCGCAGCTATTTCTTTTTCAGCTAGCGACTTAGTCTCTTTTTCAAAAATAAGTTTGATTGGCTTACAAAATCTTACAGAAGATGGGCGTGGATTGTGCCAAATAAGTTTATTATCGTCTTTGAGCTGCAGAGGAACCAAACAAATTGCAAACAAATATTCATCTGTTTTATCTTCGTAACTGTCCCCGAACGCCTGCTTATATCGCGAATGCCCACTGCTGCCATCACATCCCCACTTATAGGACAAAATAAGTTTACCGCATTTGTGTTGTTTTAAAATTTCTTTCTGCTGTTTAAAATGCCTGTTTGTAGTGTGATCTACCAAATTTTGCAAAGTCGCTTCTGCCGATATATCGGAAATTTTAATACCATCTTTTGGATAGCACTCCATTTTGGCAGCCAAAAGCTTGTGGTATGATGGGTAGATGTCGGCATTATGATTTTTTGCACCTGAACGCATTAGGGTATAAGTGTTTTTCGTGAAATCACCATCGATATACAACACTAAAGCCTCTTCGTTCGTGAAAGGTATCGGTCCTTTATAAGAAAAACTCAATTTTTTTTTCATTGCTGACGCTTTCGACGGAGAAGAACCTACGCATTTGACAATGCTCGCAGCATGTCTCTTTCCAGATTTATAAAGGCTTGTTCCAGCAGCAAAGGTTAATTCTTCCGGCGACCAACTCTCCAATAAATGCGCTACTTTCATTCTTTTTGCCCTCTCTCCTTGATCTGAAAATTCCTTCAAAGGTCTTCCATGCTTAGATGTTGACGGTCCCTCTAATGTTCCTTCTTCAAGATCTGTTGATGAAGGTTCAGCAGGAATAACAAATATTCCGTCTAACCAACTTTGATTAGAAGCCGCAAACACGAGCTTTGTTCGATTGGCCTGTATCCACTTTTTTTTCAGAATACATATAAATATGTGAACCGATTGTTGCACTTCTTTACAATAACTGCCGTCTCCTTCACTTTCAAGTCCAATCTTAGAGAAAACGTAAGTTAAAACAGCTTTTTTTATTTTGCTGTTTCTCTTTGTACCAAACATTGTACAGTTCCTTCCTTGCAATCGACATTTTTCACTGTTAACAAAAAAAAAAACGTTTAGGCAAAAACTGGCGGCTGATTTTGCAAACATTGACACGTAGACATCACACACTTTACAAAAAGCCATAAACTATAGCATAAGTCGCGTAAAGTCCTACTTAAAACCTTCATGGAACTTGGACATTGAAGAAATTTTCACGGACTTGACACTTATGTACAAGAATGATTTTTTATCTAAACAAAATACCACATTGAACATAAATTTCGAGTAATATTTATTCATACCTTCACCTTAATTCACTTTGTCAACAAAAAATATTATTAAAACTTTTTTTTATTTGTTTTACAATCGCTCCAATTGTGTAATTAGAAAACGAGTATGTGTCAATATTATAGCGCCAACGTAATCACATGTTTTTAAAACAATAAAGCGAAGCTATAATCGCAAATTGAAGCAAAACAAATATACCGTTATGCACAGTGGACTCTTGCTCACTTATTATCAAACAAAATTTTTGATTCCAACAAAGTCGAAAAAGATACTTTTTTCCGACTAGATTAGTGTTTGGGACCACCGTGAAGCGGTCCGAAAACAGTATATCAATGAGTCCCGAAACTGGACTGGAACATAATTTGAATCTTTAGGTGACTAATTATTTTTTATTTGGATTTTTATGTATCTAATTAAATCTTCAAATCCAAATTGAAATATCATTATATTTTTCGGGTTTAAGAAGGAAAAAACTGATATGTTACCAAATAACACGAATAGTTATTTTCAATTTTAAAATTTGTTTGTAAAGTAACGTAATAAATTAGCAAAAATTTCTAAAAACTAGACCCGTCTTTAAAATCCGCAACGTGGACCGCTGTGGTATGATGGGTAGTGTTTGTTGCTATTTTACATGTAAACCCAGGTTGCTGGTAGCTCATCTAACATTTTTTAGCGGCAGGTTTTCATCTATTAAAAACTGGCGACTTAACACGTAAAAGATGAATCTCTGAGCCATGTTAAATTTTCCATATAAATGCTTAAGCCATTTGTAGCCGGTGATGCTCCCGCTGCAGCTACTGCCGTTGATAAGGCCTCTCCCGCCGCAGAAGCCGAGTAGGAAGACGAAGAAAAAACCGAGAAATCTGACAATGTAATAGGCTTCGCTCTCCTCGATTAAATTGACAAATTAATGTTTTCATCGACAAATATTTCCTTTTATAGCTTTTTAATAGATCGCGGTCAGTGAGTATAAGAAGCTCCCTGATTTGAGAGAATTTTACCCTTGTTTCCTAATGGGACTTTGTCAAACTTAAGATTGTTAGTAATTTTTCTTGGTTTCCTGCTAGGGTACTATGAAGTTTTTATTGAAATGTTAAATATTTTCTGGAAGTTTTTATTAAAATGTTTTATTTTTTCTGATCCCTGCTCGCCTTAATTTGCAACAGCTATTTCCCAAAAGCGTTGAATAGAAATCACCAGTTGTTCTCGTAAGTTTCCCTGCACTTGTAAATGTGTGTGCGCGAATTTTAAAAACTGCTTACATTAATGACATAATAGTCCCGAAATGCGCGAAAACAGCTAACAAGGAAAATAAATAACAAGTCAAACCAACAAAATCAAGTAAAAAATGTTAAAGTCGGACGTGGTCGACAATGAGATACCCTACACCACTCTGCTATTTAAATGATAAAGCATCTTTGTCTGGAGCTTGTTCAAGGTCGGCCTCAATATGTTATAGAGAATTATATGTCGCTCATAAAGTACCATAGCTAATTTAAGCATTAAGGTGTAAAATTTTTGGCTTCTAAAGCTGCTGGACCTCAAATTGGAAGAGACCTTTGTGTGGCGGCTAGTTTAAAACATGAAGCGATATGGTTTAATATTACAGGACAGGGCTGTTGTTCGCTGGTAACGCTTCATACTTAATTTCTTAGGAATCGGATGTTAAATGTGGCTTCTAAAGCAGCAGATTCTAAAACCGGTGGGGGCTATAGGAAAATATGGACCTGTGTGGTCCAGTTTCACCATAGTTCATAAATAGTCGTTCATAACGTACCTTGACATAATTTGGGGGTGAAGTTTTTGGCTTCTAGAGTTACAGGGAGTCGAAAGACACATGTCAGTGGGACTATTCGAAAACTTGGACCAATATGGACAATTTACACCAGGGATAGGTGTTGGTCACTCGAAATACTTTGTGCGAAATTTGGTCGGAGTCGGCAGTTGTTGTAGCGACAACTGTGTGCTGGGGTGTCATTCTTTGGCCGAAGAATTGCTCTTCGGGTCGATGCGGCCTATTGAATCGGCTGTCGTGCGATTGGCGGAGTCGAATGTAATAAATTGTTCTAAAAACGGGAGGGACCTTTGTATGAAGGCCATACGAAAACATGGATTTATGTGCTCCAGTTCCACCGTAGTTAATTAATAACATACCATGCAAAATTTGGGCATGATCGGGTGTAATTTGTGGCTTCTATAGTCGCAGAAGGGACCTCAAATCCGAAGGGACCTTTTCCAATTTCACCACAGATATGTGTTGAAGACTTGTAGTGCTCTGTGCGGATGTTGATCGAAATCTGATGTAAAATGTGGCTTTTAGAGCTGTAGGTTCTAAAAAACGGGAACAACCTACATAAAGAAAGGTCCAACTAAAACGCACAATGTTAATTGTAAATAAAACAAAAAGTTTTCAAAGAACTATCTCAATATGCTAAGTGATGATAGATGGAACTATGACAATTATATGTGAAACAAAATATCGGCCAAATGCTCGCCACGGCTTGGGTGGTATGCCTCTATCCGATGGTTTATGGTTTTAATGACTCTGTGACTAAATGGAGGTTTAATGTCGATAATGTGCCAAATTGGCCCACCCTTTAGCTCTTGAAATGTTTTTGGCTTATTGAGGAACACTTTTACTTTTAAATATTCCCAAAGAAATAAGTCCAACGATGTCAATCAAATCACATGATCGTGGCGGCCAACTAACATCGCCACGACACGAGATAACGCGACCTTCCAATTTCTCGCACAAAACAGCCATTGTTTCGTTGGCTGTGTGGCAAGTGGCACCATCCTCTTGAAACCAAATATCGTGTAGGTACGTGGGCATATCAATAATTTCGTGACTTTTCCAACTTCCCTCTTAGTTGTATGAGATGCAACACTGCTCCCATCAAGTACCATCTGTTAATAGACCACTGTAAAATATTGAGAGAGTTCAGTCATTTAGTTTGTGTTTAACAGCTGTTCAAAACATACAACCTCGGGGATTTTGTTAAAAATTGAAAAAAGTGAATTTCGAGTGCTCATTAAACATTATTTTTTGCGGAAAAAACCCTCAATCAAACCAAGGAAAAGCTTGATAAATCCTATGGGGACTCTGCACAATCGATTTCAATGGTAAAAAAGTGTTTTACTGACTTTCTTCGTGGTCGCACAAGTACAAATGACGCTGAACGTTCTGGATAGCTAATTGAGGGAATACACTCGAAAGTACATCAAGATAATGCATGGGAGCATACGTGTGCAGTCTCAATGCCACAATTGCATGAGTTGGGTTAAGAATTGGTGCCTCATCCGGCATATTCTCCAAACCTAAAGAAATGGCTCAGTTGAAAGAGATTCAACTCCAACGTTGAGGTTATTAATCAAACAAATGCCTATTTCATGGACCTCGAAAATTCCTATTTTTTGGAAGGAATACAAAAAATGGAGAATCGTTAGACTAAGTGTATTCAGCTAAATGAGATTATGTTAAAAAATATTTTTTTTTCCAAAAAAAACAACTGTTGAATTCAAAAAGTCGCGGAATTATTGATCTGCCTTCGTACATATCCTTAATTTCTGACAACAAAGAGTTCGTTATCCTCACGGTAACAGATTGGTCGCCCATATTTTCGGAGGAGTATGGCCCGGTGACTCCTCCAGTCCATAAACCGCAACAAACAGTCACACTTTGTGAATGTGGCTTTTCAAAAATCGTGGATTCTCATTTGCCCTAAAGCGGCAATTCTGCTTGTTAACGAATCCACTGTGGACACATTTGGTCGATTTTGCTGACCAAAAAATCGAATGCATTTTGACTGGAACTTCCATTTTTGTAAAAGGCTTCAACAATCTTAACGCGCTGCTTAATTGTGTATCTCACCACGGTTGAATTTGTCAAACACTGAACCAAAGAAATGTCAAATTAAGTTGGGCAAAACTCTTTTTTTCTGGATACATACCATGAACAGGGAATCGCGCCCACTAGATCCAAGGTGCCAGAAATCGATCCTTATGGCTCAAACAAGAGACCAGTAATAAACATGAAACTACGAATACTTAAATTAAGTAAATTGCACTGCA
The DNA here is from genome assembly GCA_963513945.1 of Hydrotaea diabolus. NCBI lineage: Eukaryota > Metazoa > Arthropoda > Insecta > Diptera > Muscidae > Hydrotaea > Hydrotaea diabolus. The sequence continues at coordinate 127,742,350 of OY740719.1, forward strand.
CTCAGAGAAGAGATTTGTTGCCACAGCCGAATATTTTGCCAACGGAATATTGGTGGGCAAGTATTCCATCGCTGCAACCATATGTTGGTTGTGTACAAGGTCGTTTTTTTAAATTAAGTAAATTGCACTGCACACAGAGAAAAGATTTGTTGCCACAGCCGAATATTTTGCCAACGGAATATTGGTGGGCAAGTATTCCAGCGCTGCAACCATATGTTGGTTGTGTACAAGGTCATTTTCAGTAACAGAAACTGACACTATCGACTGAAGAGACAAAGTATCGGTTAACGTTACTTATAAAGATGTTTAGTGAAACTGAATTGGTACATGAACAGGGTGGGCGATTTAATATTTTAATCGGCTGTAAAACGGTTGGGACTATTTTTCAAATTTCTGGTTTTATTGAAAAGGTTGAACTTTGTCATTTAATAATGGGCAAACCCCTTAAGGGTAATGTGTGACTCTTAATTAACATCGTGCATTATGGTTGGGCCACCCTTAATGTATGATATTAAAATGTGGACGGATGTGGATCAATTTCAATAGGTTTAAAACTTGGACAGTGGAATCAGATATTGATTCCTAGTCGATCGGTATACTTAACATAAAGTCTATCTCCATTCCTTTAAATTGTTGCAAACATCAGCACTAAGTCATAATACGTCATGTAGGGTATAAAAACCCCGCTCTAAACATGGCTAAAATATGTACATGCGAATGCAGTCCAGCCAACCAAAAACGGAGCGTAACATTAGAGATTTACAATTTTTCCTGTTAAAATTGAACAAACGAACGACCATTAGACATTCATGACCATAAACGAGGAGAACGAAAAGGAAATCAACAAAACACTAACAGCGGAATGCTATGGCTGAGTAGGTGGAGGAGAAGGAGCAGCAGTAGTCGAATGACTAAATGTTCTTCAAATGCTTTATAAGGATGACATGGCGAAGGCAATAACAAACAGCAGTGTTGCAATGACGACGACGACGACGAGGAAAGTGGAGAGAATTGTTTTAAGAGATGTGGTTCCGAGTAGCAGCTTCAGCAATAGATCCTTAACAAGCAAATGTAGTGTGCTAGAAGTGCTTCCATGTTTGCAGCCAATGCTTATTTGCAGCCTTGGTCTTGTTGCGGAACATTTGCACGGTTTATATTGTCCATTGGATCCGTGCGTCTACCGTCGGTTCGCCTGCCTGTCTTTCTGGTTATGCCTTTACCAGCATTCTTTTCGATCATTCGAAATTGTTGGAAGCCAATTTAAGTCTTCTTTTGTTTCCAATTTTCTGTTTTGTTTTTTGCTATTCGCTGTAAATGGGCTATGCAACAAATCAGATTAGAATTGAATTCTCGAATTAGACGTTGGCTTTGGATTTTATGTGCTACGACGACGACGACTTCTTCGAACGAAGAAGTCGTCGTCGAAAAGGATATACATACTGAGGTTATGTGTAATATACAGCTACGAGGGTTGCTATTTTTGTTTCGGGTCCGGCACTAAAAACACAATAATTTATCAATGGAAATGGTTTAATTGTTTTTCAAAATATTTTCCTTTAAGATCAATACACAAACCAATTTTCGAACCACTTTTTTCACTCCGATTGAGACACCTTCAAAACATGATATTTAAACGCTTCAACAGCTGCTTCGGCCAATGAAAAACGTTGACCACGCATTTTTTTTCTTGATGCTAGGGAATAAGAAGAAGTCTATGGGTGCCAAATCAGGGCTGTACGGTGGATGGTCCATCAATTCGACATCTTGAGTGGTCAAATAGCTCATCGTTTCAGCTGATGTGGGAAAGCTCGCATTGTCGTGATGCAAAATGATTGGTCTTCTCTTATTATCTTTCCTCATTTCTTCGAACACTATTGGCAAACAGATGGTTGTATGCGACTCAAAATTGACCTGCTACGTACCACTAAAGGCACTGTGGCATCATGGCCGGTTGTACCAAAAAAAACGCAATCTTTTGCTTCGAAGTACTTCTTTCACGAACAACTTTTGTTGGATTTGGCTCGTCTTGAAAGACCCATACCCAACTTTTGTTGGATTTGGCTCGTCTTGAAAGACTCATACGGTCGATTGCTGTTTTGTTCATGATTCGTCACCTGTGACAATGTTATACACTGCCTTTGAGCTTTCGCAGTTATACTTTTTCAACATCTCTTTGCACCAATCCATACGAGCTTTTGAGCATTCCTCAAATGATGTGGGATCCAAAGAGAACAAATTTTTTTCACGGCCAAATGAACATGCAATATCTTATTGATTCTAGTCATACTAATGCCCAAGGATGCCTAAATCTCCCGTTATGTCACATGTCGGTCTTGCTTAACCAGTTCAGGCAGAGCATCGATGGTTTCTGTCAAAGTGACCGAAGTTGGACGTCCTTCACGAAATTCATCCTGGAGCGAAAGGCGTCCGAGACTGAACTCTTGCTACCAGCTATTAACAGTGGCTTTTGATATTGCTTTATAGCCAAAAGTCGAAACAAGTTGACTTAAACACTCTTGTCTCGATAACCCCTACCGAATATCGTAGAAATTATGGCACGAAAATGTTCACGGGATAATTCCAATTCCGAGACTCAACTCTTGGTACCAGCGATTAACAGTGGTTTTTAATAGTGCTTCATCGCCAAAAGTCGAAAGAAGTTGACTTAAACACACTTGTCTCTATACCCCCACCGAAAATCGTAGAAATTATGGCACGAAAATGTTCACGGGATAATTCCATTTTTTAATTGAGATGAATTTTTCAACACACTGTAAACAAAACAAGTCGCCCTCGAATGACAAAACGTTCTGAGTGAAGTTATGCTAAAAATGTCATAGTTTCCCATGGAAGTTCCAGTTTGCATCTGGGAACACCAGTGTTGTAAGGATCCGAAAAATAAATAGCAACCCTCGTATCATCTTAATTTATATCTAATAAACGGTGGTCCATCTAGTGTAAACTTTTTGAATCATAATATATTTATGCTCAAAATCATCCCAAACAATTTGCCCACTACAAACAAACCACTGTGCGACAACCACTTCCACGGCATCTGTGTATATTGCCGAGAATGAATGGAATGAATGCATTTGTGGAATGTTTCTTCATCTTCGTTATCGCTATGGACGGGGGCAAAAAAAGAGTTATTGTTTCAAATACAAATTGTTATGTTTAGATCCGTTGTTTGTTGCTGCCATGTTTATGTGGCATTGCGGTGGCCCATTGTTATTATTCGAATTGAAAGAATTCCGCATGATTCTGTTGTTAGACAAAAAAAAATATGTTAATTCAACTTTTAAATTGGTAGATTTGGAATTGTGCTATCAGATTTTCTGTTAGCAAAAAAACAAATTTATTTAATTCTACAAAAGACAGAAGGTAATAAAGCCAATAATTTTTAATTTGATCGTGTATCAATTCAATAGGAACGACGTTTCATCACATTCCATTAAGGAAAAAACGGGGATCTGCCCTCCAATTAGTGAACTGAGTTCGATTAATTTTTGCAGGTCCAATACAGGCTAATAATATTTTAGAAAATTTGTTACGTTCACTAAAAACAAATTTAGTTCAATATCCGAAAGAAAATGTCGATAGTAAAACTGTACTGATTCACTATTGACTTTGTCACCAGTACTACTGACCAATTATACCCTAGGCATTGTTATCTGTTCAAAGCCACTGTTAATCGCTGGTACCAAGAGTTCAGTCTCGGACGCCTTTCGCTCAAGGATGAATTTCGTAAAGGACGTCCAAATTCGGTCACTTTGCCAGAAACCATCGATGCTGTGCGTGAACTGATTAAGCAAGACCGACATGTGACATACCGTGAGATTGAGGCATCCTTGGGCATTAGTATGACTAGCATCAACTAGATATTGCATGTTCATTTGACGAATGCTCAAAAAAAAGCTCGTATGGATAGGTGCAGAGAGAAGTTGAAAAAGTATAACTGCGGTAGCTCAAAGGCAGTGTTAAACATTGTCACAGGTGACGAATCATGGATCTATACATATGAACCTAAAACAAACCCGTAATCGACCGAACGGGTCTTTCAAGAAGAGTCAAATCCAACAGAAGTTGTTTGTGAAAGATCTACATCGAAGCAAGTGATTGCGTTTTTTTTTTTCGTTATAACCGGCCATGTTGCCATAGTGCCTTTAGTGGAACGTAGTACGGTGAATTTTGAGTGGTATACAACCATCTGTTTGCCAACAGTGTGCGAAGAAATGAGGAAAGATAATAGAGAAGACGAATCATCAGCTGAAACGATGAGCTATTTGACCACTCAAGATGTCGAATTGATGGGTCATCCACCGTACAGCCCTGATTTGGCACCCAATGACTTCTTCATATTCCCTAGCATCAAGAAAAAAAATGCGTGGTCCACGTTTTTCATTGCCCGAAGCAGCTGTTGAAGCGTTTAAATATCATGTTTTGAAGGTGTCTCAATCGGAGTGAAAAAAGTGCTTCGATAATTGGTTTGTGTATTGATTTTCAAGGAGAATATTTTGAAAAACAATAAAACCATTTCCAATGATAAATTATTGTGTTTTTATGGCCGGACCCGAATTATGAATAGCAACCCTCGTAGAACAATTGGAATTCAATTTTAATAACTAGTCATATTCCTAATAAAGGGTGGTGCAACCATAATGCAAGATGTTAATTGCGAGTCACACCTCAACGTCAAGTTTTTTGGTCGACTTAATTTGACATTTCTTTTTTTCAGTGTTTGACAAATTCAACTATGAAAAGGTACACAATTGAGTAGCGCCATAAGATTATTTAAGCCTTTTACTAAAATGGTCGTTCAAATCAAAATGCATTTCGTGCACTTCGTGATTTTTGTTGGTCAGCATAATCGAGCAATTGTATCCACAGTAAATTTGTTAACAAGCAGAATTGCCACATTGGGAAAATGAGAATCCAAGAGTGATTGTTTAAAAACGCCGATGCATCCACAAAGAATGACTGTTTGGTGCGATTTATAGACTGGCGGGCCGTACTTCTTCGGAAATAAAGTCGGCTAAACGGTTACCGTAAATGCTATTCGCTCTAGCGAGATGATAACGTACTTCTGGTGGCCAAAAATTGAGAATATGGACCTGGACGATATGTGTTTCTAACAGGATGATGCCAATTAACACACAGCCAAGGAAACAATGGGTCTTTTGCGTGTGAAATCCAATGCGTGTGAAATCATTCGTGTCGATGTTATATGGCCGACACGATCATGTGATTTGACATCGTTGGACTTGTTTCTTTGGGAATATTTAAAAAGAAAAAGTTTACGTCAATAAGCCTAGAACAATTCAAGAGCTAAAGGATGAGATAATTCCGCAGATTAACGACATTGAACCTCCATTATGTCTCAGAGTCATTACAAATACGGACCATCGGGTAGAGGTGTGCCACCGAAGCCGTCGCGGTCTTTTGGCCGATAATTTGTTTCACACATAATAGTTATTAGGGGTGATCCATTTAGAGGTATTTTCGTCAAAATAAAAAAAATCAAAAATGGAAATCAAATGGGGAATCTTTATGGGTAATTTGAAAGGACATTTTATGGCACTTATTTTTTGAAAATAATTACATTCAAATGTTGACCGCAACTACGTCTCAGGGTGTCCATTCTGAGGGTTCAATTTGAGATGACTCGTTCGAGCATTTTGACCGGTATGGCGTTAATGATACGCATAATGTTGGCTTCCAAAACTGAATCGTAGCTGGTTTGTCAGCATAGAATTTGGACTTTACTTAGCCCCAAAACAAATTCTTTAGGTGTGATAACACACGATATAGCAGACCAACTCACCGGTCTAAACCGTAAAATTAGCTGCTCTTCAAAATTACCTATCAATAGATCCATTGTTTCAGCAGCTGTATGACAAGTGCCACCGTCCTGTTGAAACCAAATGTCGTCAAGATTACGGGCTTCTATTTCAGGTAGCAAAAAGTCCGATATCATGGCGCGATAGCGAGCACGATTTACGGTTACGTTCCGGCCATTATTTTTTTTTTGAAAAAATATGGAGCGATGATTCCAACAGCTTACAAACAGCACCAAACCGTGGTTTTCTCTGGGTATAATTTTAACTCTGGAACCTCTTCTGGTTGCTTTTCAGCCCAAATGCGATTATTTTGTTTATTGGCGTTGCCGTTGAGCCAGAAATGGGCCTAGTCACTGAACAAAATTTTGGTCGAAAACAGTGGATCTTCTCATTCTCATTTCTAAAATACAGTTGCGCAATTAGGAGACGTTGTTGCGGTGTAAGTCTTTTCATGATGAAATGGCAAACTATACTGAAAATAAAAAAATAAAGTTAAACACAGCTCACGCTTAATCTGTGAAAAAAAATCCTATTGAAAAAAAACTTCTAGATTAATCACCCATTAGATTTTTCTATCACAATAAAAAATTGCAAGATAGATTTCTGAAAACTCGTTACATCGTTAGAGGTGGCAAGAGTGAGTTGTATTTTCGTAGGCAATTGTGTGAAGAAAACTTGAAAAGTAAGGTAGTTCTCATTCGTTTGGGGAGAGCCTGGCCTTATAGAGTTCGGTTTTACTTCCAACAATTGCAGCAAAGCTTTCTGAAGAGGGTTGTTACGGATCCGAAATCATGATAAAAGCAGTGTGCAGCCACGAAAATCAATGTTACTTTGCCAATTTTGTTAAAAACTTGTCTTCTATTTAAATATAGAAGCTTGAGCCGGTTAATCCCTGTTCAATGTGTAAAAACAACTGAACGAAATAAAACAAACGAGCTAAACATCATGCGCTTTAGTTGGACCACCCTTTGTTATTAAAATCTAAAAGAGATTTGTAGATATGTCATCTTGGCATCCTTAACCAAAGTTTGTCGTGTGGTATCGGCTTTATAATTTGGGCAAATGCATTTGATTTTTATATGATTACGACCTTGACTTCAGAAAAAAAAACCCACGCAGTCCAAGGCAAAACGGTTATCATAATTCAATCACCCTCTAGAAAGGAACATATTTCAAAAATAGTTGTTTGAAAAGCAGTTTACAAAAAACAACCAAAACTCTTCTCTTGCTAAGATTTGCCATAACCTCACTCTGAAGACACCATACGAAAGCTGCTTTCTAAACAATTTCCAATCAATCACGCTTGACAGCCAAACGTCAATCAGCCACTGATGGACGACATCTACTAGCTTCACTACTTTTACGACTATTTTTCGCAATACGTAGCAACAAAGAGTAAAGCAAACAATGTTTCAAAACTTTGCGCTTTAAAAAAAAAACAAAAACGCACTTATAAATTCAGATATTCGCTAAACAACCAACAAATGGCCAACAATGATACATTAGGTTTGCCAATTGCATGCAGCCAGAATTATTTATAACTCAGTTCACAAAATTCTCGTATTAAAGACCATATTATTTTGCAATAAATAAGGATTTCCACTTCAGCACTGAACCAAAAGTGAACACTGTACGCTAAGCGAGTCGTTAACGCCAACGACTTCCCAGCGACATATACACACACAAGCCTGTTGCACAAATTGTGCAGCAACAGTGTGTGAAGCAATCTATTTGCAGCACTTTACAGAATGCAACGCAAAAAAGCGACGCAAATTTTTACTGAAAAAACTGTTGTATTTATAACATTTTTCCTTATGGAACAAAGAAGAAAAAATAAGACTTGAAAATGTTGGGGGAATTGGCCAACAGTGGCAGTCGGGTGGCATCGATAAATGTTGCATGCCGCATTCGAAACACAGCCAGTCAGACAAGACAGCCAACACATTTGAATATTTACAATAGTCATGAACAGAAGTGTGTACGAACAACTGAACTGTTGGCAAAATGGCACATAAACGAAAATGAATTGAAAAATTATCAAAGATGCGGAAAATTGAGGGAGCAAGCTGCTGAATGCTGCTGAAATAAATTTGATTACTTTAAGATTGTTAACGTGTCGTGTAGTTTATGGATCATTAAATCTTAAAGTTGTCATTGCGGACCACATATGACTACAAGGATTAGGTTGCTAAATTCAAAATACAAAAAGTTCAACGGAGCTGGACTTATTATTAAAAATATGTAAATATTTCAATTTAAAGAATTTTTTTTCTTTGAGTATATGCAATCGACACACGAAAACTCCGAGGCCCATCAACATAATTATACCGTGAATTACTGTGCGCAACTGGGTTATAATGGTTGATCCATCTAGAGATATTTTTTCAGAACAAAAAATATATAAAAATTCAAATCAAGTGTGGAATCCTTGTTGGTATTTTGAAAGGACATTTAATGGCATTTATTTTTTGAATATAATTTCCTTCAAATGTTGGCCGCAACTACGCCTCAGGGTTTCCATTGTGAGGGTCCAATTTTGGCTGACTCGTTCGAGCATTTCGACCGGTATGGCTTTAATGGCACGCGTAATGTTGGCTTCCAAAACCTGAATCGTAACTGGTTTGTCAGCATTGACTTTGAACTTTACGTAAACCCAAAGAAAAACTCACCGATTCAAAACGTGAAATAACCTCTCAATAGAAAGAAATGACCTCTCAATAGATCCATTGTTTGAGCAGATGTATAGTATGGCACCGTTCTGTTGAAACCAAATACCGCCAAGATTACGGGCTTCAATTTCAGGTAGCAAAAAGTCCGATACCAAGGAGCGATAGCGAGCACCATTCACGGTTACGTTCCGGCCATCATCATTTTTGAAAAAATATGGACCATCAGCTTATAAACTGCACCAAACCGTTGTTGTTGTTGTAACAACAATATATTTATTTTGAAGTCTTGTTCGTCTATTGGGGATCTATTGGGGTCAGCTGAGTGGGCTTGGCCGGACAATTGAAGAGGTGCAGTACATCATGTGGTCCCTGATGGCAGGCGGCACAGATGTCCGGAACGTTAGCATCAATTCGTGCCCAGTAAGAATTGAGGCGGCTGCACCATCCAGATCTCAGCTGCGCCAGAAACACGCGCGTCTGCCGAGGTAGTACCTTCTCCTCAGGTGAAATCTCCGGGGGATGTTCCCCTAGCACTACATTCACACGGTAGCTGGATACTGCTGCTGCGACATCATCGGCGTGAATGTTGTTAAAACCTGTCTGATAGTTTCGATGATCTAAAGGTTCTCTCTTATACCTCTGAACCTCTCTCTCTCTAGATCATGAAGATCGTACCTGATCTGCCTGGGTGGAGGCATCCTGTTCAAGAGATGGTGGTTATGATGACTGCTGCGAAAACACCCTAGCAGGTATTTCTTAGACAACAGGAAATTGTGTCTGCGCACGGTAAGGACCTTCGTCTCCTCATGTAGATGGTCCTCAAAGGACATAAGAAGACACCCTGTTGATGTTCTAAGGGCGGCATTCTGGCAGGTCTGAATTTTCTTCCACTGCGTCGTACTCACGTTCGCCGACCATACAGGTGCTGCGTAGTTTGCTACAGACCGACCTATCGCTTTGTAAGAAGTCAACAAGGTTTCTTTGTCGGCTCCCCAAGTACTGCCGGCAAGTGACTTGAGGACCTTGTTCCTACTTTTGAGTTTATCGCAGATAGCTGTAGCATGTGCAGAGGATCTAAAGAGGCTGTCAAATGTGACCCCAAGGATTTTGGGGTAGTTGGTGGTCGGGATGTTGACGTCAACGACTTTCACATTGAGTGACAACCGCACCTCTGCGGTCCAAGCAGTAAACAGTGTGGCTGATGATTTGGAGGCGGATATTTTCATATTCCTCGCAGTGAAGAAACGTGCTAAGTCCAGCACCAAAGCACCAAACCGTGGTTTTCTCTGGGTATAATGGCACCTCTTGAACCTTTTCTTGTTCCTCTTTAGCCCAAACGCGGCAATTTTGTTTAATGGCGTTTCAAATTACCAATAAAGATTCCACACTTGATTTGAATTTTTATATTTTTCTCTAGGTGAATCACCCTATATATCAATGTAAAAAATTGTTTTCCATTAAGTATCAGTAGTAGAATTCGCACACCAAAACGCCGAGACCCGTAAACATAATTATCGGGGTATTATGATTTAGTGCTGATGTTTTCAATACCTTAAAGAAATGGAGGTAGACCCTATGTTAATTATACCAATTGACTCAGAATAACTTTCTGATTTCAATTGGCGAATTTCGTCCGTCCATCCCTCCGTCTCACATAGCTCTCTTCCCATACTAGCATTGGACAAAAAAGGGGTTTTTAAAATATTAGGAAACCTCCTTTCTAAATGGATTATTATACGCTGCTTTCAAAAACGGTATCGGTTTTTATGGACCAATCGTGGTTTTCTTTTTTATTGTTTTTTCTGAATCACATGATCTGCTCTCAGTTCGCTGACATCCTAAATTTTCTGAATTTGTAATTTTTGAAGAAAAAGAAAAAACCGCAAATTTAGTATAAAAAATTATATATTTTATTTTTAAATTTATCTTTTTCAAAATATTTTATTAGTACTTTAAGCAATATAATCTTTTCCATAATTACCAGTTAAAGAGTTGACAGAATAAGGGTTCTGTCTATACATGTGACGCGCAAAATAGAAAGGGACCTAAGGTTAAAACCCAGTTTTGTTCAGGAGAGTCATTTTAAAGATTAGGTCCCTTTCTATTTGCGCTTACTATCGTCTACTTCACTTTCATAAAACACGCATATCTCTGGGAGGGAACACTTTTGGTGCGTAAGATCGGTCTCATTCGATGCTCAGATGTTGTCCACATCAAAAAAAAATAAAGTGAAAAGTTGATGAAAAGTTTTGTTCAGTAGAGCCATTTTAAAGATTAGGTCCCTTTCTATTTGCGCTTAGAATCGTCGACTTCACTTACATAAAACGCGCATATCTCTGGGAGGGAACACTTTTGGGGCATGGGATCGGTCCCATCCGATGCTCAGATGTTGTCCACATCAAAAAAAGAAAAAAAAATTAAAATTGATTTTTTTTACCCTTAGGTCCCTTTCTCTATGCGCTGTCACATATAATTCTGGCCTAATAATGAAAATGTGAATATATATCATTAAAAATGGTTTTTATTGTTTTTCAAAGTATTCCCCAGCATGATTTATACGCTTTTGCATGCGCTAAAACCAATTGTCGAAGCACTTTTTCCACTCCGATTGAGACACCTCCAAAACATGGTTTTTGAACGCTTCAACAGCATCTTCTGGCGACGAAAATCGTTGACCACGCATTTGCGGGATGTGCGGGAATTAAAAGAAGTCATTGGGTGCCATACCAGAGCTGTACGGCAGATGACTCATCAATTCGACGTTTTGGCCGGTCAAAAAGGCGCAGGTTTGAGCCGAAGTATGAGAGCTCGCATTGTCATTGGTGCACAATGATTCGTCTTCTCTTGTTTGTTTTCCGAATTTCTCCGAAGACCTTAGGCAAACAAATTGTGATGTATCACTTAGAATTGACCGTCCTACGTTGCTCAAGCGGAACAGTCGCCACATGACCAGTTTTGCCGAAGAAACAGGCGACCATTGGCTTCGAAGTGCTTCTTCACGAACAACTTTCGTTGGATTTGGCTCGTCTTCGAAGACCCACACGGTCGATTGCTGGTTTGTTTCGGGCTCATGCGCATATATCCATGATTCATCACCTGTGACGATCTTATAAACGTCTTTTGAAGCACCGCGAACGTATTTTTTCAAAATTTCTTTGCACCAAATGACACGAGCCTTTTTTTGAGCGATTGAAGCGATTGAAATTGTGCGGGATCCAAAGAGAAGAAACCTTTTTTACGGCTAGGTGTTCATGCAATATCGAATGTATGCTGGTGGAAGAAATGCCCAAGGATGCCTCTATCTCACGGTATGTCTCATGACGATCTTGCATTATCAGTTCACGCACGGCATTAATGTTCTCTGGCACAACGGCCGTTTTGGAACGACCTTCGTCTTTGAGCGAGCGTCGGCCACGATTGAATTCATTAAATCAGTTTTTCACAGTGCTATAGGATGGTGCTTCATCGCCATGCATACAAAGATTTAAGTTCACCATGCATACAAAGATTTAAGTTTCCACGTCGAAAGTTGCGAAAAATGATCGCACGAAAATGTTCACGAGTTAATTCCATTTTTTTGCCACATGGATTTTTTTCAAGTCACTGTAAACAACACAAATGAAGGTCGTACGTCAAAACGTTCTAGGTACATTGATGCTAAAAATTGTCAAACTTTCTAATGGAAATAGGCCAGATGGCGCAAGGCAACACTTTGTGTTGCCTATGCCAGAAATATATATAGTAACCCTCGTATTAAATAAATAAAACACTTAAGTTTTTAAAACTGATTTTTCTATTTTTAAAAAAAATCCCTCCTATTATTTTAAATTCAATGTATTTTTAAAATAATTTAATTAACAAAAATTTCTATTGTTAAAAAACGACATAACACAATCCTAGTAATTAATTTTGCGGACCATAGTATGGATGAGAGGAATCATATTATGGTTGTGGGCACCATAACATGGTTGCATCTAATTCATGCTATGGTTGTATGTGAAACCTTCTTTGGTTGGGAGGATCATAATCTGGATGTGAGGATAATATTATGGTTGAGTGTGATTCATAATATGGTTGTGGGGATCGTAGTATGGTGGTATGTGAATCATACTTTATTTGTGAGTATGGTTGAATCAGAATATTGTTGTGGGGATCATAGTATAGTTAAGTGTGAATCATATAATTGTTGTTGTGCGGATCATAGTATGGTTCTGTGTGAATTATACTATTGTTGTGGGTATCTTACTATTGTTGTGGCACAACCATATAACCCAAAATAGCATGATGCTCTTCGAATATTCTTTTACCCAACCATACGTTTTTTCTTGGTGTAGATTCTTCAAGTTTGGGCCAACAACGAACTCTTTTGAAATTAGTCCTCATCGTTCTATATTTTGATATCATAAATAGATTTTACCGGAGTTCAGAACCTACAAATCTAAACGCCTCATATTACATTCGATTTCGACCAAATTTCGGTGAAATTTGACCATATTGATCCCTCCTGTTTTGAGGTTCTGCAGCTCTAGAAGCCACAAAGCATACCCAGCCCAAAATGGGTATGTCATTTTTTGAGCGGCTTTTTTCACTGTGATGAAACTTGACAAGAATCAAGAATGGATGAAAACAGAACTGGTTCGTCACAGAACTGGTTCGTCACAGAACTGGTTCGTCACAGAACTGGTTCGTCACAGAACTGGTTCGTCACAGAACTGGTTCGTCACAGAACTGGTTCGTCACAGAACTGGTTCGTCACAGAACTGGTTCGGAATGGATATGGATCAGTTACTAGAAATTTCAAAGTCGTCAAATTCGTTGTATTACTTCGCGAATTTTGTTTAGTTTTCTATCCAACTTTGTATGAAAATTTGCATTCAGATCAAATTTTTCAAACAATCAGACTAATCTTTATATTGAACTGATGTGATGCGATGGATGGATAGGATGGGTTCTGTGGTGGGTATTCTATGATGGATGCAATGATTCGGTCGTAACCTTATTTTTGATCAGTCCGTAATAAGTCCATAAGGGACCTATCACGTGACTGGTTCTGTACCGGTCAAATGTACCGTACGGCAAAGTCAATGCAAAGGATGGTCACATGGATCATTGTCAATGGGTTCTGATATATTTATTATTTCCACACATTTTGTAATTTAAATTATTAACAAATAATTTCATGCAAAAAAAATATAGTCGTTTAAATAGGGTCGCCAAACCCTGTATATACCAAGTATGATTATACTCAAAGGGGGTGGAGTTGAGAACTTGTCGACTGGGCGAAACTACCTTATAATCAAACAATCTATCCAATGTGTTTCAAGAGACCTACATTAGGTAACTTCTAAAAAATACCGCCTAATCCAAAAAAAACACTTTTTTAAGTACGGCACAACTCTAAGGATTATTATTTTCACTTAGTCACCACAAAGAATATTTTCGAACTTCCTTTGACTTAACAAACTTCTGAAATCCAAAACATTGTACAATGTAATTCTAGTTATTAATTGAACCTAAAGAATTTCCAACAGTTTTATTAAAGACAGTGTTCCAAGCGCCACATCCTTTATTGCTGTACACCTCGCCAAGGGGGAGCAGGTGTCAAATTATGGGAATTTCACTTTTCAAGCATTTAATTAAGTTTTTGTTCTTGTGTAGTTGTTGTTGTTTTTTTCATTAACCAGTAATTGTTATCAAGTCCTTCATTTATATAAAGCCAATTAAAATGTTAACTACATGTGAGGGACATTTTCTTTTTTTTTTTGTTTGCATGTCACATTACTATAAAATACGCTGTACAAACTGTCTCTGTCCCACAGAGACGAATAAACGAACAGGACAGGACATACAGAAGGACGATGATAAATACACACACATGCACACACTCAATATGATAAAATATTGTATCACAATAGGTTGATGTAATACGATAGGACCACCTAGTAGCTAAGACGAGCATAAAAGGGAGAGTGAAATTGTGTAGATGATCTGTCGGTGGTAGACAAAGGCTAAGAGATGCCCTACGCGAAGAACAGAAACAATAATTGTACACACAAGGAACAGATTTGTTCGCCAACCAATGTTGGTGGTTGCGCGCACTGTTCCATCGCTACAACCGAATGTTGATTGGGTACACACCAATTTTCAGTAAGGGGAACTGACACTTTCGGTTGAAGAAAACAAATATCGGTAATCCTAAAAGATTAAGCTGATTATTGGAACTAAGTTTGTTCATGTATTGGTTGTTGTTATAGATTGTTGGTTATAAGTACTTCTTTTTAAAATTTAATATTTTACCGCTTTGCAATAGGTTAACTGATCAGTAAAGAAAAAGTAGTTTTATAGATGTTTTGATAAGAATTGCACACACAGAAAAAAATAGTTGGAACTCGGTTGGAATTACAATGATTCGTTGGAACTACAATGGCAATCGACAAATGTTTGTAATCGTAATGGATATTCGGTTGGAGATACCGAATGATGATAAATAGGATCAACGTACTGTACTCACAACATAATGATCGGTTATACCAATAAAACACGAAAAAGTTATTCAGGCGGTTGTGGCAACCAACAGTTCTGCAAACATTTTATTGTAGTAACCAATTATTCGTGACAATAAAAAAAACTTCATCAGAACAAAGAACGGATTGTTTAATTGTATTTTTTTTAAAAAAAAAAAGCCAATCGATTAACTAAATTTTCTCGTTCGTTATATTTTCTACTTTTTCCTCGTCATCACCCTCCTTTTGAGTACTTCAATGCTGAAAGCAAACAGTTTTTTGACTCTGACAAAACTTGTAATTTTTTGCGTTAAACATGTGAGGTATGCGGATTTTTACATGCAACAATTTTCTTCTAAAGGTTCGGGTATGTTGCACCGATAATAATGTTCCAATAACAGAAAAGTACAGAGCACCAACTAACATTCGGTTGTACCGATGAAATACTCGAAGTGCGTGTAACCTCAATCATTCGGTTGGCAAAAAATTCGGTTGTGGCAACGAAACTGTTCTCCGTGTGCCCCAATCTAAAAAGAATTAATAAAGGTGTATAACAATATTTATTGTCAAGCTTTGGGTGGCGGTAACTCGCCCCCCCCCCTTTTCCTCTATATGAATCTCCCTACGTTTTGGAGAACTTCAGCTAACAGTTTTTTGCTTTTGATGAAAATGTTTAAATTTTATCTTTGAAAAAGTCCGGCATGTAGAATTTTAAATCCAAACATCCTTCCTTAAAGGTTCGAATATTTTGCACTAACATTCAGTTGTATTGATGAAATAAGCGAGATGCATTCAACCTCAATCAAACGGTTGACCAAAAAATAGACGTAAAATAAGAAATACGGCAAATCAAAAAAAAGGCCATACCCACATGCCCGAACGACAAATTTAGTTAAATATGCCGTGAGTAGCAACATCTGTACGCAATAGTTCAGCAAACAAAATAAATGAGCAAATAAGCCCGGAGGAACGGCTACCAGACAGTTAAAATAGACCACCTGAAGTTTGTTTTGTGTTCGTCCGTTTAGTTCTCGGCGTGAAATTACAGCATATGTACGAGTACAAGGCCGGATTGAGAAATCAACGAGTCATGGGCACTAATGCAAACGGGGCCTCTAAAGAGTAAAACAAATTTAATTTATAACGTGAACATTTTCGTGAGATGATTTTTTTACGAATTTCGGCGTGGGTTATCGAGACAAGAGTGTTTAAATCAACTTGTTTCGAGTTTCGGCGATATAGCACCATCAAAAAACCACTGTTAATCGCTGGTCCCAAGAGTTCAGTCTCGGACGCCGTTCGCTCCAGGATGAATTTCGTGAAGGACGTCTAACTTCGGTCGCTTTGCCAGAAACCATCGATGCTGTGCGTAAACTGATTAAGCAAGACCGACATGTGACATACCGTGAGATTGAGGCATCCTTGGGCATTATTATGACTAGCATCAACTAGATATTGCATGTTCATTTGAAGGTGAAAAAAATGATCTCGTTGGATCCCACATAATTTGACGAATGTTCAAAAAAGGCTCGTATGGATTGGTGCTAAGAGATGTTGAAACAGTATAACTCCGGTAGCTCAAAGGCGGTGTATACCATTGTCACAGGTGACGAATCATGGATCTATGCATATGGGACTTTCAAGACGACCCAAATTCAACGAAAGTTGTTCGTGGAAGAAGTACATCGAAGCAAGTGATTGGGTTTTTTTCGGTATAACCGGCCATGTTGCCACAGTGCTTTTAGCGGGCTGTAGGACGGTCAATTCTGGGTGGTATACAACCATCTGTTTGCCAGCAGTGTTCGAAGAAATGAGGAAAGATAATTAGAGAAGACGGATCAGTTTGCATCACGACAATGCGAGCTCTCACACAACAGCTGAAACGATGAGCTATTTGACCACTCAAGATGTCGAATTGATGGGCCATCCACCGTACAGCCCTAATTTGACACCCAATGACTTCTTCTTATTCCCTAGCATCAAGATAAAAATGCGTGGGAAGTGTCACAATCGAAGTGGAAAATGTGCTACGAAAGATGGTTTGTGCGTATGCAAAAGTTGATTGATCTTAAAGGAGAATAGTTTGAAAAACAATAGAACCATTTTCAATTATAAATTATTGTGTTTTTATTGCCGGATCCGAAATATAAATAGTACCCCTTGTACAAAGATGCCGTTGGTTATTCAGTTGGCAAAACAAAGGATCTGTCCTCTCGCTGTGGTTTTGTTTATGCTTTTTACCTAATACGAGGGCGGTTCGGCCTAGCACAAAAAGCGCGGTATAAACAGAAAAAAGTTAAGTGTTTTGGAAACTTCCATCTCTGCTATAAACACATGTTAAATTTTGTTTCGATCTGGCAACTCCTTCATATAGAAACAGGTGTTCACAAAAGACGCATTCGCGATTTTTTTACAATGGAAAAGTTAGAAATGCGTGGTGTCATTAAATATTTACATAAAAAAGCTTTATCGGGACAAGAAATTCATAATGATATGGTGAATGTGTTAAGTGAAAGTGCTCCTTCATATGTAACAGTAAAAAATTGGGTTGCTGAATTTAAACGTGGTCGTACAAGCATTGAAGATGAACCACGTAGTGGACGTCCAAAAACAGCAACAACAACAGAAATTGTAGCCAAAGTGCATGATATGGTATTAAATGATCGACGAATAAAAGTGCGTGAAATAGCTAATATCATGGGCATCTCAAATGATCGAGTCCATTTAATTTTGCATGAAGAACTACAGATGAAAAAGCTTTCTGCAAGATGGGTGCCGCACTTGTTAACAGTCGACCAAAAACGCATAAGAATGAACATTTCTCAAGCTTGTTTGGATCGTTTTCAGCGAAATAAAATGGATTTTAAGTTTCGTTTCATAACTGTTGATGAGGCATGGATCCACCACTATACTCCAGAGACAAAAGAAAAATCCAAACAATGGACTGAAGCTGGAGGAAGTGGCCCAAAGAAGGCAAAAACAATTTAATCGGCTGGTAAGGCAACGATTTTTTGTGACTTCAAAGGTATTTTATTGATTGGCTATCTGCAAAAGGGTAAAACAATAAATTCAGCGTACTATTGCAACCTTTTAGATCAATTAAATGTACAAATTCGAGAAAAACGTCCTGGTTTACAACACAAAAAAATTATTTTTCATCAAGACAACGCACCAGCGCACAAGAGTGTTTTAACAATGGCTAAAATCAACGAATTAAAGTACGAGCTGCTTGACCACTCACCTTATTCTCCAGTGACTTTTACCTGTTCCCAAATCTAAAAAAATTCCTTGCAAGCGTTTTACCTCAAATGAAGATGCAATTACAGTTGTAAACCACTATTTTGAAGACCTTGAGGGAAACTATTTTAATCAAGGGATAGAATTGCTAGATAAGCGTTGGACTAAGTGTATTGAAGTTTCAGGAGATTATATTAAAAAATAAAAATATTTTTGAAAAACTAACTATTCTCTTTCATAGATAGGCTAAGAACTTTCCGAACCGCCCTCGTAATTAGAGTTTTTTTTAACATTTCAGAGTAGGGTTATTTGTCATTCCGTTTGCAGCACCACAAAATATTGATCGGAGACCCTATAAAGTATATATACTATTGAGCGTTGCAAAATTTTACGGCGATATATACATTTTAGAGTGCCTGTTAAAAGCTTTATAGCGGTCAAACTGGGCGAAATCTGCCCAGGGGGAAAAAAGTTTCCCTTGAAGAGCCTAAAGGTACCTCAATAAAAAAGTACACTTTTTTGAGTATAACAAATCATATTTTTTGTAAACGAAGAATAGTTAATATTGTTAGGTGGGGCGCACTGAAACCCCTTTAAAAAATTACAAAAATGCTAGACGTTTTGGGTCAGGAGGCTCAAAACACAAACCTTATGGACATATGGTTACTAAAACTAAAGCTAATTGCTGCGAATCCAAATATTAAGTTATTTTGTAAGACATACAATTTTTAAGTGTAACAAAAACCCTGCAAACAATTTAACTTTCACCCCACTTTTCTGGGTCCAAGACCTTGGCATATGTATGTTCACTTAACCCTCGAACTGGCCAGACATATTTCATTTTCATGCTTCAATTTAGCATACTTCTATTTTAGGTACATGGCTGTAATTTCAGGTAATCTCCCAAAATATTGTTGGCTTTCGATGTATAAATTAATAATTGAAAACAAGTCCTTGGAACAGGACAAAAAGCCAGGACAAAAAGACAATAATCAGCATATTGTGGCTCAACCAACAACTCTTATAGCATTTGAAGCGTACTTTGGGATACCTCTTAATATAGCAAACCCTAATGTGGCTTCACGCGGTGGTCCAGACACATTAGCTGCCAAAAAAGATTGCAGAATTTGCCTGCAGCAAGGTGACAAAATACGCCGTAAGACACGCTTTTTTTTGCTGCAAATGCAACAATCCTGTTTGTCAGCAACATTCAGAAGAAGATTATTTATGTTTTTGTTGCCTTCCGCAAAATTCTGAATAAAAAAATTCAATGTATTCTTCATAATAATTTTCTATTTTGTCATAAGCATTTATTACTTTACCCATAATAAAGAGAAATATATATAGAACAAAAAAATTGTTGCCCTTTTCATTCCAAAGATTTTTTCAGGTCTATTTTTTCTTCCTCAGGTAGCTAATAACATAGTAAAAAGAAATAGAAACACAAAATATAACAAATATTTTCCTATCTTAGTAAAAAAATTAACGGCAAACAGCCCTTATTTCCATACAAATGCATGTAAATGTATAGGGGTCTGGCCAGACAGACACCATGTGCCAGAACTAAGGGCTCAAAATATGTGCCTGACGAAGGGTTAAATATAATCCGTCTCTGTGTAAGTACGCCATCAGATACAACGACATTAAACAATTACGAGCACTGTAGCGTCTCCTGGGCTAATTACACACAACGTAGCAAGAACATAACTGGCGGGAACAAAAAAGGCAAAAATGTTTAAATAATTAAAATGTTAAAGAGGCCATAAAATGACACCAGAACAAACAGAACACAGCGACCGCCCAACCAACCAACCGTACGTTCGAACGCCAGAGAAACCAACCTGCTGTTAAATTAAAGCGAAAAGGGATTTTCCATACTCGCCTGCTTACAGCATGAACTATTTAAACTGGAACTACACAGGCAGGCCGGCACATCCTTTGGCATAAAATACACTGTAGGAATTTCCATTTTTATTATTTTTAATTTGTTGTCAATCATAAATATTTATTAATAAATCACAAAATAACACATAGGTTCGGTCCATGGGTCGGTGAGCTTGGTTCATTTGCTTTATGGCGACAACACGATACCAGATCTGATGCCAAAAAATTTGATTAAAACATCAATCAATGCAAATTTACCCGTCATATTTGTTGGCGGCTGAAGATGAACCATGAGAGCATGTCAAGGAACTACATTTCCTCGGTGTGTGTGTGTGTGTGTGTGTGTGTGTGCCACAGCACGTGGCTGAATGGTAGACCAGCAGTTACTGCATTAAAAATGCAGAAGGTTTGGCCACAACAGACAACGGGCGCAGAGGGTATTGGACCGAGCGAAAAACTTTCTTAATTGGAATTAAGTGGACTTTGTGACACATTCAAAGTACTAAGCCACTTTCGACGGCTCTACGAAAAAATATTGTAATGGGCACTACAAATTGTAATTGGTCGATTTTATAAAAATGAAAATATAAATTTTTAAAAAAATGTATATGCAGTTATGTGCGAAACAATAGGTGTAGAGACAAGATCAGTTAAATTGTTAAATATTTGCCTACGTGTCATAAGAAGTAATAATTGTATCATTTGCTCTAGATTTTGGTGGCTTAAATATTATCAGAATATTTAATAAGTGCTCCATTATTAAATGTTTAAAAGGTTTATAATTCGCTCCTTTGCAATTGCATAAATGGCTGCTATCACATATGTTTTTTTGCAGGCTTGAACAATTTTAAATGTCCAAAAAAATGCATTTTTGAGCTTGACTATAACCATAAGTCATACAAAAAGTTGAGTCGTCTGTCCTTCAAGAAAGAAGTCCAACGGTGTCAAATCACATGATCTTGGCGGCCAATAAAAATCGCCACGACGTGAGATAACACGGCCATTGAATTTGTCGCGCAAAAAAGCCATTGTTTCGTTAGCTGTGTGGCAAGTGGCACCGTCCTGTTAAAACCACATCTCGTCCACATTCATATCCTCCAATTCGGGCCATAAAAAGTTCGTTATCGTCTCACGATAGCGAACACCATTCACAGTACCTGTCTGACACCGGTCTCATTTTAGAAAAAAAAATACGGCCCGATGATGCCGCCAGCCCATAAACCGCACCAAACAGTCACTCTTTGTGGGTGCATTGTTTTTTCATCAATCTCTCTTGGATTATCATCCGCCCAAATGCAGCAATTCTGCTTATTGACGAATCCACTGAGGTGAAAATGTGCCTCCTCACACGCAGAGAAAAGATATGGTTACTATATTGTCACCGCAACAATAGTATGTTCTCAGCAGTAAAAGTATGGTCGTCGCAACCATAGTATTGTTTTTTTAATTTCATTTTGACAATAGTATGATTGCGGCAATATTAATATTGTTGAAATGTAACAAAAGGATTGTTGCCAAATTTAAAAATGAAAATATGGTTGTAGCAACAATGTAAATATGGTTGGTGGGACAAAAGTATTGTTTTCATTGGTTTTATGTTAACAATAACATGATTACGGCAATCATACCGGCAAAACCTTAATTTTTTTTTTAATTTGACAATGTTATTTTTACGATTCCTACGCAATAATAGCAATAAAAATTAAATATTTTCAAAAAAACTACGGATTAGTATAACTAAAATATTTTTAAAAAATGATTTTTTTACTGTTAAATAAGTCACTCATGTTATTAAATAACTTACTTAATAAAATTCTTTATTGTTGAATAACAACGTAATCCAGTCTTTAAAAAAAAATTTGGGGATCATAGTATGGTTGTGCGTAAGTCATACTATGGATACTATGGTTGTACGTTTAACATACTATGGTTATGAGGATCATAATATGGTTGTGGGGATCATAGTATGGTTGTATGTGAATAATTCTATTGTTGTGAGGACTATAATATTGTTATGGGGATCATAGTATGGTTGTGTGTGAACAATACTATTGTTGTGATGACCATAATATAGTTGTGCCACAACCATATAACCAACAATAGTATGATGCTCTTCGAATATTGTTACCCCAACCATACTTTTTTTCTGCGTGCACTAAGGCGTTGCTCGCTTGTGTAAATTTCTATGGTTTAAATTGAGTTAGTCTAAAATTGAGAAATATCAAATGAAATGCAGAGAAAACTTGACGTTTAGGTGTGGTTCCCATTCAACATCGGCCCTTAAAATTTAACCACCCTTTACAAAAAATTTTATTTCTAAATTTTTTTTTTTTTTAATAATTTATAATTTTTAAATATTCGTAGTCTTTGATTCTTTTTGAAATTTCATTAAATGTATGCATAAGTTTACAAACCAAATTGTTCACGTTACTGACAAAACTTGGAATAAATCGGTGTTTTTTTAATAATTTCTATTTTTTTTTGTTAAATTTTATATTTCTTCAAAAACTTTTAGATGTTTTTAAAAAATGTTATGTTTTTTTTTAAATTTTCAACAGGGATTAACGGGCTAAAGTCCTCTTGTATTTATATTTTAATAGCAGACTAGTTTTTAACAAAATGGCAAAGTGACATTGATTTTCGTGTTCAAGAATTGTGGCAATCCCAAAAATCAAACGACATTTTTGAATTTGTTACACTTATAAGTTTACATATTTATACGAGTATATTTCAACGCCCCCAAAAAATTTACAACAAAAATAAAAAAGTAAAAACGTCGTTAAGTTTGGCCAGGACGAACCTTATATGACTTCCACCGTCATTCAATTCATTGGCTCTTTTGAATATAACCATCTGCCACAAACTCTAAAGACAATTCCGAGAATCTCAACTTTGAAACTGCAGTTAAAGTGATATTTACTTCAAAATATAGAAATGTTTCTATTGTAGAATCTCTTCTATCTTTGTATATATATATACAGGGTGGGCCAAAAGTTACCACGGGGTTAAAAACGTTAATAACTTTTTCGTTTATTATTTCTTTTTATTTTTTTTTCTCAGATTTTATAATATACAAAATGGAAATTTTCTTACACTATGTATAAAAAATAATAATACTTAAATGGCCTCCGTTTTTAGCTTCGCAATGATGGGCTCGTTCTAGAGAATTTTCCATAACATCTTTTAAAATTTGTGGCTGCAGCGGTTGAATTTCTGCAACAATGTTCGCCTTGAGTTGAAGGGTAGCCTCGGGCTTGTATATACTCGCTCTTCAAATAACCCCAAAGAAAATAGTCGGGTGCTGACAATCGCGCTGGCCAAATAATTTCCGAATTTCTAGAAATTATTCACTCTCCAAAAATTTGACTTAAAAGTGTCTCGGGCAGTATAGGCAGTGGCTCCGTTCTGCTGAAACCACATCTCAGGTATGTTTTCAAGAGCAGGACGTACTAAATTTTCTATCATAAGCCAATACCGCTCTCCATTAACGGTTACAGCACTTCCATCTTCATTCTCGAAGAAGTAAGGCCCAATGATACTTTCAGATGTGATCCCACACCATACTGTACACCTACTGGGGTGCAATTGGCGTTGATGAATGACTCTTGGATTTTCAGAACCCGAGAACCTACAGTTCTTGATATTAACAAAGCCATTCAAATAAAAATGAGCTTCATCACACATCACTTTGCGTTAAAATAATTGATCGCTGATTTAAATAATAAAATTATTTTATCCTGGTTCTTTGTTCAGTTGTGAATCTCTCCATTATTTATTCTCCAAGTGTTATTTATATAATCTGAAAAAAATATATAAACGAAAAAGTTATTGAATTTTTAAACCCCCTGTTAAGTTTTGGCCCACCCTTTATATAAAAAAGTTTCTTTTTTTTGTAACTATAAATTTCCTCTGACGCTTACTTTTTAACAAATCGTGATAACTATGCCAACTCGTCCCAATAATGTCAATTTGGCGCTGGGGCACCTTTAAAAATATAAACATGTTTATTCAAAAATAAATATTTTAATAATAACAAAAAATCGATGCCACAATATTGACAATTTTTGTCCTTAAAAATAAGCCCACCCTAGTACACATACATACTCGTATGTCCATATTGACTATAATTTCCTGTTTTTACTATACAGTGAGTTTTTTGGGCCACATGCGGCTAAAGGTCCCATAAAGGGATACTTTTTCTCCTGGGCCGATTTCGCTCATTCATAATTTTAAACAACTATAAGCCATCATCATGCAAAATTTCAGGATCCTAAGTTCATTCGTTTGACTGCTTTCGAGCTATCAACAGACGCATGGACGAACGGGCACAGTGACACGGCTAGAATTTTACGACAATCAAAATTATATATACGAGGGCGGTTCGGAAACTTCTTAGCCTAGCACAAAAAGCGCAGTATAAACAGAAAAAAGTTAAGTGTTTTGGAAACTTCCATCTCTGCTAGGAACACATGTTAAATTTTGTTTCGATCTGGCAACTCCTTCATATAGAAACAGGTGTTCACAAAAGACGCATCCGCGATTTTTTTACAATGGAAAAATTAGAAATGCGTGGTGTCATTAAATATTTACATAAAAAAGGTTTATCGGGACAAGAAATTCATAATGATATGGTGAATGTGCTAGGTGAAAGTGCTCCTTCATATGCAACAGTAAAAAATTGGGTTGCTGAATTTAAACGTGGTCGTACAAGCATTGAAGATGAACCACGTAGTGGACGTCCAAAAACAGCAACAACAACAGAAATTGTAGCCAAAGCGCATGATATGGTATTAAATGATCGACGAATAAAAGTGCGTGAAATAGCTAATATCATGGGCATCTCAAATGATCGAGTCCATTTAATTTTGCATGAAGAACTACAGATGAAAAAGCTTTCTGCAAGATGGGTGCCGCACTTGTTAACAGTCGACCAAAAACGCATAAGAATGAACATTTCTCAAGCTTGTTTGGATCGTTTTCAGCGAAATAAAATGGATTCTAAGCGTCGTTTCATAACTGTTGATGAGACATGGATCCACCACTATACTCCAGAGACAAAAGAACAATCCAAACAATGGACTGAAGCTGGAGGGAGTGGCCCAAAGAAGGCAAAAACAATTCAATCGACTGGTAAGGTTATGGCAACGGTTTTTTGGGACTTCAAAGGTATTTTATTGATTGACTATCTGCAAAAGGGTAAAACAATAAATTCAGAGTACTATTGCAACCTTATAGATCAATTAAATGTACAAATTCGAGAAAAACGTCCTGGCTTACAACACAAAAAAATAAGTTTTCATCAAGACAACGCACCAGCGCACAAGAGTGTTTTAACAATGGCTAAAATCAACGAATTAAAGTACGAGTTGCTTGACCACCCACCTTATTCTCCTGATTTAGCTCCCAGTGACTTTTACCTGTTTCCAAATCCAAAAAAAATTCCTTGCTGGCAAGCGTTTTACCTCAAATGAAGATACAATTACAGTTGTAAACCACTATTTGAAGACCTTGTGGAAAACTATTTTAATCAAGGGATAGAATTGCTAGATAAGCGTTGGACTAAGTGTATTGAAGTTTCAGGAGATTTTATTGAAAAATAAAAATATTTTTGAAAAACTAACTATTCTCTTTCATTGATAGGCTAAGAACTTTCCGAACCGCCCATATAAGTACTTCATAGGGCTCCGATCAATATATCGTGGTATTGCGAAC
Organism: Hydrotaea diabolus; assembly: GCA_963513945.1. Lineage (NCBI taxonomy): Eukaryota > Metazoa > Arthropoda > Insecta > Diptera > Muscidae > Hydrotaea > Hydrotaea diabolus. Next base: position 127,768,192 of record OY740719.1, read on the forward strand.
GAAATGCAAAAATTAATACACCGTCCAGCCTTCGGTGAAGAGTATAAAAATGATAGCTGCCATTTATTAGATTTAGAAGTGTCTTATAAACTTTTCGAGCTAAAACAAATTTAGGGTACATATTAAACAATCTAGCCCATATACCAGATCTATTATCCCATTGCGAGGCGATAACACATTTTTTATTTTGTATCCATATTATATGAAAAAAGATGGCTTGTATGTATTTCTTGTTACACAATTAAAGTAGTCTAATTTGATATGACACCTTGTTTGGACCTGTACCTTTGAACTTATTTGAAAGATTAACTTCGAATCATCTTCGAACCGAGTTAACCTGGACATGTTAATACTTAAAAGAAAACAAATTTTCTTTACGAGTTGAAAAATATAGTCCGACAATGGTCATTTATTCATCAGAACAATATGACAAGTGAAATAAATTTCATTTCACAGTTTTCGGAAAATTTTAGATAAATCCTTTCACAAACCGCGTCCTACACTGTCAGTTGAATAGTATTTTGTTATTGAGGGCATATTCAGTAGTTTCAGTTATAATATCTTAAAGACGTTAGTCTTACTGAACTGTACACTTTTTAAGCTATAAAATTAAAAAATATAAAAAGAGTCTTATGTTTACTTTCTTATTTATGCCATTACAAGTTAGTCATTTGTTCGAGGTTTAAAACAAGGCATAGGGTACTGACAAGTAGGATATTTCCAAGTTTTTTCTGGGTAGTGTTGGTCAAACAACTTCAGGTGCATAAAATTCTTGCAGTAGCAGTTCTAACATGTTATTAACAATTCTTCTTTTGAAGAAACCCTCTTTCGCTTCGAAAAGCTTTCTCCGTTAAAAACGAACGATTTCGTTTCCCCGCACGATTGAAATTTCATATCTTCTTTCGAGGTTTCATTCTCCTCATAGATTTTTTTAGAGATGTTTTATAGGAATGTTAATTTGTTTATCATTAATTTCATCCCACTGGGTTTTGTTAAAACAAATTGAGAAGAATATTTTTCACTTACAAAAAATAAAAAAAAAACAAATAAACGTACAAACAAAAGTAAAAGCTTATCAAAAAAAAATCATATTGTTCACCATTAATTATGTAAAACGTGATCTTCTGCTTTATCATCATCATCATTCAAGTCAATTCAATTTCGTTCGACCTCATCTTAGCCGACACCGCAGCCACCACCACCATCGCCACCGTCCTCATCATCATCAACAACGGTATGGAATATTTTAGGTCACAATCGATTCTCAGCAGTAATTCATTAAAACCACATCAAAAACGTTGTATGTTTTGACTTCAAAGCAAGTAAAACAAAACAAAAATCCATATTGAAAAAATTATGTTTGTTAAACGAAAACTGGCTGATTTTGAACAAAAACTCCCAAAAAAACAAGCGAAAAATCAGCTATAAAATCTGACTGCAAAAAAGACAAATGAATTTCAGATTAAACAATGATCACTGCCCCATGATGTTTAAGCAAAAGGCCAGCATATTTTTTTTTTTGATTTTGAAATAAAATCGAATGGACAGTTCAACCATCGATCCATCCATCCCATGTCCATATTTCATCTCCAAGGTAGGTAGACTAAATGAAATCGTTATGTTTTAACAAAAGATTTACAAAACCGAGTTTTTGTAAATGAAACAAAAGAAATTACAATAAACCAGTATTTAATTATGTGTTAATATTCCAATGAATGGCCATCCCGCCCTGATCGAAAGATTTGTTTTACAAACACTTCTTCGTTGTAATCGACCGCAGTTGGGCTTGTAAATGCCTATCTCAGGCTGTAAGAGGAAAGGTCAGTTTCACTACCGTTAAACAAACAACCGCATTACAGTGTGGGAAAATGTATTTCGGTAGTTTAAAGTAATCGTCTACAAAATGTACAAGTAGTTAACAAAAGAGTCAAGGCGAAATACGAGTATTTACATTTTAAGAAAATAAACGAAAGAATCGAAGTCGAACTCTGCTATAGGGTATTGAAATATATTGCAAATAAATTCTGACGGATTGACTAAAAGCTTCACGAAAAAAAACAAGTAAAGGAATAAAGTTTGACGGTGCCGAAGCTCCATCGGTCGTGCATTACGGCCCAATATGAAAATGTGGCCAAGGGCGTGTGACACTGGCTCTTTTCTATCAGGGTGCGTTTTTTCCATATAGCAACATTATACTATGGTCATATTGGTATTAGTTCACGAGATATAGCCTTTCAAAGTTAACAGCTGTTGGGCGGGACACGCCTCTTGTCCAGTTTTAACACGACATAGTATTTTTATATAATGAAATTTCATTCTGTTTAAATGTTATACCGGTCGGTCCGCCCATTTTCTTTATATACCAACTACTACAGTTTACGAGATATAGCCCTTCAATGTTCACATCTGTATGGGCAAGGCCACGCCCAATTATTCAGTTTTAACACGACATATTATATAATCAAATATTAATCACTTATTTCGTTCTATTTAAATGTTGGCGTGGATCGAAACACATCCTGAAGGAAAAAATGGCGGTGCCACTCCCCTTTAAAGAAAATGGCAGGTATGTCCAAATTAATGGACCGATCGGTAGTCCATGACTTTGGCCCATTTTTCCTTCATGATGTGTTACGATCTGGCTTTGATTTGTTTGTTATGTACTCAGTCTATGGCGGATTTTTATACATCTCCGCTATCATTGACATTTTGTGAATGAATGTGAATTTTTGTGAACCCTTGTATGGGTTCCTAGACATTGATAGAAATTGTAAAATTTACAAACTTTCTGAAGCTGGGGCCACCCGTCGCTCAAATGAGTCAGTGGCATTGTTCTCGTGAGGAGTAAGCAGCTTATGTCACGAAATCTCCATCTTAATGCTAAGAATAGGTGGGAAAAGGAATCCACCTTTTGCAGACTAGAAATATTTAACTTTGTATGAATAAGCAGAGAACTCGTACTGCGATTAATCTACCAAGGATATATTTTACAAACCTCATTGCGGTTATTATGGGCCACTGGGATTTGGACGTAAATGCAAGCGGGTTGCTATACAACAACTTTGGTGCGAGTGGAAAAAATTAAGTCTCTGTCAGCTTTTGGAGACTTTAAACTTAAACTGTATGGACTATAGTTACTAACAGACAAAACCCATTTCTCCGATGACGATTCAGGATCAGTGGATCCAGGATCCAGCCCTTTATCCATGTTGACATGATGAAGGCTAATGTATAAGATAGGGGCTAGGAGACAAATTATTCGCAACAAGTATACGATATCACCATGTAAACCTACTAATGGACCCTAGTGTGCTTTGCTTTGGGCGGCTGCTAAGTTAACCTTACGCACGAGGGCTGCTATATATATTTCTGGCCTAATAATGAGAGCTGCAATCAATAAGTGTCCGGTACGTCGTTTGAAAGCCCTAAGTCCCAAGTCTTTTTTAATGATTTGACTCATGGACTTTTGCGTGATATTCATCTCACGGGCCAGATTTTCTGTTTTCGGAGCGGATTTCCGTGAATTCTTCATTTAACGGCTTTGATGACATGCGGTATTCGAATAGAGCGTGGGCGGCGCGACCGGTGGCGGTCTTTTACATCTCCAGTCTCCTCAAATTATTCGCAACAAGTATACGATATTACCATGTAAACCTACTAATGGACCCTAGTGTGCTTTGCTTCGGGCGGCTGCTAATTAAACCTTACGTACGAGGGCTGCTATATATATTTCTGGCCTAATAATAAAAATGCGAATAGTTATCATCAAAAATGGTTTTAATGTTTTTCAAAATATTCTCCTTTAAGATCAATACGCTTTTGCATGCACTCAAACCAATTCTCGAAGCACTTTTTCCTCTCCGATTGAGACACCTCCAAAACATGGTTTTTAAACGCTTCAACAGCATCTTCTGGATACGAAAAACGTTGACCATGCATTTTTTTCTTGATGTGCGGGAATAAAAAGAAGTCATTGGGTGCATTGTCATGGTGCACAATGATTCGTCTTCTCTTGTTCGTTTTTCGAATTTCTCCGAAGACTTCAGGCAAACAAATTGTGGTGTACCACTCAGAATTGACCGTCCTACGTTGCTCAAGCGGAACAATCGACACATTACCAGTTTAGCCGAATAAACAGGCGACCATTGGCTTCGAAGTCCTTCTTTCACAAACAACTTTGGTTGGATTTGGCTTGTCTTCGATGACCCACACGGTCGATTGCTGTTTTGTTTCAGGCTCATACGCATAGATTAATGATTCGTCACCTGTGACGATCTTATAAACGTCTTTTGGAGCACCGCGGTCGTATTTTTATCAAAATTTCTTTGCACCAATCGACACGAGCCTTTTTTTGAGCGATTGTCAATTGTGCGGGATCCAACGAGAACAAACCTTTTTACGGTCAGGTGTTCATGCAATATCGAATGTATGCTGGTGGAAGAAATGCCCAAGGATGCCTCTATCTCACGGTATGTCACATGACGATCTTGCCTTATCAGTTCAAGCACGGCATCAATGTTCTCTGGCACAACGGCCGTTATTGGACGACCTTTACGACCTTCGTCTTTGAGCGAGCTTCGGCCACGATACAATTCATAAAACCTGTTTTTCACAGTGCTATAGGATCGTGCTTCATCGCCATACAAAGATTAAAGTTCATCGATGCACTCTTGTCGAGATAATCCACGTCAAAAGTTGTGAAAAATGATGGCACGAAAATGTTCACGAGTTAATTCCATTTTTTTGCCAAATTGATTTATTCATGTCACTGTAAAGAACACAAATGATGGTCGTACGTCAAAACGTTCTGAGTACGTTTATGCTAAAAATTGTCAAACTTTCCAATGGAAATAGGCCAGATGGCGCCAGGCAACACTTAGTGTTGCCTATGCCAGAAATACATATAGCAGCCCTTGTATTATAATAAAAAGAGTCCGAATCACTATAAATTCCCCATTGCCATTGCCCCTTTTCGATGTGATCAGTGTTTGATCTAATAATTTCTATAGCAAATTAGTCTCGTACAAATTGATCCATTTTAAAAACAAACTTTGTGTAGTTCAGCAACATTGTAAAGAACCGAACCATTACAAATTAGCGCAAAACGCACGAACATATTCACGTTCACGAGTACACATTTTGTTAAATATATTTTGTAATTGAATGTTGTGGCTTTCCTTTTTGCCCACAACTGAGAGGACCAGTCCATAACGATGGAACGAACTGGCATTGCAGCCGGAGATGATGATGTGTATGTTGCCATAATTTTATTTTATGTTCCCCCATAAATTAAGCCTCCATTCTTCAACTTCTAAAAACTAAAGCAAATGAAAGCAACACACTCGCTCACACACCATTTGCCCTCCATTCGTTTGGATCTCAACCAATCGATCCAACGGCAACCACCATCACCACCACCGCCGCTATAAAAATTATTTCAAAACTGCTCCGTACTTTGAACAGTTACAATTGGAACCGGTTGCAAATGTGTTGCTCACCGATCAGCTAACGACGAACTACTAGTGCTGCCAGCATCCATCCATACGTCGTTCATCCGTGTTTGGGGCATCCTCCAGCCACCACATCCATAATGGCCAGCAACAAACACTTTTCCCTTTATGGCCAAACTTCTGGTTAAATGCAACGTGCTTCTCACGTTTGCTTCAGAATTGCGGCGTGCGTATCTACTACTCCTGCGGAATTACCGTTGTTTTGCGGTTAAAACGAGGCCGATGTAAAAGTGAGGGGAAATGCGGATTTAGATTGTGAATTTAAAGTTCTGAGTAGAGAAAGAAGTCGATTTGGCGAAAATCGCGGATCCGACGATTTTATTTTGTTTAGCATAACCTCTGCCAACTTAAATGGCAGAAAATAGATTCATGAAACTTGCATTATCATTGGCTGAGTCGATGCCTAAAATAGTAAATGTACCCCAAAAATTCTTTTGGGTTAACTAGCTCAGTAACCTAATCTGGCAACATTCAACAATGACCATACGAGTATTGTTGTAATATGTGGCCATATTGTTGTAATATGTGGCCACATTGTTGTAATATGTGGCCACATTGTTTCTCTATGTAAACAGTAGATTGAACAACAAGAGGGTTCATCGGCGAATTCGTCAGAAGAAGAGAAAAAATTAGACATTTCAATTTAAAAATTAATGAAATAAAGGATGTCTAGTTAAGAATGCACTTTTTTATTTAAAAATAAAAAAAAAAAACGCGAGATATATGTGATTTAATTGTAGAGAAGACATGTTCCGATTAAGTGGAATAAAATATACATCAAATGTCTCCCAAGGCTCCGATTACAGGCCTCATTTCTCTTTTTAAGAAATTTTCTATGACTTTTTCACAGAGATTTGGCTGTACTTTATATCTTCGGTGATGCGTTGGATTTTGGATTTGGGCTCAGAAATTGTTTCAGTTTGATTCGCACAAACCCAAGTTTACAAAAAACGTAAATAAAGAATTCGCCCGGCGTTATATCGTAGGATCTTGGTGACCAGTTAACATCAGAATTTCTTGAGATATTTTTTTTCTGAAAATCGTTGCTGCAATAAATAAAATTGTTTCATGCGCGGTTTGGCAGGTGGCGCAGTCCTACTAAAACCACATATCGTCCAGATCCATGCCGTCCTGTTGAGGCCACAAGTACGTCGTTATTATGATGCAGTAACGAATGTTAGGAATGCACAGTCACTGTGATTTCGGCCTCAAAAAATTCTATGACTTTTTCACAGAGATGTGACTGTACCGATGGATCTCCGATTTGAGCTCAGGATTTGTTTCGAGTTTATTCAGATAAACACAAGATTTCACAAAACCTCCAAAGAAACAAATCTCACTGGTTAAAACGTATAGTCTTGGCGGCCAGTTGACATCAGAATTTCTTCAGATAATTTGTTGTGGAAATCAAGCTCGGTGTGGCAGGTGGCTCCTCTTGCTGAAAGTACATGTCGTCCATATCCATGCCGTCCTGTTGAGGCCACAGAAATTTACAATCACTATTATTTCGGCCTCAAAAATTGCATGATTTTTTCACAGAGATGTGGCTGTATACACCAGGTAATGCGTTAGATTTCGGATTAGAGCTCAGGAATTTTTTCTGTTTTATACCCATCAACACGATATTTCCAAAACCCCCAAGAAAGAAATTCCACGGCGTTCGTAAATCTTATGTTCTTGATTGCCATTTGAAGTCCGAATTTTTTTGAAATATTTTTTTCTGGAAATCTTTGCTGCAATAAATTGATAGTTTCATGCGCGATGTGGCAGGTGGTGCCGTCTTGCTGAAACCACATTTTGTCCAGATCTATGCCGTCCTGGGGGCTAATCACCGCATTCGTTAACGACCAAATTTACTTCGAAACGCAATTAATTTGGATCACGGCAATCGTTATCGAATTGAAACTACCCGAAGTTGAATTCGAAAGCACAACCGTCATCGAAAAAAACCAAACACTACCATTTTTAATGACGCCAAACAAAACAACAGAGTAAAACAAAAGAAATGTAGGTATTTTTCTATATTTTGTGAAATAACGTAAAAATATTAGTCTTTTTTATTATATTTAGGGACAAAGATAATGAAAAAACGATTGCTTTTATCTCGAATATTTCTTCTAATTACGTTTACATTGCAATCCTCCTCCGAATCGGACGATGATGAGTAAAAAAATAGCATTGGATCCATTTATAACTAATTTCTATATTTTTATCAGATTTATTAAAATATTCACTTGCAGTTATTAAAATATTAACGCTTGTTGTTTTGTTTTTCTGCTTTTCTCTGCTTGTCATCATACTCGTATGCTTGCCGCAAAGAGAATCAACAAAGAAAGATGTTGCATCGGCCTTTTAAGAAACTCAATTTGTGTTATCACAGTAGTGGTTTCGACAAAAATTACGTAAAAACACCATGAATTGTTATAAAATAATAAATTAACTACAATAAAATAATTAATCGTTACATTTTTGCATTGCAATAATGCGTAAAATGTTTCTTATTATCTATTTAATTTTTTAACAGTCCCACGTCGTGCTCGAATCAGCCAACGACACATCTTTTGAGTTGAAAGTCTTTGTTTTGCAGCATTGCAAAAAAAAGTAGTATGCAATAAAACATTACGATCGAATGCCATGATCCAAACATTTAAACGTATCGAAATATTTTTCTATTCGAATTTGCATTCGTCGTCGAATGCCGTGATTAGCCCCCTGTTGAGGCAAAAAAACATTTCGTTGTCAAGCTTCTGCAACGAATGTTACGAATTCTCAGTTACTGCGATATCGGCCTCATCTTCAAAAAAGTAAAGCCCAATCATGTTGCCCGACCAAAATTCGCACCAGACAGTTACTCGATGTGGGTGCATTTGTTGCTCTTGGATTGCATGAGAAACTTCTGAGCGCGAAATTCGATAATTTTGTGTGTTCACGGAGCCATTCAGATGGAAATGCGCTTCATCGGATGGAAATGCGCTAGGCTCCATTACCCGTTAAGCGAATATCATGGTCAGCTGGTTTGAGCTCCTCATGGATTGCCTGAGGATTTGCTGAGATGAAAATGCGCTTCTTCGGATGGAAATGCGCTATGCTTCATTACCCGTTGAGCGAATTTTTTGGTCTGCTAGTTTAACTTCCTGAGTAAGCTGAATTTTGTAAGCATAAAGTTAGACTTCTTTTTGTCAAAATTCGCTGCCTAATGCTTTGTGAAATTTGAAGTTGTTGAGAACGATGCCGAATTGATGTTTTTGGGTCTTTGGCGACACTCTAGTTTACAGCAGCAATGTGTTGAAGAGGCCGGCCGGTACGTTGACGCACAGGAGTCATACTGACCATAACCAACCCAATTTTTTCAAAATTGTTGACCAATCTTCGAATGGTTGACACATAAGGTACACTTTCTTGACTGAATATTCTGCGAAGTTTGTGAACGCTCTCAGCATAACTATACAAATTTTTATAATAAGTTTCTAAATTTTTACGAGCTGTTCTTTCGTAAAGCGCTCTACTTTTAATGATCGGAATACACATAGTTATACTATGTGACAGCTGCTAAATTGCATTGTTGCCACTTGCCCAAAAAATAAATAACACTGAATTTAAAACGTTTATTTTATTTTAGAATTGCAAATAATAATCTTCGTCAGTCACACTAAGTTTTAGCTGGCTGCATTAAATGCGAGTGGTAGACCAAGTTGTAGATATAATCAACAACTTTGTCTTATCCTCGTTCACCCACCAATAAAAACGACTAAAATACATGTTGAAGATTTACAAAAAGTTAACGATATTGCAATGTCGCTTCCATTATTTTTTTTGTAGGGTTTGGCCTGCCGGAAGTCGACAAATACGCTGCGTAAGAAAAAAAGCTTCAGTGTGCCTGAGCATTTATCGGAAAAGGTATTTTCTATTCCTACCTTCCGATATCGCGTTATGGGCATCAGCACTTAGTGTTTATTTTGTATCCATCAACGGATCGTTAATATATATGTATAATCTTTGCAAAAGTTTATACCTTTATTTGGGCCCTCAGCCTGATCATCGAATTTTTGGTAGAACTTTACTCGTCTTCAGGACATGGGTTTCGTGGAAGCGGTGTTCGGTAACCTACTTTTCATACTGAGCTGTGCTACCGCAGACAATTTTCAAAAAGTATCACGAAAAAGGTGATTTCTTCCAAAAAAGGGTAATTTGTTTTTTTAAAAGTTGGCACAGGTTTTTTTTAAATCCTAGTATGATGGAAGTAATATAAAATGTTTCATAGAATTTCTTGGCATATTATCAAATTCTTCGGGTTTTTAATCAATGTTGATCCCGTACTTCAAGTTTGCTAATGGTAGACAAACTCCTTTTCAACTGTACGATTTGCGATAGGAGTTTTAGATAATAAGCATTTTCATAAATATTTTGTGGCTATAAAAGTATAATTTAAAACGCATCACTTTACGAATTACCCTAAAAAAAAATTATTCATATTCAAAGGGTTGCATTTAAGAAACGTGTCTTTATTAATAAACTTTAACTTGACTTGTCTGTACGAAATGTGGAAAAGATCGGATTTACTACGTGGCTGCCTTGATTAGTTGGGATCAAATACAAATAGGGCAAAGATATATAAGTATAACCATTATTATAAGCTATACGAAATTAACATCGCACCTTATATCCTACTAAGCAATAAAGATAAAAATTGGAGGGGAATTTGGCAAATTTGTTAAAAATAGAGCCTGAGTAACAAGATTGGAACTTCAAAACGTAAAAAAGTGCGACAAAAAGATAAAAGGTTGCACAAAAAGTATCACAATAAAAAAAGTTGTATACTGCTCAAAAACTCTCTCTCTCTCTCTCTCTCTCTCTCTGGTAGTCATTACAAGTGGCTACACCCTATGCGTTATGGGCAGCATTTGTTTGCTTCTGTAGCTATGTAATACTCGTAGTCATTCTATGGGTTTCTAGGAAGCTGTTTTCGGCACCCTACTTATTTGACTGAGCTGAGTCAACAACGTGTGCAAAATATTTCTCCACTGCTCAAAACCTCCACTCTCTGGAGGAGAGGTTTTGTTGCAAGTAGTTGGAATAAATAGATGAAGAACTCGCGGGCTCTCTGAAGTGTATAAAGCTCTTCAACGTCTACCATGCGCTGCGTGGCTTTCTATTGACTTTTCTGGTCTGATGCGTATCTTCGCTTTTACTAGGTTATGTTCCGAATTTATGTTAGCACCTCTAATTAAGGAACATCTAATAAAAATTTACTGTGGGTCTATCACAACGTGATTAATTTTCGTCAAGTATTAATCACGCCGTATTACACATATCCATCGGCTTTTGAGCTATTACATGATGCAGCATTATATTTTCGGTGGTGTTTTCGTCGGTGATCAATCCAAAGATGATTTGGCTACTTTGACTTTAAAATTTCCAATAACAAAAAAGTTCATGGCTTACTTACTTTCCCTAGCATCACATTAAAGTGCAACCGGGTAACGTCTCTTAAGACAGTGAGCTGTGCACTGAATAATGTTTATATTCGCTTATCGGATCCCTTCCTTTAAATCTGACACCTAACGGTGAATGCATAATAAAATAAATTTTTCACCAGGTGAAAAGTTAGGTTCATCTACAATTTTGAACTGACTTTAAACGGTTCAAGTATCATACAAGCTTACTTGTATGATACTCAAGCACTCTAACCATTTCACCATAACGTCCGATCCGTTTTTTACAAACTTACAGATTACCAACACTTATTGTACAGCCCTCGCATATCATCAACTTCAATTCAGACGCCGTCATCTTCATCGTCGTGCTTGGAAGTGATGAAAAGCACATCTACCACACCGCACTGTACTCACAGCGGCTTGGACTGAGAATGACGATGATGGTGTCTGAAAGCAGCAACCAGCACCCATTTGTTCCCATACACGTTCGACTCTACTCGACCGACGTACCAACTCCGCCTAAATGTGTCTCAAACACATGCATGCATGCTTGCATATGGTGCTGATGGTTATGGTGGCGGCGGTAGAGAACCATTGACCGGCCATTATTCAACCTCAACTTAAGTGGTTTAAAAATACCCAACGTAAACATCAGACCAACGGGGCGGGGCGGACAGACAGAATACGGAAGTTTTAGTTGGACGTTTCGGAGCGCTTGATACTCGTAGAACAACTTAACAGCGGCAGGCGCAGCAGCAACAGATTGAAAGTCAGCATCATTATCATCGTCATCGTCGTCAAAAACAACACCACATCCTTATAATCATCCTCGTGCGCATCCTCGCCTTCACCTTCAACGTCACCAGTAGTGCTGTCGTGTAACAGTGCCCAGTTTACACTAACAAATGCTAATTTGGTGTCAGGCGTACGTTTCAATTCTCAGAGTGTTCAGTTCAGTGATCGGTTTTTTGCTAAATCTTCTTTTTTTGGGTAGAGAAAACTTCAATAATTACCACCTTTGTCGAGTATTTATTTCCCTCATCCTCTGCTAAGGATCGTCATTACCAAGAAGTCGAAATTTTATGTTGGTGCATTTTAATTTTATGGGTGGTACACTTTTTCTTCGCAGTATTTTAGTGGGATATTTATGCAAACATGTTGCATGCTTTTTGGTGGTGCCACACAACGAAACTCTCCTTCTTGGACCTGCTTAATTTACGATTTTATTTTAATTCTTATAGAGAAACATTGGAGGGATAATTATAGCCGTATGCTAATGAACGAATATGTCGGCTACATTTGTAGGTGCAGGCTCTGCAGTATTTTGGGATCATTGTTTTTTTTTATTTATGATTGTTACAAAGCAAGCTACTTTCTTTTGAGGCACTTGTTTATGTATTGAAACGGGGGAAAGACGCTTGATATTTGATGCGGAAAATACTGTTCAAAAATTCTTATTCCAAAGGCCATTACAGGGTTAGCCAAATTACAAATCGGTTACTCTTCAAAATACTGTCATTGGCAGCTAATTACGATGTCAATAAAGTTAAGTAGATTCTTTTAAGAAATAAAGTTTAAGAGAAATATTATAATTAATAAGCAAAAGCGTCGTTGTTTTCGGCCGGGCAGAAATTTATATACCCCCTACTGTGAATTAAACTGTCGGTTTTTAGAAACCATGGGTCTATGAGTCCGATCCCAATCAGAGCCAATCCAATCTTCAAAATAAAACCAAATTCAAAATCGCAGTAAAACCAAGTATAATTTGTAGACCCATATTCACCAGTGCACAGTGGTCCAGAATCGATTTTATCGGCTAAAATTATATAACTTTTGATCTACGAGGGCGGTTCGGAAAGTTCTTAGCCTATCAATGAAAGAGAATAGTTAGTTTTTCAAAAATATTTTTATTTTTCAATATAATCTCCTGAAACTTCAATATACTTAGTCCAACGCTTATCTAGCAATTCTATCCCTTGATTAAAATAGTTTTCCTCAAGGTCTTCAAAATAGTGGTTTACAACTGTAATTGCATCTTCATTTGAGGTAAAACTATTGCCAGCAAGGATTTTTTTTAGATTTGAGAACAGGTAAAAGTCACTGGGAGCTAAATCAGGAGAATAAGGTGGGTGGTCAAGCAACTCGTACTTTAATTCGTTGATTTTAGCCATTGTTAAAACACTCTTGTGCGCTGGTGCGTTGTCTTGATGAAAAATTATTTTTTTGTGTTGTAAGCCAGGACGTTTTTCTCGAATTTGTACATTTAATTGATCTAAAAGGTTGCAATAGTACTCTGAATTTATTGTTTTACCCTTTTGCAGATAGTCAATCAATAAAATACCTTTGAAGTCCCAAAAAACCGTTGCCATAACCTTACCAGCCGATTGAATTGTTTTTGCCTTCTTTGGGGCACTTCCTCCAGCTTCAGTCCATTGTTTGGATTGTTCTTTTGTCTCTGGAGTATAGTGGTGAATCCATGTCTCATCAACAGTTATGAAACGACGCTTAAAATCCATTTTATTTCGATGAAAACGACCCAAACAAGCTTGAGAAATGTTCAACAAGTGCGGCACCCATCTTGCAGAAAGCTTTTTCATCTGTAGTTCTTCATGCAAAATTAAATGGACTCGATCATTTGAGATGCCCATGATATTAGCTATTTCACGCACTTTTATTCGTCGATCATTTAATACCATATCATGCATTTTGGCTACAATTTCTGTTGTTGTTGCTGTTTTTGGACGACCACTACGTGGTTCATCTTCAATGCTTGTACGACCACGTTTAAATTCAGCAACCCAGTTTTTTACTGTTGCATATGAAGGAGCACTTTCACCTAACACATTCACCATATCATTATGAATTTCTTGTCCCGATAAACCTTTTTTATGTAAATATTTAATGACACCACGCATTTCTAATTTTTCCATTGTAAAAAAATCGCGGATGCGTCTTTTGTGAACACCTGTTTCTATATGAAGAAGTTGCCAGATCGAAACAAAATTTAACATGTGTTCAAAGCAGAGATGGAAGTTTCCAAAACACTTAACTTTTTTTCTTTTTATACCGCGCTTTTTGTGCTAGGCTAAGAAGTTTTTGAACCGCCCTCGTAGTTAATATTTTTGAGTTCTGTAAAGAGGACAATTGTAGCCAATGACTCAAGATTTATTTTGAGTTATTAACATTTAAAACCGGGCTAATGGGTGTATTTGAGATATAAGCCTGAAGTTGACTACTTTTCATACTTAGTAGGGACATAAATACAGTTACACACGTTTTATGCTGTCAAATAAAAAGTACTGAATGTTTTTGGACCAAATATTTTTTAATATATTTATTGATGTATATTGTATCCAAAAAGAATCAACTTATTCGAAATGTCCGCCTTTTGCCTTTACACACGCCTTAAGTCGCACTGGCCAATCGTCAATAGTTGCACGAACCTCGTCCATTGGAAAATTGACCACAGCTCGAACCAAAGCAGTCTTAAGAAATCCAATGTTGGGGTATCTTTTGTGACAAACCGTCCACAATTTGTAATCCAATGGGTTCAAATCTGGACTGCCTGAGGGCCATTCTTCAGAGGAAATGAGTGCTGGCAAATTGTTTCAATGCCAGGCCTGGCCCTTATGGGCTGCAGAATCCTGCTGGAAAGTCCATGGCTGGTTTTGGAACAGGGAATTGATAAGAGGTCACAACAAGTCACAACAGCTTCCAAAACGGTTTCTTGGTAAACTTTGGCCGATGTTTTGACTCCTTGTTCGCAGAAATGCAGGTCAGTGACCCCATCGTAAGAGACACCCCACCAAACCATGACTGAAGCTGGGTGATGACCCTTTTCCACCCATGGGATCAGTTCAGATGCTTCCTTAGATGACCGCGCATACACTCTATCATTTTGCTTGTTAAATTTTTCCTGAACGGTAAAAATTTTTTAATCGGTGAACAAAATTTTTCTGTGCAAGTTATCAGCGTGCTTCACCAAAAGACGTTTACATTTTGCAATCCTATTTTTTTAAAGCTGCAGTCAATAAATGTCCGGTACGTCGTTTGAAAGCCCCAAGTCCCAAGTATTTTTTAATGATTCGACTCATGGACTTTTGCGTGATATTCATCTCACGGGCAATGATTTTCTGCTTTCGGAGCCGATTTCTGTGCATTCCTGATTTAACGGCTTTGATGACATGCAGTGTTCGAACAGAGCGTGGGCGGCCCGACCGGTGGCGGCCTTTTGCATCTCCAGTCTCCTCAAACAGTTTTATGCATCGGTAGACGATCATGTGGCTAATACCTAGTGGCCCGAGCGTTTTGAAAATATTGCTTTTTTCATTTCATACGGGTCTCATTATCTGACCACTCCATGATGAAAGTTGAAACAATTTTAAAATCCCGTTACAGACTAACGCTATTGAGGTTAGCTTTCAAAACCCATATGACATTACGGGGTATGTTCAGTTCTACTATTGAAATGGATGTGTTCAATGTTGTAACAGTATCTATGTCCCTACTAAGTATATACCAACTTCTATCTTCATATCGGAATTAGTTCACGAGGTCTAGCCTTTCCAAGTTCAGGGTTGTAATGGCGGGGCTACGCCCTTAAGTCCAATTTTAATCATATGCTCATTATTGATTGAACTCTGTTAACATTTTATGATAATCGGTCCATTACTTTTTCATAAATGCGTGGCAACGCCCACCTTCCATCCAAAATGTTTTTGGTCCAAGCCAACATGGTTTTTTTAAATACCATCGTCATATCTCTATTAGTTAATGAACTATTGTTTTTTCGGTACAGGACTATGTGGGCGGTGTTACGCCCCTTGTCCAATTTTACTATAATATAGTCTGAAACAATTTCGTAACAATTGATTTCATTCTGTTAAATTTTTATAACGATCGGTCCATTACTCTGGGCATAAATTACATTTTTTTAATGGGCGGGCACCGCCCACTTTTTCCTAGAACTTGTTTCAATCCATGCCAACATCGTATGTTCCAAATATCAACGTATATTCTCTAACAGTTTATGAGATATTGTGTTTTTAAATTTAGGCTTTTTGATTTTTCTAGAGGTTGCCCGAATCCTGGTGTGGGGAAAAATGTTTACCTCTGGACCGATATGGCCCATTTTCAATACGAACCGTTTCAGTTTTCCCCACACAAGGAAGTTGTGGTAAGAGTGATGGAAGCTTAGAGACCATTGTTGTAACAACAACATATTTTGTTTTGAAGTCCTGTTCGTCTATAGGGGATTTACTTGGATATCCACCAAGTGAAGAAAATTCATTTGAACTCGATGTGTTCAAAGAGACCTGGAGATCAGCCGAGTGGGTATGGCCGGACAGTTGAAGAAGTGCAGCACGTCGTGTGGTCCCTGATGGCAGGCGGGACAGCTGTCCGGAACGTTAGCATCAATTCGTGAGTCCGTATAGTCATCAAGACCGGCAGCGGCCACTTGGCCAACATCATTTCTCAACTTGCTGTAATAAATTCGTATATAAAGGGTGGCGGCCACTTGGCCAACATCATTTCTCAACTTGCTGTAATAAATTCGTATATAAAGGGTGGTTTAATTTTAAGGTTGATGCCATTTCTTGCTACCATTCTGACCATTGATGACGTTTGGAATGGTCAAGAGGCTTAAGTTTTTGAGTCAATTGCACCTTGTAAGTCTTTAGGCATAAAGTTCATCAACGACGAGCATGAGAGGTGCAATTGTTGGTCACGACGACGATTTGCGATGGACGGTTCTTCAGCCACACTATCGCGAACAGCAGCAATATTTTTAGCAATACGAGCTGGGCGGCTCTTCAGCCACACTATCGCGAACAGCAGCAGCAATTTGTTCTGCAATACGAGCTGTACGAGCATGCACTGGTGTGTTCACATCTCCTACAGACCCGGCTTTTTTGCACGATTTTTGCGACTGTACGCACATTTGGACGATTAAATTGATGTGCACGATATGTACTTTGACTGAACTCCCATTTTCATAATAAGCCTGAATAACTTTAACGCGTTGATCGCTTGTGTATCTTTCCATGGTTCAAATTGAGTTAGTCTGAAATTAAGAAGTATCAAATGAAATGCAGAAAAAACCTTGACGTTTAGGTGTCGTTCACATTCAATATCGGCCTTTAAAATTTAACCACCCCTTATTTAATAAACAAATTTCACAACTACAAGGTGAGCCAAAAGTTACCACGGAGTTTACAAATTTAATAATTTTTTTTCTTATATATTTTTTTATTTATTTTTATTTCAAATTATATAATTAACACATGAAGAATAAATTATGGAGAGATTCACAACTGAACAAAGAACCAGAATAATGGAATTTTATTTTTTTAATCAGCGATCAATTATTTTAGCGCCAACGCATGAGTGATGAAGCTCATTTTAATTTGAATTGCTTTGTTAATAAGCAAAACTGTAGTTTCTGGGGTTCTGAAAATCCATGAGCCATTCATCAACGCCAATTGCTCCCCATTAGGTGTACATGTAGGTGTATGGTGTGGGATCACACCAGCAAATATCATTGGGCCTTACTTCTTCGAGAATGAAGATGGAAGTGCTGTAACCGTAAATGGAGAGCGGCATCGGTTTATGAAAGAACATTTTTTACGTTCTGCTTTTGAAAACAGACCTGAGATGTGGTTTCAGCAGGACGGAGCCCTGGCACTTCTAAGTCAATTTTTTTGGGGATATTTCCCGAAATTCGGAAATTATTTGGCCAGATTTGTCAGCACCCGACTATTTTCTTTGTGGTTATTTGAAGGAGCGAGTATATGTGAACAAGCCCGAGACAATCCTTCAACTCAAGTCACAAATTTTGAAAGATGTTAAGGAAAATGCTCTAAAACGAGCCCATCATTGCAAAGCTGAAAACGGGGATCATTTAAGTGACATTATTTTTCATACTTGGAAAAAATAATTCCATTTTGTATATTATATAATCTGGGAAAAAATAATAAATGAAAAAGTTATTAAAGTTTTTAAACCAAATGGTAACTTTTGGCCCACCCTGTACTTTATAAGAATTGGTTACTGAAAGCTAAAAGAAAGAATCTTAAGGTATGGAGAAAAATCTTGCATTATTCGCATTAATCAAATAACAGGTCTTAATTGTGGGTGAGCAAACAAATCGCTCTGAAAGAAAACCCCAAAAAACCCTGAATGAAACTCCATTAGAAAAGCTTGGCTTAATAGCTTGATATCAAAGAAAATTAATGGCACTGTTCAAATACAACAGCAACATTTCGAAAGAAATTGTACACACTGTTTTTGAATGTTTACGAAACTTTTCAAACCGCCTACGCCGTAATTTTAGAATTCACCTACCACGGGTATTAATTCAATTTCATTCGTTTATATCAGTTTCAAAAGAAAAACAAAGCACATATACTTAAATGGGACTTTAAAATTAATTATACAACTAAACTTAGGCATTTCGACCAATGCCAGCCACTTAATCATTATGGAACACCCGGTAAAGAGTTGGCCCATCGCAGCACATTGGACTCTTGACAAGTATAAGTGGTGCGATTGGAAGTGGGACTTGTAACAAGTTTTACTTTCATTAACTCTGGATAAATGTAAAGTGATTTCTGGCGCAGAGTCACCCAGAAGAGAAAAAAACCAAGTCACACGAAACAACATGACATGATCATGACACTACATTTCGCAGAGTTACAGCTGGCATCCATCACGGCGACGACGAAAGACTCGTCTCATTTGCCGGTTGTTGCAACACTTTCCTGTTGCTGTCTCCTTGACTGGCTGTCTGTTGCTGCTGCAGTTGTTGTTAACAATTGCTGAATGTTGTCAACCTTTAGCAAAGCTATGTTGGACAATGTAATCAGTGGTGCTATTTTAAAAATGACTTTTTATTTAAATGAGTTGCTGTTGCTGTAACATGCAGCATTCGTGTTGTTGTTTAGGCTCGCTTGATTAAAAGAAACAAATCATTAAAAATCAAGTTGACAATTTTCAGTTGAATGTTGTGCGACTGGAGAGTGGGGCGTTAATCCAGCGCGACATGCATCTCATGCAGCAACGCCAGTGTGCATTCACATTGGCATTCTCTGGCTGGCGATGCTTTTCTTTTGATCCGTCCACGCCGAAAAGCATGAAAAGTTAATTCATCGCCGTCGTCGGCGTCGTCATACTGTCTGAGTTGTTTGGCTGCTCGAAAGATTTTATGTTCGAAACGTACACAAAAATCTTATGGGGGATTTCTTTTCAAGCTGTCTTTCTTTTCCGGCCAAGAAGGTGTGTCTACCTCTTCGTAGGTTTGGCGTGATTTGATTTTCTTTATTTATGTTTAGTTTGTCGTGCCAAATGTTCACATACGTTTTAGCGATAATTTTTGGTTTTTTTTTCCTTCTTTCGCAAAAATGTGGTGGAAATCGCAATTATTAAATGATTTTCAACTCTAAGTGGTTTCATCCCACTCATAGGTGGTGTTTGTAGTGCTGAGATATGAAAATTGTTATTTATGAAGCGAAATAGAGAAGTTGAATCAAACACAGGGTACCGAAAAATACAGTGGGTTTCACATTAAAGTTGGCCATTTTCTTTAAAACAGCTCTTAAATCACTATACTCTGGTTTGTCGGCGTATACTATTGCTCGTACGAGTACATACAGGGTTAGGCGATTGAAGTGTTACCTATTTAAACGACTATATTTGTATACCATTCAGTGGAGAAAAATAAATACATTAAATCCAAGTATTGTCCAGCTAAGACGTTTGTCGTCTGGTTTAAATTTATCCGCCTTAAATAAAATAAAAACATTACAAAAATCACAACCTGAGGAGACATAAATTAATCCTTTTTCCTAAGGGTAATTAATTTACTCCATCTCCACAGTGGTGCCGAAAATGGAAACTCTAATGTACGAAGGCAGTCTGACAAGCAGTGGTGCCAAAAGTGACGCTTTTTCGTCATTTTGATTGTAATTTTATGTGAAAGTTTACCCGATTGTCGATTTTTAGTTGAATCACGCTTTGACTTTGACGATTTCATTGAAAACTTTAAATTTAAGAATCAGTTCTTAGAATTAGTAAACAGATAGATAGCTTATCAAGGTTTATACTTATACATACAGGGTGTCCGTCGGGAAGGTATACTACTTTGTTTGCTTATAATTTGTGATTAAATGAAATAGAATGGATTTTACGAGGGCGACCGCAAAACTAACTGGCCTGGCACATTTTCTGTTTTACTAGCAACTTTTTTTTTGATTTTTTTAAAGCAATCTTTTATATGCCATCTGTCAAAATTGCCGAAATATTTAATGATTATTTTCTTTGTTACAGGTGATTGAAGTAAACAAGTTTTATAATTTTTGAAAAATGGAAAATAAAGAGTTTTGTGCGGTAATTAAACACTTTTATATCAAAAAGTTATACGCCACAATTAATCAAAGATGAATTGGATTCTGTTCATGGTGATAATGCACCATCATACTCCACCGTGAAATCCTGGGTTCAACAATTTAAAATGGGTCGTTACGGAAGAAGAACAACGCTCCGGAAGACCGAAAACTGCTACTACTATTGAAAACATTAGAAAAATATTTAATGAAGTGACTAAAGATAGACGAATAAAGCTCAGAAAACTTGCTGATATTGTTAAAATATACGAAAAACAAGTTTGGAGTATTTTACATGATGAACTCCACATGAAAAAGCTATCCGCAAGAGATCCGCCGCGTTTGTTGACTTTGCCCCAAAAAATCGTCCGTTGGACAAATTCCGAGGAGCTTTTAGCGATTTATCAGCGTAATCCAATAGAGTTCTTGCGCCGATTCATAACTGTTGATGAAACATGGATCCACTACATCCCAGAATACAAAGAACAGTCAAAACAATGGATCGAAGCTGGTAAACGTGGTCCCAAGAAGGCGAAAACTGTTAAGTCAGCAGCAAAAGTAATGGCCACAGTATTTTGGGATGCAAGGGGTATAATATTTATTGATTATCTTGAGAAAGGAAAAACTATAAATAGTGAATATTATTGTGCATTATTGGATCGGTTGAGTGAAGAAATCAAGATAAAAAGACCGCATTTCGAAAAAAAAAGTTCTTTTTCATCAAGATAATGTTCCTTCACACACACTGCATTTTTAACTCAACAAAAACTGGCCGAATTACGATTTGAATTTGCTCCGCATCCACCATATAGTCCAGATTTAGCTCCTTCTGATTATTTCTTGTTTCCAAATTTAAAAAAAATTCTCGTCCAATAGCGAGGTTATTGCTGAAACTGAGGCATATTTTGAAGGTCTTAAAAAATCTTATTTTTCGGATGGAATTAAAAAACTTGAAAAACGTTTGATGAAGTGTATTGAGTTGGAAGGAGATTATGTTGAAAAATAAATAATAATAATTCCAAAAAAACGGTTCTTTTTATGTTAGGCCAGTTAATTTTGCGGTCGCCCTCGTATATTGATTTATGTTTTATTTAATGTCGTCAATTATGTATGGAATACAATATCAAATACATTTCCGCCTCTGTTAGCCTTACAAATTCGAGCCTTTTTCATTTTCATTACATTCTCACACATTTCACGCTGTATTTCATTAATTTCATCACGAATATTTTGTTTGAGTTGCTCAAGCGTTTCTGGTTTGTTTGCATAAACCTTGCTCTTCAGATATTCTCACAAAAATAAGTCCGGAGCAGTGAAATCAGGCGACCGTGGAGGCCAATCAACTTCACCATTTCTTGAAATAACTTATTGTGGAAAGAGATCTCACAGTAATTCCATTGCAATCCTGGCTGTATGCAATGTGGCACCATCTTGTTGATACCAGATGTTAATCAAGCCCAAAGCATGCAGTTCTGGCGTTAAAAAGTTTTTAATCATGTCACGATATAGCTCCCCATTTACAGTTACTGTTACGCCGTTTTCATTTTCATAGAAGTAAGGTAGTTGCTAGTTTCTTGTTCATGTGACCCCAAAAACGTCCCGCATGACCAAAACGGACTATTAAAAGTCAATATGGACATTTGTGTACTAAAATTGAAGCAAATTTTGCTTAAAATCGATAAGGGACGGACGCAGGGACTAAAACGTTTGCGCTTTAGTAGCATATGGGCGATGGAGAGTACGAGGGCGACCGCAAAAGTAACTGGCCTAACATAAAATGAACCTTTTTTTGGAATTATTATTATTTATTTTTCAACATAATCTCCTTTCAACTCAATACACATCATCAAACGTTTTTCAAGTTTTTTAATTCCATCCGAAAAATAAGATTTTTCACGACCTTCAAAATATGCCTCAGTTTCAGCAATAACCTCGCTATTGGACGAAAATTTTTTGCCACCGAGAATTTTTTTTAAATTTGGAAACAAGAAATTATCAGAAGGAGCTTAATCTGGACTAAATGGTGGATGCGGAGCAATTTCAAATCGTAATTCGGCCAGTTTTTGTTGAGTTAAAAATGCAGTGTGTGAAGGAGCATTATCTTGATGAAAAAGAACTTTTTTTCTAAATGCGGTCGTTTTATCTTGATTTCTTCACTTAACCGATCCAATAATGCACAATAATATTCACTATTTATAGTTTTTCCTTTCATAAGATAATCAATAAATATTATACCCCTTGCATCCCAAAATACTGTGGCCATTACTTTTCCTGCTGAGTTAACAGTTTTCGCCTTCTTGGGACCACTTTTACCAGCTTCTATCCATTGTTCTTTGCATTCTGGGATGTAGTGATGGATCCATGTTTCATCAACAGTTATGAATCGGCGCAAAAACTCTATTGGATTACGCTGATAAATCGCTAAAAGCTCCTCGGAATTGGTCCAACGGACGATTTTTTGGGGCAAAGTTAACAAACGCGGCACATGAAAAGCGGATAGCTTTTTCATGTGGAGTTCATCATGTGAAATACTCCAAACTTGTTTTTCGTGTATTTTAACAATATCAGCAAGTTCTCTGAGCTTTATTCGTCTATCTTTAGTCACTTCATTAAATATTTGTATAATGTTTTCAATAGTAGTAGCAGTTTTGGGTCTTCCAGAGCATTGTTCATCTTCCGTACTTGAACGACACATTTTAAATTGTTGAACCCAGGATTTCACGGCGGAGTATGATGGTGCATTATCACCATGAACAGAATCCAATTCATCTTAGATTAATTGTGGCGTATAACCTTTCATATAAAAGTGTTTAATTACCGCACGAAACTCTTTATTTTCCATTTTTCAAAAATTATAAAACTTGTTTACTTATCACCTGTAACAAAGAAAATAATCATTAAATATTTCGGAAGTTTTGACAGATGGCTTTTAAAATATTGCTTTTAAAAAACAAAATAAAAAAGTTGCTAGTAAAACAGAAAGTGTGCCAGGCCAGTTAGTTTTGCGGTTGCCCTCGTATATAAGGTTCAGACTGACCGAACTTAGCGACGTTTTAATTGTTTTGTGTGAAATTATTTATTTTATTGATTCAAAGATATTAATTCAAACTGTGTGGAAATAATCAAAATTTCAGAACCCATTTACTTTAGCGCGATGTGCCCACCTTTTGCTTTGAATATGGCACGAATGTGATCTTGAGATATTTTGGCCCATTCCCGTAGAATAGCTTTCTTAAGCGCATCCTTACTGGCACATTTTTTAGTGCTAACCTTGCTCTCCAAATTTTCCCATATGGAATTTTCCATTGAATTTGCTTCTACCGAATTCTAATGACATTGTATGAACGATATATAGTCTGGAACATGGTGATTTAACCATTCATTGTTCAATTGTCCATACAAGCTCCAATAAACGGTACGGAAATATTTGCGTGTCCACGGCTCAAAGGAAGCTTTCAAAACCTTTTCCCGTTAATAAGTCATATTGGCATTGATGCCAGGTTCGATGAAAACGATTGGACAGTGTCCATCCGTGGTCACAGCTGTCTTTACTATTACTTGAGATCGAAAATGACTACTGGTGGCCGTTCGTAGGCTTCATTTTTTGTCAGTGCGATCATTTTAAAGTTTATGAACTGCCCAATTTATGATTAGAAAACACAATGTATTTGCCGCGTTCGTGAACCATTTCAATTTTTTTTTGCTTTGGTGTAAGATCGTGAGCTTATTGGATCATAAGCTATCGTGTAAACTAACCGAAGGCAAAGACATGTTTCCAATAAGAATCCAAAGACATATCTCTAATTAGAAGGCAATGACATCTAAGAAGAAACGAACTTGGCCCAAACATACTTCGAGGCATAAGTATAAAGAGAGAATTTCTTAGGTCAATAAACATTCGTCTACTGTTATAATGGGAAAATAAGTCGCCTCGGAGAATGTTAAGAGTCAGGTATAATTTGCAGAGGAGGCTTGTGTCTGTTATCGCTGCGCTTTGCACAGAAGTCATCCCAACTTTTTTTGCTAATCTCGTATTTTCACCCATAAATTTTAAAAAGGAACAACTCAGCTTAGAAGAGTACCTATACTTATACTTGGTCCAAACAAAATTCGAGGCTTAAATATATAGATTGGGTTTATTTAGTCAGTAACCCTTGACGGTGATGTTGGCGATCTTTAAATGTTTTTGAAAGGTTTCCAGAACTTCGAGGAAACTAAAGGGAATGATTTAAAGTATGCTATGATACTCAGACTTTATAAAATTTCCCTCCAGATGATTGATATTTGTCAGTTGTTGTGATCAATTAAAGAGTTTTAGACAAACAGTCTCACCAACATTTGTTTACTGTTATAATGGAAAACAGGAAACAGTTCAGAGTCAAGTATAGTTTGTAGAGGAGTTTATCGCTAGACTTTGCCGAAAGTTTTGCTAATCTCTAATAAATCTTTTACTCACAAAGTCGCCGGCATTTACGAGGTGGAAACCCGCAGCTAAAAAATTGTTAGATAAATTGTTCTTAATTCGATTTGAACCTGAGATTACTGGTACGATAGCCGTTTACACTATCATCACACCAGATCGGAAAACAGGGTAAGGGTTCAACAAATTGTTGTAGAACAAATCGATGGAAAGTGAGCACTTTAAAATATTATCGTCGTGAGTGACAAATTTATATCTTACAGGTGACAGTATATTATAATATAATAAAATAGTTTTGATGCCTATTTCTGCAACTTTCCAATTTCTATTATTTTCACAGCTTATTTCGTTTTCGCCAATAATTCCCACACATTGTGGTGTCAATTTCTCAAAATAAACCCTAATTGTGTTTGTTGTATTCCCAAATAATAAAAAAAAAACCTTAACTATCCTTCAACAAGTACTCAGTTTTAGCTAAGTAACAACATCATTAACAATGTTCCCTGTTTCTTCTCTTCCTTTTTTCTGGGTATCGCAGACGTCACATTTGCGTGCAACAGCGCACCATAACGATGCCGGTGAAGACAACTGAAATCTATACGAGACCAATTTGGAAACATGTCAGTACACCGTGTCAACCGCAAACGCATGCGAATCAGCTGTGTACACGCGTCCAGTTAGTACACGAACAGGCATATCGCGATGTCATACGTCACAAATCAGCGCAACAGGTCACGTATGATTGCTGCACGGGTTGGATGCGTGAGTCACCGCATGCGGATGGTTGCATGAAACGTAAGTACCCACAATGCAACATGTCTTTACTTATAGATTCATATGTATTGGTTGTATTTTACATGTATAAGGAATAGGCTCAATTTTATTATTTGGGTAAGTGTAGACAATTGTTGGAAAGGGAATCTTTCGTATTGTTTTTCACAGGAAAGGGAAAGGATATCTTATATAAACAGCCAGGGCTAGCAAAGCGAATATCCTTTAAGTCAAGAAGATATCAGAATCCGATTTTTCTCCAACAACTTAAATGATTTTTTCTGTAGAAAATTAATCAGATGAAAACTTTCCTCCTGGAGACTTTAGATGAAGGTCGATATAAAAATCATTAGCCTAATTTGTTTCAAAAAAATATAGCTCTATTCTATAAATTTTTAAATTTATTTTTATCCAAAGACACAATGCACTCAGTAAAAAATTCATAAAATGCTTCATGGAAACAGTGAAAAAAAAGTGCGAGTATTGATTGACTTGTTAAATCTTCCAATGCAGATGATTTTAATACAACCATATTACGTAGGAAACGCTTGGTAGATATCCTTATTTTGTTCTGATAACTTTAAATGCAAATATATCCGAAATTTAGGGATGACGATAGTTGCAGCCTTCGCACAGACGTTTTACTTAAAAAGCGCCAGAAGAAACTGACCTATGGAAAACAAAACAAAACTATGTTAACACAAGTAGAAAAACTTAAGTCGAGCGGACCGAAAGGCTCTACTCTGGTATAGAGACAAAATATGTTTATTTTAAATAAAGAGATAAAGATGAGTTACAGTCGAATTTAAAAGAGACAGGGCTTTTTATTGGTATTTAATGCACTGTGCCTTTAAATCGAATGTAATGCAGTACACTCCGCTTAATAACCTTGTTGAAAATCTAAATATTTTTTGGTAATTACAGGGACACGCTTAATTATCTCACATAGGTAATTATACGAATACGGTTAATTGCCTCAAATGGGTAATTACAGAATACGATAAAATATTATGATACATTTATAAAAATGGGTTCCTTAACAATTAAAAATGGATTTAAAACTGTTTGTGTCAGAACTGTAGTTAAAAATTATTAGGTAATTATACGAATACGGTTAATTACCTCAAATGGACAATTACAGAGTACGATAAAATACTACGAGACATTTATAAAATTGGGTTCCAGAAACAATCAAAAACGGATTAAAAACTGATTGTGTTAAGTTGTCAGAACTTTCACACTGAATTTTAGCACTTGTCCGACGTTGAAATTAAACAATATCCCTTTTTCTCAATCTGATCATGTTTCATACCTTGGAATCCACCTGGATCGCCGACTCACCTGGAGAAGTCATATCGAAGCCAAGAATACTCAACTGAAACTTAAGGTCCATCAACTTCACTGGCTCCTAAACGCGAACTCAAAACTAAGCCTTGAATATAAGGTCCTGCTATACAACAGTGCAATCAAACCTATCTAGTTATACGGTGCCCAGCTATGGGGCAAAGCAAGCTCGAGCAATCTCGACAAAATCCAAAGAGTCCAATCGAAGACATTGCGGCTTATTACCGGTGCCCCTTGGTATATGAGGAATGAAAATATCCACCGAGACTTGAAAATACCTCTCGTTAAAGAGGCAATTCAAAAAATCAATATAAAGCACAAAGAGAAGCTCGAACGTCATGATAACATACTTGCTAGACAATTATTGTGCAGTCCCAGCTCTTTAAGACTTCGGAGAAACGAACGCCGTGTTTTCTAATCTTCATCCGTAACAGTAATCGCGAACACACGCGCCCGAAAGACTGTGTAGAATCCTTTTTTCTACGTCACGTGGCTTAAACGCTCTTATACGTGATCTTTAAAACAGTCAATATCAATCGCGGACGAACACTCAAAAAAGACTGTGTAGAATCCTTTATTCTACGTCACGTGGCTTAGATGCTCTCATACGTGATCCTTAAAACAGTCAACGCGAAAAACCTACAAAACCCAAATTACGTCGTCCACTCTGCTATTCTAGAGTTATCCGTTATACTTACATAACTAGAGTTCTTCACTCTACATAATATCGCGAACACTTTGTAAATGACTGTAAGGGTCCTCCGGACCTTTATCACGAGGTTTAAGCCAAACCAGGTTTAAAATTCTCAGACATGTGATCCATACCAGTTATATACTATTTTGACCAAATTAATTAAAATTCCTGCCAATTAGCAGAGATCCACATTACAAGAAATCCATACTAGGATTCATTATTGAGTTATACTTAAGATTCCTATACTTATTGTTAGGCTCCATTGGAGCAGATTCAATAATTCAAATAAAGCTTATATAAAAAAAAAAAAAAAAGTTGTCAGAACTGTAGTTTAAAATTATTAGGGTAAAAGCGCCACTCCACAACGCAAAATTTTGCCAAAATTTTAGCTTTGCATGTGGTGGCCTAATTAGGCGAAAGAAATTCAAATCTCCTTGGATTTTAGGGTATATGTTCATTGGGTAATAAACGGAAGGTAATTAACCGAGAATGTTCGTATTAAATAAGTAAATAAAGTAAGGGGATTCAGAAACTACGGTAAATAACCGTGAAAGGCTATTGCCCTTGGAGGTAATTAAGCGAGGAATACTGTATGTGGTTATTATCAGGTCGTTCCTTTAAATCTAACTATTATTCGCCCATTTAATAACAATTGATTATTTATCTACATAATATATGTTGTGGCAATTTAGTTGCAATACGAATTAGGCAGCATTGGCTGTAATTTTTTCTTTTAGTTTATTAAGGACCGTTGTGACGGTTTCTAAATAGAACTCACTTAAACTCAACACAGACCTTTTATGTTTTCGGGTAATGTTCCCAGGTGGCACGAAATGTTGTTCGCAACTTTAAGAGACTTTCTAGTCAGTCAGACGCTTGTAACAACACGGTTTTTGTGATGGAACACACCGTAAACTCAACACAAAACTTTAAGGTTTGCGGAAGATGTTCCCAAGTGGCATTAAATGTAGTTAGTAACTTTAAGAGACTTTTTGTCAGCCAGACGTTTGTGACACCACAGTTTTTATGATGGAACACACTGTAAACTCAACTCAGAACTTTAAGGTATGCGGAAGATATTCCTAGGTGGCATGAAATGTTGTTCGCAACATTAAGAGACTTTCTAGTGAGTTGCTGTGAAACCAACCCGTAATCCACAGAAATTCTCTGAAATAACTAATTTTTGTCCTCTGAATACCAGAGGTTCTAAAATGATAATGCATTTTAAAGAGACATGAGCATATGAGAGATTTGACGCTTTCGTACTCTTTATTGTAGTGACAGCTTCGATGATGATTGTCCATCAAGCAGTTTCCTGTGATCACTACTATAATGGAGATATGGACCCTAGAGGTGGTGATTTTGGCCCGAGTGGTGGACGGTTTTAGAATTTAAGAATACAGATAACATTAAACCCCGCTTAATTACCTCAGTAAAAATCGGAAAAAATTGAAGTATATTATTAGTGTAAGGATATTAAAGGGGCACGGCTAATAACCTCATACGAGGGTTGCTATTTATATTTCGGATCCTGGCAATACTACTGTTCCCAGATGCAAACTGGAACTTCCATTGGAAACTTTGACATTTTTAGCATAACTTTACTAAGAAAATTTTGTCATTTGAGGGCGAATTGTTATCTTTACAGTGTGTTGAAAAATGCATCCCAATCAAAAAAATTGAATTATCCCGTGTACATTTTAGTGCGATGATTTTTACGATTTTCGGCGTGGGTTATCGAGTCCAGAGTGTTTCAATCAACTTGTTTCGACTTTTGGCGATGAAGCACCATCATAAACCACAGTTAATCGCTGGTACCAAGAGTTCAGTATCGGACGCCGTTCGCTCCAGGATGAATTTCGTGAAGGACGTCCAACTTCGATCACTATGCCAGAAACCATCGATGCTGTAAGTGAACTGATTAAGCTAGACCGGCATGTGACATACCGTGAGATTAAGGCATGCTTGGGCATTAGCATGACAAACATCAATAAGATATTGCATGTTCATTTGGCCGTGAAAAAATTTGTTCTTGTTGCATCCCACATAATTTGACGCTTAAAAAAGGCTCGTATGGATTGGTGCATAGAGATGTTGAAAAAGTATAACTGCGGTAGCTCAAAGGCAGTGTATAACACTGTCACAGGTGACGAATCATGGATCTATGTTCGTGGAAGAAGTACATCGAAGCAAATGATTGCGTTTTTTCGGAATAACCGGCCATGTTGCCACAGTACCTTTAGTGGAACGTAGGGCGGTCAATTCTGAGTGGTATACAACCATCTGTTTGCCAACTGTGTTCGAAGAAAAGATAATAAGAGAAGACGGATCATTTTGCATCACGACAATGTGAGCTCTTACACTTCAGCTGAAACGATGAGCCATTTGACCACTCAAGATGTCGAATTGATGGACCATCCACTGTACAGCCCTGATTTGGCACCCAAGGACTTCTTCTTATTCCATAGCATCAAGAAAAAAATGCGTAGTCAACGTCATTGTCCGAAGCAGCTGTTGAAGAGTTCAAAAATCATGTTTTGGAGGTGTCTCAATCGGAGTGGAAAAAATGCTTCGAAAATTGGTTTGTGTGCATGCAAGAGTATATTGATCTTAAAGGAGAATATCTTGAAAAACAATAAAAGCATTTCCAATGATAAATAATTGTGTTTTTTTGCCGGGCCCGAAATATAAATAGATAGCAACCCTCGTATAAGTAATAACTGAAATAGAATAAAATTGCGCACCGTACTTAACTGTCGTCTCTCACACGATATTGGAAGCAAAACCACCGAAGTAGACAAACGCTTTAATCCGCCACATTGCAAGAAATTGACAAGAAACTATATTATTTCAATTATGATTTGTTTCTTTTAACCGAAATTGTTCATTTTTTGTAAAAAAAATGCCAATCGTGACTTTTGTGTTAAATGAGGAAAAAATGGCAAACAGGCGTGAAATTGAGGCAAACAGGCGTGTTGGTATGAGACCGTTGTGGTAATTATCTGCAGTAGATTGCTGACTGTGACGCCTTTTGAACGCCCGGTATATCACATTTGACTTCAGAGAATCAATTAAGTTTTGGATATAAGTAAATATGAAGTGCTGGAGCTCCCGCGTTTTTATCATTGCACAATTTTTTAAGTTCTGTCGAACAAATGAGGGGAATTACAGCCACTACGGAATGTTAGCAACACTAATTATGTACAATAACTTTTAACAGATTTCAGTTTTTACGATTAAAAAATTTAATTTGAATATTAGCGGGAATTCCCGTCATTAGTTCAGTCAAAGACAAGTGAGTGACGGAAATTCCCGCATTCAGGCGAATGTGATACGAGTATCAAGTGATGGAGTTCAGAAGTAATTAGCGGCAGAACCGTTTTAAGTGACAGAACATGTGGGGCAGGATTGGGCTTCTTTAGATTCAATAACGTCCTTGCTTAATCAAATTGTACTACAATTTTGACCTGTATTGTCGAATGCTGAGTAAATCAGCAAGTGATGCAGAGTCCTTCTGAATACCTAAAGATTGACCTACCTACAATAAATCTCTGATTCAAACTGCTCCATTAAAAAACTTATACTATTTTGTTCCATGAAGTAATGCAGGAAAAACTCAAAAACAACAACCTTCACAAGTCTAGGTTGGAAGTTTAAATGTTTTTCAAATCTGCAGTAGGAATTGTAGCGGTTTGAGGATCTTAAATAATTTTAAAGAAAGGGCAAGCTATTATCCATACTCAAAGAAAATTGAAAAAATCCCCTTAAAATGTGCCCATTTATGTATAACTCTCAACAACTCGATAAATTTCATTAATTTCTTTATTTCAGCCATTTGCGCAGCTCGTTGCCAAAACGGTGGCACATGCAACGGTCCCGATTCTTGTTCCTGTCCGGCCGGTTTTACAGGACGCTATTGTGAACATGACATAAACGAGTGCAAGGAGGAGAAACCCTGCGACCAGACGTGTATCAATACAGTGGGCTCATATCTTTGCAAATGTCGCGATGGCTTTACGTTGCAAGCGGATCAACAAAGTTGTAAAAAAAACGGTAAGAATGGTCTCCCAAACATTTCGTCATCCTAGATATTCATCGAGTTGAAATATTTTACTTGTGACTTGTAGATTTACACCAGGATGATGCCTTTGAGGCCCGTGACTTGGAAAATGAAATTGAGACCCAGGAAGATATTACGGCGCGTTTGCAGAAAATCGAAAAACAGCTGGCCAACGAAAGAGTGCAGTCGAATGAATTACAAAAAACCCTACAGTCCACATACACAATGGTTGATTCGCTAAAGAATCGTTTAGTCAATTTGGTAAGTGGCGATGTATGTGTGGAAGCTCTAAAGCTCCCCCTGATGTTTTGGGTTATTTCTTAAAATGATATGATGTAATTTTCAATACTGTTTGAAAAGATAATCGGTAAAGTGAACTCAACCAATGTTGAGGCTTAATTGAGTAATTTTTCGAACTGGCGAGGGCCAAAGAGAAAACCTCTCTCGCTTTTTAGGGAGCTATACTCTTTAATAGTTCCCAAAGGCACTTCATAAAGATCCGCTACGTTCAAAAACACCAAAAGTAAAGCCTGCATGCAGAGAAAAGCTATGGTTAGTACATGGTCACGGCGACAATAATATGATCTCTGCAATGTTTGTCGCAACCATAGTATTGCTTTTTGAATTTCATTATTAACATTGTTATAATACAACAAAAATATTATTGTTATAAAAAAATATTATTGGAGCAACCATATGAATATGACTTTTATTCTAACAATAATAATAATATGATTACGGAAGTCATGCCGTATGATTGTGACTATGAACTAATCATACCGACGGTACATGTCCATTATAAAAAAAAAACAAAAACGGCTAGCGATGCATGATGCAAGGCAGTGCCTGGGATTTTTATTGTGTTTACTTTGTTCGGTGAAACACTCTAGTGCCGGCTGGTTCTCGTTTATTTAGAATCTGCCTGCACTTAAGTGTTTAGCCATCATGGTTTAATCACATTCATTGCTTAGGGTCTGAGGATGGTGAAGTAGCGTTCTTTGAAACTGCAGTCACTTCTGAAACACACTCTAGTGCCGGCTAGTTCTCGTTTATTTAGAATCTGCCTGCACTTAAGTGTTTAGCCATCATGGTTTAATCACATTCATTGCTTAGGGCCTGAGGATGGTGAAGTAGCGTTCTTTGAAACTGCAGTCACTTCTGCTTGCAACTAAAAGTCTTTTCGACTGCCTTTTGAATAAATTTTCTTTTCTAAGAATGAAATATTAAATAGAAACATTGTCTCAAATTTTGTAATGTTACGCTGCTATATATTTCTGGCTAAAAATGAAAATGCGAATATTTATCTTCAAAAATGGTTTTATTGTTTTTCTAAGTATTCTCCAGCATGATTAATACACTTTTGCATGCGCTCGAATTAATTGTCGAAGCACTTTTTCCACTCCGATTGAGACAGCATCTTTTGGCGACGAAAACCGTTGAACACGCATTTTTTCTTGATGTGCGGGAATAAGAAGAAGTCATTGGGTGCCAAGTCAGGGCTGTACGACGGAAGACCCTTTCAATTCGACGTTTTGGCCGGTCAAAAAGACGAATTGCTGTTGTTTATACGTACATTTGTGTGGCCGCCAATTTGGCGGTTTTCTCGTCAAAGCTTTCAAAAATATCAATCGCGGAATGTAAGTGGTTGTTTTTTAAAACCTCTGGGGGCAAAGTCGGTTGTCCAAAGAACCGGTGATTTGAGAAAACCGGCATTTCGGGTTCTTTTCAAAAACCGACAGTAGGGCTTTTTTTAAAGCAAAAAACCAGAATTAGCCGACACACCGGGTTCAGTCATATGCCAAGGAATGGAAAATATATCCCCTATCAGAAGTAATTGTCATCATATGTGAAAGAGACACAAGGCTAAAAACCAGTTTTGTTCAGGAGAGCCATTTTAAAGATTAGGTCCCTTTCTATTTGCGCTCTCTGGGAGGGAACACTTTTGGGGCATGGGATCGGTCTCATCACTGCTCAGATGTTGTCCACATCAAAAAAAAGAAGAAAAAAAATGAAAATTGATTTTTTTACCCTTAGGTCCCTTTCTCTATGTTCTGTCACATATATAGACTCTAAAGTAGAATGCAATAAAACCGCGTGCTGCGAAAAGAGGTTTGTTTCTAAGAGGGCTGCTATTTATTTTCCGCCTGATAATGAAAAAGCGAATATTTATCATCAAAAATGTTTTTATTGTTATTCAAAGTACGAGTATTCTCTAGCATGATTTATACACTTTTGCATGCGTTCAAACAAATTGTCGAAGCACTTTTTCCACTCAGATTGAGACACTTAAAAAAAACAAGGTTTTTGAACGCTTCAACAGTATCGTTGACCACGCATAATTTTCTTGATGTGCAGGAATAAAAAGAAGTCATTGGCTGCCAAGTCAGGGCTGTACGGCGGATGACCCATCAATTCGACGTTTTGGCCGGTCAAAAAGGCGCTGGTTTTAGCCGATGTGTGAGAGCTCGCATTGTCATGGTGCACAATGATTCGTTTTTCGAATTTCTCCGAAGACTTCAGGCAAACAAATTGTGGTGTACCACTCAGAATTGATCGTCCTACGTTGCTCAAGCGGAACAGTCGCCACCTGACCAGTTTTGCCGAAGAAACAGTCGACCATTTGCTTCGAAGTGATTTTTCCACGAACAACTTTCGTTGGATTTGGCTCGCCTTCGAAGACACACACGGTCGGTTGCTGGTTTGTTTCGGGCTCATACGCATAGATCCATGATTCGTCACCTGTGACGATCTTATAAACGTCTTTTGAAGCACCGCGATCGTATTTTTTCAAAATTTCTTTGAACCAATCCACACGAGCATTTTTTTTGAGCGATTGTCAAATTATGAGGAATCTAACGACAACAAACTTTTTTTACGGCCAGGTGTTCACGCAATATCGAATGTATGCTGGTGGAAGAAATGCCCAAGGATGCCTCTATCTCAAGGCATGTCATATGACGATCTTGAATTATCAGTTCAGGCAAGGCATCAATGTTCTCTGGCACAACGGCCGTTTTTGGACGACCTTCACGACCTTCGTCTTTGAGCGAGCGTCGGCCACGATTGAATTGAATTGAATGCATTAAACCAGTTTTTCACAGTGCTATAGGATGGTGCTTCATCGCCATACAAAGATTTTAGTATATCGATGCACTCTTGTCGTAATAATCCACGTCGAAAGTTGTGAAAAATTATCGCATGAAAATATTCACGAGTAAATTTAATTTTTTTGCCAAATTGATTTTCTCAAGTCACTGTAAAGAACACAAATGTTGGTCGTACGTCAAAACGTTCTAAGTACGTTTATGCTAAATAATGTCAAACTGTCCAATGGAAATTCAGATCGCAGAAATATATGTAGCAACCCTCGTTTCATTAAAATTTGGCAATTTTCCAAATCTTTTGACTCGATTTGGAAAATTGCCAAATTTTAATGATACGAGGTTTGCTACATATATTTCTGGTCGCTAATATTTAATAAAAAATTTCATAGCTAAGTTTCTTTTTTTAATTTTTACCATTCTCATTACAGGAAAAACAACAATTGGACTACAATCGTATGCAGAATAATCTCTACAATACCGAAACACGCACCCTAAAACTGGAAGGAATGGTTAATCTCTTGATGAAATGTCGAAATACTGTTGCACCTAATGCCCATTGCCCGTGAGCTAAACTTCAAAGAAGCAAAGAACATTTGGGAAATTGAAAGAACTCAGAACAGAACTGCATTTTATGATTAAGAATTTACCTTACTCAAGGGTATCCTTATTTTTTAAGTTAGTTTTATTAACACAACACGACATCCTTTCAAAAGTATCCCCCCATCCATCACTTGCGCTTTTTCGTAGTATTTCATTATTTTCCATCATTCGTTTTATTTTCGTTTGTGAATTGTACTTATATACATTGCCTTGGTCAAGTTTTTTGTGGCATTCCCTAACCTAACATTTATAAGCAAATCCGCGAGAAGAGCTATTCAAAAATATCGAGATATTTTTCCATTTTGTGTGAAATTTGCGTTTTTTGCATGCATGCTGCTAGAATTTAAGAACAAATTTATGTCGAATTTCCAAAGTAAATTAGATCAAATGTGCCTTATTTTTGTTATTCGAAATTGACAATTTGAAAAAAGAACAGAAAAGCTTTTATACGCCTAGTTTTAAGGAAACAAAATGTACTTTAACGTATTTAAGTGTAAATATTTTAATAAAGAATTTTTTTAAAATGTAAAGAATAAAAAAAATACATTTTTTTAGTTAGTTAGTTGGTTATTGGTCCGAACCAGGGTAACCGTTGACAAATTTCAGAAAGTCGCACAAAAAGGGGATTTTTTTTAAAAATGTGGCACAAAAAGGGTATTTTTTGAAATAAAGTAGCAAATTTTTCGTAAGTTCATTTATTAAAAGAATACATTTAAATTTAAAAAGAAAAGTAACAAACAACACAGTAGAAACTCAGTTTCATTAAATAAGAGTCAAATTACACATTCAAAATAAAAGACAATTCATTTTGTGATCCTCATGTACTCTCAACTATACGATAATAAAAAAGTCCATATTGATTATTAATCGCCCGTTTTTGATCATGCGGAATGTTTTTAGGAACACTTGAGTCTAACCTTTTAGCAGCTTTTCACATTTTTCACAAAAAATTTTGATTTGTTTAGCAAAAACGAGAACTTTTTAACGAGATAAAAGCTTTTTTCCCGCTGTGCCGATTTCGCCTATTTTTAAGTATATTGTATTGTGTACAGGGTGTCCGTCGGGAAGGTATACTACAAAGTTTTTTTTTATAATTTTTGATTAAATGAAAGAGAATGGATCTTTTATTGATAAATTTTATATTTAACGCAATATTGTATGGAATACAATATCAGATAAATGACGGCCTCCGTTAGCCTCACAAATACGAGCCCTTTTGAGCACATTTTTCAAATTTTTGCAAATCCTTAGCAAAATTGTGGCCAAAGTTGACCAAGACTAAGCTCCTGAGCACGGCGTCGAATTGAGATTGATGGAATGTTTTGAATTTTTTTCTTGAGCAGCAGTTATGTCGGCCGATCTTGCAGTACGTTGTGGTCCATGCCTGTGCCTACCAGCTACAAACACTCTTTTTTCGAAATCATTCACTACACGATAAATAGGGCATCACAGTAATCGATAATTGATGTTGATAAAATGTTTTAATGACTTAAACACATTGGTTTATAGAATATTTTTCCAAAATATATTTGCCACGTCTCTACTTCACGACTGCCAAATATGAACTTCAAGACTAATGTTTACCAAAATGGCGGCAAAACAAAGTAGTATACCTTCCCTGTATGTGGCAATTTATATTTGCATGTCACCATGGAAAGGGTTTTTATTACCTACAAAACTTTAAAAAAAAGAAAAAGTCAAAAAGTTGGATTTTGGGCGCTTCGAAAATGATTTTTTAATATGTCGTAGTGGAACTTTTTTCCTCATGCCAAAATCTATCGAAAAACCGATGGCACACAGTCGCTTTCTAAATCGATCAATTGTTTCTAAACAATTTTCTGCAGGCAGTGAGTGCCTTCTTTCCTCATACTCCATATTCCTCTTGCAGGATAGCTTTGAGTCGAGGGTGATGCCCAAGTATTTTGTTTTTTTTTCCATAGTTGAAGTATATTCCGCTGTAGTTTTTGGACTTAAACGATTGGACATTTTTATCGTCTCGGCAATTGGGCAAGTTTTGTCTTTATTGGATTTACCACTAGCCCGTTGGATGACACACAACTTGAATATTCGCCTGCTTTTTCAAGATTAATAAGGATTGCGTTTATCAATAATGAATATATCAAACAACATTTCGAAAGATTGCAAATGGAATGACAAATTTAGTATCTCTCTGTTCTTTTGTAAGTAGAAAAAATCTATGATTCCCAGGAAAAGAAAGTGCTGATTTATTATTGTGAGAGAGAGTTATTGGGTCCTTGATAAAAGACAATATTTTCAAAAATAATGAAGTTATTTAGTGGAAATGAACAGAAAAACGTAATTTTTTCTCACGAACTCATTAGTAACCTAAACTTAAAGTTTTGCCCGATTCGGACCCTTTTAAAAACCACAAAAAACACTGAAAGGCAAATATCATAAAAGACACTCAGGGCTGTCATAGAAACTAATGTTGTCACTATTGGTTTTGAAAACGATAAGAAATAATGCTTTGGTGTCAAGAAAACCAATGTTATCGGTTTTATCAGCAACAGCTGATTCGAACATTGGTTTTATTTACATTCAAAATGGACAAACCAACTTGGTTTCATGACACCTAATGAAAACAACATTGGTTTGCAAAAACGACAATTAGCAAAACCGACATGGTTTCTATGACAGCCCTGACTACTTTTTTGGACTCTATTGTGGATTTAGCAAGCAGTCGGACATGACCAGATAGGAGAATTTTTACGACAATCAAAAATATAAGTATTTCGGTATGTTACAAACGGAACAACCTCTTTATGCACTTCACCATCGCCGCCGCCATTGTTCCATCTATCCTTTTATAAGTCATTTATTTTATTCCGATGAGCAAAATCATTTTGATTAAAATTAGAATTTTAAGTTAAAACCCCAGAAAATGTTCCAGCGCCATCTAACCAAGTGTATTCACACTCATGTGTGCAATAGCATCTTAAACAACTGTCTGGCAACCACCTGATAACGCCAATAACGCCAGCAGCTGACAGGCTTTCGCAACCACAGCTAACGTCACTTTTATTGTGAAGGCGAAATAGAAAAAAAATACAACGTACAAAGAGACAACAATTGATAAACTATTAGTTGTGGGTTTACGGATCATCAAAACAAACAAAAAGAAAAACAAAGCATTTCTGTGTCGAGGCAAAAATTGCCATTACTCGAGAAAAAACCAGCGAAATTAGTAGAACACACGAAGAAGAGGGGCTCTCACCACATCTTATTGGGCAAACACCACCAACGGAGATTTAATCCAAGTGCAATTGATTCATTCCGTAGGAACTTTTGACCATGTCACCAGCAAAAGATAAAATTCCTTTAAAACAGGCGGAAATCGCCGTAAAACGTTTCAACGATATGGCGATTCCACACCATTTGGGTCTGTTGAAAAACCACCACAGCAACATTGAGAAGAGTCTGGCATTGGGAGATTGGAATAAGATCAAAAAAGAGGAAATAAATGCCGTGCGTGTGATCAAACAAATCAAAAATCTTCTACTCGAGATGGACACGCTGAGAGAAAAGGTCAGGGAAGGGGACTTGGAACGTTTCGATGCCATGATGGCGAAGGGCAAACAGAAGGCTTTCGATGGAATGAAGGAGTATTTGGGTAAGATCTAGAATCTTCCTAGACACATATATTTATAGACAAATTGTCTCAGACTATACTGAGACACATTTTTCCATAGAAAAATTCTCTCAAACTGCACTGAGACACATTTTTCCACAGAAAAATTGTCTCAGACGTTACTGAGACACATTTTTCCATAGAAAAATTGTCTCAGGCGTTACTGAGACACATTTTTCCATAGAAAAATTGTCTCAGGCGTTACTGAGACACATTTTCCATAGAAAAATTGTCTCAGGCGTTACTGAGACACATTTTTCCATAGAAAAATTGTCTCAGGCGTTACTGAGACACATTTTTCCATAGAAAAATTGTCTCAGACTGTACTGAGACACATTTTTCCATAGAAAAATTGTCTCAGACTGTACTGAGACACATTTGTCCATAGAAAAATTGTCTCAGACTGTACTGAGACACATTTTTCCATAGAAAAATTGTCTCCGACGTTACTGAGACACATTTTTCCATAGAAAAATTGTCTCCGACGTTACTGAGACACATTTTTCCATAGAAAAATTGTCTCAGACTGTACTGAGACACATTTTTCCATAGAAAAATTGTCTCAGACTGTACTGAGACACATTTTTCCATAGAAAAATTGTCTCAGACTGTACTGAGACACATTTTTCCATAGAAAAATTGTCTCAGACTGTACTGAGACACATTTTTCCATAGAAAAATTGTCTCAGACTGTACTGAGACACATTTTTCCATAGAAAAATTGTCTCAGACTGTACTGAGACACATTTTTCCATAGAAAAAGACTAAGAGGACTATAAGACTTTTTTGATGACACACTTTTCCATGGAAAATTTGTCTCAGACTGTTTTGAGCCTCACTTTTCAGATTTTTTTTATTTGAATTTGTTAACTTTTTTTTAGAACTACAATTGAAGTCCCCCACAAACACTTTGCGCTCCCAAGGACCCTATGACGACGATGAACTCGAACAGCATTTCAATGATCCTGTTGAAATCGGACAAACGCAAGCACATCAGCAAACACTTCCGGAGATTAGAGCTAGTTTTTCACAGCAAGATCATATGTTGGCACAACGACAGTCCTGCTTGGACGAGTTGCAAAATCTACAAGAAGAAATACGAGATTTAAATGGAATGTTTCACAACATGGGTGAAATTGTGCAAGAGCAAGCGGCAAGCGTCCAGGCAGCTGCCGACAATGCCGAAGAGGCTTTGGAAAATGTTCAGGCTGGCGAAAGTAATCTAAGAAGAGCGTTGTCGTATAAAAAAGCCATGTACCCCGTGGTGGGTGCTCTGTTGGGCACATGTGTAGGTGGACCCATAGGCTTGGTGGCCGGCCTTAAGGCTGGTGGTTTAGCCGCTGTGGGTTGTGGCATTTTGGGCTTCACCGGAGGCAGTGTTTTAAAGAGTAATCCCGCCATAATGCAGGGCAACATCGAAGAAGAACAACAGAGCTCGGAAAAATCTCAACAAACTCAAGAGGAGATTGAAATGTGCAAAAAGGATGAATGACAGTTGGAGAGATACGACAATCAGTCGCGGACGGTATGGGCGGCATCGACCCGCCAACTGTTGAGTCTACCGGGCGCCGCTGCAACCAGGCTGGACCCGGTGGCACAGGCCACAACCGGTGTATTGTGCAGTGTTAAATCGTATTGCTCTTTACAGTAAATACTGGGGCATTTAGCCCGATCTAAATTATTTTTATATTTGTGGTACTCATGGATGGACGTTTATATAAGGATGTTAGGATGTATAAAAACACAGGAAGATTCAAATACCTGACGTCGATATACGCCAGTACATGAGTATTGTTTTTGATATTAGTAAGTTTTAAGTCGTGATGGATGCATGATATTTTCCTGTATCCAAAGTTCATTTTTTTACGTTTATCTACGTGTAGACAATAGTTGTTATTGAATTTCCAAAAGAGAGTATAATAGAATTAGCAAATTAATAAAAAAAAAACATAGCAAACTAGCTACCTACCTATCTACATACCAACAGCTTATCAATTTCCATTTTATTCGTTCGATGACTAGCGGAGTTACGCTTGAACATGATAGGTATAACATGAAATGCCATTAAGAATTGTTTCAAACCGTTTACCGTAAATTAATTATTAAAGAATATTAAAAAACAAAATGTGAATAATTCCCCCTCCATAATTATCATTGTCGTTGTAAATTATATCTGTGTATGTGTGCATGTCTCTTTCTATATATTAGCATTCAATAAATGCCTTTTGTTTTCTTTTAAAAAGAATAATGCACTGTGTTTTCTTCTCTCGTTTCCAGGGCAAACATTTGGAATTGTGGGTCAGTTTTAATTAGCTTTAGATTAATGATGGATGTCAGCATTCACAGCAGTATAGACTTACCCTTATTTCGTTTTGTTTGTTTAGTATTTCATCTGAATGTGATGGATTTAGGAAGAGGTGAAGATTATGATGGTATGATGGTGATCTTGCATATACTTCTTTTTAAATCTGTAAAAAAATATTAGTCAAATGATTAGTAGTGTGAAATGGATGATTGAAAATGAAATGTATTAATTTGACATAATTAACGAGATAACGATTAATCTAATTTTATTAAAAAATACAAGTCGCTCTTAAATTGTTTCATTAAAGCGATGTAAGAATGTATCTTGTCTGTGATTTTTTCACAGTACAATCACCATTATTTTTAAGTTGTCCTTGTCGATTTCGGCTAGTGTTAATTTCGTGGAAAATGTACAAAAATAACACTTGTCGTTTTTTGTCAACGCTAAACAAAGGTTGGCCCATTACAAATTCCCTTTGCTGTACCTCGAAATATTGATCGGAAATTAATATCTGAGAATACGGGGGTTGCTATACATATTTCTGTCTTCGGCAACACTAAGTGTTGCCTGGCGCCATCTGACCTTTCAATTGGAAAGTTAGACATTTTTTAGCTTAAGCGTACTCAGAACGTTTTGCTGTACGACCATCATTTGTGTAGTTCATAGTAACTTGAAAAAATCAATTTTGCAAAAAAATGGAATTAACTCGTGAGCATTTTCGTGCGATCAGTTTTCACAACTTTTGACGTGGATTATCACGACAAGAGTGCATTGAAGAACTTAAACATGTGAATGACGATAAACAACCATCCTATAGCACTGTGAAAAACTGATTTAATGAATTCAATCGTGACCGACGCTCGCACAAAGCCGAAGGTCGTCCAAAAACGTCCGCTGTGCCAGAGAACCTTGATGCCGTGCGTGAACTGATATCGCAAGATCGTCATGTGACATACCGTGAGATAGAGGCATTCTTGGGCATTTCTTCCACCAGCATACAATCGGTATTGCATGAACACCTGGCCCGGACAATTTGACAATCGCTCAAAAAAAAGTCCGTGTCGATTGGTGCAAAGCAACTTTGAAAAAATACAATCGCGGTGCTTCCAAAGACGTTTATAAGATTGTCACAGGTGACGAATCATGGATCTATGCGTATGAGCCCGAAACAAGACAGCAATCGACCGTGTGGGTCTTCAAAGACGAGCCAAATTCAACAAGAATTGTTCGTGGAAGGAACACTTCGAAGCAAATGGTCGCCTGTTTCTTCGGAAAACTGGTTAGGTGGCGACTGTTCCGCTTCAGCAACGTTAGACGGTCAATTCTGAGTGGTACACCACAATTTGTTTGACTGAAGTCTTCGGAGAAATTCGAAAAACGAACAAGAGAAAACGAATAATTGTGCACCATGACAATGCGAGCTCTCACACATCGCACAGTGGGAAAATTACGAAAAAAATTGGAAATAATTCGGCCATTTCGTTTGTAATGGTCCGATTTAAATGAAAATTTACATTGACCTTCTTGAAGTGTTACTGAGCTTAAGTTTTGAATTTCATGCATCTGTGTTTAACAGGTGCTGCACAGTGGGCCCTCAAAGTTGGTCACCTCGAGTTAAAATTTTCTTTTTCAAGCCGCCAAAAGCGTATTTGTGGTCCGATCGTAATAATTTTTTCTTTAGTGAAATCTGCTGGACAAACCCAACCAAAAATGTTATTACAAATTTTTTCATATCTCGTACAATAAAAAAGATATCGGGACTTAAAGTTTTTTTTTCGAAAAATTTGCTTTGGATTTTCTGGGATTATTTTATTTTTGGGAATCAGTTTTAGGTGAATCGGGGAAAATTTAATCCTGGTTTAAAGAAAACACTTTGGTTAATGTTTTAAAAAAAGAATTGTAGCAAAATCACCAATAATATGAAAATGCCAGCTGTTCAAAGTCAACTATTGCGAAAAAAGTGGGATTTTGAGTGTTTTACGGCGAAAAGGTACCTTTACTCTTATGTCAATAACTTTAATGTTTCTTAAGTAACATACAAAAAATTTGCATTTATTTCAAACAAAACTTTATGCTTAATACAAATAATAAGCAATTGTGACCCTAGTCGGTACTTTTCTTGCTCCAGGCGTCTCCAAATATGGGCATTTTTTTCAAAAAAAATTGAGTTTGAGCTCAAATAAAAAAAATCGCCACACTGCTGGCCCAATTTGGTGCTATAAGTCAGTTAACTACATATGTTTTCTAAAATCCCAAGCAAAGAAATTTTGCGGGAGGCCATTTCTAGGACAAAAAAAATGAGTTTTTGTTAAAAAATCCCATTTCTGGGATTTTGTTTTCCCCTGTGTCAAATTTTAGAAAAGTGGCAACTCCAATTTTTTTTTTGAATAAGTTTTTCATTTTGTCACAAAAATATTGATACTACGTAAAAAAATCAGGTTTATATCTCCAACCAGCAAAATTTTACAGTGGTCTGAAATATTGACTTTTTTTGCTACCTTCACAAAAAAATTTTTTTTTCTCGTTTTTATCAATTATTATTCAACATATTGAGTTAATTGCATTCTTTTTTATAATCTGTTAAAACTAGAGGTAATTACCTTTCCATTGGTATATAAAAAGTATATCCTTTTACCTACACTTATAACAGCACGTGCGCTGGAATAAGACCCCTTTGAGTAAAATATTAATTTTTTTGGTAAATAGCAATTTCATTTTGTGAGAGATCAATGTTGTTGCATTTAAAAAAATCAAATTTACACATTTCCAATCGCAAAAAAGTAATTTAATTGTTGCAGATAGAAAATTTGAATAAAAAGATGCTATTGACTTCATTTTTTGTGAAAAACTTTTTTTTAAATAAATTAACATTTAAATAAATCTTATAATTAAAAAACATTAAACTTAAATGATTTTATTCCACGTCCAGCATATCTAATAAATCAGAAAATTCTTCTTCGTCTCCATGCGTCATTTCGTGGTACGAAGTCAACTTACTTCTCATGGAGGATAAAAAAGGATCTGAAGATAATAATAAACTATTAAGT
Source organism: Hydrotaea diabolus (assembly GCA_963513945.1). Lineage (NCBI taxonomy): Eukaryota > Metazoa > Arthropoda > Insecta > Diptera > Muscidae > Hydrotaea > Hydrotaea diabolus. The sequence continues at coordinate 127,812,511 of OY740719.1, forward strand.
AAGTCTTCGTTTTGTGCTATTCTTGAGCATTTTCTTGTGGAAAATTGTTGAACATATCTGAAGTCTCGATTTCTAGCTTCTTGTGGTTCTTCAGTTAACTCGCCTATAGGGAGAAGGTGAGACTCGATTATTTGTTTCCCATGGAACAGGACTCTGTGTATAGTTGGCGTTAGATCTTTCCAGGGATAGAGATCAGCAAGCATTTTTAAAATTCGTTCGGCGTAAACTCCAAATTTATCGGAATTAATCTTTTGTTTGGAATTCAGAGCTAAAAGCAATATATTAACCATTCGAATCAACTCCTTATTGATTCCAGTTATTTCTGCAGCTGTATTATAGTCTGCGAAGAATCTTCTGGCAGTGTTTCCATCATTTGTATTCCCAAAGTTCGAGCGTGGTTTAGAAATATTTAGGCCAGTTTGTTGTTTAAATGCATCTTGAATTCTTTTTTTTTCACTTGCTCTCATTTCATGCATTTCTTTGTTAGCTCGAATGTTTTTCCTTTCATTTCCTGGTATAGATTTATACTTAATGTCATAAGCAAGGTTTAGAAAGTGTTCTAGAAACCTGATTCGAGCATGTAACGGTGCTATTCCAAACTCAAGGGTATCTTCATTGACTACTGAATTATTCGAAGCGTTTGAAAAATTAACTTTGCTTTTATTGCAAATGAAACACTTCCAGCTAGATTTGTTTCCTGTAATATCGTTTGCGGCTTTTCCATCTACCATTGTCAGGAACATTTTAAAAGATATTGTAATAGAATACCTGTCGAATTTAAATGCAAAATCTTCTAATCTCGAAATATCATCTTTTAATTTGTCTGTGATGGCTTTAGTTAAATCACTCGTTTCTTTATGATATACGAAGGAGATTGGTCTGCAATAAATTTTGGAGCCAGGTGTTGGATTACGCCATATTGCTTCAGTAGGGTTTGATTTTCTGCGCGAAGTTGAAGGTAAGGTAGAGTCTAAATTTAACCTCAGAGGAACCAAAGATGCCATGAATACGCTCTTGAATTCGATCTGGGTAGATTGGCTATCAGAGCATTGTTTGTATTCCGAAAGTGCTGACAAACCATCACATCCCCACTTGCATATTAATTGAAGATGGCTGTTGTTGATTTTTTTTAGTTGTTCCTCATTCAATGTTGTTATTATCCTACTGGCAGTATTTTGGAGAAGTAGTTCCAAACTAACGCTGCCGGCCTTTTCTGTAATTATCACTGGGTTTGGCAAAATTTCCATTTTTCGTTCCTTTATTCGGTTGTATGCGGGAAACATGTCACATCCTTTATCAAGCAGCATTCTTCTTAAATGAGTGTACTTGTTCTTACTCAATCCCAATTCGATGATTAAAGCTAATGCTTCTTCCTCGCTAAAACCAGGACATGGTGTTGCAATACTTCTTTCAATGCGTTGGAGCCGCCTTGGTGATGCTTCCGTTAACACGTCTGCAATTCTTTTTGCGCTAGATGGCCGATTTTCCACCGTCAGTAATTCCTTGAATGTATCACAAATCTTTGAAGGTGAATGATTTGCCATCTCAGCCGACAACCGTTGTTTCTTTGCCTTTGGACATAGATCGTCGTATTCCTTAGTAGGAGCACCCACTAAAGCAGGGACAGTTTTAAATTCAATTATACTGTCGAGCCACTCAGTTGGTAATCTTGAATAATTCCTGTGATACTTCTCCATGAGCCGGTCAAATTTTTTCAAAAAATTTAATACTTTGCTGCTTTCGTTAGATTGTGTTATCTCGCTATATGTTGACTCTATGCACTCTATTAAATATGCTACTCTGTTCTCCATTTTCCGAAGTTTGGTGTTTTTTAAAAATTCAACAAGTTCTTGAACAAGGAGTGTTATCGTCATGGCGGATTAATTTGTTATGATAAACCCATACAAAATCGGCGGTTCTTATATCAATGAGTAATACTTACAGGTAATCACAATAATATCCGCAATTAATACTTGACTAAAATACCAGGTATTCCCCAAAAATACATTTATAACAATGAATTTTTATGTACCCAGGTACATTCGCCTAAAATGTTGCACAATATTCCGGACATAGGGGACAGGTATTCCCCCAAAACATATAAGAATGAATGTTTAGGTACCTAGATCCATACTATACAATACTACCCATTTTCCGTTTTTACACAATAGGTAAACAATAATGGTAAAAATATATATTTTTGCTATTTATGGATAGGTACGAGAATTTTTAAAATTGGTATTCTTACCTATAAAATTCATACTTTACTCAAAGGGGTCTTATTCCAGCGCACGTGCTGTTATAAGTGTAGGTAAAAGGATATACTTTTTATATACCAATGGAAAGGTAATTACCTCTAGTTTTAACAGATTATAAAAAAGAATGCAATTAACTCAATATGTTGAATAATAATTGATAAAAACGAGAAAAAAAAATTTTTTTGTGAAGGTAGCAAAAAAAGTCAATATTTCAGACCACTGTAAAATTTTGCTGGTTGGAGATATAAACCTGATTTTTTTACGTAGTATCAATATTTTTGTGACAAAATGAAAAACTTATTCAAAAAAAAATTGGAGTTGCCACTTTTCTAAAATTTGACACAGGGGAAAACAAAATCCCAGAAATGGGATTTTTTAACAAAAACTCATTTTTTTTGTCCTAGAAATGGCCTCCCGCAAAATTTCTTTGCTTGGGATTTTAGAAAACATATGTAGTTAACTGACTTATAGCACCAAATTGGGCCAGCAGTGTGGCGATTTTTTTTATTTGAGCTCAAACTCAATTTTTTTTGAAAAAAATGCCCATATTTGGAGACGCCTGGAGCAAGAAAAGTACCGACTAGGGTCACAATTGCTTATTATTTGTATTAAGCATAAAGTTTTCTTTGAAATAAATGCAAATTTTTTGTATGTTACTTAAGAAACATTAAAGTTATTGACATAAGAGTAAAGGTACCTTTTCGCCGTAAAACACTCAAAATCCCACTTTTTTCGCAATAGTTGACTTTGAACAGCTGGCATTTTCATATTATTGGTGATTTTGCTACAATTCTTTTTTTAAAACATTAACCAAAGTGTTTTCTTTAAACCAGGATTAAATTTTCCCCGATTCACCTAAAACTGATTCCCAAAAATAAAATAATCCCAGAAAATCCAAAGCAAATTTTTCGAAAAAAAAACTTTAAGTCCCGATATCTTTTTTATTGTACGAGATATGAAAAAATTTGTAATAACATTTTTGGTTGGGTTTGTCCAGCAGATTTCACTAAAGAAAAAATTATTACGATCGGACCACAAATACGCTTTTGGCGGCTTGAAAAAGAAAATTTTAACTCGAGGTGACCAACTTTGAGGGCCCACTGTGCAGCACCTGTTAAACACAGATGCATGAAATTCAAAACTTAAGCTCAGTAACACTTCAAGAAGGTCAATGTAAATTTTCATTTAAATCGGACCATTACAAACGAAATGGCCGAATTATTTCCAATTTTTTTCGTAATTTTCCCACTGTGCATCGGCTAAGACCAGCGCCTTTTTGAGCGGCCATAACGTCGAATTGATGGGCCATCCGCCGTACAGCCCTGACTTGGCACCCAGTGACTTCTTTTTATTCTTGCACATCAAAAAAATGCGTGGTCAACGATTTTCTCCGGCAGAAGTTGCTGTTGAAGCGTTTAAAAAACATGTTTTGGAGGTTTCTCAATCGGAGTGGAAAAAGGCTTTGACAATTGGTTTGAGCGCATGCAAAAGTGTATAAATCATGCTGAAGAATATTTGAAAAACAATAAATCCATTTTTGATGATAAATATTCGCATTTTCATTATTAGGCCAGAAATATATATAGCAGACCACGTATATTGATAAATGTTTTATTTAATGTCGGCTATTAGGTATGGAATACAATATCAGATAAATGTCCGCCTCTGTTAGCCTCACAAATGCGAGCCCTTTTGAGCACATTTTTCATTACATTCAGCACGGCGTCGAATTGAGGTTAATGGATTGTTTTAAACACTTTCTGGCAGCAGCAGTAATGTTTTCAGCCGATCTTGCAGTACGTTGTGGTTTATGCTTGGGTCAATCAGCAACAGACCCTCTTTCTTCGAAATCATTCACTACACGATGTGTGTGTCAGTGTGTTTTATTGGCACGTTGTTTCTCCCAAAAATTCCACGTAGCTTTCTTATCGTGACAGTAGTCGATGATTGATTTTGATAAAATGTTTAACGATTTTTCGAATATTTTTCCATAAAAAATTTGCCACGTCTCTACTTCACGACAGCCAAATATGAACTGTCAAGACTAATGTTTACCAAAATGGCGGGAAAACAATGTAGTATACCTTCCCGGCGGACACCCTGTAGTTGCTCTTATGCGAGGCTCGTATAAAATAAGAAAAAACTTTAAATGCAAATTTATCCGCAAATACCGAAGAATTTTGTAATTTACTTGACAATTCCAAAACTAAAATCAAGGAAGATTGTGATAAGTACAGGGTGGGCAAATCAACATTTTAAATTTAAATTGGCTGTAAAAAAGTACTGGTAATATTTTTTTAAATTTCTGGTTTTATTAGAAAGGTTGAACTTTGTCATTAAATAACGGAACAACCCAATGGGCTGAAGATTGTTCGGCAGGAGATGAAAAACTTTAAAGAAAAATCGTGTTTTCATATGAAGCTCATTTTTATCTCGGTACGTATGTCAATAGGCAAAATTGCTACATATGGGGTTCAAAGAACCCACACGTGACTATTGAGAAACCAATGCATCCACAACGAGTCACTTTTTGGTGTGGATTTTGGGCTGGCGGCATTATTGGTCCATTTTTTTTCAAAAATGAGCAAGGATCCGCCGTTACAGTCAACGGTGAACGTTACCGCGCCATGCTCATTTTTTTTTGTTTCCAAAAATTTAGGAGAATGACATGGACGATATCATGTTTCAACAAGACGGTGCCACATGTCACACAGCCAACGCAACCACCAGTGTTTTACGCACTGATTTGGAAAATCGAATAATCAGCCGAAATAGTGACGCCAATTGGCCGCCTCGGAGCTGGGATTTAAGCCCTTTGGATTATTTTCTGTGGGGAGCCATTAAGGATAAAAGTTACGCAAGGCATACAGAGACAGTTGAAGCGTTAAAATATGAAATCAAAGTTGCAATTGTAGAGATTCTGTCCGAAACTGTTCTGAAAAACTGGGTTGATCGGATGTGGCAGATGATTGATATAATGGCAAAGTTGAACCTTTCCAATAAAAAAAGAAATTTGAAAAAATTATCAGTACATTATTGTTTACAGCCGATTCAAACTTATAATGGCCCACCCTGTACCATATTACATTTGATCGAAATCAGAATTAATATGTTTTCTAAGATATTTATTTATTTAAGTCTATGGAAGTACAAATTCCTTACATACGAGTACTATTTCTTACATCTAAAAATAAATTAAATCTAAGTTATGGATTTTTTGATTCGTTACGTAATTTTATTAATATAGGGTGATCCATCTTTATTAATATAGGGTGATCCATCTTGAGTTGCCAACATTTGAACGAACTTACATATATTAAACAAAATAAATGGCATAAAATGTCCTTTCATATGAACAATAAAGATTCCACACTTGATTTGAATTTTAGTATTTTTTTATTTGGAAAATATACCCCTAGATGGATCACCCTACATTTTAGTTGTAAGAAATTGTCTGTAAGGAATTTGTACTTCCATAGACTTAAATAAATAAATATCTAGCGGGGTGGTGGTATGTATCTTTGGGATATTTGTACTGGGGCTATATCAAAACGTGGATCGGTATTACCCATTTTTATCTGAGCTGATTACGATCCATCGCAAAGAACAGCTAGATGTTATATTTGGCTTGTTGTGCTAAAGACATAACATCGGTTGAACATATATCTAAATCTAAACCAATTTTCTCAAATTTCAAAGCTAAAGACATAAAACCGACTGAAAATATGTCTTGAAACTACACCAATACCCCGGTTTGCGTCGCTAATTGGGACCGGACAAATGCGACGCAAACCGAAACGGACGCAAACTGAATCACGTTTTTCCATACGTTGTATGATGGATTTTCATTTAATTGGTTCCGAGATTCATAATTTGGGCTGAAAAAATTGATTTTTCAGTAAAAAAAAACATATTTTATCGAAAAATAGCTTTTATTAAATAAAATTAAACAGTTCATGAGAAAAATGTAAGAAAACATAACAAAAATATAGATTGAATTAAAAATAAGGAATTGATTAGTATAAAATCTAGTCTACATCGATGTGTTAATTTTTTAATCTGAGCTTGAGTCATCTGAATCGATTATCATTTCTACGGTTGGATTTGTCGATTTTTGCTGATCTTTTTATGAAATTATCTAAAGTTTATTGATTTTAATAGCCTTTTTTCCAAATAGATTTCCTTATAACAATTAATAGCATCGGTCACAACTCTAGAAAGTTTTAAACTGCGATCTTCAACCGGGTCATTGTTTTCAAAAATATCGTTTGCTTGCGATATCAACTGCATCGCTTCAGAAATTTTAGCTGCAGTGAGTCTTTTTTCATATGATTCGACCTCAAGCGGAAGTGTTTCGTCGTCCAGCGCATTGTTACTCTGAGTTGCAATCAAACTTTCGTGTTTTAGCTCATCGTCGGTATAATATGAGATCATTAATATTCTTCTTCATCCATTCCAACAAAATTAGCAGTTCTAGCTGATTCTGCAAGTTCTCACATATGTGTGGAACTTTATTAATATCTTCCGTATCTTTGAGAATACATTCTGGCCACAATTGACGCCAAGTTCCGTTCATGCACGATTCTTGTACTTCTTTTTTTCCCCAGATTTAAAACGTTTTAAAATGTCTAGTTTTTTGTTCTAAGCTTATTTGCTTTCTTTTTTGTTTCATTGTTGCAAAATGTTTAGATTAAACTTCACTTCAGCAAATGTAATTTGAAACTAATAACTTCCCTCACTTTCAAACATCAGACAACCTGCACATACATATTTGCATTAGAAATAAACGGGAAAATCCCCTTTTTCTGTTTTAGCTTTGTACAAATATTTTGATTAGTTAACGACGCAACTTTGAAATGAAATATAAATGGGAAATCCCAAAAATAGAACAGTGTCCGAAAAAATCGGACGAAAACCGAAACGACGCAAACCGGGGTATTGGTGTATATGTTAATTTTAACTGATTTTCCTCAATTTCAATAGCGCCCCTCGTCGTTCCAAAAAACTTACGTCTACTAAATATGATGAGATTGGGCAAAATTTGCTACTTGAAATTTGTTAACAAGCTTTAGATAGACAGCAGACAGGCGGAGGGATGAGCAGAGGACATACTCCATTATTTTTAAACCGCATCAACTGTGATTCTGAGCAGTTTGGTACATATGAAGTTGATTTCTAGCTCAAATGCGTGTTATGTGTTCCGGAGATGATACAAGGGTTGCTATATATATTTCTGGCCTAGGCAACACTTAGTGTGTAGTGGCGGCATCTGACATTTCCATTGGAAAGTTGACAGTTTTGTTCTCGTTGTATCCCGCACAATTTGACCAACGCTGAAAAAAGGATCGTGTCGTCTGGTGCAAAGAAATTTTGAAAAAATACGATCGCGGTGCTTTTAAAGACGTTTATAATATCGTCGCAGGTGACGAATCATGGATCTATGCCATATGAGGCCCGAAACAAAACAGCTATCGATCGTGTGGGTCTTCGAAGACGAGCCAAATCCCACGAAAGTTGTTCGTGGAAGAAGCACTTCGTAGCTAATGGTCGCCTGTTTCTTCGGCAAAACTGGTCCATGTGGCGACTGTTCCACTTGAGCAACGTAGAACGGTCCATTCTGAGTGTACACCACAATTTGTTTGCCTGAAGTCTTCGGAGAAGACGAATCATTGTGTACCATGTACAATGCGAGCTCTCATACATCGGCTCAAATCAGCGTCTTTTTGACCGGCCAAATTGAAAGGGTCATCCGCTGCACAGCCCTGACTTGGCACACAGTGACTTCTTTTATTCCCGCACATCAAGAAAAAAATGGTGGTTAACGATTTTCGTCGCCAGAAGATGCTGTTCAAAAACCTTGTTTTGGAGGTGTCTCAATCGGAGTGGAAAAAGTGCTTCGACAATTGTTTGAGCGCATGCAAAATTGTATAAATCATGCTGGAGAAAACTTTTGAAAACAATAAAAACCATTTTTGATGATAAATATTCGCATTTTCAGGATTAGGCCAAAATATACTTAGTAGGGACATAAATACTGTTACACACGTTTTATGCTGTAAAATAAAGAGCACTGAATGTGTTTTAGACCAAATATTTATTTTAATATATTTATTGATGTTTATTATATCCAAAAATAATCTACTTATTCGAAATGTCCGCCTTTTGCCTTTACACACGCCGTAAGTCGCACTGGCCAATCGTCAATAGCTGCATGAACCTCGTCATTGGGAAATTGGCCACAGCTCGAACCAAAGCAGTCTTAAGAGATCCAATGTTGGGGTATCTTTTGTGACAAACCTTGTCCTCTAAAACCGTCCACAATTTGTAATCCAAAGGGTTCAAATCTGGACAGCCTGAGGGCCATTCTTCAGAGGAAATGAATGCTGGCAAATTGTTTTGAAGCCAGGTCTAGGACGTTTTAGCCTTATGGGTCGACGCAGAATCCTGCTGGAAATTCTATGGCTGGTTTTGGAACAGGGAAATGTTAAGAGGCTTCACAACAGCTTCCAAAACGGTTTCTTGGTATACTTTGGCCGATGTTTTGACTCCTTGTTCGCAGAAATGCAGGTCAGTGACCCCATCGTAAGAGATACCCCACCAAACCATGACTGAAGCTGGGTGATGACCCTTTTCCACCCTTGGGGTCAGTTTAGATGCTTCCTTAGATGACCGCGTATACACTCTATCATTTAGCTTGTTAAATTTTTGCTGAACGGTACAAATTTTTTCATCGCTGAACAAAATTTTTCTGTGCAAGTTATCAGCGTGCTTCACCAAAAGACGTTTGCCTTTTTCAATCCTTTTTTTTTAAAAAGCTGCAGTCGATAAATGACCGGTACGTCGTTTGAAAGCCCCAAGTCTTTTTTAATGATTCCACTCATGGACTTTTGCGTGATATTCATCTCACGGGCCATGATTTTCTGTTTTTGGAGCGGATTTCTGTGAATTCTTGATTTAACGGCTTTGATGACATGCGGTGTTCAAAAAGAGCGTGGGCGGCCCGAATATCGCTTTTTATCATTTCACATTTGAAAAGCGCTATTGCAGTGATACGGTTCTCTATATATGACCACTCGATGATGGAAGTTGAAACAATTTTAAAATTCCCCTACAGACTAACGCTATTGAGGTTAGCTTTCAAAATCCATATGTGAGGCGCAAATAGAAAGGGACCTAAGGTTACAAACCAGTTTTGTTCAGGTGAGCCATTTTTAAGATTAGGTCCCTTTCTATTTGCGCTTAGAATCGTCGACTTCACTTTCATAAAACGCGCATATCTCTGGGAGGGAACACTTTTGGGGCATGTGATCAGTCTCATTCGATGCTCAGATGTTGTCCACATCAAAAAAAAGTGAAAAGTTGATGAAAAGTTTTGTTCAGGAGTGCCATTTTAAAGATTAGGTCCCTTTCTATTTGCCTTTAGAATCGTCGACTTCACTATCATAAAACGCGCATATCTCTGGGAGGAAACACTTTTGGGGCATAGGATTGGTCTCATTCGATGCTCAGATGTTGTCCACATCAAAAAAAAGAAAAAAAAATGAAAATTGATTTTTTTACCCGTAGGTCCCTTTCTCTATACGCTGTCACATATGACATTAACGGGGCATGTTCTACTATTGAAATGGGTATGTTCAATGTTGTAACAGTATTTATGTCTCTACTAAGTATAGCAGCCGTATTATGAATTTTCTTTAATTTTACATTTAACAACAAAAAACGAAACCCGAAAAACACGACAGCAAAAAACCCGGGTAAACCGACATGTTGGGTTTTAGCTACTTTTGAAAAACCGACTGTCGGGTTTGGACATGAAAACTGAAATGTCGGTTTCGGACACTCTATGGTGCGGGGCATAAATTAAATGAAATATAATTATAATGGTCGATAACGTTTAGAAATGTATATGCAAGTAGAAAAGAATTTCATAAATTAGTAAAAACATACCTTTTTAAATTGTTAATGTCCCCTTGCGGGCTGATTAGTGGGCTTGCCGACGATGATGCTACGGCACAAAATTCATGCTGGATCACTAATTGACTTATTTCTCTTTTTTTATTATTGGCCCACTGTACGTATTATTCACCAGCATAAATTGTTTCACAGTGCAAAATGACTGGGGCTGTTTTTCTTCTTCTTATAAACTTATAGTAAAACTTATGATAACAAATACGCTTCTTTAACAATTAAGTGTAGCAACAAACAAATGCCCGTTCACATATCTAATGTATAGCCTCTTCATTATTCGTAGTCGCCGCCAAGTTGTTCTTTTCCTGTTTCACTTTGTCTACGTAAATATTGAGAATTGCCTCAAGGCCCGGATATAAAACAAAGTTGGTTGTGCGTATTTTCTTGTCTATCAAATACGAAGTCACTGAATCCGTATTAAATGCCAAATCTAAGGCATCATTGTGCGTCACTTTGTCTATGTGACTACGCGGTATTTTTATGCAACAATTTTCAAAGCCATTCACTTTAATGGCTAAGTCCAGCTGATACTGTTGATCAATTTCTGGCCACTTTTGTGTAAGAACATCTTCATCCCATAGCAATTCGGATGTTGAGGCATTTAGACGATTGGCGGCTGAGGAAAATTTCGACCACAGCTCGGAGGCAAAATGTGGAGCCATGGGTGCCAACATTATAAGTTGTGAGGCAAGGGCACGTTCGTATTGCTTGCCATAACGCATAATGTGCTTGGGAGAGCGCTAAGAAGTAAAAAATATTTATTAAATTTCAGACTATTTAAGTTTAAATTTGCACTTACTCTTAAAGAGTTTGTAAGGCCTTGCATTTTGGAGATGGCCACACTGAGCTGATGTGAATGCCGGTAGTTGAATGTAGCACCTTTAACGTAAAAATTTCTAGCATCGAATAGTTTTTCATCTTCGTCTTGAAATTCTTTCGAATTCAGGTCTATTTTCGAGTCTTCGGGCGCAGATCGCAAATTGCAAAACTCATTTACCGTCAACCATAGACGATTTTGCCAATTTAAAATACCGGGGAAAGCTAAAAAGGAAAATTGTTAATTTATGAAGGCATATTTCGTTTCTTAAGATAAAAGGCGTATACGAGTACTGAAGTATAAAAACAAAAAAGTGAGTAACAAAAAAGTGTCAAATAATAACAAATATTATCGGCGAATGGAATGAAAAGTCAAATTTAAATCAAACAGATAGTAAAGTTATATATTTCAAATATTATTAATGTAGAGTATAACAATTATGACAGTTTATAGCTTTTTTGTCTGATTGATGATGAACTCGCCACAAGGCTATAATTTGAGAGGACATTTTATGGCATTTACTTTTTGAATATAATTAACCTCAAATGTTGGCCGCAACCACGCCTCAGGGTTTCCATTCAGAGGGTCCAATTTTGAATGACTCGTTCGAGCATTTCGACCGGTATGGCTTTGATGACACGCGTAATGTTCGCTTCCAATAAAGATCGATATCATGGCGCGATAGCGAGCACCATTCACGGTTACGTTCCGGCCATCATCATTTTTGAAAAAATATGCACCGATGATTCCACCAGCTTATAAACCGCACCAAACCGTGTTTTTTCTGGTATAATTCCACCTCTTGAACCTCTTATTGTTACTATTTAGCCCGAATGCGGCAATTTTGATTTTGACTTTGCCGCTGAGCCAGAAATGGGCCTCATCACTGAACAAAATTTTGGTCGAAAACAGCGGATCTTGCCGTTCGCTCACCGAACGCTCATTTCCATAATACAGTAGCCAACATTTGAAGGAAATTATTTTCAAAAAAAATACTTTTAAATGCCATAAAATAAATGTCCTTTCAAATTACCAATAAACATTCCACACTTGATTTGAACTTTTACATTTTTTTTTTTGAAAAAATACCTCTAGATGGATTATCTATTATAATCTGCAGCCAACTTCACACTACGAAAAACACAAAAGGAATTGACAGTATGGGCAAGTTTTTTATCCTAACCATTGTCCCCATTTACACGTGGCAATTTTACATGCGTCAATTTTTACGATTTCCTTTCGAACTTGCCTCTTGTGTTTACACAAGGCAATTCGGTTGCGGCAATGTTTGTTTTCACTTCATCTGAATTTTGTGTAAAAAAAATACTAAAATAATCTGCAGCCACACTACGAAAAACACAAAAGGAATTGACAGTACGGGCAAGTTTTTTTTTCTTATCCATTTTTCCGATTTACAAGTGGCTACTTTACATCCGTCAATTTTTACGATTCCCTTTTGAAATTGCCTCTTGTGTTTACACGAGGCAATTCGGTTACGGCAATGTTTGTTTTCACTTCATCTGATTTTAGTGTGAAAAATACTAAAAAAAAATCTGCAGCCAACTTCACCTTACTAAAAACACAAAAGGAATTGACAGTAAGGGCAAGTGTTTTCAGTTTTCACTTTTCTCCTACAAACTGAGAGTTGCCTCTTGCAAATGGGTGACTAGTGTACACACAAGGCAATCCCGAAAAAAATTTTGAGCATATAAAAATGTTGTTTATTCAATTAATTTTAATTTCAAACTGAACAGGGATTAACTGCATAAAAGTTATAAAAACAAAATGTCAAATAATCTTCAGCCAACTTCACGCTAAGACAAACACAAAAGGAATTGTCTTTCCCTCCTACAAACTGAGAGTGGTGGCAAGTAAAATAGCCTAGTGTAAATGGAGACTTGGAATATTCCAGTCGAATGTCAAAAATTAAAAAAAAAAAAACAAAAAAAAATTGAGTAGAAAAAATATAAAAACAAATGAAAAAGTAAACATCTGGTTGGAACATGGTACATTAAACAAATAAAAAATATTTTTTTTTTTTGTATGTAAATGTTGAGTTAGATATATGAATAGCTTTACAAACTTCAATAATGGTCTTTGTCAAATATGAAATTTAAATTTCTATTTTAAATCGGCTGACTGCCTAAGAATATCTTCATTCGACAGCCGGTTCCATGCACTGGATCGACCCGAAGGAGGAATTCTTCGGCCAAGGGCTGTCACCGCAGCACTACATGCCGCTACAACAACAACAAAATTACCTTTTTTGTTGTACCATGGGTGAGAACGAAGATGAGATTTCCGCCACAAATCTGCTGTGTTGAAGATTCTACGTTACTGTTTGGACTTGTCACTAAATATCTAACATCTAAAGGGGGTTAATATATTTCGTTGGGGCTACATATAAACATCTGACCTACATGCATACATTCATATATGGCCCAGTTTCTTTTTACGCACCATGCAAAATGTTAGCAAGATCGGGTGTAATTTGTGGACCTCAGTTCGGTAGGGACTTGTGTGCCTTATAGAGCTGTATGTCCTTAAGTCGGTGTAACCTTTTTTCGGGGGCTAATCAAAAATATGGACTAATTATTCCAAATTCACTAGGCATAGGTGTTAGTCGCTAGTAACACTTCAAGCGAAATTTAGTCGATAAGACGAAGCTTCTGAAAATGGCATGGACCGTTGTGGACCAAATTCCATAGGGCTGGTCTTTGGCCCAAACTTGTGGAATGTACCAAGTTTTATTGAAATTACACGAGTTCGCCAGACATCGCCATCGTGTTCGCAGCTTCGATAGACGACACCAGCGGAAGCTCTGTCATTTCTATAAGATCAGATTACCTTTCCATAATCGTTACCATATCCAGACATAGCTTCTTAATCATAGAAAGGCAAATTGGAAAGGTTTCCGAGGGTATAACAATCACATTTTCAGTGATCTCCTATTGACGTGCGTATGCAGCAGCCTTTATCTCTGCTCGTGTTATACCCAACATGCGACCCAACTTCCCAGCAATGGCAGCGGTACGCGCAGGCGTGTGTACGGGATTCAGATATCAAACACCAGCGATCCCAGTATCGGCAGGATAAGTGGAAGGTTCACTTGAAAGCATGCGACCTAGTGACCGAATTAATAAACTGTCAAATCGACGGTCAAATCTCTTTCTAATCCTACAAAATGCAATGACCGTATAACTGTCAAATTTGGAGAAGATATTGCACAGATCCAATATGGTGCAAGAGTTATTGTAACCGGCGAAAAGGAGTCATGTGACGCTTTCATGACACCCCAAGTCGATGACATGTTTACCCCCAAAATGTTTACATGTTTTCCGCTATGCTAAGACAATCTCTGTGCATGCTAAATCAGCATAGACGGAAGTTGCGGATCCGACAAAGATCCCAACCTTTCAATAGCCACCCTAATAGTTGCCGGAGCCTGTAAGATGAGCAGGGTAGTTCCGCTACAGAATTCACAAAAAGACTCTAATCAAGGAGAATCCTACAGGTCAATTTCCCTTTTGTCGCCGGTAGCGAAGCCACTTAAGGCCTTACTCCTCCCTAGCATGAACACTCGTAAAAAGCACAACACAACTAAAGCCCTAAACGTAAACACACAGACATCGACCAGGATAAACCGTGAGAAAAAACGTCCTCGTTGCACTAGATCTATTGAAGGCCTTTGATACGGTCCACGAGAGACAACACCACTCGCCCGAATCATCTGATATGTTTGGCTGCGAACGACATGTGTGGTTGCCATGCATATGTGGGATTTAGGAACGAAAAGCCCCGTAGTATTGAACTGGGAGTCTATTGGGACGGAGTACTTTCGGCGATCTTGTTTAATATTCACATATTTACAGCCCCCAGATGGCCTAAAGATCGTGTCATATCTTGATCTTGTCTACGGGCCACTAAACTGAAAACATGTGCTGTCAACTTCTTCAAAGCGAGGCATATAGAAATATCCGCTACGAAGTAATCGGCCACAATATTTAACAACTGGAAGAGTGGAGTGAGACTTAGTCTAATAACAATAGACAAGACTCTAGAAATTAGTCTCGTCCCATTCTCAGCGCAGAGTAGGTCCTCAAGTTGCTTGCGGGCAGCTCTTGGGGCATTGCATTATACATATAAGGTCGAATGGCGGTCGGTGATAATTAATGCTGCTCCAGTGTGGCCGATGAACGTCTTTGGCACGCAATGGAAGAAGCTGCAGAGCTGAACAAATGTCTTAAAGGACATATACTCTTCTCATAAACCTCTTCACGATACATCAGGATCACCTCATGAGGAGGATAATATACTTATACTCTGGGTAACGCAAGGAATCATTCGATTTTCGCCTGACCTACACATGTCAGGAGAGATATCTTAGGCTTGAAAATAAGGGGCCAGCGGTATATAAGAGAACCGCTGGATCAGAGTATTTACAAGTCACCCCTAGAAAGCATTCAGTGCGACACAGTTAAAACGGCCAAATAGTCGCACAGGGTAATACAGTCCTGGAAGGAACGTAGAGAAGTCTACCAGGAAGACCTGTGTCGTGCTGGCACTGCTGAGGTATGGATGACGCTCCTACAAAAATGTCACAAATAACACTAAAAAGCTTAACAAGTAAAAAAGTTAACTTCGGCCAGGCCCAACCTTATATAACCGTCACTACTTTACTAATACGCAAACAAAATCTTTCTAAAACCTTATCTTATTTAAAATCTAAAATTACTCTATATTTGGATTCGTTGCAAAATTTGATTCAATCTGAGTATCAGTATGCCTTGTATTGACTATTAATCGACCGTGTTGATCATGCGGGACTTTTTTTGGGGCACATGAGCCAAAAAGTCCACCAGCTATATCTTTCTTGGAGGTACCTAAAGCGTCCCAACTAACAGTACACATTTTAACCATTGCCCGTTTACCAAAAATATTGATTTGTTAAGCAAATACTCCTAAAAGTGTACTTTTTACGGGGGAACTTTAGTCCCTTAAAGGAAAACTTTTCCCCACCGATTTCGCCTATTTATAATCTCAAGCAGTTTATGGCCAATGCCATCATCATGCAAAATTTCCGGATCGACTGCTATCGTGCTTTCAACAGGCACACTTGGCTAGATCGTCTTAGAATTTTAAGACGATCAACAATATACGAGTATATGTACCTCATAATATCTTCGATAATATTTCGCGGTGTTGCAAACGGAATGACAAATTTAGTATCCATCATAGCTGACCATTTAACTAAGGCAGACAAATTTAAGCGACTACTTTTTAGGGAGTTTCTATGAATTTTGAGAATTTCCAACCTTTCAATGCCAATTTTAACTTTCAAAGCGTCTTTACTAGCGCAAGTTCCCAGGTATTTTAAATTTATTTTTGTGAATTTAAAGAAGGCAAAAACTTAACCAGCCAAAATATAATTTAACTCGTTCCTAACCTCCACCCTTCAGTCCCAAAACAAAAACGATGGTACCAACACAAAACCCCCCATTAATTCTCAGTATCCCTGTTTTCCCCATCAATATACTCACTCGCGCTTGACCAATTCCTATGTGAAGTTGGCGCCACATCAGCCAATATTATCAGTCTCGTTGTGTCCGTGCCATACTGGCGGAACATATCCGATGGATCCACACCATTCATTTTTGACTTTGACATTTTCTCCCACGACATAATGACCGGTTCTTTGGTATCCTTCAGTGCAGCTTGATTCTTCTTAGCGTTTACAATGTCGACCTCGTGTTCCTGTACATAACGACCACTACCCTTAACACGGAAAGATCGTCCCATTACCATTCCTTGAACCAGCAGGCGTGAAAAGGGCTCTGAACAGGCTACCAGACCTTGTGAGTGGAGGAAATGATTCATAAAACGGGCATAATATAAATGCAATACAGCATGCTCCTTGCCACCAATATACAAGTCGACCGGCATCGCTTGGGAAACGACGTTTTTATCAAATATTTCTTGGCTATTTGTGGGATTTAAGTAGCGCAGGTAATACCACGATGAATCTACAAAGGTGTCCATTGTATCAGATTCCCGCAAAGCATTGGTGTTTTGACATTTGGGACATGTACATTTAAGGGCTTCTCTTCGCGCTTTATCTATTTCGGACTTTTCCGGCAACACAACCGGCAGTTGATCGTCCGGCACAGGAACTACACCACATTTATCGCAATGTATTATGGGTATAGGCGTTCCCCAATAGCGTTGTCGCGATATTAACCAGTCCTGTAGTTTTGACGACACCTTATAGCCGCCAATTTTGAGTCGTTTAGCTGCCTCCAAGACTTCAGCTCGAAGGGCCTCTTGATAAGACTTGGTAATTTTTAGATCATCATTGGCAAAAAATGACAAACTCAAAGACTCCTGCAGTTCTTTGTCATCCTCACGAAAACTGGGGGCCGCCAAATATACCTCACACTTTTCGGCAAAACATGGAGTATCGCTAAAGATTACAGGCATTATGGTGCCAGTAAAAGGATTCTCTATAGTGATATCAAATGCATTTTTCTTATCTTTGGCTAAGTGGTGGCTAGATTTTAGAACCACAAATGCATTGGGATCTTTGAAATATTCCGGGTGTGCTGTCCACACTCTAAGAAAACTGGAGGTCGATGTCAACAGTTGAAAACCATAGCCATCGCATTCACCAATCCAATGTCTCTGTAAATTGATTATATCCCGCCAATCACGAAGAGTGGGATCGTCCAGACCTTCTAAGAGATGTTCGGCAAATGCTGTAGTTTTTATAAACCACTGTTTAAGTAACTTCTTTTCGACTTTAGCTCCTGATCTCCACGAACAGCCATTAGAGTCCACCTGTTCATCTGCTAGCACAGTTTTATCGATAGGATCCCAATTGACCAGTGCTTCGTTTTGATATGCCATACCTTCTTTGTGTAGCATTAGAAATAATTTCTGTGTCCATTTATAATATTCTGGACTACATGTAGACATTTCATGCTTCCAGTCAAAAGAACAACCCAAATCACTCAGCTGTTGCTTCATTTGTAAAATATTCTGTTCTGTCCAGTCCTTTGGTTCCACACCTCGTTGTATGGCAGCATTCTCGGCCGGCAAACCAAATGCGTCCCAACCTATGGGCTGAAAGACGTTGCGTCCACACATACGCTGAAATCGCGCCACCGTATCACTGATAGTGTACACACGCACATGGCCCATATGTAAATTTCCCGACGGATAGGGAAACATCGACAAGACATAAAATTTGTCATCCAACTTCTGTAAATCAAATTTGCCCTCGTTGAGCGTTCCACGCCAATGCTTTTCAATCCTATGTTTCACGTCACTGGTCAATTCGGAATCCTAAAAAAGTTGATGTGAAATATTGCATCACTGGAAACATCTCGCAACTTGCCTTTAGTTCCGTACATCCTTGTGTCAACCATCTTCTTTTGTAGATGTTGCCCATATGCTGAATAATACGTGGTCGTAGAAATATTCGCATTTTATTCAAAGTTTAATTGAATAAATACTTTTTGAAATATTAACAATTTTTTTTGCAATATTCTATCGGCTTTCAGCTTCAAAAAATAACTACAGCTGTTGGCTTAAAATGAACAGCTGTTTAAAATTGTAATAGATTAAAAAGGAATTTTGACGAAGAAATGTTGCCGTATCTGAAGGTATATTTAAGCAACTTTCCTTCATACAGCAGTCGCATATAGTCATTCATACAGTAACGCAAATGGCAAGTTTGCTTCACCTCTCATTTGTAGATCACTGGGGTTATGAATAGATTATTGATGATTATAATATGCTCCTTCTAATTCTATGCTCATTGTTTGGCATTTTTTAAAACTCAGAATATCCAGACTCACATAAAAGAATTCGACATTTGCTGAGTATTGTATGTTGTTGTTGTTGTTGTAACAACAATATATGAGTATTGTATGACTTCATTCCCCACCAACTGGCGAAAAGTTCGTAAGATCCTTTCGGTTTCTGTAAGAATAGTTCGTCTCCTTATATAAGTATAGAAGTATATGCTGGGACTGCAAAATAATATATACGAAAAAAATAAAAATTGCTTTTAATTCAGCTATGCGCTATTTGTATCATGTGAGTCGTTTTTCGCATATTCAACCGTTTGTAAAATAATTTTTAGGTTGTTCATTTGATCAACTCGTTGACATACGATGTCTTTTGCAGTTTTATAAGGTCTACAGAAACCAATGCCCACAGTTCCTGGTTCAGTCGTTGACATTCACGCGTTCCACTCGTAGTAATCAATTAATTATTCCTAGAGTTGACTGCTTGTTAGGAAAATCTTTTCAAGTCAGATTTGCTCGAGTGTTTAACATGCAACACGCAGAGAAAAAACATGGTAGCTTTATGGTTACGGCAATAATAATATGTTCTCCGCAATAAAGTATGTTCGTCACAACATAGTATTGTTTTCTGAATTTAATTTTGACAATAACATGTTTGCCCCAAAATTAATATTTGCTGTAACAATAGTATTACTGCCCAATTTAAAACTGAAAATATGGTTGTAGCAACAATATACATATGATTGGTGCGACAATAGTATTGTTTTTTGAGATTTATGTTAACAATAATATGATTACGGCAATCATACTGTAGATTGTAATTTGTCTTCATTTGAATATGCTCTTTAAAACAATGTTGTTGTTACGGATCTAATTTAATTATATGTGACCCGGCCTATGAAAAGGTAGCTTATGACGCAAAAAAAATGTTTCCACTTTTTTTTGTTTCGATGGTTTTTGAGACGCTCTTTCACGTGGTGAAAACTAGAAAGTCCTAACTTGCTTAGAAGTGTACTAAAAACGTAGAGAAAAAAGAGCATAAATGAAAGAAAAACAGAATATTATTGAAAATCCAGAATTAAGATAATAAATAAAATTGAAAAATTTAGCAGTATTAAGTAGTTTTCTTCGTCGCTATCCTTGTTGAAACATTTAAAGGTGCTCTTTTTTCGAATCTCCTTCTGGAGTTGAGGCCTTACGTTTTCTTGATTTTTTTATTGCAGTTCATAATGCAAAAGAAAAACTACTAAGAAACTGAAGAAATGCATTGTTTATCTTTAACAGCTGTTTCTCGCAATTTTTTTGAGTCATAAGCCACATTTTCATAGGCCGGGTCACATATTAATTTTTATGTGGAAATTAATATTTTTCAAACAAACTGCGTTGGCTTTGTTTAACTGAAATATTTTTAATAGAAACCCTTACTCTTCTTAAACTGGTTTTTTCTACTGTTAAATAAGTCACTCCGATTATTTTGACTTTATTGTATTTTCAAATAATTTTCATAGTTCAAATCTGTAGTTGACAACATAGCCCAATTCTTATAAATAATTTTGGGGATCATAGTATAATTGTGTGTGATCATACTATGGCTGTGGGGATCATAATATGGTTGTGGAGATCATAGCATGGTTGAGTGTGAATCATGCTAAGGTTGTGGCGATCATAGTATGGTTATGTGTGAATCATACTATTGTTGTGAGGATCATAGTATTGTTGTATTTCAATTATATTATTGTTGTGAGGATCATAATATTGTTGTACCACAACCATATACTCAACAATACTATTATCCTCTTCAAATATTGTCACCACAACCATATTTTTTTCTGCGTGTACTATTGAGTAACTGTTAAACTTGAATTTTGTTAATACTTTAAAATGTTTCTTTAGATTAATTCCATCTAAGCTGTAGTTTACTGTAATTAGCTTTATGGGCCTAACGGCTTTTTAATTACGGAAAATGTAAATAAATAAATAAATAAAAAGTCCAAACCCCACAAAAAAATAATGGCAAGGCTTTTCTACGCCGACAATGAAATATCATTAAATTTTTGATAAATTTTCAACAGTGGTTTTTAGACAACCGGATGTAAAGAAAAACGCAGCATAACAAAAAAAGCTTTAGTGTGCCCGGGACTTAACTGAGAACTTCGAACTGGTCTAATATTTTCTAAGCCTACGCTACGATTATACGTACGCGATAAAAATTTATTGATTTTTTAAAGATCCCAAAAAGGAAATACGCCGCTATAATGCCGCCCTCCATTTAGTCGTCATTGCGCTCTATTAGGTTTTGCACAATCGCTTAAAAGTGAAACATCTATTACAATTTATAGACTGAAAAATGCAACACTGTTTCGGAGTAACACGAATGATGCCACACAAACATTACCATTAAATGGGGATTTCATGGCAAATTGTTTATAGTGCTTTACGATATAAAATAAAGCTAAAATAAAGAAATCCTTTCTACAGGACTACGAAAATTGAATTTTAAATTGGTGTTTTATTCATCATCTTAGGTTTCAAAGCTTAATGACACTTTACACAAAGAAAACATGTTTTGTAAATTATTGAAATCCCAGTAACTGTCAATCGAATTTACAGTCTGGCAGCGCAGTGCGGTTTTTCTGCATAGTCAATTGATTTTCACACTTGTGCGGACGTAATCAGTTCGCTCCGTGAAAATTTTTGCAAAAATCGCAGAATTATAAATAACTTCAAGAAAAAAATCAAGCAAGTGAAAGCACAAGTAATTCCGGATGGGTGATTCTTTGGAAAATCCCGACACCTCGGTGGAGGCAGTACAAAATGTCACCATTGTGGATTATGGAGCATTCGCCAACTACATACGCAAAGCTGTTACCATTTTATTGCCGGAGGAGGATGTAGTGCCACCGGCTCTAAATGTGGCCCTTGAGGATCCCGATAATCAAGAGAAGATCAAGAAGTTCCTTTCGGATCCCCAAATTCAGGCTTTGTACATACAAAGGAACTGCTTAAAAGGTATGGAAATATGCGTGTGTATGCATTAACGGGACCTTAAAACTGGCGACGCCCTATAAAGTTTTCTCTTTTGCAAATGGCCGGTGTCCGGCCTGTTAAAAGGCACAAAATATGTGAAAAGATTTGTTTGGTGTTTATAGTTTTCGTGTGTTTTTTCGATTTTCTGCATTTTCTTTGCTTTAGTTTTTCCAATTGGCAAAAAATCGATCATTGACTCAGAGAAAAAATTGACGTCACTTTTCTTTGTGATGACTCATTCCAACTGTTCTATTACATTTTTTGTGGTTGCTAATCTCTTACGTTTCGGAAAGGTTTGTCAAAACCGGTGTAAACAAACGTCAGCTGTCGTCTTGTTTACAAATTTATTCGGTGAGATAGGAAACAAATCTAGTTTGGCTATCAAAACAAGCTTGTATACAAATTGAAATTTGCGCGAATTATGACGTCAGCGGTGTATTTCTGTATCAACAGGTGTGATTCATGTGAGAAATACTGCTGAAATGGTGAAGGAACAAATCAGGACAATAGTATCGATCAACTGAAAGCACAATTTATTTGATCATATATTTTCCGGAAATGGGTGCTAAGGTAGTTGCCTCTACTAAAGGGAGGGCCAACTAAAACGAACAATGTTAACTTGGAAAAACAAGAAGTTTTTAGAGAATTATATTTATAATTTTTTTTTCGTGTGAAACAATATATCGACCAAATGCTTGCCACGGCTTCGGTGGTATACCTCTATCCGATGGTCCATATTTTCAATGACTAAAACATAATGGAGGTTCAATTTCGTTAATGTGCCGAATAATCTCACTCTTAAGCTCTTGAATTGTTCTTGGCTTATTGACTTAAACTTTTTATTTTAAATACCCCCAAAGAATGAAGTCCAAGGGTGTCAAATCACATGATCGTGGCGGCCACGACGTGAGATAACATGGCCATTGAATTTCTCGTGCAAAACCACATCAGTCTTGTCCATATGATCAATTTCTGGCCACAAGATGTCGGTTGCAATCTCACCATAGCAAACACCATTCGCAGTAACTGCTATGCCGATCTCATTTTTGAAGGAGTCCGACCCGTTAACAGAACAATGATAGAAGGAACTGGCTGAGCATGCACAGGTGTTTTCACTTTTCCTACTGACCTGGTTTCCCAAAATTTGCGTATAATTCTCCCGATTGTGGACACATTTTTTCGATTATGATGACCAAAAATATCACGAAGTGCACGAAATGCAATTTTAATTGAACTCCCATTTTTATAACAGCGATACGTTGGTGCATTTCAAGAGTTCACATATACAGTCCCTAACTCCCAACAGAGGCGTAGTATCTTTTGTAAAACAGTTTCGTAACTCGTAATCGGCCTGCCCAACCTTTTCTACTTCTCTGTTCAACATAAATTCTTAATTAAACGTCTTTGTGGACTGTTGGATTTTGTACAGTAGTATAGGGTGATCCATCTTAAGGTATTTTTGCAGAACAAAAAAAAATTAAAAAATCAAACCAAGTGTAGAATCTTTATTGGTAATTTGAAAGAACATTTTATGGCATATATTTTCTGAAAATAATTACCTTCAAATGTTGCCAACTGTATTATGGAAATGAGCGTTCGGTGAGAAACGGGAAGATCTGCTGTTTTCGACCAATATTTTGTTCAGTGATGAGGCCCATTTCTGGTTCAACGGCAAAGTCAATAAATAAAATTGCCGCATTTGGGCTGAGGAGCAACAAGAAGAGCCTAAGAGGTGCCATTATACCCAGAGAATTTTGTACTCTTATTACTGTATATGTATGTATAGGGTGATCCATCGAGAGGTATTTTTTCAGAACAAAAAAAATATAAAAATTCAAATCAAGTGTGGAATCTTTATTGGTAACTTAAAAGGACATTTTATGGCATTTATTTTTTGAATATACCTATAATTTCCATCAAATGCTGGCCTCAGGGTTTCCATTCTGAGGGTCCAATTTTGGACGACTCGTTCAAGCATTTCGACCGGTATGGCTTTAATGACACGCGTAATGTTGGCTTCTAAAACCTGAATCGTAGCTGGTTTGTCAGCATAGACTTTGGACTTTAAGTGACCCCAAAGAAAAATGTCGAAAAGTGTGATATCATTCCATCTAGGCGGCCAACTCACCTGCCCAACACGTGAAATTAGCCGCTTTTCGAAATGACCTCTCAAAAGATCCATTGTTTGAGCAGCTGTATGGCAAGTAGCACCATCCTGTTGAAACCAAGTGTCGTCAAGATTATGGTCTCCAATTTCAGGTAGCAAAAAGAACGATATCATGGCGCGATAGCGAGCACCATTCACGATAACGTTCCGGCCAACATCATTTTTAAAAAAATAGGCACCAATATTAAACCAGCTTAAAAACCGCACCAAACCGTGGTTTTCTCTGGGTATAATGGCAACTCTTGAACCTCTTTTTATTGCTCTTCAGCCCAGATGCGGCAATTTTTTTTTATTGATTTTGCCCTTGAGCACGAAATGGGCCTCATCACTGAACAAAATTTTGGTCGAAAACAATGGATCTTCCCGTTTCTTACCGAACGCTCATTTCCATAATACAGTTGCCAACATTTGAAGGTAAATATTTTCAAAAAAAAAAATGCCCTAAAATGTCCTTTCAAATTACCGATAAAGATTTCATACTTGATTTGAATTTTGTATTTTTTTGTTCGAAAAATACCTCTAGATGGATCACTATATACGAGTATATCTCCATTGTCCATCCACTCACTAGGCATGGTAGCATGTGTTTTACCAAAAGTTAGCCAAAATTTCTTATTGGATCTCTTGTTAAAAAAGTATGCAGGCCTTCCTGCAGACTTCCTCAAAGAATGCACCAACGAATGAGTAGAGGATTTATTACAAGGCCTTTTAGCAGGCCTTCTTAGAAAGCAACATGAGAATGTGAGGGAGCTCATGTTTCATTTGCAATGAAGGCCGTTTGAAATGTACAATTTTAAAAAGCATTACCGAATGAGTATTGATTGGAGCTAAGAAAGGACTTTTAGAAGGTCTTCTTATGAGAAGGCCTTGCAGTTTTTCCGCTGGGATTGTTTTGCTTCTAAAAACTTACTCTTTTTTTGCAGAATAAATCAAAAGAGCTTTTGGCGTTTTTCATAAGAATATACCAAAAAACTTACGTACACCCTTGTTTTCTACTTCGCACATTAAGTGATCATCGTTTTCTTAACTTATTCTCATTATTTATGTTTTCGTAATTTTCGTGGAAAATGAGGTATTTGAAGTAAAGGGTGGGCGATTTAACATTTTATATTTGAATCGGCTGTAAAAAAATTAATAATAAGTTTTTCACATTTCTCGTTTTATTGGAAATGTTAAACTTTGTCATTTAATAATGGAACACAATATCATTCATATGACTACTACAACTGGCTTTTTCGTTTGTTTCGGGTCGAATCTCTTCAAAGGCAACTTGGATTTCAAGCTTTAACGCCTTAATTATTTTTTTTTTTTTTTTTTTTTTTTATTTATTTATTAGTATTAAAAATACTTTGAATATTCAAAAAACAAAATATTACATAGTTTCTTAGCACATTTGTTGTAAGCTCTATATAAATATATGGTATCTTATAAAGTTTGTACATTTTTTTCTAAATACATTGTAGTTTCTTTCAATTTTCATATTGTTTGGTAATTCATTAAATAGTTTAAAACCCTTGTAGAAAAGAGATTTCTGCATGTGTGTTGTCTTGACTCTTTGTATTCGAAAGTCTTCAGTATTCCTTAATCCATACGGTTGAACTTCTCCAACATATTTTATTTGGTCGCATAGATATTCAGGAGCATCCCCTTGTTTCATTTTCTTAATAAAAATTAGAGTGTTGAATTTCAGTCTTTGATTTATATTCATCCATTTTAGTTCTCTAAGCATTTCATTGATGTGTGTATATCGATTGCATTTAATTATAACCCTCATTGCTTTGTTTTGGAGTTTTTGCATTCTATCCACCTGACTGTCAGTGCAGCATGTATATATTATCGTCGATCCATATTCGAAATGTGGTTTAATTATCGTGTTATAAATGTTTATTGCAGTTGTTCTTGATATTTTATTTCTTATTCTTTTAAAAAATCCGATTTTTTTGCCAATTTTTTTACATGTGTAGTCTATATGTTCTTTAAATTTTAATTCTTTATCTATTATAAAACCCAGATATTTTATGTGTTCAACCTTTTCTATTATTTTATCATTAATTTTAAATATTGCTTCAGTACTCATATTTATTTCAATTATTTTTGTTTTGTTTTCGTTTAGTTTTAATTTATTCATTTTTAACCAAGTGTTAATTTTATTGATGTCGTGGTTCATATTTTCTCTGCAGCTTTCATCATCTTCCCCTTCCGTGTATATTAACGTATCATCTGCGTATAGCACTATTTCACTTCTATCTAATACTTTTGGCATATCATTAATATATATAATAAATAGAAGAGCTCCCAAAATTGACCCTTGAGGTACACCGAAATCATTTTCAATTTCATTTGACAATACATTATTAACTTTTGTTATTTGCTTTCTATTTTTCAAATATGACTCAAACCAATTTAATTCTGTACCTTGTATTCCATACATATATAATTTTTTCACCATTATTTGTCTGTCGATTGTTTCAAATGCTCGTTTAAAATCTAGAAATATTGCCATCACTTTTTTTGTTTTTTCTATATTTTTCCATTTACTTATTACATAATTAACCGTCGTTTCACATGAGTATTTTTTACGGAATCCTGATTGGTACTTTGACAGTATAGCATTATTTTCCATATACTTTTCTAATTGATCTTTCACAACCTTTTCCAAAATTTTTTCACATGTTTTTAACGTATTTATCGGCCGGTATTCTTCGCATTTATTTGTTTTTGGTACTTTTTCAATTGGTGTTATAATAGTTTTTTTCCAGTTTTCGGGAAATACGCCTGTCTCTAATGATTTATTTATAATTTTTAATAATGTTTCTCCTGTTATGTTCCAGTTATCAAGAATAATTTTATTGGATATTTTATCACAGTCAGTTTTATTTTTCATTTGTATGATTATATTCTTAAGTTCTAAGATGCTTATCTCACGGAATTTGAATTTAGAGTTTATCACAGTTATTTGGTTTTCATATTGCACATTTTCAATTGAGTCTCTTATTGATTTAATACTATTTACAAAGTAGTTATTAAATTGATTAGCGATTTCCATATTATCTTCATATTCTACTTGGTTGAATATCACACTTTTTATCTCGTTATTTGTTTTTTTAAGTACTAGATCTTTAATCTCTCTCCACATTTGTTTTTGATCGTGTGCATTGTTAATTTTATTATTAATGTATTTATTTTTTTCGTTTTCGATTTTTACTTTGTATGTATTTCTTCTTGTCTTGTAATTGGTCCATGCCTGATTTGTGTTTTTTAATTTTGCTATTTGATATTTAACTATTTTATCCTTCTTCATTAAATCAACTTCATTATTAAACCACCGATTTACATTGTTTTTTTTTTGTATAATTTTCTTGTTAGTAAATTTTTTTATAGTTTCTTTAAAACCATTATCGAATTCAATTACTTTTTCATTAATGTTTTTACTTTCATTATATGCCATATTTTTACTTAATTCTGTGTTGAATGTCTCTTTGATGTACTTAAAAATTTCCACTTCTTTTTTGTCTATGTTGTTGTGATTATTATTTTCACTTTTAACTAAAATATTGATCATTTCGTGATCTGATATTTTATTTGTTATACTGTTGTTTACTGATATATCATAGTTATTTGTTATTACAAAGTCTATTATGGTACTTGAACTTTTTGTTACTCTTGTATATTCATTAACTAATTGTCTGAGACCATTATCATTTAGTATGCATTCCATTTGATTCTTATATTGTGAATTTTTGGACCAGTCTATATTAAAATCTCCCGTTATTAAAATATTACAGTTATAATCACTTATTTCTTCTAACACTTCTTCAAAATTTTTACAAAAATCCGACTCTCCATAGCTAGGTGATCTGTATATTGCTGCAATTATCATTTGATTGTCTTGATACGTGGCTTTACATACTAAAATCCAATATTTAACACCGTCTATCTTTTCAATAATTTTAGTTACTTTCCATATTTTTTTAAAATAAATAACGACTCCACCCGTTCTTTTAGATGTAGAAAGCGACACAATATGATCATAATCTTGTAATGTAATTTCATTTTCGTCGACTTCTTTAGTTATATGGGTTTCCGTAAGTATAAATATGTCCGGGTTTTCCATTGATGCAATAACTTCCACTTGATTATAATTATTTACTAAGCCCTGCACATTTGAGTATAGAGCACGTATATTTTTTGATTGTTATATTGATAAACCAATTCTTCGCATTTTTAAATTCAATTTATTTTGATAAACGGGGCATTCTCTATTGTTTGTAAAATGATTTTCATCTAAATCCATATTAAGTTTATTATTCATTTTCATGCAATTTATACATTTCATTATTTGTTCCACATTCTTGCATTCTTTTGTTTTGTGTTGTCCATGACATCTTAGGCATATTTCTTGATTTCTGCATTCTTTGGCGATATGGTTATATCCTCTACATTTAAGGCACTGCGTTACATCTGTTCCATCGAACACTCTACATCTTTCCCAACCTATATTTACTTTTCTTGCTTCCATCAGTTTTGTATATGTTTCGTTATCAACTGCCATTTTTACATTGTAGATTGTTTTATTATTTCGTTTGATTTCGTATTTTTCAATTACTTTAAGTTCTGCGTTAGAAATATTTGGGTTCTGCTTTTTTAATTTCTCAATTATTTCTTTCTCTTCGTGTACAAAAGTCATATCTGTAATTTTAACTTTAAGTTCTATTGGTTTGGGCACCTTAATTTCATAGCCATCATTTAATTCATTTTCTATTGCATTTTTTATTTTCTCCCTTTCCTCACTATTTTCACTTTGGATTACCACCGTTCCATTTCTTCTATTTTCCACACCAGTAATTTTTAAATTAACTGGATCAACTTTATCATTTAGTGCTTCCCTTGTTTTTTCTACCCCTTGCTTTTCTTTTGGTTTCACAATTAAAGGCACCTGTTTGTTCACATCTGGTAGCACTGTTTTTTTAACCGTCTCTGCATATGACATTTTTGTTTGGTTTTTGTTGGTTTCTTTTAATACCGTCTTTATTTCGTTACACATATTTATGTTCTTTTCTTCTATGGACTTGCATATTTCTTTGTTGTTGTTTTGGAAATCATTTACATTAACATATAATTTTTTAACTTCTTCAACATTTTTTTCGCATGATTTTTGAACATTATCCATTTTTTTCAATCTTTCGTCGTACCGTTTTTCTATCGCCTCCAACAGTTGTTTTATTTCATTTTCGTTTTGTTTAATTGATGATGAGAATTCATGTTTATAGTCTACCAAGTGTTGTTTATTTCTATGCACTTCTTCTTGTATATCCCTTAGGACCATATCAACATTGTGTATGTACTGGATGCAATCATCACAAACAAAACGTATGAAATTTTCCCCTTGTAAAATTTTTTGTGAATACTGGTCAATACCAGAGCACTTCACCGACCAGTGATATGTTTTTTTACACACCCCTTCACATTGTATTCCCGTTTCTCCACGAATTGGTGACTTGCATTTACTGCACTCAGCCATGATTGAGTGCTTTTATTGTTCACTCTAGATACTTTGCGTAACATTTATACTTAATGGCTCCCCACAGAAAATAATCTATAGAGCTCTAATCCCAGCTCCGAGGAGGCCTAATCGACATCACAATATCGGCTGATTATTCGATTTTCAGAAACAGTGTTGCGTTGGCTGTGGGACATGTTGCCCCGTCTTGTTGAAACCAAATGTCGTCCATGTCATGCTCTTGAAATTTTGGAAACAAAAAATCGTTTAGCTTGGTAACGGCGGCTTCTTGTCCATTTTCGAAGAAAAATGACCCAATGATGCCGCCAGCCCAAAACAGTGACTGGTTGTGGGTACATTGGCTTCTCAATAGCCACGTGTGGGTTCTCTGAACCTCATATGCGGCAATTTAGCCACCGAGATAAAAAATGAGCTTTATCTGAAAAGACGATTTTATCGTAAAATTCTTCATCTCTTCATCTTCATCATTCTTCATAACAAAGTTAAAACTTTCCAGTAAAATCAGAAATTTAAAAAAATTATCAGTCCTTTTTTTTACAGCCGATTCAAATTTTAAATGTTAAATCGCCCACCCTATATATTCCTTAAGAAAGATTTCGATGCATTTATTTTTTCTTAAAGAATGATTTTGATGCATTGTTTTTTTATAATTCGAAGGTGTACGTAAACTTTTTCGATTCACTGTAAAAATGACGACCTTGAGTGATTAGACTTGAATCGCACTAGTCGTCCCCACTACTCGTACTCGTAAAACGACTAACGAAAAACACAAACATCCCAACACATACACAAACGCTGAATTCATACAAAACGACGACCCCACCACAATGACAGTGAACGTGAACGGGCATGGCATTGAATTGAAGGTTGCGTTCTAGATACGCCTCAATGCCATATCATTGATATGAAGGTTATAGATTCCGAGGGAGTAATGTACTTTCATGTTACCTTCAACGCTCAAGGTTCTCACCTTGAGTCCGAGTATAGTCGAAGGTTGACCGTTCGTACGTACGTCGCTCGTTTATTCTTCACCTTGATAATGAAAAGCAACAACAAATTGTGTATTGAAAATGTGGCACAAGGTTATACAGACCCGGATTTCAGTGTAGAGGACGGTTAGTGAACTTTCGAGGTCTCAGATTCAATGAGAACAAGGGGACGGACATACTAAACACTGTGAAGATGGTTGAGGGAACATTGAAGGTGCGGGCGGGAAGGGTGTGTTTCGGGAAACTGTAGTATCACTAGTTGGTGTATAGAATTTGTTGTAGTGTTTTGAGTTCTCTATAGTGTGAGTGCTGTTTGATGAATTGGAATAGAACAAAAACAATTGAATTCGATCATGCTAAAGCACTGATGATGTTTATAATTGTTGTGTTTAGATAAACGTGGTGAGGTGTTTTTTTTATTATTTTTAAAAAGAGAATTAAGACTATTTAATTTTATAGATAAGTTGGGGAAAACAGAAACGCTTTGGGATTTAAAGATAATGGATAAATTTTATTGGGGATATACACATAACTTTTACTCTAGCCGCTAAGACAAGCTTAGTGGGACAAAGATCGATACTATGGGTTGGGCGATTTAACCATTTAAATTTGAATCGGCTGTAAAAAAAAGTATTGATAATTTTTTCAAATTTCTGGTTTTATTGGAAAGGATAACTTTTTCATTTAATAATGGAACAATCTCCGATGCGTTTTCGTCTCGCCCAATGGGCTCAAGAATTTTTGGCAGGATATGCTAAATTTGACCGAAAAATCAGTTTTCAGATGAAGCTAATTTTCATCTCGGTGGCTATGGCATATAAGCAAAATTGCCGCATATGGGGTTCAGAGAACCCACACGTGACTATTGGGAAGCCAATGCATCCACAACAAGTCACTATTTGGTGCGAATATTGGGCTGGCGGCATCATTGGACCACTTTTCTTCCAAAATAGGCAAGGAACCGCTGTAACCCTCAACTGTAAGCGTTACCGAGCCATGCCCAACGAATTTTTGTTTCCAAAAATTCAAGAGAATGACATGGACGACATTTGGTTTCAACAAGACACACAACGCCTACGCAGCTATCGATAGTTTATGCACTGTTTTTGCAATTGAATAATCAGCCGAAATTGTGATGCCAATTGGCCGCCTCGGAGCTGTGATTTGAGCCCTTTGGATTTTTTTTTCTGTGGGGAGCGATTAAGGATAAAAGTTACGCAAAGCATCGAAAGAAATTGAAGCTTTGAAACATAACATCGAAGTTGCCATTGAAAAGATTCGACCCGAAACAATCGAAAATGTTCTGAAAAATTGGGTTGATCGGATGAGGTACTGCCGAGCCAGTTGTGATAGTCAATGGAATAATATCGTGTTCCATTCTTAAATGACAAAGTTCAACCTTTCCAATAAAACCAGAAATTTGAAAAGTGATCAGTACTTATTTTTTACAGCCGATTCAAATTTAAAATGTTAAATCGCCCACCCTGTAGATAAGTTGGGGAAAACACAAACGCATTAGGATTTAAAGATAATTGATAAATTTGATTGGGGTTTTACATAATTAACATTACATTGGCCGCATAGACAAGCTTAGTGGGACATAGATCGACACTATTAGATGGGCCAACTAAAACGCACGATGTTAATCGTAAATAAAAAATAAAGTTTTCAATGAAGAATCCTCATATTTTTTATTATGATAGAAGGATCTATGACTAATATGTGTAAAACAAAATATCGGCCAAATGCTCGCCACGGCTACGTTGGCATAACTTTATCCGTTGGCCCATATTTTCAATGACTGAGACATAACGGAGGTTCAGTATCGTTAATGTGCCGAATTATCTCATCATTAAGTTCTTGAATTGTTTTTGGATTATTGGCGTACACGTTTTCTTTTAAATGGCCCCAAAGAAAGAAGTCTAACGGTGTCAAATCTTATGATCGTGGCGGCCAATAAACATAGCCACGATAATTTGGGCGCCCCGATTAAAAAAATGGAAATTATTCAGCCGTTTAAATGAAATTTCACACACTTATAGAAGAGGCGTTTTCGAGCTTAAGTTTTGAGTTTGGGCAGGGAGAAAAAGTGATTCAGCAAATTCAAAAGTTAAAGGCTTTTTTAAATTGTATTAACTTGAGATGCCCAACTTGGTGGACCTGTAGCTTCGACCCTGCATATCGTGGGGGCCCAAACTCAAATCTTAAGCTCGTAAACTATTATTTTAGAAACGGCTGAATTATTTCCATTTTTTTAATCGTCTTCCACTGTGCGACGTAAGATAACACGGCCATTGAATTTTCACCCCAAAGAACTATTGTTTCGTTGGCTGTGTGGTTAGTGGCACCATCCTGTCGTCCAGGTCCATATCCTCAATTTCTGGTTGCAAGAAGTCCGTTATCATCTTCACGGTTACTGCTTGGCCGACTTCATTTTTGAGGAAGTACGGCTCGATGACACCACCAGCGCATTAACCGTACCAAACAGTCTTTTTGAATGCATCGGCTTTTCAACAATCACTCGTGAATTATCATTTGCCCAAATGCGGCTTGTTAACGACTGCAATGGGGAGCCGACAAAATACCTTGTTGACCTCTTAGAAAGAGGTCATGTGGTCGACTAATGTGAGTACGACGCAGTGGAAGAAAATTTAGACTTGCCAAAATGTCGCCCTGAGAACATCAACAGGGTGCCTCCTTATGTCTTCTGAGAACCATCTACATGAGGAGACGAAGGTCCTTACCGTGCGCAGACATAATTTCTTGTTGTCCAAGTAGTATCTGCTTGGGTGTCTTCGAAGCAGTCATCCCAACCATCATCTCATAGACAGGATGCCACTGCCCTGGCAGATTAAGTACGATATTTATGGTAGAAAGGTCAAAGGGTACAAGGGAGAACCTTTAGAACATCTTATCAGGCTGGTCTGAACGACATTCACGCTGATGAAGTCAATGCAGAAGTTTCCGGCTATAGCGTAAATGTAGAGCTATGGGAAAAACACCATCAGATTTTACTAGGGGAGAAGACGGTACCTCGGCAAACGCGCGTGGTTCTGGCTCAGCGGAAATCTGAGTGTTGCAGCCGGCTCAACTCGTATTGGGCTCGAAAAGATGCTAACGTTTCAGGCATTTGCCCCGCCTGCAATCAGGGACCACATGACGTGCTGCACCTCTAGAATTGTCTGGCCATGCCCACTCAACTGACCCCAGGTCTCTTTGGACGCATCCACTTTAATTGGCGCATTTCCTTAACCTGGATATCGAAGCAAATCCCCTATAGACGAACAGGATTTTAAAACAAAATATAATTTTGTTACAACAATAACATATATGGTGTCAATCGAGATTAAGACGCTCGTTTGCGGTCAATTACTTTTTTGTAGCAATATTAGAACGAATTTCGTCACCTACTTTTTGCCCGCCGTTGTGTCAACTAGCGCTACATTTAATCGTTGTGTTCTTATGAAAAATTCAAAAGAATCAAAAGTTGCAAAACGGCCTTTTAGGTCTAGGAGTTCCAGCTTGTATTGTCTGTCTGTACGTGGCCTACTTGTTGTGTTTGTAGCATTAACTGTGTGCCGGGGTGACAGATTAATGTCAATTTTACGTGGTTATCGCCACTATGGCCTGAACCACGATGCTCCAGAGCACTGGGCTAAGCTATAATGCGACTACCAATGTCTCCATAGTGAACTGGAGGAGCCAATTTAAGGATCAGCTGTGCGGGCTTCACCTACCTCATGGTGAGGGGTTAAGGTCTACCTAACACCTCTGCTACTCTTTGGGTCGTAGCACGCCAAGCATTTACTTTACCTGCGATTTAGGTTTAAATCACAGACACCGCGAAACTCCCCGAACGGCCGTTCCCAGTCAGGCTAGAACAACAGTTCTAGGTGCTCCTGACCTCCCGCGGCACCAGACTTGAGTCTCTGGTCCGACCTCGTAGCACACGTCTGACTGGTAGCTTCAATGTCTATACCAAGAATTCGCTCCATGCTACCATCAAGATGTATTATAATCTTGCAGGGGATTATAATACATCACCTAAGGGAAATCAGGAGACCCCTCTCGCCCTTTTCGGTTGTGTCGCGGTGACAGCCCGTTGTCGAAGAACTGCTCTTCAGACCAATTTGGTCCATAGAACTTTTTGATCTTAATTTAAATGTAGATTGTTGTACTTTAATACAAATTTCCATTGATTATTTGATTTAAAGTGAATAAAAGCACCTGAGCACCGAATAATTTTATTAAAGTCAAGTTCAAGAATTAATAAAATAGACGTGATCGGACCTTACTTGGTTAGCAGAACTATATCTTATAAACAATTCTTGCAGCTCATTTTTAAATTTTGTTTTCCTATCATTTGCAGAAGACGAAAATGAACAGCCAGCTGAAGGCGAAGAGGAGAAGGAGTTTGTCACCTATCAAATCAGTAATGATGTTCATTTCACCAATAGCCGCATGGCCTCTTTGGCTTGCATTAAACGTGGCACGGTCATTGAAGCCGATAAGTCAATACATTCCCAGCTGCGACTTATTAACTTTTCGGATGGTTCTCCCTATGAAACCTTGCATGCTTTTATTAGCAAATCTTTGGCACCCTACTTCAAGTCGTATGTCAAAGAATCCGGCCGAGCTGATCGTGATGGTGATAAAATGGCACCCTCGGTAGAGAAGAAGCTGGCCGAACTGGAAATGGGTCTGCTGCATTTGCAACAGAACATTGATATACCGGAAATCACGTTGACGGCCCACAATTCCGTCAACAGCGTTATACGCAAATGTGCCGATGAAAATCGAAAGGCTAAAGTGGCCGATTTCGGTGATAAAGTGGAGGATTCTTCATTTTTGAATCAGCTGCAGAATGGTGTAAACCGTTGGATTAAGGAAATCAAGAAGGTAACCAAGTTGGATCGTGATCCTTCATCGGGTACTGCATTGCAGGTAAGTTTTTTATATTTAAGGAACTTGAGGATGGGAAATTCAATGCATTTCTCTTTTAGGAAATTTCCTTTTGGTTGAATTTAGAGCGTGCTCTTTATCGCATCCAAGAAAAACGTGAAAGTCCTGAGGTGGCCCTAACTTTGGACATACTCAAGCACGGCAAACGTTTCCATGCCACTGTGTCGTTCGATACTGACACCGGCCTTAAGCAGGCTTTGGCCATGGTGGCCGATTATAATCCTTTGATGAAGGATTTCCCCATCAACGATCTTTTGTCCGCCACTGAATTGGAGAAAATACGTCCAGCCGTCCAGCAGATTTTCTCCCATTTGCGTAAAGTTCGTAATACCAAGTATCCTATACAACGCTGCCTTAAGCTTATTGAGGCCATTTCTCGAGATTTGTCTCAACAACTGTTGAAAGTTTTGGGTACCCGCCGCCTCATGCACATTCCCTTCGATGAATTCGAACGTGTAATGAATCAGTGTTTCGAAATCTTTGTTTGCTGGGATGATGAGTACGATAAACTGCAAGGTCTTCTTCGCGACATTGTCAAAAAGAAGCGTGATGAGCATTTGAAGATGGTCTGGCGTGTGTCGCCAGCCCATAAGAAGCTGCAGACACGCATGGAACATATGCGTAAATTTAGAAGACAGCACGAGCAATTGCGCACTGTCATTCTGCGCGTATTGCGTCCCACTAAGCAGCAGCAACAAAATGAAACTAACCCCGGTGAGGCGAAGCAGCCCTACAGCCTGGAGGCTGATGACGCTAACGCTATTGAAGAAGTCAATCTAGCGTATGAGAATGTTAAAGAGGTTGACTGTTTGGACATCTCCAAAGAGGGTTCCGAAGCCTGGGAAGCCGCTGTCAAGCGTTACGAGGAACGTATCGATCGTGTAGAGACACGCATCACCGCCCATTTGCGCGATCAATTGGGCACGGCTAAGAACGCCAATGAAATGTTCCGTATTTTCTCGAGATTTAATGCCCTCTTCGTAAGACCCCATATTAGAGGAGCTATACGAGAATATCAAACTCAATTGATTCAACGTGTGAAGGATGACATTGAAGCTTTGCATGAGAAATTTAAGGTTAGATATTAAATGAGAAGTACCTACACAGGTTTCTACTAAAGTCTGACTTTTTTGACATTCATTACAGGTTCAATATCCCCAATCGAAAAGCTGTCGTCTTTCGACTGTACGTGATTTGCCACCTGTAGCTGGTTCTATAATCTGGGCACGTCAAATCAACAATCAGCTGACCATGTACTTAAAGCGTGTTGAAGATGTCCTGGGCAAAGGCTGGGAAACCCATATCGAGGGACAAAAACTCAAGGCTGATGGCGACAGTTTCCGTGCTAAATTGAATATTGATGAAGTTTTCCAAGAGTGGGCACGCAAAGTGCAGGAACGCAATTTCGGCAGTACCGGGCGCATTTTCACCATTGACTCGGCTCGTTCTCGTTTGGGCAAGGGCAACATTTTGAAACTGCGTGTTAACTTTTTACCCGAAATCATTACTTTGTCGAAGGAGGTCAGAAATATTAAGAATTTGAGCTTTAGGTATGTGGTTGATTAAATTTCTATTCACTATATTTCAATTTCACTGATTCGTATTTCATTTTGTATTTTTTTAGAGTTCCATTGGCTATAGTGAATAAGGCCCATCAGGCTAATCAGATCTATCCTTATGCCATTTCTTTGATCGAAAGTGTTCGTACTTATGAACGTACTTTGGAAAAGGTAAGTTTTACAAAGTTTTCTCAATTGCAATTACTTTAATAGGAACATTCAGCAAAGGTTAAGCAATGTGTGTTGTTTATAGTAGAACTTCTTAAATGTGCTCTGCAATTTTTATAATTTAAGGCGCTATAATTGGGATAATGCCGCTGTTTATTTGTTTATAACATTTTTATATTTTTTTATTTAGTTAACATTTCCTTAAGTCTTTTTTGGAATGAATCACTTTGTTAGCTGTGCTTTGGTATTTGTCGATTTAAAAACACTTTTTTTGAATAATTTAAAACTAGGCTGGTTTAACCAGGCATGCAGGGATGCTGTCAGATCAAAAGAGAAGGCGATCAGAAATTTGCGTTTAAACAAAAACGTCAATACTGAACTGCTGCGTAAACATGCAAGAACGTCGTGTGCCAGAGTGCTTAGGTGTGAAAAGTTTCTTTACGAGCAATGTCCACGTACAAAGGTTTTTAATTCTCCTAGGGGAAGTAAGAGCTTTTGGTCGTTTGTAAGAAGAGGAAATTATAAATCTTCATCTATCCCAACTCTTGTTAAAGACGAACAGGCATTCACTGACCCGGTTTATAAAGCTAACCTTTTGGCTGAAATGTTTGCAGGAAATTCTTCCTTGCCGGAAAGCAATCAACCACTACCCGAGATCGAAAACGTATCTATTTCCATGCCGAAAATACTTTGTCGAACTCGTGGAGTTAAAAGGGTTCTTGCGAATCTCGATGGTAGTAAATCCCCGGGCCCGGATGGTATCTCTGCACTAGTCCTAGTCCTAGTCCTTTTCAACCTTGCTTATCGTGCAGGAGTCTTCCCAGCGTGTTGGAAGGTTGCGAACGTCCAGCCGATCCCTAAAAAGGGTGAAGCCAATATTCCTGCGAATTATCGGCCAATAGCGATCTGCTCCGCGCTCTCCAAGGTAGGTAATCCAACACCTGCTTAGCGATCGACAGTATGGCTTCCGTAGAAATCGCTCTACGGGAGACCTGATGGCTTTCCTGCCGGAAAGCTGGAGTCGGTCTATCCACCAGTTTGGTGAGAGTAAGGTCGTGGCTCTGGATTTATCCAAGGCATTTAATAGAGTCAGGCACGGTGCACTCTTACCAAAGCTGATCGCGTTTGGTGTCGGTAATACATTTGCTCGATTTACATCGAGCTTTCTTAGAGATCGCACTATACGAGTTGTTGTAGATGGGTTCTCATCCAATAAACATAGGCTGACCGCACGTGTGCCACAAGGCTCTGTCCTTTCTCCCTCATTATTTCTCATTTTCATTGATGATATTTTGGGTCAGACCGTGAATCCAATCTGGCCATTTCCGACTGGGGTCGAGTGAATAGAGTAGATTTTAATGCGCGTAAGACACAGTGCTGTTTGTTGTCTCACAAGCGATTCAGGGACCTAACAGTGTCGTCATTATCTATCGATGGTATGGATGTCGAACAATCAGATGCTCTTGATGTTTTGAGCATGCAAATACAATGTGACGCTCGTTGGGCGAGACATGTCTTCGAAGTGTCGAAAGAAGCACTCAAGTGTATAGGCTTCCTAAAGCGGTGCAAGAAATATTTCACTCCTTCTGATCTTTTCGATATCTATACAACCTATATCAGGCCAAAAATGGAATACAACTCCCATATATGGGCAGGTGCTCCAAAATCAACCTTGAAGCTTCTGGACCGTGTTCAAAGGAGAGCGATGGTGCTGATAGGTGAGAGTAGGGTATCCAACTCTATTGTTTCCCTGGAACATCATCGGAATGTGAGTTGTGTGTCGCAGTTCTATCGTTACTTCCATGGTGTGTGTTCTTCAGACATTCGTGGTCTTATTCCTGACGTGAGGATGTTCGGCAGGGATACACGACTTTCCAGATATTCACACCCATTTGTTATCGATTGGCCGGTTGACCGCACTATACACTACATACACTACAGATCGAATTCGTTTTTCGTCCGTACTGTCCGTATGTGGAATCGACTTCCGGTAAATTATTTTCCACCAATTACGACATCCAGAAATTCAATACGAATGTCAATAAACATTACTCCCTCTTCCCCCCTTTGATCCCTTGCTTTCCAACGACCAACGCAATGCATTGCATGTATAGGGGAAAACCCCTGAGTGTTGGCTAATTAAAAAAAATAAATGCGAAATTAAGTTGGGCAAAAAACTTGACGTTAAGATGTGACTCACAATTAACATCGTGCACTATGGTTCGACCACCCTTTATAATCAATTTTGTTTGATGTTGCCGGATTACCAAATTACAAACTTAATAAGTTAGTAAGCCCCAAACGCGCAAGGATATAGGTTTAATTGCAACAATAGCATTTGAAAACCTTTTAATTAAAAAAAAATTAATAAAACTTTTTTATTTTTAGTTCATCAATTATAGTTTCTATGTTCAGTGGTCGATTTCCACGGCTTAAAGGCAGCACTAAACGGCAAATATTTTTTGTCTAAAGAAGTTTTACATGGTGTAAAGATAAATCTCTTAATCGTAAAGTCGGAGCCATTCCCTACTAATCGTACTTAATTTCTTCACTGTCTTATTAGGACAAGGGGAAATTCCTCACAAATCAGTGGGTACGATATAATTCTTAAATTCAATGACCGGGACCTACAGTTAAACGCCGTCTCCGAATGGGTAATGCATTATGGAAAGAAGTTTTTACATAGCTTAGAGATCAATTTCTTGCTTTATAAAGTCGACGGCATTTACGAGGGGATGACCCTCCGCTAAAAAATTTAGGAATTCGATATGAACCCGGGTTACAACTCACAACATAGGAAAGTCAGACGGAAAAATGGCTTGTGTCCTTATCTAGTGTTCAATGTTCTTCGACCTAATGTAATTTCCTTCGACCTAGTGTAATTTCAATTCAATTCAATTCTTTATTTAATAGTAAGTATTTACTTTTTGTTACATGCTAAGAGTTATTGCACAGATTTGGCTTAGCCTTATATCTATAGTATTTTTAAACCCATTAAGAGGGATATGACATTTTTACACTACGTTAAATCTAAATTTTGAAGGAAAACTATCAGCAAAAAACCTCAATGTGACCTAGTGTAATATACTTCGATCTTATATATCACGTACATATATTAAAATTATTATAATCATGGTACAATAATACAGGTAGTTGCATCAGTTACAACGATAGAAGAATAAGAGTCAATTTGTTTTTGTTATTTTAACGAACTTGTCAAAGTTGCTGCTAAAACTGTTCAGAAAAATTTAAACTAAAATGTCATTTCAAGTTTGTGAAAGAAACTTGACTGCCACGCTTACAAACACAATAAAAAACGACATTACCTGACAATGTTTCTGCTTAACGTGTTCAGACAAATTATAAACTCAAATGTCTTATCAAGTTTGTTTCAGGAAAATTGACAGTTTCGCTTACAAACACAATAAAAAACTATAAAATCAGCTGATTGTCGACACTATTGTGCCAAGATTATAATAATTAAATTCAATTTTATTTCTTGTGATATAACAATGTTTACATTTGACTTAAGAATTAAAGAGTTTAGGAATTGCATTCCTTTTCTACTTTGTAATTTTAATCTATTACTTAATATAATATATGCAAATTTATGTTGCTAATAGATAATAGAAGGAAAATTTTCAAAACCTTTTTGAAACAATTTTATTAAAACTACTAAAAACTAAGGGAAAATCTAAGGTAAAATTATACTAAAACTATTTCATTGACATGTGTGTACTGTGACTGTTGACATCGAAGTTTGAATTTTGCTTTAAATTTTAGCATTTTAGCACCCACGAGATGATTATAATAAAAATACAAAAAAATGCAATCTTTGTCAGACAACCTTAGCTAGGAATTAAATGTCGATCGATAGAGATGGGCCATATTCCACAGGATTGCTTTGTTAAAAATGCTAATTTTGATTTTCATTCCCTAAATAAGATTTTGACTTTTATTTTGTAGCGTTGAAGTACAAATTATGTTCAATACTTAATGCAGAGAATTAGATCAGTTTTCTTTGTTCATCAACTTGGGGATATAATACTAGTTTTGGTCCCGCTTACCTATAATTCTATGTAGTCATGGTTACCCACTGTGGAACGACTGTTTTAGAAGGTAATTTTGTTCTAAATTAAATATTGATCTCCGTTTATTGGCGCATACACAATAAAACAATTGCAGTCGGACTGGGACGAATATTTTAAATCCTACACTACGAAAGACACTAATCTAAACTAAGGAATTTAACAAAATGTCAATTAAAAATGCTACTTCTAAGAAGGCTGGTTCTCAAATCTGCGGGTAACATTTGTAATAGGAACTATATTCAAACATAGTCCAAAGTCGCCCCATATTTACCAGAAGTTGTTATACATCACGCTCTTTGCTTTATTTCTGCAGGGTCGGATTTAAAATATGGTTTCCTTAGAGGCGGAACCGTTATTGATCTTTCATACAAAACTTTAGTAAAATCGAAGGTATATAGAG
Source organism: Hydrotaea diabolus (assembly GCA_963513945.1). Taxonomy (NCBI): domain Eukaryota; kingdom Metazoa; phylum Arthropoda; class Insecta; order Diptera; family Muscidae; genus Hydrotaea; species Hydrotaea diabolus. The sequence goes on from OY740719.1 coordinate 127,854,246, forward strand.
CGGCAGGAAGTCGGGGAGCCCTTTGCATGGTGACTGTTGAAAGCCATTAACCAATAAGGTCCAACTCCATCGTGATTAGTTGCTGGCATGTAACGCAATAAGCGAAATTTGATTTTTATTTGCTACTTTTAAGGGACTGGACCTTACATCGGAAGAGTCCTTTGTGTACGTGCTTGCCATCTAATTTGATTATACAGACCGGAGGTAAAAAGTGGCTTGTAGGTGGATAATACTGTAAATCTGTAGGGACCTTTGCATGGGGGCTATATATGTTAGTTATAGAGTGTCTCCGCAAGGAATATACAGTATTTTCATTCTGCTTAAATAATAATGAGGGCAAGTTATCTCAAAAATACAAAAATTTCGGTATGTCTTGATTTTTTTTTAATTGACGAGAGCGACAACGAATAAAACCGCATATTAAAGAATAGTAGTTATTATAACTACAACTATCAAAGTACTAGTGTTCTACAACAGAAGTCATTCCCTAAAATTTTGGCTTTTTATGTTTTCGTTTAAAAAAAAGAAAGTTAGTAATAAAAACATTGCCTAACCTTTGTTTCACAGCTTTTTAATTACTTTTAATTCCACACATTAAGATTATTTTTTAACACACTGTTTTCCTACAATTCATAACTCACACACAAATTAACTATTTTGCAAATCTACTTAATACTACAAATCAAATACAACTATATTTTTTAATAATATAAACACTAACCACGCATGCACCTTTTCCATAAGGGCAGCAAGCAGATAGCTTTATTATTTTACACTTTTAGTTCAAATTTAGTTTTATTTAATTATACTTTTAAACTTTTATAAACTTATATATCAATACAACACCAACATCAAAGAATATTCTTTTTATTATAAATCCCTGCATAATACCTTCAAACCAAAAACAAACAAAAACCAATCCTTTCTTATTTACATGCAGCTAAATAATAGGAGTTTAGCACAAAATTCTGTCTTCAAGGTAGTAATTAAAAGCATTTTTCAAATCGTTACTTTTGTTTCCAAAAAAAAGCTAAATAAAAAACAAAAAATATTTTTTAGTTAATCGAAATTTCTCTAGAAATAGTTTTTGTCATAATGAAAAGCATGCTTTTACAAAAGACACCCACAAATAGTTGAAACTTTAGAATTGGTGATGTTTTGGAAGCTTGTGTTAATTAAATTTTGTTTTTTTAATGTGTTAAATTAGATTGAAGATCGGGCCAGCATTGTGCCTTTGGTGGCCGGTTTGCGCAAAGAAGTATTGAATTTGGTGTCCGAAGGCGTTGGATTGGTCTGGGAGTCCTACAAACTGGATCCGTATGTTTTGCGTCTATCCGAATGTGTCACTCAATTCCAGGAAAAGGTAAGTTTTGCTGACAAGATTTCAATTTTTTATAAACAATTTATTATTTTAACATTATTGGAAGGACTTAGGCGAGCTAAGTCCAGCTTTTTGTTGAATTACTTCTCCCCCATTATTTTAAAACTTTCTAAACAAACGGGCTTTGACAATTTAAAAAAAAACTAAATGGATGTCCATGGCGATCATCATACCTAATGGGTGATCCAAGTAGAGATACTTTTTTCAATAGCCTTTTTTGACAGATCACGTGTGAGTCGTGTCATGCTGTTTAGTATTGTTTGACATTTCATCGTGGAAAGACTTACGCCTGAACAACGTTTACAAATCATTCAACTTTATAACGAAAATTCACGTTCTGTGTGGAAAGTGTTTCGTGCGTTTTCAAGCCAAATTTTGTTCAACGATGAGGCCCATTTCTGGCTAAATGCAAGCAAAATTGCCGCATTTCGGACGAAGATTAACCAAAAGAGGTTCAAGAGCTGCCACTTTATCCTGAAAAAAAACAACGGTTTCGTGTGGTTTGTGGCCCGGTGGAATCATCAGTCCATATTTTTTCAAAAATGATGCCGGTGAGAACGTAACCGTCAATATCGACCGTTATCGTGCCATGATAACCGACTATTTGATGCCTGAAATTGAAGCTCGTGATCTCGGCGACATTTGGTTTCAACAAGACGGCGCCACTTCCCACACATCGCATCAATCAATGGATTTATTGAGAGAACACTACGGTGAGCAGATAATTTAACGTTTTGGGCCGGTCGATTGGCCATCAAGATCGTGTGATATCGCACCGTTAGACTATTTCCTGTGGGGACATGTAAAGTCTAAAGTGTATGCGGACAAACCCTCTTCGATTCAGGCCTTGGAGTAAAACATCACGCGTGTCATTCGCCAGTTACCAGTCGAAATGCTCGAACGAGTCATCGAAAATTGTACTCAACGGATGGACCATCTGAGACGTAGCCGCGGCTAACATTTGATAGACATAATCTTCAAAAAATAAATGCCAAAGAATGTTCTTTTAGATGATAATAAACATTCATTTCAATAAAAGTAGAGAACCTCGAAATGGATCACGCGTTATAAGCATATACGGCGGTCAGGTGAAGTGCAGTGAACGGAAAGTGATACCGCTTTAGTTTAATTTAGTCCAAGATTGGCCTACGGGTCATCTCGCATCTCTACTCAATAATCCCCCCTTAGACGTCCATATTAGGCGTTGAACAGCTAAAGTTTCTTTACGTCCAGGAGACAGAACAAGCTAACAGTCCAACATGCAAGGTCCAATGTGCTAAGCGAGACGGTAAACTTGAATAAAATATCGACTACATCGTCTTCAAACCGACAAAAAATAGCTCGCAAACTTTGATTTCAGCCTTCACGGACAATTTTAAAATGCAGAAAGATCAGACTTATAATTTTCTTCGAAGCCCAGCTTATATCCGAGCAGAATTTAACGCTCTTGAAAATAAAAATCTACGTAGACAGTTTTGTGGCCTTTAAAGCTCTGCACGTGAAACAATAAAATCCAGATGCTTTTGGGAATGTATTATATAATCTCTCATCCAAAATAAGCAACACAAATTCACATTAATCTGGGTCCCAGGGCCCGGACAAACGAAACAAGATGTCAACCTTTATGTGTTGGGAAGGTTTTTGAGTCGGTGAATAAACTGAAAATCCATTTCTTTATTTTTTGCAAAATTCCCTTATTGTTGCTATAACGGGCAAGGAAATGGAAAGTCGGACGTGGTCGAAAATCTGATTCTCTTAGACTAGTGTACAATTCTTATATATGCGAGATACATATTGTTTAATTAGAGCAGATAACTAATGACACAAACATAATTAAACTACTATCTAGTGAAACTTTCTGCACTTTAATCGTTTAAAACCTAAATCAGAAAGTATGAGAGTTAAATGAATCTGTAGGGTAATCTGGTCGATTTTAACCGTTGTTTGTCCTTTGTAAGCCACACATTTGATTTTATTGGAACCTGGTCAAATATTCCATTTTCCATATTCAAGTCCATTTTTGTATGGTATATTATTAACAATAGGCGTGTTTTTATGTTGCTCAGTTATTAAGAGAGTAAGAGGTAGCTAATGCCATAACATCGTACCATTGTAAAGTACAAAAAAAGAAAAAGATTATTGTTTAATATACATTTGCTTCATCGATATACAATTTGCTTCATTTGTTTTTAAAATTTGAAGTTTTTAGCAAAAAAAAATGTATTCAATAATTATTACTCGCTAATAGTATTTCTTAAATAACTGTCTTTCGTTAAATTCCAAGCTTTCAAGCTTTTAAATCAAACGGTCTATGTATGGTGCATAAAGTTGTTCAGTTCTTTTACACACAGACATTTCTACAGGTTTTTTTCATAGTTCGATGTTATCGCCTTAGCAAGACTTACTCGCTTAATAAATAAGTACAAAAAAGCACACCCAAAGTTTTTGCTGTATGCAAAATAACGACAAAAACGAAATTTCATTGAAATTGGATGAATTTGTTATTATTGGTTCTGTTAGACCAAAAATAGGGAGGTACGGTTGTGTGGAGTTTTATCAAACAATGGACCGAATGTCTCCAACTTGAGTAACGACCGCATAAGTTAAACAGCCTCACCCTGCTCTTAAAGGACTTGTACCGGTGTCATACCTTTCAAAGTTGACACGAGGTATATCAACTCGGTGACTTTGTCTATGATAAAAATTACGCTGTGTGTTCTGTAGGAAGCTGTCCTTGAGTCTCGACAAACCGTTTTTAAATCGTAGCATATCTAACATCTACCATCTTGCAGGAGGATCTACCATATTCTGCAAGATGGTAGATCTGCTCAATTTTATTACTCTTTCAGATCTTTAAGAAAGACTAAATACGCCGTCTTTTCTAGTGGGGCATGCATTTATAGGTGCTCCACTGTCTCAATTTCCTCCGCATCTTCAACAGTCGGCAGTATTCGACCACTTCCACCTAAAATTTTCTAGTCATATCTCCAACATTACAATGTCCCGTCCCGTGGAAACTCACAAACATTTGACATTACTTGTGTTATTTTCAAGCTGCGTTTTGGTTCTGGTCTTGCTGTCTAATTTTGGCTACAGAACTCTAGCAAAATTTCACTTGTCGGTCCTAGTCTATGCTAGGATAACTTTGGTATGAATCCATGTTAGTAAAAGCCAGTAAAAGGCAGAAGTTAATATTTGTGTATTTCGGCAGGTAAATCTGTCAAAGAAATTGTGCAGTTATCTAAAGCTATAACGAAACTCGGTCTGGAAAGCATAACAGACAACTATAATTGGAAAATGAGCAAGGAGCCGCCGTTGAGCGTTGCCACTCTATGCTAAACGAATTTTTGTTTCCGAAAATTCAAGAGAATGACATGGACGACATTTGGTTTAAACAAAACGGGGCCACATGTCACACAGTCTACGCAAACATCTATATTTTGCGCTCTCTTTTTGAAAATCGAATAATCTGCCGAAATTGTGAAGTCATGTTTACGCCTCAGAGCTGTGATTTGAGCCCTTGGATTATAATCTGTGGGGAACCATTAAGGATAAATGTTACACAAAGCACCCAGAGACAATTGATGCGTTGAAACATGAAAACGAAGTTGCCATTGAAGAGATTCCACCCAAAACAATCGAAAATGTACTGAAAAATTGGGTTGATCGGATGAGGTACTGCCGAGCCAATTGTGGTAGTCATATGAATGATATCGTGTTCCATTATTAAATGACAAAGAATAAACACCTTTTCAATAAAAACAGAAATTTGTAAAAATTATCAGTACTTTTTTTACAGGAGATTCAAATTTAAAATTGTAAATGCCCCACCGTACAAAGGTGGAGTCTACTAAAAATGACGGGACTTGCGATCTTGGGTTCATGTGTTTTCCTTTTGGAAAATTTTGTACCATCACAACTTTGGCCATCTGTGACACTACAAAAAAATAAATAAAGGGCGTTTTTCACATTGTGGTTTTCAAGAATACATAAAAGGCATATAATATAATGTTATTGTCAAGAATGTACCTATATTTTAAAGATAAGGGTTTGTCATATTGTTCTAAAAATGATTTCGAGCATGTGGCCGCCGCGGCTCGAATAAATTCCAGTCGAGAGGCCCAATTTTCGACCACTTTTCGCAGCATTTGTGGCCGTATGTCAGCAATAACTCTTCCAAGACGTCAATCGTGGCGGGCTTATCTGCGTAGACAAACGACTGCACAGAACCCCACAAAAAATAGTTAAGCGGTGATAAATCGCAAGATCTTGAAGGTCACGACACAGGCGCAGGACGCGAGATAATGCGCTCACCAAAAGTTTCCTTCAATAAATTGATTGTTTCGTTGGCTGTATGACATATATCCGCCGTCATGTTGGACCCAAAGGTCGTCCTCATCAACATCCTCCAATTAAGGCACGCAAAAGTCATTAATCATGGCTCTATAGCGTTCCCCATTGACTTTCACTTTATGGCCGGCTTCAATTTTGAAGAAATATGGAATAATATTGCCTATTGTAGAATGTTATAATTTTTATATTTTTTTTACAAAACTACATTTTTTCAATGTGTTTTTTTGATTTTTCTTTTCTTCAGGTCGAAGATCTCTTGGTCGTCGAAGAACAACTGGATGTGGACGTGCGCTCTTTGGAAACCTGTCCCTATAGCGCTGCCACTTTTGTTGAAATTCTCTCTAAAATTCAACATGCCGTCGATGATTTGTCTTTGCGTCAGTACTCGAACCTAAGTGTATGGGTTCATCGTCTCGATGAAGAGGTTGAAAAGAAATTGGCCATGCGTTTGCAGGCCGGCATTCAGGCGTGGACTGAGGCATTAAGCGGCAATAAGAAGGAAGTCGATTTCTCCATGGACACTGATGCTCCCGCTCAGCCAACGCATAAGTTGGGCGGTGAACCACAAATTCAGAATGCTGTACATGAAATACGCATCACCAATCAACAGATGTACTTGTATCCCTCCATTGAGGAAGCCCGATTCCAAATTATGCAACAGCTATTCGCCTGGCAAGCCATTGTCACTTCGCAGGTGCGTTTGCAAAGCTCGCGCTACCAGGTGGGCTTAGATAAGCCAGTCTCGCAAACCTATCGCAATTTGTTGACCAAACTGCCCGAATGCAAGATATTGGAATTGGCCTACGACGCCATTGAAAGTAAGATCGGCGAGGTGCGGAATTATGTCGAAGAATGGTTGCGCTACCAATCGTTGTGGGATTTGCAAGCAGATACTCTATATGGTCGTTTGGGTGAAGACGTCAATCTATGGATCAAGTGCTTGAATGATATCAAGAAATCGCGTACCACATTCGACACCTCGGATACTCGACGTGCTTATGGTCCCATCATAATTGACTATGCCAAGGTGCAGGCTAAGGTCACCTTGAAATATGATTCGTGGCATAAGGAGGCCTTGGGTAAATTCGGCACATTGTTGGGCAATGAAATGTCCACGTTCCACAGTAAAGTATCGAAGTCTAGAACTGATTTGGAAATGCAAAGTATTGGTAAGTTTTTTTTTTGTAAAAAATGTTTTTTTAGAAACTTTTCTAATTTTGAAATAATTTTTTTAGAGGCTGCCAGTACTACCGATGCCGTTAGTTTCATTACTTATGTCCAGTCGCTCAAAAAGGAAATGCTCGTCTGGGACAAACAAGTCGAGGTATTCCGTGAAGCTCAGCGTATTTTAGAACGTCAACGTTTCCAGTTCCCCAACAGTTGGTTGCATGTCGATAACATCGAGGGTGAATGGTCGGCTTTCAATGAAATCATTAAACGCAAGGATACCGCCATTCAAACCCAAGTGGCCAGCTTGCAGGCCAAGATTGTGGCTGAAGATAAGGCCGTCGAGACACGTACAGTTGATTTCCTTAAGGATTGGGAAGACAACAAGCCTACCGGCGGCAAGATTCGTCCGGATGATGCCTTGCAACAATTGCAATTGTTTGAAAGCAAATATTCTCGCTTGAAGGAGGAACGCGACAATGTGGCCAAGGCCAAGGAGGCTTTGGAGTTGCAGGAGTCTGCTGTACCCAACAACAGTTCGGAGCGCATGAATGTGGCCCTCGAAGAACTGCAAGATTTGCGTGGTGTCTGGAGTGAGTTGTCTAAAGTTTGGACACAAATTGATGAGACTCGGTGAGTAAATTTTTGATTTTGCTTGAGTTCTACTTCAGGGAAGTTTTCCTTCGAGGCTTATTATTAACCTCTTTTTTCTTTACTTCTCTTTTTAGTGAAAAACCATGGTTGTCTGTCCAGCCGCGCAAACTGCGTCAACAATTGGAGGCTTTGATGTCGCAGCTAAAGGAATTGCCAGCTCGTTTGCGCATGTACGAATCGTACGAATATGTCAAGAAGTTGATTCAGAGCTACATCAAGGTCAATATGCTGATTGTGGAACTCAAGTCGGATGCTTTGAAAGAGCGTCACTGGAAGCAATTGACCAAGGAGTTACGTGTAAATTGGGTTATCTCCGATCTCACGCTTGGCCAAGTTTGGGATGTTAATCTGCAAAAGAACGAAAATATCGTCAAAGACATTATGCGTGTGGCTCAGGGAGAAATGGCCCTGGAAGAGTTCTTGAAACAAGTCAGAGATACCTGGCAGAGTTACGAATTGGATTTGATAAATTATCAAAATAAATGTCGCATTATCCGTGGTTGGGATGATTTGTTCAACAAGGTCAAGGAACACATTAACTCTGTGGCTGCCATGAAGTTGTCGCCCTTCTACAAAGTATTCGAAGAAGAAACCTTGACTTGGGAAGAGAAATTGAATCGCATCAATGCATTGTTCGATGTTTGGATTGATGTGCAACGCAGGTGGGTCTACCTGGAAGGCATATTTTCGGGCAGTGCTGACATCAAGTCATTGCTGCCCCAGGAAACCTCAAGATTCCATAGCATCAGTTCCGAGTTCTTGGGACTTATGAAAAAGGTCGCCAAATCCCCCAAAGTCATGGATGTTTTAAATATTCCGGCCGTCCAAAGGTCGCTCGAACGTTTGGCCGATCTTTTGGGTAAAATCCAAAAGGCCTTGGGTGAATATTTGGAAAGGGAACGTACCTCCTTCCCACGTTTCTACTTCGTGGGCGATGAAGATCTTTTGGAAATCATTGGTAACAGCAAAAATATTGCACGATTGCAAAAGCATTTCAAGAAAATGTTTGCTGGTATTGCGGCAATTTTGCTGAACGAGGACAACACGGTCATTTTGGGTATTTCCTCGCGCGAAGGTGAGGAGGTGAAATTCATCAATCCCGTATCGACAGTCGATCATCCTAAAATCAACGAATGGCTGTCGTTGGTTGAAAAGCAAATGCGTTTCACACTGGCCTCATTTTTGGCTCAGGCTGTACAGGACATCAAACAGTTCCGTGAGGGACAAATTGACCCGCAGAAATACATGGAATGGTGTGACAAATATCAGGCTCAAATTGTCGTATTGGCTGCCCAAATTCTGTGGTCCGAAGATGTGGAAGCCGCTCTACAACAGGCTTCAGAGACGAACAACACCAAGCCATTGCAACGCGTTTTGGGTACGGTGGAGTCAACATTGAATGTTTTGGCCGATTCTGTGTTGCAGGAGCAACCAGCTTTGCGTAGAAAGAAATTGGAACATTTGGTAGGTTTGAAGAATTAAAATAAATTCAAAAGGGAAATTTATATCAATTGTTTTATAATCATTTCCAGATCAATGAATTTGTCCACAAACGTACCGTAACCAGACGTTTGATTACTAATGGCGTAACACATCCCAAATCCTTCCAATGGTTGTGCGAAATGAGATTCTATTTTGATCCCCGACAAACTGTGGTAGGCTTGTAACTCTCTCCGCGAGTTTAAGGTTTTTTAATACCCTTCTTTTCCAGGTCCTGCAACAACTCACCATACACATGGCGAATGCACGCTTCTTCTACGGCTTCGAATATCTGGGTGTACAGGACCGTCTTGTCCAAACACCTCTAACCGATCGTTGTTATTTGACTATGACCCAAGCGTTGGAATCACGTCTGGGTGGTTCACCTTTCGGTCCAGCCGGTACCGGTAAAACCGAATCCGTCAAAGCTTTGGGAAATCAACTCGGTCGCTTTGTATTGGTTTTCAATTGTGACGAAACATTCGACTTCCAAGCCATGGGTCGTATCTTTGTGGGTCTCTGCCAAGTGGGCGCTTGGGGTTGTTTCGATGAATTCAATCGTTTGGAGGAACGCATGCTCTCGGCTTGTTCACAACAAATTCAGACCATTCAAGAAGCCCTTAAGTATGAAATGGACAGCAACAAGGAAAGCATTACCGTGGAATTGGTGGGCAAACAAGTGCGCGTATCAACCGATATGGCCATATTCATTACCATGAATCCCGGCTATGCTGGCCGTTCCAACTTGCCCGATAACTTGAAGAAACTCTTCCGTTCGCTGGCTATGACCAAACCTGATCGCCAATTGATTGCTGAGGTTATGTTATTCTCTCAAGGTTTCCGTTCCGCCGAAAAGTTGGCCTGTAAAATTGTGCCATTCTTCAAACTTTGCGATGAACAATTGTCGAATCAATCTCACTACGATTTCGGCTTGCGTGCTTTGAAATCTGTACTCATTTCGGCGGGTAATGTTAAACGTGATCGCATACAGAAGATAAAGGAAACTCTAAAACAGCGTGGCGAAGAGAATATTGATGAAGCTTCAGTGGCTGAAAACTTGCCGGAGCAAGAAATTCTTATACAATCTGTGTGTGAGACTATGGTGCCCAAGTTGGTGGCCGAAGATATTCCCTTGCTGTTCTCTTTGTTGAGCGATGTCTTCCCCAATGTGGGCTACACTCGTGCCGAAATGAAGGGTCTGAAAGAGGAGATTCGGAAAGTTTGCCAAGAAGATTATTTGGTCTGCGGTGAAGGTGATGAGCAAGGCGCTGCCTGGATGGAAAAGGTAAGATTTGTTTGGGCAATTAGGAAGACCGATACTAAGTTTATAAAGGAAGCTGGTTGGATATATACATATTGCAATGTCTTAAGAGTAATGGGAACACTACAATCACAACCCTCTTAACTGATGGAAAAATTTATTAACAGTGTATACAATGATGCGGAAATATTGGGACACATTTTTAGGCGAAGAAGTTTACACTGGCAGCGCTTCTTGATTTAGAAGACGTGCTATAGTAAAGTCACTCAAAACTGTAAAGTGTCTGGGGTTTTGATCGAATGTATTGAGTTAATGATATTAAATCGACTAATCAACTTAAAGGTGAGAGTAATCTAAGAAAGATGGTTGCTAGGGGCTCGTCCAAAGGAGGAATACAACTTCCACAGCTATTACGCTAGTAATCATCAACATGCTCTCCCAGAAATCCCAAGATAGATCATACTTAATATCTCGTTTTTGGTCTGGACTGCAAATTAAGCTGCAGGAGAAACACTGAGGAAATATATTAGGGAGAAATAAATATGCTGACCGTGTGCAACAATTCTTAAGGGAAGATTTCGGGTTTCAGATTAAATATAGGGATCTTATATTTATAGATTAGAAGTCAAACCAGTCTTATTGTATAGTTGTTGTTGTAACAGTTCTGCTGGCGACGATAGACCTCTCTCCAGAAGAATATAAAATAATAAATCAGTTGTGTGTCAATTTTGATGTTGGAAACCGGAGAAATTGTGCCATCTCAATTGGACCAAACCACAACTCAATGGGTCGTAGAGTGATAGGAGTGGACGGGTAATTGAATGAAGGAGACTGTCATAAGGTCTTTGCAGACAGGAAGGGTGGCTGATTAGAGTGCCGGAAACAATGCGTTCTCTATAGCAATTGAGAAAATTGCAGCCGGTTCTCAGTTGTTCCATGATTGAACTGATTTGCCTAGAAAGTGGAGTCTCATTTTCCTAAATTGAAGGAGAATGTGGTTTAAGAACTTTGTTGCATGTACAGCCGTTTATGGCTATGGAGACCGCCAACTGTGTACGGTTTACAGGGCATTCGATATTGGCAATCAGTTGACGTCCGATGGAATGACGCTTTTGATCTCTTCACTATTATACCTGTAGTCCTTACGGATGTGTCGGGGAGGTGAATCTGCCATATGGATTTGATGGTTGGGATGACTTGGCAGGTGACCTGCGGTCTGGCAGCATACTGTTCTGCCGAGGTAGATAACACTGTTTTGCAAAAATTAACTTTAGAGACCTCTTTTAGACAAAACCTACTGATCTGTAAAATGATATCCTTAATCCGAACTGGGTGTCAGTTTTGCGCCATCACATATAGATTTCGATTTTTTAACGTATGATTTTTATAAACGATGCATTTCCTTTCAATTAATATTGTCCATTTTCAAGTGAATCGGATAAGAATTTTCGAAGTTTTTGGCAAACTTATGAAAATGTCGGATTTAGGATGTCATCTTACAAAAGGATCAGTTGGTTTCGTCCAAAGAAGGAGTGTAATCCACAGGAGGAGTGTAATCCACAGGAGGAGTTTACTCCACAGGAGGAGTGTAATCCACACTTGTCATTTGAAAACACCTAGTAGCAATGAGTGCGTCCGTCGTTGCAAGTATATTTATGGTGTGTCGCTAGGGAATGAGGTCCATACTAAAGCCGCTTATTTAAGGATGGAGCGACTGATAAATTTATACCTGCTACTAGCGTCTGCTTATCTTTGCCCTTGTATATGCCAGCTAACGCTTTCAAGGCATTATTCCCCGCTTTCATCTTCTGATTGATATAGGAGAGTTGGGAGGGAAAGTGGAGAAGGTCGTCAAAGACTACCCCAAAGATCTTTGGATTGCTTACGTTGGGCATACGCCTGTCTATAGTATAGCAGTAAAAATAATGAGGTGGGATTTAAAGTGTAGTTTTAAAAAATACTACTGTATGTACAGCGTTGGCGTGGACAATTCTGCATTTGAAATTTATTGTGGTTTACACATAAGGGAAGGCAAAAAAGGGTATTGACTCTCAGAGAGGCAGGAATCTGATCGCAGTCACTTACCTCACACTCTTGTACTGTGGTCTCTTTAAAAAAGGAAAACAAAAGAGAAGTGGTCTCTTCAAGGGAAAGCACTAGTACTTGACTTCGGAAAAATGCGAAATGTTTTTCTCCCAAATGGCGGATTTATGAAATTATTCCAAGACAAAAACCTACACTGATGGGTCAAAGGCTTAGCTTGGACTGGTTTAAATTAAACAGATATGTTTCAGATATGCTAGTCATATCGATTTGACAACAATTGTATTGTTAAAATAGACAAATATAGTTGTACTACCACAACAACAACCCTAATTAGCTCCACGAACTTTAATGTGGACATTGAGGGTAGTTCAGAGTTGAAGTCACTTGTTAGACTCGGTTGGGTTTTCGGACAATGTCATTAATGTTAGAGAGAAGGAAGGAGCAACTGAACCGGCACATATTTTCTAGTCTAAGCTGCAGATGCTAAGATTTCTGCAAAACCCCTTAAGGTGTCCCTAACTAAATTTAATACAGCAATATTTTCCATGAATGGTCAGGGACAGACAGATATAGGATTCTGCAACCTAAACGAGACGAGGAATAAAACCAAAACTACGATGGAAAATAAGAAGGTGATCGTAGAAGTCTGCAAAGGCCACTGCAATTCCGACTAGGAAATATCAGATCGTAATAGCAGAATACTGCCTATGGTTTGCAATTTCCCAGAACACCTCATATCATAAAAGGGCTCCAATCACGGCTCCAAGGCGGCCAATTGACATCACAGTTTCGCCTGATTACTCGATTTTCAAACAACAGTGCGTTAAATGTCGATGCTTGCGTTGGCTGTGTGACATGTGGCCCCGTTTTGTTGTTGTTGTAGCGGCAACTGTGTGCCGTAGTGACCCTTGGCCGAAGAATTGTTCTTCGGGTCAATCCGGTCCATAGAACCGTCTTGTTGAAACCAAATGTCGTCCATGTGTTGCATTTTTTGAAACAAAAATTCGTTGAGCATGGCGCGGTTATGCTCACGGCAACATTTTTAATGGCCCACCCTATACATTTATAATTTGTTAAATTAGTGGTCATCATTACAGCACCAAAACCAACTTAACTACTGTCACCTTTTATAGAGTTGGATTAAGAAATTATCCTAAAGAAGCCCCTCCAAAGCTTACAGAGCTAGAATATTAATTTGGCCCTATGTATTCAGAGCAGGATCTTTAATTTAGTTGTGACCCTGCCTACAATGCTACTAAAGTTTATAATGCAAACCCTTAAACTATCCGTAGTGTAAGGATGAGATAGAGACAGTAGAGAACCGGTTGTGTAAATGACAGCCCCTTCAGAAAACATAGATATCTGGGAGAGCTTTTTCTTTACGATTTAGAATAGTTAAATTTTTGCAATAAAGTAGATCAGCTGAGATTTGCATAACAGCCTGTCGTGGCTTTAGGACGGCTTTAAACAGAACATACAAAATTACAAATAAAGGACAATCACAACGGACAAAATTCAAAGTATAATTTCGAAACGGGTGGGATTCGTCTACTTCAACCTAGGGATTATCAAGGTCATGTCTTTGGCTGGAATTGGTTGTGTAAATGACAGCCCCTTCAGAAAACATAGATATCTGGGAGAGCTTTTTCTTTACGATTTAGAATAGTTAAATTCTTGCAATAAAGTAGATCAGCTGAGATTTGCATAACAGCCTGTCGTGGCTTTAGGACGGCTTTAAACAGAACATACAAAATTACAAATAAAGGACAATCACAACGGACAAAATTCAAAGTATAATTTCGAAACGGGTGGGATTCGTCTACTTCAACCTAGGGATTATCAAGGTCATGTCTTTGGCTGGAATTGGTTTGAGTTTACGTCTACCACTTAAGTATAAGTAATGAAGTTGAAAACCGGTTAGGAACAATATCATTTTTAACCCTAGGAGTTGTTGTTGCGGTGCATAGCGGGCGGGGTGACAGTCCTTTGTCGGGGAATTCCTCCTTCGGGTCGATCCGCTGCATAGAACCAGCTGTCGAGGGATCGTGTTTAACCCTAGCCATTAGCACTTTCGTGGTGATTTAACGGTGGCTCGTTTTATCAAGATTTATTTAAGTTTTCAAAGCAATGGTTTTATTATAACAATAATGTAAAGATAGAATTTCGATTCAAAATTTAACCGTTTCAAATTCTCTGAGTTTCAATTCTCGAATTCTCATTGGCGACCATACATTTTGCAATATCCATATTCCAACGACATCGATTTGAATACTTTTTCAACTTCCTTTATCAACGTTTTCATAAACTTCACACCAATAAATGTATATAAACAAAAAGATAAATTTTTCATATTTAAATTTTTATTAAATTTCTTCCTTATTGATTTCAAATTTCTCTTATCAAAAATAATCAAACAAAAACCAAACTTGCACAAACTAATATGAATACAACCTGTAAATAATTTAACACAAAATTCTTTGAACAAACAAAAAAACAATATGTGAAAAAGGGATTTGGTGAAACTTGGGTTGATAAAGTAAGAAATTTTCTAAGCTCTTCTCATAACAGCCAATAACGAACAAGCTTAAATATGCACTCTCACTTTGAATTGAAAATGATTTAAGCTTGTTCTGAATATAACTAATGCTTTTTCATGTTAACCTGATGGGAAAATTTGGAACACCCCCACTAAATATCGCATTTATTTTCTGTAGGTTTTGCAATTGTATCAAATTTCTCGTCTCAATCATGGTCTGATGATGGTGGGTCCTTCCGGTTCCGGTAAATCGACGGCTTGGCGTACTTTGCTCAAAGCTCTTGAACGCTTCGAAGGTGTTGAAGGTGTGGCTCATGTCATCGATCCCAAGGCTATCTCCAAGGAAGCCCTTTATGGTGTACTGGATCCCAATACCCGTGAATGGACCGATGGTCTTTTCACGCATGTCTTGCGTAAAATCATAGACAACGTACGCGGTGAAATCAATAAACGTCAATGGATTATTTTCGATGGTGATGTGGATCCGGAATGGGTTGAAAACTTGAATTCCGTTTTGGATGACAACAAGCTGTTGACTTTGCCCAATGGTGAACGTCTTTCGTTGCCACCCAATGTTCGTATAATGTTTGAAGTACAAGATTTGAAGTTTGCCACTTTGGCTACGGTATCGCGTTGCGGCATGGTTTGGTTCTCCGAAGATGTTTTGTCGACCGAAATGATCTTTGAAAATTATTTGTCACGTTTGCGTTCGATTCCTTTGGAAGATGCCGACGATGATTTCGTCAGCATGGTCAAACCGGTCAAGGACAAAGAGGACGAAGTGTCGCCCTCTTTGCAGGTACAACGAGATATTGCCATGCTGTTGCAGCCTTTCTTCTCGGCTGATGGCATTGTGGTACGCAGTTTGGAATATGCCATGGAACAAGAGCACATTATGGACTTTACACGTTTGAGGGCCTTGAGTTCATTGTTCTCGATGTTGAATCAAGCAGCCAGGTAAGTTAACTTAATTGAGGAACTTAAGTAATCGGTGCTCACATTATTTTCATTTCCAGAAATATTTTGAATTATAATTCAACACATCCGGATTTCCCTTGTTCCAACGATCAACTGGAACAGTATATACCCAAATCTTTGATTTATTCAGTCCTTTGGTCGTTTGCTGGTGATGCTAAACTCAAAGTGCGCGTCGATTTGGGCGACTTTGTGCGCAGTGTGACCACTGTACCACTGCCCGGTTCATCAGGTGTGGCCATTATCGACTACGAGGTCAGCATGAATGGTGAATGGGTACCTTGGTCCAACAAGGTGCCCGTTATCGAAGTGGAAACTCACAAAGTGGCTTCGCCAGATATTGTTGTACCCACTCTGGATACTGTAAGACACGAATCGTTGCTGTACACTTGGCTAGCCGAACACAAACCTTTGGGTAAGTTTAAGAAAAAAAATGTTCTGATAAAATATTTTATCGTCTCTGTCTTCATTTATAGTCTTGTGCGGTCCTCCTGGTTCCGGTAAAACTATGACTTTGTTCTCGGCCCTAAGAGCTTTGCCCGACATGGAAGTTGTGGGCTTGAATTTCTCTTCAGCCACCACTCCAGAGCTTTTGCTTAAGACCTTCGATCATTATTGTGAATATCGTAAGACGCCAAACGGTGTGATTTTGTCTCCCGTCCAAATTGGCAAGTGGTTGGTTTTGTTCTGTGATGAAATCAATTTACCCGATATGGATTTCTATGGCACTCAGCGTGTAATATCGTTCTTGAGACAATTGGTCGAACACAAGGGCTTCTATCGTGCCAGCGACCAAGCTTGGGTCTCCCTCGAACGCATTCAATTTGTGGGAGCCTGTAATCCCCCTACAGATCCTGGACGTAAACCTCTATCGCATCGTTTCTTGCGTCATGTGCCCATTATCTATGTGGATTATCCCGGAGAGACATCGTTGAAACAAATTTATGGCACCTTCTCGAGAGCCATGTTACGTTTGATGCCCACATTGCGTGGTTATGCCGAACCATTGACCAATGCCATGGTCGAATTTTATTTGGCTTCGCAAGATCGTTTCACTCAAGACATGCAGCCTCATTATGTTTATTCGCCACGTGAAATGACCCGTTGGGTCAGAGGTATTTGTGAAGCTATACGACCTTTGGACTCGCTGCCCGTTGAAGGTTTGGTGCGCATTTGGGCTCACGAAGCTCTGCGTCTCTTCCAAGATCGTTTGGTGGACGATACAGAACGTAGATGGACCAATGAAAACATTGATGTGGTCGCTTTGAAACACTTCCCGGGCATTAATTCGGAAGAAGCCTTGGTACGTCCAATTCTCTACAGCAACTGGCTATCGAAGGACTACATGCCGGTCAATCGTGAAGAATTGCGCGATTATGTACGTGCCCGTCTCAAGGTGTTCTACGAGGAAGAACTGGATGTACCGCTGGTGTTGTTCGACGAAGTTTTGGAGCATGTTTTGCGCATTGATCGTATATTCCGTCAGCCTCAAGGACATTTGTTGCTCATCGGTGTATCCGGTGCCGGCAAGACGACGCTGTCCCGTTTCGTAGCTTGGATGAATGGTCTGTCGATCTTCCAAATTAAGGTCCACAACAAATATACCGGCGAAGATTTTGATGAGGATTTGCGTTCGGTGTTGCGCCGTTCTGGCTGTAGAGATGAAAAGATTGCCTTCATTTTGGATGAGTCCAATGTATTGGATTCGGGTTTCTTGGAACGCATGAATACATTGTTAGCTAACGGTGAGGTGCCCGGTCTATTCGAAGGTGATGAATATACCACATTGATGACTCAGTGCAAGGAAGGAGCCCAGAGAGAAGGCTTAATGTTGGACTCCAGTGACGAATTGTATAAATGGTAAGTGCAAGGGGTATACAAGGAAAATTATATTGTGAATTTTTAATAGGAAATTTAGAAGTTCTCCATACGGTGTAAAGGAATCGAAGAAAATATGAAATCTTTGAAAATTCGCAAAATTCGGTCTTTAGTTGGAGATTGCCATCTTTAGAATGTGAACTACTTCTTTCAATTCGAAAATAACTCCCTTTTTATACCCTTAACCAAAGGGTGTGTGGTATACTAATTTTTTCATTTAGTTTGCAAACCACAAAAGATTGATCGAAGGCCCAAACGATTTGAACGAATCAAAGAAAATATAAAATCTATGAAAATTCTTAAAATTCGGTCTCCATTGGCGTCCTTTTTAATTGGAGACTACTCTTTCCCATTCGAACTCTAAATCTCTTTTTATACCCTCAGTCGAAAGGTTGATGTATTCTAAATTTTTCATTCAGTTTGCAAACCACGAAAGACCGATCGAAGACCCTATATATAAATATATGTATATTATTGATTTCGACGATCTAGTCAGGTCCTTCGTATGTCCTTCCATCCGTTTGTTTGTTGAGAATGCGATAGCGGTCAAACGAATTAGCCTAGGATTCTGAAATTTTGCATGACGTCAAAAGCTATTTGGGATTGTAAATGGGCGAAATTGACATAGAGGTAAAATTGTTTTCTTTAAAGGAACTTAAGGTACCTAGGAAAAACTACACGTTTTTGATTTTTTTCGATTCAAAACAGAATTTTTTTGTTATTCGTTGAGTAGCTGCAATACTGCGATCCCTTGAAACTCATCCTTAGCTTCAAGATTCGATCATTAAGGGGGGTACTAAAAAATTTTAAACTCAAGTCCAAAATATTTCGACTCTGCAATTGGTCTCCATTTTCATTTTTACCCGTTCGTCGAAATTAAAATTTAATCTCAAAATGCGACTCTAAAAATGATCTAGGATATTCTGAATATTACAATAGACGCGGAATCGCAAGGATTATTCCTGGTGCCAATTTTTGAGTTCACTTTTTTTCCCGTTCGTCTACAGTGGGGGATTGCATAAATTTAAATTTAAACTAAAAATTCAAAATATTTCGACTCTGAAATTACTCTAGGATATTCTTAACATGATATTAGACGCGCAATCGCATGGACTATCTCTGGTACCAATTTTGGAGTTTTTATTTTTCTCCGTTCGCTCACAGTAAGGGATTTTATAAATTAAAATTTAACCTAAAAATTCAAAATATTTCGACTTTAAAATTGTTTTAAATTATTCTGAATATGACTATAGACGTGGAATCGCATGGACTATGTCTCGAACTAATTTTTGAGTACCCATTTATCCCGTTGCTCTATTTTTGATATTAGAATTTAAACTCAAAATCTTTAATATTTCGACCCTGAAATTATTATAGGATATTTTGAATATGACTATAGGCGCAGAATCGCATAGACTATCTCTGGTACCAATTTAAGAGTTCACGTGTTTCCCCGTTCTGCCACATAAGGAGATTTTTGAAATTAAAATTTACAATATTCTAAATATGACCGACGCGGAATCGCATGGATTATCTCTAGTACCAATTTTTGTGTTTCTATTTTCGGCGTTCGCCTACAGTGAGAGATTTTATAAATTAAAATGTAACCTCAAAATATAAAATATTTTGACTATAATTGTTATAGAATATTCTGAATATGACAATAGACGCGGATTCGCATGGACAGTGTCTGGTACCAATTGTCAAATTCCCCTGTTTGCCGTTCGCCTACAGGGGGCGATTTTTTAAATTAAAATTTAACCTAAAAATCGAAAATATTTCTACTTTGAAATTGTTCTAGAATATTCTGAATATGACAATAGATGTGGAACCGCATGGACTATGTGTGGTACTAATTTTCGAGTTCCCATTTTCCGTTCGTCTACAGGTTAGGTTAAATTCTATTAAAATTTAACCTAAAAATTCAAAAAATATCGACTTTGGAATTATTCTGGAATATTCTGAACAAGACAATAGACGCGGAATCGAATGAACTGTGTCTGGCACCATGTTTTGAATTCCCATTTATGTATTCGCCCACAGTGGGCGATTTTTTATTTCGACTCTGAAATTATTCTTTTTTTTTGATTTTTTAAATAAAAAGATTAAAATATTTCGAGTCTAAAATTGTTTTAAAATTTTTTGAAAATGACAGTCGCATTGACTATGTCTGGTACTAATTTGTGAGTTCCCATTTTTCCTGTTCCTCTACAGTAGGGGATTTTTAAAATTAAAATTTAACCCCAAAATCCAAAAATATTGCGACTCTGAAATTGTTCTATAATATTCTGAATATGACAATAGACGCAGATCGCATAGACTCCGGTGACAATTTCCGCGTTCCCATTATTTTCCCTTCGCCCACAGTGATCGATTTTTAAAACTAAACTTTGATATCAAAATCCAAAATATTTCGGCTTTCAAATTGAGCTAGGATTTTCTGGAAATGACAATAGATGAGGGATATAAGGGCTATTTATATTACTAATACTTTTACATTAGATTTTCCTTCGCCCACAGTGGGCGATTTTTAAAATTAAAAGTTGACCTTAAAATCTAAAATACTTCGGCTTAAAAATTGTGCTTGGATATTCTGAAAATGACAATTGATGGGGGGGAATAAAAGGACTATTAGTTTTTATCAATATGGAGTACCAATACTTTCCCGGTTAGCAACTATGGTTTAAATTGTATCAGAGAATTAATAATTCTAAAATCAACGAAGAAATTTATGTAAACTTGTTGGGAATATTCGCATGATAAAACATAAATAAGTTCACAATTGAGTTATTATTTTTTTTTGTTATACATATTTCGGATCCGATCCATCAGATTGTATATACAAAGTATTGCTTTTAAAATGTCTTCACGGACATTTTATTTGCAAGTTTTCGGGTTGTATTGACGATGGAGGGTACATTTATCTTTTGTCCTGACCGTACTAAGCGACGTTTTTTCCTACTTTATTTAACCTTTCTCGTTTCCCCTTTCAGGTTCACTCAACAAGTCATGCGCAACTTGCACGTTGTCTTCACCATGAATCCATCTACTGACGGCCTTAAGGATCGTGCTGCCACCTCCCCGGCCTTGTTTAATCGTTGCGTACTCAACTGGTTCGGTGACTGGTCCGATTCGGCTCTCTTCCAAGTCGGCAAAGAATTTACCACACGTGTCGATTTGGAGAAACCCTCATGGTCAGCACCAGACTTCTTCCCCTCGGTGTGCCACCTGGTTCCGGCACAACCAAATCATCGCGATGCTGTGATCAACAGCTGCGTGTATGTCCATCAGACTCTACATCAGGCCAATGCTCGTTTGGCCAAACGCGGAGGCCGCACCATGGCCGTTACTCCACGTCATTATTTGGACTTTATCCATCACTTTGTTAAGCTCTACAACGAGAAACGCAGTGATCTCGAGGAACAGCAACTGCATTTGAATGTCGGTTTGAACAAGATCGCTGAGACCTTGGAGCAAGTAGAGGAGATGCAAAAATCGCTGGCCGTTAAGAAGCAAGAACTGCAGGCCAAGAACGAGGCAGCCAATGCTAAGCTGAAGCAAATGTTCAAGGACCAACAGGAGGCCGAGAATAAGAAGAAACAATCACAGGAGTTGCAAAACAAACTGGCCGAACAGACGGTCAAGATTGAGGAGAAACGTAAATATGTCATGGCAGATTTGGCCCAAGTCGAGCCGGCTGTTATTGACGCACAACAAGGTAGGTGTTCAGATTGCAATTTCCACTTGGATTTTATACTTAACCTAAAAGAACTTAAGTTAGCTTTAAGTCCTACTATCCCAAAGCGATAAGTTTAATTTAAATTCTATGAACAAATCTTTAGCTGTTAGCGGCATTAAAAAGAAACAATTGGCTGAAATACGTACCATGGCAAATCCACCGCCACCTGTTAAGTTAGCCTTGGAATCGGTGTGTGAGCTACTCAATGAGAGTGCACCCGACTGGAAGACAATGCGTGGCGTCATTGTTAGAGAAACATTTATATCGTCCATTGTCAATTTCACAACCGAAAATATCACGTACGGCCCATTTACAATTTACATATTCTTCTAATATCCATTAAAACAAAAAAAAAATATGTTACTCTTGTCCTAATCTAATCTCTCACACGACTACTCATACTATTCTAAAACAAAATCAATAGCAGCGTCTTAAATTCTAATCCATTAAAACCGAAACAAAATTCATTTTGCTAATTCATGCTGTATCCAAATTTAACGTCTTTGTCTAATCAATTATTCTAAAACCTTAAAATTATTGTAATCGAGTAAAAACATATTTGTTTGGCCAGGCTGTAAATATGATTTCATTTATTTTCTTTTTGGCTATTTTTGAAAAAAGAAACTAAAAACTAATTCGACACCCATCTTTATTTAAGAAACTCCGATATATACAAAAAAAATAGTATTTCATAATATATGTATGTATAGTGCCACCAACAATAAACCAACAAACCTACCACCACCCTCCCATGCCAATGCAAAATGCCGTGCACCGAATTCTCTTATAATTTATATATTTTTATTATGTGTACGTAAAGCTCAAGTATATTTTGATTAAGCTCAAGTATATTTTGATTATTTAGCGCGGTTCTTTAATTTGAAAAACTAGATTTGATTGTTTATTTTGTTTTTTTTTAATACAATCGGTTTAGTTTAGGATTTTCTAGATTAGGAAATCGGATGTAGTAGGAAACTGTTAGTTGAAGATCGTGACGCGAGATTGCAATTTTAGAAAAGTTTAAATTCGGACAAAAGCCATTTCAAACCTATGGTGGTTTGTTTGCAATTGTAATTTTGGCGGTAGTTTTGAAAGTTTTCTACCTTTAATGGAAGTAATATGACACATTTTATGTACACTATAATAGAGAGTCAAGCATCAATTCGGGGATCATCTTTTGTTCAATGGTCATCCTCAATATTCACTGTGTACCATACCATTGGGTGTGAGGATGTGTGAAAGACCTGTACTTTTTTCAAAATGTAGATTTTACAAAAAATGTTCATTCAGGTCTTTACAACATTAATTGTGGCGTAAAATACTCGCAACACTCCCGTTTTGGCATTGCCGCGCGTATTGCGTGTAATATAAGTTAACCTATCGAACTTATAAGTATGTCCCCATTTACACTAGGCTTTACTTGTGCGAATATTTATGATTCCCTTTTAAACTTGCCTCTTGTGTTTACACAAGACAATTTGGTTACGGCAATTTCTGTTTTAAGTATTGCCCTTTCTGAAATTATGTGATTTATTCGTTCTGATTTTTGTGAGAAATAATACTAAAGTAATCTGCGGCCAACTTCACGCTACAAAAGGAATTGACAGTACGGGCAAGTTTTTTTCCTTTCCACTCCCCTTACCTCTCTCTCCTACAAACTGAGTGTTGAGGCAAGTAAAATTGCCTTTTGTATATGGGGTACATAAGAACCTCCCGGGAGGTATCCTGCAATATTGCCCCAAGTTACATTCTAACGGGTATTCCAATAGGGACACAACAATTTCGTATATTTATGTCAACGCTCCCTCAAACATTTTAAATAACCTTTCAGTGTTAAAACGTTAATTAAAGTCAACATTTGGAAATCATTTAAAATTACTGCCGAAATTCTACGTCAGTGGCTCTGGCAAAGTTTGACGAAAACTCAGAATTTCATCGAGATATCATCTTCAGCGATGAAGCTCATTTCTGGCTGAGTGGTTTTGTCAATAAACCAAATATGCGTTATTGGACAGCAACAAACCCACATGTGCTTTAAGGGACACAATTGCACCCTCAAAAAATTACTGTGTGGTGTGGTTTTCATGCCAAAAGTGTGATTGGGCCGTATTTTTACCTCAGTGGAAACAATCGTCATGTTACCGTCAATGTAGAGCGCTATCGTGCCATGTTAGAAAACTATTTTTGGACATAATTGGATGTGCTTGACATCGTCGATATGTGGTTTCGACAAGACGGCTAGTCACAGCAAGCGTTACAATCGATTTACTGAAAGGCAAATTCGCTGTATTCTCGAGAAATGGTCCAGTTGAATGACCACCTCATTCATGCGATTTAACGCCATTGGATTTCTTTTTGTGGGGCCACATCAAGTCATTGGTCTATGCCAACAAGCCAACAACTTTAGACGAGCTTAGAGACAACATCTAACGCAAAACTGCCAACGTTCCGGTCGAAATGTCTCCAAGTGAGGTGATCAGATCGCTGTACACGGGCTCGTGGTGATCATATGACCGAAATCGAACTTCATTCTTAAAATGTAACATTTGCACTACACCTGGAATAAGTTTGCACTCTATATCGCAAATATTCTGTGTTTTATGAATATATAAAATTGTTATGTCCTTAATGGAAAACCCTGTACTTGTGAAAAAACTGGCTGCAAAGTCCGGGCTAAAGTTTATCAACCGTAAGTGGAAACAGATTAACCCGGTTATTCATCTTAAATATTATGTTCGATTCATCGAAAAAACCAAGGCATTTAAATCGGTTTATCGGTTTTTTATTAAAGGTGGTCTAACTGAAACGCACGATGTTAATTGTGAATAAAACAAAAAAAATTCAGAGAATTGTCTTAATATTTTTAATTATGGTAGAAGGATCGATGACAATTATGCTTTCATTAAATATCGTCTAAATGTTCGAAAGGGCTTTAGTGGCATACCTCTATCCGTTAATCGATATTTTCAATGACTGAGAAATAAAGGAGGTTTAATGTCGTAAATGTACCGAACTATCTCATCCTTTAGCTCTTGAATGGTTCTTGGCTTATTGACGTACACCTTTTCTTTAAAATATCCCCAAAGAGAGGAGCCAACGGTATCAAATCACATGATCGTGGCCGCCAATTAACATCGTCACGACGGGAGATGACACGACCTTTGATTTCTCGAGCCATTGTGCATTGGCTGGTGGCAAGTGTTACCATCCAGTTGGAACCACATATCGTCCAGGTCCATATCTTCAATATATTGAAGAATAAAGGAGATTATGGATGAGACACTTGACCGGGTGATGGCCACTTAGGCCATCACCGAATGGGGTCGACTGAATAGAGTAGATTTTAATGCCGGTAAGACACAGTGCTGCTTGTTGTCTCACAAGCGATTCATTGTCCTAACAGTGTCGTCATTATTTATCGATGGTATGAATATCGAACTATAGGATGATGTACCTGATGTTCTGGGCATGAAAATACAATGTGACGCTCTCTGGGCGAGGCATGTATTCGAAGCGTCGATAGAAGCACTCAAGTGTAGAG
This sequence comes from Hydrotaea diabolus, assembly GCA_963513945.1. NCBI lineage: Eukaryota > Metazoa > Arthropoda > Insecta > Diptera > Muscidae > Hydrotaea > Hydrotaea diabolus. The sequence goes on from OY740719.1 coordinate 127,879,256, forward strand.
GCTTCCTAAAGAGGTGCAAGAAATATTTCACTCCGTTTGATCTTTTTGATATCTATACAACCTAAATCAGGCCAAATATGGCATACAATTCCCATATGTGACAGCGCATAAAGAAAGGGACCTAAGGGTAAGAAAATCAATTTTAATTTTTTTTCTTTTTTTGATGTGGACAACATCTGAGCATCGAATGAGACCGATCCCATTCCCCAAAAGAAAAGAAAGTGAAGTCGACGATTCTAAGGCAAATAGAAAGGGACAGATCATGCTTGGGGCTACTTGATCGTGTTCAAAGAAGAGCATTGGTGCTAATAGGTGACAGTAGGGTATCCAATTCTATTGTTTCCCTAGAGCATCGTCGAAATGAGGGATGAGTGTCGCTGTTCTATCTTTACTTTCATGGTGTGTGTACTTAAGACATCCGTCGCCTTATTCCTGACTTAAGGATGTTTAGCGAGAATACACGACTTTCCAGCAATTCGCACCCACTTGTTATCGATTGGCTGATTTGCTGCGAAGCTTTCTGATGAAGGTCGTCACCGACCCGAAAATGAATGCCACTTTGCCCTTTTGTTAAAAACTTGTCTTCTATTAAAATGTAAATGTAAGAGGTCTGGTCTCCCTGTTCAATGTGTAAAAGCAAAAGACCGAAATAAACAAACGAGCTAAACAAAGATCAAAATCTCTATCGGTTACGTTTTGTATCGGCCTTAGCTTTCGAAGCTATGAAATGGACAAATCGTGGACTCTTAACGCAATTTGAAAAATGTGACGTCCATCATCTACCAGTACCCCTTAAAACTTTAAGGACGTGGACGATGCCACGACAGCCGGTTCTAAGCACCGGATCATGATCCGCAAAAGGAATTCTTCGGCCAAGGGCTGTCAACCCGATACTTTGTGCCGCTATAACAACAACAACTTTTAGGGCGTAACAGTAGTAAACTTAACGGAAAATTATATTGAAAATGGGACTAAAACTTTCGAATATTTGTAAGATATTTAAACACATATAAAATCTCAAAGTATTAATATTTCAACAATTTAATGTAAGAGTCCACAATTATAGATTTTAGTAAATAACTTGTAATTTTAAGGATGTCAGCAAATGTGTACATATACATATATATTTATGATGAACAAACAAACTAACATATCTAATAATGTTTACTTACAATCCCCGATTACAATCGAATCGAAAATATAGCTGTAAAATCTATACGCAAACAACAACTTGTTGAAGTGAGAACAATGGCAAATCCACCATCTGTGGTGAAATTGGCCCTAGAATCGATCTGTTTGTTACTGGGCGAGAATGCAACCGATTGGAAATCGATTCGTGCCGTTATAATGCGTGAAAATTTCATAAATTCAATTGTATCTAACTTCAGTACAGAGATGATAACGTAAGCATGAGATGATATATATTTCAACCAAAAAAACAAAAAAAAAACAAAAAACGTTTTAAGATTCTTTTTTCCGTCCTTCTTTTTGTTTTGTTGGGTATGAAACGTACTCGTATCGTTTGAGTTTTTTTTTACGTTCTTTTTCTATTCCAAGTAGTTTTCAGTTTATTGGAATGTTTCGTTTGTTTCGTAGTTGCGTTGTTGTTTGGATGTTTATTTTTGCGTTGATTTTGATTATTTTTACTCTTGCATGTTTATTAGTTTTACTAACCGACCGACTTGTGTTTTGATTTTTGTTATCCTAACATTAACTATTTGGAAAATTGGCTTTATTTTTTTATACTTATATAATTTGATTTATTTATTTTCTTTTGTTGTTATTCATTGATTTTTCTATAACTGAATGGCTTTGGTTTATGTTGCTTTTTCGCTTTTGCATTCCATCACTTTTGCATGTCCTTCCTTTTTTAAGAAAAGAATTTGAATTCTTAATTAAAACTGACTTTTTTATTATTTGTAATTTACGCGACTCTAGCGATGATGTCCGTGAAAAGATGAAATCGAAATATTTGAGCAACCCCGATTATAACTTTGAAAAAGTTAATCGTGCTTCATTGGCTTGTGGCCCTATGGTTAAATGGGCTATTGCTCAGGTAAGTTTTAATGATCGTTTGAAAAAAAATTCTATCAAGCCCTGCGATTTGTTGAAAATATCTTAAAGTTCTCTACATCTTATTAGACAGCATAAGCTGTTGGTTTTTTTTAAACATAAACATTTTCTTTACGCAGTTTTTACTCGATCGCACGACTTGATAGAAAAATCTAAACAGAGCTGTCCAAACACATTTATTTTGTAAAACGCAATGAACTTGATTTAGGCTGACCACAGCACTGTTTTCTGGTAGCTACATTTTGAGTTACACAAAGAACTAAGGCATGTGTACGAAATGTGAACTTAAATCAAAAATAAAATTGTAAAATTGGCCGATGACCTTATAAATCTTATTATATTTAAGAACAAAGTAATAAGTTTAAATAAAAGAAATTCTTGTCGCAATGCAGGTACACGAAAATCCACTTGAATATTATAAGTGAAAACTAACTTCTCACTCAGTTTTTACAGTTTGAAGAATAATAACCTCAGGAGTCCAAAAATTTGTTTCCTTTATGCATCGGTAGACATATTACATTGGCCAAATATCTATTCATCGAAAAAAAAACGTTTACAATTTACGTTTTGTTAAATGAACTACAATTTTTAGCATTGCCGCGTGAATACCTGCTTAAGGTAATAGTAAATTCAATCCCCATGTAAGAACCTAGGTTAATCAAGTAAAAAACTTAGAGTTTCCACGCTTCCTACGGATTAGATGATATTCACTGATCTTCATCATAGCTCCTACCTCCATATCATCGTGGGAAGTGTCAACAATTGTGTTAAGCGTACTTATAAGAAACATGAACTATTAAATTGACCGATAACCTTCTAAATCTTATTGAATTTAAGAAACATGATAAATTTATAAAAAGGAAACATCGCACTGCGGTAAAAGTTGAGTTTTTCGTTAAGATCCCTAGCAAAAAATTCATCCCCTTTAGAATAATGCAGTTACAAGAAAATCCACTTGAATAGTAGGATTTGCATCGAAAAAACTATTCCTTCCACTCACTTTGACAATATGGGACTTTACATATCCCACAACAGCCAGTTCTATTGACCGGATTGACCCGAAGCAGCAATTCGTTGGTCAAGGGCTGTCACTCCGGCTACAACAAACACAACTACAACAATATGGGACTTTAATGTTGGATAGTAAACTCGGGAGTCTAAATATATGCACACTTTAGGGATCGCTAGACATATTATATTGGCAAAATATTTATTCATCAAAAAAAGTTTAAAGTTTACGTTTTATTAAAAGAACTAAAATTGTAAGCATTGCCGCGTGAATACCTCGTAAAGGTAATAGTTAATTGAATCCCCATGTAAGAAGCAAGATAACTCACGTAAAAAAACTTGGAGTTTCTACGCTTCTCACTGACAAGATGATATTTACGATAGCTCCCACCTCCATCTCATCATGGGAAGTGTCAAAATTTGTGTAAAGTGTATTAGCGCGATTTGATAGAATATTTTTTTTTTTATTTTTCCCCATAAAGGCAGAAATATTGCTTTTGTTAAAAAGCTCCGTAGATTTTTGTAGATTTCGCTCGAAATTTTTAAAAATATACAGTTTTTCTAAAACTTTTATGCACACTCTGATCTACACAAGACTTTAAAATATCTGTAGGGATATTTGCAGACCCGCCAAGAAAAGGAAGCATTAATAGTGTTTTGCTGGTGAACATTTGCTATAGATAAGATGTGGTTTCCGACACGGAAAGTGTCAAGAAGTTCTGTTAATTACATTTCTCGAATTTTTTTTGGACTTTGATTAGTCACCGATAGAGTTTTTTGTTTGTTAAATATATGGATGCCAGACGTGCTGTTGTTATCTCTTAGCAATGGAAATCTTACATTATACTACTTTCCCCAAAAAAATGTATAATAAAGCCCTTCCCCAAAAAATTGTATAATAAAGCCCATAAAACCCGGTAACACTGAAGCCTTTATTTTTTTTTTTCAATTTGGGTTTGTTTCAAATCCTTTGAAATAAGTGCCCAAAGCTTTCTATGAACTAATGCCAGGATTTTTCTAAACTTTTTTTCTGATTTGTAAATTTTTTACCTTATTTAATAGGTCCTATCATAAAACGTCACGTGATATAACGTAATGTGAGAAATACTTAATTTTATTGACTCAAAAAAATTTTCACATATTTTTTGTTTGAAGCTTTTATTAAATGAAGATAAGGCAATACCAGTTAAACCCTTTTTCCACTCTGTTATTCAAAAGATCATGCAACACTAGAGGGTTAACATAACGCGCTATATAAAATCTAGAATGTACTATGTGTAAAGAGAGTACTTTTAATCGGAAAGTTTATTTGGGGCTGTATCAAAAGCTGGACCAATGTGGTCGAGCTACAGTAAAAACGGCACTATGCTAAGTTTATGCACAATGCTCACTCAAGAAGGACCCTTGCGTGGAGGAAATTTAAAAACATGGGCCGATTAGCTTCAACTTTACCGGGGCTGGATATTGTTTGCTCCCAATACATTTTACGAATTTTGGTCAAAATCGGATGTAATTTGTGGACTCTAGAGCGAAAGTACCTCCAATCGTGAGGGACCTTTGAGTGTGGGCTATTTGAAAACATGGACCAATATGATCCAAGTTGCAATACCTTGGTGTTAAGGCTTCGTGCAAAATGGTAAAAAAAAATAAAGACAAATTATTAAAATATTGTGCAGAAAGCGATCCAAAATCGAAAAACACATTGAAACGTGCGCTAGATCCTAATGAATGGTTACGACAAGAACGTTTTAAAGTGGGCCCAATTTCCAGTGGAAAAGGCAAACTATTTTTATGAAAACTAAATAGTAGTTCGTGTTGAGGATGTCATTATTCTCGCGAACTTTAAAAAAAGAACATGAAATTCACAAACTCAAGCCTAGAGGAGAAAAGGCATCTGCAGATTATGTATCTGCCATAATTTTTGTGAATGATTTGGAGGAACATACTTAGTAGGGACATAAATACTGTTATACACACGTTTTGTGCTGTAAAATAAAAAGTACTGAATGTTTTTGGACCAAATATTTTTTAATATATTTATTGATGTATATTGTATCCAAAAAGAATCTACTTATTCGAAATTCTACAACAACAACGCTGGCAAATTGTTTCAAAGCCAGGCCTGGGACGTTTTAGCCTTATGGGCCGACGCTGAATCCTGCTGGAAAGTCCATGGCTGGTTTTGGAACAGGGAATTGTTAAGAGGATTCACAACAGCTTCCAAAACGGTTTCTTGGTAAACTATGGCCGATGTTTTGACTCCTTGTTCGCAGAAATGCAGGTCAGTGACCCCATCGTTAGAGACACCCCACCAAACCATGACTGAAGCTGGGATGCTTCCTAAGATGACAGCGCATACACTTTTTAATTTTGCTTGTTAAATTTTTCCTGAACGGTAAAAATGTTTACATCGGTGAACAAATTTTTTCTGTGCAAGTGATCAGCGTGCTTCACCAAAAGACGTGTGCATTTTTCAATCCTATTTTTTTTTTAAAGCTGCAGTCAATAAATGTCCGGTACGTCGTTTGAAAGCCCCAAGTCAGAAGTCTTTTTTAATGATTCGACTCATGGACTTTTGCGTGATATTCATCTCACGGGCCATGATTTTCTGTTTTCGGAGCGGATTTGATGACATGCAGTGTTCGAACAGCGTGGGCGGCCCGACCGGTAGGTGGCAGTCTTTCACATCTCCAGTCTTCTCAAACAGTTTTATGCATCGGTAGACGAACATGCGGCTAATCCCTAGTGGCCGGAGCGTTTTAAAAATATCGCTTTTTTTCATTTCACACTTGAAAGCGCTATTACAGCAATACGGTTCTCATTATCTGACCACTCCATGATGAAAGTTGAAACAATATTAAAATCCCGTTACAGACTAACTAATGTAGGGTACATGAAATGGGTGTGTTTAATGTTGTAACAGTATTAAGGTCCCTACTAAGTATTACTTCAATTGTTGTTACTGCATTAATTTCGATCTTCCAAAATTAAGCGTCACGAGAAAAATCGCGCTCTTAATTTTGAACATACATACATCTACTGTGAAACACTTCAAAGGCAACATTTCATGATTAACTTATACTGCTAAATTATTTATATTAATCCTTTATAACTTATTTGCCTTTTCATATGCTTTACTTGTGTTGCAAGTTGAAAATCAGTAACTGATGTCACTAGTAAAAATTTAACTCGAATTCCAAAATAAGGATTGGAAGATGTATAGATCTTTTTAATTAATGATCAACGACATATCATACGTTAAGATCGGATAATAAACAAGGAAGCAGTTGCAAAAATACTATTTTGGTCAAATGTAGGGTACATGGGGAAAACAATGTGATTTTATTCTGAAATTCTTCCAAAGAAAGCTACAAAATTAGGTGGTGAATTCCGCAAATTCAATTTTTTATTACTGGACCGAGCCGCCTTTGTGGGTGTGCGTTTCTGGAAGTATTTTTTTGTGTATGTAGGTGAGAGTAAGACAGAAAACGACATCAAAAAAAAACAAGTCGAATTTGATGACCTAATTGTATATTTTAAAATGTTAAATCCTATGTAACTTTTTTATTTATAAGTACAAATGAGTACTTTAAATGAAAAAGTTTAATCATTCTTAAAGACCTTTGCTAACGTTTCAAAAAAAGTCCCAATCAGGGGTGAAGAAATTGAGATAACATAGGTAAATAATCGGATTTAACCTCGGATCCAAAAATAACCTAGAGACGAAATATAGATAGCCCTTGCCAAATCTTGAACAACGGTGTGCATCTTGTTAAGATTGGACTTCAAATGCCAACGCAGGATAAAAAAAAACTAAAAGGGCGGTATGTAGGGTAAACAGAAAAAAAAATGTGTTCCCGAAATCGTCTCTAGATAATCTTTAAATCTAGGGGGTGACTGGTACAACTTTGGAGAACGACCCTTTCTACTGTTCCATTATTAAATGACAAAGTTTAACCTTTCCCATAAAACCAGATTTTTAAAAAATTATTAGTACTTTTTTTTTTACAGTCGATTGAAATTTAAAATATTTTAGCGCCCACCCTTTATAATTGTGTAATTATGTTGAATCTCATCAATTGTTTTATTATAATTAAAAATCGAAGAGGGCAAAATATTTTTTTTTTGTTTTGAAAAAACTAAAACAATTTTTTTAATGCATTAATCTTTAAAGGATTACCTTTTAAACGTTAAGATATCTTAACTCTCTCCGAAATTATGGAAAATAAAAACAATGTACTCTATAAGTCATCGAAAACTTCATCAGCGCATTGATGCCATTTGTTCATTTACACTGCATCATGTACTGTCTTTAACCTTCTAAAGTTTCAAAGGAAATTTTTTGATCCTTTATAATAAATATTATACGGTCATCGATCCATATTTGAATTTAATTATAGAATGAGTTCACAGTACGGATTGCGTTTTACAAAATAGGATCAAATAAATCATCAACAAATTCATTGCTTACTAAAATGATTAAAATAATATGTCTAATTAACTATGTGTGTCCTTCCATTCTCGTTACCCAGATCGAATACGCTGACATGTTGAAACGTGTCGAACCATTGCGTGATGAACTACGCTCCCTGGAGGATCAGGCCGAAATAAACCAGTCCAATGCCGATGAAACCAAATCGCTGGTTGAACAGTTGGAACAAAGTATCGCTTCCTACAAGGAGGAATACGCCCAATTGATTTCACAGGCTCAGGCCATCAAAACCGATTTGGAGAATGTCCAGGCTAAGGTGGATCGTTCCATTGCTTTGCTGAAGAGTTTGAATATCGAACGTGAGCGTTGGGAGTGTACCAGTGAGACGTTTAAATCGCAAATGTCCACCATTATTGGTGATGTCCTATTGTCGGCCGCTTTCATTGCCTATGGCGGTTACTTTGATCAACATTACCGTACGAATCTCTTCACCACCTGGAGTCAACATTTGCAATCGGCCAACATACAATATAGGGCCGATATTGCCCGCACCGAGTACTTGTCGAATCCCGATGAACGTTTGAGATGGCAGGCCAATGCCTTGCCCACCGATGATCTGTGCACTGAGAATGCTATAATGCTGAAGCGTTTCAATAGATATCCCTTGATAATCGATCCCTCGGGCCAGGCAACTACGTTCTTGCTTAACGAGTATGCTGGCAAGAAGATTACCAAAACCAGTTTCTTGGATGATTCATTCCGCAAGAACTTGGAGTCGGCCTTGCGTTTCGGCAATCCTCTATTGGTTCAAGATGTAGAGAACTATGATCCTATTTTGAACCCGGTATTGAATCGTGAATTGAGACGTAGTGGCGGTCGTGTTTTGATTACCCTGGGTGATCAAGATATCGATTTGTCGCCATCGTTTGTCATTTTCCTTTCAACCAGAGATCCTACCGTGGAATTCCCCCCGGATATTTGCTCTCGTGTAACATTTGTCAACTTTACTGTGACCAGAAGCTCGTTACAGTCGCAATGTTTGAATCAAGTATTGAAGGCTGAACGTCCCGATATCGATGAGAAGAGATCTGATTTGCTGAAACTACAGGGTGAATTCCGCTTGCGTTTGCGCCAATTGGAGAAGAGTTTGTTGCAGGCTTTGAATGATGCCAAGGGCAAGATTTTGGATGATGATTCCGTCATTGCTACGCTGGAAACTTTGAAGAAGGAAGCCTACGACATCAACCAGAAGGTGGACGAAACGGATAAAGTTATTGCCGAAATTGAAACAGTGTCGCAGCAATATTTGCCTCTGTCGGTGGCTTGCAGTAACATCTATTTCACCATGGACAGTTTGAACCAAGTTCATTTCTTGTATCAATATTCCTTGAAAATGTTCTTGGACATCTTCTCGACGGTGCTGTACAATAATAAGAAATTGGAGGGCAAGACGGATAACACGGAAAGATTGGGCATCATCACTCGTGATCTGTTCCAAGTTTGCTACGATAGGGTGGCCCGTGGTATGCTGCATAATGATCGTTTGACTTTCGCTCTGTTGATGTGTAAGATTCATCTGAAGGGCACCTCGGAAATGAATCTGGACTCTGAATTCAATTTCTTCTTGAGAAGCCGAGAAGGTTTAATGGCCAATGCTGTGCCTGTCGAAGGCTTGACTCTTGAACAAATTGATGGCGTTAATCGCTTGGCCACACGTGTGCCCATATTCCGTAAATTAATTGAAAAGTTGAGCTCCATTCCAGAATTGGTCGCCTGGTTGCAGCAGAGTTCACCCGAACAATGCGTACCCCAGTTGTGGGATGAATCTAAGGCTCTTAGTCCCATAGCCACCTCGGTTCATCAGTTGCTGCTGATTCAAGCCTTCCGACCCGATCGCGTTATTGCTGCTGCCCACAATGTGGTCAACTCTGTGTTGGGCTCTGATTTCATGCAAACGGCCGAAGATGAGGTGGACTTTGCCTCGGTTGTGGAGAAACAATTGAACAGCAATACTCCCGCTCTACTGTGCTCGGTACCAGGTTTTGATGCTTCCGGACGTGTTGATGATTTGGCAGCTGAGCTGAACAAACAGATTTCCAGCATTGCCATTGGTTCGGCCGAAGGTTTCAATCAGGCTGAATCGGCCATCAATATGGCTTGTAAGAGTGGTCGCTGGGTGTTGCTGAAGAACGTCCATTTGGCTCCTCAGTGGTTGGTGCAATTGGAAAAGAAAATGCATTCACTGCAACCCCATTCGGGCTTCCGTTTGTTCTTGACCATGGAAATTAATCCTAAAGTTCCAGTTAATCTCCTCAGAGCTGGCAGAATCTTCGTCTTCGAACCTCCTCCAGGCATCAGAGCCAATTTGTTGAGAACATTCTCCACGGTGCCGGCAGCACGCATGATGAAAACACCCAGTGAACGGGCTCGTCTGTACTTCCTTTTGGCTTGGTTCCATGCTATAGTCCAAGAACGTTTGCGTTACGTTCCCTTGGGTTGGGCCAAGAAATACGAGTTCAACGAAAGCGATTTGAGAGTAGCTTGCGACACTTTGGACACCTGGATCGATTCCACAGCGATGGGTCGCACCAACTTGCCACCGGAAAAGGTGCCATGGGATGCCTTGGTTACTTTGCTTTCACAATCCATTTATGGTGGTAAGATCGACAATGATTTCGATCAACGTTTGCTGCAGTCCTTCTTGAAGAAAATGTTCACTGCTCGTTCGTTCGAGGCTGATTTCGCCTTGGTCGCCAACGTAGACGGCGCTTCGGGTGGCCAACGTCATATCACTATGCCGGACGGCACTAGGCGCGATCACTTCCTTAAATGGATTGAAAATCTTACCGACAGACAGACCCCTTCGTGGTTGGGTCTGCCCAACAATGCCGAAAAAGTGTTGCTCACCACACGCGGTACCGACCTGGTAAGCAAACTTTTGAAAATGCAACAATTGGAGGATGACGATGAACTGGCTTACACAGTTGAAGAAACTAATGAGCAAGCCGCCGTAGCCGCTGCTCAGCGTCAAGAGGACGGCAGACCTTCGTGGATGAAGACATTGCATAACTCCGCCACAGCTTGGTTGGACTTGTTGCCCAAGAATCTTCAAACTCTCAAGAGAACTGTGGAAAATATCAAGGATCCACTTTATCGGTACTTTGAACGTGAAGTCACCATGGGTGCCAAACTACTGCAAACGGTTATTTCCGATCTACAAGATGTTGTGCTGATTTGTCAAGGCGAAAAGAAGCAAACGAATCATCATCGCTCCATGCTCTCAGAATTGGTAAGAGGCATCATACCAAAGGGCTGGAAACGTTACACTGTGCCAACTGGCTGCACTGTCATACAATGGATCACCGACTTCAGCAATCGTATACAACAATTGCAAAAGGTATCACAGCTGGTTTCGCAAGCTGGCGCCAAGGAGCTACAAGGCTTCCCCGTTTGGATTGGTGGCTTGCTCAATCCCGAAGCTTATATTACAGCCACACGCCAGTGTGTAGCTCAGGCCAATAGCTGGTCTTTGGAGGAATTGGCCTTGGAAGTGATTATAACCGAGACGGGCGTTAATACCGAGACAAAGGATAGCAGCTTCGGCGTGTCGGGCTTGAAATTGCAAGGAGCCCATTGCAAGAACAATGAATTGTTGTTGGCTTCTACAATAATGATGGATTTGCCATTGACGATTTTGAAATGGGTCAAGTAAGTATTTGGAATTGCGCTCTGCTTAAGGCAAAGTATTTAACTTTGACAATTTTTCTCTTTACAGACTTACAACCGAACATCGCGTGAGCAAACTTACTTTGCCAGTGTATCTGAATTCTACACGGTCCGAATTGCTCTTTACTGTCGATTTGGCCGTTGCGGCTGGACAGGATCCTCACAGTTTCTATGAGCGCGGTGTAGCTGTATTGACTTCGACTGCATTGAATTAAACCATTTCCATTTTTGAAATCAAAACCACTTTAACTTATTCCATGAATTATGCAAAATATTGAATATTTCCAAAATATCCTTATTAAAGTATTTAACAAAAATTAAAACATATTTGAAATGTAACTGATCTTAAAGAATTTAATCAAATAAAATGAATTACACATTGAAAAATTTAAATATGGCAATGCCTGTTTTATTTGGTGTACCAAATTGTATTTGTTGCTGATGGCTAGGGGTGGGTTTTGCTAGAAAGGACGAGATGGGTTGAACTCATATACACATATGTAGCATGCGCATGCCCTACATGCAAGTGTTTGGTTGGATGCGGGGTTTTGCATGTACCACATATTTTTGTGCATTCGAGAAAATCATAATTTTTCATATCCTTTGCAACATTGTGTTCTTAACGGGTTCCATGGTGTAATGGTTAGCACTCTGGACTCTGAATCCAGCGATCCGAGTTCAAATCTCGGTGGGACCTAAGGAAATCTTATCTCTTCTGAGGATCTTTTTGTTGATTGTTTTGTTTTTCTTAATAAGAAGCAATTATTTTATTTTTTTAAATGTTTCTATTGAAACATTTTGAAGCAACAAATATTAATTATTTAAGTTCGCAACGTTTGCGGACAGTGTTTTACTTTAAATTCGACTCTATTTAACAAGTATCCTTTCTAAAATAGTATACGTAGTAGACATTCTGTCATTTTATATGCTTTCCCAATATGGTTTTATGTGCCTCTCGACAGTTATACAGGAGTTTGGCTTGTTAGAAAGAAAGAATTTGAGATACTGCATTGGAAAGAGTTTTCAATCTTTCTCCAAGCATTATTCAAATAATTTCATTTATATGAAATCAAATGTTACTCCACTTGGTCTTTATATTTGTGACATCAATAGATTTGTTTCGAATTTATCCAGGCATAAAAATTGATTTATTTCAGCAATCTACAGGCCGCAGATGAACTTTAACTGGTCGAATGTAAGCTATTTGTCACCCATTGGGTTTCTTAATAGAACAGCGCCAGTTTCCATCTGACCCGATTTTTACAAAAAAGGTTCTTCCAGGTGCACATAGGGGTTAGCATTGATTTATTCAATTATTATTAATGACTTGGACATGCTCTTGTTCAAATCTTTTTTTATATTAGTTACTGATCTTTCCTTTTTTATAATTTAATTTTCAATTTGTATCATAGAATATTTTACTGCTACATTCTGCAAAGACCCGAGAGCAAGGGCGTTCATTCTTTTATTAGATTAATTTATTATTCAGTATTCATTTACATACAACAGACGAGGTGCCGTTTTTAGTTCGTTATTTATGGGTAGTTAAATTTTAAGGGCCGTTGTTGAATGTGAACCACACCTAAACGTCAAGTTTTTTTCTGCATTTTATTTGATATTTCTCAATTTTAGACTAACTCAATTTGAACCATGGAAAGATACACAAGCGAGCAACTCGTTAAAGTTATTCAGGTTTATTATGAAAATGAAAATCAATTTTCGAAGAAAATCATCTTCAGTGATGAGGCACATTTTCACCCAGTGGATTCATCAATAAGCAGAATTGCCGCATCTGGGCGAATGATAATCCAAGAGTTATTGTCGAAAAAACAATGGGCTGGCGGCATAATCGGGCCAAAATGAGGCCGGTCAGGCAGTTACTGTGAATGGTGTTCGCTATTGTTACTTTTTATGGCCCGAATTGGAAGTTATGGTTGTGGACGATATGTGATTTCAACAGGATGGCACCACACAGCTAAAGAAAAAATGAGTTTTTGCGCGACAAATCAACATCGGCCCTTAAAATTTAACCATCCTTTAGTTTGGATAATTCATTATAGTCCTTAGTAAATTCTTGTTCATAGATTAAGTGAATATCTGAAAATATTTCAATTAACTAGGCTTAATAAATTAGAACTAAAAAACTAAAAACAAATTTAAAATATTAATAACTTTAGACGAGGCGTTTTTAAATTACAATTTGAAAAACTAGATTGAATCGTGTATTTTATTCCCTAAGTAAAATATACGGTTTTTATACCAAAGGATGGAGTGTAAAGTATAATAAATATCGATCGGAAAGTATATACTATATACAAAGTATATACTATATTAAGGAATCGAAATTATATGTACTTGAAAAGCGTTTTAGCGCTTAAATATGCAATATAAAATCGAAAAATAAATATCAACAGATTTTAAAAAGAGCTGTTGAAAAGGAGATGTACTCAAAAAATAAAAAATCTGAACAGGTTCAAACCCGAGAAGGAACATCTAACAATGTTTCTGCGGCGGCATTCCAACTCGTAAAATGCATTAGCAGTTCCGACCCGGCGTTAAACAGTAGGTCCAGGTTAGTGAGTATAAGAATTTCATAGTGCACAGCTCACTGATTTGAGAGAATTTTCCCCCTGTTCCTTGATAGCGAGAGCTTATATTCAAAACCCTTTCTCTTCAATTTTTGCAAAAACGAGATTTTGATGTTAAAATATTCGGTAAAATAAGCCGCATCTATGGTTTTAATTTGGAATTAAAAAAAAAACAAAAATTGAAATTTTATGGTCATTTTTGTAATTTCTCTATCTTACACACTTATTGTTTTTGAATTTAGGACTATTTTTTTTCTTCTAAAAGATGCTTCTTTGATAAAAAAAAGAGTATGCTAAACCCGAATTTGGTTAAATTTTTTTAGTCGAAGCTTTAGTTTTCAAATTATCAGGCATGTCACAGAACACAATTCCTATCGAAAGTGGTTTCAATTCCGTATTTTGCTTCTCCAGAAAACTAATTCCGAAAGAATTAGTCGGAATGAAACCACTTTTGATTATGTGATCGGAATTGATATTTTTAGTTCCATAAACACAAAAAACTTTGATAAAGAGTACTTTTTCTGAATAAAGATTATTGTAAAATTTAATTACGTTAAATTTTTGCTTAGGTAACATTTATTTTAATAAATCTTTTATATTTTCAATAGTACTAAGACAATAATACAAGCCAAATAATTGCCTTGAACGAAATAAACTTAACCCAAAAAAAACGTTGAAAAATTAATTTGTAATTTGTATTGTTTGTGATCGTTTTTTTTTGCTGTGGCGTGTAATATTCTGGCTGACGAAAATAAAACAAATAAGAAATGTGAGTATGTTATAAGTTTGTCCCAATATTTTCATTTACAAATATTTTAGGGAAAAGCATAGAAACGGCGTGTCGAGTTCATGGAGTGCCACAAGGATATAGCCAGAGGATTCCTCAAGGGAGATCGTGTGGTTGTAGAAGCGCTTTGGATAGAATTAACAGAAACATTGAGTTCTTCTGGACCACCACGCAAAGATTGTCATGGATGGAACAAACAAAACCTGGACGGACTGGAAAACATACGTGAAGAAGAAACTGTGCCACAACAAAAACGGCGGTGGCCCATATAACAAATATTTATTGTCCGAGGTTGAGAAAGCTGTTGTTAGAGTATCCGGAATGCAGAGAAGTGTAGAAGGCGTTGCTGGCGCCAAAAGATTTGGAGAAGCGGATCTGATCGCGTACATTTGTGAATCTGACAAAGAAAACGACGAAGATCTTGATTTTACACCCTCAACATCTGACAGTGCTAGGGAAAAAGAAAATGATTTGGCAAGAAAGCGAAGTGTAACATCATCAGCTACGAAGTGGCGTCTTTCCCGCACACCATCTCCTACTCCTAAGCGCCACAGATCTCGTTCTCCACATGTATCCAACTCGGAATTGAGCAGCCTTGTAGAAGAAGAAAATAAACGCTTGGGAAAAATTAGTCAACAACAAAGTGAAAAATATTGTCCACCTTATGGAAGAACAGCGCGATGATATGCGAAAACAAAATGAAAAATTAGAATATTTTGGAAGCCCATTATAAAGAAACGAACTATTGTTAAATATTTTATGTAAAACTATTTTTCTTGACTCCGTTTGTTTATTTTGTTTACTTAAAACATATGGTTTTAAGTAAACAGGTCGAGTAATGAATGTTCATACATTATCTGTCTTAAGATCATTGTTATATCTTCCAAATGACAGTGTTAAATATAAAGCAAATTTCGATGATAACCACATTGATCTACCTACTCGCATTAAACCATATAGAGCCAAAACCTTTATTTTCTGAACCGCTTACAGCACCCCCAATTAAATGGAAAAAATTTACAAGGTTTGAAACCTGTGATTCCACAAGAATACCATTTTTTCTGTGAAAATTTGAAAATGGATTCAAAAATGAACCCCAAGAAATAGATAATACTTAAATAAAATATTAATCATTAATTCATTGTTATTATTATTTATTATTTTTATTTTAATATATATATATATATATATATATATATATATATATATATATATATATATATATATATATATATATATATATATATATATATATATATATATATATATATATATATATATATATATATATATATATATATATATATATGTATATATATATATATATATATATATATATATATATATATATATATATATATATATATATATATATATATATATATATATATATATATATATATATATATATATATATATATATATATATATATATATATATATATATATATATATATATATATATATATATATATATATATATATATATATATATATATATATATATATAATTATATATTAAAAAAATTTGTGGAATTTATAAACAATTTTTTTTTACGATGCAAAACTCTCTATCTTTTTTAAACATGAAAAATTTTTGAATAGCAATACCCTCTATCTTCCATAAAACGGCCCGTGGTGCAAATATTAAAAAAGGTATTATTAAATAGTTCACGTAGTTTGGTGTAATAAACATTGTAGATCAAACAATTTTAATTTTCTTTAAAATTAGGCATATAAATTGTTTTTTGGCTCTACTGAACAATTGTATTTTTTAAGATAGAGGATATTGAATATAAACTGTCGATAGTTTGTTGTGAGAATTAAGTTTTAAAACATTTATTATTGAACAGTATTTTAATTAAAGGATGGAAATGGTATTTTTTAAGCACTTTTGATTTTATTGTCCAGTTTGACTCTCTGGTTGAACGGACAACTTCGGCAGTTTGTTTTGAAAAAATCACCTTGTCTTTGTTAGAGCGTATTTTTGATTATTGATTTTCAGAAACTTCAGTTAAAATTTAAAAGTTTCTTTCGAAATATGTTTTTGTTTTCTTTTGTAGCCAAAGTAATCGTCGTTGAGGAAAACCTTGGCGGGTTTTGAAACAGCTGCACAGTCTGCAACCGTAGCCAATACATTTCACCAATTTTTTAGTTGTTTCTAAAAAAGAAACAACAAAAGGTCTCGAGCAGGAATAAAAACTGTCCAAGTCTAAGTTTCTTTTGAAATTCAGATTACATTTAGAATTCAAAACATTCCATTTAAGATTCCGAAATTTTTATTCGAAATCCACTTGAAATGTAGAAAATTCTATTTAAAATTCTGAACTCTTTTTTTCAGGCTTGAGGCCATTAGCAAAAAACAGATGTTGGTGTTTTTATAATATATTTAATTTTAAATAACCCAATATTTCGAACTGACTTCATCAGGCGTAATCCATTCAATTAATTGTTTAACTTCTGTCTTGTTGTACTTCTAATAAAAAAACTGGATTTTGAATTCTAGTTGGTGCCTTTTGAATTACAAATGGAATATTTTGAATTTTCATTACCAGTTAAGGCCACTAAATTTTTTTTTGGCGGAGGAATTTTTAACCAAGCTAGAGTTTCTTCGCTGGCATTCCCGGTATTTTTTTATTTCCGGAAATTCATCCAGATTCCCCGCATATTCATTATTTTCAACTTCTACTGTCATGACATTACTTAATGGAATTCGATTGTACGAATGTTGGAAATGTTTTTGCATTTAAAAAATTCTATAAAAAAGCTGTCATTGATTTAGAGCAAATTGAGCTTTAGATTGAAAATAATGCCCACATTAAATATTTTAAAACCAATTAAGTTAGCTGCGGCAAAATATGAATTTATTAACCTCGAATGCAATATAAACAATTTTATGTCAAAAATTTTTTCACATTCATAAGCCTTTGGGGAGATAAAGAATTTTACCAAATTGCCTCATATGGGGTTCAGAGAACCCACTCGTGATTATTAAAAAGCCCATGTATCCGAGTGACTGTTTGGTGTGGATTTTGGGCTGGCGGCATCATTGGGCCATTTTTCTTCGAAAATGAGCAAGGAGTTGCCGTAACCTTCAGCGGTGAGCATTACCGCGACATGCTCAACGAACTTTTGAATCCAAAAATTCAAGAGAATGACATGTACGATTTTTGGGGTGATGAAACAGCCAACGCAACCATCGATATTTTACGCACTGCTTTTTGAAAATCAAATAGTCAGTTGAAATTGTGATATCGATTGGCCGCCTCGGAGCTGTGACTTGAGTCCTTTGGATTTTTTTTTTGTGGGGAGCAATTAAGAATAATTGTTACGCAAAGCATTCAGAGACAATTGAAGCGTTAAAACATAAAATCGAAGTTTCTATTAAAGAGATTCGACCCAAAACAATAGAAAATGTACTGAAAAATTTGGTTGATTGGATGAGGTACTACCGAGCCAATTGTGGTGGTCATATGAATGATATTGTGTTCCTTTATTAAATCACAAAATTCAAGCTTTCCAATAAAACTAGAAATTTTTAAAAATTATCAATAATTTTTTTACAGCCAATTCAAATTTAAAATTTTTAAATGACCCACCCTGTAATTCCCTGTTCCCAGAGTGGTGCAGAGTATTACCACCAAAAATAGAACCTTTGGAAATTTCCGTTCCAGACTTGTTTATCTTCCGATTAGGCTTTTTAATTCTAGGTATTATTGAGCGCTTTTCAGGGCAGGACCCCCACGGCACCTTATTGCATATGATAATATATAATATGTATATAAATGTCGGACGCAATGCCTAGGAAGAACTAGCCCCCAATCGTTCGCTAAAAACTTTAATTTATGTATGAATGTAAAAGGAATAGAAATAATGAAATCTCTTACCTTTTTAACCGGCCTCCTCCATTTTGGCGTTTCTTTTATTAACACTCACTCACACTAACATTTATACATACATATGTATGTATGAAAAAAAAGAAAACCGATTAAAACGACATTTTCTTAAGACTTTACCGTTCTAAAGCTTATTTACGGAAAAAATATTTTATTTTGATTATTTACGGAAAATATAAACTTTTTTGATAATTATTGCAAGGCGTAGGATGTATTAATATTTTTACTTGCCTAGCCATGTTAAAACCGGAGTAGAATTTTCTTAACTAATCATTGCACACATACTAAGATACAAGTGCTTCTTTTTTCTTTTCTTTACTCGATCCGCACTAAGAAGGCACAAAAATAACACAATTTGTTAAAAAGTCTATATTATTTGAAACTTTTCGAAAGACTTTCTTAATGACTGTTTTTTAATTAAAACCGTACGCGGATGTGTGCAAAAATTCTAACACGAATAAATGGCGCAAAAAACTAACGATCGAAGCGCGGGTCGCGTTCCCAACTAATGTCAGTTCGTTGCGTAGTGTCGTATTTTCAGCCATGTATTTTTTAGTATGCCTTCAGAGTTGATATTTCGGTATTAAATAAATGCAACTCTTTATTTAAAAATTATGGTATACGTACGAACGCAATCTATTCAAACTAACGTAAACTAATACGGCGTTTACACTACAGTCATTTTTCGTAGTTCGCGCTCTCATTCGTAATTGAACCCCCAATTAGATTGCGAATTACGTGATTCACCATACAAAATTCTGACAGCGAATTACGTTGTTTGGTGGTAATTCATTTTGAATTACGAAGAAATCATTAACTTCTCTAATTCTTATTGGAAAATATCGAAGCGGCTGTCAAAATAAACAAGTAAAAGTACTGCTCTGCTCCTATTTACTCTTTCTTTTTTTTTCTATTCACCTTATTGCAAAAAACAAAAGCAATGTATATGTGGTTGATTATAAGATTATGGTCCACTTTGTAGTCCTTGGTTGTTTCAAGCGGGAAAAATAAAATATATTATACTTTATTATTTACTATACAATAAATCTTTATAGGACCTTTAAAGTCTTTAAATTATTTTTTAAAAAAATTCTTTGTTCTTCAAAAAATTTCCTACCAAAGTGTTCAAATATCATTACCCTGGTTGCCCCTAGCACTACTTTCAATTGAAATTTTCTCAATTTTTTACAAAAATATTAATTATTTATTTAATAAAACCAGTCCATAGTAAAAAATAATATACAATTAATTGTGTTGCTCTTAACGATTATAATTTTTTTTATTCAATTTTTATATTTATGGATGTTTCTTTTTGGTCCCTGAAAATACCTATTCCCCTGTAAAATATAATATTCGCTAAAATTCAAATTCCAAACCAATCCTGATTTCAAGCAACTCAAATATGATTGAACATTACTTGAAGTGGGTGCACATATTATAGTTTTTTTTTGCCAACAGTCTTATTAAAATAAAGTAAGTCGTGTTTTGTCACTCGTTACGAACGTTCACACTTAAGTTGGTCATTCCCCTGTGTTGTTTTTTAAAAAGATAATTAATACTTTTTATAATTTGGCAAGTGTTTTTTGTGTTTATTGCAAGTAAAAACTTCCAGCTCAAGTCAATTTTGTAAGGGTAAGTACTTAAATAAACATTTCAGGGGGTTTTGTAGAAATTTATTATATATTTTTTCATTCATTTTTTCTTTTATTATTTTTACAAAAGAACTGAATTAAAATGAATTTGTATTTAAAAGAAAAAATACTATATATTTTATTGTCTTCGTCATTTTTCTGTTCAATGAGTCATTACCCTGGAGGTCATATTTTTAAATTGTTGCATTAAAAATTAAAATTTTGATGTGTACCTTTTAAAAATGACTAGTCTTTCTTAGAACTAAGACATTTACCTGAATTAAATATTAAATTCTGCAAAAAAATCGAATGCCAAAAGAATGTCGAAATTGGCCCATAATCTCAGAATCACCCATATCTATGATTTGTTGCTAAATTTTGTCCTTACCTTTAGAGATCATAGCCCAATGAAAAAAAGTTCTATAGATTGAATAAAAAAGATGAATTGTAATGTAAACAAACACATTTTTTTTTGGAAAATAAATGTGTTTGCAACTGTCAAATTAAATTATGAACGTGTAGTATAAACAGGGTAATTCGCGAATTAGGTAACTCGCGATGTAGTGTGGACATGGTATAATAGATTACCGGATCGTTTTCCTGTTCCAAAAAAATGTTAAAGATGTACGGTATATACAAACAAAAATATTAATGCAGTAGCGTCTAGATAGAGTGAACATTCAATGAAAACTTGGATAGAGTAAACATTTTTTATTTCAAAAAAATTACCGGAATTTGCTATGTAATTTTTTTGTTTTGTCATTGTACCGTTATATTTTTGGTATACATACCCATTTCGCATCTTTTTATTCTAATTAGAACTAATACAAGCAGAGCTTCTAGAATATATTGATGATATTGTCGATCGGGTGTGAAAAATGTGTTCGCGTAAACAAAAAAAGTTTATTTCCCCTCATACTTATAAAATACAAGACATTGTCTAACGTTGTAGATGTTACTGTTCCCGCCAAACAACATAGCGTGGCATTAGAAAAACAAAGGTCATAGTCCCACGAATGCTGGTTCTATGTACCGAATTGACCCGCGTTTTTTGTATTTTTATTGCATGACATTTTTTGACGATTTGTTTTTAAGCTTTCATTATTTTGAATGATTACAATTCTCATATTTTCTTCTAAAAATATTTTTGGAGATTGAAATACTACAGGGGACGTTTTCAATAAACATGAACACAATTTTTGACATCAACTTAATATTGCGCTGATGAATACGGTTTAAAAACTGTCAACTAAGTTTTCTTAAACCTAACATACCCGAGTCAAATTACTTTATTTAAACAGCTTAAGTATTTGTAATAGTTTTTTGTTTTGTTAAACACGATTCTAGCTAAATTTATGAACGTGAGGTTAATTATGCCTACTTGTTTTAAATTATTGAAAAAATGAGTATATAGTAAACATTAAAGTGATATTTTTATTTTATTGCCTGGCGATTTGACATTTGAATTTTGTTCTCGAAATTGGCGATTTTTTGAAACATTTAGCTGGGGCCACTGGGAGTTTTATACATTTGCACATGAAAAGACGATATTACCTGCAGTTTTCACGAGACACTTTTGCAAAGATAATAGCAATACATTTACGCTTTTTTACTAATACACACACGTATCACACGTATCTCGTTATTTTTGTAAAATCAGAACATAATCGTAAAAGTTGGATAATTTGAAAAAGCCTTTTTATTTGAGTTAGTGGTACATTTTATTGAAATACTGTTTGTAAAATGTTGTGAAAATATAATTAAAACAAAATCATAGCGCGAACCCACACCAACGAAGTTTATTTTTTTCATAATTGTCTTAACGCCAACGTCGCTTTTGAACCAATCAAAATAGTTAAGTTATTTTTTTTTAATGGATAGATATTTAGTTCAGCTTGACTCAGTTTTAATTACATTAAAATTGACTGAGGACTTTTTAGAAATTCTAGGTCAAAGTTAAACTTTTAATTTTTTTTAGCTTTTAGAGTGAAATATGTGTTTATTATTTTTTTTATTTATTAAAAAATTTAAAATTTGGATTTTAATTACAATTATAAATATTTTTTATAATAATGGATTTTTTTAATGACTCAAAAAATGTTTTAGACTCAAAAAAAAAAATAGTAAAATCAACTGTAGAATTTGTTTATGCGACGCGTCGCATGAACAATTTTTCCCTTTTTTGGAAAAAAAATACCTATTCTCAATTGTCTGTCGCTAATTGTCATGTGTAAACGCAGGGTTAATACCGGTCTTATACCGCGAACGGAATATTATGAAATCCAAATTTTTAGTGCGAATACCGTATTAGGATAGAAATTCACCGGATTTAATTTTAACCATTTTTCGTCTGTTAATTTCATTTTACGAGTATTTAGTCTAGGGACATTAGATTCTTACAGACTAGCAGTATAAAATGCAAATAAATAAAAAATAAAAATTGAATTAACTATTTTATTTAGCAATGTTTTAAGCAAAAGGCGATAAATTATATAAGTTGGGCGATTTTATATTTATTGGAACTTCGAAAAACAGATTTAAATAAAAATCACTTTGGGGCATTCTGTTTTTTGTGTGTTAAAAGTTTACGAATTTAGTGTGTTCAGTGTTTCAATTTTGACTTTCTAGCGTTTAAGTGATTGTGTACAATGTGGAAAAATAAATAAACCTTGGAATTTTTACTGCGTGCTGTTTATCTACATTGTTGCAAAAAGAAGCTCATCTTGTATAATTTATTGTCTTTGTTATTAGCTTTATAGTAAAAAAACTTCAATCGATTAATTCGCTAAATTTCCATCGATAAATTTTCATACAAATTATTATTAGTTTTGACACCAAATCCGGTGAATAGGGATTTCAATTGTTTATGCGAATGAGGCATAAGAAAACGAGCTGAAAATCTACTGGTTTTAGTCTGTTTGAATAGGCCGCATCCGTTTCACATATCATACGATAATTTGTATTTGATACTAAAATATCAACCGTGAACGCATACCAAAAAATACGCCACTGAAAGTACAACACTAAGCAACGAACTGACATCAGTTGGGTACGCGACGCGCGCTTTGATCGTTAGTTTTTTCCGCAATTTATTCGTATTAGAATTTTTTTTACATATCCGCGTTCGGTTTTAATCAAAAAATAAAAATGTTCATAATGCCAGTTCAATGTGTTGATAAAGACTATCAGAAAGTTTAAATGAAATGAAAAAAGGCTTATTGAGTTTTTCTCTTCTATCTCCTAAGTGTGGAACGAGTAACGAAAGGAAAAAAGCAACACTTATATCATTGTATGTGTGCTTTTGTTAGTTGTGACAAATTTTACTTTGTTTTTTAAAAGAAAATAAGTCTAGTAAATTTATTTAAGTCAACGTCAGATAGTAATAAATACAAAGTCTTGAAGAAATTTGCAAGTTTCCTTACAAAATCGTTGGAAACTGAAGTACAGCATTTGAATTGGTTTTCTTTTTTTCTCACAAGTGTGTGTGTGAGTTTTAATAAAAAAAAACGTCAAAATGGAGGCGGCCAGTAACAAAGGTAAGAGAATTCATTATTTTTGTTCATTTTATATTAAAAAAAGTTTGTAAAAAGTAATAAGGTCTACTTTCAAGGCATTGCCTACGAAATTTCTGCAGAGTAACATTTCCACATGGTAAATAGTGCTGTAGATGGCCTGCCCTGAGAAGGGTTCGGACTCTAACCTCAATTTATGGAATTACAACTCCCACAAATGTACATTTTTCGTTAATTTTTATGTTGTAATCGCAAACGAAACAATTCAAGGGCAAAAAATACCAAAAGGCAAAATTTTTGGTCATTTTTATAGTTGAATAAAAAAAGTCAATTTCAGGATTGCCTGTAAAGTTAGGCTAGGTTAGCAGGACTTGTAGCCGTCAGCAGTCTCAAGCTTATAACTTGATACGCGGTACATTCACTCGGGCACCCATATGAGTTCCATTGTGTTGGTATGATGAATAACAGTTCTCCATTAAGTTGACCTTGAGTCACGACAAGCCTTGTGAAAACTATTCAGATGTTGAGCTTGCAATTTGTTATTTGCTCACATTGTACATCCGCTTGGAGCGAGCATTAAACACTAGTTGCCGTGTACAGCCAATTGATTGGAGAGCAGTTCCCCCTTTGGTTCCTGGATGACATGTTGATTGAAAAAAGTAAGTAAGTTCACTTTTGTAGTAGAATAATATTTGTAATTTAGCATTCTCTCATTACAGGGCTTTGGCAGTCGTCTGACTCGGACTAGTAGTAAAACGGAATTTGGCAAATGTTCAGATTAGGGAAGACAACCATAGAAAGTATTTTGTCCTCTCTTCAGAACGAAGCAGGGAACACAAAAATCTATTTTAAAGGCGGGGCTGATGCCCAAAGGCGATGAATAGAACAATCAACCCGCCCACTTACTTGCTTCTAAATTCTTCCAACACCTATTAAGAAACAAGGAGAAGCTTCTCCTAAATCAGGGAGCAGTGCACGATATAATTCTTATACTCGCTGAACGGGACCTACTGGTTAACGCCAGCACTAAAAAGTTCAATGCATTTCATAGAGCAGTTTTTACATGGCTTAAGAGTTTTTACATGGCTAACTCGTAAAGTCACCAGCCACGACAGGCCTGTTACAAAACTATGCTGATCTTGAGCTTTACATTTGTTTTTCATACTTATTGAACATACGTTTGGAGCGGGCGTGCTTGGAGACCAGTTCCCCTTTGGTTCCTGGATGGCATATTGATTGAAAAAAGTAAGTAATTTTGTTTTTTAAGTCTAACGATATTTGTAACTTACCATTCTGTATCTACAGGGCCTTGGCAGTCGTCTGTATCGGACAAGTTCTAAAGCGGAATTTGGCAAATGTTCAGTTTATGGGGGATAGTCATAGAAAATATATTGTCATTTTCGTCGGAATGGTATGTGAACACAACAATAACAGCTAGACTGACGGCCAAAAGGGCCGTGAATAGGAAACCCAACCCGCCCACTTAATTCTTACTTTTCCTATTAAGGAACAAGGGGAAGTTTCTCTCAAATCAGTGAGCTGTGCACGATATTATTGTTATACTCACTAACCGGGACTGGTTAACGCCGGCAACAAGTGGCTTAATGCATTTCATAGAGCAGTTTTTACATATCTTAAGAGTTTTTACATGGCTAACTCGTAAAGTCGCCAGCCACGACAGGCCTGCTGCAAAGCTATTCAGATATTGAGCTTGAGATTTGTTATTCGCACTGGTGATAAGAGATCAGTTCCTCGACAGCATGTTGATTGAAAAAAGTAAGTTATTTTGTTTTTTTAGTCGAACGATACTTGTAATTTAGCATTCTGTAACTACAGGGCCTTAACAGTCGTCTGTATCGAACAATTTCTAAAGCGGAATTTGGCAAATGTTCATCTTATGGTGATACACTAATAGTAAATATATTGTCCTTCTCTGCAGAACGCTGCAGTGATCGCGAAAATCAACATTAAGAGCGGGGGTGAAACCTAAGAGGGGCGTGAATAGATTAAACGACAGTTTTTACATGTCTTAAGAGTTCTAGCATGTCTTACTCATAAAGTCGCCAGCCACGACAAACCTTAGCAGATCTTGAGCTTGAAATTTGTTATTCACACTCATTGCACATCCAATTGAAGCGGGCGTGATTGGGGAGAAGCTCCCCTATAGTTAGTGGATGGGATGTTGATTGAAAATAGTAAGTAATTTTGTTTTTTTAGTCGAATTTGTAATTTAGCATTCTGTAATTACAAAGCCTTGACAAACGTCTGTATCGGATTAGTTGTAAAGTGAAATTTGGCAAATGTTCAGTTTATGGAGGGCATCCATAGAAAATATACTGCTATGCAGTGAACTCGAAAATCAACATTAAGGAACGTAAAAAGAACAACCGACTCGCCCACTTACTTGCTTACATAATTCCTACAACACTTATTAAGAAATAAGGGTAAGCTTCTCTTAAATTTGTTAGCTGTGCACTATATAATTCTTATATCCACTGCCCGGAACCTACTGATTAACGCCAGCACCAAATTAGGTTTTCAACGGTAATGCAAAAGCCGACTCGACTTTTTTGTAAAACATCATTTGAATATTTTTGGGTAAAAAGTCGATTAATCGACTTTATCGTTACTTTTACATATTTATGCGATCCACCGAAGGGTGGGTGCTTTATTAAATTTGCCATTCCGCTTGTTACACCGTGAAATATTGATCAGAGACATTAAAAAGTATGTATTTATTTTAATTATTGCCGTAACATTGTAAGAAGATCTAGCTATATCCGTCCGTCCGTCCTATTTAAACGAATCAAGCTAGAATTCAGAAATCGGCATGATGATGTTTTATGATCATAAGAAAATTGTGATTGTAAATGGGCAAAATCGTCCCAGTAAAATAAATGCTCCCCTTTAATGGACTTATGGAACCTCGAAAAAATAACATTTTTTGGGTATTTGCTTTCCAAATCATAATTTATTGTGAACGAACCTCATTCCTCAAAAGGCATAGTGCAAGACGTTTAGGCTCATGTGGCAAAAAAAAAACCAAACACATGCTCAATTTAGATCAAATGTTGCTACGAAGCCAAATATAGATTAATTTTTGGGCAGAGGTAAGGGTCGGACTTTCGTCTGGCATGGGCGACTATATTGACCCTGAAAGACTGGATTTGTAGAAAAGCCAATTGGAAGCATACTTTTGGACAGTCCAAGGGGTTACAAATTTGTACAGATTTCTAAAATCATGGCATTCGAACTTGTAAGAAAGTTTCATTATTTTTTTTGCCCTCGTTCAAGTGTTCCGGATTTTCGTCCTTGAAGTCCGTCATCCAAATTTAGCGAAATTGCAACAATACATTTATGTTTGGCTAAGTGAGAAAAGTTTGTTGTTATTTTATGACACATAAGGTTACTCGTATCAAGCCGTCTTTTGGAACTAAACCATTTGTATGGGACCTAATGGTCCTAATTGACCCAATATTTGATGATCCATTATAATATACACGTAATTTGATCAAAATTAGAACTAATATGAGTGTTCTAGAACGGTTTTACCAAATATCGGAAAAGACTTTAGTACTGGACTGGTAACCGACCAATCGAAATGAACTGTGCTAAATTTAGTCAAGATTGGGTGTAATATATGACTTTTGAAACTGAAGGCATGAAAACGGTTGAACATATGAACAATTCCTTCAACAATTTCCTTCAATAAAATAACCTCTGCTCTTAGTCCAATAATATTACGTCTGCCAAACACCATGGATATCTGACAACAATTGCGACCCTTAGTTTGATTACAAGCTTTTAAGCGAGCGAATCATCTTCTGATTGTGAGTCGATTGGTAAACGGAAATGTCTCAAATATTTTTTTTGGCAGTAACTAACATTTGCCATGGAACTAACTTTAATCTGTTACACATAGTACTGCAGGTTATACATATTTGTTAAGCTGCCAGCAAAAAGTCGAACGCTAAAGTCGGTTATTTGATAAAAATCGGGCGCAAAAGTCAATCACGACTTTTTCAATATTTGCAATGAAAAGTCGATCGATAATCGACTTTTAGAACCCTACACCAAACGGCTTAATGTATTATATTAGGCAGTTTTTAAATGGATCAAGAGTTTTTACATGACTAACTAGTAAAGTTGCCGGCAGTTACGATCTGAAAAGTTGGACGAACAAAAAACATATCGAGCCATAAGCGCTAACCTATCGTAAGTGAAAAAATGCAAATTTTACAGGAGACGGTTTTTATTATTTATTTCAAACAACTTTATTAAAAATGCAAATGTTTTAATGCAAAAATTTAAGATTTCTACCTACTCATATAACTGTATCAAAAAACAAAAAAAAAAATCTGAACACATTTGCGATTGCTGCAGCAATTTGATGTGTGACTTACGATAAAATTGCTACACAATAAAATTTAAACAATCATTTACGATAAAATGCAAAAGCTTTTTTTTTGATGTTTTACTAACAATTTTGTCATTTTAAAAATACAAAACGATGAGGCTTGTCCTAACGATTATTTTTCAGCAATAAAATTTTTTTCTCCAAAAATTTGACTTACGATAGGTTAGCGCTTATGGCTCGATATATTGTGGAGGTGACTGCCCCTGGCCGAAGAGTTTCGGGTCAATCCGGTACATAGAACCGGCAGTCGCGGGATTGTATATATGTATATTATATGTTTTTTGTTCGTCCATCTGAAAAGTTGCCACTGAAAAATTGTTGGACATTAGTTGAACAGTTATGATAGACGTGCACACTCACTATCGCACTCACCTTGACAACATGTCAATAAAATAAATGGTCAAAAAATATATTAATTTTACGGATCAGACATGTGTTGAGAGCCCGTAAGATTATTTGAGTAAAACGCCTAAGGCTAAAAACCAGTTTTAAAGATTAGGTCCCTTTCTATTTGCGCCTAAAATCGTCGACTTCACTTTTATAAAACGCGCATATCACTGGGAGGTAACACTTTTGGGGCATGAGATCGGTCTCATTCGATGCTCAGATGTTGTCCACATCAAAAAAAGAAAAAAAAAAATGATTTTTTACCCTTAGGTCCCTTTCTCTATGCGCTGTCACATTTACAGAAAAAAAATTATATAAACACTAAACCATGGTACAATAAATGAGGTATAGTCACTAGCCCAACAACAAAAAAAACTGTTCGCTGTAATGTCAAAGGCACTTGAAGAAAATACCAAAAAAAATTCTGAATGTTTAATGATTGTTGTGATAGTTTGAAGTAGAAATTTAGCTTTACACATTTAACGAATTGTCGCTGTAAAATTTCAAATTTGATAGTTTAAACTTTTATGAAAAATATTGTAATTCTGCTGACTGCATAACGCTACCTTCTATTGTACAATTACAATATTGTACAATGAATTAACTAAAAGGGTCATTAAACTTGGAAAACATTTTTATATTTTTTAAAAAAATTATTATTTTACTCGTGAGAGGACTAACTTTCATGACAATCCCACGACAGACGGTTCTAGGTACCGGATTGACCCGAAGCAGCAATATTCGGCCAAGGGCTGTCTCCCCGTTATTACGTGTGCCGCTACAACAACAATAATATTCCATTTAAGTTCCATGTTAGTGATGTTTAAGATTAAGACTGGCTAGCAAAACCGCAATAATTAAGTCATTTGTATACTAAAGGAGCCAAGTTTAATTATATTTAAAGAAGAAGGCCTTTCAAAAATTTTAATAATTAATTCGTTGTAGCCGATTAAGTACTAAGCCTAGATAACTATCTAGTATTAGTACAGGGTGGGCCAAAAGTTAAAAACTTTGATAACTTTTTCATTTATTAATTTTTTTTTTAATTTTTTTTCTCAGATTATATAATAGACAAAATGGAAATTTTTTTACACTAAGTATGAAAAATAATGTCACTTAAATGACCCCCGTTTTCAGTTTCGCAATGATTGCTTCATTTTAGAGCATTTTCCATAATCTCTTTCAACATTGTTGTGGCTGTAACGTTCGAATTTCTGCAACAGTGTTGGCCTTGAGTTGAAGGATTGTCGCGGGCTTGTTCACACATACTCGCTCCAAAAATTTGACTTAAAAGTTCCATTGTGTCTCGGGCAGTGTGGGCAGTGGCTCCGTCCTCCTAAACTCGCATCTCAGGTCTATCGTTAAAAGCAGGACGTAAAAGATGTTCTATCATATACCAATACCGCTCTCCTTTTACGGTTACAGCATTTCAATCTTCATTATTGAAAAAGTAAGTCCCATTGATATTTGCAGATGTGATCCCACACCATACTGTACACCTAATGGGGTGCAATTGGCCTTGACGAATGGCTCTTGGATTTTCAGAACAACAGAACCTACAGTTCTGCTTATTAACAAAGTCATTCAAATGAAAATGAGCTTCATCACTCATGCGTTTGCGTAAAAATAATTGATCGCTGATTTAAGTAATAAAATTCTATTATTCAGGTTCTTTGTTCAGTTGTGAGTCTCTCCATTATTTATTCTCCAAGCGTTATTTTTATAAACTGAAAAAAAGTAAAAAAAAAATGGAAAAGTTATACATTAAACCCCATGGTAACTTTTCGCTTACCCTGTACATGGTGGTTCAAATAAGATTGAAGGGTTCACCAAAAAAGTTACGAAGAAGTTTCATTGTGGTTCTTGCTCTATGTCCAGTGCCTTTATCTTGCTGGAAGTATATGTTTGGACTATTTTCAACTTGCGGAAACAAAACATTTTCTTACATAGTCCCATACAGAACCCCCTTTTTAAAAAGTATGAACCGATAACTTAATTAACAATAACAAGAAACCAAACAGTACATCTGGAGGGGTATAATTGACACTGAAGTAATACCCTAGGATTCTAACACTGACACCTGTTCCTTAAAACTGGAGACTTAGTTCCTAATCATGTTACTGGGTGCTGTTAAGACATTAATACGAAGACGGTAAATTCGTAACAGATAATAGACTTGCTAAAAGAATTAAAAAAAAATAGATAATTTTGACGCGTCGCTGTACATTATATGTACCCATCATATATCGCCATTAAAAAATAAGTAACCTGCAAGAGAGAGAAAAACTATAAACGAATATTTTTAACCCTTAACCATTATTTGGGCCACCCTGTACTTTAAGGGCTACAACAACTAATTTTTCAAAAAAAAAGAAATTTAAATCGAAAACAGAAGGACTTTTTCTATAGACATGATACAAACTGCCACTTTTGGTAAACAAATGACTTAATAATTTCGGTTTTGCTATCGAGGCGTAACATAAAACGCCTCTAACATGGACTTAAATGAAAAAAAGTAACCACACGAGTTCAAAAATTATTAAATACAATTTTTCCATGTTTATGACAGATTGTTTTACGAGGGCGGTTCGGAAAGTTCTTAGCCTATCAATGAAATAGAATAGTTTGTTTTTCAAAAATATGTTTATTTTTAAATATAATCTCCTGAAACTTCAATAAACTTAGTCCAACGCTTATCTAGCAATTCTATCCCTTGATTAAAATAGTTTTCCTCAAGGTCTTCAAAATAGTGGTTTACAACTGTAATTGCATCTTCATTTGAGGTAAAACGCTTGCCAGCAAGGAATTTTTTTAGATTTGGGAACAGGTAAAAGTCACTGGGAGCTAAATCAGGAGAATAAGGTGGGTGGTCAAGCAACTCGTACTTTAATTCGTTGATTTTAGCCATCGTTAAAACACTCTTGTGCGCTGGTGCGTTGTCTTGATGAAAAATTATTTTTTTGTGTTGTAAGCCAGGACGTTTTTCTCGTATTTGTACATTTAATTGATCTAAAAGGTTGCAATAGTACTCTGAATTTATTGTTTTACCCTTTTGCAGATAGTCAATCAATAAAATACCTTTGAAGTCCCAAAAAACCGTTGCCATAACCTTACCAGCCGATTGAATTGTTTTTGCCTTCTTTGGGGCACTTCCTCCAGCTTCAGACCATTGTTTGGATTGTTCTTTTGTCTCTGGAGTATAGTGGTGGATCCATGTCTCATCAGCAGTTATGAAACGACGCTTGAAATCCACTTTATTTCGCTGAAAACGATCCAAACAAGTTTGAGAAATGTTCATTCTTATGCGTTTTTGGTCGACTGTTAACAAGTCCGGCACCCATCTTGCTGAAAACTTTTTCATCTGTAGTTCTTCATGCAAAATTAAATGGACTCGATCATTTGAGATGCCCATGATATTAGCTATTTCACGCACTTTTATTCGTCGATCATTTAATCCGATATCATGCACTTTGGCTACAATTTCTCTTGTTGTTGCTGTTTTTGGACGTCCGTAGTGGTTCATCTTCAATGCTTGTACGACCACGTTTAAATTCAGCAACCCAATTTTTTACTGTTGCATATGAAGGAGCACTTTCACCTAACACATTCACCATATCATTATGAATTTCTTGTCCCGATAAACCTTTTTTATGTAAATATTTAATGACACCACGCATTTCTAATTTTTCCATTGTAAAAAAATCGCGGATGCGTCTTTTGTGAACACCTGTTACTACATGAAGGAGTTGCCATATCGAAACAAAATTTAACATGTGTTCATAACAGAGATGGAAGTTTCCAAAACACTTAACTTTTTTCTGTTTATACCGCGCTTTTTGTGCTAGACTATCTAACATCTAAAACATATTTAATATATTTGGAATAGACTTTACCCCTCCCTCTCTTCTCACTCAAATAGGTCTAAGGGTCTTCAATAATGTCCGAATAGTAAAAAAACACATTTTAAACATTCATTTAATTCGCATATTATCAAAGTGAATAGACGGTGCTGTTTTGTTTTTAAGTCACGCCCTTTTAGCTCCTTAGCCCCACTATTGATTTGATTTTCGTGCTTCCTGCATCATTCCAAAGGAGAGGGCATATTTTTGTCTAGGGGTCCTCCTTGAACTGAAACTCAGCCTGGTATTCTGTTTTTTTTACAAATGTTAGGGCCAGGAATGTAAGGGGCCCGAAATCCTACTAGTTGTTTTTGATGTAGTTTTTGTCATAGTGGAAAGGTGACAGCCCTTACCCAAAGAGTAAGTGCTATAAGTAGATCCTGCTCAGTGAGTGTACCTGTTGCTCTGCGATTAATGCTACCTTGAGGTTTAAACAGATCTTTTATTGGCTTTAAGCGGTTTGCAATATCTTTTATGTGGCAAGTTTGTTTCTTATAGGTCCATAGTACAATCCCATAACTAGAAAACTAGAAACAAGTAGAGCCGGTGTGTCGTCTTAGATGTCGGTTCTATTGTATTAAATGGGACCATCTGAAAATCGACCAATATATTTTTTTAAATAACGCGTGATCCATTTCGAGGTTCCCTACTTTTTTTTAAAGAAAAAACACAGAAAATTCGAACTGAATGGGGAATGTTTATTATCATTTAAAAGAACAGTCTTTGGCATTTATTTTTTGAAGATTAAATCTATCAAATATTGGCCGCGGCTACGTCTCAGATGGTCCATCCGTTAAGTCCAATTTTCGATGACTCGTTCGAGCATTTCGACTGGTAACTGGCAATGACACGCGTAGTGTTTAGCTCCAAGGCCTGAATC
This sequence comes from Hydrotaea diabolus, assembly GCA_963513945.1. Lineage (NCBI taxonomy): Eukaryota > Metazoa > Arthropoda > Insecta > Diptera > Muscidae > Hydrotaea > Hydrotaea diabolus. The sequence continues at coordinate 127,912,492 of OY740719.1, forward strand.
AAAGCGGGTATATCCGCATAAATTTTAGACTTTACATATCGCCACAGGAAAAAGTCTAACGGTGTGATATCACACGATCTTGGTGGCCAATCGACCGGCCCAAAACGTGAAATTATTTTCTCACCGAAGTGTTCTCTCAATAAAACCATTAAGAGATCCAATGTTGGGGTATCTGTTGTGACAAACCTTGTCCTCTAAAAGCGTGCACAATTTGTAATCCAATGGGTTCAAATCTGGACTGCCTGAGGGCCATTCTTCAGAGGAAATGAACGCTGGCAAATTGTTTCTAAGCCAGGCCTGGGACGGTTTCTTGGTAAACTTTGGCCGATGTTTTGACTCCTTGTTCGCAGAAATGCAGGTCAGTGACCCCATCGTAAGAGACACCCCAACAAACCATGACTGAAGCTGGTTGATGAACCTTTTTCACCCTTGGGATCAGTTCAAATGCTTCCTTAGATGACCGCGCATACACTCTATCCTTTTGCTTGTTAAATTTTTCCTGAACGGTAATAATTTTTTCATCGGTGAACAACATTTTTCTGTGCAAGTTATTAGCGTGCTTCACCAAAAGACGTTTGCATTTTTCAATCCTATTTTTTTTAAAGCTGCAGTCAATAAATGTCCGGTACGTCGTTTGAAAGCCTCAAGTTCCAAGTCTTTTTAAATGATTCGACTCATGGACTTTTGCGTGATATTCATCTCACGGCCCATGATTTTCTGTTTTCGGAGCGGATTTCTGTGAATTCTTGATTTAACGGCTTTGATGACATGCGGTGTTCGAACAGAGCGTGGGCGTCCGGACCGGTGGCGGTCTTTTACATCTCCAGTCTCCTCAAATAGTTTCATGCATCGGTAGACGAACATGCGGCTAATCCCTAGTGGCTAATCCCTAGCGTTTTGAAAATATCGTTTTTTTCATTTCACACTTGAAAAGCGCTATTACAGCGATACGGTTCTCATTATCTGACCACTCCATGATGAAAGTTGAAACAATTTTAAAATCCAGTTACAGACTAACGCTATTGAGGTTAGCTTTCAAAACCCATATGACATTAACGGGGTATGTTCAGTTCTACTATTGAAATGGGTGTGTTCAATGTTGTAACAGTATTCATGTCCCTTCTAAGTATTATTGCATGACATTTTTTACGATTTGTTTTTAAGCTTTTCATTATTTTGAATGATTACATTACTCAAATTTTCTTTTAAAAATGTTTTTGGAGAATGACTACAGGGACGTTTCCAATAAACATGAACGCAATTTTTGACAACAACCTTATATTGTATTGATGAATGCGATTTGGAAACTGTCAACTAAGTGTTCTAAAACCTAACATACCCGAGCTATCAATGTCTTTAGCAATTGTCAAAATACTTAATATAAACAGCTAAAGTACTTGCAAAAGTTGCGCGTTTTTTTTTGTTAAACACGGTTTTTACCTAAATTCATAAACATTTTAAATTATCGAAAAAATGAGTATATTAAACATTAAAGTGACATTTGTGATATTTTAATTTTATAGCATGACGATTTCATCTTCTTACACATTTGACATTTGAATTTTTCCCTTTTTTGGAAGAAAATACCTATTCTCAATTGTCTGTCGCCAATTGTCATGTGTAAACGCAGGGTTAATACCGGTCTTATACCGCGAATGGAATATTATGAAATCCACATTATTAGTGCGAATGCCGTATTAAGAGAAATTCACCGAATTTAATTTAAACCACATTTCGTCTGTCAATTTCATTTTACGAGTATTTAGTCTATGGACATTAAATCCTTACAGACTAGCAGTATGAAATGCAAATATATTAATTAGACAATCAAAATTAAATTAACTATATTATTTAATGTTTTTAGTCAAAGGCGATAAATAATATAAGATGGGCGATTTAATATTTATTGAGACTTCGAAAAACAGAGTTAAATAAAATTCATTTGGGGCATTCTGTTTTTTTCGTGTTAAAAATTTACGAATTTAGTGTGTTCAGTGTTTCAATTTTGACTTTCTAGCGTTTTAGTGATTGTGTACAATGTGGAAAAATAAATAAACCTTGGAATATTTACTGCGTGCTGTTTATCTACATTGTTGCAAAAAGAAGCTCATCTTGTATAATTTATTGACTTTGTTATTTGCTTTGTAGTAGAAAAACTTCAATCAATAAATTCGCTAAATTTCCATCGATAAATTTTCATACAAATTATTATTGGTTTTGACACCAAATCCGGTGAATAGGGATTTCAATTGTATATGCGAATAAGGCATAAGAAAACTAGCTGAAAATCTACTGGTTTTAGTCAGTTTGAATAGGCCCCATCCGTTTCAAAAATAATACGATAATTTGTATTTCATACTAAAATATCAACCGTGAAAGCATACCAAAAAATACGCCACTGAAAGTACAACACTAAGCAACGAACTGACATCAGTTGGGTACGCGACGCGCGCTTTGATCGTTAGTTTTTTCCGCAATTTATTCGTATTAGAATTTTTTTTACATATCCGCGTTCGGTTTTAATCAAAAAATAAAAACGTTTATAATCCCTGTTCAATGTGTTGATAAAGCCTATCAAAAAGTTTAAATCAAATGAAAAAAGGCTTATTGAGTTTTTCTGCTCTGTCTTCCAAGTGTGGAACGAGTAAAGAAAATGAAAAAAGGAACACTTGTGTCGTTGTATGTGTGCTTTGGTTAGTTGTGACAAATTTTACTTTGTTTTTAAAACGAAGTCTAGTCAATTTATTAAAGTCAACGTCGGACAGTAATAAATACAAAGTCTTGAAGAAATTTGCAAGTTTCTTACAAAATCGTTGGAAACTGAAGTAACAGCATTTAAATTGGAGTTCTTTTTTTCTCACAAGTGTGTGTGTGTGAGTTTTAATAAAAAAAAAAACGTCAAAATGGAGGCGGCCAGTAACAAAGGTAAGAGAATTCATTATTTTTGTTCATTTAATATTAAAAAAAATTTGTAAAAAGTAATAAGGTCTACTTTCAAGGCATTGCCTACGAAATTTCTGCAGAGTAACATTTCCACATGCTAAATGTTGCTGTAGGTGGCCTGCCTTAAGAAGGCTTCGGATTCTAACCTCAATTTATGGAATTACCAATCCCACAAATGCCATCTTGTGTACATTTTTCGTTAATTTTTATGTTGTAATCGCAAACGAAACAATTCAAGGGCAGAAAATACCAAAAGGCAAAATTTTTGGTCATTTTTATAATAAAAATTGAATAAAAAAAGTCAATTTCAGGATTGCCTGTAAAGTTAGGCCAGGTTAGCAGGACTTGTAGCCGTCAGCAGTCTCAAGCTTATTACTTGATACGCAGTACATTCACTCGGGCACCCATATGGGTTCCATTGTGTTGGTCCTTTATATATGATGGATTATAGTTCTCTAATAAGTTGACCTTGAGTCACGACAAGCCTTTTGAAAACTATTTAGATCTTGAGCTTGCATTTTGTTATTCGCTCACATTGTACATCCGCTTGGAGCGAGCATTAAACACTAGTTGCCGTGCACAGCTAATTGATTGGAGAGCAGTTCCCCCTTTGGTTCCTGAATGGCATGTTGATTGAAAAAAGTAAGTAAGTTCACTTTTGTAGTAGAATGATATTTGTAATTTAGCATTCTCTCATTACAGTGCTTTGGCAGTCGTCTGTCTCGGACTAGTAGTAAAACGGAATTTGGAAAATGCTCAGATTAGGGAAGACACCCATAGAAAGTATTTTGTCCTCTTCAGAACGAAGCAGGGAAAACAAAAATCTATTTTAAAAGCGGGCCTGATGCCCAAAAAGGCGATGAATAGAACAACCAACCCGCCCACTTACTTGTTTCTAAATTCTTCCAACACCTATTGAGAAACAAGGAGAAGATTCTCTCAAATCAGTGAGCAGTGCACGATACTGGTTAACGCCAGCTAACCAGTAACTAAAAGGCTCAATGCATTTCATAGAGCAGTTTTTACATGGCTTAAGAGTTTTTACATGGCTAACTCGTAAAGTCACCAGCCACGACAGACCTGTTACAAAACTATTCTGATCTTGAGCTTTAAATTTGTTTTTCATACTTATTGAACATCCGTTTGGAGCGGGCGTGCTTGGAGATCAGTTCCGCTTTGGTTCCTGGATGGCATATTGATTAAAAAAAGTAAGTAATTTTGTTTTTTAAGTCTAACGATATTTGTAACTTACCATTCTATATCTACAGGGCCTTGGCAGTCGTCTGTATCGGACAAGTTCTAAAGCGGAATTTGGCAAATGTTCAGTTTAGGGGGGATAGTCATAGAAAATATATTGTCATTTTCGTCGGAATGGAATGTGAACACAACAATAACAGCTAGACTGACGGCCAAAAGGGCCGTGAATAGGAAAACCAACCCGCCCACTTAATTCTTACTTTTCCTATTAAGGAACAAGGGGAAGTTTCTCTCAAATCAGTCAGCTGTGCACGATATAATTGTTATACTCACTAACCGGGACCTGATGGCTAACGCCGGAAACAAGTGGCTTAATGCATTTCATAGAGCAGTTTTTACATATCTTAAGAGTTTTTCATGGCTAACTTGTATAGTCACCAGCCACGTCAGGCCTGTTGCAAAACTATGCAGATATTGAGCTTAAGATTTGTTATTCGCACTGGTGATTAGAGATCAGTTCCTTGACGGCATGTTGATTGAAAAAAGTAAGTTATTTTGTTTTTTTAGTCTAACGTTATTTGTAATTTAGCATTCTGTAATTACAGGGCTTTGACAAACGTCTGTCTCGGATTAGTTGTAAATTGCAAATGTTCAGTTAATAGAAGAGGACCCCTTAATGTCCTTATCTGCAGAACGCTGCAGTTAAATACGAAAATGAACATTAAGAGCGGGAATAAAGCCCAAGAGGGCCGTGCATAGAAAAATCAACCCGCCCACTTACTTGCTTACATAATTCCTACAACACTTATTAAGAAATAAGGGTAGGCTTCTCTTAAATTAGTTAGCTGTGCACTATATAATTCTAATACCCACTGGCCGGAACCTACTGCTTAACGCCAGCAACAAATTAGGTTTTCAACGGTGATGCATAAAGTCGACTCGGCTTTTCATAAAACAACAATTGAATATTTTGTGGTAAAAACTCTATTAACCGATTTTTTTCTATTCGAGATTTTCGTTGCTTTAAATTTGTATACAATCCATTGAAGGGTGGATGCTATACTAGATTTGTCAATCTGCCTGTAACACCACGAAATATTGTTTTATATTAATGAATGGCGTACAACTTTAAGACGATCTAGCTATGTCCCTCCGTCCGATTTAAACGAATCTATCTAAAATTCAAAAATTATACTTGATGATGTTTTATGGTCATAAGAAATTTTGTGATTGTAAATGGGCCAAATCGTCCCATTAAAAAAATGCTCACCTTTTATGGACTTATGGAACCTCAAAAAATAACACTTTTTTGGTTATTTTACAAATCATAATTTTTTGTGAACGAACCTCACTCCTCAAAAGGAACAGTGCAAGACGTTTTAGCACACGTGGCAAAAAAAACGTATGCGGTACGTTCAATTTAGACAAAATGTTGCTACGGAGCCTTATATAGATACATTTTTGGCTGAGGTAAGAGTCGGACGACTTTCGCCAGACGTGAGCAACTTCATTATACCCTGAACGACTGGATGCTTCCAATTGGAAGCAAATTTCTTGGCAGTCCAAGGGGCTCAATATTTAAAGTATACAGATTTTTAAAACCATGAAATTCGGATTTGTGATAAAATTTTATTATCATTATTTTTTAGCACCCACACGACCTCGTTTAAATGGTCCGGATTTTCTGCACTAAAGTCTATCACCCAAATTTAGCCAAATTGCAACAATAAATTTATGTTTGGCTCCGTGAGAAAAGTTCATTGTTATTTAATAACACATTGAAAGGTTATCAAGCCGTATTTTGGAACTAGCCCATTTGTATGGGACAAATTCGCCAAATATTGGATGTTCCTATTATATATAAACAAAATTTTATCAAAATTAGAACTAATAAGAGTGTTCTAAAACGGTTGTACCAAATATAGGGGTAGACTTTTGTACTGGACTGGCAACCGATCAATCGAAATGAACTGTGTCAAAATTGAACTGTGGAACTAAAGGCATAAAAAACAGTTGAATATATGGGAGGCTGTATGTAGAATTGAACCAATTTCCTTTAATACAATAACCTCTGCTCTTGGCCCAAAAATATTACTTCTGCAAACTTTATGAAGATCGGACAACAATTACGACCTGTAGTTTGATTACAAGCTTTTAAGCGAATCAGCTCCTGATTCTGAGTCGATTGGTAAACATAATTGTGGATCTTGCTCAAATATGTTTGGTAGTTATAAACATTTGCCATGGAACTAACTTTTAATACTCTGTTATACATAGTACTGCCTGCTATACACATTTGTTAAGCTGCCAGCAAAAAGTCGAACGGTAAAGTCGGTTAATCGATTTAAATCGGGCACGAAAGTCGTTTACGACTTTTTAAATTTTTGTACCAAAAAGTCGATTAGTCAACAAATCGATAACCGACTTTTAGAACCCTACCTAAACCAAGCGGCTTAATGCATTTTATTAGCAGTCTTTACATGTATCAAGAGTTTTTGCATGGCTAACTAGTAAAGTCGCCGGCAGTTACGATGTGAAAACTTGCCGCTGAAAAATTGTTAGATGTTCTTGGTTGAACATTTTTGATAGATGTGCACACTCACTATCGCACTCACCTTGACAACATGCCAATAATGTAAATGGTTAAAATATATGCTTATTTTACGGATCAGACATGTGTTAAGAGCCTGTAAGATTATTTGAGTAAAACGTAAGGTAGGCGGAGAAGTAAGTTTTTCCTAAAAAAATAAGTTATTAATTTTTTTTATCCATATACAGAAAAAAAATTATATAAACACTAAACCATGCTACAACAAATAAACAGTTCGCTGTACTGTCAAAGACACTTGAAGATAATACCAGAAATGTTTGTGAATGTTTAATTATTATTGTGATTGTTTGCAATAGGAATTTAGCTTTACACACTTCAAGAATTGTAGCTGTAAAATTTCAAATTTGAAAGTTAAAACTTTTTTGAAAAAAAAATTTAATTCTGCTGACTGCATAACACTACCCTCTCTATTGTGTCATGTACTAAACTAAGAGGGGTCATTTAACTTGAAAATATTTTTATTTATTTTAAAAATATTATTATTGTACTCTTAAGGAGACTACGATACCTTTCATTAAAGTTCCATGTTAGTGGTGTTTTAGATTATGTCTGGATAGCAAAACCCCAATAATTAAGTCATTTGTTTACTAAAAAAGACAAGTTTAATTACATTTGTAGAAAAATAACTTAAAATCTTAAAAAAATAATTTGTTGTTGCCGTTATATGACAGCCTGGATAACTATTGAGTATTAGCCTAAGTACATGGTGGCGCAAAAAAGACTTAAGGGCTCATCAAAAAGGTTACGAACGAGTTTCATTGTGGCTGTATGCTCAGTGCCTCCAACTTATTGGAACCATATGTTTGGATTATTCTCAACTTGCGGAAGACAAAAACTTTCTAACATAGTCTTATACAGAGCCCCGTTAATGGCTTTTAGTTTATCATCCCCCTTTTTAAAAAAAATATGTACCGATAACTTAATCAATAATACGAGGGTTACTATTTATATTTCGGCAATAAAAACACAATAATTTATCATTCGAAATGGTTTCACTGTTTGTCAAAATATTCTCCTTTAAGATCGATACACTTTTGCATGCGCACAAACCAATTTTCGAAGCACTTATTCCACTCCGATTGAGACACCTCCAAAACAACGATTAAACAGCTGCCTCGGGAGATGAAAAACGTTGACAACGCATTTTTTCTTGATGCTAGGGAATAAGAAGTCATGGGGTGCCAAATCAGAGCTGTACGGTGGATGGCCTATCAATTCGACATTTTGAGTGGTCAAATAGCTTATTGTATTAGCCGATGTTTGAGAGCTGGCATTGTCGTTATGGAAAATGATCCGTCTTCTCTTATTATCTTTCCTCATTTCTTCGAACACTGTTGGATAACTGATGGTTGTATACCACTCAGAATTTACCTCCTACGTTCTACTAAAGGCACTGTGGCAACATGACCGGCTGTACCGAAAAAAAAACAATCATTTGCTTCGAAGTACTTCTTCCACGAACAACTTTTGTGGATTTGGCTCGTTTTAAACGACCCATACGGTCGACTACGGTTTTGTTTCGGGTTTATATGCATATATCCATGATTCGTCTTCTGTGACAATGTTATACACTGCCTTTGAGCTACCGCAGTTATACTTTTCCAACATCTCTTTGCACCAACCAATCCATGCGAGCCTTTTTTTGAGCATTCGTCAAATTATGTGGAATCCAAGGAGAACAATTTTTTTCTCGGCCAAATGAACATGCAATATCTTATTGATGCTTGTCGTCGAATGTCCAAGGCTGCCTCAATCTCACGGTATGTCACATGTCGGTCTTGCTTAATCAGTTCACGCATAGCATCGATGGTTTCTGGCAAACTGACCGAAGTTGGACGTTCTTCACGGAATTCATCCTGGAGCGAACGGCGTCCGAGACTGAACTCTTGATGCCAGCGATTAACAGTGGTTTTTGATGGTGCTTCGCTGCCAAAAGTCGAAACAAGTTGATTTAAACACTTTTGTCTCAATAACCCACACCGAAAATCGTAAAAAATCATCGCATGAAAATGTTCACGGGATAATTCAATTTTTTGACTGAGATGCATTTTTCAACACACTGTAAAGAAAACAATTCGGGCTTAAATTACAAAACGTTCTGAGTGAAGTTATGCTAAAAAATGTCAAAGTTTCCAATGGAAGTTCCAGTTTGCATCTGGGAACACTAGTTTTGCCAGGACCCGAAATATAAATAGCAACCCTCGTAACAAGGCACCAAACAGTACATATGGAGGGGTGTTGTTGTTGTTGTTGTAGCGGCACATACAGTGCCGAGGTGACAGCCCTTGGCCGAAGAATTGCTGCTTCGGGTCAATCCGGTACATAGAACCGACTGTCGTGGGATTGGAGGGGTGTAATTGCCGCTGATGTAATGCCCTAGGTGTCTGTCACGACCCCTGTTCCTCAAAACGGGAGACTTCGTTTCTAATCATGTAACTGTTGTAACTGGGTGCTGTTGTGACATTAAAAGGATGACGGTAACTTTGTAAAAGTGAGATAATTAATACACTTGCTAGAAGATCTTCGTAAAAGTGAGATAATAGACTTGCTGGAAGAATAAAAAAATTCAATAATTTTGACGCGTCGTTATACTTTTTATGAGACTGCAAAAGAAAAAAAATAAACATGAAGTTATGAATATTTTTAACTCTTTAACATTCTGTACTTAAAAGGCTACAACAAATACTTGTTTGGAAAAAAATTAAATCGAAAACAGGTATTTTTCTTTAGACATGATACTCGTACAAACTGGCACTTTTAGTTAACGAATGACTTAATAATTTCGGTTTTGCTATCGAGGCCTAACATAAAACGCCACTAACATGGACTTTAATGAAAATAAGTAACCACAAAAGTTCAAAAATAATTTTAATTTTTTCCAAGTTTATGACAGATTGCTGGTAGTCCTCCTGTATAATTTAGTGTTTCCATTTTTTTTGCATTTGAGTAAAAACATCTAAAACTGATTTAATATTTTTGGAAAATGGCTTTACCCCTTCTTCTCTTTTCACTCAAATAGGTCGAACGGTCTTCAAAAGTGTCCGATTAGTAAAATAAACATATTTTAAACATTCATTTAATTCCCATGTTATCAAAGTGAATAGACGGTGCTGTTTTCTTTTTACGTCCCGCCCTCTATAATCCTCAGCACCAATATTTATTTGATTTTCGTGCTTCTTTTATCATTCCAAAAGAGACGGCATATTTTTGTCTAGGGGTCCTCCTTGAACTGAAACTAAGCCCGGTATTCTGTTTTTTTTTTTACAAATGTTAGGGCCACGAATGTAGGGGGCCTGAAATCCTACTAGTTGTTGTAGCTTTTGTCATAGTGGAAATGTGACAGCCTTTACCCAAAGAATAAGTGCTATGAGTGGATACTGCTCAGTGAGTGTACCTGTTGCTCTGCGACTAATGCTACCTTGAGTTTTATACGGATCTTCTATTGGCTTTAAGAGGTTTGCAATATTTTTTATGTTGCAAGTTTTTTTCTTAATGGTCCATAATACAATCCCGTATGAAGTAACAGATCCACTATTAACTAGGCTAGATGTCGGTTCTATTGTATTGTAAATCCAATATATGTGACAGCGCATAGAGAAAGGGACCTAAGGGTAAAAAAATCAATTTTCACTTTTTTTTTTGATGTTGACAACATCTGAGCATCAAATGAGACCGATCCCATGCCCCAAAAGTGTTCCCTCCCAGAGATATGCGCGTTTTATGAAAGTGAAGTCGACAATTCTACACCAAAGAAACACGTATTTAAATCTTTAAAATGGTTCTCCTGAACAAAACTGGTTTTTACCCTTAGGTCCCTTTCTATTTTGCGCGTCACATATTTTTATTTTTAAATAAAAGTAATATATTTTATGTTTTATGTTAGAAGAAAACTCTTAAAGGTCCATAGGTAGGTTGTAATATATCCTACTAGGCTAGAGTAGAGATGATGTATCGTGTTAGATGTCAGTTCTATTGTATTAGAGGGATATTCTAAAAAACGACCAATACTCTTTTTTTTCGAAATAATAGTAATATTTTTTATGTTGGTGTTTTCTTTTTAAAGGACAATAATTAACCTAGGCCAGATGGTCGTACGTCTTCAAAGACGAGCCAAATCCAAGGAAAGTTGTACGTGGAAGAAGCACTTCGAAGCAAATGGTCGCCTATTTCTTCGGCAAAACTGGTCATGTGACGACTGTTCAATCCCACGACAGCCGGTTTTATGGACCGGATTGACCCGAAGCAGCAATTCTTCGGCCAAGGGCTGTCACCCCGGCAAACAGTTGCCGCTACAACAACAACATGTGACGACTGTTTCGCTTGAGCAACGTAGGATGGTCAATTCTGAGTGGTACACCACAGTTTGTTTGTCTGCAGTCTTCGGAGAAATTCAAAAAACGAACAAGAGAAGACGAATCATTGTGTACCATGACAATGCGATCTCGACCTGACCGGCCAAAACGTCGGATTGATGGGTAATCCGCCGTACAGCCCTGATTTGGCACCCAATGACTTCTTTTTATTCCCGCACATCATATGCGTGGTCAACGATTTTCGTCGGCAGAAGATGCTGTTGAAGCGTTCAAAAACCATGTTTTGGAGGTGTCTCAATCGGAGTGGAAAAAGTGCTTCGACAATTGGTTTGAGCGCATGCCAAAGTTTATGAATCATGCTGGAGAAAACTTTGAAAGACAATAAAACCGTATTTGATGATAAATATTCTCATTTTCATTATTAGGCCAGAAATATATATAGCAGCTCTCGAACTCGTAGTCATAGATCCCGTTCTCTAATAGATCAAGCACTTTACAGTCATTTATCTAAAATTTAGGTGGAGATCGCGAAGCAAATACATATAGTTAGAAGAATATTCAGGAGTTTGCCCTGAGACTCCAGTTTGGTTGATAGGAGGATTGTATCTCGTTACTCAAAGAAAGAAGCTTGATACATAACAAAAATGTAAGTAATAGTTTCGCAACACAATTTTTAGAAGTGTGGACCTTCACTTTTAAAATAAAGTGGATTTGGTTTTGTATTTCATATTTTTCACCAGGAGTCCACAAATTACGATTCCAAATATTTTTTTTGTTTATTATTGATCATCAATGCCCTTTAAGGCCCACAAATTGAAAACAATTACAATTGATTTTGCAAAATTGTGGTATACTGGTAATAAAATAAAACAAAACTATTTAACTTTTCAAAATGTATCATTTGATTTTGTAATCGAATATATATTTCTCTACGATTTAAAAAAAAAAATAATGTCTGAACCCCTTTAGCAAACCATACACAAACCACGAATTACGAACTGTACGAGCATAACAAATTACCCAAAGGATTTTGTATAAGGTTAAAAACCAGTTTTGTTCAGGAGAGCCATTTTAAAGATTAGGTCCCTTTCTATTTGCGCTTAGAATCGTCGACTTCACTTTCATAAAACGCTTATATCTCTGGGAGGAAACACTTTTGAGGCATGGGATCGGGCTCATTCGATGCTCAGATGTTGTCCACATCAAAAAAAGTGAAAAGTTGATGAAAAGTTTTGTTCAGGAGAGCCATTTTAAAGATTAGGTCCCTTTCTATTTGCGCTTAGAATCGTCGACTTCACTTTCATAAAACGCGCATATCTCTGGGAGGGAACACTTTTGGGGCATGGGATCGGTCTCATTCGATGCTCAGATGTTGACCACATCAAAAAAAAAATGAAAATTGATTTGCGCTGTCACATATATCGATGTTCCACCAGAGAAAGACTAAACTACCAAGCAGACACAGCCAATTGTGCTAACATTTATCGCAACACAATAAAACGACTCGGGCGACAAAGTAAATGTCAGTTGCCAAATGCTTGTAATCGAAGACGGATCTGACAATTAAAAAATTTAATATTCCCTAAGATGATTAACGACATTGATCGAAATATTGGAAAATAAACTTAATAATTTTAAAAACTAAAGAAATTTAGTTTTTTTTCTTGTTTTTGAAGAAAAACCTATCAGCCAAACGAACTCAATATAAAGTAATTGTAAAATTGCCAATATTTTTAAAACTGATTTTCTTTTTCTCTTTCCCAAGTGACCGTGAGTCTGCCCTAGTTAAACGACAAGTTTCATATGAAACTGTGACCGTGTGAGTCTGCCCTTGTTAGCCGACAATTTTCATGTGAAACTGTGCATGAGCCACGATAAACGGTGTAATTAACTAAGTAGATCTATCATTTCTCCAGATCTTCAAGAAAGTACTTCCTAAAGGCAACTATGGCCTTTCTTTCCTTTGAGTGACAATACACAGTAGGTGCTACTCTGTCCTGATCTCGTTCCTATGCTGTGAAAACCATGTTGTGCTGGCCCTACTTTCCATTTGACGCAACCGTACTTCTGCTATCCAAGCAATTTTAAAACAAAAGAAAAAAACAAAAATTCTAAACCTTGGCAATATTTTTGATACTTTTTTCTTTGTGTGTTAAGTACCCTCTAAGAACTTTCCTCTGTTATGCATTTTACCTTAACAGTGTTTTTTCCATGTGGCCTTAGTCGGGCGTAATATTTCGAGGACTGCTATATATATATCTGGCCTAATAATGAAAATGCGAATATTTATCATCAAAAATGGTTTTTATTGTTTTTTCAAAGTATTCTCCAGCATGATCTATACACTTTTGCATGCGCTCAAACCAATTGTCGAAGCACTTTTTCCACTCCACAATCAGACCCGGGGACCACAATCAGACCCCGCAGAAGCGCGATTACAGAAGATGCCAACCTTCCAGAAACCTCCAAAACATGGATTTTAAACGCATCAACAGCATCTTCTGGCTACGGAAATCGTTGACCACGCATTTTTTTCTTGATGTGCGGAAATAAAAAGAAGTCATTGGGTGCCAAGTCAGGGTTGTACGGCGGAAGAGCAAATAAAAAAAGGCGCTGGTTTGAGCCGAGTCAAAAAGGCGCTGGTTTGAGCCGAGGTGTGAGAGCTCGCATTGTCATTCTGCACTATGATTCCTCTTCTCATGCTCGTTTTTCGAATTTCTCCGAAGACTTTAGGCAAACAAATTGTGTACCACTCAGAATTGACCGTCCTGTTTGCTCAAGCGGAACAGTAGCCACATGACCAGTTTTGCCGAAGAAAAAGACGACCATTTGCTTCAAAGTGCTTCTTACACAAACAACTTTTGTTGGATTTGGCTCGTCTTCGAAGACCCACACGGTCGATTGCTGTTTTGTTTCGGGCTCATACGCATAGATCCATGATTCGTCACCTGTGACGATCTTATAAACGTCTTTTGAAGCACCTCGATCGTATTTTCTCAAAATTTCTTTGCACCAATCGACACGAGCCTTTTTTTGAGCGATTGTCAAATTGTGGGGGATCCAACGAGAACAAACCCTTTATACGGCCAGGTGTTCATGCAATATCGAATGTACTCGTATGCTGGTGCAAGAAAAGCCTAAGGATGTTTCTATCTGACGGTATGTCACATGACGATCTTGCGTTATCAGCATCAATGTTCTCTGGCACAATGACCGATTTTGGACGACCTTCATGACCTTCGTCTTTGAGCGAGCGTCGGCCACGATTGAATTCATTAAACCATTTTTTCACAGTGCTCATCGCCATACAAAGATTTAAGTTAATCGATGCACTCTTGTCGTGATAATCCACGTCGAAAGTTGCGAAAAATAATCGCACGAAAATGTTTACGAGTTAATTCCATATTTTTGCCAAATTCATTGTATAAAATTCATTCCATATTTTTGCCAAATTCAATTCACTGTAAACAACACAAATGATGGTCGCACGTCAAAACGTTCTATGTACGTTTAAGCTAAAACATGTCAAATTTTTCAATGGAAATGTCAGATGGCACAACACTTAGTGTTGCGTAGGCCAGAAATATATACAGCAACCCTCGTATTATTGATATGATACCCTTCACCACACTGGGATACAGAATATTATGACTTAGTGCTAATGTTTTCAACACCTTTAAGAAATGGTGATAGACCCTAAGTTAAGTTCACCGTTCGACCGATTAGAATCACTACCGTAATTATGATAATTGCTAGTTTTTCAATTTAAATAGCGAAACTGTGGCGGAGGGCCAGGTCTTTTTGAAGGTTGTTTTTCTCGCAACGGGAAAATTAACAATTTTCTTCGTTTATATTTATATAAGATAAACACAGGTACTCGTAATGCTACATAAAAGAGAGTTCTAATGATGTTTAAAAAAAGTATTTGAATGACACTATTCAGCAACATAATCTTCTGGGGATTGACCATTTTTCGAAATGCTCAGACCTGGAAATTATAAACCTTCAGTGTTGGTCATTCGTTAAACTATCCGCTGGATCTTCAACTTACCGTTAGGTTAGTATAAAGTTAGCAAAATTTTTGAAGTAATTTTTGCGGATCTTATTTGGGAATTTGTTAGCTGGCCGTTCAAATCTTATTGATCACATTTCTCAATTTCACTGAGCTTGAGCTTTTATCGGGCGGAGTAATTTTATTAGAAGCGTCCATTAAACTCATTTTGGAAATGCAAATCAGTTCCCCTGACTATTAAGAAATTTTGAAAATTAATGCAAGGAACAAATTAGCACAAAAAATCTTTCTTAAGGCTTTTTGTTTCTTTGGATGGAAATTTTATGTTATCGCCTTAACAGGACTTAAAGTGGATTTATTATTTTTTTTTAAAAGAACAAACCAATTTATTTTATTTGAAGAACATATTTAGGTAGAAAATATTTTGATATGACAGTTTTGTTTATGCAAAGTATCGGTCAAATCCAGCCCTTACCACGAAAAAATTTTCCAGGATAGGTTTTTTTTGTCTTAATTTTCTGGAGAATTCCGATACTATTGAATTTCCTATATCATTGTAAATATTAATATTTAATTCTCAATATTTTTAACTAAAATTACTTTTTTTTTATAGTTTTAGATCATTACTCTTTTATCAACAGATCAGGGGTTTTCATTAAGGACATAACAATATTATATATGTATTAATAATACACAGAATATTTAAGATAAAGTTCAAATTTTTTACCAGTTGAAGTGCAAATGTTACATTTAAAGAATGAAATTCGATTTCGGTCATAAGACTACCACGAGACCGTGTACAGCGATCTATTCTTTGGACCTAAATTTCTCTTAAACACATTTCGACCGGAAGGTTGCCAATTACGCGTTAGATGTTGTCTCTGACCTTTTCTTAAATTGTTGTGTTGTTGGCATAGACCAATGACATGATGTGTCTCCATAAAAAGAAATCCAACGGCGTTAAATTGCATGAAGGAGGTGGCCATTAGACCGGTCCATTTCTCGAGATAACAATTTCACCGAATTTGCCTTTCAGTAAATCGATTTCATCGCGTGCTGTGTGGCGAGTGGTACCATCTTGTTGAAAACACATATCGGCAATGTCAAGCTATCGGCGATGTCAAGCTCATCAAATTCTGGCCAAAAATAATTTTCTAACATGGCACGATAGCGCTCTCCATTTACGGTAACATGATGACTATCGTTTTCATCGACGATAAAATATGGCCCAATCACAACACCTCCGGCATGAAAATCACACCACACAGTATTTTTTTGCGGATGTAATTGTGTATCTTTAAGCACATGTGGGCCTGTTGTTGTCCAATAACTTATATTTTCTTTATTGACAAAACCACTCAGCCAGAAATGAACTTCATCGCTGAAGATGATTTTCCAATGAAATTATGGATTTTCATGAAACTTTGCCGGAGCCCAATCGAAGAAGTTTCGGCGTTTCAAATGATAAGGTGGCTTTAGTTCTTGAGTCAGTTTGATCTTATAAGGATGAAGGCCAAATTTCGCCACAGTGTTGTTTGAGAGATGCCAAATTCCTGAGAACGACGTGGAATCGACTAATTGGCTCATTTTACGGCTGCGTTATTTTCGTCACTTCGAGCGATACGGCGTCTCTTTGGCGCCGGAACATCCAAAAGTGAAAATTTTGATCTAAATTTATCCACTCTAGCACGCACAGCCTTTTGGGTGGGACAATTATTACGGCCGAAAATTGGAGGCATAAACAAGCATCAACATAACAACTGCAAAACTAACTACTTTACCAAAAATAACATCAAACAAACAAAACCCGAAAAAAAATAGAACTCATAAAACACAATTCTAACAAGAACCAAACATACATATGTGCAATAAACATAACACAACAACATCAATAAAAAGGAAAAAAAAGAGAAAAAGAACAGAAAAAATAACACAAAACCAACGATAACGCACTAAGAGAACTAGTTTATCTCTTTCCGTGGTGCAAAAAATTAATAACACAAAATCCAACGATACGCACTAAGAGAATTGGTTTATCTCTTTCCGTGGTGCATTGAACTCCCCCCCTCCCTCCACCACTCCATATCTTTTCCAATCTGTGTAAGTGCAGTTGACTCTCTTGCTTTTTTTTGTCGTTGCTCCTCCAATGTTTAAGGCATAACACTAAGCATTGGAGGGACCAGTAGCGGCAAAAGGAAGAGATTGTTTACTGAGCTTACATACTGACATTTGTTTTTGTTCTCGGGTTGGCGTAATGGTAAAGAAATTTAACATACATTTCGCCAACATACGTGGCCTGCGTACGAATTTTTTCGCTGTGTTCTCCCACATTCATTACCATAGGCCTGATGTTCTAGCTCTTTGTGGGACCCAGGTACGTGAGGATTCTGATCCACAGGATTTTTACGTCCCTGGGTATCACACCCTACCTCTTTTTATTTCTCACAGAGGACTTGTGGTATATGTACGTAACGATATAGTGTTTCAGAGCCAGCAACACTTATGCTCACAAGATCCAGAATTTAACTCCCTTTGGGTTAAGTTCAGGATTGGAACACACGTACTTCATTTCGGGTTTATATACAGAAGCCCAAACTCGGAAAGGGAGGCTTCCCTTAACGGCTTCGACGCCCTTTCCGATTCTATAACGAAAGTTCTGGAGAGTTATCCGGACAGTGAAATCGTCGTTGCTGGCGATTTCAATGTCCACAATTCCGCCTGGCTTTCGCATTCGAGCCAAACAACTCCGGAGGGCCAATACGCCGAGCTCTTCGCCGCGCAAAATGACTTGACGCAACTAGTGAATGAACTGACACATATTCCGTGTGTAGAAGGGCACCATCACAATATTCTTGACCTTTACTTAACTTCACACCCTGAAAAGTACGAAGTTAATGTCCTTCCACCTCTTGGTAATTCTGATCACTGCATTGTTTCAGCATCCTTTTCGTATTCTGCCCTTCGTGTCACTTCGATACCAGCCCCAAAGCGAACTGTTTTTATCTACGAAAAGGCACGTTGGGCTGAGCTCAACCACTTTTTTCAGCATTTTAATTGGAAACTGTGCTTTCTCGACAACGACGTAAATGCTGCTGCTGAAATGATCCAAAATATAATTTTATTTGGAATGAAGACATTTATTCCAAATAAAGTTATGTCGGCTAAACCAGGCAAAAACGGTTGGTTTAACCAGGCATGCAGGGATGCTGTCAGATCTAAAGAGGAGGCGTTCAGAAATTGGCGCCTGAACAAAAACGCCAATACTGAACTGCTGCGGAAATAGGCAAGAACTTCGTGTGACAGAGTGCTTAGGCTTGAAAAATTTCTACACGAACAACGTCTACGCACAAAGGTTCTTGCTTCCCCCAGGGGAAGTAAGAGCTTTTGGTCGTTTGTAAGAAGAGTAAAGGATAGTTCATCATCTATCCCAACTCTTGTTAAAGACGATCAGGCATTCACTGACCCGGTTGATAAAGCTAACCTATTGGCTGAAATGTTCGCAGGAAATTCTTCCTTGCCGGAAAGCAATCAACCACTCCCCGTGATCGAAAACGTATCTAGTTCCATGCCTGAGATATTTTTTCGAACACGTGGGGTTAAAAGGGTTCTTGCGAATCTCGACGTAAATAAGTCCCCGGGCCCGGATGGTATTTCGGCACTTGTCCTGTGTAAGTGCTCCTCGACGCTAGCCCGTCCATTGCGCAACCTCTTCAACCTTGCTTATCGTGCGGGAGTCTTCCCAGCGTGTTGGAAGGTTGCGAACGTCCAACCCATCCCTAAAAAGGGTGAAGCCAATAATCCTGCAAATTATCGGCCAATCGCGATTTGCTCCGCGCTCTCTAAGGTAATGGAGAGCATGGTTAACCACCATCTTGTGAGGTATCTAGAGTCCAACTGCTTGCTTAGTGATCGACAGTATGGCTTCCGTAGAAATCGCTCTACGGGAGACCTGATGGCTTTCTTGACGGAGCGCTGGAGTCGGTCTATCCACCAGTTTGGTGAGAGTAGGGTTGTGGCTCTGGATATCTCCAAGGCCTTTGATAGAGTCTGGCACGGTGCACTCACTCTTGTCAAAGCTGATGGCTTTTGGCGTCGGTGATACTTTCGCTCGTTTTATATCGAGCTTTCTTAGAGATCGCACTATAAAAGTTGTTGTAGATGGGTTCTCATCCAACAAACATAGGCTTACTGCAGGAGTACCACAGGGCTCTGTCCTTTCTCCCTCTTTATTTTTAATTTTCATTGATGATATGTTGGGTCAGACCGTGAATCCAATCTACTCCTTTGCGGATGACAGTAACCTATGTCATTCATATTCATTCGACCGTAGGCCGAGTCTTCAAGATATTGAAGACAAAAGGCGAATTATGGATGAGACACTTGGCCGGGATTTACTGGCCATTTCCGAATGGGGTCGAGTGAATAGAGTAGATTTTAATGCGCGTAAGACACAGTGCTGCTTGTTGTCTCACAAGCGATTCGCTGACCCAACAATATCGTCAATTTCTATCGATGGTACGGATATTGAACAATCAGAAGCTCTTGATGTTCTGGGCATGAAAATACAATGTGACGCTCGTTGGGCGAGACATGTATTCGAAGTGTCGAAAGAAGCACTCAAGTGCATAAGCTTTTTAAAGCGGTGCAAGAAATATTTCACTCCTTCTGATCTTTTCAATATCTATACAACTTACATCAGGCCGAAGATGGAATACAACTCCCATATATGGGCAGGTGCTCCAAAATCATCCTTGGAGCTACTTGACCGTGTTCAAAGGAGAGCGATGGTGCTGATAGGTGACAGTAGGGTATCCAACTCTATTGTTTCCCTTGATCATCGTCGGAATGTGGGTTGCGTGACGCTGTTCTATCGTTACTTTCATGGTGTGTGTTCATCAGACATCCGTCGCCTTATTCCTGACGTGAGGATGTTCGGCAGTGATGCGCGACTTTCTAGGAATTCACACCCGTTTGTTATCGATTGGCCAGTTGACCGCACTATACACTACAGATCAAATTCGTTTTTCGCTCGTACAGTCCGTATGTGGAATCGACTTCCGGCAAATGTGTTTCCCACTAATTGCGACATCCAGAAGTTCAAGACAACTGTCAATAAACATTATTCCCTCTTTCCCCCCTCCGATCCTTTACTTTCCACTCGCCAACGCAATGCACCGCATGTATAGGGGGCATCCCCTGAGTGTTGGTTATTTAAAAAAAAAAAAAAAAAAAAAAAAAACGTTGCTCGTAAGTGTACTTTACCATGATTAAAATGTTGACTTCGACTAATGTTTTGAATCTGAAAGATCATTAACAATATTTGAGGGTGCGTTGACATAAAGATAGGAAATTGTAATGTCCCTATTGGAAAACCCTTTTTATAATAATTGTAATTTATTTCATTCTGTTAAATTTAAGAACGATCCGTCCTTTAGTTTGGCCATAAAAGCGTTTTTTTAAAGTGGGCGAGGCACCGCCCACTTTTTCTGTAATATGTGCTTCGATCCAAGCCAACATCATATGTTCCAAATATCATCGTCATATCTCCAATAGTTCATGAGATATAAAGTGTGTTCGTTTACATTCCAAGTAAAACTTTGCAAGTTTCTACTTTTGAGAGCGTAAGGCCAATTTTACTCTCTGTATTAAAATTTACAAGAAAAGTAAACGAACAGCTTCCAGTAAAAATTTCCAATGAAACAGCAATGCAACATTGTTTACTGTTTGCATTACATTTCATTTTATTTTTATATTTAATAAAATAATATTCCAATTTTTACTTACTTATCCTGTTGTAAATTTATTTTTACTTTTATTTGTTTACATAAAACAGCTGATTTAAAACATCAGTTCTATTTTGCAATTTTTGGTTGGCTGACATTTCTCCCACCAAAATTTGCAAACTCTTACATCAAACTGTCAACATTTTCTCTCTCTGGCTCTCATTTACTGGAGTTTTTTGTAAACGAACACGATCCAGTAAAAATTTGCACAAATTTGCAAGTAATCAAACACACTTATAGTGTTTTAAGTTTAGGATTATTTATTTTCCAGAGGTTGACCCAGTCCTTGTGAGGGGAAAATTTTTACCTTTTGAGCGATTTGGCCCATTTGCAATACATACCGTTCCAGTCCATCCTGAAGTTTTTGTTCCACAGACAGACGGACAAAGGGACAGGCGGACATGGCTAGATCGTCTTAGAATTTTACGACGATTCAGAATATAAATACTCTATAGGGTCTCCGAACAGTATTTCGATGTGTTGCAAACGGAATGGCAAAGTGTATATAAATTAACATCAATTTCCCATCCCTCTACGCAACAACACATTTTCATCTCACTTACGTGTGTGTATTAATGTGAGCCCTCAAAGGCCACACGAGCATAATTCAACGGCAACCTCAAAACACACCATTGGCAGCGCGTACTTCAAGCGGTTCTATGGTGTAATGGTTAGCACTCTGGACTTTGAATCCAGCGATCCGAGTTCAAATCTCGGTAGAACCTGTAACATGTGGGTCAAACCCCCATTGCCTCCTAAGTTTTTTTAAATTTTACTACCTTTTTAATTTGTTCACATTTTTTCCATTGGCGGCAGCTGCTAGCATATTTGTTTAAAAATATTCCAAATGTTACAAGTTCACATGAGAAATGTATTTGTATACATATTATCGGAGCATATTTTAAGGGGTAGTTTATACCTTCCTTAACGCATTCACTTTGTGGATTCTGTTCTGGATGCTACACGACGTTGTGGATTGTGCTGTGTCACATGCGCATTAGTTGCATGCCCATCTTAAGTAGCCGATTAAACATTTGCCGGCTATGGGGTTCCATGGTGTAATGGTTAGCACTCTGGACTCTGAATCCAGCGATCCGAGTTCAAATCTCGGTGGAACCTGAGTTCTACTTTTTGCTTTTATTATTTTTTTAATCTAATGTTTATTTTGAGAATATTATTCTCCAAAAACTTTTAAATTTTACAGTGTCAGACAAAACATTTGCAACTAGCATTAAACTTTCAGTTTTAGTACGCATCGTTTAAATTTTTCTAATTTTTACCGATTAGCGGCGGTTATACTTAATTTGTCATTCCGTTTCCGACGCCACAAAATATTGATCAGGAACTCCAAAATGTTTATGTGAGTATGTTTATTATTTGTCGTCGTAAAATTCTTAGATGATCTAACCCGTCCGTGTGTCGGTTGAAAGCAGAATAGCGTTCAAACGCTTCAACCAGGGATCCTGAAATTTTGCATATGTGACGCGCAAAATAGAAAGGGACCTAAGGGTTAAAAGCCAGTTTTGTTCAGGAAAGCCATTTTAAAGATTAGGTCCCTTTCTATTTGCGCTTAGAATCATCGACTTCACTTTCATAAAACGCGCATATCTCTGGGAGGAAACACTTTTGGGGCATGGGATGGGTCTCATTCGATGCTCAGATGTTGTCCACATCAAAAAAAAAGTGAAAAGTTGATGAAAAGTTTTGTTCAGGAGAGCCATTTTAAAGATTAGGTCCCTTTCTATTTGCGCTTAGAATCGTCCGACTTCACTTTCATAAAACGCGCATATCTCTCGGAGGGAACACTTTTGAGGCATGGGATCGGTCTCATTCGTTGCTCAGATGTTGTTCACATCAAAAAAAGGAAAAAAAAAATGAAAATTGATTTTTTTACCCTTAGGTCCCTTTCTCTATGCGCTGTCACATATTGATGGCTTATTGCCATGAGATGTTTGGAATTTTAATTTGTCGAAATCGCCCCATGGGAAAAATGGTTCAATTTAAGGGACTAATGGTACTCGTCTACAAAGTATAATTATTTGAGTATTTCCTTAACAAATCACAATTATTTGTGGACGGACAGTAGCGGTGTTTTTGGTGAAGCCTTGATAAATAAGGCTGGATAGCTTAACCGCAATAGTGAATTCATTTATTAACAAAAAGTGCCAATTCGGTTCGTGTCTAAAGGAATAGACCAGAAGTACTAGAGTTGCCAAAAAAAAATATAAAAAAATGGTAAAAATATTCGTTTCCAGTAATTTTTGTTGTTTTTAGTATAAATCGAGTATAAACCTCTATTCAGGCTACTAATTTCTAAAAACGCTCCAACAAATTATTTTTCTAAAATGTTTTTTCAGAAGCGAGTACAGCAGTGCTTCTTCTACCAACATTCGGGGTTTTTTAAAAGAAAAAAATCCTTCATAACCCGCCCATACGGTTTTGCCAAGAAATAGAAAATATTTCCCCAATCAGAAGTGAAGTAATTTCAAGACTCTAAAATGCAATAAAATCACTTGCTGCGAATAGAGGTTTGTTTGTTATTTAAATTCAGCGAGTAAAATAGCTTAAGTCTGGCATGGCCGACTTTATTATATCATTTACTTCTGGATGTACAGAAATCCAATTAAAAACATGTATTTTTTTACCCCTTGAACGGACTCTTAATTTATTTAGATTTTAAAGTCATATTTAAGTTTGTCAGAAAATGTCATTGTTTTTGGTATCCTTATGTCCACGTCACTTTAGTCAAACTGCAAATATAGTTTTATTTTTGGCTTTAAAGCTGTCTGTCCATAAATATTGGAAGCTATTTTTTGAGCCCCCAGACAATTTGTACGGGGACTATATCAAAAAGTGAGCCAACAGTTTTTCCATTGTCACGAGGGCATATCAATAATTCCGAGACTTTTTCAACTTCCCTCATAGTTATATGAAAAGCTCCCATCAAGTACTATTTGTTAATAGACTACTGAACAATTTTCATAGAGTTCCGTCATTTAGTTTGTATTTAACAGCTGTTTAAAACTTACTACCCAGTGGATTTTGTTAAAAATGGAAAGAAGTGAATTTCGAGAGCTCATTAATTATTAGTTTTTGTGGAAAATAACCGTCAATCAAAGCACGGAAAAGCTTGATAAATACTATGGGGCCACTGCTCCATCGATTTCCATGGTAAAAAAGTGATTTACTGACTTTCGTTGTGGTCGTACAAGTGTTTTTGTTTTTTTTTCAAAACAAAAAAAAAAACAAAAATTCAAATCAAGTGTGGAATCTTTGTTGTTCATTCGAAAGGACATTTTATGGCATTTGTTTTTTGAATATTATTTCCTTTAAATGTTGGCCGCAACTACGCCTCAGGGTTTCCATTCTGAGGTTCCAATTTTGGGTGACTCGTTCGAGCATTTCGACCGGTATGGCGTTCATGACACGCGTAATGTTGGCTTCGAAACCAGAATATTAGCTGGTTTGTCAACTTAGGCTTTGGACTTTACGTGGACGCAAAGAAAAAAGTCTAAACTCGTAATATCACACGATCTAGGCGGCCAACTCACCGGCCAAATACGTAAAATTAGCTGCTCTTTGAAATGACCTCTCAATAAATCCATTGTTTGAGCAACTCTATGGCAAGAGGCACCGATGATACCACCACCCCATTAACTGCACCAAAACATGGTTTTCTTCGGGTATAATGCGGATATTTTATTTATTGACGTTGCCATTGAGCCAGAAGGGGCCTCGTCACTGAATAAACCCTTGTTCAAGAACAGCGAATCTTCTCGTTTCTCATTTCCATAATTCAGTTGCACAATTTGGTGACGTTGTTTTCTTTCTGTGATAAAATAGCAAACAATACTGAAAAGGAAAAAAATAAAATTTAACGCAGCTCACGCGTAAACTCTGAAAAAACCCCTATGGAAAAAATCTAGATGAAACACCCTATAAAAATGACGCTTAACGTTCTGAACGGCCAATTAAGGTCAATACACCCAAAAAAAAAGTCGAAAAATACTACGATATGGTGTTGGCCGATCAAAAAGTAAAAGTGCTTAAGATTGTTGATGCCATACACTTTTCATATGACGTGTGGTTTCGATTTTCATAATTAGTTGGGTTTAAGAAAGCTGTCTGCAAGATGCGTGCCGCGTTTGCCATAAACGTAATTGTGTGGCAACTTCAAAAGATTGTTTGAAGTTGTTCAAAGGCAAGTTTATGCGGCGTTGTGTATAACTGTAGATGGAACATGGATCCATTACAACACTCCGGAAACCAAGCAGCAGTCTAAACAATGGGTTTCTCCGGGTGAACCGGCTCTAAAGAAGGCCAAGGTGACTCTGTCGGCCAATAAGATGATGACAACAGATTTTTTGGGATGCACGCGGGATAATCCACATCGATCACCTTCAAAAGGGGAAAACAATAAACGGCGAATATTTAGCCAACTTATTGGACTATTTAATGAGTTTCAGCTCTAACGATGAAATTATTGATCAAATAAATGCCTATTTTATGGACCTCAAAAAACCATATTTTTTGGAAGGCAAAATTGGAGAAACGTTGGACTAAGTTTATTAAGCTAAAAGGAGATTATGTTGAAAAATATTTTTTTTGCAAAGAAAACTGTGTTTTATTCGAAAAGTCACAGAATTGTTGATATGCCCTCTTTTATACAGGGTGGGCAATTTAACATTTTAAATATAAATCGGCTGTAAAAAAATACTGATCATTTTTTTCTTCAAATTGCTGGTTTTATTGGAAGGGTCATTAATTATGAAACACAATATCATTCATGTCACTGCCACAACTAGCTCGGCACTACCTCATCCGATAAACGCATTTTTTTTGTACATTCTCAATTGTTTCGGATCGAATCTCTTTCAATGGCAACTACGATTTCATGTTTCAATGCTTAAATTGTCTCTGGATGTCTTGCGTAACATTTATCCTCAATGGCTGCCCAGAAAAAGTAATCCGAAGGGCTCAAATTGCAGCTCCAAGGCGGAGCTGATTCGGCTGATTATTCGATTTTTAAAAACAGCGTGTAAAATTTCGATGGTTGCGTTGACGTTGGCTGTGTGACATGTGATCCCGTCTTGTTGAAACCAAATGTTGTCCATGTCATTCTCTTGAATTTTTGGAAACAGTAATGCTCACCGTTGACGCTAACAACGGCTCCTTGCTCATTTTCGAAGAAAATTGACCCAATGATGCCACCAGCCCAAAATTCACACTAAATACCAAGTAAAACTAAGAGTATCCAAAGATTAATCTTGTATTGCTCCTTTGCGAGCAATGAAAAACTCCGAGCCTCATGCATATTGTACTACTTTTTAACACTGCATGTCCGCAAAAGCAAGCACTGCTTTTGAGCTCCTTATGGAGTAAAAAGGATCTCAGAAAGGAGGACAAGGGGGAGTAATCTTTTTTATTTCCTTATAGAGCATAAAGTCAAACATGACGAAAACATCACTTATGTCAAACAAAAGAAAAAACACAGGCAAAAACAACCCCTTATTGATCCATTTCGAGTATTAAGCAAGGCATCAACTTTGTTTTCTCTAACTTTGACAAATTTTTGAGTAAAACAAAATCAAAACTTTTCCATTGCTCGTTTATTACTTCAAATGGATGAACAAGTCATTTGGATGAATCCATATATTTTTTACTGGGAAGTGATGCGTTGTGGATGCATTCACGCAGAAAAAAAGTATGGTTGGGGTGACAATATTCGAAGAGGATCATACTATTGTTGGGTATATGGTTGTGGCACAACAATACTATGATTCTCAAAACAATAGTATGATTTAAATACAACCATACTACGATTCTCACAACCATACTATGATTCATACGATGATTCGTACACATAACCATACTATGATCCCCACAACCATGTACAGTATGATTTTCGTAATCATATTATTGTTATCATAAAACTCAAAAAACAATACTCTTGTCGCACCAACCATATATATATATTGCTGCTGCAACCATAGTTTAATTTTTAAATTTGGCAATCATACTATTGTTACATTTCAACAATATTAATTTTGCGGCAATCATACCATTGTCAAAATAAAATTCAATAAACAATACTATGGTTGCGACGAACATACCTTTATTGCGGAGAACATATTATTATTGTCGTGATCATATAGTAACCATATTTTTTCTCTTCGTGTGGGCTTCTCAATATCCACGTGCGGATTCTCTAAACATGATGTAAATGATCTTCATTTGAAAACACGATTTTTCGGTAAAATTCTTCATCTCCTGTCAAACAATCTTCAGCCCATCGGATGGTCATGAATCTTCAGTTCCTGGACCAATTAAACTTTGTAAGCCTTCATACTAAGGTCATTATGCAAAATTCGTCTCAAAGAGGTGCAAGAAATGTTCACTTCCTGAGAACGAGGACGAATTGATGTTGATGGATTTTCTTGGACATTCTCAGCCACAGTAAAGTTTTCGATTAAACGCACTGGACTAGAACCTACTCGGGTTGGTTTGTCCAATAACGATTCATTTTCATGATCTGGCTTTATATTTTGACACACTAACTGAACTGAAGGCCGATCTCTTTTCTGAAATTTTCCAAGTATACTCAAAGCTCCTTTTTTAATTCGTTAATTTAAATCGTTCCGCAAAAATCTGCATAAAACGAATTCGCATAAAACGGTACACTAGCTCCATATAAAAACTACTGATTCATTCCTGAATATAAAAAAATCGCATAAATTCAAATCATTAAAACTAAATCGCGTGAAAAAAGTAAACAAAGGAAATACTTCAATTTATTAAAACAAAAAATTAAGAAAAAATAAGAACAATGTTATAATATTAATTCAGCGGAAATTGATTAAAAATGAAAGTTAATATTTTATATGTCGATAAATGATAATTTTCACCTTTTCTGAACTGGTACGGTGTCACTTTCATTACTAGAGGAAACAAATATATTGTCATCAATTGGTAGATTATTTTCGTCACTAGAAGTTCTGGAACTTCATTTCGTTCTTGCTTTTCTTTTTAGCTCCCGATATCCTGAAAATAGATAATTTAGTCCACATTTGTTTGCAGAAAAACCCGGTCTCGTCTGCATTGAATATTTGATCTGGGGTGTAGCCTCCTTTTTTAATTATTATTTTAATTTTTCTGTATAATTTGCGCATGCCGCATGCTGATGCGGATTCAACTCCAATTTAAATGTTGTGAAGATTATTTCTTTTGCTTGCTATGAATTCTTTCGGTGCAGAAGTTGATGGCTTTTGCTTTATCATGTTTCCGCTTTTGGGATCTGTCTTTTTAGTTAAATCTTCAATCCATAAGACAATAGATATTTCCAATTTTTCAATCAATGTGTCTCTTGAATAAGAACAATGTTTAGAGCTCAGCTTTGTGCCACAAACCTCATTTTTTCAATAGATCTTATAGTGGAATCTCCTAGTTTCTCCTTCACAAGTGCAGTGAGTTTGCTCCATTTTTTCATTTTTAACTCAAAGGATATCGTTAGTCTTTTTTTATTATTTTTTCCATGGTAATATCTGAAAAGAAACATTTTTTAGCACAAAAACTTCACTGTATGATTAATAAAACAAAACAAAAACAAAAGACGTAAATACTGTTACACACGTTTTATGCTGTAAAATAAAAAGTACTGAATGTTTTCGGACCAAATATTTTTTAATATATTTATTGATGTATATTTTATCCAAAAAGAATCTACTTATTCGAAATGTCCGCCTTTTGCCTTTACACACGCCTTAAGTTTCGTTGGCCAATCGTCAATAGCTGCACGAACCTCGTCCATTGGAAAATTGGCCACAGCTCGAACCAAAGCAGTCTTAAGATTTCCAATGTTGGGTTATCTTTTGTGACAAACCTTGTCCTCTAAAACCGTACACAATTTGTAATCCAATGGGTTGAAATCTGGACTGCCTGAGGGCCATTCTTCAGAGGAAATGAACGCTGGCAAATTGTTTCGAAGCCAGGCCTGGGACGTTTTAGCCTTATTGGCCGGCGCAGAATTCTGCTGGAAATTCCATGACTGGTTTTGGAACAAGGAATTGTTAAGAGGCTTCACAACAGCTTCCAAAACGGTTTCTTGGCAAACTTTGGCCGATGTTTTGACTCCTTGTTTGTAGAAATGCAGGTCAATGAGCCCATCGTAAGAGACACCCCACCAAACCATGACTAAAGCTGGGTGATGACCCTTTTCCACCCTTGGGATCAGTTCAGATGCTTCCTTAGATGACCGCGCATACACTCTATCATTTTGCTTGTTATATTTTTCCTGAACGGTAAAAAGTTTTTCATCGGTGAAAAAAAATTTTCTGTGCAAGTTTTCAGCGTGCTTCACCAAAAGACGTTTGCATTTTGCAATCCTATTTTTTTAAAGCTGCAGTCAATAAATGTCCGGTACGTCGTTTGAAAGCCCCAAGTCCCAAGTCTTTTTTAATGATTCGACTCATGGAATTTTGCGTGATATTCATCTCACGGGTCATGATTTTCTGTTTTCGGAGCGAATTTCTATGAATTCTTGATTTAACGGCTTTGATGACATGCGGTGTTCGAACAGAGCGTGGGCCGGTGGCGGTCTTTTACATCTTCAGTCTCTTCAAACAGTTTTATGTATCGGTAGACGAACGTGTGGCTAATCTCTTGTAGCCGGAGCCTTTTGAAAATATCGTTTTTTTTTTATTTCACACTTGAAAAGCGCTATAACACCGATACGGTTCTCATTATCTGACCACTCTATGATTAAAGTTGAAACAATTTTAAAATTCCGTTACAGACTAACGCTATTGAGGCTAGCTTTCAAAACCCATATGACATTAACGGGGTATGTTCAGTTCTACTATCGAAATGGTTGTGTTCAATGTTGTAACAGTATTTGTGTCCCTACTAAGTATATATATTATATAAGTACAAAAAACCGCATAAGTTTGAATTCGCATAAAACGAGGTTTGAGTGTACATTTCTTACAGTTTGCGTTAAAGACACACTACTTCGGAAGTAAGTTTTCAATACTTCCCAATTTTGTTCTAGGGTATAGCGTCCTATTTTGCAAACGTCAAACATAAACCTAAAAATAAAAATGAGTGTTATTCTACTTATATTCTACCATTCAAATTCGAGGTAATCGATGGCTCAAATTTAAAATTTTAAATGGTCACTCCGTTATATCGCACTTGTTCAACAAAAGGGTAATAACTCAAAAAATGTTTTCTAACAAATGAAAACATTGCTCGAACTTTATAGGTTAGAATATTTCGGAATTATCAGAGTAAAAAACTGGTCGAAACATTTGATTAGCTTGCTTGTTACTTTTACCTAAACATGCATTTCTAATCTAATGGAAATGCAATGCATTCAGAAGACTTCAAAAAAAATTCTAACAAATACCCATTAGTCGTTAGCTTAAATTTCAAGCGATGACTCTTTTTTAATTTTGGAAAAAGTTAGTTTTTAAGTCCCTCAGAACATTGTAGGAAATTAAAATGACGAAAACATTCTTGTGCTTTAAAACATAAAAAATAATATTAAATATATTCATCCTGGAAAGCAATTTAACTGAATTTTTGATGCTAGTTTTGCAAATGTCTTGTCCGTAAAATTGCATTTCTCAGTGCCATTAATAAACAAATTTAAAGTTTTTGAAGAATTGTATTCTCAGAATGCACATTTGATAGGAAAAATAAACGAAAAAAAGTGGAACTCAGGTTCCACCGAGATTTGAACTCGGATCGCTGGATTCAGAGTCCAGAGTGCTAACCATTACACCATGGAACCGGTCGGCCGTCTGTTGACAAACTTATGTTTTATACTTGTGACCTTGAATTCGGCAGTGACTGTGTGTGTAAATGCAAGTGTGTGTTATTTCTTTTTCGCTGTGCAAAAATACATTTTTAACGAATTTCACAACCAGTAGTTTCTACACAGTAATGGTAGTAAGAATTGACGCTCTTAGCCTTACCCAATATACATATAAGTTGCCACCACTGTCTGCACCTACTTTAAATGGTTGTGAAGCTCGCTAAATAAAAACAGGGATGATTAATATTTGTTATAAATAAATGGCCGCGTTAATCCTATGTTAAATATACAGATCGACTTAGAATCAATATCTGATTGCATTGAGCGATAGAATCAGATGAACGGACGTCCGTATCTCCTCCCGTCTGTCTGTCTATCGTTGTAATCGAAGTACTGGTCGCAATAATTAACCGATTTCGCTGCAAATTTCATATATTCCCTGAACAATCCCTATTTAAATTAGTTTGGATTATGAAATACCTTTAATTTTATATATGTATACGATCTGAAAATCGTATTGATATGTTTAGTATTGATCTGGGTTATAAGTTTATCTTAGTCATGTAGAGGTGAATTCCTAGCCACGGCCCTTCTGGTACCTCCCAAACAATTGACTTTTTTTAGTTCAGAAATTCGCTTTAGTTGCAACACCCTAATATTTTTGTAACGACTTTGTACTTGCATTTAAAAAAAAGCGGTTGACACGCCCCATACAAATGCACTATCCCTCCCACTTTTTATTCTTGAAATATCATTAATGGTACTTATACGATATAAACCAAAAGCAATACATAAGGCCAGGTAAACTAGGTGACAAATTATTGGATTATTAGCCACCCACGCCCCTTCTGGAACTTCCCACAAAAATGGCACTGTTTCAGTGCCGATTTGGACCCACATAACTTGTCACACAGTGAACTTCAAGTTTAAGCTCCATTATATTTTTATAACGGATTTACACACGTGTACTCGTATGAAAAGAGTGAATAAAACCCCTCCCCTTTCTGGTACCTCCAATGCAAATGCACCATTCCGCCCACTTTTGCTATTCGCATATCAATTTGAATACGATTCTACCGAAAATTAGCCAATAGAATAGAATTTAGACCTGCTTATTACAATTTAGAGCCATGCCCCTTCTTGCACCTTCCACACGCTCAGTATGTTTCGAGCGTAAATTAAAACCCTCATAACTTTTTTTCCTATAGCTCGAGTTTCTCTTGAGTTTTTTACTTCTTTTTTTTCTACTTCTTTCATCTTTGTAAGTGCATTGAAGCGCACACATCGTTTTTGTCTAATGCATGCCTTTCTCTTTCCTTTTGTTTCCCGGTTTTGGAACAGGGAATTGTTAAGAGGCTTCACAACAGCTTCCAAAACGGTTTCTTGGTAAACTTTGGCCGATGTTTTGACTCCTTGTTTGCAGAAATGCAGGTTTGTCCGCATAAACTTTAGAATTTATCTATTCCCACAGTCTAACGGTGTGATATCACACGATCTTGGTGGCCAATCGACCGTCCCAAAACGTGATATTATCTGCTCAACGAAGTGTTCTGTCAATAAATCTATTGATGGATGCGATGTGTGGGAATTGGCGCTGTCTTGTTGAAACCAAATGTCGCCGAGATCACGAGCTTTAATTTCAGGCATCAAATAGTCGGTTATCTTGGCACGATAACGGTCGCCATTGACGGTTACGTTCTCACCGGCATCATTTTTAATGAAATATGGACCGATGATTCCACCGGCCCACAAACCACAACAAACCGTTGTTTTTTCTGGATGAAGTGGCAGCTCTTGAACCTCTTCTGGTTGCTCTTCGTCCCAAATGCGGCAATTTTGCTTGTTTACTTACCCATTGAGCCAGAAATGGGCCTCATCGCTGAATAAAATTTGGCTCAAAAACGCACGAACCATTCCTCACAGAACGTGAATTTTCGTAATAAAGTTGAACGATTTGTAAACGTTCTTCAGGCGTAAGTCTTTCCATGATGAAATGCCAAGCAATACTAAACAAAAATAACATGACAGTATGACACGACTCACACGTGATCTGTCAAAAAAGGCTATTGGATCACTCATAATAGTCGAGCACAATATAAGAGGGCAGATCAATAATTCCGTGACTTTTCAAATAAAACAAACCTTGTTTTTGCAAAAAAAAAAAAAATTTCAACATAATCTCCTTTTAGCTAAATACACTTAGTCCAAAGTTTTTCCAATTTTTGTATCCCTTTCAAAAAATAGGATTTTTCAAGGTCCATAAAATAGGCATATGGTTAATCAATAATTTCATCGTTGGAGCTGAATCACTTTCCAACGAGCTATTTCTTTAGGTTTGGAAATATGAACAAATCACAGAGGGCTAAATCCGGAGAATATGGCGGATGAGGTTCCAATTCGTAACCCAATTCATGCAATTTTGCCATTGAGACTGCAAACTTGTGCATCCGTGCATTATATTGATGAAAAATAATTTTTTCTTGGCCATATGGGGTCGTTTTTTTTAAATTTTTCGCTAAATCGGTCCAATAAGTTAGTGTAATATTTGCCGTTTATTATTTTTCTCTTTTGAGGGTAATCGATGTGGACTATCCTGCGTGCATCCCAAAAAACTGTTGCCATCACCTTATTGTCCTTATTGGCCTTCTTCGGAGTCGGAGCTTTCTTAAACCCAACTGATCATGTAAAATCGAAACCACTCTGCCATATGGAATGCGTATGGCATCAACAATCTCACGCACTTTTACTCATCGATCGACCAACACCATATCGTTGATTTTTTCGACATTTTCGGGTGTAATGACCTCAATTGGCCGTCCACAACGTTCAACGTCATTTGAACCTGTGCGACCACAACGAAAGTCAGTAAACCACTTTTTTACCATTGAATTCAATGGTGCAGAGTCCGCATAGAGTTATCAAGCTTTTCCTTGGTCTGATTGACTTTCCGCCAAAAATAATGTTTTTCCATTTTTACCAAAATCCACGAGGTTGTATGTTTTGAACAGCTGTTAAACACAAACTAAATGACGGAACTCTCTTAAAATCTGACAGAAGTCTATTAACAGATGGTACTTGATGGAAGCAGTGTTGCATTTCATATAACTACGAGGGAAGTTGAAAAAGTCACTGATTTGCCCTCTAAACACAGGACGAGTGTGTATACTTATAATTAAATAATTAATTAAATGTTTTGCATCATATATTTGCTATCTTTTTGCATTATCAAAACTAATGGCTTTTTATTTAATCATTTATCTCATGTGAACCCAAACAAATAAATAAACGTCTTGATATATCGAAACTTTTGGCTGTAAGCTGAGTACAAGTATTGTGCAATTCTAGGCAATTTAAAATTAGTTCAAAATTTTTGTTCTTGCAACAATTTCATTCACTCGCAACACGCGAGGCTAAGGTTTTGATACGAAAATGAGTAGCAAGCTATCGTTCGCACATACTCAAGATCGAAATCCAGGCAGTAAATCTGAACTTTCCATACATTTTGATCCACATTTACATTATTACTACTTATTTATTATTACACATTTATTGAGACCAGCCGAGCTGTTGCAGGACGTGCGCGACAATCACACAAGAATACCTGGTTCAAAGCCATATAAATCTATGACATTTTCCAGTGATGGCCGGCAATATTTCGGCTATAAAAGCCATGCAAAATCTTCTGTCTCCTCAACGATATTCTAAGGATTCTGTAACGGCTTTTGTTTTTTCCCATTCATCGAAAAGTCGTTTATTTGAAATGGGTATTTTTTCTGTGGGGATGTTTTATAACAATATTAGGAATTTAAAATAAGGTACCAAACCAAAGTTCGAAGGTAGATAAATTTATCGAAAAGTCCTTGCACTAAAAAAAAGGATTTTTATTTTTAAAATTATTAGGATTTTCTAGACTAGAACACAACCCCTAATAATGTTTTTTGTAAATGGCACGAAGTCATTCACAATAATTATTATAGCAAGGAACTGTAGCTATAATTATATTTGATGCTATAAAATTATCTTCGGTGGTGAATACAAATAAAAGATGTGGTAAAGGGTGGTTAAGGGTTTTTATATATTTTAGAAGTTATTAAAGTAACCAATGTTTACAGCTGTCAACATACGAGCATTAAGGTTTGCCACTTCCTCATGCATAGTTTTACGTCAATCGAATGTGTGCATTTTATTATAAAATATTGTCAAAGTTACGGATCAGTTAGTTGAACGCAACGAGACTTTTTCATGAAGTCCGTCGTTGTTGTTGTTGTTGTACCAACAATATATTTATTTTGAAGTCTTGTTCGTCTATGGGGGATCTGCTTCGATATCCAGGTGAAGGACTGGATGCGTCCACAGAGATCTGGGGGTCAGCTGAGTGGGCTTGGCCGGACAATTAAAGAGGTGCAGTACATCATGTGGTCCCTGATGGCAGGCGGGACAGATGTCCGGAACGTTAGCATCAATTCGTGCCCAGTAAGAATTGAGGCGGCTGCACCATCCAGATCTCAGCTGCGCCAGAACCACGCGCGTCTGCCGAGGTAGTATCTTCTCCTCAGGTGAAATCTCCATTCACACGGTAGCTGGATACTGCTGCTGCGACATCATCGGCGTGAATGTTGTTCAAACCTGCCTGATAGTTTCGATGATCTAAAGGTTCTCTCTTATACCGCTGGACCTCTCTCTCTAGATCATGAAGATCGTACCTGATCTGCCTGGGTGGAGGCATCCTGTTCAAAAGATGGTGGTTAGGATAACTGCTGCGAAAACACCCTATCAGGTATTGCTTAGACAACAGGAAATTGTGTCTGCGCACGGTAAGGACCTTCGTCTCCTCATGTAGATGGTCTTCAGAAGACACCCTGTTGATGTTCTAAGGGCGGCATTCTGGCAAGTCTGAATTTTCTTCCACTGCGTCGTACTCACGTTCGCCGACCATACAGGTGCTGCGTAGTTTGCTACAGACCGACCTATCGCTTTGTAAGAGGTCAACAAGGTTTTTTTGTCGGCTCCCCAAGTACTGCCGGCAAGTGACTTGAGGACCTTGTTCCTACTTTTCAGTTTATCGCAGATAGCTGTAGCATGTGCAGAGGATCTAAAAAGGCTGTCCAATGTGACCCCAAGGATTTTGGGGTACTTGGTGGTCGGGAAGTTGACGTCATCGACTTTCACATTGAGTGACAACCGCACCTCTGCGGTCCAAGCAGTAAACAGTGTGGCTGATGATTTGGAGGCGGATATTTTCATATTTCTCGCAGTGAAGAAACGTGCTAAGTCAGTGAGGTAACAGTTGATTTTCTCGCAAATGTCATCCACTTTAGGTCCTGACGCCAGAATTGTGCAATCGTCAGGGAACGACACAATTTCAACGCCGTCTGGTGGTGCAGGAATTTTAGAGAGGTAGAGGCCGTCGTCATCATGGCTGCTGTATTTAGTCGAACTGTCGAACCATGAAAAAGTTAAAAAGTAAATAAACTCTTTTGGATCTTTAGCCACTAATAATTATCCCGTTCTATTTGCGCTTAGAATCGTCGACTTCACTTTTATAAAACGCGCATATCTCTGGGAGGGAACATTTTTGGGGCATGGGACCGGTCTCATTCGATGCTCAGATGTTGTCCACATAAAAAAAAAAGTGAAAATTGATTTTTTTACCCTTAGGCCCCTTTCGCTATGCGCTGTCACATATATTTTCAGTGTGTTGGAATAAATTTTGAAAACTTTGTTCCTTTTATATAGAGTAGACATTGGTAGACTTTGCCTTATTTAAAATTTAATATCTTAACTTATATCGCTACGATATTGATACCATACACAGTATAACATTTTCCAGGTGATTGATTCTGATAATTGTTTGTGAAAGTAGCCCCAAAAAGAAGAACTTCTGCATCATTCGTTTGGTAAAAAACATCAAATAATAATTTAATAATTAATTTAAAGTTAGTAAGTATCGTATACGGGAATTTGTCACGTTTTAGGCTCTTTTGTTTGTCATAACTCGAGAACCACTAGTCCGAATAAGCTGAAACAAATTAAAAAATTTAAAATTACAACTCCTTTAATCTGTTCATACAACTTTTCGCTACATAAGAAACAGTTTCGCAGTTATACTCGTAATAAAATGTATGAAGGAAAAAAATATTTTTTGGCTTTTTGGCTTTTTTTTAATTCATAAAAAATACAAAACGGTACAAAGTGTCAAGTCCTATTACTTTTACGTAAAGTCACATAACCTATGAACAATATGAGACATAGATCATGAAAATAGATTTACGCGTTTCGCCTTTATGCACAATTAAGTGAAGGTATGAATTTCAAAAATTTGCTCGAGATATGCACACAATTCTTTGGAAAAACATTGATGACTTTTTTATTGATTCTTTATTTTGCATGAAAATAAACATTCCGATTCATATTTACAGCTATTCTTACACAGAAAATATGAGATTTTTATATGTAATCTATGCATGGAAACAAAATTTAGAACATTTTCAATTATTGTCACTATCCATCCTCGTTAAAGTTGACGCTTGTGGTTCTGACGACCTTATTTTCTTCGTAGGTTGTTTATATTCATGTTCTGAGTCTGCATCATCATCCGAGATAGACATAATAATCAAGGGCATGTTTTGTTCAGTGTGTCCACAAATTTCAGTGTCATCTTCATCTTCTTCAAAAAAAAGTCATCAACGTTTTTTCCAAAGAATTTTTTTTAAGTACATATCTCGAGTAAATTTTTGAAATTCATACCTTCACTTAGTTGTGCATAAAAGCGAATCGCGTAAATCGATTTTCATGACCTACGTCTCATTTTGTTCATAGGTTATGTGACTTTACGTGAAAGTTATAGGACTTAAAATTTGTTTACCGTTTTGACTTTTTTAAAAAATCTTTTCAGACATTTTAAGAATTCTTATTTCTAAAAATAAACTAAGATACGAGCAGTTTTTATTTTTTTATCCAATCATTTAATTTTAACATGGAAAAGGAATAGAAGACCACTTACATTTGGTCCGAAAATACATTAGGACTTGCCCTAACACTCTAAAGAGTTTTATTGTTATTTAATCTGACGCTTGAATCTGCTTTTATAAAACAGATTTATGGGAATTATTAAAAATTACACAATTTTCTACTTTTCGTCCTGCGGGATGATTTCCTTTTTTTTCCTTTTATGGCAGTAACATTGGCATCATCCTCCAGCTATTTCTTGCCATTCCAAAACTGTTTAAATTTTAATAATTCACTCGCCTCAATTCTCAAAAAGGCAGAACGGACTTTGTTTGCAAAATTGAAGAGCTCGAAAATGATTTTAGACAAATGATTTCTTTGACAAATAAGCTTAGAACTGTTCTTGAAATCGGCTACGATTTGTCGTGTTTATTTAATCTACACTAATTGACCCGTCCTAATAAACAGTGCCTTAAGTTGGCAAATTGGGCTTTATAAGTGTTGGGTAAAGATACAGATTTTTGTCATAAAATTATTTTCTCGCACGAGGCCTATTTTTGGCCCAGTGTCTACAAGTAAAATTACCCTTTGTTAAGTAAATAAAATCCAAATGTGTTGATCGGAAAATGCAGCCTCAGCAATGATTGACTGTTTAGTCATGCCAGCATTGTCGGATTAATGATCAAAACTAGACTACATCAATATACAGTCGAAACTCTATGACGAACTTCTATATAACGAAGTTTTCTTTATTGCGAAGCAATTATAAGAACACTGTGTTTTGGATCTACTTTGAGTGTATTATAATCACCATATGTGACGCGCAGAATAGAAAGGGACCTAAGGTTAAAAACCAGTTTTGTTCAGAAGAGCCATTTTAAAGATAAGGTCCCTTTATATTTGCGCTTAGAATCGACTTCACTTTCATAAAACGCGCATATCTCTGGGAGGGAACAGTTTTGGGGCATGGGATCGGTCTCATTCGATGCTCAGATGTTGTCCACATCAAAAAATGAAAATTGATTTTTTTACCCTTAGTTCTCTATGCGCTGTCACATATAACGAATTTCCCTATAGTGAATATTTCCTTATAACGAAGCAATTTTGCGACCGTAACTTCAAGATTGAAGCGTTTTCAATCTCCATATGTGACGCGCAGAATAGAAAGGGACTTAAGGTTAAAAACGAGTTTTGTTCAGGAGAGCCATTTTAAAGATTAGGTCCCTTTCTTTTTGTGCTTAGAATCATCGACTTTACTTTCATAAAACGCGCATATCTCTGGGAGGGAACACTTTTGGGGCATGGGATCGGTCTCATTCGATGCTCAGATGTTGTCCACATCAAAAAAGAAAAAAAATGAAAATTGATTTTTTTACCCTTAGGTCCCTTTCTTTATGCGCTGTCACATATAACGAATTTATTCAAATAATTTTTCGTTATTATAAGTAAGGGGTGTTTTTTATTGGGGTATAGAACTTTAAGTTGGCATCACTTTTTTAACTGGCGGCCATTTTGTCAGCTGTCAAGTGATTAATATTTAGTTTGGTTTGCCATTTCATCATGAACAGGTTGACAAAAGAACAACGCTTGCAAATCGTGCAAATTTATTTCGAAAGTAATGGTTCAGTTCGCGAAGTTCACCGCAAGCTCCGTCCATTTTATGGTCGACATAATCGTCCATCAGAGCAATTAATTCGGTTAACCATGGATCGGTTAACATGGACCATTGGATTATTTTCTTTGGGGATATGTGAAGTCGCTCGTCTACGCCAACAAACCAGAAACACGTTAGGGGACTTGGAAGCCAACATTCGTGGCGTTATTGCCAACATACGGCCCCATATGCTCGAAAAAGTGGTTGAAAATTGGACCTGTAGAATTGGCTTTATTCGAGCCAGCCGCGGCGGCCACATGCCCGAAATCATATTTAAACATTAATGGCATAAAATTATCCTTCCAATAAAGCCAAATTGATGGACATTAAAACGATTTTCTTGTGTTTTATTTCAATTCGAAGTTCTATACCTCAATAAAAACACCCTTTATTTACATCAGTGGTAGGCAAAACCGAACGCAAGCACACAAAAAAGAAATCGACGTCGCTTTGTTGTGTGTTAGTTATTGTTGCTCTGTGTGTACTTTGTTGCTTTCACAACGCACAAGCAGAGACTGATGTTTTGAATCGTTCATTTACCATAAAATTGAAAGTGTATTTTAGGGGACCACCGAACTATGCAAGTGACAACTGGAATCATTGTTTTTAAGTGCTTACCAAATAATCTCTAGACGTGGATTATGCATTTAATACGAAAGCATGGATGACAAGCAAGATTTTTTTGAAATGTCTCTTGAAATTGGACCGAAAGTTTGCTTCTCAACAAAGAAATGTTTTGCTTTTTTATTGACAACTGCGCTGCGCACCCTAAGGATGTAAAGAACCAATTGAAAAATATGTATTGAAATTGCTTATTTCCCACCCAACATGATATCGTTACTTCAGTCAATAGATAAGGGCATAATTTGTAACATTAAAACGCTTTGCAGAAAACGCATTTTGACAAACATTTCGTTACAAATGGAGGAGAAAGGAGCTCCCACGCCCATAAATTTGCTGGATGCTATACGAAACCTAAGCAAAGTGTAGAATGTCAATGTGAATCCTAGACAATTGCAAACTGTTTTAGAAAAGCAAGATTTGTAAAAGTTGGCACCACAACGAACCACTATCCCACTTCGCCTTTTTAGAGTCTTCATTGAAAATAGTTGCTTCTATTAATGCAACATTTTAAGACTACGTCAATGTTGACTTGATGTCATTACGAGTACCACAGACAACGAAGAAGAATCTGCCGATATTGCGAAACCGTTTCCCACATATGGACAACTTTCTTCATCAGTTGAAGGTTAATGTACCTGTTTGGAAATGAAAACCACCGTACCAAATACTGTGTTTACTTTTTTAAATGTATTAGAAAATTATACTCGTATTGAAGAAGAAAAGTGGAAAAACGTACTTCAAACCAAAATAACTGACTACTAGAAATAAAATATGTTAAAAAGAACAAAATTGTTTTCTTTTCTATATAGCGAATTTTCTTTATAGCGAAGTTAATATCCAGTCCCTTGGAATACTCGTACGTTATAGAGAGTTTCGACTGTATAGGGCAGGGTTTTACAAGACGACGTGACCATACCATACAAGCGACGCAACGCTGGAAGTTGTTAAGGCGCCTGTGTCACCTCACTATTTCCAGACGACTTGATACTTTTTTCACAGTAGCTACGTCAACACGCAGAGAAAAACATGGTTACTACGTGGTCACGGCAAAAATAATATGTTCTCCGCAATAAAAGTTTGTTCGTCGCAACCATAGCATTGTTAACTGACTTTATTTTTGACAATAGTATAATTGCTGCAATATTAATATCTGTCGTTATACACGCAGAAAAAAAGTATGGTTGTGGCGACAATACTCGAAGAGGATAATACTATTGTTGGGTATATGGTTGTGGTACAACAATATTATGATCCTCACAACAATAGTATGATTCAAATACAACCATACTATGATCCTCACAACAATGGTATGATTCACACATAACCATACTATGATTCCCACAACCATAGTATGATTCACACTCAACCATACTATGATCTCCACAACCATAGTATGATCCTCACAACCATAGTATGATGTTATAATCCCTACAACCATAGTATGATCACACCAATATTATTTATTAGAATTTGGTTAAGTTGTCAACAATAGATTTGAATTATGAAAATTATTCAAAAATACATTTAATTCGAAATAATAGGGAGTGATTTATTTCACAGTAGAAAAAAATAAGTTTAAATAAACGTAAGCGTTTTCATTAAAAATATTTCCGTTAAACAAAGCCAAAGCAGCTTGTTTAAAAAATTTAAATTTCGATAAAAAAGTACTATTATTGCATTAGATCCGTAGCAATAACATGTTAAAATGAAGAAAAATTACAATCATACAGTATGATTGCCGTAATCATATTATGGTTAACATAAAACGCAAAACACAATACTTTTGTCGCACCAACCATATTTATATTGTTGCTATAACCATATTTTCATTATAAAATTATTACATTTCAACAATATTAATATTGCAGCAATCATACTATTGTCAAAAATAAATTCAGTTAACAATGTTATGGTACTTTTATTGCGGAGAACATATAATTATTGCCGTGACCATGTAGTAACCATTTTTCTTCTCTGCGTGTAATATCAGACCATATTAGTCTATGTTTTGAATAGCTCCCCTTCCACAAACGTCCCTCCCGATTTGTGGTCCTGCAACTCTAGAAGCCACAAATTATATCCAATCACAAATAATTAACTCCAGGAAGAGGTGATTGATTAATCCTCTGAATAGCAGAGTGGCGGAGGGTATCTCATAGTCGGCCACGCCTTACTTTTACTTTTTTTACTTGCCGTTAATAGGATGTTGTTGGACTTTTGTAAAAACCCATTCGTTGAAACAAACTATTATTTTGCCAACCGACATAAAGTTGGTACATAGCAATTTTTCAGTACATAGAACTTAAAAAATACCGATGTCAGCTAGAAAATAAAGTTTTTTTTTTAATTTAAGCATAAAAAGTGAAAGCTGTAGGTCGCTTAGCTCGGTAATGCTTAGTATGTGCCCTTCACGGTTGAGCAAATACTCAAAAACTGTTTTCGAGGTACCTTTAAATCCTTAAAAGAAAATTTTTTCACCTTGAACCGATTTCAGCCATTTTCCCAATCCCAAACAAATTTTCGCGTTAAGCCTTTATCGTGCAAAGTGTTAGGGACCTAGATTAACTCGTTTGGCAGCTTCTTGTTATTCCCAGTTATGCATAGTATGCGACATTATTAGTTGCCGCAATTGGCGGCTGTGGATACCAAAATTTTGAATGTAGTATTCCTTTAAGAAACCGAAAATAATGCTTATTTTTTGAAAAGTCGTTTGAACTGAACTGAATGAACTAATCATACATTTTTACAATAAACTTTTTTGTTGAAATTTTTATGGACAATTAAAAACAGGTTTTTTTTTTAAAAAAATTTATTAAAATCAGATAATAACAATTATTTTGGATTTTTATTTAATTATAACAAAAATAACAATTACACTGTGCTAGTGGGTTAAAAGGGTAAAATCAGTCAGTGACTTTAATTTTTAAAGGTCATCAACACAAGTCCATCGGCGGCTTTATTTTTTTTTTTTAAACTTAACCACTCGACCTTCTGAAGCTCCCACAGAAATTTCTAACTTTGCTCCATTGACAAATTTTCGAGTCCCAGGGAAGCCGATGAAAGAAACCATCTATGGATGAGGGTATACGCAAGTCGGCTTAACTGACAGAAACTTGCTCACTTGTTTAAATCGAGATTTCGTTTTTTTGTTCTATTCAAAATAATGTTTTTGCTTGCAAGCGATGAGCGTATAAATAATTTTTTTTATTTAAAGTCAAATTTCAATTAATAATAGATATTTTATCCATACAACACAGATTAAATCAATAATAGTACTCTTAATTGACAACAACAAACAAGCGATTAATGAAGCTTGAAATTGAAGCTCAATGACGCATACAAAAATATTTAAATTTAGTATCTCGTTTCAAATTGTTTTTAGCTCTTTATCGAACTATCGGTGCTAATTTATTATCATCGCAGAAAGGTATTGTCTAACTAACAAAA
Organism: Hydrotaea diabolus; assembly: GCA_963513945.1. Classification (NCBI taxonomy): domain Eukaryota; kingdom Metazoa; phylum Arthropoda; class Insecta; order Diptera; family Muscidae; genus Hydrotaea; species Hydrotaea diabolus. The sequence goes on from OY740719.1 coordinate 127,955,838, forward strand.
AAAAATAATTATAAGATTATGCGAAAAAGGAGACTTGTTTTGGCTGCAACTCTTTGCTGCTGCACTAACAATTAGCGAATAATCCAAACTATTTGTATTTTCCAAACGCTTTGAATTGAGGCTAAATGGCTTCATTATTTTTCAATTTGAAATTCAATATTTTATAAATGTTGAACTTGTCTGTCAATTAGACGAACGGTTTGTCTACGTGCATGTGCGTTTGTATTTGTATCTGCACATAAAGTTAATGTTTAAACTTATTTATTTGATTTATGTCTTTATTGTTTGCAATGATTGTTTTTTCTTTTCAGTGAAACTAGTTTGTTTGCGCCACTTGCAATTGTCATTGCTGACGGTGCACAGAAGGCATGACCTTACTCAAATATTTGAATTATTTTTTTTACGTTTGTTTATATATTAGGGTTTCCCTCCCGTTGATACTTAGAAACAATTTCATTTAATAATTCCTGTAAATTTTGTATACCCTCCATCATCGGACACCACAGGGAATATTCACTTTGTCATTCCGTTTGCAACACCTCAAAATAAAGTATAAAGATTCTGAATCGTCTTAAAATACTAAGATGATCTAGACATGCCTGTCTGTCTATAAAAGACGTACTTGTAGTTTAAAAGTCTCACTGTTGCAGCTAGGTGGCCAACATTTTGCAGAAATGTGTGTTGATGGCTTTATCTACAACTTTGGTGTCTTCGGTGACCCCTACTGCAATTTTCCGGCAAACAACTTTGTATAATATTTTTATCCCTAAATGTCCTTTTTTAAAGGACTTTTTTGCTTTTTTCGAAAAAAGGATCAAATTAACCCATAAGGAGAGGACTTACGAGGGTGGTTCGGAAAGTTCTTAGCCTATCAATGAAAGAGAATAGTTAGTTTTTCAAAAATATTTTTATTTTTCAATATAATCTCCTGAAACTTCAATACACTTAGTCCAACGCTTATCTAGCAATTCTATCCCTTGATTAAAATAGTTTTCCTCAAGGTCTTCAAAATAGTGGTTTACAACTGTAATTGCATCTTCATTTGAGGTAAAACGCTTGCCAGCAAGGAATTTTTTTAGATTTGGGAACAGGTAAAAGTCACTGGGAGCTAAATCAGGAGAATAAGGTGGGTGGTCAAGCAACTCGTACTTTAATTCGTTGATTTTAGCCATTGTTAAAACACGCTTGTGCGCTGGTGCGTTGTCTTGTTGAAAAATTATTTTGTTGTGTTGTAAGCCAGGGCGTTTTTCTCGAATATGTACATTTAATTGATCTAAAAGGTTGCAATAGTTCTCTATATTTATTGTTTTACCCTTTTGCAGATAGTCAATCAATAAAATACCTTTGAAGTCGCAAAAAACCGTTGCCATAACCTTACCAGCCGATTGAATTGTTTTTGCCTTCTTTGGGGCACTTCCTCCAGCTTCAGTCCATTGTTTGGATTGTTCTTTTGTCTCTGGAGTATAGTGGTGGATCCATGTCTCACCAACAGTTATGAAACGACGCTTAAAATCCATTTTATGTCGCTGAAAACGATCCAAACAAGCTTGAGAAATGTTCATTCTTATGCGTTTTTGGTCGACTGTTAACAAGTGCGGCGCCCATCTTGCAGAAACCTTTTTCATCTGTAGTTCTTCATGCAAAATTAAATGGACTCGATCATTTGAGATGCCCATGATATGATATTAGCTATTTCACGCACTTTTATTCGTCGATCATTTAATACCATATCATGCACTTTGGCTACAATTTCTGTTGTTGTTGCTGTTTTTGGACGTCCACTACGTGGTTCATCTTCAATGCTTGTACGACCACGTTTAAATTCAGCAACCCAATTTTTTACTGTTGCATATGAAGGAGCACTTTCACCTAACACATTCACCATATCATTATAAATTTCTTGTCCCGATAAACCTTTTTTATGTAAATATTTAATGACACCACGCATTTCTAATTTTTCCATTGTAAAAAAATCGCGGATGCGTCTTTTGTGAACACCTGTTTCTATATGAAGGAGTTGCCAGATCGAAACAAAATTTAACATGTGTTCATATCAGAGATGGAAGTTTCCAAAAACTTAACTTTTTTCTGTTTATACCGCGCTTTTTGTGCTAGGCTCCGAACAGCCCTCGTAGAGGGTTAAGATCTTCTACAAAAATAATCCTCATAAAATGTCACTATAGAACTCTGACGATAAGAATTCTCTCAGACATTACCTTACTGCACTTTTTTCATCTAAAATTATGCTCCCTCTGACCAAAAAATGAAAACTTTGACCCACTGTAAAACAAAACGATGACTGGACTACAGGTTTGTTCTACAATAATGATCTGCCCTTTTCGAATTTTAGGGTCGCGACTCCGTTGCGACTTCTGTTTGTTGGGCAGTGTAATTATTGTAATTAGTTAGGGTTACCGATACTTTGTCTCTTTAACCGATACTGCTGTGTACCCAATCAATATTTGGTCGTAGAGATGGAATACGTGGATAGTACGTTCAGTCCACAGAATGGCAAAATAAATCTGTTCTCTGTGTATACACAATGCAAATTATCGTCGAGATTGTTTCGAGAATGTTCTCTGTGTATACACAATGAAAATTATCGTCGAGATTGTTTCATATTTGCGATCTTTAGTTGAATTACAGTTATATCGTATGTTCAGGCAGAAGGACGGACTTTGTTCAATCTAATCACATTATGCTTCTGAGTCGATCCGTACAACAGAGAAAAATTATTAGCGAATCGGTTGGACCTAAACTGATTCGGTTGCGAAAACTTAAATTTCGGTTGCAATCACCAAATGTTTATAATCGAAATAGACATTCGGTTCAAAATACTAGTACATGGTGATACAAATGATCATCGTACTGTACTCACAACTTATTGATCGGTCATATTTACCAATGAAATGCAAAAAATTCATTTAGTTTATGGTTTTCCAAAGATATTGTTGTTGTAACCAGTTATTAATGATTACCATAACCAAAAAACGGATTGTTTAGTGGATTTTTTTTAAATAAAGTAACTCGACTTTTACTGAATTTAATCTTACCGTTTAAACACATTTTTTTCAGTGAAAATCATCCTTTCGACTTTTTCCTCCTCTTATGAGTACTTCAAGTACAGGCTGGCTGATGAATATTGCTACATTAAGAAACTCAATTTTATTAAATATAGCTTAATAAGTTTTTAAAATAATGGAATTTAAATGTCCCCCCCTGTCATTGATGCATGTGCGGCATCTTACCAAAAAGTTGTTCATTACTGCTTGGAGAGTTGAGGCGGGAATAGCCGCAATGGTTTCTCGAATGGATTGCTTTAGTTCATTTAAATTTGTTGGTTAGTGGTAGACTTCCTGTTTGCAATAACCCCACTAAAAAAAAAGTCAGCTGTAGTAAGGTCAGGCGTCCTGGGGGACCAACGAAATGTGGAGTTTCTGGATATCAGCTTATTGGGAAATTTTCGTCAAAAAAGGCCGGTCTATGTGAGGAGCTGCACTATCTTGCTGAAACCGCACAGAGTTGAAAGAAATTTTTATTCGGCGTAATTCTGAATAGAAAAACCCTCTCAACCTTCTCAAGTAAAGGTTTCCACTGACCGTTTTCTTCGAAGAAGTGGGGCCCGACAATACAGCGTGTTGAAACTGCACACCACACTGTGACACGAAGTGGATGTAATTCCGTCTCATGGAGTATCTGTGGGTTGGAAGCACTCCATATTCGACAATTTTTTTTTTGTTTATGTTGCCCTTTATATTAAAATGGGCCTCGTCATGCATGAAAAGACAGTTTAACATGTTTCCGTCCTCTTCCACCATTTGAAGCATCTTCTGGCAAAATTCCAAGCGAATCGGGAAATCTGCTGCGTCCAGTTTGTTGGTCATTTAAACTTTATATGGGATTAAGTCCAAATCGTTGTGCATAATTGACTGCAATGACTGTCTGCGTATACCGATGTAAGCAGATAAGCTTCTTGTCGAAACTATTGGATCGCAGCTACAGCAGCGATTGTTTCCTCTGTCCGAACTAAAGGTTTTCGATGGTAAGGTCTTCGGCTGACTGCCCCATTGTTAACAAGTCGTATTATGGTCCATCTGCTCGAAGGACTGCTGCAAAAACGTGCGCCTACGAGGGTTGCTATATAAATTTCTGGCCTAGGAAACACTAAGTGTCGCCTGGCGCCATCTGACATTTCCAAAGTTGGACATTTTTTAGCATAAACGTACTCAGAACGTTTTGACGTACGGCCATCATTCGTGTTGCCTACAGTGACTTGAAAAACTCAATTTGGCCAAAAAATGGAATTAACTCGTGAACATTTTCGTGCGATCATTTTTTACAACTATCGACGTGGTTTATCATGAAAGAGTGCATCTATTAACTTAAATCTTTGTATGGCCATGAAGCACCAATCTATAGCACTGTGAAAAACTGGTTTAATAAATTCAATCGTGGCCGACGCTCGCTCAAAGACGAAGGTCCCAAAACGGCCGTTGTGCGTGAACTGATAAAGCTAGATCGTCATGTGACACACCGTGAGATAGAGGCATACTTGGGCATTTCTTCCACCAGCATACATTCGATATTGCATGAACACCTGGCCGTAAGAAAGGTTTCTTCTAGTTGGATCCCGCACAATTTGACAATCTCTCAAAAACAGGCTCGTGTCGGTTGGTGCAAAGAAATTTTAAAAAAATACGATCGCCGTGCTTCAAACGACGTTAATAAGATCGTCACAGGTGACGAATCATGGATCTATGAGTATGAGCCCGAAACAAAACAGCAATCGACCGTGTAGGTCTTCGAAGACGAGCCAAATCCAACGAAAGTTGTTCGTGGAAGAAACACTTCGAAGAAAATAGTCGCCTGTTTCTTCGGCAAAACTGGTCATGTGGGGAATGTTCCGCTTGAGAAACGTAGGACGGTCAATTCTGACTGGTACGACACAATTTGTTTGCCTGAAGTCTTCGGAGAAATTCGAAAAACGAATCATTGTGCACCATGACAATGCGAGCTCTCAGACATCAGCGCCTTTTTGATCGGCCAAAACGTCGAATTGATTAATCGGTCATCCGCCGTACAGCCCCGACTTGGCACCCAATGACTTCTTCTAATTGCCGCACATCAAGCAAAAAATGCGTGGTCAACGATTTTCGTCGCCAGAAGATGCTGTTGAAACGTTCAAAAAACATGTTTTGGAGGTGTCTCAATCGGAGTGGAAAAAGTGCTTCGACAATTGGTTTAAGCGCATGCATAAGTGTATAAAACATGCTGGAGAATACATTAAAAAACAATACAACCATTTTTGATGATAAATATTCGCATTTTCATTATTAGGCCAGAAATATACATATATAGCAGCCCTCGTATATTCATTTTGAACCGAAACTATGGACTCCAGAGCATGATAGCGGCGGACAATTCGGCTGTACTAATGGAATACTAGAGGTGCATGTAACCTCAATCATTCGGTTGGTAACAAAATTCCGTTGTAACAACGAATCTGTTTTCTGTGTGCAGGGGGTGTATCTCCTCTCATTTAAGCTGTTACAAGTATTATCCCATACTTTCTACTGCAGAGTGACGTGGGGTATAAATAATTTAAATCTTGTTTAAGTTACAATAACAAATGAATTATTATTTCTCTGCAAAATCAATAAGCTAACTTTATAACAAATAACAAAAATACAATATTTAATACAAATAGATTGTCTCGTACTTCCCTCCGCCTACAGCGATGATTGTGCATAGGCGATTACATCGAGTGCTTTTGCGCTTTCCGGCATGGTACGATGCATTTCATAGAGACTTTTCCATACTTTAAGTTTTTCCATTTCCGGCAAATCGATAAATGTTAACTTATCGCTGATATTTAAACATTTGAATGCCTCATCGTCTGCATGCTGCTGCTCGTAGTTCGGGCGGTGCAGCCGGTGGTGCAGCGAATGCCATTTGATATCGGGTATTGTAGCGCTGTTTGGATTTCCTGTCTCAGCAAATTGTGTCCACAATGAAATCATGCGTTTCAAACAGCCGTATTCACGGCTCTGTCGTTCCATTGGTTTGGCCAGAACACTGCTGAAAAGGAACGAAAGTTCATCGGTGTGTGCAACACCGCAATCGCCACCATCATCACCACCACCGCCACTATCGCCTCCACTGCCCTCCGTGGAACGCATTAAACGAAAAGGATTTATAAGTTTAGTTGAACTGAAATCAAAACGATATAAAAACGTTGCTGCTTTGCGGGCATATTTTAAACGTGCCTCGATATTCTTCTGCATGGGATGCCAAAAGTATGCAAACGAAATGATCTGTAAAGAAAGTTAAAGCGTCCGGAAAGCGCTCAATGCGGTGTGACGCAAAAAAAGAGTGGTTTCACATGACACACACACACTTACCTCGTAAAAGTCATCCAGCGTTGGCTGATCTCCTTTAACGTGGATTTTACGCAATTTCAAGCCTTTGTCCGTGCATTCGGGACTGTCAGTGCGTGTTGCAGCTCCTCTGGGAACATATTGAGTGCATGTCTCCAATAGTTGCAGACTGATATCCTTGTTTTTGAGGGCTCCTAAAAAAATAAAATTAATAATGAAACAAGTCGTTAGTTTCAGGTTCCTTTTCCAAGATATCTGTGCGGACTCATTGGAAATTTCCTTGCGGATAGAACATTTGTTGTCGCAGTCAACGGTTCTTTTACTTCACCTAAACAAATTACAACTGGTCTACCTCAAGGATCGATATTATCTCCTCTTTTGTACTCTATCTATGCATCGGATTTTACTCCGCCTAGTTACTTGAATGTAGCATCTTATGCAGTCGACACTGCTCTTATAACGTCAAGCAAACTCACAAAAGCGCTTCTGAAGAAAATGGAAATGGCGTTTGCTGCATGCAGTAAATACTTCTATAAGTGGAAAATCAAAATTAACTCCAACAAAACACACAGTATTGTGTTTCCCTACAACAATTCCACAAAGCGGTTACCAAACCGTCAACTATCTTTTGAAAATGAAAGCCTTAGCATTTCAAATAATGTTAAATATCTTCGAGTCTATCTGGACAAAAAACTAAATTTCGCAAAGCACATCGACGAAATTTGTAAAAAATCCCTAAAAACTTTGAGAGCCCTTTGGCCCATACTGAACAAGCGTTCGTCACTTAATAAAATCAATAAAAATCTAATATACAAAAGCGTCATAAGACCCACGTTGATAAACGCCAGTCCAATTTGGAGTAAAGCTGCAAACACTCATCGGAAAAAACTACAGATAACCCAGAACAAATGCCTTAAAATGATAAACAACAAGCAGTGGAGATACTCCACACAACTTTTTCATAACGAAACCGGTTATGACCTGATAGATCACTTCTTTTCTTACGATATTTGAAACCCCTCTTTTAGTCATATAAAAATTTTCCTGACATAATATTAAAGATTTAGCTATACTCAATATCCGTGATTATAAGTCTTATTCGTTGTAATATCTATAGATAAAATCTCGAAATTTTAATAATGGACTTATGTTAAAAACAACTTTAATAAAGATGTTGTTATAAATAATGATGATAAATTTAGGTTCCTAAGGATTCAAACTTCTAAATAAATACTATGGTCACTCTTATGCCATTGCCCTAAATTCAATGATGAGAAAATTGTTTTTTTTTTAAATGTTTTTTAACAAGTTTCAAAGTCAACAGTCGGACAGACCGACAATATCCTACACAAAAACCAATGCCACTCTGGTTTACAATGGACTCTTTCCTGTTCAGAGCTTGATCCAGATCGGAATAAATTGGCACGTCTAGATATACAGAGGCTTAAATCAATAGGGACCCTTTTCAAGAGGACCCTTTTCAATTGATTGATATGGTCCAACTTTCCTAGGGTTAGTTATAAGCATAAGCCACTCATAAAAAACTTATATGGGCCGCGCTCATAAAAACCGAGCTGACTTCCACACAGGAAACAGATTTGTCGCTACAACCGAATTTTTGCCAACCGAATGTTGGTGGTTGCACGTACTGTCCATGTACTTATATTTCATCGCTATAACTAAATGTTGATAGGGTGCACGGCAATTTTCAGTAGTGGGAACTTACAGTACTCGTATCGGTTGAAAAGACAAAATATTGTTAATTTAGTCAAGATGTTTATTGGCACTTGTTATAGATTACTGGTAAGATAAAGCTGATCATAAAATAATATTCCAGCGAAATAATGTGGAATTTTAAAACTTCATATTTCCGCCTACATAAAGGTTAATGGGACACAAAATACCCCATACGAATGCTTGAAGTTAAGGATACTGAAAAATACTTCCATATCGGTCATATTTTGTAGTTTTTATAAAAAAAATAGGCGGGCAAAGTTTGATTCAATCTTATTCATTAAAGTTTATTGAGCTAATAATTTTTCTTAAATGACGAAAAGATACATTCCATCTACAAGGAGTGAGTCGAACTCTGGAAGAAATCACTATATATGTTTTTTTTCCTTTTATATGCTTACGAGGGTTGCTATTTATGTTTCGGGTCCTGACAATACTAGTGTTTCCAGATGCAAACTGGAGCTTCCATTGGAAACTTTGACATTTTTTAGCTTTACTTCACTCAGAACGCTCGTCATTTGAGGGCGAATTGTTTTGTTCACAGTGTGTTGAAAAGTTCATCTCAGTCAAAAAATGGAATTATTCCGTGAACATTTTCGTGCGATTTTTTTTTACGATTTTTAGCGTTGGTTATCGAGACAAGAGTGTTTAAATCTACTTGTTTCGACTTTTTTCGATAAAGCACCATAAAAAAACACTGTTAATCGCTGGTACCTAGAGTTCAGTCTCGGACGCCCTTTGCTCCAGGATAAATTTCGTGAAGGAAGTCCAACTTCGGTCACTTTGCCAGAAACCATCGATGCTGTGCGTGAACTGATTAAGCCAGACCTACATGTGACATACCGTGAGATTGGGGCAGCCTTGGGCGTTAGTATGACAATCATCAATAAGATATTGCATGTTCATTTGGCAGTGAAACAATTTTTTCTTGTTGGATCCAACATGATTTGACGAATGCCCAAAAAAAGGCTCCGATGGATTGGTGCAAAGAGGTGTTGAAAAAGTATAAATGCGGTAGCTCAAAGGCAGTGTATAACATTGTCACAGGTGACGAATCATGGAACTATGCATATGAACTCGAAACAAAACAGCAATCGAACGTATAAGTCTTTCAAGAAGAGCCAAATCCAACAACAGTTGTTCGTGGAAGAAGTACATCGAACACCATGTTGCCACAGTGCCATTAGTAAAACGTAGGAGGCCAATTCTGAGTGGTATAAAACCACCCGTTTGCGAACAGTGTTTGAAGAAATGAGAAAAGCTAATAAGAGACGACGGATCTTTTGCAATAACGACAATGCAAGCTCTCACACATCAGCTTAAACGATGAGCTATTTGACCTCTCAAGATGTCGAATTGATGGGACTTCCGCCGTACAGCCCTGATTTGGCACCTAATGACTTCTTCATATTCCCTAGAATCAAGAAAAAAATTCGTGGTCACCGTTTTTCATCAGCCAAAGCATCTGTTTAAAAATCATCAATCGGAGTGGAATAAGTGCTTCGAACAAAAATCGAATTAACCGACATTACTGAAAATTTGCTTGATGATGCCTTTTTATACTGCTTGGACTAGCAAAAAAGTGAAATCGTCCCGGGGGAAAAAGTTCCCCTTTTAGGAAACAAAGGTACCTCGGAAATGAGTACACTGTTTTTGAGTATTGGCTTAACTAATCATAGTTTTTTGTGGGCGCAAAATAGTCAAAATGGGTATTGTTTGTTGGAACGCATTAAAAACCTAAAAAAGACCGTGGCTGCTGAAAGGTTTCGCTCAAGTGGACCAAGAAAAACGTTTCACATGGTCAAAACGGACGACAATAGTCAATATGGACTATGTTCGTAGAAAACTTTGCTACGAACATAAATATAGAGTTATTTAATAGTTTTGGCTGACGTTAGCGACGCAGGCAAGGGCCCAAAAACGGGTCAATTTTTTTCGGTGCTTTAGTAGCGTAGGCATGGTTGATGATGGTATATAATGTTTGGTCAGGTCGAACTTCATGACGTTTTACCTTGTTTTAAATTGATTTCTTCTTTGTTTAAGATAGACATTTGTGCTTTGTTTTTCTTACCTTTTTTGAAAAATAAACCCTCCGATGAGTTGGCTCCCAAAATTAATGGCACCGTATTACCCCAGGCATGGGCCAGCAACTCTTCCACCGGCTTAGAAATAACCGTATGCGCGGTAAAGTACGGCTCAACGCACGGCGCAAACCCAAACATCTCTCGATCATTACGTTGCAAACATTTACCGTCTGCAATGACAATTTCCTCTGCTGTGAGGCTCAGTAAATATTTTAAAACAAGCCGCTCCTTATATTCCCCCTTGTAGCTAGCCATCTGAGCTAGCTCGTAGGCACGGGCTGTACAATCGGTGGTGCTCCAATCACCGGTAGCAACTCCCGACTGGAGTATAACACGATGAAAGAGACCACGGGCGTGCTCGCTTAGCATTAGAAAGTGGACAGCTGCAGCGCCGGCACTCTCGCCAAATATTGTAACACAATCGGGATTACCGCCAAAGCTGGAGGCATTGCGTTTCACCCATTTGAGAGCGAGTATCAAATCCTTAAGGCCCGCATTGCCAGGAGTATGTAAAACGGGATCATTAAGACTGAGAAAGCCTGAAATAGAGAAAAATGGTACTTATTAATAAATATGTATGGATGTCAGAATGGGAAGTTAGAATAAAATTAGTTTAAGCAAAAAAGAATTTGCGAAAGCGTATAGCACTTGTTTGTTTCGGAACTTGATGTCAAGTTTACTTCATCAAGACTTTATCTTGGCAAAGACCATAGTTTTCGTCTTCCCGAAAGCTTACCAGACTAAATACACACACACAAAAATAATAAAAGTAATAAGAATCCTGTGATAAAAAGTTGCACATATTAACTGAAATATTCGTACGGTGTTTATTGAAAGTACTCATATTTTGATTGAAGCGATAACCAAATTCACATATTTATATGTACGGGTGACTGCAGTTTCGGTGAGCGCCTCTTCACCCACGAATCGATTGTGCTGTAACTTTGTTTAGCGACTATATACTTAAGGGCAGGTCGTTTCATATTTAACGAGAACTGCCGGCAGCATAGTTTTCTAACACAATAAAAATCCTTCTCACTGCATACATGCCAAAACACAACCATGCACACAAATGGTCGATGTTTATTACTACAACGTTATAAGGCAAGCGGTGTAAGACTTATTTTAAAAATTGTTTTAATGTTTCCATTCATTAAATTTAATTAAATAATTTGATAAATAGTTTAGCTTATTTACGAAATTTTTAATTGAAAACAAACTCACATACACATTTTTGTGTAAAAACTTTAGGGTTGTCTTTTTTCTGTGCATCTCTAGGAGCATTACTTATATATAGTGTGGTGACAATCCGTTTAGTAATTGCAACCTTCCTGCTTCCGGGAACACACTCTGAATAGTAAAGTAATGCGTACTCCAAAGGGGAGATAAAGATTTATTTTGAGGATTTGCTTGGGATTGTTGAACTCAATCAAGGTAAATTTCACTACGAATTTTATTATGTTTTTATTTTTAAGAATTGACCGAGATTGACTCTAAGACTTATGAATCCCGGGAGTCCAAAGAACGGCGCCTATGAACAAAAGAAGAAACCACCAGTACATATAGACGTAAGATGCGTAAATTTAAGTCACATCTTAAAATACCAAATCTTTATGGATTTGGCTGAGATTATAGCTTAGACTAATGATTGGACCTTTCCGAACTTAACAAAATGTTTAATTGTTTTTAAGGTGTAACTAAAGTTGTATTCAGTCTAATGGAGCAAAAACGGCGGATATTGTCATAAGGGCCATATTGTCGTTTTTGCTTTTTTGCTGTATTTCGAGAGATGACGACTACACGCAGAAAAAAGTTTCGTTAAGGTAACAATTATCGATGAGCTTCATATTATTGTTGGGTAAATAGTTATGACACGACAATATTATAATTCCACAACCACACTATAATTCCCAGAACCATACTTTTTCTTCTGCAAGCACATAACCCAAGCCATAACTAAAATTCAGCCGTTTTATGCGGCTCATTAATAATTTAATTCCCTAGGATTTGTGTTGACAAGGTCGTCGGAAAAAATATACTTTTAATACTGCATAATCAGTCTACTTCATTCCACTTAAAATTCAACCCGCCCTTGCTGGAAATCCCGTTATCGTGTAACTACGACCACCTATACCATTTATGAATGAAATTTTTAAAGTGGCTGCTGTGAAAATGAACTCTTAATAATATTCATGTAAGATTCACTTAACGACGGAAAATTAGAAAACTAGCCATGCCCCTTTTAGCTAGTAAGATTTTAAACGTGTGGACAAACTAAGTTCTGCTAGTTCGAGGCTTATGTACCCTCCATCATGGATACGGTCTAATATTTGTATTCTATTGTAATTCTTTCCATACCAACATCATTCACAGAAAAAATAAAACCATTAAATTTGAAGCAAAACTTTGGTATGTGAATGTTATCACCACTCAATTAAAAATTTTAAAAATAAGCGAAACTATTTATCAGATTAGTTAAGCTCGTTTGTTTTTTTTATACGTTGCTTCATCACATTGAACAGGGATTACCCGGCTCGAGACTACATCTACATGTTAATAGAAGATAAGTTTTTTAAAAAATGGCAAAGTTAAAATGATTTTTACACATTGAACAGGGATTAAACCGGCTCAAGACCTCTTGTTTTCTATATTTAAATAGAAGACAAGTTTTTAACAAAATGGCAAAGTGACATTGATTTTCGTGGCTGCACACTACTTTTATCATGATTTCGGGTCCGTGACAACCCTCTTCAGAAAGCCTTGCTGCAATTGTTGAAAGTAAAACCGAACTCTATAAGGCCAGGCTCTCCACAAACGAATGAGAACTACTGTTGTAAACCTTACTTTTCAAGTTTTCTTCACACAATTGCCCACGAAAATACAACTCACTCTTGCCAGCTCTAAAGAGACTCCACATCGAGAGCCATCAATAGATTTCTTTTACAACAACGTGTGTGTGTGTTGTAAAAAGAGTTTAGTTGACTATGTCAACTTGTGTGCCGTGCCGTGCATGTAAGTATGTTTAGCTCGTTTGTTTTATTTCGGTCTGTTGCTTTTACACGTTGAACAGGGATTAAACCGGCTCAAGACCTCTTGTTTTCTATATTTAAATAGAAGACAAGTTTTTAACAAAATGGCAAAGTGACATTGATTTTCGTGGCTGCACACTACTTTTATCATGATTTCGGGTCCGTGACAACCCTCTTCAGAAAGCCTTGCTGCAATTGTTGAAAGTAAAACCGAACTCTATAAGGCCAGGCTCTCCACAAACGAATGAGAACTACTGTTGTAAACCTTACTTTTCAAGTTTTCTTCACACAATTGCCCACGAAAATACAACTCACTCTTGCCACGAAAATCAATGTCACTTTGCCATTTTGTTAAAAACTTGTCTTCTATTTAAATATAGAAAACAAGAGGTCTTGAGCCGGTTTAATCCCTGTTCAATGTGTAAAAGCAACAGACCGAAATAAAACAAACGAGCTAAACATACTTACATGCACGGCACGGCACACAAGTTGACATAGTCAACTAAACTCTTTTTACAACACACACACACGTTGTTGTAAAAGAAATCTATTGATGGCTCTCGATGTGGAGTCTCTTTAGGGCTGGCAAGAGTGAGTTGTATTTTCGTGGGCAATTGTGTGAAGAAAACTTGAAAAGTAAGGTTTACAACAGTAGTTCTCATTCGTTTGTGGAGAGCCTGGCCTTATAGAGTTCGGTTTTACTTTCAACAATTGCAGCAAGGCTTTCTGAAGAGGGTTGTCACGGACCCGAAATCATGATAAAAGTAGTGTGCAGCCACGAAAATCAATGTCACTTTGCCATTTTGTTAAAAACTTGTCTTCTATTTAAATATAGAAAACAAGAGGTCTTGAGCCGGTTTAATCCCTGTTCAATGTGTAAAAGCAACAGACCGAAATAAAACAAACGAGCTAAACATAAAATGATTTTTATTAAATAGTTAAGTTTTCCTTTCAACAATTGCTGCAAAGCTTTCTGATGAAGGTCGTCACGAAAAGCCACGAAAATTCATGTCACTCTGCCGTTTTGTTTATAACTTATCTTCTATTAAAATGTAGATGCTACTTTATATCTGTTAAGTTTATCAGATATTGCAATGATTTTTAATGAATGGCAACGACAAAATTCATAAAATACATGCACTGTATCGCGTGTGTGCGTGGGTTATGTGTTTTAGTATGTATGCAGTGCAGGGGACTTAAAGTGTGTTCGGTGGAAAACTATACTGCCAGCAGTTCTCGTTAAATGCAAAACTGCCTGCCCTTAAGTATAAAGCCGCTAAACATAGTTACATCACATTCGCTGCTTGGGGACTTATTGTGGTGAAGAAACGCTCACCGAAACGGCAGTCACCCCTGCTTGTAACTAAAAGTCTTAGCTTTTGAATTTTTTTTTTTTTGTAAATATGTGCATTTTTTATTCGCCGTAAAACGAATATATTTCGATTATGATTATGAGGCTTACACTTTTGTTTGTTTAAAAAATTCGACGAACAGCTTAAAACTTTTTTTTTTGTAAATATGTGAATTTTGGTATCACCTCATAACGAAAATAATTTCAATAAATGGCTTACATTTTTTTTAAATATGTGAATTAGTTTATCGCTTTAAATCGGAAATATATGTGAAAAATATCTCTCGAATATTTAAGCTAATATTTGAAATATTTTATCACAGGATTCCTAATAAAATTTTTGTTTGAATATTTGTTTTTTTTTAATTGAACCAAATTTTTTTCTGTATTCTTATATTCAAATTATGTCGGTTTTAGTTCACGAGATATAGCCTTTCAATGTTAAGGTTTATACTTTATATACAAACTACTCTTATACACAAACTACTGTACAAACACGAATATTTTAGTTAATATTTGAAATGTATTATCACAGGCTTTCTAATTAATTTTTTGTTTGAATATTTGAGTTTTTTAATTGAACCGAATTATTTTTTCTTTGTTCTTATATACAAACTAATAGTTCACGAGATATAGCCTTTTAAAGTTTAGTTTTGTATAAGCAAGGCACCCTTTAATCCAATTTTAACACAATATATGTTGTCTGCAATAATATGCTTATCATTGATTTCAGTCTGTTTAAATTATATAATGATCGGTCCATTACTTTGGCTATAAATACGATTTTTTAAATGGGGCGTGGCACCACTAACTTTTCCTCAAGAATGTGGGTCGATCTATGCTAACATCATGTCTTTGAAATATCAACGTCATATTTCAGTAAATTTTTGAAGGAAATATTGTCTTTTTATGTTTAGGGCTAATGATTTTCCCAGTGATTAATTCAGTCCATGTGGGGGGAAAAACTGGCCAATTTTCAATACCAACCGCTTCAGTCTATCAACAATTGTTTCTGCAAAATTTTAGCTACCTAGCTTCAATATGCTTTTCACAGACAGTCCGACAGGCCGACACTTAGACGGACATGACTAGGTCAACTTTGGATTGTACGACGTTTCAAAATACTATATGTACTTTATGGGTAAATATATGGAGGTAAATATACTCTCTCCCTCCCTATTATATATATTGTGGGCCGACGTGCTGTGATGGAAGTGTACACGACTATCATGCCAGTTAACCCAGGTTCAACCCCGGGTAAGAACATCTAACAATTTTTCAGCGGCTGGTTTGCACCTCGTCAATGCCGGCAATTTTACGAGTAAGAGATTTATCTCCAAACCATGTACAAATATCTCTATAAAATGCATAAGCCGTTTGGAGCCGGCGTTTAACAGTAGGTCCCGGGCAATGAGTATACGAAATGAATCGTGCACATTTTACTGATTTGAAAGCAGTTCCTCTTGTTCCTTAATAGGATGTTGTGGGACTTAAGTAAGTATACTGTCTATCCCATAAAAACCCGGTAGTTTCAACCGATTCAAACTGGCTCATTTGTTATTGTTAATATATACAGTCGAACCTGGATAAGTAGAATCGCAAGGGACCGCCTGTTTATTCCCATTTAAAGAGGTTTCCTACTAAAACAAGTACCCACTTATACATGTAGTTTGATATTATCCCACTAAAGAGGCAGGTGGCGTACGAGTAAAAAAATTCAAAAATTCTATTTATTGGCTTCAAATTCCCTAGTTTTATTACAAAGACTACAAGCAGAGAAATATGATTTTATAAACCACGAAAGTCAAAGAATTCATATAATTTAAGTGACCTGCACTTACGTAAAACCAAAAAAAAATATAAATTGGGAAAATAGTCAAAACGTTTTTGATTTAAGATATTTTTAGATAAAATAAAATATTTAGGTTTGTTTAATTTTCATTTTGTTACAGAATTTTCCAAATAACTGATTTTAATTTTAAAGTACAATGCATTTAATATTTTTGGCCTCTGGCGCCAAATTATTGGTCAAAATTACCAAAAAAAAAACGCCAAATTATAGCCGCAGAGGTACTATTGCTAATAGTACCCCTCTATCCTATGATGGAAGGTACAAAAATACATAGAACGGAGTTATTCAATCGGATAAGAGCCAAAAAAACGAAAAGGCCAACTTAAAATTGTGACTCTTCGCGTTTTAGAATAAGCTTCCCTTTCATTAAGACCTATAAATGTTAAATTCGGGTGTTTTCATAAAATTTGCCAGGATAATCACCAAATCACTAAAATATATGTCGCTATTAATCATAAATCTTTTTAAAATCTGTCAACCCTGAGCTTCTCTTCGCAAAAACACCATGGGTAAAATCCAAAAACAAGAGAGAAAATAGAAAAAAATACAAAAATCGTACTTTTGAAGGTACAGCATGAAAAGGGAAATCCCGCTCATAGAAGTAAACGAGTAAAAAAAGGTTTTGTTTTATTTTTTTGTTCGCAATGTGCAGGGACCTCCAAACAATCCCACTTATAGACAATTCCCACTAAAGTAGGTCCTACTTATCCAGGTTCGACTGCATTAATTATTTGCTTTGCGCCAACTCACCTAATGCTCCCAGACGATACTGAACGGTAACTAAAATCACATCTTTCCTTATGAAATAATCGGGACCATAACACTCTCGATTGGCTTCACCAAATTGAAAACCTCCACCATGAACCCAAAACATAATGGGTCGAGGTTTGATCGGCTTTATCTGAAAGTCAATAAACAAAATCGCAGCACCATTAAACATAAACTTAAGGCGACAAATGTCAACTTACATTATTTGTATAGACGTTGACAAACAAGCAATCTTCCGATCCCTCGATACTTTCGACATTCAAAGGATTTAACTGCATTGCCTTTGCCCCATATGTAGTGCAATCTTTTATGTTCTTCCAGGCGGTCATTGGCTTCGGAGCCCGGAATCTCAATTCCCCGACGGGAGGCAAAGCATACGGTATACGCTCGAAACTGTAATAGATCTTATTGTAGATACTGAGACGTTTGCAGCCCCGTATTTTGCCGGTATGAATTTTGGCGGTGACATCCTCGTCTGTTAGACGTTTTTGCCATTGATCCAGTTTGAATTCCAGTGATCTAAAATGCGAAATACAGTTTTTCAGGGAACAATTTTAGTTTGAGGATTCCCATTAATAAGATCAACATTTCTTTATGTTCGTTGTTTTTTTTTTAGTTTAATGTTTTATTTTGGTTCCAAACTGCACCTGATTTGAAAATGAATTCTTTGTTGCTCCGATAACGCGTAATCCATATTTTCTGTATTCTTTCTTTTCAGGTACGAGTATTATACAATATATATGTTTCAAGATCAACGGTCGTTGTGATACTGAACAATTTCAATTGGGGCGTGAACTATAGTAGAGTTGTCTTGTTATTATATTAGTACACTCGAAAAAAAATTTAGTAAACAACTTGGTAAGTAAGTAAAAAATTATATGCACGTAAATTTAAAGTTAAAACTACTTTCAATATTGTTAAAAAAAGCTATTAGCAGATCACACAAAAACATACCCTACAATCAAAATAATTTACAAACGTTTTGAAATTGTATTGCCCAGAATGTAAAAATGAATTGCGGCAACATGAAATTCGTTTATTCGGCCAAGGCGATACTGCACAGCAATACGAAAATATAGAATAGAGGAAGAACAAGTAAAAAAATGTAAATAAAAGTTCGGCCTTATACACCGTCCATACTCTACTAAAGCGCGTAAAAAATTGTGGTCCGTTTTGTGGGGCCTTTTTGCGCCATGCTTTCGTCCCAATTTAGCCAAAACCTTAAACTTTCATTTTATTTGAATTAGTAGCAAATTTTGTTGTAACTTAAATATCCATATTTACTATTATTTGCTCCTTTTGGTCATTCGCGATGTTTTTTGGGCCACATAAGCCAAAATTTCCAGCAACTCTGCCTTTTTTTGACGTATTTAGTGCGCCCTAACTTACAATACCCTTTTAAATATTTGTTTGTCTCAAAACAATTTGATTTGTTAAGCAAATATTAAAAAAGTGTACTTTTACAGACGTAACTTTAGTCCCTCAGCAGGCAACAATTTTTCGCCTGGGCCAGTATCGCCCCTTAACAATATCAAACAGCTTACAACCATAAGACATTTTCAAGCAAAATTGCAGAGTCCTAGGTAAATTAGTTTGGCCGCTATCGTGATTTCAATAGACTTATGGATAGACGGTTATGGCTTTTGCTCGTTGAATGTTTCGGTTAGTTGCCACAGACACTAAACACAGACCATTTCGTGGTAATGCAAATATTAATCAGCTGAGTTATTGCTAGGCACAATTCTTAAATTCTTCGAACCTGGCAAACTAAGCCGTATACCCTGCAATGGATATGCAAAAAAAATATTTTTTGGGTCCCTTGCACTTATTGGCGTTAAAAAATTAATGAAATATTTGAATATATGAGGTAATTTCATTATTCGTTTGAATAGGCCGGTTTTTCGGCCCTAGAGTCCGGCGCATAGTGGTCCGTTACCCTAAATTTATTCATGTTGCTCATAATATTTAAATTGTGACGTTTATAAGATCGTCACAGGTGACGAATCATGGATCTATGTGTTTGAGCCCGAAACAAAACAGCAATCGACCATGTGGGTCTTCGAAGACGAGCCAAATCCAACGAAAGTTGTTCGTGGAAGAAGCACTTCGAAGCAAATGGTCGCCTGTTTCTTCGGAAAAACTGGTCATGTGGCGACTGTTCCGCTTGAGCAACGTAGGGCGGTCAATTTTGAGTGGTAAACCACAATTTGTTTGCCTGATGTCTTCGAAGAAAGAAAAGAAAAACGAACATGAGAAGACGAATCATTGTGCACCATGACAATGTGAGCTCTCACACATCGGCTAAAACCAGCGCCTTTTTGATCGGCCAAAAACGTCGAATTGATGGGTCATCCGCCATACAGCCCTGACTTGACACCCAATGATTTTTTTCTATTCCCGCACATCAAGAAAAAAATGCATCGGCAGAAGATGCTGTTGAAGCGTTCAGAAACCATGTTTTGGAGGTGTCTCAATCGGAGTGGAAAAAGTGCTTCGACAATTGGTTTAAGCGCATGCAAAAGTGTATAAATCATGCTGGAGAAGACTTTGTAAATCAATAAAACCATTTTTGATGATAAATATTCGCATTTTCATTATTAGGCCAGAAATATATATATCGCAGCCCTCGTATGTGGGGCTTTTAACTGATATGGCACTATGTTCTACATTGGAACGACAGGAATGAATATATAGATGACTGATCCTAATAAGATATGCCAAATTTCATCCGGAGTGGCTTTTCTGAAATGTTTTTCTTCACTTTTAATAACGTCTATCCTAGTCCACAAAACTTGATTCTGAAAAATGTCATTGTGGCTTCTAGAGCTCAAACATTAAATCGGATGAACGTTTCACACATATATCTTAATCTAAAACGATTTATTTTAATTTCAATAGCATTCGTCCTTAGTCAAAACAAGGTACTTTTGACAAATTTAATGAAGAACGGACACTTGGAAGCTTACGAGCTTTTGATGGACAACACACAGAAGGACGAACCGACAGACCTCGCTTTATCGAATAAGCTCTTGAATCTGATGTGGTTTTTAAAAATTAAATTTTTAAGTTAAATATATTGCACAACAAGATTTCTAAAGAAAATAATATTAACACCATTTGAAATGCCAAACTTCTCGATGACTATTCGGATTGGCATTGAAAAACCTATATAGCGACCTTTTACCGGTACAATATACAAATATTGCATGATCGAACAGACATTTTTCCTTAGGTGTAACTATTATCATTTCAATTGATAAGAGCAAACTGTGTTTATTGACGTTAAACACCATTCAAAGTACTACTTGTTGTGTATACCTTATACTAGGGTGCGGCGAAAGAGATTCACTATGTCTACAAGCAGGCAGAAAATTTAGTTGGGGTGATAAGATTTGGCGAGTGTCGACTTTTATTATACTCTCCACCATAAGAATGGAGTATATACCCAGCCAGCATTTCGTGAAAATTTTAAACAAAAATGAGTAACATTTGACTCTTCTAGATGATTAAAACAATCGAATATGCGCTCATTATTTAGTCGTAAGTTACTCTCCAGTCGTGAGGAAACGGTTCCCTGCAATGACTATTCCTACAGAATAGTTTATGATTTATGCTTTAAATCAGGTTTTACGAGTATTTGATATAACTTTTTACTTAATTTGGCAATCGTTTTGTGGTAATATTTGAAATCATTTTATGATCATATTTGAAGTCATATACAATCATTTTTTGATTATATTTAAAATCATTTTCGGCCCAATTTTATAGTCAGATATTACTATAATTATAATTCATTTTATGATTGGATGTGAAATAATTTTAAAATCAATTTTTTTTTTGTAATATTAATTTATTTCTATTCCATTTTAATTACATTTATTAAAGTTAATTAAATTTAAGTAAAAAAAAAAGTTAAATAGAATTTAAGTTAAAAAAGCAAAACAGAAAATAAAAACTTAATGTATACAAACTATAACTAATTTTTACATTGGCGTTTACGTTTTTGCAGGCGCTCTTTAGCATGCACAAAGTGTTGTTGGAGAATTCCATTAATTTCTTTCGCTTCAGCTTTATACTTCTGGTGGCAAATATCTGTAACAAAACATATTAAATACAAAATCATATTGTTATTTAAATTCATATAAATCTTACTTATGACTATGGTTGTAATAAACAACTTCTCAGCGCTTGGTTTTTCGTTGGTTCCCTTCCAACTGAATTGAGAAGCCAATTCATCAGAAAATACTTTCCTTATGGAACTTCTAAGGAACTGCGTCTGTCCATCGCCACCAATATTTCCAATAAAATTTTTGTTGAACTTCAGGATTGCTTGGCATAATTTTTTTAGCTTCTTTTACAGCTACGCGCCTTATTTTTTTGGCTGACATTTCTTCAATATATTTAAATTGTTTTTTTTTTTGTTTTTATTAATACCTTTTTTAAAAATGTCTCAAATTTTAGACCACAACTTCTCACTATGAATCACAAAACTAAATGAATATAAATTTTATTTCAACTTCTCAAATTTTCAACTTGATAAAAAAGTCCCGGTGTAACTGTTTTAATAAAACACAAACATCAGTTTTCAATCATATAATTACCAAAAAATGATAGCACCTGCACGTAGATCATATTTTAAACATATAATGAGTAAAAAATGATTTATATTTATTTATTTTTTTTAACCAAGAATACATTTTTGTTATTATCATTTTTTGGTCATCTAGTGTAATCAATAATGACTCAGAAAATGATTAAAAAAATATCTTCAGTTTTCAATCATAAAGAATAGTCGTATTTGACTGTTTCTTTTGTTTAAATACATGAAAACTTAGTTTTCAATCACCGAAAGTAGTCAAAAATGAGCCAGTTAGATGACTGCTGAAAATTCAATCATCCAAATGCTGGCTGGGTATAAGTTTTGTATTTTGTTTGTAACACCACGAATTACTTATCTGGGTAGAACTAAAACGCACGTTGGGATATGTTCTTTTATTTGTCAAGTCTTTTTTTTCCTATTTAGTTGTGTAAGCTATTATGACCTAAATTATTGTAAAAAAAATCCTTTTTATTTCATTTTTCCCGACGTCAATTTTTGCTGACTTTTTCAAGGGATTCGTCTATGTTAATTGTAAATAAAACAAACAGTTTTCGCAGAATTCTCTTAATATTTGCTTATTATGATAGAAGGATCTACGAGTTTATGTGTGAAACAAAACAAATGCTCGCACGGCATCGGTGACATGCCTCTATATTTTTAATGACTCTAAGAACCTAATGAAGGTTCAATGTCGTAAATGTGTCGAATTATCTCATCCTTTAGCTTATGAATTATTTTTGGCTTATTGAAGTATACTTTTTCTTTTAAATATTACTAAAGATAGAAGTCTAATGGTGTCAAATCACATGTTCGTGGCAGCCAATTAACATCGTTAATTGATTTTTTCGCGAAAAATAGGCCTTATTTCGTTGGCTGTGCGGCACGATCCTGTTGCAACCACATATCGTCCAGGTCAATGTCTCCAATTTTTGGGGCTATGGACCAGCCTGTTACTCGCACCAAACAATGTCTCTTGGATTCTCACTTGCCCAAATGCGACAATCCTAAACAAAGAAATGTCAAATTTAGTTGAGCTTTTTTGCACCTTGGCGTTAAGGTGTGATTCACAAATTACATCGTGAATAATGTTTATAATTCTAAGACGATCTAGTCTTGTCCTTCTGTTCAAAGCAAGAGTCCAAACGAAAAAAGCTAGAGTCTTTCAAATTGCCCGTATTATAGTCGGCGATAGGTAATTACTAAAAATTTAATAAAGCTAGCAAAAACTAAAAAAAGTCGTAGTTTTTTTTACATTGTTGCTCGGAAATTTAAGCGTGTAATAAGCTTTAAATCTGTTTCTTTTAAAAGTGGTGGGAATAGATAATTTTACCTTTCCATAAACGGGCGTGGCCATTGGCCTGCGGCCCTAGAGGACCAAAAAACCGTCCCCTTATGTTCGGGGTCATATGAGAAGGGTGAAATCTTCTCACAAATCCTATTGTGTACCTACATATATGGGGTGATCCATCTAGAGGTATTTTTCAAAAAAATATTAAAATTTAAATCAAGTGTGGAAAATCTATTGGTAATTTGAAAGGACATTTTATGGCATTTATTTTTTGAATATAATTTCCTTCAAATATTGGCCGCAACTACGCCTTAGGGTTTCCATTCTGAGGGTCCAATTTTGGATGACTCGTTCGAGTATTTCGACCGGCGCTAATCACACGTGTAATGTTGCCTTCCAAAACCTGAATCGTAGCTGTTTTGTCAGCATAGACTTTGGAATTTACGTAACCCTAATGAAAAATGTCTAACGGTGTGATATCACTCGATCTAGGCGGCCAACTCACCTGTCCAAAACGTGAAATTAGCTGCTTTTCGATATGACCTCTCAATAGATGCATTGTTTGAGCAGCTGTAAGACAAGTGGCACTGTCCTGTTGAAACCAAGTGTCGTCAAGATTACGGGCTTCAATTTCAGTTAGCATAAAGATCGATATCATGCGATAGCGAGCACTATGCACGGTTACGGTCCGGCCATCATCATTTTTGAAAAAATATACACCAATGATTCCACCAGCTTATAAACCGCACCAAACTGTGGTTTTCTCTGGGTATAATGGTACCTCTTGAACCTCTTTTTGTTGCTCTTCAGCCCAAATGCGGCAATTTTGTTTATTGATTTTGCCGTTGAACCAGAATTGGGCCTCATCACTGAACAAAATTTTGTTCGAAAACAGCGGATCTTCCCGTTTCTCACCGAACGCTCATTTCCATAATAATTTGCCAACATTTGAAGGTAATTATTTTCAAAAAAAAAAATGCCATAAAATGTACTTTAAAATTACCAATAGAGATTCCACACATGATTTGATTTTTATATTTTTTTGTTCTGAAAAATACCTCTAGACGGATCACCCTATATTTACGATTTTGCTCAATTTGCGATTCGTACCGTTTAGGCCCTAATACGTATTAGAAAAACAATAAAATTTCGTCAAGAATCAGTACATTAAATTAATTTTACGGTTCGAAGAAATTTGAGGTCTTGATCCATGGAGGTAAGGTCCCTAGGCCAATACAGGCTTAAGGGAGCGAAAAAATCGGTCTCCTTTAACTATGACATATGAATATACAAACAATAACATTTCGTCACGAATCTGTATATCAAATTCATTTGACGATTTGAAGAAATTGTAGGCATTACCTATATAGGAAATGCCCCTAGGCTAATATATACCTAAAGGGCCATCAAATCGGCCTCCGTAAACTATGGACATACAGCTGCGGTGAAAAAATAGCACTATAGTCCATGTCAGTCTTTATTAACGGATTTTACTTTTACTTAATAAAAGAATTGTGCTTCTAATGCACAGTTAGAATGACACGTCTTTTGATATAGAAAAACAACTTTCTTCTGCATGTATTGTTTTTTAATGAAAAAATTTCAAAAAATGCCTTGAAGACATAAAATTTGGGCGGTAAAAAAAAGCACTGCAAATTTTGAATAGTACAAAATGGAAGAATACAAAAGCTGAACATAAAAACGTTATTAAGAACATAAAGCAGTATTCAGTGAAAATATAATAATAACATTAATATTTTGTAGCATGACCTTTGTTGGCAATAACAGCAGCACATCGTTTGGGCATTGAGTTAACCAAATCTTCACATCTTTTCTTTGGAATTCCTTCCCACGACACCTTAACTTCAGCCCAGAGTGGCTCGTTGTTGGTAGGTTTGGCTTCCCACACGTGCTTTTTGATATCAGTCCAAAGGTTTTCAATGGGGTTAAGATCTGGCGACTGGGCGGGCCACTCCATGACGTCAACTGAATTGTTTCTAAACCATTGTTGTGCCTTTCTGCTTGTTCGTTTCGGGTCGTTGTCTTGTTGGAAGACCCACAACAAGGGCATTTCATCTTCCGCATATGGCAGCATAACATTTTCCAATATATCGACATAAACATGTTGATCCATTATGGTTTTTACCCAGTGTATTGGACCAACTCCGTAATATGAGAAACACGCCCATATCACGATGTTCGAACCACCGTGTTCAATCGCCTTGGATATAAATCGGGGATTATATTCAGCATTTGGTGGTCGTCTTACATAGGAACGAAAACCTTTTCCACCAAACAAAACAATTTTGCTCTCGTCGGTCCACAATATGTTCCTCCATTTATCTACGGGGCATTTTATATGCTCGTGTGCAATCTTAATACGTTAACTCACATGCTTTGTCGTCAAGAGTGGAACCTTCCGAGGGCTACAAGCATTTAAGTTGTGTTCCCGCAATCGACTACGAACTGTTTCAACACATGCTTTTATCTGCAGTTCTTTTTTAACTCTGTGGCTGGCTTAAAAGGGTCCTTCTTGCTCTGGCGAATCAATCGCTTGACCAGTAAATTGGACATTTCCCGTTTTCTTTCACGTGAATCAACTTTTTTTTGTAATTGGCCTTGCACTTGAGTAATTGGCACTTGAGTAATTGGCCTATTTCAGTATAGGTTTTGCCTTCTGAAATCATTTTTTTAATTATTTCTCTCTTTTGCTCAGTACAATGCTTTCCACGGCCCATATTTGTTAATTTTTTAACTTTTTTTGTCAGCGGAATATATTTTCCATTGAAGCAAAGAACTTTTCTCCTTAAAGTCTACGCGTCATACTGACAAATATGTTCTAAAAGCCACTTTTCTAACAAGAATAGTGATCAGTGCTATTTTTTTACCGTTAGAATTTGCTCTTTACTCAACAAATAGCTAAATATGAAAATAACTACTCACATTATGAGAGTAATTACCATTTTCTCAGAGAGGGTACACATTCCGTTACATTACACTGCAACCAAATTTAAATAGGATGGGTAGTAAAAATGTTGTGTGAAGATAAAAAATATAGTCGACAGCAGTGCTATTTTTTTACCGGCACTGTATGGGTATTAAAAAAGAATAGTATTTTGTCACGAATCAGTATATCACATTAATTTTATGATTCGAAAAAGTTTTAGCCCCCCCCCCCCTCCCCAGGGCCCCCTCAACAATGGGCAAAGGTCTGTAGAATGCTGAATATGAGGTCCCTTCGAACATCGACATATATTTACTACGAAACATTGGCTAAGACTGAATAGCAAACCCGCTTTAGTGAGGTCAATTGTAAACAAATAACGCTTATTTTGTTAGTGTCTTAAGATATTGGACTCTTCGAAAAAAGAATGTATAATTTTTTTTTGTAGACGATCTAGTACTAGACTTGCATAACTATCATGTATTAGCCTTTATTCAGGCTAAGTACTAAAACGACTACAGAAAAATATTTTTCTAAATTTTTTCCCACTCTTATCATAATATGCTAAATGATTCCACACAACCATATTATTATTGGTGCTGCCGAATAATTGAAGATTTGTAAGTGTTTAGTATTCGGAACAAGATCTTCTATCTTAAAGAGGTATAAAAACCTTCCTTCTTTTTCAGAACCTGGTATTTGCAACATATCAAAACTTTCGCTTTAAGTTTGCCCTTTGGAACAGCTTTAAAATTTACAGAACAATGTTCTTTGTTTACATATTTACTTGCTGTACATATACCAATATATTTATGTACGTATGTATGTAGGTACTCACACAAACATATTTACTTTTCCTTAACCGAATCAACAAATTAAAAAAAGAGCATTTTTAACCACAATGAAATGACAACAACATAATAAAGTGCAGACAAGTGGAAAATGAAATTAATATGTTGCATTTTGGTGCGAGTGAGCGACCGACCGATCGTCAGACTGACTGCATGGACCGGACCATGTGCTCACTTATGATGCAAAAATCACTGTAAAAAATCTTGCGAACATGAACAGTAGGGTGGAGGGTGAATTTGTATGGGAGAAATTAATGTTTATCAAGGTGGGTGGAATAGCTAACAAATGTTGAACAGATATTAAACATACGAGAGCAATTAAGTTGGTAGACAATATGAAAATTAAAACACATTATTTCCTAAAATGTTGTGTTTGGCGTTTTTTTAAATATTGGCGTTCTCTAGCACTAAGAATTTTCCTACTTTCGTTATGACATCCTTGTAAAAGGTGGTTGAATTTTAAGGGCCGGTTGAATTTGTCGCGCACAAGAGCCATTGTTTTGTTAACTGTGTGGCAAGTGGCCCTGTTGAAACCACATATCGTCCACATCCATATCTTCCAATTCGGGCCATAAAATGTTCGTTATCATCTCACGACAGCGACCACCATTCACATTAACTGCCATTTAAAAAAAATACGGCCCGATGATGCCGCCAGCCTATAAACCGCACCAAACAGTCACTCTTTGTGGGTGCATTGTTTTTTCGACAATCACTCTTGGATTATCATTCGCCCAAATGCAACAATTCTGCTTATTGACAAATACACTTAGATGAAAATGTGCCTCATCACTGAAGATGATCTTCTGCCAAAATTGATCATCTACTGTTGCTTTTTCATAATAAGCCTGAATAATTATAACGCGTTGCTCGCTTGTGAATCTTTCCATGGTTCAAATTGAGTTAGTCTGAAATTGAGACATATCAAATTAAATGCAGAAAAAACTTGCCGTTAAGGTGTGGTTCACATTTAACATCGGCCCTTAAAATTTAACCACCCTTTAGTTAGATTTCTAATGTAGTCGAAGATCAGAAATTGACATGCATTTATTTTCAAGAAGAAAAGTGGTAACTAAGAGTGCTTCTTCAAATCTCTATTCGATTGTTATTCTTATCGGTCGTCAACAAACGCGGCAATTATTTTGCTGATAACAAGTAATCAATCTAGAGGTATTTTTTTCAATAAGGTTTTTTCACAAATTGCGCGTGAGTAATGTTATACTTTTTTTCTTTCAGTATTGTTTGCCATTTCATCTTGGAGAGACTAACACCGTAAAAACCACGGTTTAGTGCGCTCCATAGGCTAGTGGAATCATTGGTCCATATTTTTTCAAAAATGATGTATGACGGAACTTAGCCGTAAATGGTGCTATAGCGCCATGATATCAGACTTTTTGTTACGCTGAGAAGAAAAATAACCTTATATAAGGTAAACTTAACCATAAATAAACATTTGGATTTGGAGTCTACGTTATATGTAGTGGCGCTTGTAGATATTTTTCTCCTAAACTGATATTGTTGTTGTTTTTCTCGTTTGAATCGATTAGAAAGGTTATTCGCATGTTTAGTTTTTTTTTAGTGTTTACCAACACCTACTTTTGTGTATATCCCACAGTATGTGAGATCTTAATATTCGCAGTGTTTGGCTCATCGATTCACGAACCGGAAACAGCACGCAGGATGTGTCTCAAACTTTGGATCCCGGATCCGAGTTCAAATCCCGCCAGCTGCGGTGTTTATGTCACTTTTGTTTCCGGAAATTTTCTTTTGTAGGGTGACGAAGACTTGTAGTTTTGTGTTTTGCGGCAATTAGGTTGTGGAGAGTTTGTTGTAGGTGTTAGTGCTTTTTTATTTGGGAAGACATTTGGCCTTGGAAGTAGCATCGTTGTGTGAGTTGAAGCTACGACCCGATTCCAATTTTGTGGCAAAAGCAAGGCTTCACAAGCCTTAAGTGGCAGCCTTATTGGTCATTTTAATCCAGAGGCCGAACCATCAGGACGTTACTTGCTGAAACTCATTGGGAGTTAATTTGAGTAACTCTGCAAAATCATTTTTACAATTTTCTCCAGTGTCTTTATTGATATAAAAGTAAGTTTTTACATAACTTTTACATAACTTATGTTGTTGGATTTTATGTCTGCCGCAACTTTATGATCAGGTTGGGTGGGCAAAACAGCTGGTACTTTAACACCTTAGGCTTGAGACTCATTCCAGCATACGCCGAATATGGCATTCCTCTATCCTTCTTTTTTATTTTTCCGTTGTTGCTTTAATTTTTCTACTTTTATTATTGTAAAGCACGAAAATTCAGAGTGTAGTGTCGAATATGGCAGCTTAGGAACTAGAACCCCCCGTCCGACGAGCAATAAGGCTGGAGTAAATGCGTGCTGTTGTTCTGAAATGCTGGTCTAAACTTCTTTTAAATATTTTGACCCTTGCACACTACATATATAAGGTTAATTTGAACATTTTGTTTTTGACTGGTATTTAACAATAATATATAGTTAATTTAACTATTCTATGGTTGAATTTTTTAACCAAGAAAATTGTTAATTTTTAAAATAATTATTGTTGTTTTATGAATGCATTGTTGAGTTTTTAACCATTAAAATTGTTATTATTAAAATAATAATTGTTGTTTTAACAATGCATTGTTTTCAACTATGAACATTGTTAAAGTTAAAATTTCATAATTTATTTATTGAAAAATACATGTTCATATCATTAACTTTGAAGATTGTTATGGAAATCATTTTCATTTTTAAGTTAACTAATTATTGGTTACCTCTTTTAACCAGAAATATAGTTACGGTTACAATTGTTAATATTAAAATGTTTTGTTTACATTTATTCGGTATTTTTTCACTATAATGACTTAAACAGCTTTTATTCTATCATTTTTACTATTATCAACTAAAAAATTTGTGAAATGTATTGGCTATGGTTGCCAGGCAGACTGTACAGCTGTGTCTAAACCCGCCAAGTTTTTGCTTCAGCAGTCTTTGGCAACGATTACTTCGGCTACAAATCAAAAGACTTATACGGGAGTCTCATTATGATTAATGAGAATTATGCATTTCGAGAATTACTCATTGCGCTATGAAGATGGTACAGCTAGCATTTGCATTTGGTGGTGGTTTTTTAAAAGAGCGAGATAAATTGTCTTATTATCTTTCTCATAATTACAAACGTTCAGAGCAGAGGAAGAAAGGAAAACGTGTGGGGAATAAGACAGTCGCAATCGTTGCAACTTTGTGTAACTTAATTCTGTACTTCGTATAACACAAAGCAGATCAAAAACTTCGATACAACAGAGCCGAATGATCGTTAAATTTTTGTTTATGTCACACATTTTTCTGCCTCTCTCTTGAAAAATCCAACCTTATACAATGTTAACCCAACTATTTTATATGTACATTTGACCTTATATAACGTTGTTTTGTTTTCGTTATAAAACATTGACCATGAAAAATTTAACCAGACACATGGTTAAAAAAATCATTGTATTTTCGGCTCAGTGTACCTTACATTAAAGCCCGTAATCATGACGACATTTGGTTTAAATAGGAAGATGCCACTTGCCATACAGCTGATTAAAGAATGGATATATTAAGTGGTCATTTCGAAGAGTAGCTTATTTTGGATCGATGAGTTGACCGCCTAGATCGTGTGATGTCACACCTTTAGACTTTTTCCCAGCTACGATTTAGGTTTTGGAAGCCAATATTACTTGTGTCATTAACGCCATACCGGTGAAATGTTCGAACGAGTTATCCAAAATTCTACCCTCAGAATGGACACCATGAGGCATAGTTGCCAATATTTGAAGGAAGTTATATTCAGAAAATAAATGGAATAAAATTTCCTTTCGAATGAATGATTATGATTCCACGCTTGATTTGAATTTTTGTATTTTTTATTTTGAAGAAAAGAGCTCTAGAGTGCATTTTATATGCAACCAATGTTAACAATTTCAGCAATATTTCACATTTTCACTTGATTACCTCTAAAAACTACACTGGAACGGGGTATTACAACGGTGGCATGTCATAACGTCAGACGACCTAAGAGGCGTGTTCTATTGGTACTTGCTTATTAAACGAGAAACTGGCCTTTTGTCAACAATATCTTTAAGACTCGGCCTACGGTTGAATGAATATGAATGACAGAGGTTGCTGTCATCCGCGAAAGAGTAGATTGGATTCACGGTCTGACCCAAAAGATCGTCAATGAAAATAAGAAATAAAGAGGGAGAAAGGACAGAGCACTGTGGTACACCTGCGGTCAGCCTATGTGTGTTGGATGAGAACCCATCTCCAACAACTCTAATAGTGCAATCTCTAAGAAAGCTCGATATAAATCTAGCAAACGTACTACCGACACCAAAAGCGATCAGCTTTGATATGAGTGAACCGTGCCAGACTCTATCAAAGGCCTTGGACATATGTAGAGCCACGACCTTACTCTCATCAAACTGGTGGATAGACCGACTCCAACGCTTTGTCAAGAACGCTATCGGGTCTATATGGTTACTAAATGGTCACGGCAACAATAATATGTTCTCTACAATAAAAGCATGTTCGTCGCAAACATAGCATTGCTATATGAATTTTAATTTGACAGCAGTTGATTGCTGCAATAATAATATTGTTGAAATGTAACAATACTATTATTGATAAATTTAGAAAAAATAATATGGTTGTAGCAACCATGTTAATATTGTTGGCGCGACAAAAGCAATGTTGTTAAATATTTACGTTAACAATAATATGATTACGACAATCATACTGTATGGTTGAGCATAACAGGTTTTAAAGATTGTGTTTTTGTGTGATTTTCTTGGTATACCAAAAAATGTCCATTTTAAAAAACAACAACAATCGGAAGGCAGCGTGAGGGATTTTTATTGTGTTTACTATGTTCGGTGGAAAACTCTACTTTCGACTGGTTCTCGTTTATTTAAAATCTGCCTGCACTTAAGTATTATATAGCCATTCATCATGGTTAAATCACGTCCATCACTTGGATGGTAAAGAAGCATTAATTCCCTGCAGTCACCACCGCTTGCAACTAAAAGTCTTTTTGACTGCCTTTAGAATACATATATTTTTGTTTCTTAAATTAAATGTTCAATAGAAACATTGCCTCAAATCTGGCTATGAACAAATTTGAAAGAAATGCTTCATAAGAATCTCTAATGCTGAATAATAACATAACCCAATTCTAAAAAATTAATTTGGGGATCATAGTATGGTTGAGTGGAATCATATTATGGTTGTAGGGATCATAATATGGTTGCGTGTGAATCATACTATGGTTGTGAGGATCATACTATGGTTGTATGTGAAAGATAATATTGCTGTGAGGATCATAGTATGGTTGTGGAGATCATAGTATGGTTGAGTGTGAATCATACTATGGTTGTAGGGATCATAGTATGGTTGCGTGTGAATCATACTATGGTTGTGAGGATCATACTATGGTTGTATAAGAAACATACTATCGTTGTGAAGATCATAGTATGGTTGTGGAGATCATAGTATGGTTGAGTGTGAATCATACTATGGTTGTGGTTATCATAGTATGGTTGTGTGTGAATCATACTATTGTTGTAAGGATCATAATATGGTTGTGCCACAACCATATGCCCAACAATGCCCTCTTCGAATATTCTCACCACAACCAAACTTGTTTTCTGCGTGTACGGAAGCTATACTGTCGATCACTTAGCAGGTCGTTGGTCTCTAAATACCAAGATGGTGGTTAAGCATGCTCTCCATTACCTTGGATGGCAGAGCAAATCGCAATTGGCCGATAATTCGCAGGATTATTGACTTCATCAGTTTTAGGGATCGGCTGGACGTTCGCAACCTTCCAACACGCTGGGTAGACTCCCGCACGGTAAGCAAGGTTGAAAAGGTTGCGTAATGGACGGGCTAGCGTCGACGAGCGCTTACATAGGACAAGTGACGAAATACCATCCGGGCCCGGGGATTTATTTACATCGAGGTTCGCAAGAACCCTTTAAACACCACGTGTTCGAAGAAATATCTGAGGCATGGAAGTTGATTCGTTTTCGATTGTGGGGAGTGGTTGATTGCTTTCCGGCAAGGAAGAATTTCCTGCAAACATTTCAGCCAAAAGGTTAGCTTTATAACCGGGTCAGTGAATGTCTGATCGTAGTTAACAAGAGTTGGGATAGATGAGGAACTATCCTTTACTCTTCTTACAAACGACCAAAAGCTCTTGCGTCTTTTCCTGGCTTCAGTAGCGGTACCACTCTGCCCATTTTTCAGGCATCGGGAACTAAATGAGCGGCTAACGAAAGACTTAGCTACTTAGACTTACTCGTAGACTTAGTCATGTACTCTACTCCCTGGGTATCCAATTGCTTAAAAATCAGCATTGAGATTCCGTCCGAACCCAGCGTCTTTGATGACTTTACGCTGTATATGGCATGGTCAACTTCGCCAACGGTAAATTGTGGTGGTGCTTCTTGGAGCGCGGAAACGACACAATACCCTTCTTTTCGCCTCATCGCTCTCTGGGTGCTTCATGAAAAGTCGGTTAAAAAAACTCGCGCACCGTTGCGCTGCTATAAGTGATTAAGCCAAACTTTTCACTCCGCCCTAATGCAAAGCCTATGTACAGCGAAAATGCATTATGCCTATTGGAGAGCTGTATACTGGAGCATATGTAAGTGTGCGCTGATTTTCAGAAAAAGCAAACATATGTATGTGTTAACGTATGTATTTGTATATTAACCATAATGTCGCTGCTTATCTGAATGGCATTAACTCCAATTTTAAAATAACTTTACATGTATCGAAGAATTGTTAGAATTTTTTTATGCGTTAACAGTTGTAGAGTAGCGTGTTCTGTTGTTGAAAACAAATATGAAATGTCACTCAAAGCAATGCGTTTAAATCTGTTGACTAATTCCGAGCATATCATATTAAGTGATCCTAACTCTTGTAACAAATCGTGATACGGTTAAGGTCT
Organism: Hydrotaea diabolus; assembly: GCA_963513945.1. Taxonomy (NCBI): domain Eukaryota; kingdom Metazoa; phylum Arthropoda; class Insecta; order Diptera; family Muscidae; genus Hydrotaea; species Hydrotaea diabolus. The sequence continues at coordinate 127,989,718 of OY740719.1, forward strand.
TAAATTGGACTGTATCAAATCACTTCAGAATTCACTTCAATGTGGAGCACGAGATCGATAGGGGTAAACCCTATAGGAATCCAAGAAAAGCGACAGATCAGAGATCTTATGCAGCCACTGACACTTCCAGCAGGTCAGTTTTAAAACGTGCACGACCTGGAAGGTGTATTAGATCGCGTGACAAAGGCTCTGGCGGATGCCTTTAACAAATCCGCTCCAGAACGAAACCCGTCGCCGGAAAACCAATCTACCGTGGTGCACACCAGAGCTCAGGGTAATGAGGAAGGATTGTAGGAGACACTTCAACAGGGCAAAGAAGGAGAATTCGGCCGCCAACTAGGACAAATACCGAAAATCCTTCAACGACTATAAGAAAGAAATAAAGGCGAAACGGAGATCCTAGTCACTATTCAGCGATGAATTGGAAAGTACGAGCAAAGTAGGAAGGAGCAAAAAAGAGACGAAGGAGCAAAAAAGAGACGATTCCCGAAACTTATGAAAACTCATTTCAGGGGCTGCCAGGACGAGCTTGGTGATGCGTATAATCAATGCGCTTCACTCACATAATGCACGGAGGAGTTCGTAGGGAAAGTCCTCGACAACGACATGATAGCATGGGCAGTACGAGGGCGGTTCGGAAAGTTCTTAGCCTATCAATGAAAGAGAATAGTTAGTTTTTCAAAAATATTTTTATTTTTAAATATAATCTCCTGAAACTTTAATACACTTAGTCCAATGCTTATCTAGCAATTCTATCCCTTGATTAAAATAGTTTTCCTCAAGGTCTTCAAAATAGTGGTTTACAACTGTAATTGCATCTTCATTTGAGGTAAACCGCTTGCCAGAAAGAATTTTTTTTATATTTGGGAACAGGTAAAAGTCACTGGGAGCTAAATCAGGAGAATAAGGTGGGTGGTCAAGCAACTCGTACTTTAATTCGTTGATGTTAGCCATTGTTAAAACACTCTTGTGCGCTGGTGCGTTGTCTTGATGAAAAATTATATTTTTGTGTTGTTAGCCAGGACGTTTTTCTCGAATTTGTACATTTAATTGATCTAAAAGGTTGCAATAGTACTCTGAATTTATTTTTTTACCCTTTTGCAGATAGTCAATCAATAAAATACCTTTGAAGTCCCAAAAAACCGTTGCCATAACCTTACCAGCCGATTGAATTGTTTTTGTCTTCTTTGGGGCACTTCCTCCAGCTTCAGTCCATTGTTTGGATTGTTCTTTTGTCTCTGGAGTATAGTGGTGGATTCATGTCTCATCAACAGTTATGAAACGACGCTTAAAATCCATTTTATTTCGCTGAAAACGATCCAAACAAGCTTGAGAAATGTTCATTCTTATGCGTTTTTGGTCGACTGTTAACAAGTGCGGCACCCATCTTGCAGAAAGCTTTTTTATCTGTAGTTCTTCATGCAAAATTAAATGGACTCGATCATTTGAGATGCCCATGATATTAGCTATTTCACGCACTTTTATTCGTCGATCATTTAATACCATATCATGCACTTTGGCTACAATTTCTGTTGTTGTTGCTGTTTTTGGACGTCCACTACGTGGTTCATCTTCAATGCTTGTACGACCACGTTTAAATTCAGCAACCCAATTTTTTACTGTTGCATATGAAGGAGCACTTTCACCTAACACATTCACCATATCATTATGGATTACTTGTCCCGATAAACCTTTTTTATGTAAATATTTGATGACACCACGCATTTCTAATTTTTCTATTGTAAAAAAATCGCGGATGCGTCTTTTGTGAACACCTGTTTCTGTATGAAGGAGTTGCCAGATCGAAACAAAATTTAACATGTGTTCATAGCAGAGATGGAAGTTTCCAAAACACTTAACTTTTTTCTGTTTATACCGCGCTTTTTGTGCTAGGCTAAGAAGTTTCCGAACCGCCCTCGTACTTTCATTTCAACCATACAAAACGGCAGGACCGGACGGCATTATCCCAGCGCAATGACAGGACTCTTTTCAAGTCTGCCTACAACGGCTACAGGAAATATTCACCGATTCAGGCCAAGTGGTCTCCCATCGTTTTATCTGAAAACCTTGGAAATGCTCATGGAACTTCGAGTTAGAAAACTTTTAACAATTTCAATAGCCTATCTCAAAGGTAGGTCAGTGGAAACAGCCCTCCACGAATTGGTAAGCTTTGTAGAAGTCTCTACACCACAAGGAATACGCGAAGGCAGTCCCGAATGGGGTTACAACCAGGCATAATTCTATCGACAGGCAACATGCAAAAGGCAGAATCATTAACTCGTCCCTGGGAGAAGGAGCTGTAAGGAAAAGAGTTATGAGGGGAACGCCGCAAAACGAATCATATCACCGTTACTGTGGCATCTAGTGATAAACGAAATCATTCATGATTTCAGCAGAGAAGGCACCAAACTGACTGACAGCGTATGCCGACGATGTGGTTAGCCTGGTTAGCCAATTCAAAATTCTGCAAATGATTAGTGAGGTTATGGAGCGGTCGATGAGGAAACTCTCACAGTGCACGAATGACAACGGACTTGGCGTCAAACCAAGTAAGACAGATTTGGAATTTTGTTCACAAATAAATACAAGAACTTTAAAATCCCAACACTTAACGGGAACACGCTGCAACTATCGAAAGAAGCAAAATACCTAGGCGTAATCCTAGACTCGAAACTTTCCTGGAAGCGAAATGTGGAGTAGCGAGGAAAGAAGGCTCTTTGAGCCTTTTATACTTGCAGAGAGATGTTCGACAGCAAATGGGGTAGTCAACCGAGGATGCTTTACTGTAAACCTCTGATGCCGGTGGCAAGAAGGAAGACACCAAGAAAGTAGATGACGATATGGGCTTTGCTTTTTCGATTAAATTCGTGACGGCCGCAGTCATTCACAACAACAAATACAAACAAACAAACCATCAAATAAACCTCAATAACCAAGATCCGGAGCCTGACAAGTGTTACTAGGACATTGAGGAGCAGGCGGAGCTGGAAGCCGTACTAGACATTCAACCCATAGACATCTAAATGAAGAGATGTGCAACATGGGGGATACACAGCACACACGGACATAGCGCGATACTGAGATCACTAAGAAAGATGGACAGGATTGATGTAGAGTCAGACTATCTGATACCAAGGTTGATCTAAAAGAATCGCTTTAGGACTGTTTTTTCAACGAGCGAAGACTGGACATCAGACGCTGTAATACCCGAAACTGAAATCTCAATTTTCACGGCTGGTGTTCAAAAATGTTTGCAGGTACATGATCACGAGTTGACTCGGAATATCTAAACCTAAAAATATCTCGACGACTAACGTACAAAAGAACGGTATGTCAGGCAGAGATTTTTGCAATCAATATAGCCGTATACAAGATTGTTAAAATAGGCATACCCCTGTCAAATATCCAAATATAAGTGGACAGCATGACAGTCATAAAGGCTGTGAAATCAAAATGTTTTAAGATATGCATTGAATCACACAGAAGAATCCGGAGACACATTACGCTGAAATGGGTACCGGACGATTTACCGGCCAACAAGATAGCAGACGAATGTGCCAGAATGGGCTCAGAAAGAGTGGGCGAACCAACAACCCCAGACATACACATCACGCTGATGATCTGATGGATGCAATCGCAGTAGGGTGAAGGTGGAACCCAATGCACAACTGAAAAATAACTCGGCCTCTCTGGCCGAAAATAGACCGCAGAAAAAAGGGAACACTTGGAGAACAATCGATTTCACCATTATAGGAATCCCCACGGTACACCGCTTAATCGGGGACTATGGCAGCGCGTATAGACATCACGTGTAGAGACTTTTATAAAAGTTGCCAGGACGCAGAAGAAGAGGAGTCCGTGGAGCATTTGTAGGCACATGCACAGGTGTGCAAAAATAATTTGATGATAAATAGTGGATGTACCTCTCAAATCACTTTTAAATTTTGTTGAACGATCAGGCTGGTTCCGAACTATGAGGGTTGCTATACATATTTCTGACCTAGGCAACACTATGTGTTGCCAGAGAACATTGATGTCGTGCGTGAACTGATAATACAAGATCATCGTGTGACATACCGTGAAATAGAGGCACCCTTGGGCATTTCTTCCACCAGCATACATTCGATATCGCATGAACACCTGGCCGTAAAAAAGGTTTGTTCTCGTTGGATCCCGCCCAATTTGACAATTGCTTCAAAAAGGCTCGTGTCGATTGGTGCAAAGAAATTTTGAAAAAATACGATCGCGGTGCTTCAAGAGACGTTTATAAGATCGTCACAGGTTACGAATCATGGATCAATGCGTATGAGACCGAAACAAAACAGCAATCGACCGTGTGGGCCTTCGAAGACGAGTCAAATCCAACGAAAGTTGTTCGTGGAAGAAGCACTTCAAAGCAAATTGGTCTCCTGTTTCTTCGGCAAAACTGGTCACGTGGCGAATGTTCCGCTTGAGCAACGTAGGACGGTCAAGCAACGCTTGAGCAACGTAGAACGGTCAATTCTGAGTGGTACACCACAATTTGTTTGCCTGAAGTCTTCGGAGAAATTCGAAAAACAAACAAGAGAAGATGAATCATTGTGCACCATGACAATGCGAGCTCTCACAGATCGGCTCAAACCAGCGCCTTTTTGATGGGCAAAAACGTCTGACTTGGCACGCAATGACTTCTTTTTATTCCCGCACATCAAGAAAAAACGCGTGGTCAACGATTTTCGTCACCAGAAGATGCTTTTGAAGCGTTCAAAAACCATGTTTGGAATTGTCTCAATCGGAGTGGAAAAAGTGTTTCGACAATCAGCGCATTCAAAAGTCTATAAATCAAGCTGGAGAATACTTTGAAAAACAATAAACCATTTTTGATGAAAAATATTCTCATTTTCATTATTAGGCCAGAAATATATATAGCAGCCCTCGTACTCGAACAATTTGATAAACCATAATGGATAGCAAACTAAAACTGGATAACTGCCAAACAAATCACCCTCTTTCATTCCAATAACTCTTTACTTTTTTATTAGCGTTCCACAAGGGCCTTTTAGGCCTCCTAGTGGACTTGCCATTTCTTCCGGGCGAGCTACCCTTTCAACCTGACCTAACCTAAGGAGTTTGAAAATAATTATGTTTCTTTTTTACAAGAATTGTTTTAAGAGCTTCGTCACCTAGCTTGCTTGTATGGAAAAGTATTTTAGTAATTTGTGAAGATTTTTTTTGTCCACACCTTACAAATCATGAAAATTTCAACCACAGCGTAACACTATATGCAAATTCAAGCAAAAGTTCAACGTCTTAAAAACTTATCTTATTGTTTATGTAGTAATTGTCCGCTATTGTAGTAAATCATTAAGTTATGCAAATCGTTAAATGTGATTTAATAACTTTATTCCTTCAACCGTTTGTGAAGTGTCACAAAATTTATGATTCATGCGTTGTGATGAATTCATTGTAAAAACAATTAAAATGTCCGTAGATAAATAACAGCAATTATGTACAATAAAGAGTATGTGATTACGAATCGTTATAATGGAAATATATTAAAATTAAGAGAATTATTTCATTACCCAAACAATTAATCATTTTTGATAAAATGCAAGTGAGACATATCGGTCATATGCTTGGCAAGATGACGTCACTGTGAAGCTGTGTTTCTCATAACAGCCACAATATTGTACTAAATTTCTGTTTTTTAATACCCGAAGGATTAATTGTTTACTAAATTTGTCATTGCATTAGCAAGATCTCAAAATATAGACTGGATAATAAATATATTGGGGGGCACCCCCCCTCCCCCCAAAAGTTACCATAGTGTTATGATCTTTTATAACTTTTTCGTTTATTACTTTTTTCTCACATTAAACAATAAATAAATAATAATAAATAAATAATAAAAATAAATAAAATAATTTCACCTAAATGACCCCCGTTTTTATCTTCGCAATGATAGGCACGTTTTAGAGCATTTTCCATAACGTCTTTCAAAGTTTATGGCTGTAGCGTTCGAATTTCTGCAACAATGTTGGCCTTTAGTTGAAGGATTGTCATGGGCTTTTTTTTTAGTTTAGTTTATTTTATTGAAACTTTTTTCAAAAACAATGAAAGACATATACTAGATCTATGAACAAGAAATTGCTTATGACTTGTCTTGGGCTTGTTCACATATACTCGCTCCTTCAAATAACTCCAAAGAAAATAGTCGGGTGGTGACAAATCTGGCGATCACGCTGGCCTAATAATTTCCGAATTTCTGGAAATTCTTCGCTTTCCAAAAATTTGGCTTAAAAGTGCCATTGTTTCTCGGACAGTGTTGGCAGTGGCCCCGTCCTGCTGAAACCACATCTCAGGTCTGTTTTCAAGAGCAGGACTTAAAAAATTTTGTTATCATAAACCGATACCGCTCTTCATTTTTGGTTACAGCACTTTCAACTTCAATCCCGAAAAAGCAAGCCCCAATGATATTTACAGATGTGATCCCACACCATACTGTACACCTAATGGAGTGCAATTGGCATTGATGAATGGATTTTCAGAACCCCAGAACCTACAAATCAGCTTATTAACAAAGCCATTCAGTTGAAAATGAGCTTCATCATTCATGCGTTTGAGTTAAAATAATTGATCGCTGATTTACTTATAAATAATAAAATTCTTTTATTCTGGTTCCTGGTTCAATTGTGAATCTCTCCATTATTTATTCTCCAAATCTTATTTATATAATTTAAAAAAAATATATAAACGAAAAAGTTATTCAATTTTAAAATGCCATGGTAACTTTTGTCCCACCCTGTATAAGTAGCCGTTACCCGGTGAGCTTGTGTACTGATAAATGTAGTCTTTTTGAAGTCATTTTACTATCTGGTTTGGAACTTACGAAAATGCAAGAATTTCAGAATTTTAAATTTGAGCTGTTTTACGAGGGCGACCGCAAAAGTAACTGGCCTAACATAAAAAGAACCGTTTTTTTTGGAATTATTATTATTTATTTTTCAACATAATCTCCTTCCAACTCAATACACTTCATCAAACGGTTTTCAAGTTTTTTAATTCCATCCGAAAAATAAGATTTTTCAAGACCTTCAAAATATGCCTCAGTTTCAGCAATAACCTCGCTATTGGACGAAAATTTTTTGCCACCGACAAATTTTTTTAAACTTGGAAACAAGAACTAATCAGAAGGAGCTAAATCTGGACTATATGGTGGATGCGGAGCAATTTCAAATCGTAATCCGGCCAGTTTTTGTTGAGTTAAAAATGCAGTGTGTGAAGGAGCATTATATTGATGAAAAAGAACTTTTTTTTCTAAATGCGGTCGTTTTATCTTGATTTCTTCACTCAACCGATCCAATAATGCACAACAATATTCACTATTTATAGTTTTTCCTTTCTCAAGATAATCAATAAATATTATACCCCTTGCATCCCAAAATACTGTGGCCATTACTTTTCCTGCTGACTTAACAGTTTTCGCCTTCTTGGGACCATTCTGGGATGTAGTGTAGTGATGGATCCATGTTTCATCAACTGTTATGAATCGGCGCAAGAACTCTATTGGATTACGCTGATAACGCGCTAAAAGCTCCTCGGAATTGGTCCAACTGACGATTTTTTGAGGCAAAGTCAACAAACGCGGCACCCTTCTTGCCGATAGTTTTTTCATGTGGAGTTCATCATGTAAAATACTCCAAACTTGTTTTTCGTGTATTTTAACAATATCAGCAAGTTCTCTGAGCTTTATTCGTCTATCTTTAGTCACTTCATTAAATTTTTTTCTAATGTTTTCAATAGTAGTAGCAGTTTTCGGTCTTCCAGAGCGTTGTTCATCTTTCGTACTTGAACGACCCATTTTAAATTGTTGAACCCAGGATTATCCTTACTGAAGTACTTTTCATAATTGTATCCGTCTATACGAGGGCTGCTTTATATATATATTTCTGGCCTAATAATAAAAATGCGAATATTTATCATCAAAAATGGTTTTATTGGTTTTCAAAGTATTCTCCAGCCTGATTTATACACTTTTTCATTCGCTCAAACCAATTGTCAAAGCACTTTTTCCACTCCGATTGGGCAACTCCAAAACATGGTTTTTAAACACTTACCAGCATCTTCTGGCGACGAAAATCGTTGACCACGCATATTTTTCTTGATGTGCGGGAATAAAAAGAAGTCATTGGGTGCCAAGTCAGGGCTGTACGGCGGACGACCCATCAATTCGACGTTTTGGCCGGTCAAAAAGGCGGTAGTTTGAACCGATGTGTGAGAGCTCGCATTGTCATGGTGCACAATGATTCGTCTTCTCTTGTTCATTTTTCGAATTTCTCCGAAGACTTCAGGCAAACAAATTGTGGTGTACCACTCAGAATTGACCGTCCTACGTTGCTTAAGCGAAACAGTCGCCACATGACCAGTTTTGCCGAACAAACAGGCGACCATTTGCTTCGATGTACTGCTTCCACGAACAACTTTCGTTGGATTCGGCTCGTCTTCAAAGACCCACGCGGTCGATTGCTGTTTTGTTTCGGGCTCATACGCATAGATCCATGATTCGTCATCTGTGACTATCTTATAAACGTCTTTTGAAGCACCGCTACGCGAGCCTTTTTTGTACTTGGTGTACATAGATACTGTCTAGCTAAAATGATGCCATGTCGTTTGAGCTTTTGTTTATGCACCATCTTGATATCTTGAATTACATCTTTAAGGAGGGGTATTTTCAGATTTCGGTGGATGTTTTTCTTCCTCATGTACCAAGGTCGCCGGTGATCAACCTCAATGTTTTCCATTGGACTATCTAAATCTTGTCAAGGTTTCTTAAACTTGCTTTTCCCCACACGCAAAGAAAAAAAATGGTTACTACATGGTCACGGCAATAATAATATGTTCTCCACAACAAAAGTATGTTCGTCGCAACCATAGCATGCTTAACTTAATTTATTTTTGACAATAGTATGATTGCCGCAAGTTTAATATTTTTGAAATGTAACAATAGTATTATTGCCAAATTTAAAAATGAAAATATGGTTGTAGCAACAATATAAATATGGTTTGTGTGACAAAACTATTGTTTTTTGGGTTTCATGTTAACAATAATATGATTACGGCAATCATACTGTATGATTGTAATTTTTCATCATTTGGATATGCTTTTTAGAACAATGTTATTGTTACGGATCTAATGCATTAATGGTACTTTTTATATGGAAATTAAAATTTTTCAAACAAACTGCTTTGGCTTTGTTTAACTGAAGTATTTTTAATAAAAACGCTTACGCTTTCATAATTCAAATCTATTGTTGACAACATAACCCTCATTTAATAAATAATATTGGGGAACATAGAAGGGTAGGGATCATAACATGGTTCTGTGTGAATCATACTATGGTTGAGAGGATCATACTATAGTTGTATGTGAAACATACTATTGTTGTAAGGATCATAATATGGCTGTGGAGATCATAGTATGGTTGAGTGTGAATCATACTATGGTTGTGGGGATTAAAGTATGGTTGTGAGGTTCATAGTATGGTTGCATTTGAATCATACTATTATTGTGAGGATCATAATATTGTTGTACCACAACCATACACCCAACAATAGTATTATCCTCTTCGAATATTGTCACCACAACCATACTTTTTTTCTGCGTGCATATCCGGGCACCGTATAATCAGATAGGTTTGATAACACTATTATATAACAATACCTTGTATTCGAGACTCAGTTTTGTGTTTGGCACACCTTAAGCTTCAGCTGAGTATTCTTGGCTTCTATATGACTTCTCTATGTTAGTCGTCGATCCAGGTGCATCGCCAGGTATGTAACGTTATCGGAGTGAGAAAAATGGATATTGTTTCATATTAATGTCGGCATGTGCCTAAGTTCAGTGTGAAAGTTACCTGTGTGCAGTTATTCTCGTTGCCCTTTATTTTTCAGTCAGATAGTCATGATTCAACTCGTCTTAGATGAACACCTAGATTCTGTGACCTCATTCATCATTGGTGGACGTACGTACTTTTGGGCTTTTAGGTGTATCTGCGGTAAACAGGAGATGAACGGTAGGCCCCAGGACACTACCCTGTGGAACAGCAGCTAGTTTTCGCAATCGTCGTTAATGTGTTGCCCCCATTTGATTCTGAATGTACGGCTTTCAAGCGGGACTTAAGGAGACGATGCGTATTCGTCGGTAAATATTTAAATATTTTGCTGATCGAACTAATAAAGTGACAGACTTTGTCAAATGCTTGACCAACATCTAGATCTTGAATTGTTCTTGGCTTATTGACGTACACTTTTTCTATTAAATATCCCCAAAGAAAGAAGTCCGTCGGTGTCGAATTACACACGCAGAGAAAAAATATGGATATAGTAACCTATAGTAGCCACGGCAAGAATATAGGATATAGTAACCTATAGTAGCCACGGCAAGAATAATATGTTCTCCGCAATAAAAGTATGTACATCGTAATCATAGTATTGTTTTCTGAATTTAATTTTGCCAATAGTATGATTGCCGCAATATTAATATTCTTAATATGTTACAGTAGCATTATTGCCACATTTAAAAATGAAAATGTGGTTGTAGCTGCAATATAAACATGGTTGGTGCTACAAAACTTTGGTTTTTGGGTTTTATGTTAGCAATAATACGGCAATCATACTGTATGATTGTAATTTTTCTTAATTTGAATATGCTTTTTAGAACATGGTTATTGTTACGGATCTAATGCAATAGAAGTACTTTTTTATGGATATTAAAATTTTTCAAACAAACTGCTTTGTCTCTGTTTTACTGAATTTTTTTTAATAAAAACGCTCACAGTTTTTTAAACTGATTTTTTCTACTGTTAAATAAATCACTCCTATTGTTTTGTATTTGGTGTATTTTTTCTTAATTCAAATCTATTTTTAACAATTTAAGCTAATTCTAAAAAATAATTTTGGTGATCTTAGTTTAATTGTGTGTGATCATACTATGGCTGTAGGGATCCTAACATGGTTACGTGAGAATCATACTATTGTTGTGAGGATCATATTATGGTTGTATTTGAATCATACTATTGTTGTGAGTATCCATAGCATTGTTAACTGAATTTATTTTTGACAATAGTATAATTGCTGCAATAATAATATTTTTGAAATGTAACAATAATATTATTGCCAAATTTAAAAATGAAAATATGGTTATAGCAACAATATAAATATGGTGAGTGCGCCAAAGTTATTGTGTCTTGCGTTTTATGTTAACAATGATATGATTACGGCAATCATACTGTATGATTGTAATTTTTCTTCATTTGAATATGCTTTTTAGAACATGGTTATTGTTACGGATCTAATGCAATAGAAGTACTTTTTTATGAATATTCAAATTTTTCAAACAAACTGCTTTGTCTCTGTTTTACTGAATTTTTTTTAATAAAAACGCTCACAGTTTTTTAAACTGATTTTTTCTACTGTTAAATAAATCACTCCTATTGTTTTGTTTTTGGTGTATTTTGTAATAATTCAAATCTATTTTTAACAATTTAAGCTAATTCTAAAAAATAATTTTGGTGATCTTAGTTTAATTGTGTGTGATCATACTATGGTTCTAGGGATCATAACATGGTTACGTGAGAATCATACTATGGTTGTGAGGATCATATTATGGTTGTATTTGAATCATACTATTGTTGTGAGTATCCATAGCATTGTTAACTGAATTTATTTTTGACAATAGTATAATTGCTGCAATAATAATATTTTTGAAATGTAACAATAATATTATTGCCAAATTTAAAAATGAAAATATGGTTATAGCAACAATATAAATATGGTTAGTGCGCCAAAGGTATTGTGTCTTGCGTTTTATGTTAACAATGATATGATTACGGCAATCATACTGTATGATTGTAATTTTTCTTCATTTAAATATGCTTTTTAGAACAAATGTTATTGGTACGGATCTAATGCAATAATACTACCACAACCATATACCCAACAATAGTATGATGCTCTTTGAATATTCTTATTTTTTTTCGTGCATGTTCGTGGCGCCCAATTAATATCGCCACGACGTGAGATAACACAGCCATTGAATTCCTAGCGCAAAAACGCCATTATTTCTTTGGCTGTGTGGCAAGTGGCACCATCCTGTTGGAATCACATATCGTCCAGGTCCATATCCTCGATTGGCCGACCTGATTTTCGAAAAAGTACGACCCAATGCCGCCTCTAGCCCATAAACCACACCAAACAGTCACTCTTTGTGGATGCATCGTGAATTATCATTTGCCGAAATGCGGCAATTCTGCTTGTTAACGCATGACTAAATTCATTTTGATTTGTACGCCCATTTTTGCAGAAAGCTTTAAAAATTTTAACGCTCTGCTCAATTGTGCACCTCTCCATGGTTGAATTTGTCAAAACTGAAACAAGTTTAGTTTAGTTTATTTTATTGAGACTTTTTTCAAAAACAATGACAGACATATACTAGATCTATGAACAAGCAATTGCTTATGACTATAATGTATTGTCTAAATTACCAATAACGTGCAGCAAACGGCACCAATCCTTTTCTGTGCAAAACTGAAACAATGAAATGTCAAATTGAGTTGGACAAGAACTTTGACGTTAATGTGTGATTCACAATCAACATCGTGCATTATGTTTGGCCCATCCTTTTTATATACTTATATATAAATTTATTGACTGTCATAAAATTCTTAGAATCGTTTTAAGCGCTTTCATTCTCTTAAATCCATGAATCCGCGGATGTTCGATAAGCTGAATTTGAATCTTTATCGATTGTAAACTTTTATGTGACTTAAAATAACGTTTATGTGTTGGACCCTTCAAAAAGTAACCCTTTCATTATCTATTCATGTGCAAAAACAACAAAGTGTTTTTCTCTTTTTTCACATTTAAAACTGAAATTCATTCTTCCAGTTACTGAATGAGTTTCCCCAGCAAACCCCGCCCATACAACTCAATACAATAAATTATGTTTTCATTTCAATTGATTTCGAAAATTCCAAGAATTTTCAGTTCCATTTTTTTTATTTTTGCAAAAGCTTAAAAAGGAATAAAATTTTTAATAGTCATTCCACAATCGATTATTATGTCGAATCTTTTTTCATTCCGCACTTGGTCTGTTGTGGCATTCGTTTATAGTGCAATGCTTTCAGCCAACATAAATTTAGACATTTGCGGCTCCGCGCCGACTGTCAAAATGTAAATGCCTGCCCGCCGACATACAAGCTTATTTTGAATATTCTTAAACAATGGAAACCACCAAACAAGAATCCATACCAAATCACGCATTCATTCAACTCTGCCATAAAAGTGAGTCACTTAAATTGGTGGAGGAGGGGAGAAGAAGTGGCTAAGGCACAATGAACCTTTTCCTCTTAATGCACTCCAAAGATACCGATAATGTTGCATCTACACTCGTAGCCCGGCAAACGAAACCAAATATCACATCATTACACCACGCCACACTACACCACACCCATGATGATGAAGGCCTTTTTGTTAATTTTTTGTTGAAGTTTTTTTTTTGCTCTTAAATCCGAATAATGTCAAATGTATTTAAAGTATAAGAAACTTAAACGTTTTGTCGTTGTACTAAAAGAAAAGGTGGAAACATACACATGCAATCAACTCCAACAATGTTTGGCTGCTTTAAACCTTATTTGTTGTCTTCGATTGGCGAAAACTTTCAGTTGTGTTAACAGGTTTGGCAAAAAAATTATTACCGCAAAAACAAAATTGAAAATTTCCAAACAACCCCAATTGAATTGTATATTTTTTTAATGCACAACAATAATTTCAATTTGATTGGTATTGATTTTCCAACTTGTGTGTGGGTGGGTGTTTTTCTTTCATTTTATTCATTGGCAAAACGTGTAAATTCATATTGGCTGTAATGTGTTAACAATATGAATGTCGATATAACGGGTGCCCTTAATAAGTATGGGAAAAAGTCTAATATATTTTGCAGAAGGTGATTTGGGGTTCAAAGGTTTCGCAATGATAAAGAGGTGGTCTACAAAAGAAGAAATTTCATTTTTTTTGAATTCACGCAGAGATTTGTTGCCACAACTAAATGATGGTGATTGCACGTACTATCCATGTATTTCATAGCTACAACCGAAAGTTGAATGGGTACAAGACAATTTTCAGCAATAGCCCTTAAGAGGCTGATTATTGGAACTTAATTTGTACATGTATTGGTTTTTGTTAAAAATTATTGTCTTTGAATTCGTTTGTCATGACCACGTGTATTTGTTAACAGGACGAACTATGGGGAACTAATGGGGACATAACAATTTCGTATCTTTATGCCAACGAGCCCTCAAATATTGTTAATGATCCTTCGGAGTCAAAACATTAGTCGAAGTCAACGTTTTCATTATGGTAAAGTTCACTTACGAACAACGTTTGGAAATCATAAAAAATTACTACCGAAATTCTGAGTCGGTGGTCACAACTTTAAGAGCGCTTACTCCAATTTTCGGCCGTAATAGTCGTCCCACCCAACAGGATGAGCGATAAAGGCTGAGTTGTTTTGTCAATAAGTAAAATATTCGTTATTGGACAGCAACAAGCCTACACACAGAAAAAAAGTACGGTTGGGTTGACAATATTCGAAGCGGATCATACTAATGTTGGGTATATGGTTGTGGCACAACAATATTATGATCCTCACAACAATACTATGATTCACACTCAACCGTACTATGATCTCCACAACCATACTATAATCCTCACAACAATAGTACGAATCACACTCAACCATACTATTATCTCCACTACCATATTATGATCCTCACAACCATAGTATGATTCTCAAACAGCCATTGTATGATCCTCACAACCTTAGTATGATTCACACGCAACCATACTATGATCCCCACAACCATACTATGATTCTCACAACAATAGTATTTTTCTCATACCACCATAGTATGATCCACACAGCCATAGTATGATGCACACTCAACCATATTATGATTGCCAAAATTATTCATTAGGATTCAGTAATGTTGTTATTCAAAAATAGAGATTTTTATCAAGCAAGTTATATTTAATTGCATTACAATTCGTTCATAGCCAGATTTGAGGCCATGTTTTTATTGAACATTCCATTCAAGAAAGAAAAATATATATACAACGGCAGTCGAAAATACTTTTAGTTGCCAGCAGGGGTGAATGCTACTTTACCATCCGTAGACCCCAAGTAACGAATGTGATAAAACCATGATCAATGGCTATATACTTAAGTCCAGGCAGATTTTAAATAAACGAGAATCAGCCGGCAGTAGTATTTCACCGAACGAAGTAAACACAATAAAAATCACTCAAACTACCTTCCGATTGTTGTTTTTTATAACGGACAACAACCATGCACTGTATCGTGGGTATGTGTTTTTTTTGTATATCAAAAAACATACGCACACACATCCATGTATGCTCTATAAAACCTGGTGTGGTTTTCATGCCTGAGGTGTGATTGGGCCGTATTTTTTTCGTCGATTAAAACAATCGTTAATGCTAACGTCAATGAAGAGCGCTGGAGAGTTAGAAAATTATTTTTGGCCAGAATTGGATGAGCTTGACAGCGCGATATGTGGTTTCAAGAAGACGGTGCCACTAGCCACACAGCACGCGTTAAAACCGTTTAACTGAAAGGCAAATTCGGTGAACGTGTTATCTCGAGAAATGGTCCGGTCAATTGGCCACCTCGTTCATGCGATTTAACTCTATTGGATTTATTTTTAAGGTGCCACATCAAATTATTGGTCTATGCCAACAAGCAAACAACTTTGATGAGCTCAGAGACAACATGTAATTCGAAATTGCCAACGTTCCGGTCGAAATGAGTGCAAGAGTGGTGGAAAATTGGGTCCAAAGAATAGATCGCTTTACACAGCATCGTGGTGGTCATATGACCGAAATCGAATTTCATTCTTAAAGTGTTACATTTGCACTACACCGGGAATAAATTTGAACTCCATATCTTAAATATTCTGTGTGTTATTAATATAAGTATATAAAATTGTTATGTCCTAAATGGAAAACCCTTTACGAGTATTTGGTTATCTGACGGAATTTTTTTATTTAATTTTTATATTTAACGATTTGAAAAAAATTATTCTGTTACTTAAGCTTTGTGCATTGATTTTTAAAGCTTGATTTTTAATTTGAATTTAATACTCGTAAAGTTTGTATATACGATTGTATGCCTCAAATTAGTAAAGTGGGTCAAAAAAATTAATTTTATTTTGAATTGTGATTTATTATTTAGTTGAAGTAAAGTGGAATTTCAAACCTACATATTTCCAGCTACTTAAGGGTTATGTGACAGAAAATACCTTAAATCAGTGCTTTATGTCTTGGCTACAGATGTATTTTATACACACACAGAGAAGAGATATTTTTCCACAACCACATTTTTTTGACGACCGAATGCCTGAAGTTGTATGCACCCAGAGTATTAGTACAACCGAATGTTAGTTGGTGCTCAGTAATTTTAGTAATTGAAACTGTAGTATCGGTGCAACTTCCAAAGTATCCGTACCTTCAGAAGAGAAGTTTTGGATTTAAAAATCTACTTAGTAGGGACATAAATACTGCTACAACATTAAATACACCTATTTCAATAGTAGAACTGAACATACCCCGTTAATGTCATATGGGTTTTGAAAGCTATCCTAAATAGCGTTAGTCTGTAACGAGATTCTAAAATTTTTTCAACTTTCATCATTGAGTGGTCTGATAATGAGAACCGTTTCGCTGCAATAGAGCATTTCAAGTGTGAAATGAAAAAAGCGATATTTTCAAAACGCTCCGGCCACTAGGGATTAGCCGCATGTTTGTCTACCGATGCATAAAACTGATTGAGGAGACCGGAGATGTAAAAGACCGCCACCAGTCGGGCCGCCCACGTTCTGTTCGAACACCGCATGTCATCGAAGCCGAAAACAGAAAATCATGGCTCGTGAGATGAATATCACGCAAAAGTCCATGAGTCGAATCATTAAAAAAAACTTGGGACTTGGGACTTTCAAACGACGTACCGAACATTTATTGACTGCAGCTTTAAAAAAATAGGATTGAAAAATGCAAACGTCTTTTGGTGAAGCACGCTGATAACTTGCACAGAAAAATGTTGTTTACCGATGAAAAAATGTTTACCGTTCAGGAAAAATTTAACTAGCAAAATGATAGTGAATGCGCGGTCATCTAAGGAAGCATCTGAACTGATCCCAAGGGTGGAAAAGGGTCATCACCCAGCTTCAGTCATGGTTTGGTGGGGTGTCTCTTACGATGGGGTCACTGACCTGCATTTCTGCGAACAGGGAGTCAAAACATCGGCCAAAGTTAACCAAGAAACCGTTTTGGAAGCTGCTGTGAAGCCTCTTCACAATTCCCTGTTCGAAAACCAGACATGGACTTTCCAGGAGAATTCTGCGCCGACCCATAAGGCTAAAACGTCCCAGGCCTGGCTTCGAAACAATTTGTCAGCGATCATTTCCTCTAAAGAATGTCCCTCAGGCAGTCCATTGGATTACAAATTGTGGACGGTTTTAGAGGACAAGGTTTGTTACAAAAGATACCCCAACATTGGATCTCTTAAGACTGCTTTGGTTCGAGCTGTGGCCAATTTTCCAACGGACGAGGTTCGTGCAGCTATTGACGATTGGCCAGTGCGACTTAAGGCGTGTTTAAAGGCAAAAGGCGGACATTTCGAATCAGTAGATTCTTTTTGGACACAATATACATCAATAAATATATTAAAAATATTTGGTCCAAAAACATTCAGTACTTTTTATTTTACAACATAAAACGTGTGTAACAGTATTTATGTCCCTGATAAGTGTATGCCACATTAGCTTAACGAATAAAAAATTGAAATTTTAGTCACAGACAAAAAACTGTTTGCTTGCACAATTGACGTACTCATATGGTCATGTCAAGGAAAAAGTGGAAAAGATGATTGAAACAATAGGTTAAAAAATTAATATTCAAATCTCCCATCTGTGTCGATTTGGGTTTCCATCCTTAACATAACTAATTACAGTAAATTGTATTAAGAAAAATATTTTTTTTTTAAAAGGGAGGAAAAGGTCCCTTCTATCTTGAAGGTATTCTGATTTTATTTTAGACGATCTATACTAAATGATAGTAGTAAAATGATAATAGATAATAGTAATAAACTTATACTAAAACCCAAAAACGTTCATTTAAAAAAAATAAATATAATATTTCATTAAAAAAGAACATGTCCCTACTTAAATTATTTGGAAACATTTTTGTAGAACATAAAAATACTCAAACTTCCCTTTTCGGAAAAATGGCGAAGAGGAAAGTTCAATCTTACAGGTAGGATGATAAAATGTTCTCCTTAAATAAACTCAATACGATTTCTCCAAAATTTAAATTCCCTTGGGCCATTTACTATAACTTGAACCAATGAGGGAATTTACTTACCCAAGTCTCTAATTTCTAGAAGAAGTCAGTCAACCCTCGTGAAAGTCCGATCTTTTGTTACGTAGTGTACTAAACGGGGTTCCAAAATCTGTCCTCTTTGTCTTTATAAATGTATCCCCTCTCGAAGTCACAAACTACTTTCTTATTTGACGAAATTTGACGCAATTCATGAGGATCCAACAGGTATCCGTTTTGCTGAAGATGATCCACAATGGCAAATCTTTTGATATTCGTTGCTTTTTACAGATCCGGTTAGCTACATTCGCACTAGAAGTCACATATCGTTTAGTGCTATACTTGTGAAATATACTCGTACAATCACACTCACCATCACACCATGGCGAGGCGTTCGTGTACCGCAATTGACTACAAAACTGCTGCCAATTTTCATACAACCCTCACACACATATCGGCTTACATTGAAAAAGTTTTTTAAATTTACAAGACCAAACACACCTACAATTCAACATACACACGTACACAAAACTCGAAATTAGAGTGCCTCAACCTTAAAACGAAACCTAAGAATTCGTGAATTTGTCTTAGCTAGGGTAAAGGGTGTTTTATACGAGGTAACCTTTTTCGATATCGATTTAACGCTCACTCATTGTTCTGATCTGAAAACTCAATTGGTTTGCTCTTTTATCATAAATGGTCTAACTACAGAACAAAGCTGGAAATTAGGCAAATTTATTTCAGAAACCATTTGGAGGGGGCTTTAATCATCCGCTCCCACGGAACTTACAACACAAAGTGTGGCCCAAAGAGAGTCATCCTTTAGTCTTAGCTTTATCAAAGGAGGGACCCTCCCTCTCAACGTTAAAAAATCTTTAATGGGCAAAAATTTAATTTTTTGGTTTTACCAAAAATCTTGTTGTTTTGAAATGGATTGACCAATTTTTGGGTCATAAAAGAAAACAGTACGATCTATATTACTTATGTAGTCAACTTTAAATTATAAAAAAAAATTCTGACCCACATTTATAATCCGATCTTGCTTAAATTTAGCATACTGCGTTAAGAGTGCCCTATTATCTACCCAGATGAATTGTATATTTATACAATATATTGGTCCACGTTATCATATAGCCACCACTAGTATGGTCCTTTCGATTTGAAGCCCTGCCGCTCTAATACTCAACTCATTAAATCTGGATTTTATGTCCAAAGCCGACAGTCAAATTCAAAAAAATCTCTTTGGTTTTTGGCCGGTTTTTTTGCTGTCGGTTTTTTCGGTTTTTGTTGCTGTATACACGTACGGAATATATTTGGTGATGTACCACTCTGTGCAATAGGTTGTTCTAAGTTAGTTTTATGACAACCCATCTTTAAATGCTACAATCGACACGAAATCTCTAACTAATTCGTTTTAATGAATTCTCCATCCGCCTTTTGTCTAAGGCTTGTAATTAAACTTAAGGTAACAATTGTTGTCCGATCTTCATGACAATTTTCAAAAGAAAGATTTTTGGTCCAAGTCGGAAGATATTTAAAATGGAGAAAATCGGTTCAAGTGTAAATATACGATTTCATATCATTTCGTGACTTTTCGAATAAAACGAAGTTTTGTTTGCACAAAAAAAAATAGTTCATTTTTAACATATTCTCCTTTTAGTTTAATACACTTAGTTCAACATTTCTCCAATTTTGGTATCCCTTTCAAAAAATATGATTTTTCAAGATTCACTCGAGAGGCACTTGTTTGATCAATAATTTCATCGCTGAAGCTGAATCTCTTTTCACCGAGCCATTTCTTTAAGTTTGGAAATAGGAACTAAATCTGGGGACTAAATCCGGAGAATATGGCGGATGAGGTGACGATTTGTACACCAATGTTGTCATTGTGCCTGCACACATGTGCACCTCTGATAATCTTGATGAAAATCCCTTTTTTCTTGGCCATATGATGGGGTCTTCTCCTTAAATCGGTTTAATAAGTTGGCATAATATTTACCGTTTATTGTTTTTCCTTTTAAAGGTATTGGATGTGGATTATCCCGCCTGCATCCCAAAAAACTGCTGTCATCACCTTAGTGGCCGACAAATTCACCTTAGCCTTCCTCGGAGCCGGTTCACCCGGAGAAAGCCATTGTTTAGACTGCTGTTTTGTCTCCGGAGTGTTGTAATGGATCCATGTTTCAACCACAGTTACAAAACGCCGCAAAAACTCTTTCGAATTGCCGGTTAAACAACTCCAAACTGTCCTTTGAAGTTGTCACACGATTAGCAAACGCGGCAGACAACTTTCTTAAGCCCAACTGCTCATGTAAAATCGAAACCACACTGCCATATGAAATGCGTGTGGCATCAACAATCTCACGCACTTTTTCTCTTCGTTCGGCCAACACCATATCGTAGAATTTTTCGACATTTTCGGGTGTATTCGGCCGTCCAGAACGTTCGACGTCATTTGTACAGGGGGTCCGCCGGGAAGGTATACTTAGTAGGGACATAAATACTGTTACAACATTGAACACACCCATTCAATAGTAGAACTGAACATACCCCGTTAATGTCATATGGGTTTTGAAAGCTTCCCTCAATAGCGTTAGTCTGTAACGGGATTTCAAAATTGTTTCAACTTTCATCATGGAGTGGTCAGATAATGAAAACCGTATCGCTGTAATAGCGCTTTTCAAGTGTGAAATGAAAAAATCGATATTTTTAAAACACTCCGGCCACTAGGGATTATCCGCATGTTCGTCTACCGATGCATAAAACTGTTTGAGGAGACTGGAGATGTTAAAGACCGCCACCGGTCGGGCCGCCCTGTTCGAACACCGCATGTTATCAAAGCCGTTAAGTCAAGAATTCACAGAAATCCGCTTCGAAAACAGAAAATCATGGCCCGTGAGATGAATATCGCGACTCGGGGCTTGGGGCTTTCAAACGACGTACCGGACATTTATTGACTGCAGCTTTAAAAAAAATAGGATTAAAAATGCAAACGTCTTTTGGCGAAGCAAGCTGATAACTTGCACAGAAAAATTTTGTTCACCGATGAAAAAGTTTTTACCGTTCAGGAAAAATTTAACAAGCAAAATGATAGAGTGTATGCGCGGTCATCTAAGGAAGCATCTGAACTGATCCCAAGGGTGGAAAACGGTCATCACCCAGCTTCAGTCATGGTTTGGTGGGGTGTCTCTTACGATGGGGTCACTGACCTGCATTCCTGCAAACAAGGAGTCAAAACATCGGCCAAAGTTTGCCTCTTAACAATTCCCTGTTCGAAAACCAGCCATGGACTTTCCAGCAGGATTCTGCGCCGGCCCATAAGGCTAAAACGTCCCAGGCCTGGCTTCGAAGCAATTTGCCAGCGTTCATTTCCTCTGAAGAATGACCCTCAGACAGTCCAGATTTGAACCCATTGGATTACAAATTGTGGACGGTTTTAGAGGACTAGGTCTGTCACAAAAGATACCCCAACATTGGATCTCTTAAGACTGCTTCGGTTCGAGCTGTGGCCAATTTTCCAATGGACGCGGTCCGTGCAGCTATTGACCAGTGCGACTTAAGGAGTATGTAAAGGCAAAAGGCGGACATTTCGAATAAGTAGATTCTTTTTGGATACAATATACATCAATAAATATATTAAAAAATATTTGGTCCAAAAACATTCAGTACTTTTTATTTTACAGCATAAATCGTGTGTAAGAGTATTTATGTCCCTACTAAGTACTACTTTGTTTGTTTATAATTTTTGATTAAATGAAAGAGAATGGATCTCATATTGATAAATGATTTATTTAATGTCGGCAATTATGTATGGAATACAATATGAGACAATGTCCGGCTCTGTTAGCCTCACAAATGCGAGCCCTTTTGAGCACATTTTTGAACACTTTCTTAAGCAGCAGTAATGTTTTCAGCCAATCTTGCAGTACGTTGGGCCTATCAGCTACAGACCCTCTTTCTTCGAAATCATTCACTACACGATAAAGAGTGCGTTTTGTTGGCAAGTTGTTTCTCCCAAAAATTTCACGTTACTTTTTCATCGTCACAGTAATCGATCATTAATTTTGACAAAATGTTTAACGATTTATCGAATATTTTTCCATAATAAATTTGCCACGTCTCTACTTAACGACTGCCAAATATGAACTGTCAAAAATAATGTTTACCAAAAATGGCGGCAAAACAAAGTACTATACCTTCCCGGCGGACTCCCTGTACTTGTGAGACCACAACAGAGTCAGTAAACCACTTTTTTTTTACCGTTAAAATAGATTTTGCAGAGTCTCCATAGTATTTATCAAGCTTTTCCTTGGTTTGATTGACGGGTTTATTGCCGCAAAAAATAATGTTTCTGAGCACTCAAAATTCACTTTTTTTCCATTTTTAACAAAATCCACGAGGTTGTACGAGTATGTTTTGAACAGCTGTTAAACACAAACTAAATGGCGGAACTCTCTCAAAATTTGACAGTAGTCCATTATCAGAAGGTATTTGGTGGGAGCAGAGTTGCATTTCATATAACTACTAAGAAAGTTGGAAAAATCACGGAATTATTGGTTTGCTCTCGTAAATAGCTCCTACACATGTATGCCCAACTGATTTTCTGTCCTTCGCTTTTGACGCTACATATTTCATTCGATCATGGTGAAACTTTACACAGTTTATTACAATCGATTAGTAACCAATTCGGATAAAACTTGAACACGTGGGACCACGTTTTGATATAGCCTCTATATCTAGAAGACACATATTAATTTTTATTTCTGTCAAATTGGGTAAAATATATTTCTATGGAAAATCAAAAATCTTTTTGTTATAGTCCCATACAAATGATATGCAGAAGCCTTTTTTATGGATTAACAATTAAGCCAGATATAAAAAAATTTGCTTTGGCAAAATTTAAGTAACGGTCGAAAATACGTCCCTTTTTAAGATGGCATATGGATATTTAACACCAATTAATATTTCTTGCAAATTCAAATGTGATATTATTTCTATAAACCTAGTTTGCCTCCTTTGGTCGCAATTGACTTTAATGCATGCTCAGAGGCTAACAAGTAAAAAATGTTAAGTTTGGCTGTGCCGAACTTTGGATACCTTCAGCGTAGAAGTGTGTTGTATATAGAAATCTTGATGTGTAAAATTTTATTTCTATAGGTCAAGTTTGTGGTGAGTTATAGTCATATTATTTCTCAAGGCCATAAGGCCGTTTGTATGGGAGGTACAAGAAATGGTGGCCCAATCTAAACCATTTTTACATAGATGATTGCGCCTATATAGAGATTATTATTTGCAAAATTTCAGTGATTTTGCTCAAGAAACTGGACGGATATTTCCAAATAAAAAACTAATTTTTATGAGGTAATGTCGGTTGAGGGTCTCCAACACCAACTTCCCGTAGTGCTATATAGCCCATTTTCAATACCAACCATGCTAGGTTAACTACACATGTTTGAGCCAAATTTCAGCTCCCTAGCTGTTTTTATGCAGGCTCTATCTCGTTTTCAACAGACGGACAGCCGAACAACATTGCTAGATCGTCTTAGAATTTTACGAGGATCAAGAATATATATACTTTGTTGGGTCTCCGATGATTATTTCAAGGTGTTATAGACAGAATGACAAAACTAATATACCCTCCATTGTATGGTGGAGGGTATAAAAATAGGGTTACTCACTTTATTTCTGAACAGAAAATTACTTTGCAGTTTGAGGCAAAAGACTAAAATCGGAATGAAGTTTTTTTTTTAATTTTTAAAAACTGTCGAAATGCCGGTTTTCTAAAAACCGGTTTTCTGAACACTAATTAAAACCAATCTTGCTTTAATCCCGGCCTGCGGCAATCAGTGTTACTACTGACAATTTTGAAAACTTATCACTAAAAGTGGATCTCTTCCAAAAAAAGTGGCATTAATTTTTTGAAAAGGTGGTTCAAGAAGTGGCAGTGTTTTTTAGTGTTTATCAAAAAACATACTTACCAAGTATGTGGAAGTAGTAAAACAAATTTTAACGAATTTCTTGGCATGAATTAATTAATTCTTCGGGTTTTGAATCAATGCGGATCTCAAACTTCATGTTTGAAATGTCAGGCAAAACCTATTCAACGGTAAAGGGTTTTTTAGACGTGTGGTTTTCAAGAAAAAATAGAACGCATATAGTTTAATTTAGCTTTATTATACAGATAAGGGTTTGCCCGGTTATGTTTTAAAAATGATTTCGGGCAAGTGGCCGCCGAAGCTGGCTCGAATAAATTCCTGGCGAGAGGCTCAATTTTCGACCGCTTTTTGCAGTAGTTGAGGCCGTATGTCAGCAATAACGCGCCGAATATTCTCTTCCAAGGCGTCAATCGTTTCGGGCTAATCTGCGTTGACAAGTCACTTCACATAACCCCACAAAAACTAGTACAGCGGTGTTAAATCGCACGATCTTGGAGGCCACGCCACAGGCTCACGACGCGATTAAATCACTCACCAAAAGCTTGCTTCAATAAATTGATTGATTCGTTGTCTGTATGGCATGTAGCGCCATCCTGTTGGAACCAAATGTCGTCGTGATTACGGGCTCCATTTTGAGGAAGCATAAGATCGATATCAAGACGCGATAGCACCTTTCGCGGTTACGTTCAGGCCATCATCATTTTTGAAAAATATGCACCGATGATTCCACCAGCCCATAAACTAAAAACTGGGCCTCTCGGCTGGAAATCATTTTGAAAACATAATGGCAAACCCTTATCTTTATAATAGAGGGCGGTTCGGAAAGTTCTTAGCCAATCAATGAAAGAGAATAGTTAGTTTTTCAAAAATATTTTTATTTTTCGATACGAGTATAATCTCCTGAAACTTCAATACACTTAGTCCAACGATTATCTAGCAATTCTATCCCTTGATTAAAATAGTTTTCCTCAAGGTCTTCAAAATAGTGGTTTACAACTGTAATTGCATCTTCATTTGAGGTAAAACGCTTGCCAGCAAGGAATTTTTTTAGATTTGGGAACAGGTAAGTCACTGGGAGCTAAATCAGGAGAATAAGGTGGGTGGTCAAGCAACTCGTACTTTAATTCGTTGATTTTAGCCATTGTTAAAACACTCTTGTGCGCTGGTGCGTTGTCTTGATGAAAAACTATTTTTTTGTGTTGTAAGCCAGGACGTTTTTCTCGAATTTGTACATTTAATTGATCTAAAAGGTTGCAATAGTACTCTGAATTTATTGTTTTACCCTTTTGCAGATAGTCAATCAATAAAATACCTTTGAAGTCCCAAAAAACCGTTGCCATAACCTTACCAGCCGATTGAATTGTTTATGCCTTCTTTGGGGCACTTCCTCCAGCTTCAGTCCATTGTTTGGATTGTTCTTTTGACTGGATTATAGTGGTGGATCCATGTCTCATCAACAGTTATGAAACGACGCTTAAAATCCATTTTATTTCGCTGAAAACGATCCAAACAAGCTTGAGAAATGTTCATTCTTATGCGTTTTGGTCGACTGTTAACAAGTGCGGCACCCATCTTGCAGAAAGCTTTTTCATCTGTAGTTCTTCATGCAAAATTAAATGGACTCAATCATTTGAGATGCCCACGATATTAGCTATTTCACGCACTTTTATTCGTCGATCATTTAATACCATATCATGCACTTTGGCTACAATTTCTGTTGTTGTTGCTGTTTTTGGACGTCCACTACGTGGTTCATCTTCAATGCTTGTACGACCACGTTTAAATTCAGCAACCCAATTTTTTACTGTTGCATATGAAGGAGCACTTTCACCTAACACATTCACCATATCATTATGGATTTCTTGTCCCGATAAACCTTTTTCATGTAAATATTTAATGACACCACGCATTTCTAATTTTTCCATTGTAAAAAAATCGCGGATGCGTCTTTTGTGAACACCTGTTTCTACACAAAGGAGTTGCCAGATCGAAACAAAATTTAACATGTGTTCATAGCAGAGATGGAAGTCTCCAAAACACTTAACTTTTTTCTGTTTATACCGCGCTTTTTGTGCTAGGCTAAGAAGTTTCCGAACCGCCCTCTATAGCTAAATTCTTGGCCATAACATTAAATTAAATGCGTTTTATTTCATATTGGAAACCAAACGTCTAAAAACACACCCTTTTCAAGCCTAAACTATGAAAGGTCATATATCGTAATCATGTTTTTTTAGTTAGTTTTAATTTATTCAGTCTGGAATGAATGGAATGAAACACACCCTGATAGAAAAGAAGATGGTCCCACTCCGCTGAATAAATATTCATATTGGGTCTGCATCCACGATAAAGCTATGTAAGCCTCGGCCGGGTGGATATTAAGGTGTCCGCTTATTTTTCATGTGCATAGAGAAGGGGACCTAAGGGTAAAAAAAAAATCAATTTTCACTTTTTTTTTGATGTGGACAACATCTGAGCATCGAATGAGACCGATCCCATGCCCAAAAGTGTTCCCTCCCAGAGATATGCGCGTTTTATGAAAGTGATGGTACACCAAAGATACACGTATTTAAATCTTTAAAATGGCTATCCTGAACAAAACTGGTTTTTACCCTTAGCTCCCTTTCTATTTTGCGCGTCACATATGTGGATTGTATTTACGTTAACATCAGCACTCTTTGGAAAATGTTCTAAACATCAATTGGCAAATGCAAGGATATTTCAAGATCTTTCAGAAAGCCTCCTTAGGAAAGCCTTCTTCTATGCAGCCGTCTTAGAAAGCTAGTTTTAAAATTAAAATTTAACACTTGAGTCAGTTCCGGTCGGTTGATCCGACTTACGTTTGCCCTCACCCATAAACGGTTCACCTTAAAAGTCCATCTGACTGAAAAGGGCGTTGTAAAGTTAATCTGAAATTAATATTGGTCATTCTTACATTTGAATCAGCCAAACTTTGTGTGCTAGGTAGATACAAAAAGGGCGTGGTTCTGGCTCCAGTTTTCCGCCAGGTAGTTTATTTAATAATCATTTTTCTAATTACAGATTTTCAGCAGAATTGTATGAATATCAGGGTCGTTTGTGTGGAAGCTACAAGAAGAGGCAAGGCTAGGATTCCATTTTTTCATTACATTGTTTGTATTATAACTTAATCCTTTAGTATTGATTGTGAGTTTTAGGGAGAAGAATGTCATTGATTTAGTATTAACGATTTTACAAGAAAAGCAATTTATGGGACCTACCAGCAGTTTTAGAAAAATATTTTGACATGTTAAATTTAAAAGATAAATTTTAGAATGTTCATTTCTTGCCTGAGGCACCCTAATGTACTTGAGTCTGTGTGTATGTGTACTGAAAACTAAGAAAAGTCAATTTAGGAAATTCATTTGCGTCTGCAGCATTAAATTTCAGAAAAAAGACCAAAACTTTTAAATGGAACGAATACTGAACACTGCTACTGCTGTTGGTGGTTTTTTTTTAAATTCAAATTATTTCGTTTCTCAAGAATCAACAAGTGTTGCTTGTTTTCGCCCATAACCGAAAGCAGGAAATCTGATTTGTTCACATGTCTGCACAGTGTGCACACATTATAGATTCAATAAAATATTTTAATTCGAATACAAGTACTCGTACAGATATCGTATATTTCCATGTTTTCTTATTCAAAGTTTATTTTTTGTTTTGTTTTTAAATCACTTATTTATTATTTACGACCACGAGTATTTCGATAGATTGGCGCTTTTATCGCTAATTAAATTGATTGAAAATAAATATTAAGTTTAATTAGTTCACATGCCAAATGGATTTGCCTTTCTATTTCTTAGGAATTTGCTTAAGTATATTTTTTTTAAATCATATTAAGTGAAGGTCGATTTAAACCAGCCGCTGTATTGTAATGATTTTAGACATCAGTTACCAAGAGGGTGCTACCTATTCTAATAATGTTTGTGGCATAGCCTGCACCACTCTGCAGTGCTGGGTATATTTTCTACCGATTTTATGTCTATAGATCTAAAAGCCACATATAATCTGACTTTTGTTGAAATTTGGCCGAAGTAAGTTTTTTGCTGCCACACTAATGTTCAACTGATTTAAGGCCTTTTGCTCTACACACAAAGAACAGATTCGTTGCCACAACCGAATTTCTTGCCCAACCGAATGATTAAAGTTGCCTGTTCTATTACGTTGCTATTGCTGCAACCGAATGTTAGTTGATTCGCTTATACTAATGTTCAAATTGTTAATTACACTGTTCTTTTGAGCCCTCCTTTAGACAAAACCAACTGATCTTAATGTTAAATGATCTCTTAAATCCGAATGCCCGTTTTGCCCCATCACAAATAGTTTACGAGATATCGTGAAAATTTTTTTGACTTTTTTATTAATTTGCTTTTTGACTTCGGCAATTCTTATCCGATTTACTGATGAGCAATATTATAATTGGTAAGAAATGCATCTTTCAGGTAAATTATAAAATATAAAAATCGCATAAAAATGGTGGTAGTTACGAGGGTTGCTATTTATATTTCGGGCCCGGCAATAAAAACACAATAATGTATCATTGGAAATGGTTTTCAAAATACTCTCCTTTAAGATCAATTTTCGAAGCACTTTTTCCACTCCGATTGAGACATCTCAAAAACATGATTTTTGAACGCTTCAACAGCTGCATGGGCGATGAAAAACGTTGCCCACGCATTTTTTTCTTGATGCTAGGGAATAAGAAGAAGTTATTGGATACCAAATCAGGGCTGTACGGTGGATGGCCCATCCATTCGATATCTTAAGTGGTCAAATAGCTTATCGTTTCAGCTGATCTGTGAGAGCTCGCTTTGTCGTGATGCAAATGATCCGCCTTCTCTTATTATCTTTCCTCATTTCTTCGAACACTGTTGGCAAACTGATGGTTGTACTTATAAACCACTCACAGTTGACCTCCTACGTTCTACTAGAGGCAATGTGGCAATATGGCCGGTTATACCGAAAAAAAGCGCAATCATTTGCTTCGATGTACTTCTTCCACGAAAAACTTTTGTTGAAATTTGCTCATCCTCGGTCGATTGCTGTTTTGTATCGGGCTTACATGCATAGATCGATGATTCGTCACCTGTGACAATGTTATACACTGCCTTATTGCTACCGCTGTTATACTTTTTCAACTTTTTCAATCAATACGAGCCTTTTTTTGGGCATTCGTCAAATTATGTGGTATCCAACGAGAACAAACTTTTTTCACGGCCAAATGAACATGCAATATCTTATTGATGCTTGTCATACTAATGCCCAAGGATGCCTCAATCTCACGGTATGTCACATGTCGGTCTTGCTTAATCAGTTCACGCACAGCATCGATGGTTTCTGGCAAAGTGACCGAAGTTGGACGTCCTTTACAAAATTCATCCTGGAACGAACGGCGTCTGAGACTGAACTCTTGGTACCAGCGATTAACAGAGGTTTTTGATGGTGCTTCATCGCCAAAAGTCGAAACAAGTTGATTTAAACACTCTTGTGTCGATTACCCACGTTGAAAATCGTAAAAAATCATCGCACGAAAATGTTCACGGGATAATTCCATTTTTTGACTGAGATGAATTTTTCAACACGCTGTAAACAATATAATTCGCCCTCAAGTAACAAAACATTCTGAGTGAAGTTATGCTAAAAAATGTCAAAGTTTCCAATGGAAGTTCCAGTTTGCATCTGGGGAACACTAGTATTGTCAGGACCCAAAATTTAAATAGCAACCCTCGTATAAGGGGGTGTGTTTATATTTTGTCCGTTTATTTTTGCGGTTTTGAAATATTTTATCAATTGTAACATATCGTTTGTTGAATTCTCAATTCTCAAAACTGAGCTTTATTTAATTTATAAGTTATAAGTTATTCAATACTCAAAATAATTTCACTGCATAGTTTTCATAAAAAATGTATATGTTTTGATGCATGCAACTTTTGCGATTTCGACATACATTCATATCTGATGCATCTCCAGCGGCATTTGTCACTGTATAAATTGGATTCGTATTTATTTAAAGAATTCTTTGTTCCAATTACCCCTAATACTGCTTCTACTTACTTGCCTTATTACTTGGAGTGCCGCAAAAGAGTAAGGCGGAAAAAATTAACAAACTTTTTATTATTTCTGCCCACCTTTACCAGTTCTTGACGTCCAGAATTGAGATTCATTATCAAAAACCACAATCAAAAATAATGGTGATGTGTGGCGATGAAGCACCATCCTATAGCACTTTGAAAAACTGGTTTAATGAACTCAATCGTGGCCGACGCTCGCTCAAAGACGAAGGTCGTCCAAAAACGGCCGTTGTGCCAGAGAACATTGATGCCGTGCGTGAACTGATAATGCAAGATCGTCATGTGACATATCGTGATATAGATACATCCTTGGGCATTTCTTCCACCAGCATACATTCGATATTGCATGAACACCTGGCCGTAAAAAAGGCTTGTTCTCGTTGGGTCCCGCACAATTTGACAATCGCTCAAAAAAGGCTAGTGTTGATTGGTGCAAAGAAATTTTGAAAAATACGATCGCGGTGCTTCAATAGACTGTTATAAGATCGTCACAGGTGACGAATCATGGATCTATGCGTATGAGACCGAAACAAAACAGCAATCGACCGTGTGGGTCTTCGAAGACGAGCCAAATCCAACAAAAGTTGTTCGTGGAAGAAGCACCTCAAAGCAAATTGGTCGCCTGTTTCTTCGGCAAAATTGGTCATGTGGCGAATGTTCCGCTTGAGCAACGTAGGACGGTCAAGCAACGCTTGAGCAACGTAGGACGGTCAATTCTGAGTGGTACACCACAATTTGTTTGCCTGAAGTCTTCAAAAAAATTCGAAAACGAACAATAGAAGACGAATCATTGTGCACCATGACAATGCGAGCTCTCACACATCGTCTCAAACCAGCGCTTTTTTGATCGGCCAAAACGTCGAATTGATGGGTGATCCGCCGTACAGCCCTGACTTGGCACGCAATGACTTCTTTTTATTCCCGCACATCAAGAAAAATGCGTGGCCAACGATTTTCGTCGCCAGAAGATACTGTTGAAGCGTTCAAAAACCATGTTTTGGATGTGTCTCAATCGGTTTGCAAATACTTTGCAAAACAATAAAACCATTTTTGATAATAAATATTCGCATTTTCATTATAAGGCCAGAAATATATATAGCAGCCGTCGTAAGGTTTATACTATATATTTTTTCAAAGATTTCTTTTTTGCGATTACCCCTAATACTGCTTTTTCGTCATATACATCTCTGATGAATTTCTAGCTGCATTTGCCGCTGTAGAAATAAGGTTCATATATTTTTTCAAAGATTTTTTTTTTCGATTACCCCTAATACTATTTCTTCTTCACTTATTACTTGCAACGGAGCCAAATAGTAGAGCGGGAGAAATTCACCGAAGTTTTTATTATTTCTACCAAGCTTCACCCAATCCTAGACCTCCGGAAATTAAAGCCATTATCATAAATACAATCAAAAATCATTCCCAATTTTTCCAAGTGTATTCACACAGATCTAAAAGCCACATACTTATATAACCTTAATTTTGTTGAAATTTGGCCGGAGTAAGGTTTTTGCTCCCAGATTAATGTTCAACTGATTTTTTGTCTTAAGCTCAACACACATAGAGCAGATTTGTTGTCACAACCGAGTTTCTCTCAATTTTTCCAAGTGTATTCACACAGTCTAAGATTTTGTTTGATATTTTATGATATTTCCTGCCTATCTAAAACCATCTACATATATATTTACAAATTAATGCCAAACGTTCGATATCAGTGATTTGTGTGTCACCACTTCGTCGAACTTAATAAGCAAGTATGACATTACTCGTACTATCGACCACCGACCGGTTTTGCATATAACAAACTCGAACAACTCCATTACTTTCCAAAAACTCAAATTGTCCGAAACGCAATTTACCAAGTGGTGAGAGTATTTAATGGCATTAATTTCAGGCGATTAAAAAATATTAAGTGTACCCCAGCGCCCCGATAGCATCGGCGCGCAAGGAGGCGACTACAATTGTAACACCTTCAACTGGTTTTCATCGACTTAAATACCCGTAAGTGAGTGAGCCGGTGAGTGCATGAAGCAACATTTAAATGATTCCCCGTAAAAGAAGTGATAAATTATCTCAATATATCGAGTGCTCAAATTACATGACGATAATATTGCAAAATAATGCCAAACAAGAAGACACACACACACTCATACACGAAAAATAAATCAAGAAACGTTAAAAACTGAAACTGTTTTCAATTGAAATGGAAAAAATGTAAAGAGAAAGACAAAAAGGGAACAGTTAACAGTCGTGTAATGTTGGTAATGGTTAAAACGGTTTGAATCTGCACTGAGATTGTTGAACAAAAAACAACAGAATTTTTTATTCAGCTCTTTTCAGAATTTCGTTGTTAACTGCCACTGCACAGTGTTTTAAAACACACAAAAAAATAGTACTAAATCGTTATCAACGAGGCAAGTTTAATATCCGTGCATTATCCGTTAATGGCCCACTTTGATTTCTGGCAATACTCGATGCTCGTATCGAAATTCTCCACTACTTTTAGGACAGTATTGATTTTTTTTAACGTTTATTTGGTTCCGTTTTGAATTACTTTCACTATAATGAACACTAATTAACAATATAAATGTACATCTCGTATATGTGACAGCGCATAGAGAAGAGACCTACGGGTAAAAAAAATCAATTTTCATTTTTTTGATGTGGACAACATCTGAGCATCGAATGAGACCGATCCCATGCCCCAAAAGTGTTCCCTCCCAGAGATATGCGCGCTTTATGAAAGTGAAGTCGATGAATCTAAGCGCAAATAGAAAGGGACCTAATCTTTAAAATGGCTCTCTTGAACAAAACTTTTCATCAACTTTTCACTTTTTTTTGATGTGGACAACATCTGAGCATCGAATGAGAACGATCCCATGCCCCAAAAATGTTCCCTCCCAGAGATATGTGCGTTTTATGAAAGTTGAATCGACGATTTTAAGCGCAAATAGAAAGGGACCTATTCTTTAAAATGGCTCTCCTGAACAAAACTGCTTTGTAACCTTAGGTCCCATCCTATTTTGCGCGTCACATACGAGGGCGGCCGCAAAAGTAACTGGCCTAACATAAAAAGAACCGTTTTTTTTTTTTGGAATTATTACTATTTATTTTTCAACATAATCTCCTTCTAACTCAATACACTTCATCAAACGTTTTTCAAGTTTTTTAATTCCATCCGAAAAATAAGATTTTTCAAGACCTTCAAAATATGCCTCAGTTTCAGCAATAACCTCGCTATTGGACGAACATTTTTTGCCACCGAGAAATTTTTTTAAATTTGGAAACAAGAAATAATCCGAAGGAGCTAAATCTGGACTGGATGCGGAGCAATTTCAAATCGTAATTCGGCCAGTTTTTGTTGAGTTAAAAATGCAGTGTGTGAAGGAGCATTATCTTGATGAAAAATAACTTTTTTTTTCTAAATGCGGTCGTTTTATCTTGATTTCTTCACTCAACCGATCCAATAATGCACAATAATATTCACTATTTGTAGTTATTCCTTTTTTCAAGATAATCAATAAATATTATACCCCTTGCATCCCAAAATACTGTGGCCATTACTTTTCCTGCTGACTTAACAGTTTTCGCCTTCTTGGGACCACTTTAAGCAGCTTCTATCCATTGTTTTGACTGTTCTTTGCATTCTGGGATGTAGTGATGGATCCATGTTTCATCAACAGTTATGAATCGGCGCAAGAACTCTATTGGATTACGCTGATAAATCGCTAAAAGCTCCTCGGAATTGGTCTAACGGACGATTTTTTGGGGCAAAGTCCACAAACGCGGCAGCGTTCTTGCGGATAGCTTTTTCATGTGGAGTTCAACATGTAAAATACTCCAAACTTGTTTTTCGTGTATTTTAACAATATCAGTAAGTTCTCTGAGCTTTATTCGTCTATCTTTAGTCACTTCATTAAATATTTTTCTAATGTTTTCAATAGTAGCAGCAGTTTTCAGTCTTCCAGAGCGCTGTTCATCTTCCGTACTTGAACGACCCATTTTAAACTGTTGAACCCAGGATTTCACGGTGGAGAATGATGGTGCATTATCACCATGAACAGAATCCAATTCATATTTGATTAATTGTAGCGTATAACCTTCCATATAAAAGTGTTTAATTACCGCACGAAACTCTTTATTTTCCATTTATCAAAAATTATAAAACTTGTTTACTTCAATCACCTGTAACAAAGAAAATAATCATTAAATATTTCGGAAATTTTGACAGATGGGTTATAAAAGATTGCTTTAAAAAAAGCAATGCGGTCGCCCTCGTATACTTAGTAGGGACTTAAATACTCCCAGCAAACCAAACCTTCAGGATTTGGTCAGAATTCTGTACGACAATCGGCAAAATGTTCCGATTTCGGATCAGAATTCTTATCGAGTTCGTAGCGAAAAACATATGAGAGGGTTGACACGAATTCTGAACAACTTCTCTGAGGGAATTCTGATGTTTTTGCCGACATTTCGAACCGATTTCTGACCAATTCTGAACTGTAGTCTTGGGATATTCGAAAGGAAATTTCGATTTGTCGTATTGAATTCTGAACTAATTCTGAACGACTTCGGTCAGAATTCTGACATTACGAGTAAGTCTTATTAAATTCTGATGTTTTTACCGACATTTCGAACCGAATTCTGAACGAATTCTGAGCTTATGTCATGGTACATTCTGAATGTAAACAATCAAAAAGAAGAAAATATTTTTGTTCTACAAAAAAAAGTTGTAAAACATTTTCAAAAAGCGTTCGGAAATACTTTTAGTTACAAGCAGAGGTGTCTGCAGTTTCGCAAGCAATAATTGGTCTGTAACTATGTTAAGTGGCTATACACTTAAGGGCAACCAGTTTTGCATTTAACGAGAACTGCCGGCAGTAGAGTTTTTCTCCGAACACAATAAAAATCCCTCGCACAGCTAAGCTAACCAAACGTTCAGAATTTGAATTTGAAATATAAAAATACCTCAGACAAACAGTTAAGAACTCGTTCAGAATTAGTTCCGACATGTCTGAACACAAGAACAACAACTGTAAAATATAAAGCAAATTTTTAACGAATAGACTACCTCAGATAAATATTTCAGAATTCGTTGCGAGTTCGATAAAAGAAGTCTGAACAAAAAATTCGTTCAGATATTTCTTAACATAATAAATAAAAAATCCTCAGACAAATCGAACAGAATTTGTAACGATTTCGGTAAGAATTATCGATAGAGTTCAGATATTGTTCAGAATTGTCTGATATCAGACATTGTCGGCAAATTTAGTTTACTGGGCTGTTACAACATTGAACACACCCATTTCAATAGAACAATTGAACATACTCCGTATATTCTGTAACGGGATTTTAAAAAATAAATGTTTCAACTTTCATCATAGAGTGGTCAGGTAATGAGAACCGTATCGCTGTAATAGCGCTTCTCAAGTGTGAAATGAAACAAAGCGATATTTTCATAAAGCTCCGGCCACTAGGGATTAGCCGCAAGTTTGTCTACCGATAGTTTGGTGAAGTAAGGTGTGGAGTCCCACAGGGATCATTATTAGCGCCGCACTTATACAACATTTTTATGAGCGATTTTCCACACACTAGTTCAGATTCGATTGGGTTATTATATGCAGATGACAGTCTTTTATATGCGCACGTTGAGTCCCCGAATATTGCGTTGATGAAAGTTGCGGATCACCTTGTCATTGGCAGGGAGTTCTATGATTATTGGGGTCTAACGATCAACGCGTCCAAGAGCGAGGCTATTTGTATACGAAGCGCCTCAGGCAAGTGTAGAAGGTTTGTGGTTCCTGAGAGTAAACGGTTGAGAATTGATATTAATGGCGAGGAAGTCCTTTTCAGGAATGACATGAAATATTTAGGCATTCACTTCAACAAACTTTCGAAATTTAATAGATATGATAGGTCTGTTCTCCAGAAGAGCTATAGGATTTTGGGATCTTTTGCGAAAATTCTGTGGAATAGGAGAGACGAAGCTATTACTGTACAAGACTAGTATACGCCCGGTCATTTTATATGGGTTCCCCCCAATATGATTTAATGTATCCCCGACAGTTATAAAGGAATTTGAGATATTTGAGAGAAAGATAGTAAGATATTGTATTGGTAAAAATTTTGAGTCGTTCTCCAAGCGATATTCGAATAAGTATATATATAAGGAGTCAGATGTTACTCCTATTGGTCTGTATATTTCTGACGTAATTAATAAATTTATTAGAAGGATATCTTTTCATGAGAATTCCATTATAACCGATATTTACAATGCCCAGAAGGACATTCGCTGGTCAGATGTTTGCTATTTATCTCCGATTGGATTTTTGAATGAAAGTCGAGCAGATTTTAATACTTCGGTTTCCTTTCGTCCCGAGTTCTACAAAAAAGTGGATCCGGCTACACATAGAGGATAGCGTCTTTATGATTGCACTATTGTTAATGTTCTTGAACAGCATTTGTTAAAATCTCTTATTTTTTCTACTTATTTTTTCTACTTATTTTTTCTATTTTTTTTTGTTTTCCCTATCCTCTTCTTTTTTGTACACAAACCCTCCACTTCACCCACTAACTTAAGGCTAGTTATAAGTATACTTTTAAGCTAATTACTAGGATATTTCAGTCCTAAGACCACTATAGCCTCGGGAGCAAGGGCGAACACTCACTCATCAGATGTACATACAATTTAAAAATATTTCTATACACAGAAAAGGCTTGGTGCCGTTAGCTGTACGTTATTGGTAATTTAGACAATTCATTATAGTCATAAGCAATTTCTTGTTCATAGATCTAGTATATGTCTGTCATTGTTTTTGAAAAAAGTCTTAATAAAATTAACTAAACTTATCTACCGATGCATAAAACTGTTTGAGAAGACTGGAGATGTAAAAGACCGCCACCAGTCGGGCCGCCCACGCTCTGTTCGAACACCGCATGTCATCAAAGCCGTTAAATCAGACAATTGAATATGTGCAGCACGTCATGTGGTCCCTCATGGTAGGCGGGACAGATGTTCGGAACGTTAGCATCAATTCGTGCCCAATAAGAATGAGGCGGATGCACCATCCAAATCTCAGCTGAGCCAGAACCACGCGCGTCTGCCGAGGTAGTACCTTCTCCTCAGGGAAAATCTCCTCCCCCAGCACTACATTTACACTGTAGTTGGAAACTGCTGCTGCGACTTCATCAGCGTGAATGTTGTTCAGACCTGCCTGATATTTTCGATGATCTAAAAATTCTCTGTTGTACTGCTGGACCTCGCTCTCTTGATCATGAAGATCGTACCTGATCTGCCTGGGAGGAGGAATCCTGTACAAGAGCTGGTGGTTGGGATGAGTACTGCGAAAACACCCTAGTAGGTATTACGTAGACAACAGGAAATTGTTTCTGCGCACGGTAAGGACCTTCGCCTCCTTATGTAGATGGTGCTCAGAAGACATAAGAAGACACCCTGTTGATGTTCTAAGGGCGGCATTCTGGCAAGTCTGAATTTTCTTCCAATGCGTCGTACTCACGTTCGCCGACCATACAGGTGCTGCGTAGTTTGCTACAAGCCGACCTATCGCTTTGTAAGAGGTCAACAAGGTTTCTTTGTCGGCTCCCCAAGTACTGCCGGCAAGTGACTTGAGGACCTTGTTCCTACTTTTCAGTTTATCGCAGATAGCTGTAGCATGTGCAAAGGAGCGAAAAAGACTGTCCAATGTGACCCCAAGGATTTTGGGGTAATTGGTAGTCGGGATGTTGACGTCATCGACTTTCACATTGGGTGACAACCCCACCTCTGCGGTCCATGCAGTAAACAGTGTCACTGATGATTTGGAGGCGGATATTTTCATATTCCTTGCAGGGGAAAACGTGCTAAGTCAGTGAGGTAATAAAGAGTGATCCATCTAGAGGTATTTTTTCAGAACAAATAAAACATAAAAATTCAAATCAATTGTGGAATCTTTATTGGCAATTTGAAAGGACATTTTATGGCATTTATTTATTGAATATAATTTCCTTGAAATGTTGGCCGCAACTACGCCTTAGGGTTTCCATTCTGAGGGTCCAATTTTAAATGACTCGTTTGACCGGTATGGCTTTAATGACACGCGTAATGTTGGCTTTTAAAACCTGAATCGTAGCTGCTTTGTCAGTATAAACTTTGGACTTTCCGTAACCCCAACGAAAAATGTCTAAAGATGTGATATCATTCGATCTAGGCGGCCAACTCACCTGTCCAAAACTTGAAATTAGCTGCTTTTCGAAATAACCTCTCAATAGATCCTTGTTTGAGCAACTGTATGGCAAGTGACACCGTCCTGTTGAAAATAAGTGTCGTCAAGATTACGGGCTTCTAATTCAGGTAGCATAAAGATCGATAGTTCCGGCATCATCATTTTTTAAAAAATATACACCGATGATTCCACCAGCTTATAAACCGCACCAAACTGTGGTTTTCTCTGGGTATAATGCACCTCTTGAACCTCTTCTTGGTGCTCTTCAGCCCAAATGCGGCAAGTTTGTTTATTGACTTTGCGTTGAGCCAGAAATGGGCCTCATCACTGAACAAAATTTTGGTCGAAAACAGCTGATCTTCCTGTTTCTCGCCGAACTTTCATTTCCATAATACAGATGCCAACATCGAAGGTAATAATTTCAACGCCATCTGGTGGTGCAGGAATTTTAGAGAGGCATAAGTTGAATAGAGCCGGGGATATTACTCCACCCTGGGGAACTCTTTGGTTAACTCTACGGGGCTTTGACTTTCTGTCTCTAAATTCTACATATATGACGAGCAAAATAGAAAGGGGCCTAAGGTTAAAAACCAGTTTTGTTCAAGAGAGCCATTATAAAGATTAGGTCCCTTTCTATTTGCGCTTAGAATCGTCGACTTCACTTTCATAAAACGCGCATATCTCTGGGAGGGAACACTTTTGGGGCATGGGATCGGTCTCATTCGATGCTCAGATGTTGTCCACATCCAAAAAAGAAAAAAAATTAAAATTGATTTTTTTTACCCTTAGGTCCCTTTCTCTATGCGCTGTCACTTATGACTGGCTCCCACACATATAGTTTACGACCCAACGTTTCAAACTAAGGGGAAGGGGATGTTTCTTTTATGTCCTCGAACAGAGTGGAATGATTGGCCGTGTCGAAGGCTTTTGTAAAATCAAGAGCCACGAGGACCGTCCTGTCGTTGGGCTTGTTCTGGTTAGGGCCGATGCTGATGATTAGCACAAGGATCAGACTGGGGAGTAGCAGTGCCTCAATCGTCTTTGCTACTGGAGAAAGCAAGGAGATCGGCCTGTACGATTCTCATTTGTTTGCGTCTTTGTCTGGCTTCAGTAGCGGTACCAACCTGCCCATTTCCATGCAGCGGGAACTAGGTGAGAGGCTAACGACAGATGGAGCACTTTGGTCATGTACTCTACTCCCGGGGTACCCAAGTGCTTTAACGTCAGCATTGAGATTCCGTCCGGACCCAGCGCCTTTGGTGACTTTGCGCTGCGGATGACATGGACAACTTCGCCTACGGTAAATTGTGGTGGTGCCTCTCGCGGATACGACGCAATACTCTCCTTTTCGCCTCATCTCTCTCTGGTTGCTTAATAAAAAACCGGCTAAAATAACAGACGCACCTCTGCGGATCTGTCACTGTTCTATCACCGAACGTGACGGCTGTCCGATCATTCTTTCTTTAAGGGTTAGAGAGCGATTTGACCGTTGTCTACAACTAGCCATTTGTTCCGCTTATATTTGTTGACCAACCTACGAGGGCGGTTCGAAAAGTTCTTAGCCTATCAATGAAAGAGAATAGTTAGTTTTTCAAAAATATTTTTATTTTTCAATATAATCTCCTGAAACTTCAATACACTTAGTCCAACGCTTATCTAGCAATTCTATCCCTTGATTAAAATAGTTTTCCTCAAGGTCTTCAAAATAGTGGTTTACAACTTTAATTGCATCTTCATTTAAGGTAAAACGCTTGCCAGCAAGGAATTTTTTTAGATTTGGGAACAGGTAAAAGTCACTGGGAGCTAAAGAATAAGGTGGGTGGTCAAGCAACTCGTACTTTAATTCGTTGATTTTAGCCATTGTTAAAACACTATTGTGCGCTGGTACTCTTGTGCGGTTGGGGCACTTCCAGCTTCAGTCCATTGTTTGGATTGTTCTTTTGTCTCTGGAGTATAGTGGTGGATCCATGTTTCATTAACAGTTATGAAACGACGCTTAAAATCCATTTTATTTCGCTGAAAACGATCCAAACAAGCTTGAGAAATGTTCATTCTTATGCGTTTTTGGTCGACTGTTAACAAGTGCGGCACCCATCTTGCAGAAAGCTTTTTCATCTGTAGTTCTTCATGCAAAATTAAATGGACTCGATCATTTGAGATGCCCATGATATTAGCTATTTCACGCACTTTTATTCGTCGATCATTTAATACCATATCATGCACTTTGGCTACAATTTCTGTTGTTGTTGCTGTTTTTGGACGTCCACTACGTGGTTCATCTTCAATGCTTGTACGACCACGTTTGAATTCAGCAACCCAATTTTTTACTGTTGCATATGAAGGAGCACTTTCACCTAACACATTCACCTTATCATTATGAATTTCTTGTCCCGATAAACCTTTTTTATGTAAATATTTAATGACACCACGCATTTATAATTTTCCCATTGTAAAAAAATCGCGAATGCGTCTTCTGTGAACACCTGTTTCTATATGAAGGAGTTGCCAGATCGAAACAAAATTTAACAGATGGAAGTTTCCAAAACACTTAACTTTTTTCTGTTTATACCGCGCTTTTTGTGCTAGGCTAAGAAGTTTCCGAACCGCCTCGTACTGAGTTGAGATCCCTAGGTCTAGGGTCAGTAGAGTTGGAGCGACGAATGTCATCAAGCTCGCTGGGAACTTTGGTCGTACTTCGGGTATTCCAGCAGGGATATAGCGAGCGGCTGCTGCGTTGATGATGGCCCGGAACGTTTTCTCGGCTACCCAACATCCGACGGAATAGCTAGATTATTCATGCTGCGGTTGGTGTCTTCTCTTACGGCATCTCAATCAGCTTTTTTTTGATTGAGAAACGTACAGCGTTCAGAGGTTATGAAATAGGGTGGTCTATTTATGGAGAGAATTATGGGAAGGTGGTCCGATCCTAGTTAGACGACGGTTTGCCAGGTGACGTCGTTGATCAGCCCAGGCGATGCCATAGTTATGTCTGCCGAGCTATGGCAAAGCTCGCCATTCGCCCCGAGAAAGTCCGAAATTTTGTTACATAGTGTAATGATTTACAACAGCGAACTAAACGGGGTTTGCTGACTACAAAGAATTTATTTGTTGTCACCACTAATTATTCATACTAAAGAAACATGTATTTCACAATTGGTTGGTTGTTCTAACCACCAATTGTGACAACCAACAGTTTTTCTGAATTCGGTTGGTATAATCGACTTGTTGGCTGCAAGTATCGTAATGTTGTTGGTGCTACCATCTCAAGTCGAACCATATAACCGTCAATACCATGGAATGTTGATGATTGCGACAGCAAGTATGTTTATCTAACAGAATATTTGTAGTTCGGACCAATTTTCAACAGATTTTTTCTCTCAATGCATGACGGTTTTGCCAACTTTTTTAAGAGTTTGGAACCACTATGCTCACCGCCAGGAACTACGAGAGTAGATAAATGTACAACTGTCGGTTCTGTTGGCTGAATTTTCAGTTTGTCGATGCTGTTGTTTTCCTTTTGATTCCGATTGTCTGTCGAATGTGGTATTGTGGAATTATAGTTTCAGAATCGTACCTTCATGTGCACATACAACGTGTGGATGCAAAAGAATTCTGTGCCCTGCCGTGTGCTCAGTCGAGCTTAACGCAATGTAATCAAAATAATTAAATTTATTATTCAACTTCATTAATCAAATGGAGGAACTCTGACAACAAGAACTCTATGTCGATGACAACTTGAAAAAAAAAGAATAGCGTGAAGAAGATACGCTTGTTGCAGTGCTTACTTTCTCATTCATACGTACGTACGGACGTTCACTCCCGACCCCAGACCCAGTCCGGCGAACTCAGCAGACAAATTTACAACAATGAATAACAATCAAACGCAGGGACAGACAGACCCATCTATGGACGAACAGCAAACGGTGGAAGGATGGGGCAGGGCCCATACGCACATTCAAACAATGCTCAATATAATTTTTATGCGAAAGGATGAAAACGTATTAAAAAAAGCCATTTATTTGTTGGCCGGTGAGTATGAACGAACTGCCATATGAACACTCTTTACGGTTGATTCATGGCATAGTTGGGATTTACTTTAAAAGTAACCTCGGCGATTTAAATACAATTTATGTACAATCATGGCAACAAACAAATACAGTGGCGTGTAGAATTCTCTAGAGAATCGTCTTTGACATATTGCAATTTTTGTTTATTGAATCATTTGAATAAGCTGGATTGTATTTCAGTTTTTTGTTGGATTAAGTGATGTTAGGTGTAAATCAATAATAATACAAAATTGTCTGCAGACGATAATTAAATGTTAATCACTCTGGATCTGCTGGAGTCTTTTGATTTTCCCGAGCA
Organism: Hydrotaea diabolus; assembly: GCA_963513945.1. Classification (NCBI taxonomy): domain Eukaryota; kingdom Metazoa; phylum Arthropoda; class Insecta; order Diptera; family Muscidae; genus Hydrotaea; species Hydrotaea diabolus. Next base: position 128,032,753 of record OY740719.1, read on the forward strand.
ACGTTACTTAATCGTCACATCTCTGGGAAGGTCACCTTCAGGTGGGGAAATTTATATTTCAACCATTACATTCTAGTGAGCCTCTCCAGTTCTGCCGAACGTGGCCGGGCATACACGCAGAAAAAAAGTATGGTTGGGATAACAATATTTGAAGAGCATCATACTATTATTGGGTATATGGTTGTGGCACAACAATATTATGATTCTCACAACAATAGTATGGTTCACACATAACCATACTATGATCCTCACAACCATACTATGATCCTCACAACAATAGTATGATTCACACTCAACCATACTATGATCCATACAACCATATTATGATCCTCACAACCATAGTATGTTTCACACCCAACCACAGTATGATCCTCACAACCATAGCAGGATTTACACGCAATCATATTATGATCCTTACAACCATAGTATGATCAAAAAATTATTTATTGAAATTGGGCTAAGTTGTCAACAATAGAATAGAATTATTAAAACTATTTAAAAATACATCAAATTCAAAATAAGAGGAGTCATTAATTTAACAGTAGAAAATATCAGTTTAAAAAAACAAGCATCTACAATATCACATCTACAATATCGTCCGTAACAATAACATTGTTCTAAAACGCATATTTTAATGAAGAAAAATTACAATCATACAGCATGATTGCCGTAAACATACTATTGTTAACATAAAACCCAAAAAACAATACTTTTGTCGCACCAACCATATTAACATTGTTCCTACAACTATATTTTTTAATTGTTAAATTTGGCAAAAATAGTATTGTTAAATTTCAACAATATTAATATTGCGTCAATCACCCTATTGTCAAAATTAAATTCAATAAACAAAACTATTGTTGCGACGAACATACTTTTATTGCGGAGAACATATTATTATTGCCGTGACCATATAGTAACCATATTTTTTCTCTGCGTGTAGATTATGAATCCCAACGAAGGATGGTTAAATATTAAGGGCCGATGTTTATTTTGAATAAAACACAGATTATTATGGAAAGATACACAAGTGTGCAACGCGTTTAAGTTATTCAGGCTTGGATGATCAATTTTCGAAAATATTTCCGATTTCAAACGATAAACAAATTCACATATTTACAAAAAAAGTTGTAAGCAGTTTATTGAAAAAAAATTGGTATCAGGCAAGCCGTTTATAAAAAACAATTTCGTTATAGGGCGATGAAAAATTCACATATCTATCAAAAAAATTGTAAACCTTTGTCAGAAAACAGTCGTCATGACTTTGCAGGTGTGACAGCTGTTTCAGTTAGCGTCGCCCTTCTATTACAAGACCACATGTGCTGTAATTATGTTTTGCGGCTATACTTATACATTTAAGGGTAGGCAGTTTCACATTTAACGAGAACTGCCGGCAGTTAAATTTTCCACCGAACAATGTAAACACAATAAACATCACTCACAACGCATACATACACATACACTCACACACACAGCATAATGCATACAATGTCAGCCTATATTATGATTTTTTTTTGTTTCCATTCGGTAAATATCATGGAAATACTTATATTTGATAAATATTTTAGCTTATTGAAGAAATATTTAATTGAATGCTGATAATTTTCACATGCTATTTTTTTATTGTTATTGTGAGGTTCTTCTTGTAACAACAATATATTTTGTTTCGAAATCCTGTTCATCCGTTGGGGATCTGTTTCGATATTTAGGAGAAGGACGAGCCATTTAAAGTGGATGCGTCCAAAGAGACCTCGGGGTTAGCTGAGTGGGCTTGGCTGGGCAATTAAAGAGGTGCACCACGTCATGTGATCCCTGATGGCAGGCGGGACAAACGTCTTTCAATTCGCGCCCTATACGAATTGAAACGGCTGCACCATTCAGATCCGAGGTAACGTCTTGTCCTCTGGTGTAATCTTTGGGGGACGTGCCCTAGCACTACATTCACGCTATAGCTGGATACTGCTGCTGCGACTTTATTAGCGTGAATGTCACTTTGACGTGCCTGATGGTTTCGATGATCTTATCATCGAGATCGTACTTAATCTGCCTGGGTGGAGGCATCCATGAGAAGGTGCTTGTGATGACTATTGCGAAGACACCCAAGCAAAAACTGCTTCGACTGCAAGAACTTGTGTCTGCGCCCTGCAAGGGCCTTCGTCTCCTCATGTAGATGATCCTCGGAAGACATAAGGAGACACCCTGTTGATGTTCCCAGGGCGGCAAGTCTGAATTGTCTTTCAAACGTTCGCCGACCACACCGGCGCTGCGTAGTTTGCTACAGACCGACCTATCGCTTTGTAAGAGGTCGACAAGGTTTCTTTGTCGGTTCTTCAAGTACTGCCGGCTAGTGACTTGAGGACGTTATTCCTACTTGTAGGCTTATCGCAGATAGCTGTAGTATGGACAGAAAATCAAAAAAGCCTGTTCAATAGGACACTAAGGATTTTAGGGTAGTTCAGTAGTCGGGATTCAACTAAATATTAGAAGTACGGCCGGACAGAAGCTAACAATTATTTAAATTGATTACCACTGATGATGAACAACGAAGTCAGTTCGAAATATTGGGATATTAAAAAAATAAATAAATTATAAAAACTTTAATTTTATGGTAATTCAGAATGCCTTCGCCTAACTGTTCAACCTTCGTCTAGGGAAGCCTATACTTTACAAGTATTTGCTTAGCCCAAAGTAGCAGCTATTTGACATTATATATTCTAAGTAGATTCTAGAGCAGAGATGTAATTTGGGCGCATGGGGAAATATTTAAACTGAACCTAAGAAAGATTTATTATACAATTTGATATATTTCTTTACAAAAATACTCAACACTTTTTTTTTAAAATTGTATTTGATTAATCCAAATTTGATTTATTTTATTTACAGCCAACCAAATAATGGAATATGTCATCAATTCGGAATCTAGGAGAATATTTATGAAAATATTTTCTAAATGCAGCGACTCCTCGACACGACGAATTTCGATTTTTTGGGGTAAGTGAAGATTTAGTTTTTCATAAGAAAATAAAATCAACATTTAATGTATGAAAGATAGAAATGTGTGTACTTAATTCTATAGTTGTTATTAGTTTCTCAATATATACATTAGGGTGAGTCGATTTAGCAATCGATATTGTGCTTAGGGAACCGTAGAGTATCGAATCAGTCGTATTTCTAATTTAATGCGGTCATACGAGGGTTGATATATACTCGTATGTATATATTTCTGACATATGCAGCACTTAGTGTTGCCAGGCGCCATCTGACATTTCCATTGGAAAGTTTGACATTTTTTAGCATAAACGTACTCAGAACGTTTTGACTTGAAAAAATCAATTTGGCAAAAAATGGAAGTAACTCGTGAACGATCATTTTTCACAACTTTCGACTTGGATTATCACGACAAGAGTGCATCGATGAACTTAAATCTTTGTATGGCGATGAAGCACCATCCTATAACACTGTGAAAAACTGATTTAATGAATTCAATCGTGACCGACGCTCGCCCAAAGACGAAGGTCGTGATGGCCGTCCAAAAACGGCCCCTGTGCCAGAGAACATTGCGTGAACTGATAATGCAAGATCGTCATGTGACATATTGTGAGATAGAGGCATCCTTGGACATTTTTTCCACCAGCATATATGTACATTCGATATTGCATGAACATATTGCATTGATCCCGCACAATTTGACAATCGCTCAAAAAAAAAGGCTCGTGTCGATTGGTGCAAAGAAATTTTGAAAAAATACGATCGCGGTGCTTCGAAAGACGTTTATAAGATCGTCACTGGTGACGAATCATGGATCTATGCGTATGAGCCCGAAACAAAACAGCAATCGACAGTGTGGGCATCAGGGTGGCCAGACCGGTGGCGGTCTTTTACATCTCCAGCATCGGTAGACGAACATGCGGCTAATCCCTAGTGGCCGGAGAGTTTTGAAAATATCGCTTTTTTTAATTTCACACTTGAAAAGCGCTATTACAGCGATACGGTTCTCAATATGTGACCACTCTAGTGGACATTCGAAGACGAGCCAAATCCAACGAAAGTTCTTCGTAAAAGAAGCACTTCGAAGCAAATGGTCGCCTGTTTCTTCGCAAAACTGGTCATGTGGCGACTGTTCCGCTTGAGCAACGTAGGATGGTCCATTCTGAGTGGTTCACCACAATTTGTTTGCTTGAAGTCTTCGGAAAAATTCGAAAAACGAACAAGAGAAGGCGAATCATTGTGCACCATGACAATGCGAGCTCTCACACATCGGCTCAAACCAGCGCCTTTTTGAGCGGCCATAACGTCGAATTGATGGGCCATCCGCCGTACAGCCCTGACTTGGCACCCAGTGACTTCTTTTTATTTCCGCACATCAAAAAAAAATGCGTGGTAAACGATTTTCTCCGGCAGAAGTTGCTGTTGAAGCGTTCAAAAACCATGTTTTGGAGGTGTCTCAATCGGAGTGGAAAAAGTGCTTCGACAATTGGTTTGAGCGCATGCAAAAGTGTATAAATCATGCTGGAGAATACTTTGAAAAACAATAAAACCATATTTGATGAAAAATATTCGCATTTTCAATATTAGGCCAGATAATATATAAGTATATTTGTATGTCATCTTGAAAGTAATATTTAAATTTTATTTTTTTCTTAACTTTTAAAAAAACCTTAAAAATAAAAGTTTAGAATAAGTAAACAAATTTTAAATTATACACCTCGAAAGTGATGTCGGAGTGTAATTTTTTTTCTCATGCCAACAGCTATTAAGAAATCGATCGGGAAATTTTTGCAATTACAAATTTGTCCACCCTGATATACATATGAGACAGCGTATAGAGAAAGGACCTAAGAGTAAAAAAAAAATCGATTTTCACTTTTTTTTTGATGTGGACAACATCTGGGCATCGAATGAGACCGATCCCATGCCCCAAAAGTTCCCTCCCAGAGATATGCGCGTTTTATGAAAGTGATGGTACACCAAAGATACAGGTATTTAAATCTTTAAAGTGGCTCTCCTGAACAAAACTGGTTTTTACCCTTAGGTCCCTTTCTATTTTGCGCGTCACATATATCTTTAAAAACAAAATATTAAAAAAAGATAGAAACTATTTTTTCAATATTTAAGAAAGTACTTTCTAAGTTAATTTTCTTTTATCAATATATTTTTACTCACGAAATTATAGACTTTTTAAACCAAATGCTACGCACCTGCCTGCAATTCATTTTTTTAGAGTATTTTGTACTAAGACGCACTTTTAATTAAACCAGTCCAATCAGGAAAGCATGATAGTATATTCTCTATCACATCGAGTAATTACTATATACGATACACTCCAAACTGTAAATAATGAGATCACATTACCTAGTAATGCTTATGAGATATCCTTAACGACTCAATGTTGGCCAACATAATGAAGTCGAAACTAAACGAAAAAACAAAATAGAGGTAGAGATTACAGCCCATGGGATAATAAACAAATATCTTAGCTGCTTCCCTATGTAAGTTAACCCGCTTTTACCTACAAAAAAATACTCGTACTCCCACTGTTTGCAATATAATGCAATTGATTTGAACCACTATGCCTGGGATAATTAATAACATTACACAGGATAATTGTTTAAAATCAAAGTTGAGTAAAAAGGATTCTCTCTTCGGCATATTACCGAGTTGTAAATGAGATTTATGAGGGAAAGTAAGTAAAAGGTTATCCATTTCGTGGTTAAACTAAGAAATGGCATCGACAGCGCGTCAGGGTTGTTGTTGTAGTAAAAGTGAAAAATTTTCGCTTATTTTATTCAGCAAAGGGGTCCTATTCTTATTTGCTGGGTTACATACCCAAGCAAGCAAAAATTATCGTTATAATCACACAAGTGGACGATGCCTGTCAATCAAGAATACGTCGGTTCTAAAGGTCATGTTGTTTCAAAAAGACTATGCAACTACACAGATTGTGTAGATTGTGCGTTAATTGACATTTTAAAGAATGCGATTTCAGCTCGCATAAGGCATGATCCTTTCAGGTCAGGGTTTTATAGGCGGTGCCGCGCCCCTTTGCACAATTTCAACCTGTGTTGCCACTAGGAAACATTTTCCGACCAAAAATTTGCAAAAAAAATTTGCAAACGCTCTCGTAGCCGTCCATAATTTGTAAACTAATCAAAATGCACTTCATTTTTAAATAAAATTTAACAAAACAGATGTGCACTTTTAATAACAAATGTATAGGGTGATCCATCTAGAGCTATTTTTTCAATACAAAAAAAATATAAAAATTCAAATCAAGTGTGGAATCTTTATTGGTAATTTTAAAGGCCATTTTATGGCATTTATTTTGTGAAAACAATTACCTTCAAATGTTGGCAACAGTATCATGGAAATGAGCGTTCGGTGAGAAACGGGAAGATCCGCTGTTTTCGACCAAAATTTTGTTCAGTGATGAGGACCATTTCTGGCTCAACGCAAAGTCAATAAACAAACTTGCCGCATTTGGGCTGAAGAGCACCAATAAGAGGTTCAAGAGGTGCCAATATACCCAGAGAAAACCACCGTTAGGTGCGGTTTATAAGCTAGTGGAACCACCGGTGCATATTTTTTCAAAAATGATGACGGCCGGAACGTAACCGTAAATGGTGCTCGCTATCGTGCCATGATATCGATCTTGATGCTACCTGAAATAGAAGCCCGTAATCTTGACAAAACATGGTTTCAACAGGACGGTTCCACTTGCCATGCAGCTGCTCAAATAATGGATCTATTGATAGGTGATTTCTAAAATCAGCTAATTTCACGTTTTGGACAGGTGAGTTGGCCGCCTAGATCGAGTGATATCACATCTGTAGACATTTTTCTTTGGGGTTACGTAAAAGTTCAAATTTCTATGCTGACAAACCAGCTACGATTCAGGTTTTGGAAGCCAACATTACGCTTGTCATTAAAGCCATACCGGTCGAAATGCTCGAAAGAGTCATCCAAAATTGGACCCTCAGAATGGAAACCCTGAGGCGTAGTTAAGGCGAACATTTGAAGGAAATGATATTCAAAAAATAAATGCCATAAAATCTCCTTTCAAATTACCAATTTGAATTTTTATATTTTTTGTTCTGAAAAAATATCTGTAGATGGATCACCCTATATATAAGATTTGGCATTCACTATTGAAAAGGGAAAAAATGTCAATCATCATATTTATGGTCCTTATAAAAATAAAGACTGCTTTAAGGCCACTATTCGCAATAAAATCTAAAAAAAATCCATATTAAGATTCGCAATGACTTTTGCTTTAATTGCAATAAACGTGTGTCAACACTTATAACTGGTAGCTTGTTTTCGAAAATATCGGCCAGGCATACAAACGGACATGGCTGGATCACGAATATATTTTATTAATGTTTACTTTTGCAAGTGGGCCGCCGAGTAGTGTTGGTTAGTGAGCACGACTATCGCTCATGTAAACCAAAATTCATATAAACATTTTTCACCGGCAGGTTTTCCAGCTCGTAAAGACCGGCGACTTTATAAAATCCGTTAGCCGTCAGTGAGCATAAGAATTGCATATATCATGCACTGCTACAAGTATCTAATTTGAGAGGAGTTTCCCGCTTTTTCCTTATTGAGGGAAAATATGTGTGCTTGCAATCAGAAAATGGTTGACCCTTTTCCCTAGGAGCATCTGTAGATTTGTGCACATACGGGGGCGACCGCAAAAGTAACTGGCCTAACATAAAAATAACCGTTTTTTGGGAATTATTATTATTTATTTTTCAACATAATCTCCTTCCAACTCAATACACTTCATCAAACGTTTTTCAAGTCTTTTAATTCCATCCGAAAAATAAGATTTTTCAAGACCTTCAAAATATGCCTCAGTTATTGGACGAACATTATTTGCCACCGAGAATTTTTTTAAATTTGGAAACAAGAAATAATCAGAAGGAGCTAAATCTGGACTATATGGTGGATGCAGAGCAATTTCAAATCGTAATTCAGCCAGTTTTTGTTGAGTTAAAAATGCAGTGTGTGAAGGAGCATTATCTTGATGAAAAATAACTTTTTTCTAAATGCGGTCGTTTTATCTTGATTTCTTCACTCAACCGATCCACTAATGCACAATAATATTCACTATTTATAGATTTTTTTTTTTCTCAAGATAATCAATAAATATTATAACCCTTGCATCCCAAAATACTGTGGCCATTACTTTTCCTGCTGACTTAACAGTTTTCGCCTTCTTGGGATCACGTTTACCAGCTTCTATCCATTGTTTTGACTGTTCTTTGCATTCTGGGATGTAGTGATGGATCCGTGTTTCATCAACAGTTATGAATCGGCGCAAGAACTATATTGGATAACGCTGATAAATCGCTAAAAGCTCCTCGGAATTGGTCCAACGGACGATTTTTTTGGGGCAAAGTCAACAAACGCGGCACCCATCTTGCGGATAGCTTTTTCATGTGGAGTTCATCATGTAAAATACTCCAAACTTGTTTTTCGTGTATTTTAACAATATCAGCAAGTTCTCTGAGCTTTATTCGTCTATCTTTAGTCACTTCATTAAATATTTTTCTAATGTTTTCAATAGTAGTAGCAGTTTTCGGTCTTCCAGAGCGTTGTTCATCTTCCGTACTTGAACGACCCATTTTAAATTGTTGAACCCAGGATTTCACGGTGGAGTATGATGATGCAGTATCACCATGAACAGAATCCAATTCATCTTTGATGATGATTGACCTTTCATATAAAAGTGTTTAATTACCGCACGAAACTCTTTATTTTCCATTTTTCAAAAATTATAAAACTTGTTTACTTCAATCACCTGTAACAAAGAAAATAATCATTAAATATTTCGGAAATTTTGACAGATGGCTTATAAAAGATTGCTTTTAAAAAACAAAAAACAAAAAGTTGCTAGTAAAACAGAAAATGTGCCAGGCCAGTGAGTTTTGCGGTCGCCCTCGTAACTTGTGTGTCGTTGGCTATCGCCAAAGTACGAGTATGTGCACTGGCAATATTTTCATTTGCGGTTTATTTGCCATATATTTATGCGCATTTCAACAGCAGCAAGGCAATGTTTATTGGTCAAGTGTCCACTCACCCATGCCGTAATTGCTTTTAATATGTATTTTTTATACTTGCATTCATTCATTCATGCACTTCTCCTTACTTCGGTCATTCAAACATTTCATCGATTCAATTCAGTACACTTCGATTCGATTCGATTTATTGATACAAACAGTTGCACACTCACTTGAACGTACTGACACTCCGGTCTCAGTTTAATTAAACTCACCCAAAGTCATCATCATCATCAGCGTCAGTATTTAATATTCACAATTTACGACGAATCATTTTGATTTTTGTTGCACTTTTTTTTTCTTCGGCGGCATAAGTATTTTCCACTTTCCGTGCTTACACATTCGCTTCGCTTCGTATCGTAAGTGGTAATTAATTATTGTAAAACTTTAGCTGCTTAAGTGATTTATGAAAAATATTCTTTCCTCCGGATGCTATCCTTGTTTTTTTGTATTTTATATGGAATGTCTGTCTGTCTGTCGGTTTGCCTCTTTGTTTGATTGGTCCTTTGTGTGGTAATTTCACTCAGTTCAACACCCGGCATTTACTTTTGTGGGTAATTAAGTTGAGTTTACGGCTTCGAATCCAATCTGATGAAAGTGTAGATTGTAAATTATTATAGTTTTTTTTTTAATTTTTTTTGTGGAGCTTTGGTTTGAGAACAACTGTTAAGTCGATTTTCTGGCAGGGAATTATTATTTAAATTGGCTTTAATGTATACTTTTATCCTTCATCCTATATGTATGTTACATACATAATTACATACGTTTTTTTATATTTTTTTGTATGTTTCATTAATTTAATTTGACACCATTTTCAATTGTGCACTGGGAAAAAAGACTTCTCTTAAATTTTAAACAATAAAATTGGTATGTGAATTTTATTGACCGAGTTTGGGCTTCAGTCATTCACAGAGAATTGTCGATAGTATTTTATACGCTATTGATAGAGCCAAAGGTCCAAGTCATCTTGAAATTTTCGGAGGCTAAATCAAACATCGAACATGGATTAACCAGCTAGAGATCTCTTGCATCTATATTTTAATAGAAGACGATTTTTTTTTTAAAAAATGTCAAAGTGGCATTGATTTTCGTGGCTGCACACAGGAAAAGAAAAAACATGGCTGCATTATGGCCACGGCAATGATAATATGTTCGTTGCAACCATAGTATTGTTAATTGAATTTAATTTTAAAAATAGTGTAATTGTCGCAATACTAATATTGTTGAACTGTAACAATAGTATTATTGCCAAATTAAAAAATGAAATTATAGTTGTAGAAACAATATAAATATAGTTGGTGCGACAAAAGTATTGTTTTTTAGGTTATATGTTAACAACAATATGATTGCGGCCATCATACTGTATGATTGTAATTTTTCTTCATTTGAATATGCCTTTTAGAATAATGTCTTTCTTAAGGATGCAATGCGATACGTAAGAGGGTTGCTATATATATTCTTGGCCTAGGCAACACTAGGTGTTGCTGGCGCCATCTGACATTTCCATTGGAAAGCTTGACATTTTGTAGCATAAACGCACTCAGAACGTTTTAACGTACGACTATCATTTGTGTTGTTTACAGTGACTTGAAAACATCAATTTGGCAAAAAAGTGGAATAAACTCGTGAATATTTTCGTGCGATCATTTTTCACAACATTCGAAGTGGATTATCAGTGCATCGATGAACTAAAATCTTTGTATGGCGATGAAGCACCATCCTAAAGCACTGTGAAAAACTGGTTTAATGAATTCAATCGCGGCTGACGAAGGTCGTGGAGGTCGTCCAAAAACGGCCGTTGTGCCAGAGAACATTGATGCCGTGCGTGAACTGATAATGCAAGATCGTCATGTGACATACCGTGAAATAGATGCATCCTTGGGCATTTCTTTCACGAGCATACATTCGATATTGCACGAACACCGGGTAGTAAAAAAGTTTGTTCTTCTTGGATCCCACACAATTTGAAATTCCCTCAAAAAAAAGGCTCGTTTCAATTGGTGCAAAGAAATTTTAAAAACATACGATCGCGGTGTTTCAAAAGACGTTTATAAGATCGTCACAGGTGACGAATTATGGATCTATGCGTATGTGCCCGAAACAAAACAGCAATCGACCGTGTGGGTCTTCGAAGACGAGTTGTTCATGGAAGAAGCGCTTCGAAGCAAATGGTCGCCTGTTTCTTCGGCAAAACTGGTCATGTAGCGACTGTGCCACTTGAGCAACGTAGGACGGCCAATTCTGAGTGGTACCACTCAATTTGTTTGCCTAAAGTCTTCGGAGTTATGCCCCTATAATCGTTATTTAGGAGTGAATGCCACAGTTCATAGTGAGCATTTAAGTCTCCAAGCGGTTAATTCCTTGTAGGAAAAAAAAGCTGCGGGATGTATACGTCATACAGCTCTATCTCGGCAGTTTTAGACATGACTGCTACCCCCATACATTTTATATATGGGTCTCTAGAGTCAAGCTTATGCGAGATAGGTCTGTATTGCACAGAATGGTGTATTAGGAAAGTAAGTCCCCCACCTCCACTTCTCGTGCGATCCTTACGTAGCACGTAAGGATCGCATTTGTCACAAATGTGCAGGGTGCAGATAGCTTAGTTTCCTAGATCGCACTGACCTAATGTTTCTGCGACTCGTAAGTTCTAAAGGGTGTTTTTTTTGTCGGCTGCCACTTAATTTATGCTCAGTTTGGTTTGCCATTTTATAATGAATAGACTTACTCCGAATTAACGTTTGCAAATCGTAGTGAATTGGCCCAATACGTAATTTCCACCGATCCAAACCAAAATTGTCGCATTTGGAGTAATGAAAAGCCATTGTTGAGACGCCGTTACATCTTTAAAAAGTCACTGTTTGGTGTGCTCTATGAGCAAAGGTAATCATTGGTCCATATTTCTTCAAAAATGAAACCGGCCATAATGTTACAGTCAATGGCGTACGTTTTAGAGCCATAATTAATGACGTTTTTTGTGCCTGAATTGAAGGATTTTGATGTGGACGACCTTTGGTTCCAACAAGACGGCGCTACATGCCATACAGCCAACGAAACAATCAATTTATTGAAGGACATTTTTGGGGAGCTCATTATAGAGCACCGTGAGTCTGTGGCGTGGCCTCCAAGATCGAGGATCAGCGTAAACCGCTGGACTATTTTTGGGGGGTTATGTGATTGACGCCTTGAAAGAGAATATTTGACGCGCTATTTCTGACCTACGGCCCCAAATGCTGCAAAAATCGGCTGGATTTTATTCGAGACATTCGCGGCGGTCACTTGCCTTTATTTTATTTGTTCTTGAAAACCACACATCGGAATAAACACTCTTTATTATTGTCATCATAGATAGTTTCTCAAGCTGCTTACGCCGTAAATTGAGAGCACGAGAGAAATATTTGTCGACTGTTTGCTGTAGCAGTGAATGAACACTAAGCCATACACCAGCATCGAGTGGTGCTCGGAGAAGACATCCCTTCTCTGAAAGGATAACAATGATGCAGGACTGAGAATCTGTGACGTATATTTCCAAGTCGACTAAGTCTTCGTTATAAAGGTCAAGTCAAAGTCCTGGTCTTTGAATGTGCTTACTTTGATTTACAACTCAATATTCTACTTGCGTTGTGTTTTTCTGCGCTACAAAGTATTGGTATCCAACTCGTAGACACATCCTTAAAGAATTAGAAGAATATAACTCAATTTCTACTAAATAACTACTTTTCTTTACTGTTTCTCAAAATCACGCTTCTATTACTTTTGCCTAGAGATAAAGACAAACTTACGCTTTGATATTGCATTGTTTCCCAAAGTTATTAAGTATTTGGATGATTTTTATTTTATTTCCTTTTCAGCACCATTGGGAAAAGTACATTTATATGTAAATCTCTATAACTACACGATTATAGGTCTGTCTGTTTGTATGTGTGCGATGTTACACCCATACACTCATACATACGTACGAGTTAAACACTCATTCATATTCATTGATTTCTTTGGTATATGCCACGTACTACCAACGAATACATACATAAATATATAAGTATAGATTTATGTATTATGTACAATAAAACAAGTTCATATATTGCCAATAAATTCTTAGAATATCCTTAGAAAAATACATTCGTATCTGTTTTTGCCCTCACTCTCTAGGAGTCTAGTTAAGTACGACTGTGTTTGGATGTAGTAGCCAACGGTTAACGATTTATTTGGAGTGATAGAAATTGCAATTGGTGCTAAAAAAGGATTAGATACATTTTAGTACACTCGTTTTTTTTAATTTGTCGTCAATGTTTATAATCTGAGATGGGCTTAGAGAACATTGGCCCTGTTAATCATTCCTCTTCAACTTAATTCTGGCAACTTCTACAGTAGCGTCTACACGGTATTCCCATGTTAACCGCCATAGTGTCTATTAAGCGGGACTTTTATTTTGGTTGTTATTACTTAATAGCCTTCCAAATGTAAACAGTTCTCTTATACAGGGTGGCCCAAATGAGACCTAGTGATGCAAAACATGTATAACTTTTGTAATAACGGTTTTTTTTAATGATTTATTTTAATATGTTAAATACATTTCTTGGAAATTTAACGTGACTATGTGTGAAATATGACATCAGACAAATGACCACCATTTTTGCTCGATACAGGCATTGGCTCTTTTTAGCGCATTTTGCATTACACGGCGTAATGTTTCTGGTTGCAGGCGCCGTATTTCGTCTCGAATATTCTGCTTGAGCTGTCCAAGTGCCTGTGGTTTGTTAACATACACTTTGTCTTTTAAATATCCCCATAAAAAAAAATCAGGCGTAGTTAAATCTGGTGAACGACAGGCCAAGGGAAATCTGAATTTTTTGAAATTATGCGTTCACCAAAAATTTCACGCAGCATGTGTATAGTTTGCCTAGCAGTATGCGCAGTGGCTCCATCTTGTTGAAACCACAAATTAGGATGCTGCTCCAATATTGGCCGCAAAAAGTTGTCGATCATTGTTCTGTAAGAAGCCCCAGAGACCGTTTCTGGCGTTTCATCAGTTGAGACAGATGGATCATTTGCAACACTCTGCTGCACAGCTTCCACGTTCTCTTCAGTACGAATATTTCGATGAGAACCTCTTCCTGGACGGTCGGCAACTGAACCCAGTTCCTCAAAACGGCAAACTAAACTTGTAATCATGAAAGATGTGGGCGCTGATCTTACGTTAAAAAAAATTTCGCTCCGTCAAAACAATTGATCGTTGGGAAGAATAATAAATATCGATAATTTTAATACGTTGTTGTGGACTGTATGTATTCATTTTAAATTTCCAAGAGCAAAAATAAAAAATAAATTATGTTAAAAAATAAAAAAGTTATTTGTGTTTCACACCAGCTGGTCTTATTTGGGCCACCCGTTATTACCGGTTCCTATTTTATATCGGCCATAGGATCGCTGCAGTTATGAAGAGAATTCCACCTGGACCCTGACCGACATTTCGTCCATTGCATTTATTTGTACGACGAACGGGGTTTGTACATACAGAGAAAAAATTTGTTGAGACAAGCGATTTTTTTCCAACCAAATATTGGTAATTGCACGTACTATCGATGTATTCCATCGCTGCAGCCGCATATTGGTTGTGTACACGGCGATCTTCAGTAAATGAAACTGGCTCTATCGATTGAAGAAACAAAGTATCGGTTACCCCAACTAATAGGGATGATTATTATAACTGAATTAGTCCATGTATTGCTTGTTATGTGTTTGCTACGGTTGCCAGGCAGACTGTACAGCTGTTTCTAAACCCGCCAAGGTTTTTCTCAGCAGTCTTTGGCAATGATTACTTCGGCCACAAATCAAAGGACTTATACGGGAGACTCATTTTTGTTAATGAGAATTACCCTTTGCGTATAGTCTTCGAACTGTGCGTAGAGCAATCTTCAACGCGCAATATCATTTCCACTAATTCCGTTTCGCATGGGTCTTTGTTGAAAACTACAAATGCAAAAAGCACAATCAAAGAGTGCATGTTTTTTGTGCGTACATATACTCATACATGCGTTGCACATTAGGGCAAACCAATTTCTTCTTTTTACGTTGATTCTGAAAAAGAAACAACATAAAGGTCTCGAACCAGAATAAAAAACTGCTCAAGTCATAATAATGATAAAAGACCGAATAAATAAAAAAAACGAAAAAAATATTAAAAAGGATTGGTACGCCCTAATGTGCAACGAATGTTTGAGTATATGTACGCACAAAAAACATGCACACTTTGATTGTGCTTTTTGCACTTGTGGTTTTCAAAAAAGACCCCTGCGAAACGGAATTTGTGGAAATGATATTGTGCGTTGAAGATTGCTCTACGAACAGTTCGAAGACTATACACAAAGGGTAATTCTCAATAATAAAAATGAGTCTCCCGTATAAGTCATTTGATTTGTGGCCGAAGTAATTGTTTTTTTTTTTATTTTAGAATCTTTTTTATCCAATTTTAAATAAAATAGTCCAAACGCTAAAATATTTAAAATAATGATTAAATTCTTACATCTTTTAGTTATTTTTTTTGGAATACGTAATGTATTTAGGTGGTTGCCAAAACCGCAAGTTTTAGTAACCAATAGTTTTACTGAACTCGGTTTTATATAACCGACATTTTAGCTGTAAGAATCGTAATATTATTGTTGCTACCATCTAATGGAATGCCGAACCATGTCACCATCAATGCCATGGAAAGTGGGTGATTGCAACAAAGAGTGTGTTTACTAACTGAATTTTTGTAGCTCGGACCGATTTGGAACTGACTTCTTCCTCTGTGTGTATGTCTAAGATTGTTGGCTCGTTCACCGATCCTGATCCCATTCTGGCACAATTGTTTGCCAACTCGTTGCCAGATTTATGTTTGTTCCAAAATCTTGTCTATGGCTGTAAAAATCTCTGCCTGAAGTACCGTGCATTTGTCTAGTAATCGTAGCAATATTTCAGGTTGAAACATTCTAAGTAAACCCCTCATCCCGTACCCGACTCTACCATCAAACCATGCGTGAAGGTCGAGATTTTGTTTTAAATATTAAAGTGTCAGATGCTAAATTATTCCTATTTAGAAAGTTATATCCTGAAGGTTATCCTATTTATCATCCTTGACATAAGGTCTGACTTTTCGTCAAGCCTGTCCGTCCAATCGACTGATCTCACTATCGCGCCTTGTCCATGTGTGCTGCGTAAAAATATACATTTTTCGTATTTAAATGTAGAACAACCCTTGCTGCACATCTCTCTATGTACTTAGTAGGGACATAAATGTTGTTACAACATTGAACACACCCATTTCAATAGTAGAACTGAACATACCCCGTTACTGTTATAAAGGTTTTGAAAGCTAACCTCAATAGCGTTAGTCTGTAACGGAATTTTAAAATTGTTTCAACTTTCATCGTGGAGTGGACAGATAATGAGAACCGTATCGCTGTACGAGTAGTAGCGCTTTTCAAGTGTGAAATGAAAAAAGCGATATTTTAACAACGCTCCGTCATTAGGGATTAGCCGTTCGTCTACCGATGCATAAAACTGTTTGAGGAGACTGGAGATGTAAAAGACCGCCACCGGTCGGACCGTCCACGTTCTGTTCGAACACCGCATGTCATCAAAGCCGTTAAATCAAGAATTCACAGAAATCCGCTCCGAACACAAAAAATCATGGCCCGAGATAAATATCACCCAAAAGTCCATGAGTCGAAGCATTAAAAAAGACTTGGGCCTGGGGCTTTAAAACGACAAACCGGAAATTTATTAACTGCAGCTTTACAAAAAATTGGATTGAAAAATGCAAACGTCTTTTGGTGAAGCATGCTGATAAATTGTTCAGAAAAAAATAACAAACAAAATGATAGAGTATATGCGCGGTCATCTAAGGAAGCATCTGAACTGATTCCAAGGGTGGAAAAGGTTCATCACCCAGCTTCAGTCATGGTTTGGTGGGGTGTCTCCTACGATGGGGTCACTGACCTGCACAAGGAGTCAAAACATCGGCCAACGTTTACCAAGAAACCGTTTTGGAAGCTGTTGTGAAGCCTCTTAACAATTCCCTGTTCCAAAACCAGCCATGGACTTTCTTGCAGGATTCTGCGCCGGCCCATAAGGCTAAAACGTCCCAGGCCTGGCTTCGAAACAATTTGTCAGCGTTCATTTCCTCTGAAGAATGGCCACTCCAGATTTGAACCTATTGGACCGCCAAATTGTGGACGGTTTTAGAGGACAAGGTTTGTCACAAAAGATACCCCACCATTAGATCTCTTATGACTGCTTTGGTTCGAGCTGTGGCCAATTTTCCAATGGACGAGGTTCGTGCAGCTATTGACGATTGGCCAGAGCGACTTAAGGCGTGTGTAAAGGCAAAAGGCGGACATTTTTGGATACAATATACATCAATAAATATATTATAAAACATTCAGTACTTATTTTACAGCATAAAACGTGTGTAACAGTATTTATGTCCCTACTAAGTAGAAGTCTATGGCTTGAATGTTAAGTAAATGTAACTTTGCCACAATTTGACCACAAAATATTTCTGAGTGGCAAACAACAAAACAGCTGATTTCGGGGAAACTAAAATATATGCCAAAACACAAAAAATTGCCCAATGTGAACACATTGTGACCACCCGAGAACAAATATTTCCCTCTATTTTCAGCAAATATCTATTTGAACTTACAACATTTTTGTAAGAGCAAACAATAAGAAATAACAGCTGGTGAAATATGTGATGTCAGTGTAACAGCTTACAGCTTCGGAGGCTGAAATTGACTCACGAAGTTTTGTCGTCTTTTTTGTAATTAGCGGGGCAACTAATTTTAGCTACACAAAAATATTTATTACATATTTTAATGGTCTACATCTCATTGTAGTTCTTACCAAAAATTCAAACTCTGCTGCGTTCATGCGCAAAATGTTTTTATAGAGAGATGTTGTTCCCGTATGCAGTTTTTTTAACAACTTTGCGCAACACCCTTCGTTATTCCGTACCCACCCCCGAACCCATTTCCTTTAGCGCTTGTTTGCCATATCCTCCTCTTCCAAGACTATCAAAGATGCTGCTCCACAGCACAAAATCAGTAACTTTTCTTCTTCTTACTGCATTATTGGTTTCAAAAGGTTGACAGTAAATAAATTTCTGTTTTTTGACTGTTTGATCCAATATTATTTTAGTCAAATATTATTCAAATGTGGACACACGTCAAACATGTTTTCCCTAACTTCTATTTGACATTACTTGACATCTGTTTGAACAAACAAAAACTGCCAAATATTTGTTGATAGTGTGAACACAAAACAAAATCAACCCTGTGTTATTTTGACAGAATTTTGAGCATACATAATGAAATACATTTTCGTCAAATATTTGCCCAATGTGACCTTACCTTAAGTTTTGCAGCCCCCCTAGAAGTGTGTACGTCAGCAATACAATACCTACATTTGGAAGTCTTCCTATCGCAGTCGCCCATGCCATATTTATGAATTAGTCTAATAAGCATTCATTATCTGCCAAACGTCCATCTGTAAGTATGGTCTTTCCTCGTTTCTCCACACTTTTTTTTCCAGGAAAGTTTATAGTCGAAGATTACACCCAGATATATTGCCTCCTGTGTTAATTGCAACATTTTCCCGTAGTAAAGCGATTTCAAAGTTTAGGATCTTATTTTTTTTGTGAATATAACCAGCCTAATTTTGCTAATTAAGCGGTCCACAACAAATTTAAAACATTATTTTAAAGTTTGTATCAGATGGCGCAATTTATGCACCCTACATTTCTTTACATGGCTTAGTGCGGATGTTTTTTTTAGCAACTTCGTATAGAAGGAAACTATAGGGTGATCCATCTAGAGGTATTTTTCCAAACCAACAACAAAAATATAATAATTTAAATCAAGTGTGGAAAATCATTGGTAATTTGAAAGGACATTTTATGGCCTTTAATTTTTGAAAATAATTACCTTCAAATGTGCGCAACTGTCTTATGGAAATGAGCGTTCGGTGAGAACAGCGGGAATATCCGCTGTTTTCGACCAAAATTTTGTTCAGTGATGAGGTCCATTTCTGGCTCAACGGCAAGGTCAATAAACAAAATTGCAGCATTTGGGCTGAAGAGCAACAAGAATTAAACTCTGGCAATTATACCCAGAGAAACCCACGGTTTGGTGCGGTTTATAAGCTGGTGGAATCATCGGTGCATTTTTTCCAATAATGATGATGGCCGGAACGTAACCGGGAATGGTGCTCGCTATTACGCCATGATATCGATCTTTATGCTACCTGACATTGAAGCCCATAATCTTGACGACACTGGATTTCAACAGGACGGTGCCACTTGCCATACAGCTGCTCAAACAATGGATCTATTGAGAGGTCATTTCGAAAAGCCGCTAATTTCACGTTTTGGACAGGTGAGTTGGCCGTCTAGATCGAGTGCTATCACACCTTTAGACATTTTTCTTTGGGGTTACGTAAAGTTCAAATTTGTATGCTGACAAACCAGCTATGATTCAGATTTTGGAAGCCAACATTACGCGTGTCATTAGAGCCATACCGGTCGAAATGCTCGAACGAGTCATCCAAAATTGGACCCTCAGAATGGAAACCCTGAGGCGTAGTTGCGGCCATCATTTGAAGGAAATTATATTCAAAAAATAAATGCCATAAAATGGGCTTTCAAATTACCAATAAAGATTCCACACTTGGTTTAAATTTTTATATTTTTTTATATAGTCCCCTTGTATATTAAACTGATCGACTTGGACTCTATTGCAATAGAATGGACGATGTCCATGTGTGACGCGTAAAATAGAAAGCGACCTAAGGGTAAAAACCCAGTTTTGTCAGGAGAGCCATTTTAAAGATTTAAATACGTGTATCTTTGGTGTACCATCACTTTCATAAAACGCGCATATCTCTGGGAGGGAACACTTTTGGGGCATGGTATCGGTCTCATTCGATGCTCAGATGTTGCCCACATCAAAAAAAAAGTGAAAATTGAGTTTTTACCCTAGGTCCCTTTCTCTATGCGCTGTCACATATGCATATGCATATATCCATCTATCATTTTAATCAAAGCACAGATCGCAAATTTAACCCGATAACGAGGTAACCTTGCACATTTTTTAAGGATGAACCCTTTTTCAAAAAGAGGTATATCGGTCTATTTTTGTGTATAATACATAGGTCTTTTCAGATTTCCGAACCTGCAGCTCTAGAAGTTAAATATTACACCCAATTCTTCTTAAATTCTGGGAAAATTTGACCTTATAGGTCCATGTGTCTTATAACCCCCACACAGAGGCCCCTTCTGGTATAAAGTCCTGCTGCTTAAGATGGCACAAATTGCATCAGCTCTTTCTCAACTTTCGCATGGTAAAATATGAGCATTCACTTATTAATCCTGGAGGAATGCTACCTATCGGTCTATGCTCTTCTTAAAAGGACCCGCTAACCCACAAGACACAATTTACCTCTATCGTAACTCACTTTTTTCTCCCTGAGACAATTTCGCTCTTTTTCCCTAGGTGAATATTATTAAATATTTGGATTTAATTTTACTTGATATCAGTATTTGATATCTAAATCATTTGTAAATAGACTATACCAAAAAATGGGCCTATATGGTCCAAGACTGGATGTTTGTCCATAGCAATGTACTATACCGAATTTGATCGGAATCGGAATTAATATGTTTCAGAGCGGTTGTATGTAAAATTGGAAAATACCTTTTCAAAGTTGCTGTATCAAAGCATTGACCGATATAACCAATTTTTATCTGAGCTGATCTATGATCTATCGTAATGAACTGTGCCAAATGTCATTAGAACTGGATGTAAAATGTGGCTGCTAGAGCTTAAAACATAAAATTGGTTAAACATTTATGTGGAATCTATATCTAAATCAAAACCGATTTTCTTTTCATTAAAGAACGGATTTCATTAGCGTAAGTGTTCAGTCCAAAAAATTACTTCTGCTAAATTTCACGAAAATTGGCCAACAGTTGTGATCAAAAATTTAGTGCAAGTTTTAGATTCACAGCAGACAAACGGACGGACAGACAGACATCATTAAATTAAATCAAATAACAATTTTGAGTCGATCGGTACACGTAAGTCTAGCTACAATACTTTTGGCAGTTACAAACATTTGCCATGAAAATAACTTTTAATACTCTGTTGCACAGAGTGATGCTGTAACATAAAATTACAAAAAAACCGACCACCTAAAAACCGGCATGTCGGTTTTACTCGTAGCTTTTTTTGAGAAACCGACTGTCGGGTTTAGACATAAAATCCGTAATGTCGGTTTTCGGTTTTGAATACTCTACTGCACATACTTAGGGTACTTTTAAACGTACATAACTCTAGGATCAGTTGTCGTTCTTCAACAATGAATTTCTATCACTCCAAATGCAAATCCTTCTAAACTCGTATGCTCCCTCTCATGCGATGAGCAACGCAACCAACCACAATGGGCATTCAAGAATCCTATAGAAAAAAAGCCAGCCAACCAACCAACCAGCCGACTTCGAATACTAATACAAATGTACGGTTACTTAAGATTCCATTCAATTGATGTTAAGTTCATACCACAAATCCAGCCTTACATACACGACCACACTAGCACTGGGGCATGCACAAAGAAACCGAGACAACCGGAAGAGTTTAACCTTCTTAAGAGTTCAAACTCGCTCGCAGCCGTTCGAGTTTGTGCATCATTCGATGTGTACTTAGCACTCGAAGATATAACCGGAGATAGTTTTATCGTACGATGTATGTTTTATTAGACGAGACGATATGCGAAAATTGTAGACAAGGTAACCCCGTAAAGAGTTTGGGGCTGTGTTGCGAGCTCCGGTTTTGTTCAAACTTACAATTTTGCGATAGATGGCGCAAACGGCCTTGTTCACCTTTTTGTGAATTGAGAGACAAGACCGTTTGCGTCAAATACCGCGGAGGAAAATTGTCGGTCTAATCAAAGCGTACGTTCAATCATCGGTCTAATCAAAACGTTCGTTCAATCATCGATCTTCCTAATAGTAGAAATTAGCTGATGTATGCACCTTATCATCTCGTCTCAAGGCTCGTAAGTGGAACATTTAACTCCGTTCTCTCTGATTGATAGCAAGCGGCTTTCAACACATAGGCTTTCCGCAAAACTAATATCTATAAAAATGTTCCTTCTAGATTCTTCCCTACTAGAAAGATCTATTAAGTCTCCATCATCTCAATTAAATCTAGGGTTGCCAGACGGGCTGGAATAAGCTGGATTTTCCAGATATTTTAAGTCAATCCCAGATTCAAGATATTCCACAATTAATCCAGCAAAATCGAAATTGTCAAATTGAAAACGTATGTATACATTTGTTGACTACTTGAAATGATTCAAATGCTTTGTGCACACTTTCAACATTTCCCTCTGATCAGACTAATTGTTTCCACAACCCTACATATTAGTACGAGCACACTCATCACCATCAAAGTGTGAACATAAAACCTGCGTGTTTTCCCTATCCACTCATCACTGATCTGTTGCCGCAGCACTGATTGTTTGACAATAGACAACATTTGATAGGCAGTAAACAAAAATATTAGCCGTTTGGCACTTTGTTGGCCAGCAGTAAAACGTTATTTTTTGCTGAAAGGTCAAGAAAGTTGTTGGAAAGTACTTTGGGATTTTGTCACATACAGCATATCTGACAATGAATTAATTTGTGAAGACGAGGAATGCTTCGTAGATGGTGCTTCGGAAGCTTATTTGTATTTTGTTCATAGTGCTACACGCAGAAAAAAAGTATGGTTGTGGTGACAATATTCGAAGAGGATAATACAATTGTTGGGCAAATGGTTGTGGTACAACAATATTATGATCCTCGCAACAATAGTATGATTCAAATACAACCATAATATGATCCTCACAACAATAGTATGATTCACGCATAACCATACTATGATCCCCACAACCATAGTATGACTCACACTCAACCATACTATGATCTCCACAACCATACTATGATCTCCACAACCATAGTATGATCCTCACAACCATAGTATGATTCACACGCAACCATGTTATGATCCCTACAACCATAGTATGATCACACACAATTATACTATGATCTCCAATATAATTTATTATAATTTGTTCAAGTTGTCGACAATAGATTTGAATTAGAAAATTATTCAAAAAAAAAACATTAAATTCAAAACTATAGGAGTTATTTATTTCGCAGTAGAAAAAATAAGTTTAAACAAACGTAAGCGTTTTTATTAAAAAAAAAATCAGAGAAACAAAGCCAAAGCAGCTTGTTTAAAAAATCTTAATTTCGATAAAAAAAAGTACTATTATTGCATTAGATCCGTACCAATAACATTTGTTCTTAAAAGCATATTTTAATGAAGAAAAATTACAATCATACAGTATGATTGCCGTAACCATATTATTGTTAATATAAAACGCAAAACACAATACTTTTGTCGCACCAACCATATTTTTATTGTTGCTATAACCATATTTTCATTTTCAAATTTGGCAACAATACTATTGTTACATTTCTACAATATTAATGTTGCAGCAATTATACTATTGTCAAAACTAAATTCAGTTAACAATGCTATGGTTGCGACGAACATACTTTTATTGCGGAGAACATACTTTTATTGCCGTGACCATGTAGTGACCATGTTTTTTCTCTGCGTGTATGGATGAATTCCATTCAACTCTATTAGCCCTGGAAAGTGACTCGTCCACAATTTTGGAGTTATATGACATAATGAATAATCTTAAGAGCAATCTGATTCTTTTTACGGCAGCAAAGTTATGTCAATTTTTAAACTCCAAAGAGAGAAGTTTAAGGCAGAAGCAAATTTATTTCTAACAAGAGCTATTTTTACTCAAATCAGCGATATAATTTTGATGACAATTCGCTTCACAATCAAATATCAGTTTTAAGTCTAAAAAAATCACTTTTGTCATGGGATCAATTATCCAACCTTCCAAAACTTTTGAATATATCGCATTTAATTGATAACGATAAATTGTATTCTGATTTTTGTGTTCTTCGAAAAGTATTTGACCAATTGCCCAAAGATATCGCAATCGATAAGATATGGTCTAATTTTTTTAAAACATGTAAGAAAAGCAATCTTGAAAATTTATATAAAATAACATCATTTGTTTTTTCAATTCCGGTCAGCAATAGTTTTACTGAAAGAGTATTTAGTATCTTAAATAGTTTATATTCAAAAGAACGGAATACGAGGGCGACCGCAAAAGTAACTGGCCTAACATAAAATGAACCGTTTTTTTGGAATTATTATTATTTATTTTTCAACTTAATCTCCTTCCAACTCAATGCACTTCATCAAACTTTTTTCAAGTTTTTTAATTCCATCCGAAAAATAAGATTTTTCAAGAACTTCAAAATATGCCTCAGTTTCAGCAATTACCTCGCTATTGGACGAAAATTTTTTGCCACCGAGAATTTTTTTTAAATTTGGAAACAAGAATTAATCAGATAGAGCTAAATCTGGACTATATGGTGGATGCGGAGCAATTTCAAATCGTAATTCGGCCAGTTTTTGTTGAGCTAAAAATGCAGTGTGTGAAGGAGCATTATCTTGATGAAAAAGAACATTTTTTTTTCTAAATGCGGTTGTTTTATCTTGATTTCTTCACTCAACCGATCCAATAATGCACAATAATATTCACTATTTATAGTTTTTCCTTTCTCAAGATAATCAATAAATATTATACCCCTTGCATCCCAAAATACTGTGGCCATTACTTTTCCTGCTGACTTAACAGTTTTCGCCTTCTTGAGACCTCTTTTACCAGCTTCTATCCATTGTTTTGACTGTTCTTTGCATTCTGGGATGTGGTGATGGATCCATGTTTCATCAACAGTTATGAATCGGCGCAAGAACTCTATTGGATTACGCTGATAAATCGCTAAAAGCTCCTCGGAATTGGTCCAACAGACGATTTTTTGGGGCAAAAAAACAAACGCGGCAGCGTTCTTGCGGATAGCTTTTTCATATGGAGTTCATCATGTAAAATACTCCAAACTTGTTTTTAGTGTATTTTAACAATATCAGCAAGTTCTCTGAGCCTTTATTCGTCTATCTTTAGTCACTTCATTAAATATTTTTCTAATGTTTTCAATAGTAGTAGCAGTTTTCGGTCTTCCAGAGCGTTGTTCATCTTCCGTACTTGAACGACCCATTTTAAATTGTTGAACCCAGGATTTCACGGCGGAGTATGATGGCGCATTATCACCATGAACAGAATCCAATTCATCTTTGATTAATTGTGGCGTATAACCTTTCATATAAACGTGTTTAATTACCGCACGAAACTCTTTATTTTCCATTTTTCAAAAATTATAAAACTTGTTTACTTTAATCACCTGTAACAAAGAAAATAATCATTAAATATTTCGGAAATTTTGACAGATGGCTTACAAAAGATTGCTTTTAAAAAACAAAAAAAGTTGCTAGTAAAACAGAAAATGTCCCAGGCCAGTTAGTTTTGCGGTCGTCCTCGTAGAATGTCATTTGACCTAATAAGAGCGGAACTTTTAATAAGATTAAACTTTGATGATAATTGTAAGACTTTTCAAAAATTTTTGCTTTCACCTGAAGGAACAGAATTACAGTATTTACAGCTTATATGCACGCCGGTTATTAGCATTTATCGTTTATATGCAGCCGAAATTGAATAATCTTACTTTTGTATATAAAATACACGCAATATTTTTTAATATATGCATTTCGCTTATATGCATTTCTCGCATTTATGCACCAAAATTAAATAGGATTTTAAGAAATTGCATGTAAAATATTCTCATAGATGCACTGTTTAAATTTTTCATCGCCAATAAAACAAATGTACAAAAATTGTTTAATCCAATTAAACAGCAAACTGTTTCACCCTTATTGAGTCATTTGTACCGCTGCATATCAGATGTTCCATCTCTGTTTGAAATCAGCTGTAGTAAGTTGGAATTGTGAATTCATGCTGTGACTTCAATTTTTGAAAAACGAAACAAAACATGTGTAGAAACATCCGAAAAAAATGAGTGCTAACAAAAGAGTAAACTTATCAATTAAGCAAAAAGTGTCAATTCTTAATGAAATTAAACATTGCACAAAACAGGAAATTTGCAAAAAGTATGGTTGTTCTATTGACTCCATAAATCGAATTCTAAGAAATGAGACTTCACTACTCCAAAGCAGCAGAATATGCAGTAACTTGTCTCGAAAAAGAGATCGTGTCGAAAAGTCCAAGAAGGTAGACCAAGCAGTCGCAAAATGGTTTGACCAAATGCGTCTGTCTGGTGCTGTAGTGTCAAGTAACATGATCATGGAAAAGGCTAAGCAATTTGCCATTACACTTTATGAAATTGAATTTATATTTTAAGTTATTTCTGTGAATTCTTATTTTAAGTTATTTTTGTTTCAAATAGTTAGTTACTCAATAAAAATGTTTAAAAACACAAAACAAACTTTTATATATGCACCAATGATGCAAGTAACCGAGTTTTTCTACATGCACTGCAAATGCATATAACCGAGTTTTGGTACATGCATTTCCCGCTTATAAGCACTAAAAGTCGAGCAAATTTCGAAGTGCATATAAGCGGTAAATACTGTAATAGGTTCTGTTTCTAAAAGTGCAAAATATATGTGGCAAAATAAATAGACGTACACATTTAGCTTGATCTCTCATATTTAATTTAACTTAATGAAAAGACTGAATTATAAATGTTTTATAATGTTTTGTTTATTTTTTTTATTTATTTTTACTTAAATAAATGCAACATATGTAAATCGAATGTTCGAATCATTTGCAATTTTTTTTTCGAGATTTTTCTCCTAATATCAAGCTAAATTTTTCCAGATTCCAGATATAAGACAGTTTGTATCTGGCAAGACAGATATAAGACAGTTTGTATCTGGCAACAAGTGAGATTGCCAGTTTGTATCTGGCAATCTCACTTGTCTAGCAGATATCGCTTTTCATTGCTTGATGAGCGAATTCACTTCAATTCGCAAAAATGTTTGCTGTGTTGTAATGCCTTATGGAAATTGAATATTATTTGCTATTTTGTAATATCCTCTCTTTAATCTTTGAAAGGAACTTTTGTCAATAATAACAACAGAAATAGAAAACTCAAAGAACGAAAACCTGAAACGTTAACCTTACATTAGCAGACACTTTATGCAAATTGGAAAAAAGTCATGTCTGCCTTTTTGGTTGATGTTCCTTTCGGCAGCACATTTGATCGAAATTGCATTTTTATTATATTTTCAACAAATATACGACATTAGTTGTTCTTTAAAGGCTCAGCTTACATTCACTGCACTGCACAGCTTCTTTTG
The DNA here is from genome assembly GCA_963513945.1 of Hydrotaea diabolus. Classification (NCBI taxonomy): domain Eukaryota; kingdom Metazoa; phylum Arthropoda; class Insecta; order Diptera; family Muscidae; genus Hydrotaea; species Hydrotaea diabolus. The sequence continues at coordinate 128,060,204 of OY740719.1, forward strand.
GTTTGTAGGTGAAATAAAAAGAAAATTTTGTATTGAAAGAGAGAAAAAATTAAACGAATACTTCTATTGAGATTCGAAAGAGTTATCTTTCAAAATGGAATTGAATAGTAAGTTCAATGGGTGCATGTTAAAAGCCAAGAATGTAGTAGAATCGAAATTGAAGCATTTTCCTGCTAATACACGCAGAGAAAAAACATGGTTACTACATGGTCACGGCAATAATAATATGTTCTCAGCAATAAAAGTATGTTCGTCACTACCAAAGCATTGTTAACTGAATTAATTTTTGACAATAGTATAATTGCTGCAATATTAATACATGTTGTTGAAATGCAACAATAGTATTATTGCCAAATTTAAAAATGAAAATATGGTTATAGCAACAATATACATATGGTTGGTGCGACAAAAGTATTGTGTTTTGCGTTTTATGTTAACAAAAGTATGATTACGGCAATCATACTGTATGATTGTAATTTTTCTTCATTTAAATATGCTTTTAAAAACAAATGTTACTGGTACGGATCTAATGCAATAATAGTACTTTTTATCGAAATTAAATTTTTTTTAAACAAGCTGCTTTGGCTTTGTTTAACAGAAAATTTTTTAATAAAAACGCTTACGTTAATTTTAACTTATTTTTTCTTTGTAAAATAAATCACTCGTATTATTTTGAATTTAATGTATTTTTTGAATAATTTTCATAATTCAAATCTATTGCTGACAACTTAAACCAATTCTAATAAATTATATTGGGGATCATAGTATAATTGTGTGTGATCATACTATGGTTGTAGGGATTATAACATGGTTGCGTGTGAATCATACTATGGTTGTGAGGATCATACTACGGTTGTATATGAAACATACTATGGTTGTGAGGATCATACTATGGTTGTGAGCATCATAGTATGGTTGCATTTGAATCATACTATTGTTGTGAGGATCATAATATTGTTGTACCACAACCATATACCCAACAATAGTATTATCCTCCTCGAATATTGTCACCACAACCATACTTTTTTTCTGCGTGTAGGCACAGGATAAGAGTGTTCCAAAAACGGGGGTTCGAGGAAACCGATATTTCAGCTCTTTTTCAAAACCGTGTTTTGAAAAAAACCGACTGTCGGCCTTTTTTAAAGTCAAAAACGGCATTAACCGACATTTCAATTTTAGCTTTTTGTCTTGAATGGAAAATATAATCCCAATCACGAGTGAAGTAAACTTTGTGAATGCAATGAAATCAATTGCTACCTATAGAGGTGGGATGTTTATATAAAAATAAACTAGTAAATAGTAAAGTCGGAAGTGGCCAATTTTATTGGTTGTGCAGTAAAGACTTGTGAAAGCAGCTTTTTGGCTCCCTTCACGTAGTTGGGATAACAATATTCGAAGAGCATCATACTATTGTTGGATATATGGTTGTGGTACAACAATATTTTGATCCTCAAGACAATAGTATGATGCACTCGCAACCATACTTTGAACCCTTCAACCATATTATGGTATATGGTTATGGTACAACAATATTTTGATCCTCACAACAAAAGTATGATTCACTCACAACCATACTATGATCCCCGCAACCATAGTTTGATCACACTCAACCATTCTATAATCCTCACAACCATATTATGATCCCCACAACCATAGTATGTTTCACATACAACCATATTATGATCCTCACAACCATAGTATGATCCTCCCAACCAAAGTATAATTCACACGCTACTATGTTATGAGATCCCTACAATCATAGCATGGTTTCACTCAACCATACTATGATTTCCAAAATTTTTTAAAGGGATCGGATTTTGTTGTCAAATATAGAGATTTGAATTATGACATTTTTTTTTAAAATACGTTAATTAAAAAAAATAGGAGTGATTTATTTAACAGTAGCAAAAAAAAAATCAGTTTAAAAAAACGTAAGCGTTTTTATTAAAAATATTTCAGTTAATCAAAGCCAAAGCAGTTTGCTTAACATTTTTATTTTCCATATAAAAAGTACTATTTATTATTGCATTAGATCCGTAACAATAACATTGTTCTCCAAAACATTTTTAAATGAAGAAAAATTACAATCATACATTATAATTGCCGTAATTATGTTATTGTTAACATATAACCCAAAAAAACTTTTGATGCACCAACCATATTTATATTGTTGATATAACCATATTTTTATTTTCAAATTTGCCATTAACACTATTGTTACATTTCAACAATATTAATATTGCGACAATTATACTATTGTCAAAATTGAATTCAATAAATAATACTGTGGTTTCGACGAACTTACGTTTATTGCAAAGAACATATTATTGTTGCCGCGACCATATAGTAACCATATTTTTTCTCTGCGTGTATAAGCCTGTTAATTATACAATTTGTAATGTTTCACATTTAAAATAAAGAGATCTAAAACAGAGGGAAACATATTTTTATTCAGCAATAAAACTGCTTTCAAGTATAAATATTAAACCATAAAAATTATTTCGGAATAGTGCTGTTCTCTTTAAAATAAATTGAAAGAATCTGACAATGCTTAATAAAAAAAACCTGTATTTTTGCAAAAAGATACAGGTTTTTTAATAACTTAAGTCCCACAGCACACTAAAGAACTTATCAAAAAACAGTGAGCTGTACACGATTCAATTGTTATACTCACTGAACGACGTATGCATTTTATAGAGAAGTTTTTAGATGGCTTTGAGATAAATTTCCTACTCGATAAGTCGCCGGCATTAACGTTGTGGAACCTGCTTCTGTAAAATTGTTAGATATTCTAACCCGTGGTTGGACCTGGGTTTACTGGCATGACTGTCGGGCACACTTTCAAAACTTTATTTTTCTCTAGGATGTATGTTTGATCCATGCCAACATTATACGTTTCAAACATAAATCATCACATCTCCATTCACAAAGAAAAAAAAATATGGTTACTATTTGGTAACGGCAATAATAACATTTTCTCCGCAATAATATTATGTTCGTACCAAACACAGTATTCTTGAATTTAATTTGGACAATAGTATGATTGTCGCAATATTAATATTGTTGAAATGCAACAATAGTATTATTGCTAAATTTAAAAATATGGTTGTAGCAACAAATATAAATGTGGTTGATGCGACAAAAGTATTGTTCTTTTTGGGTGTTATGTTAACAATAATATGATTATGGCAATCATAGTGTATGATTGTACTTTTTCTTCATTTGAATATGCTGTTTAGAAAAATTTTATTTTTACGGGTCTAATGCAAAAATAGCACTTTTTATTTGGAAAATAAAATGTTTCAAACAAACTGCTTTGGCTTTGTTCAACTGAAATATTTTTAATAAAAACGCTTACGTTTTTTTAAACCGACTTTTTCTACTGTTAAATAAATCACTCCTATTAAAAGTATTTTGAATTTAATGTATAGGGTGATCCATCTAGAGATATTTTTTCAGAACAAAAAAAAATATAAAAATTCATATCAAGTGTGGAATTTTTATTGGTAATTTGGAAGGACATTTTGAAAGGACATTTATTTTTTGAAAATAATTTGCTTCAAATGTTGGCAACTGTATTATGGCAATGAGCGTTCGGTGAGAAACGGGAAGATCCACCGTTTCGACCAATATTTTGTTCAGTGATGAGGCCCATTTCTGGCTCAACGGCAAAGTCAATAAACAAAATTGCAGCATTTGGGCTGAAGAGCAACAGGAAGAGGTTTTAGAGGTGTCATTATACCCAGAAAAGAACGGTTTGTGCGCTTTATAAGCTTATGGAATCATCGGAGCATATTTTATCAAAAATGATGATGGACGAAACGTAACCGTGAACGGTGCTCGCTATCGCGCCATGATATCGATCTTTATGCTACCTGAAATTGACGCCCGTAATTTTGACGACATCTGCTCAAACAATGGATCTATTGAGAGGTAATTTCGAAAAGCAGCTTTGGACAGGTGAGTTGGCCGCCTAGATCGAGTGATATCACACCCTTAGACATTTTTCTTTGGGTCCAATGTCTATGCTGACAAACCAGCTACGATTCAGGTTTTGAAGCCAACATTACACGTGTCATTAAAGCCATACCGGTCGAAATGCTCGAACGAGTCATCCAAAATTACACCCTCAGAATGGAAACCCTGAGGCGTACTTGCGGCCAACATTTAAAGGAAATTATATTCAAAAAATAAATACCATAATTCAAATCTACTGTTCACAACCTTACCCAATTTTAATAAATAAGTTTGGGAAACATTTTACAGTTGCGAATGTAATATGGTTGTAGGGTTCATAAAATTTGAATCATCCTATGGTTTTGCGGATCATACTATTGTTGTATGTGAAACATAATATGATTGGGATGATCATAATATGGTTGTGCGGATCATAGGGATCATAATATTGTTGAACCACAACCATATACCCAACAAAAGCATCATATGTGACAGCGCATAGAGAAAGGGACCTAAGGGTAATAAAATCAATTTTCATTTTTTTTTCTTTTTTTGATTTGGACAACTGAGCATCGAATGAGACAGATCCCATGCCCCAAAAGTGTTCCCTACCAGAGATATGCGCGTTTTATGAAAGTGAAGTCGACGATTTTAAGCGCAAATAGAAAGGGACCTTATCTTCAAAATGGGTCTCCTAAACAAAACTGGTTTTTAACCTTAGGTCCCCTTATATTTTTCGCGTCACATATGCTCTTTGCATATTGTTATCCCAACATACTTTTTTTCTACGTGTTAGTTCATAAGATATTGTCTATTTGAGTTTAGGGTTCTGGCCGGTTCCACATCACTTGGCTAATATTACCACACCATAGTCTATAATAAATTCCTAGACTTTGATTTCATTCTATTAAAATTTTATAACGATCGGTCTGAAGGGTTTCGATGGTTTGGTCTTCTGTCGACTGTCCCATGCTCGGCAAAATTGGTAACAAGTATCATTATGGTCCATATGCTCAGAGGATTGCCATCAAACGTGCGCCTTTAATCTCTTTGAACCGAAACTACGGCTCCAGTACGTTATTAAGAGCGGACAATCCAAACTCTTGGTTCAGTGTTCCAGTCAAAAAATCAATCTGCAAAATAATAGAAAATTAACATGATTCATTAAATAAATTAAAATGATTCATTAAAGTTATTAAATTTTCATCAGATTTCCTGTATGTTCCAAATATCATCGTCACATATATTAGTTGATAAAGTATTACGTTCAGGGGTTTGTAGGCGGTGCAACGCCCTCTAAAATTATTGCCTAGTTATTGGCAAATTTTTTAACTGTCGGTCCATTAGTTTATCCTACAATGCGATTTTTAAAGGGGCGTGGCACCGCTCACTTTTTCTGCGGAATGTGTTTCGATCTATGCAAGTATCAAATAGTAAACAGTTAAGTTATATTGAGTTTTTAAGTTCAGGATTGTTGATTTTTCAGAGGTTGACCCAGTCTCTGATGGGGGGAAAATGTTACCTCTTCACCGATCGGGCCCATTTTTAATACCAACCATTTCAGTCCATCAGCACATATTTTAGCAAAATTGCATGCACCTAAAATCAAATCTTTCTTTTCACAGACAGGCGGACATGGCTAGATCATCTTAGAATTTTATACGATTCAGAATATACTATATAAATTGTGGGGCATCCGACCAGTATATCGACGTGAATATACCCTCTATCCTGTTATGGATGGTATAAAAACTCTGGACTTTAAAACACGCTTCACATATCTCTAAGCGTTAAACATTTCTACGTTTTACTCCTGTATTAAAAAGCTCCAAGAGGTCTACAGTTGGACGGTAGCTTGTCAAAGATTTTTTTTTAATCATCCATGAGATCTAAACAAAGAATCACACATCCATCCATCCTGGCATATTTACGTTTCCACTTACGTTTTACGTTTGTTTAAAATAAAATTCTTGTTGTCACAATAACAATTAAATATTTCAATGTATGTATTTGAATTATTATTATTAAATCATTCCCCCGGGTAGTGTTTACTCATGAGGTCAAAGCTGTCTGACTCACAAAAAAGTCTCTACTTGCCATCGAGATGTCACAACAAGGAAATAAGCCAAGGCCTTTAAAGTGTCTTCCTTCTCAGATGTTGAAGAAATATGTTTTCATTTGAAATATTTATTTAAAACAATTACGAGTTGTTTTTCTTTTTTATTCACATTCGCATTTTTTTCCTGATGCTGCAGCCCACTCTTGACGGTAGAGAGAGGATAAGAAACTGAAACAAAAAAAAATAATATTAAGAAAAACAAAGCTAAACAATAGATAGCACGTGCTGTCAGTGTCAAAAACTCATATGAAATATTTGTGAGCCTCTACGGTTTGGTTTTTATTCTTTTAAATGGTAATGTATGAGAATACGTCATAGGAGGGCTGTTTTGGAAATTCTCCTGTATCTGCCACTTCTCACCACGTTTGTAATAAAAAGTCATAAAGCGTGCACGCAGAGAAGGTAGTTTTTCAATCGGTTCGGAACACAAAATTTCTTTTGGCTGGGAAGACTCACCAAATGTTGATATCGAACTGAAAGCCCTTTCTACATCCCATTAGATGATAGATGTGATTATATAGGGTGATCAATCTAAAGGTATTTTTCAAAAATGAAAAAAAAAATTCAAATCAAGTGTGGAAGTTTTATGTTCATTCGAAAGGACATTTTACGAGGGTTGCTATTTATATTTCGGGTCCTGCCTATACTAGTGTTCCCAGATGCAAACTGGAACTTCCATTGGAAACATTGACATTTCCTAGCATAACTTCACTCAGAATGTTTTGTCATTTGCGGGCGAATTGTTTTGTTTACATTGTGTTGAAAATTTCATCTCAGTCAAAAAATGGAATTATTCCGTGAACATTTTCGTGCGATGGTTTTTTACGATTTTCGGCGTGGGTTATCCAGACAAGATTGTTTAAATCAACAAAACCATTGTTAATCGCTGGTACCAAGAGTCTCGGACGCCATTCGCTCCAGGATGAATTTCATGAAGGTCGTCTAGCTTCGGTCACTCTGCCACAAACCATCGATGCTGTGCGTGAACTAAATAAGCAAGATCGACATGTGACATACCGTGAGATTGAGGCATCCTTGGGCATTAGTATGAAAAAAATTGTTCTCGTGAGATCCCACATAATTTGACGAATGCTCAAAAAAGAGATGTTAAAAAGGATAACTGCGGTAGCTCAAAGGCAGTGCATAATATTGTCACAGGTGACGAATCATGGATCTATGCATATGAACCCGAAACAAAACAGCAATAGGCCCTATGGTTCTTTCAAGACGAGCCAGATCCAACAAAAGTGGTTTGTGGAAGAAGTACATCGAAGCAAATTATTGCGTTTTCGGTATAACCGGCCATGTTGCCACAGTGCCTTTAGTGGAACGTAGGACGGTCAAATCTGAGTGGTATACAACCATCTGTTTGCCAATAGTGTTCGAAGAACTGAGGAAAGATAATAAAAGAAGACGGATCATTTTCATCACGGCAATGCGAGCTCTCACACATCAGCTGAAACGATGATCTATTTGACCACACAAGATGTCGAATTGATGGGTCATCCACCGTACATACCTGATTTGACACCCAATGACTTCTTCTTATTCCCTAGCATCAAGAAAAGGCGTGGTCAACGTTTTTCATCGCCCGAAGCAGCTGTTGAAGCGTTCAAAAATCAACAATCGGAGTGGAAAAAGTGCTTCGAAAATTGGTTTGGCGCTTGCAAAAGTGTATTGATCTTAAAGGACAATATTTTGAAAACCAATAAAACCATATTCTATGATAAATTATTGTGTTTTAATTGCCAGACCCGAAATATAAATAGCATCCGTCGTATATTATTTTTTTTAAGATAATTTCCTCCAAACGTTGACAGCAACTACACCTCAGGATGTCCATTCTGAGGGTCAAATTTTGGATGACTCGTTTCGACGGGTATGACGAAATACTCGAAAAACGTGGTTTTCGCGGCGTAATTCTTTCTATGATGAAATGGCATACAGTACTGAAGTAACATGCGGCCTCTAATGCTGCAGATGTTTAACGAAACTTTGTGTAGAGTCTTTAGGAAAATTTGAATCTCTGTGGTACAGTTTCACCACAGTTAATAAATGTTCGCTCATAAAGTACCTTGCTAAATTTGGAATTGATCGGGTGTAATTTGTGGCTTCCAGAGCTGCAGGACCTCAAATCGGGAGCTATCCTTGTGTAGGACTTATTCGAAAACCTGGACCGACATGGTGCAATTTCACCATAGATATGTGTGGATCAGTGCTAAATCTTTATGCATATTTTGGTGGGAACCGGGTGTACTATGTGCCTTTATGAGCTGTTGGTTTTGAAATCTGGGAGGAACTTTTTTTAGGGGCTATACGGAAATGTGGACTTATTTGGTTTAGTTACTTAATGGTCGCTCAAAAGCCACCATACAAATATTGGGCATGATCAAGTGTACACTGTGGCTTCTAGACCTTTAGGACCTCAAAACGGGAGTGAGTTTTGTGTGGGAGCACTATGTCATAGTGTACTGTACCCCAGTGTGATGTAGGGTATAATGTAAATTAAAAGGAAGGAAACTTTAATGTTTCCATTTCATACTACCTATTTGAACATTACCACCTCTTCCTTGCCCAAAAAGTTGGAATTCCACAGAAAAACTTACATAAACTGCCGATATCTTCTAAACTAATAGTCTAATCGACAAAAGTCTTCATTCGTGACCACCTCTTGCCATAACTAAAAAAGTTAGAATTCCATAGAAAAATGTAAATTGCCGATAACTTCTAAACTAAGCGTCTAATCGGCAAAAGAGACTTAATTCCTGAACACCTCTTTCCTCGGCCAACAAAGGTGGAATTCCATAGAAAAATTTAATTTGCCGATATATTCTAAACTAAGCGTCTAATCGACAAAAGAGCCTCAATTCGTGACCACCTCTTTCCTCGGCCAAAAAGGTTGAAATTCCATAGAATAACTGAAATGGCCGATATCTCCTAAACTAAGCGTCTAGTCGACAAAAGATCCTTCATTCGTGACCACCTCATTCCTCTGCCAAAAAAGTTGAACTTTCATAGAAAAACTGAAATAGCCGATATCTTTTAAACTAAGCGTTTAATCGACAAAAGTGCTTTCATTCGTGACCACCTTCTGCCATGACCAAAAAAGTTGGAATACCATAGAAAAACTTACGACGATATCTTCTAAACTAAGCGTCTAATTGGCAAAGGAGCCTTAATTTGAATCAACTAAAATGTTGTTTCTCTAAATGTCATGAGGACTTGAAAAGAAGATCAAATGTTTGGACTGAACAATTTCCTAACTCAATTTCATTAAAAATAATTTGACATTGCTCAATTAACATTTATGTGGTACTTTCAAGCAAATTTCGCTAGGAATCCAAATATGAATTTATATTTAAGTTTTTACCGAGACTTGGCTCTGGCATAGCAAAGAAATGGCCCCTAAAGCATTTATACGAGTGCTGCTATATATTTCTGGCCTAAAAATGAAAATGCGAATATTTATCATTAAAAATGGTTTTATTGTTTTTCAAAGTATTCTCCAACGTGAATTATACACTTTTGCACGCCCTCAAACCAATTGTCGAAGCACTTTTTCCACTCCGATTAAGACACCTCCAAACCATGGTTTTTGAACGCTTCCACAGCACCCTCTGGCGACGAAAATCGTTGACCACGCATTTTGTTCTTGATGTGCGAAAATAAAAAGAAGTCAATGGGTGACAAGTCAGGGCTGTACGGCGGATGACCAATCAATTCGACGTTTTGGCCGGTCAAAAAGTCGCTGATTTGAGCCGATGTGTGAGAGCTCCCATTGTTATGGTGGACAATGATTCGTCTTCTCTTGTTCGTTTTTCGAATTTCTCTGAAGACTTCAGGCAAACAAATTGTGGTGTACGACTTAGAATATACCGTCCTACGTTGCTCTAGCTGATCAGTCGTCCCTTGACCAGTTTTGCCAAAGAAATAGGCGACCATTTGCTTCAAAGTGCTTCTTTCACGAACAACTTTCGTTGGATTTGGCTCGTCTTCGAAGACCCACACGGTCGATTGCTGTTTTTTTTCGGTTTATTTTTACAAATTAATTGAAATCATAATGCTATGACATTTATAGAAATCTTCAGATAAAGTCTGAAAACTTCTCAAACAACCCCCGCAAATGCATGTACATACATGTTTACATACAGGATATTGTATTAAAACACCCGGTAACAAGAAATATATAGAAAAACGCCTATCGTTGGTGTAACTCTCATATAAACGTATGCAAATGTGTCGAGATATCAAAAACTAATACTCGTATATAGGGTGTACTGAGAAATTTTATTTTGGACAACGTGTTAGTGCAAGAAGCGTTGCGTATTAATTCTGCCTGCTGGCTGGCCTTGTTTTGATTAGATTTAAGAATACCCAGCCAGAAACATGTATTCATACTTCTTTTTGTCAGATTGACACTTCAGACATCATGCGTGGCCTATTGCAGAAAAACGCGATTTGTCTAAAAATGTTTAAATTTCAAAAAAGGTATTTAAAACTTGTGCTGATAATTGTTTGCCTCCCTTTGTAGGCTTTAAAACGGCCATTATGGAAAGCTTAAAATGTACTTAAGATGCTGTTTTTTTTAATTTTCATTGATGATCTGTTGGGTCAGACCGTGAATCCAATCTACTCCTTTGCGGATGACAGTAACCTCTGTCATTCATATTCATTCGACCGTAGGCCGAGTCTTCAAGATATTGAAGACAAAAGGCGAATTATGGATGAGACACTTGGCCGGGATTTACTGGCCATTTCCGAATGGGGTCGGGTGAATAGAGTAAATTTTAATGCGCGTAAGACACAGTGCTGCTTGTTGTCTCACAAGCGATTCGCTGACTTAACAATATCGTCAATTTCTATCGATGGTACGGATATTGAACAATCAGAAGCTCTTGAAGTTCTGGGCATGAAAATACAATGTGACGCTCGTTGGGCGAGACATGTATTCGAAGTGTCGAAAAAAGCTCTCAAGTGCATAGGCTTTTTAGAGCGGTGCAAGAAATATTTCACTCCTTCTGATCTTTTCAATATCTATACAACTTACATCAGACCGAAGAATCCGTCGCCTTATTCCTGACGTGAGGATGATCGACAGGGTTACGCGACTTTGTAAGAATTCACACCCGTTTGTTACCGATTGGCCAGTTGACCGCACTATACACTACAGATCAAATTCGTTTTTCGCTCGTACAGTCCGTATGTGGAATCGACTTCTGGCAAATGTGTTTCCCACATCCAGAAGTTCAAGATAAGTGTCAATAAATATTATTCCATCTTTCCCCAATCCGATCCTTTACTTTCCACTCGCCAACGCAATGCACCGCATGTATAGGGGGCATCCCCTGAGTGTTGGTTATTTAAAAAAAAATACCACCACTGCCGGCTCTATGTACCGGATTGAGCTACAAGAAACACTCTTCGGCCTGGGGTAGTCACCTCATCTATTTTCTGCTTGTCAAATTTTTCTTCGTAGGAGCAGCATTTCCCGGATATCCTGGTCCGAACTGGTATCAAACAAAACCCCGGACCTTGGATATGCTGGTTTGTCAGAGACGTTTACAACATCCTGCAATATCCTGCATAATCGTTGCATGAAGTAGGTGCAGCTCAGGTCAAAGCTCATCAGAGAGTACAGCGAAACGGACTTTGCTGCCTCGTGTTTTAACAACGTAGTTCACAGTGGGTCTCTAAATTTGGTTTCATCATCGCCATCTACACTTAGATCGCCATCATCACCCAGCTATGAGACTCCTCCCCAGTTTCCCTCGCAACAGAATCATGCCGATCACCATAGCTCGCCATACCTAACAATGGCGTCGCCTGGCCCATTAAATGAGGTCAACTGACAACCTTTTATCTCGTTAGGATCGAACCACCTTCCCACAATTCTCTCCATCAGTAGACCAACAGACTTAATTTTCTCTGAACGCCGTACGTATCTTAATTAAAATAAGGCCAATTAGGGTGCCTTTGGAGAAGCCACCAACCGCAGCTTTCAAAATATACCCACTTCCTCGGATGTTCGGGTAGCCGAAAAGAAGTTCCCGGCCATCATCAAAGCAGCAGCCGCTCACCATATTCCTCCTGGTCAAATACCCGAGATACGACCAAATTTCCTAACAGAGGTCGCGGGACTCGCAGATGAGCGTGATGACGTTCGTCGCTCCAACCCTGCTGATCCCAGAATAAGGGATCTAAAGTTTGTGATCAGAAGGTTGGTCAAGGAAAGTGAGCGGAACAAATGGCGTGATGACGTTCGTCGCTCCAACCCTGCTGACCCGAGAATAAGGGATCTCAACTCTGAGATCAGTAGGTCGATCAACGAATATAAGCGGAACAAACGGCAAGATCACCTATAGCAGTCCAACTTAAGCTCCGGAAGTGGTAAATTGTGGACAATGGTCAAATCGTCCTCTAAACCTAAAAGAAAGGATGATCGGACAGCCTTCAAGTTCGGTCACAGATCCGAAGCGGTGCCCGAGTTTTTCCAACCGACTTTATTGTGCACCCAGAATGCGATAAGGCGAAAGTGAGAGTATTGCGTCGTATCCGCGCTCTCCGAGTCGAAGAGGCACCACCACCACAATTTACCGTTGACGAAGCTGCCAATGCCATCCACAGTGCAAATTCGTCGAAGGCGCTGGGACCAGACGGAATCTCAATGCACTTGGAAACCCCGAGAGAGGAGTACATGACCAAGGTGCTCAATCTGTTGTTAGCCGCTCGCTTAAGCCCTGATTATTGGAAAATAAGCAAAGTGGTACCGCTACTGAAGCTAGGCAAAGAAAATCTACAGGCCGATCTCCTTGCTTTCGCTAGTAGCAAAGACGCTTGAAGCACTGCTCCTCCCTAGCCTGAACGAACATCTTCCGTGTGCTGATCCTCAGCAAGCAGCACAGCACCACAAATGCTTTACACGCCATCACCGCACGTATAAGTTGCGGTCTTAACCAAAACAAGCCAAACGACAGGACGGTCGTCGTGGCTCTTGACCTTACCAAGGTTTGACACGGTCAATCATGCCACTAGTTTGAAACGTTGGGTCAGAAACTATATTTGTGGACAGGAATTAAGAGGCAGGAAGTGAAAGCCCCGTAGAGTTAAACAGGGAGTTCCCCAGGGTGGGGTGTCATCTCCGGCGCTGCTCAAACTCTACCTCTCTAAAATTCCTGCAGCACTAGTCGGCGTTGAAATTGTGGCGTACGCTGATGATTGCACAATTCTGGCCTCAGGTCCTAAAGTGGATGACACATGCAAGGAATATGATAATATCCGGGGCTGTCAGCAACGCAGAGTTGCGGTTATTACTTAATGTGAAAGTCGATGACGTCAACATCCCGACTACCAACTACCCCAAAATTCTGGGGGTCACATTGGACAGCCTTTTTCAATCCTCTACACATGCTACAGCTATCGGCGATACGCTTTAAAGTGGAAACAAGGTCCTCAAGTCACTAGCCGGCCGTTCTTCGGAAGCCGACAGAGAAACCTTGCTGACCTCCTACTAGTGAACTACGCAGGGCCGTTGTGTTCGGCGAACGGGAGTACGATGCAGTGTCAGAAAATTCAGACTTGCCAGAATGACGCCCTGAGAACATCAACCGGGTGTACCTTATGTCTTTTGAGAACCATATACATGAAGAAGACGAAGGTCCTTAACGTGCGCAGATACAATTACTTGTTGTCCATGCAGTATCTTTTTGAGTGTCTTCGCACCATCTCATGGAAAGGATGCCTCCGGCCAGAACTCAGGTACGATCTTCATGATCTAAAGAGTATGAGGTTTGGCGGTACAAGAGAGAGCCTTTAGATCATCGAAACTATCAGACAGGTCTGAACGATATTCACGCTGATGAAGAAGCAGCAGCAGTATACAGATATCGAGTGAATGGCGAGCGTGGTTTTGGCTAAGATCTGTATGCTACAGACGCCGCAATTCGTGTTTTGTTCGAATTGATGGTAACGTTCTGCGGGACCACTTGATGAGCTGCACCTCTTCAATTTCCGTCGAAACCCCTTAGGTCAGCCCCTTAGACTTGGCTCGTTTTTATCTGGATATTAAAGCAGATCCCCTATAAATGAACAGGACTTACAAAACAAAACACAGGGTGTCCGCCGGGAAGGTATATTACTTTGTTTTGCCGCCATTTTGGTAAACATTAGTTTTAATAGTTCATATTTGGCAGTCGTGAAGTACAGACGTGGCAAATTTATTATAAAAATTTTCGATAAACACACGTGTGTTAATCGATAAAACATTTTCATCGATTACTGCGACGATGAGAAAGTTAGGTGAAAATTTTGGGAGAAACAACGTGCCAACAAAACGCACTATTTATCGTGTTGTGATTGATTTCAAAGAAAGAGGGTCTGTAGCTGGTAGGCCCAAGCATGGACCACAACATACTGCAAGATCGGCTGAAAACATTACTGCTGCTCAAGAAAGTGTTCAAAACAATCCATCAACCTCAACTCGACGTGCTGAATATAATGAAAAATGTGCTCAAAGGTTTCGCATTTGTGAGGCTAACAGAGGCGGACATTTATCTGATATTGTATTCCAGACATAATTGCCGACATTTAATAACACATTTATCAATATAAGATCCATTCTCTTTCATTTAATCAAAAATTATTAGCAAACAAATTAGTATATCTTCCTAACGTACACCCTGTATACGAAGGCTGCTATATATATCTCTGGCCTTATAATGAAAATGCGAATATTTATCATCCAAATTGGTTTTATTGTTTTTCAAAGTATTCTCCAGCATGATTTTTAAACTTTTGCATGCGCTCAAACCAATTTTTCCACTCCGATTGAGACACCTCCAAACCATGGTTTTTGAACGCTTCAATAGCATCTTCTGGCGACGAAAATCATTCACCACGCATTTTTTTTGTGCGGAAATAAAAAAAGTCATTGGGTGCCAAGTCAGACCTGTACGGCGCATTGTCATGGTGCACAATGATACGTCTTCTTTTGTTCGTTATTCGAATTTCTTTGAGGGCTTCAGGCAAACAAATTGTTGTGTACCACTCAGAAATAAACGTTCTACGTTGCTCAAGCGGAACTGTCGCCACATGACCAGTTTTGCCGAAGAAACAGGCGACCATTTGATTCGAAGTGCTTCTTCCACGAACAATTTTCGTTGGATTTGGCTCGTCTTCGAAGACCCACGCCGTCGATTGCTGTTTTGTTTCGGGCTCATACGCATGGATCCATGATTCGTCACCTGTGACGATCTTATAAACGTCTTTTGAAGCACCGCGATCGTATTTTTTCAAAATTTCTTTGCACCAATCCTCAAATTGTGTGGGGTCCAACGAGAACAAACCTTTTTGACGGCCAGGTGTTTATGCAATGTCGAATGTATGCTGGTGGAAGAAATGCCCAAGAATGGCTCTATCCTACGCTATGTTGCATGACGATCTTGCATTATCAGTTCATGCACGGCATCAATGTTCTCTATCAAAACGGCCGTTTTTGGACGACCTTCATCTTTGAGCGAGCGTCGGCCACGATTGAATTCATTAAACCAGTTTTTCACAGTGCTATAGGGTGGTGCTTCATCGCCATACAAAGATTTTAGTTCTTCGATGCACTCCTGTCGTGATAATCCACGTCGAAACTTGTGGAAAATGATCGCACGAAAACGTTCACGAGTTAATTGCATTTTTTTGCCAAATTGATTTTTTTCAAGTCACTGTAAACAACACAAATGATGGTCGTACGTCAAAGCGTTCTGAGTAAGTTTGTGCTAAAAAATGTCAAACTTCGCAGTGGAAATGTCAGGTGGCGCCAGGCAACACTTAGTGTTGTCTAGGCCAGAAATATATATAAGAACCCCCGTATTGTTATTACAACAGCAACCACGCAAATTCGTCGTACGCGGGCCTCATTTTACTATTTCAAATAGTGACATGCAAAATAACAATGATAAACAACGTTTTTCAGGACACCCTAAGCTACAAAAATACATATAGTACTTATGGTAGTACATAGTATTTGTATTGAGTACTTGTTACATACACAAGACAAACTGTAGTAGAATATGCCCAAGGCTTTATCCTGTATGTACACATAAGAGTGGGTCGAGGACTAAAAACATTTAAAACGAGATATTACCCTTTAAAATATATGTAATAAAATATGTACCTTTTCATATTGAAAAAGTATTATTACCTGCTCGAGACCTCTTGTATCTACATATATTTTAAAAGAAGGCAAGGTTTCTTTTACAAATGGCATAGTAGCAGGTATAACTGTCGCCACAACTATAAAATGGCATTATCAGGCCTGTCACAGAAATCGATCGGAATGATTTTAATTCCGCACTTACCATTCCGTTCGATTTTGTTTTAACTTCTTCAGATTCCGATCGATTTAGGTAATTCCGAAAATTTTAGAAACCCTGGTTATTCTAATTTGCTATGGCAACTCTGTGCATATGAGAAAACAAAAACCATATGTTTTAAGTAAACATATGTTTTTTTGTTTTCGCATATCATCGCGCTGTTCTTCCATAAGGTGGACAATATTTTTCACTTTGTTGTCGACACGTTGCTCTTCCAGAAACTTAGGAAATTTTCCCTAGTGTTTATTTTCTTCTACTAAAAGGCTGCTCAATTCCGAGTTGGATACATGTGGATAACGTGATCTGTGGCGCTTAGGAGTAGAAGATGGTGTGCGGGAAAGACGCCTCTTTGAAGCTGATGGTGTTACACTTCGCTCTCTTGCCAGATGATGAGGGAGTAAAATCAGGATTTTCGTCGTTTTCTTTGTCAGATTCACAAATGTACGCGATCAGATCCGCTTCTCCAATTCTATTGGCGCCAGCAACGCCTTCTACACTTCTCTGCATTCCGGAGACTCTAACAACAGCTTCCTCAACCTCGGACAATACATATTTGTTATATGGGCCACCACCGTTCTTGTTGTGGCACAGTTTCTTCTTCACGTATGTTTTCCAGTCCGTCCAGGTTTTCTTCCATCCATGACAATCTTTGCGTGTTGGCCCAGAAGAACTCAATTTTTCTGTTAATTGAATCCTCTCCACGAATCCTCTGGCTATATCATTGTGGCACTCCATGAGCTCGACAAACATTTTATCATGAGCGCCGTTTCTAAGCTTTTCCCTAAAATATTTATTTGTAAATAAAAATATTGGGAACAAACTTATAAAATACTCACATTTCTTATTTGTTTTATTTTCGTCAGCCAGAAAATTAAACGCCACAACAAAAGACGATCACAAACAATACAAATTACAAATTAATTTTTCAGCGTTTTTTTTTTTTGATTTTAGTTTATTTCTTTCAACGCAATTATTTGGCTTGTCTTGTTGTCTTAGTACTATTGAAAATATAAAAGATTTATTAAAATAAAGGTTAGCTAAGCAAAAATTTAACTTAATTAAATTTTTTCAATAATATTTATTCAGAAAAAGTACTTTTATCAAAGTTTTTTGTGTTTATGGAACTAAAAATATCAATTCCGATCACATAATCAAAAGTGGTTTCATTCCGACCAAATCTTTCGGAATTAGTTTTCTGGAGCAGCTAAATATGGAATTGAAACCACTTTCGATCGGAATTGTGTTCGGTGACATGCCTGTATGTTCCAAAATAAGCCGGCAATAGACAAAAGGAGCATATTCACTACTTTTATCGTATTTTCGAGTTCGTTACGATCACTATTGGAAGCTACTTGACTAGGATTGTTGATAGAAAAACTGAGCTCTTTTACAGCAGGTTACAAATGAGAACTATTCTTGTTGTTCTGGAATTTCGAGTTTTTTCAAACAATTGCCTATGAAAATACAATAAACCTTTAGCGCCTCTACAGAGACTCCACATTGGAATCCATCTGTACGTGCGGTTCGGAAACTTCTTAGCCTAGCACAAAAAGCGCGGTGTAAACAAAAAAAAGTTAAGTGTTTTGGAAACTTCCATCTCTGCTATGAACACATGTTAAATTTTGTTTCGATCTGGCAACTCCTTCATATAGAAACAGGTGTTCACAAAAGACGCATCCGCGATTTTTTTACAATGGAAAAATTAGAAATGCGTGGTGTCATTAAATGTTTACATAAAAAAGGTTTATCGGGACAAGAAATTCATAACGATATGGTGAATGTGTTAGGTGAAAGTGCTCCTTCATATGCAACAGTAAAAAATTGGGTTGCTGAATTTAAACGTGGTCGTACAAGCATTGAAGATGAACCACGTAGTGGACGTCCAAAAACAGCAACAACAACAGAAATTGTAGCCAAAGTGCATGATATGGTATTAAATGATCGACGAATAAAAGTGCGTGAAATAGCTAATATCATGGGCATCTCAAATGATCGAGTCCATTTAATTTTGCATGAAGAACTACAGATGAAAAAGCTTTCTGCAAGATGGGTGCCGCACTTGTTAACAGTCGACCAAAAACGCATAAGAATGAACATTTCTCAAGCTTGTTTGGATCGTTTTCAGCGAAATAAAATGGATTTTAAGCGTCGTTTCATAACTGTTGATGAGACATGGATCCACCACTATACACCAGAGACAAAAGAACAATCCAAACAATGGACTGAAGCTGGACGAAGTGCCCCACAGAAGGCAAAAACAATTCAATCGGCTGGTAATGTTATGGCAACGGTTTTTTGGGACTTCAAAGGTGTTTTATTGATTGACTATCTGCAAAAGGGAAAAACAATAAATTCAGAGTACTATTGCAACCTTTTAGATCAATTAAATGTACAAATTCGAGAAAAACGTCCTGGCTTACAACACAAAAAAATATTTTTTCATCAAGACAACGCACCAGCGCACAAGAGGGTTTTAACAATGGCTAAAATCAACGAATTAAAGTACGAGTTGCTTGACCACCCACCTTATTCTCCTGATTTAGCTCCCAGTGACTTTTACCTGTTCCCAAATCTAATAAAATTCCTTGCTGGCAAGCGTTTTACCTCAAATGAAGATGTAATTACAGTTGTAAACCACTATTTTGAAGACCTTGAGGAAAACTATTTTAATCAAACGATAGAATTGCTAGATAAGCGTTGGACTAAGGGTATTGAAGTTTCAGGAGATTATATTGAAAAATAAAAATATTTTTGAAAAACTAACTATTCTCTTTCATTGATAGGCTAAGAACTTTCCGAACCGCCCTCATAGATATGCCTTTCACTTTGCCATTTTGGTTAACAAAAAACTTGTCTTCTACTAAACTATTGATGCCACATGTCTCGAGCCGGTAATACAAGTAGTAGGGTACTATATTTTGTTGTTACATAAAGCGTGACCCCATCTAATACACTGAAGCTGTAAATGTAACAAATACAAACAAATATATTTTATGCAAATAAACAAACAAAGCGGGTATTTTTTTCGGTACAATATTTTGTTTTGTTTTTATTGTATTTTTCTGTTGCAAAGCAATAGAAATATTCAAATACAAAACTGAAAGTGAGGGGGGGGGGGGGGGGGGGGGGGGGGGGGGGGTGGGTAAGGTCTCTCCTTTAGGTATTAACAAGTGTAAACAAATATTTACAGGAAGTGCTTCGTTTGAATTTGTCGGCTTTCTGCAACCGTTTCTTGTTATAAAAGCTATTAAAGTCTGTTCATTTTGATAGCACCACACGGTGGCACATGGGATTTTTATCAACAGCTGACATCGTTCCATGCTTAAGTCCATATTTTAGTCTTATACAAGGGTCCTTCGCGATTTCTGAACTAGAAGTATGAAAAAATAAAAGCCTTGTTTTAATTCCAGTTTTAAACAAGTTCACACGAGTTAAGAGTGATTAATATCTAATGCTGATGCAATCGGAACAAATCGGATTATTTCTTCGAAAATTCCTGGAAAGAGAAAGATTCTGACTAACAATCCGATCTAGAAGCTTGCAATGCACTTTTGAGTGATTAATAAATTACCTCGGTAAAATTAAACAATATCAGTCCATGTTTTGCTATAGACCCAATGCAAAGGTCTCTATCGATTTTAGGCCCTGCCCCTCTATAAGTAACATTTTATTGAGCAAAGTGATCAATAGGAGGTACATTTTCAAGACTGAAATAATTGGATCATATTATTCCATGCTTCAAGTCCTGCCGCTATATAAACCTTAAAATGGCATGTTATAAGATGCTAGTTTTAACAGTGGTGAAATTGTACCAGAACGGTATATGCTATTGTATATGGCTTATAGCAAAGGCCCCTGCCAATTTGCGATCCTTTTCATTAGTGCCACTTCAAAAACAAGCTTTTACTTTCAATATTGTTTCAATTTAGCTTTGTGCAAACGGTAAATTTACACCTTATTTTGATAAAGTTGGAGCAAATCGCACCACGATAGGTTTTATTGTTTTTCAAAATATTCTTTTTTATGTCTCCGACTGAGACACCTCCAAAACTGGATTTTTGAACGCTTCAACAGCTGCTTCGGGCGATGAAAAATGTTGAGCACGCATTTTTTTTTTTGATGCTATGGAATAAGAAAAAATCATTGAGTGACAAATCCGGGCTGTACGGTGGATGGCCTATCAATTCGCGGTCTTGAAAGGTCAAATAGCTCAACGTTTCAGCTGATGTGTGAGAGCTCTCATTGTCGTGATGCAAAATGATCCGTCTTCTCTTATTATCTTTCCTCATTTTTTCGATCACTGTTGACAAACAGATGGTTGTATACCACTCAGTATTGACAGTCCTACGTTCCACTAAAGGCACTGTGGCAACATGGGCGGTTATACCGAAAAAAACGCAATCATTTGCTTCGATGTACTTTTTCCACGAACAACTTTTGTTGGATTTGGCTCGTCTTAAAGGACCCATACGGTCGATTGCTGTTTTGTTTCGGGCTCAAATGCATAGATTCATGATTCGTCACCTGTGAAAATGTTATACACTGCCTTTAAGATACCGCAGTTATACTTTTCAACACCTATTTCCACCAATCCATACGAGCTTTTTTTGAGCTTTCCTCAAATTATGTGGGATCGAAGGAGAACAAATTTTTTCACGGCCAAATGAACTTGCAATATCTTATTGATGCTTGTCATACTAATGCCCAACGCTGCCTCAATCTCACGGAAGGTCACATGTCGGTCTTTCTTAATCAGTTCACGCACAGCATCGATGGTTTCTGGCATCTGGGAACACTAGTATTGTCTGGACCCGAAATATACATAGCAAACCTCGTATAAATATTCCTAAAATGTAACTATAGTATTATTGTCAAATTCAAAAATTAAAATATGGTTGTAGCAACAATACAAATATGGTTATTGCGACAAAAGTACTGTTTTTGGGTTTTATGTTAAAATTTTTTAATGATTACGGCAAACTGTATGACTGTAATTTTTCTTAATTTGAATATGCTTTTTAGAACAATGGTATTGTTACGCATATAATGTTATAATAGTATTTATTATATGGAAGTTAAAATTTGTCAAACTGCCTTGACTTTGTTTAACCGATTTTTTAATAAAAACGCTTACGTTTTTTAAACTTATTTTTTATACTGTTTGATAAATTACTTCTATTTTTTTGAAATCGATGTAGTTCCCATGTATTCGTATAGCTACCACACAAAGGTCCTTCCCGATTTAAGAACACTCGGCTCTAAAAGCGCTATATTACGCACAACTCCGACCAAATTTAGCATAAAGGGTTAGCAGCAACCAATACATATATCTGGTTAAATTGGGCTATATAGACCCATGTTTGCGGATAGCTACCACGCAGAAAAATTAGACATCCTTAAATTTTAACCAACAAATTGGTATGTGATTTTTATGACCACTCAAGTAAAAATTTGGTATGTAAGCAGTGCGAGGGATTCTTATGGTGTTCGGTGGAAATCTCTACTGCTGGCAGTTCTCGTTACATGTGAAACTGCCTGCCCTTAAATGTATAGTAACAGCACAATCGTTGCTCGGGGTCTTATGATGATTAAGTGTTGCTCACCGAAACTGCAGTCTCCCCTGCTTGTAATTAACAGCCTTTCCGACTGCTTCCGAAAACATTTTCAATCTATTTTTTTTTGTTAAGTTTGTAAACATTTCCATCGCCTTATAACAAAAGATTTTAGCAAACGGCTTAAAGCTTTTTGCCTGATTAGAAAATATTTTCGATAAACGGCATACAATTTTTTTTGTTAATATGTGACTCGCAAAATAGAAAGGGACCTAAGATTAAAAAACAGTTTTGTTTAGGAGAGCCATTTTAAAGATTAGGTCCCATTCTATTTGCGCTTAGAATCGTCGACTTCACTTTCATAAAACGCGCATATCTCTGGGAGGGAACACTTTTGGGGCATGGGATCGGTCTCATTCTATGCTCAGATGTTGTCCACATCAAAAAAAATGAATGAATGAAATGAATTTTTTTTACCCTTAGGTCCCTTTCTCTATGCGCTGTCACATATGAGTCATTCCATGCCAAACGGTACGATTTTGGGCAAAAATTTAACGCAATGATTCCGATTTTTATGAAAATTTGCAGATTTGGTCCTCTAGCAATTCTATTTAATCCGCGATTAGAAAAAAAAAATATAATTTTTTTTTCAAAAGTTATGACCAATTGAACTTTGGTAAAATGGAGATTTTATCAAGGAGGTGTGTTCATTCAGTCGCATGTAACTCCGGAAATACTTGACCGATTTTACTCTGCTATACCTTATTTTGAAGGTAATTTTAAGCACTTCTAAAATAACGAAACGGTATGGCATAACGCCATAGAATTTTTTAAGTTTGTATCATTTTAATCCTTTTATTTCGATTTTGAAAATGATTACATCTTTTTTTATTTTTGAAATTTTGCAGGCGTATTCTTACAGGTCATTTTTACCGACTGTGTAAGTTTTAAAGTGGTGAAATAATGCGTTCTATTTTTAAAAATTTTTTTTTACCTTATACCTTTTTCACTTCCATGAATATAGAAAATATAATATAGAAAAAAAAATACTTTTTAATAGTTTATTGACACAAGATATAACAACAACAAAAAAACAAAGAAAAAAAGAAATAAAAAAATGAGTAATGAAATAAATGTTATGCCTTGTATACCATCTTCATACAGTACTGCTCAGAAGATGATGTTGTCTGGACTTTCATTATTTTATCGGGTTGTGGAATGAATGCATGGTAGCCAAGAGTTCCAGAAATTGTTTTCGCTTTTTCAAAACGCTCCTTCAGGTGTTTTGCCCTATCTTGATATTGATAGTTATTGAAGAATTCTGTATGAATATTCTTCACGTTTTTATTCACCCAATCATAAAATTTGACGGCACTATTAATGGGATTTATGAGGCTGGACAAGCTTGCACGTGCTGCTAGTCTTTTGACTGTTCCTCCCAGACCATCGCAGGGCCATTTGCCATGAGACGTTGCAAAAAAATGCCATTCCGCTGGTATTCCAAAATCTTCTACGTGGAACGTCAGATTTAAAAAGTTTTTCTTGTTTTAGTATTGTGCGCTTGCGCCATCAGAAAAGTAAAATATTTTACTTACAGGTCCTAAGGTTTTCTTTAAAAAATTTACAAGCCCCTCCTGGAATACGTGCACGGCTATTGTATCATGTTTTTATTTCTTTTTTTCTTTGTTTTTTTGTTGTTGTTATATCTTGTGTCAATAAACTATTAAAAAGTATTTTTTTTTTCTATATTATATTTTCTATATTCATGGAAGTGAAAAAGGTATAAGGTAAAAAAAAATTTTTAAAAATAGAACGCATTATTTCACCACTTTAAAACTTACACAGTCGGTAAAAATGACCTGTAAGAATACGCCTGCAAAATTTCAAAAATAAAAAAAGATGTAATCATTTTCAAAATCGAAATAAAAGGATTAAAATGATACAAACTTAAAAAATTCTATGGCGTTATGCCATACCGTTTCGTTATTTTAGAAGTGCTTAAAATTACCTTCAAAACAAGGTATAGCAGAGTAAAATCGGTCAAGTATTTCCGGAGTTACATGCGACTGAATGAACACACCTCTTTGATAAAATCTTCATTTCACCAAAGTTCAATTGGTCATAACATTTAAAAAAAAAATTTAAATTTTTTTTCTTGAAACACGTATATAATATTTTTAAGAGAAGAATGCATACACAAACTAGTTAAGCAATCCAAGCTTGTGATGTAAAAAATGCGTACCGTTTGGCATGGAATGACTCATATGTGAATTAGGTTATGACTTGCAATCGGAAATATTTCTGATTAACAATGCACGAATATTTCAGTTAGTAAAGTAGAGTTTTAGGTAAAAATAAATATCAAAAATGAATTCTTCGATCCCAAAAACAGTAAGATACCAAAACTTTCCAGGATAATAAAAATAAATAAGCATAATTTTATCAAATTTTTAATGATCTTTTCTTGTTAGGCAGCTTTCCAAAATTACCTACTTCAAATGCGTGTAAAAAAAATATCGCACTGAACTAAAAAAAACCCTATAAGGTTTTGTTATGCGTAGTGTCACCTTTCATTTGCAATTGGTTTCATCCCATTCGCATTTTGGTTGTTGCACTGTGTAATTAATAGTGTTGAAAATACGAGGGCGGTTCGGAAAGTTCTTATTTTTCAATAAAATCTCCTGAAACTTCAATACACTTAGTCCAACGCTTATCTAGCAATTCTATCCCTTGATTAAAATAGTTTTCCTCAAGGTCTTCAAAATAGTGGTGTACAACTGTAATTGCATCTTCATTTGAGGTAAAACGCTTGCCAGCAAGGATTTTTTTTAGATTTGGGAACAGGTAAAGGAGCTAAATCAGGAGAATAAGGTGGGTGGTCAAGCAACTCGTACTTTAATTCGTTGATTTTAGCCATTGTTAAAACACTCTTGTGCGCTGGTGCGTTGTCTTGATGAAAAATTATTTATTTGTGTTGTAATTCAGGACGTTTTTCTCGAATTTGTACATTTAATTGATCTAAAAGGTTGCAATAGTACTCTGAATTTATTGTTTTACCCTTTTGCAGATAGTCAATCAATAAAATACCTTTGAAGTCCCAAAAAACCGTTGCCATAACCTTACCAGCCGATTGAATTGTTTTTGCCTTTGGGGCACTTCCTCCAGCTTCAGTCAATTGTTTGGATTGTTCTTTTGTCTCTGGAGTATAGTGGTGGATCAATGTCTCATCAATAGTTATGAAACGACGCTTAAAATCCATTTTATTTCGCTGAAAACGATCCAAACAAGCTTGAGAAATGTTCATTCTTATGCGTTTTTGGTCGGCTGTTAACAAGTCCGGCACCCATCTTGCAGAAACCTTTTTCATCTGTAGTTCTTCATGCAAAATTAAATGGACTCGATCATTTGAGATGCCCATGATATAAGCTATTTCACGCACTTTTGTTCGTCGATCATTTAATACCATATCATGCACTTTGGCTACAATTTCTGTTGTTGTTGCTGTTTTTGGACGTCCACTACGTGGTTCATCTTCAATGCTTGTACGACCACGTTTAAATTCAGCAACCCAATTTTTTCCTGTTGCATATGAAGGAGCACTTTCACCTAACACATTCACCATATCATTATGAATTTCTTGTCCCGATAAACCTGTTTTATGTAAATATTTAATGACACCATGCATTTCTAATTTTTCCATTGTAAAAAAATCGCGGATGCGTCTTTTGTGAACACCTGTTTCTATATGAAGGAGTTGCCAGATCGAAACAAAATTTAATATGTGTTCATAGCAGAGATGGAGAGAGTTTCCAAAACATTTAACTTTTTTCTGTTTATACCGCGCTTTTTGTGCTAGGCTAAGAAGTTTCCGAACCGCCCTCGTAGACCATAAATGTTTATACACAAGTTACCTCTGATTCAGACCACATTTCGCTTGCAGCTTTTTAAACCACCAGCACCCATCTTTGGAAAAAATTTAAACAGATTGGTCAATGAGTTTGAAAAGCCCCCGAACAAATGATTCGAACCCGACTGACTAACTTTTTTGTTTAATTTTTTTGAATTTTATTTTTTTAATACAACGAATATTTAAGATATTTCGTATAAAGTTTAAATTTATTCCAGGTGTAGTGCAAAAGTTACATTTCAAGAATGAAATTCGATTTCGGTCATATGACCACAACGAGCTCGTCCGTGTACTGCGATATATATTTTGGGCCCAATTTTCCTCCACTCATGCACACATTTCGACCGGAACGTTGACAATTTCGCGTTGGATGATGTCTCTGAGCTCGTCTAAAGTTGTTGGCTTGTCGACATAGACCAATGACTTCATGTGGCCCCAAATGAGAAATTCAATGGCGTTAAATCGCATGAACGAGGTGGCCATTCGACCGGACCATTTCTCGAGATAACACATTCACCGAATTTGCCTTTCAGTAAATCGATTGTAATGCGTGCTGTGTGGCTAGTGGCGCCGTCTTGTTCAAACCACTTAACGGAGTTGTCAAGCTCATCCAATTCTGGCCAAAAATAATTTTCTAACATGGCGCTCTCTATTGACGGTAACTGACGATAGCTTTTATCGACAAACAAAAAATACGGCTCAATCATACCTCCGGCATGAAAACCACACAGTAACTTTGCGGATTCAATTGTGTCTCTTAAAGCACATGTGGGTGTGTTGCTGTCAGCCTGAATATGTGACAGCGCATAGAGAAAGGGACGTAAGGGTACAAAAAATCAATTTTCATTTTTTTTCTTTTTTTGATGTGGACAACATCTGAGCATCGAATGAGACCGATCCCATGTCCCAAAAGTGTTTCCTCCCAGAGATATGCGCGTTTTATGAAAGTGAAGTCGACGATTCTAAGCGCAAATAGAAAGGGACCTAATCTTGAAAATGGCACTCTTGAACAAAACTGGCTTTTAATCTTAGGTCCCTTTCTATTTTGCGCGTCACATATGATTTTTCGATGAAATTCTGGATTTCGTGAACCTGTGCCAGAGTCTAAACGGAGAACTTTCTGCGTTTCAAATGATCAAGTGGCTTTAGTTCTTGAGTCAGTTTGATCCTATAAAGATGAAGACCAAGATTTTTTTTTTGCAAAATTAGCCATTGAAAGAGAATGACGTGGAATAGACTGATTTGGCTCATTTTAAACGGATACACTAACGGCTGCGATATTTTCGTTGCTTCGAGCGGTACGGCATCTCTTTGGCGCCAGAACATCCAAATGTGAAAATTTGGCTCCAAACTCATGCACTATAGCACGCACAGCCTGTCGGGTGGAACGGTTATTATGGCCGTAAATTGGAGTAAGCGCTCTTAAAGTTGCGACCACCGACTCAGAATTTCGGTAGTAATTTTTAGTGGTTGCCAAACGTTGCTCGTAAGTGAACTCTACCATGATGAAAATGTTGACTCCCACAAACGTCTTGGCACTGAAAGATCATTAAAAAAATATTTGAAGGTGCGTTGAGAAAGATACGTTTTTGTTATGTCCCTATTGGTAAACCCTTTAAATTAAGAGAAATAAAAGCTATAAGCAAAAAAGCTTTGAATATTTTTAACCCTTCAGTCTTACTTGTGCCAACCTGTATTTTATGGAGTCTCTGATTTAGTAGACAACTTATGCTACAGAGGATGAAGTCAAAAATATTAGCTGAGCGGATTTTTTTTTGAAAAAGTATTCTTCAGTTAGAAGTTCTTTAGTTGGTGATATATTTTTAACTCAATTATTGGCATTGCCATTTGACAATATATTTAATTGTTTGTTGGAAAAGCTTCGTTAAAAGCCTAATACTCTCTATTTACATTTCTATTGTCCTTCTTGGTGTTTATAAATTAAATTTTAGTTTATAATTTGTTATTCATTTATTTATCCTCCTCTTAGTTTTAAACTCCAACGTTAAACTATTGATTTTAGTCGCGGCCGATTCGGAAGTCAATTCGATTTTAAATATGACTTGGGCATTTTATTGACTTTCTCTTTTCCAGTTAATAAAACAAAAAACACGTATACAGTCTAAACTTGATTAAAATTTTATTTTATCATTTTATCTCCTCATCGTCGTGCTCAATTCATACTCATTTATTATGACATAATTCGCGTGTGCCATCATCGACTGCCATAAATTATAAACTCCAGTGGCAACAGGTGGTGGCTGTGTTGACACAGACGCAGTCGAGGCGAGTCTGTCTGTAGGAGGAGGACCACACGGCGGTGTGTGCTTCATTTGTGTCTGTAGCCAGGTCTGTGTGTACGTGCGGTTTATATCCACCATTAAATAACAATTAAGTTAAAAACAACGAACAAAACAACAACAACACAAATA
This sequence comes from Hydrotaea diabolus, assembly GCA_963513945.1. Taxonomy (NCBI): domain Eukaryota; kingdom Metazoa; phylum Arthropoda; class Insecta; order Diptera; family Muscidae; genus Hydrotaea; species Hydrotaea diabolus. Next base: position 128,088,532 of record OY740719.1, read on the forward strand.
AAGTATTGCATATAAAAGAACTCCAATTCACTTGAGTTTTTCCAAGTTCTTTTCAGGCATTAAAAACGCCTCTGCCTCGATGCCATGGATGAACAGGGCAACTCTGCTTGTATTGAATGGAGGAGTCCATTGAACAACGGCAGTGACAACTCTTGGCCAAAGTCTCGTGCATTGTACAAGTGTCCTGTTCCTGTGACTGTGTGCTAAGTCTGTGTGTGTGTGTGTGTTTGCATATGCCAAAGTTTATGCATGAATTGTTTGAGAATTATATCAATGACCATTGAACGTCGTCGCACAAACAATGGCTGGCTGCCTGGCTTGCAGGCAGTCAGGCTAGCTTTCAAAAGGCCGACAGCCAGGCAATTCATAAATATTGCAACGTTTATTGCAATTGCTGCTACTACTGTTGCGATGACTACATCTTCGACTGTAATTTTACGTTGGCTACAAGTGATATCGCATTCATGTAAATTGCTTTGAAATCGCATACACTACGAGAGGTGTGGGCTAAGTTTATGTTTAAGCGACGTTATAAAGAGAGAAGAGTAGATTTCGTTGGTTTCTAACGACGATCTTTGCATACTTTTTGAAGTACACAAAGAGAAAAAATCGATTCGCTTAGGTATCCTTGTGGGGTCAACAAGAATCAGCCGTATTTAGTTAGGTTGGTTTCTGGTCCATCAGAATATACTCTAGAATTTATTTTTCAGTTATTGTTAGGCTTGAGGTCATAAGCAAAAAACAGATGTTGGTGTTATTATAATTTATTTAATTTTAAATAACCCAATATTTCGAACTGACTACCCCTGATGATAAACGACGAAGTCAGTTCGACAAATCCATTTAACATTAGTTTTAAAATCTGGGTACATTTAGAACCCGCCAAAGAATGAGTCCAAGGGGTCCAATAACCTGGTTTTAGTTGGCCCTTTTGAACATCCTAACATGCCTAACTTTAGCTTTTATATTTTTTTTATTTAATTCCGGTGTTTTTGAAATGAAAATGAATTGTTTTTTTTCTACTTTTTATTTTATTAAAAAGTTTTTTTTTCAACAAAATAAACTTTGTGCATTTTTTTCAAAATAATGCCCTCCTTGTGCCACTTTTTGAAATTTCTCAACGGAAACCCTGTCTGGGGGTCAGTTGACATGGCATTTAGAGAAAGAACATTTCAGTTGCTTCATATTAAGGCTCCTTTGTCGATTAGACGTTTAGTTTGAAAGATATCGGCAATTTAAGTTTTTCTATGGAATTTCACCTTTTTTGGTCATGGCAAGAGGTGGTGACGAATGAAGGCTCTTTTGTCGATTAGAAGCTTAGTTTAGAAGATATCGCCAATTTAAGTTTTTTTTTTGGAATTCCAAATTGTTTGTCCTAAGAAGAGATGGTGATGTTCAAATAGGTAGTATGAAATGGAAACATTAAATTTTACTTTCTTTTAAATTGTTTTATAGAATACACCACACTGAGGTACAGGGTTTAATGACATAGTGCTGATGAATTTAACACTTTAAAGGAATGGAAATAGCCCCTAAATTAAGTATACGGATCGATAAAACTTGGACAAACCCCATTAAAATTGGTCCCCATCGGTGCATATTTTGATATGTACGAGGACCGCAAAAGTAACTGGCCTAATATAAAAAGAACCGTTTTTTTGGAATTATTATTATTTATTTTTCAACATAATCTCCTTCCAACTTAATACACTTCATCAAACGTTTTTCAAGTTTTTTAATTCCATCCGAAAAATAAGATTTTTCAAGACCTTCAAAATATGCCTCAGTTTCAGCAATAACCTCGCTATTGGACGAAAATTTTTTGCCACCGAGAATTTTTTTTAAATTTGGAAACAAGAAATAATCAGAAGGAGCTAAATCTGGACTATACTCGTATGGTGGATGCGGAGCAATTTCAAATCGTGATTCGGCCAGTTTTTGTTGAGTTAAAAATGCAGTGTGTGAAGGAGCATTATCTTGATGAAAAAGAACTTTTTTTCTAAATGCGGTCGTTTTATCTTGATTTCTTAACTCAACCGATCCAAAAATGCACAATAATTATTCACTATTTATAGTTTTTCCTTTCTCAAAATAATCAATAAATAGTATACCCCTTGCATCCCAAAATACTGTACCCATTACTTTTCCTGCTGACTTAACAGTTTTCGCCTTCTTGGGACCACTTTTACCAGCTTCTATCCATTGTTTTGACTGTTCTTTGCTTTCTGGGATGTAGTGATGGATCCATGTTTCATCAACAGTTATGAATCGGCGCAAGAACTCTATTGGATTACGCTGATAAATCGCTAAAAGCTCCTCGGAATTGGTCCAACGGACGATTTTTTGGGGCAAAGTCAACAAACGCGGCACCCATCTTGCGGATAGCTTTTTCATGTGGAGTTCTTCATGTAAAATACTCCAAAATTGTTTTTCGTGTATTTTAACAATATCAGCAAGTTCTCTGAGCTTTATTCGTCTATCTTTAGTCACTTCATTAAATATTTTTCTAATGTTTTCAATAGTAGTAGCAGTTTTTGGTCTTCCAGAGCGTTGTTCATCTTCCGTACTTGAACGACCCATTTTAAATTGTTGAACCCAGGATTACACGGTGGAGTATGATGTTGCATTATCACCATGAACAGAATCCAATTCATCTTTGATTAATTGTGGCGTAGAACCTTTCCTATAAACGTGTTTAATTACCGCACGAAACTCTTTATTTTCCATTTTTCAAAAATTATAAAACTTGTTTACTTCAATCACCTGTAACAAAGAAAATAATCATTAAATATATCGGAAACTTTGACAGATGGCTTATAAAAGATTGCTTTTAAAAAACAAAACAAAAAAAAGTTGCTAGTAAAACAGAAAATGTGCCGGGCCAGTTAGTTTTGCGGTCGCCCTCGTATTTTTAATCTTATTTTAACCTTAAAATCTAAATAAAATATTAATTTAATTTTAAATTCTTCTCGTTGCAGGTAAATATACCATTTTATTTTATGTTAAACAACTAATCTTTTACGTAGAGCGAGCGGTAAGCTGATTTAAATATATTTTTTAAATAATATAAAACAAAAAAGAACAGGGGTAAACCCGAAATTTTTAGTTGTCATTGCCAATTCCTGGTACAGAACTATTAGTTTCTATACCATTTCCAAACTCAAAATTAAATTGAGAAACGTAAATTAAAATAAAGAAATAAAATTGAGAAACGCAAATTGAAATTAAATACAGGGAAATTTTAAAAATTTTAAATTCTTCAAATGCTTCAAAATTCTTAGTAGAATTTGTATTTCTCGAAATTGAGCAAATACAAATTGAAAGTGAGAAACGCAAACTGCAACTGATAAAATTCATATGGAAATTTTCTAAGGAATCCTGGCAAATTTGAAAAAGCTTTCAAAATTAGCTGAGTTTTTTGTATTAGTTACTATAACACGTTAGAATTGAAAAATAATCTTTTCTTAACGTACTCGTATGTATGTTCTCTAAATTAAAGTCGTAAGTTACCACTCGTATTTCACAAAGCAATGAACGATATATACAGGGTTTCCGCCTGGAAGGTAGGGTGATCCATCTAAAAGTATTTTTTCAGAACAAAAATAATATAAAAATTCAAATCAAGTGTGGAATCTTTATTGGTAATTTGAAAGGACATTTTATGGCATTTATTTTTTGAATACAATTTCCCTCAAATGTTGGCAACTGTATTATGGAAATGAGCGTTCGGTAAGAAACGGCAAGATCCGCGGTTTTCGACCAAAATTTTGTTCAGTGCTGAGGCCCATTTCTGGCTCAACGGCAAAGTCAATAAACAAAATTGTCTCGTTTGGGCTGGAGAGCAACAGGAAGAGGTTCAAGAGGTGCCTTTATACCCAGAGAAAACTACGGTTTGGTGCGGTTTATGAGTTGGTGGAATCATCGGTCATATTTTTTCAAAAATGATGATGGCCGGCACCTAACCGTGAATGGTGCTCGCTATCGCGCCATGATATCGATCTTTATGCTAGCTGACATTGAAGCCCGTAATCTTGACGAGACTTGGTTTCAACAGGACGGTGCCACTTGCCATACAGCTGCTCAAACAATGGGTCTATTGAGAAGTCATTTCGAAAAGCACCTAATTTCACGTTTTGGACAGGTGAGTTGGCCGCCTAGATCGAGTGATATCACACCTTTAGACATTTTTCTTTGGGGTTACGTAAAGTCCAAAGTCTATGCTGACAAACCAGCTACAATTCAGGTTTCGGAAGCCAACATTACGCGTTTCATTAATGCCATACCGGTCGAAATGCTCGAACGAGTCAACCAAAATTAGACCCTCAGAATGGAAACCCTGAGGCGTAGTTGCGGCCAACATTTGAAGGAAATTATATTCAAAAAATAAATGTCATAAAATGTCCTTTCAAATTACCAATAAAGATTCAACACTTGATTTGAATTTTTATATTTTTTTTTGTTCTGAAAAAATACCTCTAGATGGATCACCCCTTACTTTGTTTTGCCGCCATTTTGGTAAACATTAGTCGTGAAGTTGAGACGTAGCAAATTTATTATGGAAAAATATTCGATAAATCGTTAAACATTTTATCAAAATCATTCATCGATTACTGTGACGATGAGAAAGTTACGTGAAATTTTTGGGGGAAACAACGTGTCAACAAAACACACTCTTTATCGTGTAGTGAATGATTTCGAAGAAAGAGGGTCTGTAGCTGATAGGCCCATGTATGGACCACAACGTACTGCAAGATCGGCTTGAAACATTACTGCTGCTCAAGAAAGTGTCAAAACAATCCATCAACCTCAAATCGACGTCATGCTGAATATAATGAAAAATGTGCTCAAAAGGGCTCGCATTTGTGAGGCTATCAGAGGCGGACATTTAACTGATATTGTTTTCCATACATAATTGCCGACATTTAATAAAACATTTATCAATATAAGATCCACTCTCTTTCATTTAGTCAAAAATAATAAACAAACAATGTAGTATACCTTCCCGACGGACACCCTGTATGTGAATTTGTTTATCGCTTGAAATCGAAAATATATTCGATAAACAACATACGAATATTTTAGATAATATGTGCAATTTTTTATCGCAGGATTCCTAATTACTTATAAATATTTGTTTGGACCTAAAATAATTATTATACAGGATACTATGGCAAGTGAAGAGATATTCTGGTTTGACCTTTCCTTCTATTTTGACAGATCCCTCGCATATTCATGAAATCCTTATGCCATTCACATTGAAAATTCCTTCTACACGTAGGCAGAGTATAAGTCATTCTTTGTTTTTACCTATTCGTTGTCAACTTGCCGTCCCCCCCCCCCCCCCCCGGGTGGTGTGGTACTCTACCTTCCACACATGCCGTTTATGCTGCATGCAACACTGCGGCGGCAACAGCACCAGCAACAATAGCAGCAGTTACAGACAACTGCACCGAAAGTACGAGGCAAAAACGAAAAAGCCAATATCGATGTTAAAGTTCCATTAAAAAGATTACACGCCCTTGTGGCAATTGAGTGGCTTTTAAGCCGCAGCTATAAAACATGGCAAGCGAAGGAAACCAAATAACTGAAGGCGTCCTAGGACCATGAGTACGGGGTTGACCAAGAGCCGCAATGGGGGAGGAGGAGACGACAGAGTCGCAGGGTAGTTTTATTGCAAAAAAATATTACTAGCACGTTTTTCATGTGAGGGTGCTTCGTACTCTATGATTTTTTTGTCCTTCTGGCATTGCACTTTTGGGTTAGCGCTTTTGTTTTCACCCAACCGGGGGGGGGTGGCATAAATTGCGAAGACAATGCTGCTGTTACTGTTGCTGCTGTCGCTAGTAGACCGTTTTAAACGCTGCTGTGCGTTGTACAATAAAACGCATGAAATCAAATTATTTGCAGCGCACAGTGGTTAGTAGCGTCGAATGTGTGCTAATAAAATTTTATTTGAAAGTTTAATGATGCCATGGCCGCCGTGTTGTGACGATTAAGGTGAGCGTCTATAATATAGGGTGGGCGATTTAACATTATCCGTTTAAATCGGCTGTAAAAAAGTACTTCTCAAAATTCTGGTTTTATTAAAAAGGTTGAACTTTGCCATTTAATAATGAAACACCAGCCGATGCGTTTTCGCTTCGCCCAATGAGCTGAAGATTGTTTGGCAGGAGATGGAGAATTTTACCGAAAAATCGTGTTTTCAGATAAAGCTCATTTCCATCTCGGTGGCTATTTCAGTAAGCAAAATTGCCGCAAATGGGATTCAGAACATCCACACATGACTACTAAGAAGCCAATGTATCCACAACGATTCACAGTTTGGTGTGGATTTTGGACTGGCGGCATCATTGGGCCATTTTTCATCGAAATGTGCCAAGCTCAACAAATTTTTGTTTTCAAAAATTCCAGACAATCCCATGGACGACATTTGGTTTCAACAAGACGGAGCCACATGTCACACAGCCAACTCAACCTTCGATATTTTACGCACAGTTTTTGAAAATCGTATAGCCCTTTGGAATATTTTCTGTGAGGAGCCATTCAGGATAAATGTTACGCAAAGCATCCAGAGACAATTGAAGCGTTGAAATATGCAATCGAAGTTGCCATTGAAGAGATTCGACCCGACAATCGAAAATGTACTGAACAATTGGGTTGATCGGATGAGGTACGAGACCGACCCAGTTGTGGTAGTCATATGAATGATTTTGTGTTCCATTATTAAATTATAAGTTCAATATTTCTAGTGATAAAACCAGAAATTTTATCACATTATCAGTACTTTTTTACAGCCGGTTCAAATTTAAAATGTTGAATGACCTACCCTGTACAAGTAAACCCAGTTAAATTACGGATAAGAGCCACTAAAATAAATACATTGCTAATGTCTTTATAAGTAATAAACCATAATGCACGATGTTCATTTTGAATCAAAACTTAACGTCAAGGTTTTTGCCCAACTTAATTTGACATTTCTTTGTTTCGGTCTTTGACAAATTCAACTTTGGAGAGGTAAACAATTGAGCCACTCGTTAAGATTGTTGGAGGATTGTTTTGCGAAAATGCGAGTTCAAATCAAAATACATTTCATGCACTTCGTGGTTGTTTTGGTCAGCATAATCAACCAAATGTCTTCACAGTGGACTCCTTAACAAGTAGAGTGGCAACATTTGGTCAAACGAGAATTCACGAGTGAGAGTTTAAAAGGTGATCCACAATCATCGGGTCGTACTTCTTCGAAAATGCGATCTGCCAAGCAATTGCCATGAATTCTGATCGCTTTCGCGGGATAATAACGGCATTCTTGTGGCCAGAAATTGAGGATATGGACCCAGACGATATGTGGTTCCAAAAGGATGGTGCCATTTTCCGCACAGCCATCGAAGTAATTACTCTTTTGCGCAAGCAATTCAATGGCCGTGTTACATCGCGTCATGTCGATGTTAATTGGCCGCTACGATCATGTGATTTGAGACCGTTGGACTTTTTTCTTTTGGCATATTTAAAAGAAAAAGTGTACGTCAGTCAAAGAGCCAAGAACAATACAAGAGCTTAAAGATGAGATAGTTCGGCACATTAACGATATTGAACCTCCATTATGTCTTAGAGTCATTGAAAATATGGCCCATCGGATAAAGAAATGCCACCGAAGCCGTGGCTACCATTTTCACGATATTTTGTTTCACACATAATTGTCATAGAGGATCTATATAATGTATCAGGTTAATTCTGTGAAATTTTTTTCTTTTATTTACAATTAACATCGTGCGTTTTAGTTGGACCACCCTTTGTAAGTACAGTCAAACTTAGAAAATTGGGACCTGCATAAGTGGGAATCCTCTATATGTCGAACAGTTTTGGCAGTCCCTGTACACTTCGAGCAAATAAATAAAAAAAAACTCTTAAAGCAGGAGTTTGAACCTCTTTAAGTGAGAAGTGATTTTTTAGAATTTATCTCTATGAGTCTTTACACGGATAGGATTACCCTTTTCATCCTGCTCCTCAAAAAGTACGAATTTTATTTTTTTCCTCTTTTCATTCTTCTTTTTGATATTTACTAAGGGAGTTTTAGCGCATTACTACGCAGCGTTGTCAGGTTTGTTAATTTCTCGCCAAATATGGCGAGATCAAAGACTTTTGGTGCTTTATATTTAGGTGATTTGGCGATTATCCTGACGGACTTTATTAAAACGCCCTAATTTAACTTTAAAGGATTTAATTAAAAATTTGCCTACTCTAAAACGCCAAAAGTCTCAACTTTTAGTCGACATTTTCGATATATTGGCCCATATCTGATTTAATGTCTCTGTCTATGTATTTTTGTATCTTCCATCATAGGAGGTAGGGAAAAAAGTTATTGGCAATATTATTACTGCAGTTATAGTTAGGCGATTTTTTTGGGGTCATTTTGATCAACAATTTGGCGACAGAGGACCAAAATAGACAACGCTGGTGCGATGTTGCGAGCGGTCTGCCTTTTTTAATTTGTATTTTTATAAAAGTATATTCTTCCGTTTATAAAAGCATATTTTCATTTTCTTAATGTCAATAAACAGAATTTAAGAATATATCTTACACTCGCAGAGAAAACATATGGTTACTTTATGGTCACTGCAATAATAATATGTTCTTCGCAATACAGTATATGTTCGTCTCAACCATAGTATTGTTCATTGATTTTCCTTTTGACAATAGTACGATTGCGGCAATATTAATATTGTTGAAATGTAACAATAGTATTATTGCAAAATTTGCAATTGAAAATATGGTTGTAGCAACAACGTCAATATGGTTGGTGCGACAAAAGTCTTGTTTTATATTAACAATAATATTATTACGGCAATCATACCACAAAATCGTAATTTTGTTTTAATTTGACAATGTTATTTTTACGAATATTACTTTATATACTAAGAGGGGCATAAAAACTGTTCCACGCGTTTTATGCTGTTAAATAAAAAGTAATGAAAGTTTTTGAACCAAATATTTTTTAATATATTTATTGATGTGTATTGTATCCAAAAATAATGTACTTATTCGAATTGCCGCCTTTTGCCTTTACACACGCCTTAAGTCGCACTGGCCAATCGTCATTTGCTGCACGAACCTCGTCCTTTGGAAAATTGGCCACAGCTCGAACCAAAGCAGTCTTAAGAGTTCCAATGTTGGGGTATCTTTTGTGACAAACCTAGTCCTCTAAAACCGTCCACAATTTGTAATCCAATGGGTTCAAATCTAGACTGCCTGAGGGCCATTCTTCGGACGAAATGAACGCTGGCAAATTGTTTTGAGGCCAGGCCTGGGATGTTTCAGTCTTATGGGCCGGTGCAGAATCCTGCTGGAAAGTCCATAGCTGGTTTTGGAACAGGGAATTGGTAAGAGACTTCACAACAGCTTCCAAAACGGTTTCTTGGTAAACTGTGGCCGATGTTTTGACTCCTTGTTCGCAAAAATGCAGGTCAGTGACTCCATCGTAAGAGACACCCCACCAAACCATGACTGAAGCTGCATAATGACCCTTTTCCACCCTTGGGATCAGTTCAGATGCTTCCTTAGATGACCGCGCATACACTCTATCATTTTGCTTGTTAAATTTTTCCTGAACGGAACAAAATTTTTCATCGGTGAACAAAAAAGATGGTTGCCTTTTTGCAATCCTATGTTTTTTAAAGCTGCAGTCAATAAATGTCCGGTACGTCGTTAGAAAGCCCCAAGTCCCAAGTCCTTTTTAATGATTCGACTCATGGACTTTTGCGTGATATTCATCTCACGGTCCATGATTTTCTGTTTTCGGAGCGGATTTCGAACAGAGCGTCTCCTCAAACAGTTTTATGCATCGGTAGACGAACATGCGGCTAATCCCTAGTGGCCGGAGTGTTTTGAAAGTATCGTTTTTTTTCATTTCACACTTGAAAAGCGCTTTTACTGCGATCATTATCTGACCACTCTATGATGAAAGTTAAAACAATTTTAAAATCCCGTTACAGACTCACGCTATTGAGGTTAGCTTTCAAAACCCATATGACATTAACGGGGTATGTTCAGTTCTACTATTGAAATGGGTGTGTTCAATGTTGTAACAGTATTTATGCCCCTACTAAGTACATACAATTATCAATAAAAAATTTCAAAGTAATTTGTGTTTAATTTGCAACTAAAAATAATTGTTTTTCTTCAAAATCACACAAGGCGAAATAAATAATATAAGTACATAAAAAACAGTTGTGAAATGACAGCAAAATCCGTCGACGCATCCGTCGTCATTTAATTTACATTCTCTTGCTGCACTGGAATTCGTCGCCGCAGCCACAGTGTTCTGTTTCTACTCTCACGTAGAGCCTTTTGTTAGAATTACTGCAAATATCTGTTCTTCAACAAATGTTACAAAAAAATATATGAGAATATGACAACAAACGCTGTTTTAATTAAGAATAAGACGAATTTTTTATTTGCCAAGTAAAAATTGAGTGTGGACGTAAACTTTTTTGATTCACTGTATGGAAAACAAATAGAAATACGCCTACGAACCACTGTACATACAGTAGGATTTGACGCACAAGTGTTTTGCAATTAAATGCATTGGCACGATTCTGTAGCGCACATGTCGTGTTGCCAAAAACTATCATAGTTACAACAACATGAAGCAACAGCGGCAGTGGTAATTGCACCAACAACAACTGCATCGACAATTAAACATTGAAAATACCACGCCAACACAGGCGTATGCATGCACATCTAAAACCGAATACTTTACACACAAGCAACAACACAACTGCCATAGAGCACTCGCACATACATCCGCACACACAGACAATACAAAGCGAGTTGTACGCGCACCCAAACGTGCGTGTGCCCGTCAGACACAGACCGCATAACAGACAATTACGCTCTCTACTGTTTGTTGTGTGTGTTTCACGGAAGCCGGTCGGTCGGGTGGTCGATCGTTTGCCGGAAGGAAGCGAGGAGGGGGAATGCGCAACAATTGTGTTGCAAAAAAACACCAAAACACAGCCAACATGAATGTTACTCTCACGCCAAACACACACTCGCAGAAAACACCCCCTCAATTTTGCATTAACAAGCATTTAAAATTTGTTATCAACAAATGTTGGCCATAAAACAAAAGCAACAAGAACAACAAAAACCCGGCTATCACGACGCTAAACACCTTCGTTTGAAAGGAAACCCCTTGCAATCAGTTTCAGTTTGTTTGGCTATCGGCTGGTGTGTGCTCGTGTGTGTGTGTGTGTGTGTGTGGAATGAGTTTCCCGGTGTGCTGCACAACGACGACATGCGATGTACAGACAGACGTACGACTTCCTACCCCAACTCTTGTGGCGATGATACCCACAACCCGTGGCGCTGCAGCAGTAGCAGCGACAGTTGCATTGTAGGCTTTCCCTTAATGGTGTTACACTTGAAAATATGACGTGGTTGTTGTAGTTGTTGCTCTTGTCTTCTTCGTTGCTTCCCACACATACACGGCTATGGTTCCAGCCTCATTGTCGTCGTCTCTCTATCGTCGCTGCTGCTCCTTTTTCATCTTTTATCTCATTTTGTTAACAAAACGGCGACTACACGAGATGATGAGGACGACAAAGAAGATGCTGAAAAACGTCGTTGTTGTGATAATGCCGCTCTAATCACTAGATAACGATGACGACAAAGCTAATAATGAAGTTGGCGCTGATAATGATGAGGTTGTTGTTATCCGCCAAAGAATGTTGTGAATATGTAACACACAGAAGAGGCCAAGAATCAAAGCAACTGCGCCCGAATGCTGCCGCCTTCACTGTCGGCATCAACGTAAACGTCTCGGTTGCGGTTGACGATCTGTTGGCCGTGCTGCCCCCGTTGTGTTGAGTAGCCGCATTCTGCTTTGCTGTGCACAGCTGTGCTTCACTACACAATTTGGGTGTTGTGTGTATGTGTGTGCGAGAGTGTTTTCATTTTCTGCCTTTTCCCATGGTTCACGTTTTTCCTTTCCGCAGACGTTGTCGTTTCGTCGTCGTCTCATGGTACGTTGTCGTTTTGTTGGTATGTACACAATTTACGCACAACAACTTGTTAGATTGTGTCGTCATGCCACCATCCGTGGTTTAGTTGTCCACCTTCACCATCACTAGGGATGTTGATCGGTTCAGTCTTTTAGAATTTCTGGGATTCGGGGTTTTAAAAACTTAGATACCGGGGTGTTTCGGGAATTTTCTGAATATTTTCTCACCTAAAGATTTTCTAAACTTCAGGATTTTTTCTTTGGTTTTATATATGGGGTGATCCATCTAGAGGTATTTTTTCAGAACAAACAAAATATAAAAATTAAAATCTATTGTGGAATCTTTATTGGTAATTTATTTACAAGGACATTTTATGGCATTTATTTTTTGAAAATAATTACCATCATATGTTGCCGACTGTATTATGAAAATGAGCGTTCGGTAAGAAACGGGAAGATCAGCTGTTTTCGACCAAAATTTTGTTCAGTGATGTGGTCCATTTCTGGCTCAACGGCAAAGTCAATAAACAAAATTGCCGCATTTGGGCTGAAGAGTAACAAGAAGAGGTTCAAGAGGTGTCGTTATACCCAGAGAAAACCACGGTTTGGTGCGGTTTACGGGTTGGTGGAATCATCGGTGCATAATTTTTCAAAAATGATGATGGCCGGAACGTAACCGTGAATGGTGCTCGCTATCGCACCATGATATCGTTCTTTATGCTACCTGAAATAAAAGGTCGTAATCTTGACGACACTTGGACGGTGCCGCTTGCCATACAGCTGCTCAAACAATGGATCTATTGAGAGGTCATTTCGAAAAGCAGCTAATTTCACGTTTTGGACAGCTGAGTTGGCCGCCTAGATCGAGTGATATCACACCTTTAGGCATTTTTCTTTGGGGTTACGTAAAGTCCAAAGTCTATGCTGACAAACCAGCTACCATTCAGGTTTTGTTAGCCAACATTACGCATGTCATTAAAGCCATATCGGTCGAAATGCTCTAACGAGTCATCCAAAATTGGACCCTCATTATGGAAACCCTGAAGCGTAGTTGCGGCCAGCATTTGAAGGAAATTATATTCATATATATTACTTATTTATTCAAAAAATGCCATAAAATGTCCTTTCAAATTACCAATAAAGATTGCACACTTGATTTGAATTTTTATATTTGTTTTTTGTTCTAAAAAAATACCTCTGAATGGATCACCCTATATTTAAAAATAAAAATACAGTCGAACCTGGACATGTGGGTCCTGTATAAGTGGGAATCTTCTATAATTGGTATAGTTTTGGCGATCCCTGCACACTTCAAACAAAAAAAATAAAATAAGCTCTTTAAGCAGGTGTTTGAACCTTTTTAAGTGGGACTTGATTTTTTGGAATTTATCTCTATAAGCAAGAATTTTACTTGTTTACCTCAATTAGTGGGATTTCTCTTTTCATGATTTACCTCCAAAAGTAGGATTTTGGCCTTTCTTCTCTTGTTTTTGCTTTTTATAAAGGAAGTTTTTGAGGAGTGCGAGGCAGGGTTGTCAAGTTTGGTAATATCTTGTTAAATATGGCGAGATCAAAGACTTTTGGCGATTTTTATTTTTGTGATTTGGCAATTATCCTGACGAATTTTATGAAACCGCCCCATTAAAACTCCTTAAGGTCAAAAGTAGCTTACTCTAAAACGTCGAAAGTCTCAATTTTTAATCGTTATTTTCGATATATTGGTTCATATCCGACTGAATGACTCCGTTCTTTGTATTTTTGTAGCTTCCATCATAGGATAGAGGGACACAGATTATGGCAATAGTATCACTGCGATTATAGTTTGGCATGTTTTTTGGGGTAATTTTGAAAACAGAGTCCCAAAAACCCTGGTGCTATTTGCGAGCGCACAGTAAAAACGCAACAAACAAACTGCCCGTTTGTTACCACATTGAAAACGATACAGCAGTACTTTGAAATAAATCTAAGTAATCCAGGAGTGTTTTATAAAATTAATGGTATGGAAAATTCTGCAAAAAAAAAGGATAATGAAACAAACCAAAATAACAGATTTTTATCAAAGAAATATCGTAAATCAAAAACATTTTGACTATTTTCCCAATTTATAAGTTTTTTGTTTTGTTTTAAGTGTAGGTGACTTACATAAATTAGTATGAATTCTTAAACTTTTTATATTTATAAAAGCAAATTCTTCTGTTTGTAATCATTTTAATTGAACTATGGTACTTGCATTTAATGCCAATAAAAAGAATTTAAAAATTTTTATCACGCAAAATAGCTTTAAAAAAAATCAGCATGCTCTACCTCTTATGAAATTACCCGGATAAATAGGAAACTGTATTAGTGGGAAACCTATTTAAGTTTGAATAAAAAGGCGGTGCCTTTATTCAAACTTAAATAGGTTCGACTGTATCAGTATTTTTTCTTTAGTTTCAAATAGAAATAAATTCACCTTAATCGATTTTAGGGAAACATTTCATTGTCCACATTTACGTACACAGAGAACAAAAGACGAACATTAAATTACAACTAAAAAATTAGTTTGCGAATTTAATCACCACTTAATTAAAAATATCGTAAATCAGCTAACCTTTTTATCAGATATTGCAATGTTACTTAATTAATGAAAACAACAAAGAAATTTATACAATTCATGACCTGTATCGTGTGTTTTTAAGTATTCATGCAGTGCGAGGAATTTGTATAGTCGCTAAGTATAGTTACGGCCCGTTCGTTGCTTGGGGTCTTATGGTGGTGAAGAGACGCTCGCCGAAACTGCAGTCCCCTTCTTGTAACTAACAGACTTTCCGACTGTTTTTTTTTTAAATTGTACAACTTTGTTTGTAAATATGTGTGTATTTTTTCATCGCCTCACAACGAAAATATTTTCAATAAACGACTTTTTTGTTTTTGCATTTTTTTTTTGTAAATATGAAAAGTTTTATAGTTGATACAAAGTTATTCGTGATAAACGGCTTACAACTTTATTTTGTAAATATCTTAATTTTGTCATCACCTCAACGAAATTATTTTCCATACATGCCATACATTTTTTTCTGAAAGGATTTATAAACTCTTAAAAATTATTAATGCGAGATATATCTCATCTAGTTATCTTCATATTAATGAATTATGGTAATCATATCCATATATTGGATAAGTAGCAAAATTTGCTTTAGCTTTTGTACCCATATGTCCATATTGACTACTTATCGCCCGTAATGACAATGTGGAACGTTTTTTGAGTCACATGAGCCAAAAAGCCCAGCAACTATGCCATTTTTGAGGAAGTAGGTGCTTATAAACTAACCATTTTAACCAAAGAGGTATTTTTTCAGAACAAAAAAAATATAAAAATTCAAATCAAGAGTGGAATCTTTATTGATAATTTGAAAGGACATTTATGGCATTTATTTTTTGAATATAATTATCTTTAAATGTTGGCCGCAACTACGCCTCAGGGTTTCCATTCTGAGAGTCCAATTTTGAATGACTCGTTCTGCATAGACATTGGACTTTACGTAACCGCAAATAAAAATGTCTAACGGTGTGATATCACTCGATCTAGGCGGCAAACTCAACTGTCCGAAACCTGAAATTAGCTGCTTTTCGAAATGACCTCTCAATAGATCCATTGTTTGAGCAACTGTACGGCAAGTGGCACCGTCCTGTTGAAACCAAGTGTCGTCAAGATTACGGGCTTCAATCAGGTAGCATAAAGATCGATATCATGGTGCAATAGCGAGCACCATTCACGGTTACGTTCCGGCCATCATCATAATTGAAAAAATATGCACCGGTGATTCCACCAGCTTATAAGCCGCACAAAACCGTGGTTTTCTCTGGGTATAATGGCACCCTTTGAACCTCTACTTGTTGCTCTTCATCCCAAATGCGGCATTTTTGTGTATTGACTTTGCCCTTGAGTCACAAATGGGCCTCATCACTGAACAAAATTTTGGTCGGAAACAGCGGATTTTCCCGTTTCTCACCAAACGCTCATTTCCATAATACAGTTACCAACATTTGAAGGTAATTATTTTCAAAAAATAAATGCGATAAAATGTCCTTTAAAGTACCAATAAATTTTCCACACTTGATTTGAATTTTTACATTTTTTTGTTCTAAAAAAATGCCTCTAGATGGACCATATATATATATATATATATATATATATATATATATATATATATATATATATATATATATATATATATATATATATATATATATATATATATATATATATATATATATATATATATATATATATATATATATATATATATATATATATATATATATATATATATATATATATATATATATGTATATCTTTCCATGATTCAAATTGAATTAGTCTCAAATTGAGAAATATCATATAAAATGCAGAAAACTTGACGTTTAGGCGTGGGTTACATTCAACATCGGCCCTTAAAATTTAACCACCCATTATATGCATTTTTTCATCTCCTCACAACCAAAATAGTTTCAATAAACGGCTGACAGTTTTTGCATTTCAGTCAAATAGTCATAAATTTGCAACGGTAGGACCTCTGGGCATCTATTAGGTGATTTTTGAAAGGTAATTGGTATAAAAATGACCTCTGGTTCAGAACTTAGCAATTTTACCTACGTACCGTCCGACCACCAATCCGAAAATGTTCAAACCGCTGCCATTTCGCCCCCTTGCATTTTCGGGTTTGGTCGTAGATGGACATATTTTTATGTAATGATCCAAGAAATACGGTGGTAAAATTTTTCAGTCGTGAATGAACCACTCTGTATACTTTATTGGGTCTCCGATCAATATTGGTGGTTTGGTGTTGCAAACGGAATCATAAATATTATTTACCATCATCCCGTTGGTGGAGGGTATAAAAATAAAAATTGTCAATCATTGTTGTGGTTTAGATAAAGCTTCGATGCCAATTAACGAAAAATTTTGATCATGTCTTCTGAAACGTACAGTTGGACCTGGTTCTTAAAAAACAATTTTAGAAAAATAATTTGTTACTGCCCTTTAAGAATGGATACTGCGCGTTGAAGATTGCTCTGCGCACAGTTCGAAGACTATATGCAAAGGGGAATTCTCATTAATCTTAATGGGACTCCCGTATAAGTCATTTGATTTGTAGCCAAAGTAATCGTTGCCAAAGACTGCTGAAGAAAAACCTTGGCGGGTTTAGAAACAGCTGTGCAGTCTGCCTGGCAACCGTAGCAAATACATTTCACCAATTTCCTTTTATGTTTATGTTTGAAAAAGAAACAACAATAATGTTTCGAACCAGAATAAAAACTGTTCAAGTCGTAACCTGAAATAGTTTCGAAAAATTAATTTTACTAGTTTTTTTTTTGCAGAGACTAGTACTTACTCGTATTTAATTTTTCCTTAGACACTGACAAAATTGCCACATTTTTCTTAACAAATGTCTTGAATATTGCGATTTTGCTATTCAGTCTTCGTTTTAGAGGCTTAACCTAAAACAACACTCGTAAAAATTTACAATTATTAGATTTACAATTGCAATAATATAAGTTAACAATCTAAAATATATTAATGCTGAGGCCACTGGGTTTTAGCTATACTGTCATTAATTTATTTATTACTAAATTTGCTTATTATTTTTGTATATAAAATAGATTGCAAATAAATATATTGTTGAAAAAAAAAATTAGATTTACGGCATTTCCCGTGATTTATAAGGATACCTTCCGGTATTCGGGATTTTACAATTCCGAAAATTCCCGGTATTTCCCGATCGACATCCCTAACTGCTACCCATTCTCATCGTCATCATCTTCTTTATCCTCCTCAGCATGTTTAAGTAGCTGTTTTGTGTGTGAGGCTGGCTGGGTGGGTGTCGTTTATTTCCATTTATGGCTCTGTTGTTACTTTCATTTGCTAAATATAGGATATCGTCTAAAACTATTTCTTGCATGCGAAATATTAACATTTTCCTTTTCCCGGAACTATTCAAAATCAAAGTGTTGGTTCGTTCTACTTTAAAGCCCGTCTTTGGAAGACATGACAATGAACGGAAGTTTTTATAGCATTTTGTTGGTTAGTAAGCTCTATCAAGTGCCGTTTGGTTAGGTTTTCTTAGGTGAAATCTTTAGCACTATATTCATACTATAGTGAAATACGCCGCTAAGTAAACCGACCTATCGCGTAGTAGGAGGGCAACAAGGTTGCTTTGTCGGCTACCCAAATACTACCGGCTGGTGACTTGAGGGCCTTGTTCCTACTATTTATCTTATCGCAGATAGCTGAAGCATATGCATAGAATTGTAGAAGGCTGATCAATGTAAAGCCAAGCAGTCGGGAAGTTGACGTCATCGACGTTCACATAAAGTGACAACCGCATCTCAGCGTTCCATGTAGTGATGATTTAAAGGCGGATATTTTCATATTCCTTGCAGCGAAGAAGCCTTCCTATGAAAGTACTTCGTGATTTATAAGCCACATATAAAAAATGATTCTTAAAAAAATACTTAAGGAGCGACCAATAACCAATTTGATGAAAATTGCAACTTACGTCCTGCCACTCTTGAAGCCAAATAGTTAGCAGCGACCACATGCACTAGTGTATCGAAAGCCGAACATTACAATGCACAAACACGCAGAAAAAAAGTATGGTTGGGGTGACAATATTCGAAGAGGATCATACTATTGTTCGGTATATGGTTGTGGAACAACAATATTATGATCATTACAACTATAGTATGGTTCACACACAACCATACTATAATCCCCACAACAATATTATGGTCCTCACAACAATAGAATTATTTACGCACAACCATACTATGGTCCCCACAACCATATTATTATTCACACTCAACCATACTATGATCCCCACAACCATATTATGATTCTCATGTTTAACATACATACAACCATAGTATAATCCTCACAACCATAGTATGATTCACACACAACCATACTATGATCTCCAGAATTCTCTGTAAGGATTGGGTTAAGTTACTGTTCAACAATAGAGATTTTTATAAAGTAAATTATGTCAAAATACATTAAACTCTTAATAATAGGAGTGGCTTTTTAACAGTAGATAAAATTTACTTATTAAAATTAAATCAGTTATACTAATCGAAAGTAGTTTGTTTTAAAATAAAATAAATTAAATATAAAAGTATTATTATTGCGTAAGATTCGAAAAAAATAGCATTGTCAAATTAAAAAAAGTTACGGTATGATTACCGTAACTTTATTATTGTTAACATAAAACCCAAAAAACAATACTTTTGTCGCACCAACCATATTTATATTGTTGCTACAACCATATTTCCATTTTTAAATTTGACAACAATACTATTGTTACATTTCAACAATATTAGTTTTGCCGCAAACGTACTATTGTCAAAATAAAATTCAAAAAACAATACTATGTTTGCGACGACTATGTTTTTATTGCAGAGAACATACTATTGTTGCCGTGACCATATAGTAACCATATCTTTTCTCTGCGTGAAGAAAGCTGAATGTCGCGAAGTTGGGCACACAACAGACACAGGCCAACAAGTTCGCCACCATACTATTCCAATTGGTACGAAAAAATACTCCTTTGCCCAATAATAGTGGAAACATATTTCCCACTCATCTTCGACAACAGCCAAAGAAAATTTGGAGTACCAAACAGCGCTCTCGCGGAAACCATGGTACGTCGACGAGTGTAAAAAAGCCACATAAACAAAGAATGCTGCCCATAACGCAACGCTGCAGAATGCAGCAACAAGAGCGTCATGAGACAGACATCATATCGGACGATTAGAAGAGGGAAGAAGCCCCTACGAGTATCCCGGAAAAAGAAACGAGAATTGGAATAGCGTGAGTGTGTGGAGATTGAGACGTACAGGAGTAGAAATCATGTTCGAAAATTCTATTAAAACAGACACCAGCATGAGGGCCCAATTAATGGACTGAGGGCCCCATTAATGGTAGGGACTCTTGTAAAGATAAAATTGGCAATCTAATGATATATACGGCAAATGTACTAATTAGTTGTATGGAGAAAAATCGTTTAAAACCTTCTGACGCCTGAGAATTCTGTTGGAGAAGTGAACTCAGTACCAATCAATCACTGATGACGGCGTCGAATGCCAATTTCCCAACACTAACACTGTGGAACAAATTCAGGCTAGCAAATGTTAGGTCGATTCTGAGAGTGAAAGGTGCAAATATAGGCTAAATTAGAAGACCTATATCGCGGTGTTTGTTTATGTTATTTCAATTTTTTTTTAATCGACCTTCGAACTTTGCAGTCAACTGCCGATTTTCAGCATATTGTTTATATAGTTTTTTTGGCTATAACTCGTCGACTAATTGATATCTTTTCAATCTGTAAAAGCAAAATTATTGCTAGAGACCTGTCCAACGATTAATTTTTTTTTTTAAAAATTGATTTAGAAAATTTTTGTGGGCTTATGAAGCAAAATGTTGGAAATATTATTTTTTTTTCATGCTTTTTGAAAATATTTTCCCCAAAATTAAGTCTTTATTCTTTCTGTTTGCTTTGTAATATGCGTCTCAGTTTCTTCAATAAATTTCATTTGAAAAGAAAACAATCATAATACAAAACTAGAGTTTTCCGGCTTAATATTAATTTACTTCTCATTTTTTATGTATCAGTTTTGTTCAGTGTTGGTTTTGAAGAAACATTGAAAAAGAAATTTTAAAAATATGTAAAAAATATAATTTTGAAATGTAAGTTATAAAAAGCTGAGTTTCGAGTCTTAACAGAATCTTTATTTTCGATATTAGTTCGCTTGTACGAAATAAAAAAAAATCGCTACCTATGCGGTGGTTGAAAACAAAAAAGTTGTTTTACTAATTCCTAATTCTTGGAACTTCCCTTAATAATTACTTCTACCTCTTTATCAATTTTAAAAATAGGTAAAAAAAATATAATTTTGAAATGTAAGTTATAAAAAGCTGATTTTCGAGTCGTAACAGAATCTTTATTTTCGATATTAGTTCGCTTGTACGAAATAAAAAAACAATCGCTACCTATGCGGTGGTTGAAAACAAAAAAGTTGTTTTACTAATTCCTAATTCTTGGAACTTCCCTTTATAATTACTCCTACCTCTTTTTCAATGTTTCTTCAAAACCAACACTGAACAAAATTGATACATAAAAAATGAGAAGAAAATTAATATTAAGCTGGAAAACGCAAGTTTTGTATAATGATTGTTTTCTTTTCAAATTAAAATTTATTGAAGAAACTGAGAAGCATATTTATTACAGATCAAACAGAAATCAAAAAAGACTTAATTTTGGGGAAAATATTTTCAAAAAGCATGAAAAAAATAATTTTTACAACATTTTGCTTCATAAGCAACACAAAAATTGCCTAAATCAATTTTTTTTTAAATATTTTAATCGTTGGACAGGTCTCTAGCAATAATTTGGCTTTTGCAGATTGAAAAGATATCAATTAGTCGACGAGTTATAGCCAAAAAATTATATAAACAATATGCTGAAAATCGGCATTTGACTGCTTATTTCGAAGTTCGATTAAAAAAATCGATATAACATAAACAAACGTCGCGATACGAGTCTTCTAATTTAGCCTATATTTTCACCCCTCACTTTCAGAATCGACCTAACTTTTGCTAACCGGAATTGGTCCACAGTGTAAGTCAATGATCTCGATTACCATAGAAATAATAAGGCTGCAGGAGACGATGGTTTACCCGCTGCGCTGGTTTGATGGGAGTAATTTGGTTAAGAATATGCACTATTCTGAAGGCATTATAATGAATATGCGAATATTTATCATCATAAATGGTTTTATTGTTTTTAAAAGTATTCTCCAGCATGATTTATACACTTTTGCATGCGCTCAAACCAATTGTTGAAGCACTTTTTCCACTCCGACTGAGACACCTCCAAAACATGGTTTTTGAACGCTTCAACAGCATCTTCTGGCGACAAAAATCGTTGACCACACATTTTTTTCTTGATATGCGGGAATAAAAAGAATCCATTTGGGGCAAATTCAGGACTGAAAGGCGGATTACCCATCAATTCGACGTTTTGGCCGGTCAAAAAGGCGCTGATTTGAGTCGATGTGTGAGAGCTCGCATTGTTATGGTGCACATTGATTCGTCTTCTCTTGTTCGTTTTTCGAATTTCTCCGAAGACTTCAGGCAAAAAAAATGTGGTGTATCACTCAGAATTGACCATCCTACGTCGCCACATGGCCAGTTTTGTCGAAGAAACAGGCGAACATTTGCTTCGAAGTGATTCTTCCACGAACAACTTTCGTTTGATTTGGCTCTTCTTCGAAGACCCACACGGTCGATTGCTGTTTTGTTTCGGGCTCATACGCATAGATCCATGATTCGTCACCTGTGACGATCTTATAAACGTCTTTCGAAATCATGTCCGACTTACGTATCCTCGCAAAACTAGTACGTCACCGCGGAATGATGCTGACCAACACAAAATCTGCAGTTAAAATAGGAAAGGAAAATTTTTTGCCGAGAACCCAACCTTGGGTTTTTGCGATCATGTGACTTACATACTTTCCGGTGCATCCCATTACGGAACAAACTAAGAGACTCTTCTTTTAAATCAGTGACCCGTAGACAAAAATTCTTCCTACCCGACTTAAACTGTGGTTAGTTGTGTGATATTGGCGCACACTGATCAGTCCATTAAAATGTCGTAATAGAAATTAAATGTACGATCGTACTGATAAATAGATGCTATTTTTGGTTCATCAAGTAGCTTAATAACAAAGCTCCTGCTGATAAAAGCTTTAAGCGCGCTTTCACTAGAGTTCTTCCAAAAACGATTGTGAATAGGTTCCACAAGAATATTTTTTGTAAAATCTGTGTATACACAAAGAAAAAAGTATGGCTTGGGTGATAAAGTTCGAAGAGCATCATAAAATTGTTGGTTTTATGGTTGTAATATAACAATATTATGGTTGTGGGGAACACAGTATGGTTGTGGGTATTATAATATTGTTGTATGATGCTTTTCGAATAGTGTCACCCCATCCATACTTTTTTCAGCGTGTAGGCTCAGCAGCGATAATAATGGGCGTAGACATCAAACGAGACTGTGAGCTTTATAAGCTACACTCTGACGTTTTTAAACAAACCTCCTTTTCTCTGGGGTGATGTACCTCTATCCTCCTTGGGCTATTTTCTCTAACAAATTTTCAAACTGCATTTTCAGCTGAAATATTTTTTTTATATCCCTTTTATTCAGCCATGTCAATAACTTTCAGGTACACGTAAAGCTCTTCATCATCATTTAGGATTTCAACAACCGAAAAGAACGGATGAAACTCTCGCCAAAATTTTTATGTTTATAGACTTCGCTGACACTATCACCTGCTCACTTTGGCCCATTGTTTTCTAAAATACGATGTGGACCTTTTCGAAAAAGTTTGTAATGAAAACTTATGTAAGTCTACCAGCAACGTTCACACCGAAACATTCAAGTTTGCACTGCCGCACAGTCATGACTGTGGCGTTGAAAACTTGTGATTTTCGTAGGCACAGAAGGAATGACAGAGTGCCTGGCGGGTGGGGTAGTAAAAAAGGATTTAGTTTGGGGGGGGGGGGGGGGCAACTTAAAAGACATTAAATTAAGTTATGCTGGTTAATGGTTCATGCAATACACCACTACCGACCAGAGTTTGTCTGTCGGAACGACTGAATACGAGTAAATGCCGGTGTCTGTAGTTGTAACTAATGTTCGCAGGGTTGGCATTGCAAAGGGGGTTTTAGAAAGGAGGCCTTATTTAAACTGTTTTCAAAAAGAACAGACTTACTTGGTGTAATGAGTTGTCTGCCCGAATGTGCCACAAAAAACCCTGGTTCAAAACATCTCAAAATTTACCAGGGTTAGTTCTTCTTCTCTTAAATGCCTTCAACTTTACAACCAAGAGATTGCCTTCAAAGCCACATTAAATACACATAAGCCAGTATTGCCGACACAACTTCAAAAGGTCTTTAGTCGCGATCAGGTTAAAACTTCGCGCGCAATATGGACTAAAATATAGATACGTTTTAAAGCTTTGGCTGAGATCAGCGTCAGACGCATGGGCGGCAAGAGCCCAAAGAACGGAATTTTTTTGGCTTTAGTAGCATGGGGCGGTAAAGGTTATACAGGTTCGGCAAATCCGAAATTAAAGACCTTTTCACTCGTTCACGTTTTTACTCGTTCCATTGCCTTATAAAAAATCGGTTATCAAAAATCCATGCCTTATTTTTTTTAAATTTTCAACATTAAAATAAAAAACTATTTTATGTTTTTTAAAAATCGGCAAGCACCGCTAATACGAGGGTTGATATTTATATTTCGGGTCCGGCAATAAAAACACAATAATTTATCATTGGAAATGGTGTTATTGTTTTTCAAAATATTCTCCGCTAAGATCAATACGAGTACATGCGCATGCGCACAAACCAATTTTCGAATCACGTTTTCCACTTCGATTGAGACACCTCCAAAACATGATTTTTGAACGCTTCAACAGCTGCTTCGGGCGCTGAAAAACGTAGACCACGCATATTTTTCTTGATGCTAGGAAATAAGAAGAAGTCATTGGGTGGGTGCCCAACTCAGGGCTGTACGGTGGATGGCCTATCAATTCGACATCTTGAGTGGCCAAATAGCTCATCATTTCAGCTGATGTGTAAGAGTCGCATTGTCGTGATAAAAATGACCCGTCTTCTCCTATTATCTTTTCTCATTTCTTCGAACACTGTTGGCAAACAGATGGTTGTATACCACTCAGAATTGACCGTCCTACATTCCACTAAAGCCACTGTGGCAACATGACCGGGTTTACCGAAAAAAACGCAATCATTTGCTTCGATGTACTTCTTCCACGAACAACTTTTGTTGGATTTGGCTCGTCTTGAAAGACCCATACGGTCAATTGCTATTTTGTTTCAGGTTTATATGCATAGATCCATGATTCGTCACCTGTGCACTGCACTGTTATTCACTGCCTTTAAGCTACCGCAGTTATACTTTTTCAACATCTCTTTGCACCAATCCATACGAGCCTTTTTTTGAGCATTCGTCAAATTATGTGGGATCCAACGAGAACAAACTTTTTTCACGGCCAAATGAACATGCAATATCTTATTGATGCTTGTCATACTAATGCCCAAGGATGCCCCAATCTCACGGTATGTAACATGTCGGTCTTGCTTAATCTGTTCACGCACAGCATCGACGGTTTCTGACAAAGAGACCGAAGTTGGACGTCCTTCACGAAATTCTTCCTGGAGCGAACGGCGCGGCGTCCGAGACTGAACTCTTGGTGCCAGCGATTAACTGTGGTTTTTGATGGTGCGTCATCGCCGAAAGTGGAAACATGTTGATTTAAACACTCTTGTCTCGATAACCCACGCCGAAAATCGTAAAAAATCATCGCACGAAAATGTTCACGGGGTAATTCCAATTCGCTCTCAAATGACAAAACGTTCTGAGTGAAGTTAGGCTAAAAAATGTCAAAGTTTTCAATGAAGTTCCAGCTTGCATTGGGAACACTAGTATTGTCAGGACCCAAAATATAAATAGCAACCCTCGTTACTATCACACGCAGAAAAAAGTATGGTTGGGATAACAATATTCGAAGAGCATGATACTATTGTTGGGTATATGGTTGTGGCGCAACAATATTATGCTCATCACAACAATAGTATGATTCACACACAACCATACTATGATCCTTACAACAATATTATGGTCCTCACAACAATATAATTATTCACACACAACCATACTATGATCCCCACAATCATATTATTATTCTCACTCAACCATACTATGATCCCCACCACCATATTATTATCCTCACAACCATAGAATGTTTCACATACAACCATAGTATGATCCTCACAACCATAGTTTGCCTTACAAGTAACCATACTACGATCCCCAAAATATTGGGTTAAAATTGGATTGGGTTAAACTGTTATTTAACAATAGAGATTTGTATTAAGTAAATAAAATGCATTAACTCATATTAACAGGTGTAATTTATTTAACAGTAGAAAAACTTATTTATTTAAAATATTTCAGTTACGAGGGCGGTTCGGAAAGTTCTTAGCCTATCAATGAAAGAGAATAGTTAGTTTTTCAAAAATATTTTTATATATTTAGTCCTTTTAAGATCAAAAAAGAACTACCTGCACAATTCTACCTATTCTTCCGAAGTTACCTATCTCAAAGGCACTTTTTCGTAAAAGTTAAAGACGAAACTTCTACATTATACGAAATTGAAGCTGGAATACCACAGGGCAGCGTGCTTGGACCCATTCTTTACACCATATTTGCAGCAGACATGCCACTCACGGATAATGCCACTGTTGCAACATACGCCGACGATACAGCAATATTTGCCACAAGTCATTGTCCCACTGAAGCGTCTAGTTTCATTCAAACTGAAATTAATCACCTTGAGAAATGACTGCTGAAATGGAATATAAAAGTAAACTCGGACAAATCTAGTCAAACAACTTTTACAACAAGACGAAAAGACTGTCCTCCAGTTTCTATACATGGAGAAGTTGTACCGCAGCAAAACATCGTTAAATACTTAGGTATGACTTAAGACAGGAGACTTACTTGGAAGCCACATATTAAAGCTAAACAACAACAACTTAAAATAAAAACCCGCAAACTATTCTGGCTTCTGGGACCAAAGTCCCAACTGAATTTAAATAATAAATTAAGGCTTTACAAAGTCATCCTTAAACCGGTATGGACCTATGGCATCCAATTATGGGGCACAGCATGTAATTCCAATATCGATATCCTAGAGAGGTATCAGTCAAACACTTTGAGACTAATAACGAATGCTCCATGGTTTGTCAAAAATAAGATAATCGCGAGGGATCTTAACATGCTAACTGTCAAAGAAGAAATACGAAGATATAGCGAAAGCTACCTCCAAAGACTGAGCAACCACCCAAATCCTTTGACTGTCTCCCTTTTGGATGACAGTGAGGAAATCAGAAGACTGAAAAGACGACATGTTCTGGATTTACCATTTCTACATTAATATTTAAATATTATATATACATATTTATTACATCCAACATTGGAAATGTATATACATAAGAAACTTTTATCTTTAAATATTACACAGTTCATTGGATCTGTGTAATTCCTGTTAAATAGAATTGAAGTTATCATATTTGCTTATTGTCGTTTTAAGATAGATCGCAAATAAAGATGTAATATAAAAAAAAAAAAATATATATATATATATATATTTAGTCCCTTGATTAAAATAGTTTTCCTCAAGGTCTTCAAAATAGTGGTTTACAACTGTAATTGCATCTTCATTTGAGGCAAAACGATTGCCAGCAAGGAATTTTTTTAGATTTTGGAACAGGTAAAAGTCACTGGGAGCTAAATCAGGAGAATAAGGTGGGTGGTCAAGCAACTCGTACTCTAATTCGTTGATTTTAACCATTGTTAAAACACTCTTGAGCGCTGGTGCGTTGTCTTGATGAAACATTATTTTTTTGTGTTGTAAGCCAGGACGTTTTTCTCGAATTTGTACATTTAATTGATCTAAAAGGTTGCAATAGTACTCTGAATTTATTGTTTTACCCTTTTGCAGATAGTCAATCAATAAAATACCTTTGAAGTCCCAAAACACCGTTGTCATAACCGAACCAGCCGATTGAATTGTTTTTGCCTTCTTTAGGACACTTCCTCCAGCTTCAGTCCATTGTTTGGATTGTTCTTTTGTCTCTGGAGTATAGTGGTGGATCCATGTCTCATCAACAGTTATGAAACGACGCTTAAAATCCATTGTATTTAGCTGAAAACGATCCAAACAAGTTTGAGAAAGCTTTTGCAGAAAGCTTTTTCATCTGTAGTTCTTCATGCAAAATTAAATGGACTCGATCATTTGAGATGCCCATGATATTAGATATTTCACGCACTTTTATTCGTCGATCATTTAATACCATATCATGCACTTTGGCTACAATTTCTGTTGTTGTTGCTGTTTTTGGACGTCCACTACGTGGTTCATCTTCAATGCTTGTACGACCACGTTTAAATTCAGCAACCCAATTTTTTACTGTTGCAAAAATAAATTTTGTCGGTATGATTGCCGTAATCATATTATTGTTAACATAAAACTCAAAAAAAAAAACAAAAGTTTTGTAGCACCAACCATATTTATATTGTTGCTACAACCATATTTTCATTTTAAAATTTTGGCAACAATACTATTGTTACATTTCAACAATATTAATATTGCCGCAATCATACTATTGTCAAAATGAAATTCAAAAACAATACTATGGTTGCAACGACCATATTTTTATTGCAGAGAACATACTATTGTTGCCGTGACCATATAGTAACCATATCTTTTCTCTGCGTGCAGGCTGGAACCGAGCTCCGGACAACCGTGGTACCATACATATGTCTTCATTCGAACGTTGTAGCCGAAGCTACGACCAATGAAGAACCAAACGACCAGTTCAAACATCACAAAAAAACATAAATTAACAGTCGCCCTCACGGCCGATTCAATAGGGATAAAAATGGCACCAGCAAGGACAATCACACACAAAGAGAACTTTGCCGCCCCCCTCACGGAAGACACAAAGCGGAATAACCAACGACGACAACGACGAAATGGGTCTAGCTAAGCGAATGGCAGCGGTATTGAGGATCACCGTCCGCGAATGCCTAAATCAAAAAATCCCCTTTAAGCCCCTGCGAGTCTTTTCCTATTGGAGACGTCGCGAGCAAACTCCCCCAACCTCCTATATGTATGATCATTTCTCAAGGCCCGGCTGAAATCGTACCCGTCGACAGCGTGGACAATTCCCATACCATCCAAGTCCGCTGATATCGCTATACAACGGACATAGCAACTGGACATGCCTACAGTACTCTAAACCTTCACCACACCCACAATCCAGTCTCCGCAAGAACCCTCCAATAAGGGAATTTTCTGGGGGAGCCATGTCCGATCAGCAAGAACCCCAAGCTTAGACCAAAACCAAAGTCCGAGCGTTCCTTTACAAAGTTCGCGTCACGTATAAACTTATACGTCATCTGGTACTTAACACTGTCCCCCCACCTCAAACAGCACACTTTTCCAAGAGAGCCTTCAGCTCACGCCTCCGCATATCGCGCTCAGTAGCCTAAATCCAATCATGCTCCAGGAGTAATAGCCCCCTCTGGATCTTGAAACCAACTACTTCGAGAATTACTGCCCGATCAAGAGTCAATAACCCAGCAAGACCTGTATCGCCTCCGTCTAAACCGTCCTGCACACCAGCATACAAACCAACATGGCTAGACGCTTACGCATCAGGGCCTTGTTCCTGCCAGCAACAGGCATGACCGTTTCGTACCATACCGGTACACCATATGTTGCGCTAGCAACAAATAGCCCACTGTAAATAGTACAAATGGCACGCCTGTTTTGGACCCAGTAACTTCTAAGAATGCGCCGTACCTTACCAACAACAACAGAAATCTCCAGAGCAGCAAGGGACTGCCCTTCGATCAGAATGAGCAAGTAATCCGCATACACGCACGCCCTGTATGACTGACTAAGCTGGCTCAACAAGGGATCCATCATGACGTTCCAAATAAACGAACCGCATATAGACCCTTGCGCACAACCACGTTCAACATCCGGACACGACAAGCATAGCCCGCAGACCCTGAGTCTCCAGAGCAGCAAGGGACTGCCCTTTGATCAGGATGAGCAAGTCATCCGCATACGCGCAAACCTTGTACGGCTGACTAAGCTGCCCCAGCAAGGGATCCATCATGAGGTTCCAAATAAATGGAGCCATGCGGACAACCACGTCCATCATCCTATCACCCTGTATGGCTGACTAGCTGTATCAACAAAGGATCCATCATGAAGTTTCAAATAAATGGACTCATGCGGACAACCAGGTCCATCATCCTATCATACTGTGTTATTTGCACCTTCCACACAAGCCTCATCTCACGGCAGCCAACTGCACTTAGCCTCCGCATGACGCTACCTCTAGAAGGGTGGTCTAAAGCACCCTTAAACTCCTCGAGTATGCCCAGAACATACTTAGCGGTTGATATCGCAACCCTCCTACGAACATGAAGCTACGCAAATTCCGTGATCCTGCCTTCTCTAAAACCAAACTGGAACTCAGAAAGTGCCGCACTGCTGTTCCCCTGAAGCCGCTGCACCATTATCCTTTCCAACACTGTGTGAAAAGCTGGCAGTAGACTGATGCCCCCGATAAGAGCGAGGATTACCCCTGACTCTATCGGGAGACTTCAGCGGAACTACAGTACGAGCACGCGTGCTTACTGTTTGCACAAAAGGCCCCATAGAAGCAATTCCTATCAAGCGGTTGCCCGCCACTACTCCAACACTCGTATGTGCCACAATGTACGAGTACTTCGACATCTACAATTCACCAGGAAGAAAAAGTGAAAAGTTTCGAAAAACCCCCAACTGATTCGTTTTTAAAAACAACAGCATTTCGTGTGTTTTTTAAAAATTTAAAGAATAGTTTCCCGTACTGTCGTTCATTGCCATGCCGCACAGCTCTGGCTGTGCGGCTGTTTGGACTGTATTATTTTTATCCTGTGGACTTAATCCAGACTTTTACACACATAAAAATGATTTATTTATGAGAAGTGCTGTTAAGTTACTTTAAACCGAGAAGAGGAAGAAAATCAACATAAATTTTAAAATATTTCTACTGTGTACTCGTATCATTGCCGCCGCTCTGCTGGTCTTGTTGTTCCAACTAAACGACACACAGCAGAGCAACAACGTGCGAGGCGGCTACCTCAGCTAACCCTGAACATTGGAGGCATGTAAAGCGGGTGGCATTCCGCTTCACACACTCCCGTGAATGTTGTACTCCAACCAGCAACCACTTCTGTTTTCAGCTTGTATTTTTTCGTTTTTTTTTTGGGGAAAACTCTCAAAACATTAACATCTAGGAGTCCCCCAGAAAGCAACTTACAATTATATGGTATGGAGACATTGGAACAAAAACTAGCAGAGGTTTATGCACGGGAATAAGATCGTCTCTCTGTCTGTCTATCCGTCTGTCTGGGTGTATGTGTGTGTTTAGTGTACAAACATAAAACAGCTGTTTAAAGTTTAAACATAAATAAATAGAAAACACGTTAAAGTTAATGGAGTGATGGCCCATTGTAAACAACATTTACAATACTCGACTCCATTCATTCATTCATTTAACAACAGCCATGATGACTTTTTGTCCCAAATGAGTTATTCCGACTCCCTCCCATTTGAAATGGCTGCTGGTTTGTGGAGCACAGTGAAATAAACTGCCTCAAATTTCTTTCAAATGTTATTTGCGAGAAAATTGAAAAAAATCGTAATTAAGCCTGGTTGACAAAGGGCTGAAAATGTTACTTGTAGAGCGACAGGACTTCAAATCGCTAGGAACCTTTAGAAGTAGAATTATAATTCTGCTGTATTTCTTAGTGTAAGAAACAGTTCTACTGTTAGTATAAAAAATAGTTCTTAAAATAAAAAAAATCTTCTTCCATTCCTGTTCTATATCTTCTTCCAGTTTTATTTGAGTGCAAGACACTTTTAAGTTAATTATGAAGTGTCATATTTCACGAAAATCCAGAGGGCATTACGCAATAAAATGTTCTTGGGCC
Organism: Hydrotaea diabolus; assembly: GCA_963513945.1. Taxonomy (NCBI): domain Eukaryota; kingdom Metazoa; phylum Arthropoda; class Insecta; order Diptera; family Muscidae; genus Hydrotaea; species Hydrotaea diabolus. Next base: position 128,120,212 of record OY740719.1, read on the forward strand.
TATCTTGTACACCATTTATGTCTCAGACATACCAACTACTAGTAATGTTCCTACACTATCAACTTATGCAAATGACGCAGCCGTAATCGCTTCTAGTAAATGTTATACAGAGGCATCTGTAAATGTTAAACATTCAACATTATTTGAATGGATGAGAAATTTGGCGAATAAAATGGACCTCGAAAATGATTTTTTGATATGTCGTACGAGGGCAACCGCAAAACTAACTGGCCTGGCACATTTTCTGTTTTACTAGCAACTTTTTTTTGTTTTGTTTTTTAAAAGCAATCTTTTATAAGCCATCTGTCAAAATTCCCGAAATATTTAATGATTTTTTTCTTTGATACAGGTGATTGAAGTAAACAAGTTTTTTAATTTTTGAAAAATGGCAAATAAAGAGTTTCGTGCGGTAATTAAACACTTTTATATGAAAGGTTATACGCCACAATTAATCAAAGATGAATTGGATTCTGTTCATGGTGATAATGCACCATCAAACTCCACCGTGAAATCCTGGGTTCAACAATTTAAAATGGGTCGTTCAAGTACGGAAGATGAACAACGCTCTGGAAGACCGAAAACTGATACTACTATTGAAAACATTAAAAAAATATTTAATGAAGTGACTAAAGATAGACGAATAAAGCTCAGAGAACTTGCTGATGTTGTTAAAATACACGAAAAACAAGTTTGGAGTATTTTACATGATGAACTCTACATGAAAAAGCTATCCGCAAGATGGGTGCCGCGTTTGTTGACTTTGCCCCAAAAAATCGTCCGTTGGACCAATTCCGAGGAGCTTTTAGCAGTTTATCAGCGTAATCCAATTCATAACTGTTGATGAAACATGGATCCATCACTACATCCCAGAATGCAAAGAACTGTCAAAACAATGGATAGAAGCTGGTAAAAGTGGTCCCAAGAAGGCGAAAACTGTTAAGTAAGCAGGAAAAGTAATGGCCACAGTATTTTGGGATGCAAGGGGTATAATATTTATTGATTATCTTGAGAAAGGAAAAACTATAAATAGTAAATGTTATTGTGCATTATTGGATCGTTTGAGTGAAGAAATCAAGATAAAACGACCGTATGTAGAAAAAAAAGTTCTTTTTCATCAAGATAGTGTTCCTTCACACACTGCATTTTTAACTCAACTAAAACTGGCCGAGTTACGATTTGAAATTGCTCCGCATCCACCATATAGTCCAGATTTAGCTACTTCTGATTATTTCTTGTTTCCCAATTTAAAAAAATTTCTCGGTGGCAAAAAATTTTCGTCCAATAGCGAGGTTATTGCTGAAACTGAGGCATATTTTGAAGGTCTTGAAAAATCTTATTTTTAGGATGGATTAAAAAGCTTGAAAAACGTTTGATCAAGTGTATTGAGTTGGAAGGAGATTATGTTGAAAAATAAATAATAATAATTCCAAAAAAAATGGTTCTTTTTATGTTAGGCCAGTTACTTTTGTGGTCGCCCTCGTAGCAGCAGTTTTTTTCATCATGCCAACAGCTTTCGAAAAATCGATGGCACGATATCAATTCCTAAATCGACCCACCCTATTAACCACTGTTAATTTTAATATAACAATACATTTAATTAAAAAATCATTTTCAAAGTCCATTTTATTAGCCAAATTTCTTATCCATTCAAATAATGTTGAACATGTACAGATGCCTCTGTATAACATTTACTAGAAGCGATTACGGCTGCGTCATCTGCATAAGTTGTAATTGAACAGATTGTAAATAAAGAATGAAATACGAGTAATAATAAAAAAAAAAATCAGATATAGTAACTCGCACACATATACCCGTATGTTTATCCGATTTCGTGTCCTTGAAATTGAAAACCACACGTTTATTCCGCCCACTTTTGATTTTCGTATACGAGTGCCATCATGAATGTTATTGATATTTTCTAACTCAATATCAATACTTAAAAACAGAGTTAAAATGTTAACTTAGTGACAAATAATTAGATTCGTAGCCACGCCCATTTTGGTGCCTCTCAAACAAATGACACATAACTTGTCTCCTAGTTGCTGAAATTCGCTTCATAATATTTTGTAACGGTTTAAGACTCGAGTACGAAAAAGGTGCATGACACGCCCCATTCTGAGACCTATAATGCAAATGACCATTCTGCCTACTTTAGGTATTTGAACTTTAATCTTAATACATAAGAGTGTGCTGAAATTTAGTAGTTAGATACAGGTGGATGGTGTAATTCGATGGATTAATGGATTAATCTGCCACGCAAAAGAAGAACGTGAATGCCACCCCGCTATTCTAATGACGGCTTACGAGATTTTAATAAAAATCGGTAGGCTTTAGGCAATATAGGGCGGAATGAAGGACAATTATAAATTCATAAATGGGTTTAAGTCGACTGAAGCTTTCGTAAGGGGTTTTTTTAAACGTGTGGTTTTCAATTAGAAAATACCTGAAATCTTGATGAAATTTAAAACCCGTTGATTTTTTGGACCCAGGAATGACGTTGTTATAATTGAAGATAATCGGCTCAGATTTAGAAATAGCTCCCATAATATGTAAAGGGTGTCCGTCGGGAAGGTATATTAATTTGTTTGTTTATAATTTTTGATTAAATAAAAGAGAATGGATCTTATATTGATAAATGTTTTATTTAATGTCGGCAATTACTCGTATGTATGGAATACAGTATAAAATAAATGTCCGCCTCTGTTGGCCTTATAAATGCGAGCCTTCTGAGCAAATTTTCATTACATTCTCACACATTTCACGCGGTATTTCATTAATTTCATCACGAATATTTTGTTTGAGTTGCTCAAGCTTTTCTGGTTTGTTTGCTTAAACCTTGCTTTTCAGATATCCATAAAAAAAAAGAAATCCGGAGCAGTCAAATCAGACGACCGTGGGGCCAATCAACATCACCATTTCTTGAAATAACTTGTTGTGGAAAGAGGTCTATCAGTAGTTCCATTGCAATCCTGGCTTTATGCGATGTGGCACCGTCTTGTTGATACCGCATGTTAATCAAGCCCAAAGCATTCAGTTCTGGCATTCAAAAGTTTTCAATTTCAATCATTTCACCACAACGTTCCCCATTGACAGTTTCCGTTACGCCGATTTCATTTTCATAGAATTAAGGTCCAATGATTCCTCCTGATCAAATTGCACAGCAGACTGTCACTTTTAATGGATGCAACGGTGACTGATGAATAATTTGAGGGGTTTCCATTGCCCAGAACCGACTATTCTGTTAATTCACATATGCATTCAAATGAAAATGTGCCTCGTCACTCATTATGAATTTTTTATGAAAAACGGAGTTGTCGTGGGCGATCTGTAACATTCTATTGGCATATGTACGGCGGCGTAAATTATCTCGTGGAAGAAGCTCTTGTGTCTACTGAATCTTAAATGGAAACAAATGAAAATCCTTGTGCAAAATTGTGGCCAAAGTTGTTCTTGGAAGACCAAGCTCCTGAGCATAGCGTCGAATTGAGATGGATGGATTGTTTTGGACACTTTCTTCAGCAGCCGTTGTTGTTGTTGTAGCGACAATTGTGTGCCGGGGTGACAGCACTATTTGACAGAATTGCTATTTCGGGTCAATCCGGTCCATAGAACCGGCTGCCGCGGGATTGTTCATCATCCATCGTAATGTTTTCTGCCGATCTTGCAGTACGTTGTGGTCCATGCTTTGGCCTATCAGCTACAGATTCTCTTTCTTCGACATCATTCACTATACGATAAATACTGCGTTTTGTTGGCACGTTGTTTCTCCCAAAAATTTCACGTTACGTGCACATCGTCACAGTAATCAATAATTGATTTTGATAAAATGTTTTAACTATTAAAACACGTTGGTTTATTGTTGGTCGCAAATGAAATGCAGAGAAAAGCTTGACGTTTACGTGTGGTTCTCATTCAACATTGGCCCTTAAAATTTAACCATATAGCTGCAACCGACTTTAGTTTTACGAGTATTTACTTGATAGCATACGATTTTCGGAAAATATACTTTGTAGTTTTTTTCCTCTCAAAAGTAAGGTCGAGAAACCAATGTCTTTCTATAACAAGACATGACCAATGATGCTAGACAAAATCGTACAAGTTTCTGTCTACAGTTGCCAGATATGAAATCTCAAATGAAATTGTTAGCATCAACACATAATCATGAGCATCACACCAGCACCAGCACTAGCAGCGGTAGAACGGCAACGGCAATAGACTCAACAATATCATCCTTAACAAATGTCATGTGAACAACAACGCCCCTTGAACAGCTAAGGGCGGGGGGAGAGAACAGAGAAAAGGAAAGTGTTGGAACAAGTTGGAAATTTATGAGTAATCTTTAGGTTCCTTTTGTACCCAGCCATATGAATACTGTATGATGATGTTAATGCTGATGACGATGGCGGAGATGGTGACGATGATAATGGATTTAAACAAATAAGACCATAAAATCATACAGTAAATTGCTCCATACCAGCCCGCTAGCCAGCCTGGCAGGCAGGCAGTCAAGTAGTCAGAAGCTTCCGTCAGCTTCAATGGCAAGGAAATGAACACCTTGTAACAACTCACAGCAGCCCGTTGTGGAGTCAGCATCAGTAGCAAGCAATCTGGATTGTCTTGTTTCTTCGCCGTCGCCCTTTTACTCCACAACCAGTCGACTTTGTCTGCCACAGCCATCACCCGCATGTGTTGTAATGTGGTATGTCACGCTGGAGCGTGGCCCGGACTTGCACCCAGGAGACAGCAACCAGAAACAATTGTCATGTTGCACTAACAGCAGTCGGTGACAAATATTAAAATTGTAAACTTATAATCAAAAGAGAAAACACTCGCAAAAGCAAAGTATAAACGAACGAACGTATGAGAGGGCGACACTTACCATAAAAGCTTCCCCGGAGATGGCAGCAAGTACAACAAGGAAATCTATGATTGGATGCCATCCTTTGCCATCGGCAGCAGGTAGGATCCTCTTCCAAAAAAAAGGCCGTTTAAAAGGAAAATTTCGCAATAAAAAAAAAACAAAAAGAATTTCTAACCAGCAACTTTGTTGCAACATTTCGAGTACGGGTTAGTTGCCCGCACCTACAGGAGAACACACATGGGTCCATACATACTCGAGTACAATTTGTTTTCTGTTTGTTTGTCAGCTGACTGTAAAGTGTTTGGTTTAGTTGGAAATATGTACACTGCGAGAAATTGTGATGATTGTATTGAGTTCCTTAAGGTGGCAGCCAACGAAAAGGGATCTGCAAAAATAAGATCCTCTTCGGTATCCTAAGCATTCATTAAAAAAAAACTAAATAAAGCGTGTTTTATTAGACGTGTAGTTTTAAAAAAGAAATAAAACTCATATAATTTAATGTTATGGCCAATAATTTAGCTTTATTATAAATATAAGGGTTTTTCATTAAGTTTTAAAAATGATTTCAGAAATAATACTCTTTCAAGGCGTCAATTGAGTCAGGCTTATCTGCGTAGGCAAGCGACTTCACCATGATCCACAAAAAATAGTCCAGCGGTGTTAAATCGCACAATCTTGGCGGCCGCGCCACAGTCCCACGACGCGAGATACGAGGGCGACCGCAAAAGTAACTGGCCTAACATAAAAAGAACCGTTTTTTTGGAATTATTATTATTTATTTTTCAACATAATCTCCTTCCAACTCAATACACTTCATCAAACGTTTTTCAAGTTTTTTAATTCCATCCTAAAAATAAGATTTTTCAAGACCTTCAAAATATGCCTCAGTTTTAGCAATAACCTCGGTATTGGACGGAAATTTTTTGCCACCGAGAAATTTTTTTAAATTTGGAAACAAGAAATAATCAGAAGGAGCTAAATCTGGACTATATGGTGGATGCGGAGCAATTTCAAATCGTAATTCGGCCAGTTTTTGTTGAGTTAAAAATGCAGTGTGTGAAGGAGCATTATCTTGGTGAAAAAGAACTTTTTTTTCTAAATGCGGTCGTTTTATCTTGATTTCTTCACTCAACCGATCCAATAATGCACAATAATATTCACTTTTTATAGTTTTTCCTTTCTCAAGATAATCAATAAATATTATACCCCTTGCATCCCAAAATACTGTGGCCATTACTTTTCCTGCTGACTTTTCGCCTTCTTGGGACCACTTTTACCAGCTTCTATCCATTGTTTTGACTGTTCCTTGCATTCTGGGATGTAGTGATGGATCCATGTTTCATCAACAGTCATGAATCGGCGCAAGAACTCTTTTGGATTACGCTGATAAATCGCTAAAAGCTCCTCGGACTTGGTCCAAAGGATGCTTTTTTGGGGCAAAGTCAACCAACGCGGCACCCATCTTGCGGATAGCTTTTTCATGTGGAGTTCATCATCTAAAATACTCCAAACTTGTTTTTCGTGTATTTTAACAATATCAGCAAGTTCTCTGAGCTTTATTCGTCTATCTTTAGTCACTTCTTTAAATATTTTTCTAATGTTTTCAATAGTAGTAGCAGTTTTCGGTCTTCCAGAGCGTTGTTCATCTTCCGTACTTGAACGACCCATTTTAAATTGTTGAACCCAGGATTTCACGGTGGAGTATGATGGTGCATTATCACCATGAACAGAATCCAATTCATCCTTGATTAATTGTGGCGTATAACCTTTCATATAAAAGTGTTTAATTACCGCACGAAACTCTTTATTTTCCATTTTTCAAAAATTAAAAAACTTGTTTACTTCAATCACCTGTACCAAAGAAAAAAATCATTAAATATTTCGGAAATTTTGACAGATGGCTTATAAAAGATTGCTTTTAAAAAACAAAACAAAAAAAAAAGTTGCTAGTAAAACAGAAAATGTGCCAGGCCAGTTAGTTTTGCGGTCGCCCTCGTAATGCGCTCACCAAAAGTTGCCTTCAATTAATTGATTGTTTTGTAGCTGTATGGCATGTAGCGTCGCCTTGTTGGAACTCAAGGTCGTCCACATCAACATCCTCCAATTCAGGCACATAGAAGTCATTAATCGGTTCTATAGCGTTTCCCATTGACTGTAACATTGTGGCCGGCTTCATTTTAGAAACAAACATGGGTCAATGATTCCCTCTGTCTATAGAGTACAACAAATAGAGGCTTTTTAAGGTTGTAACAGCGTCTCAACAATGGCTTGCGGATTTTCTTGCGATGAAGCTCACTTTTGTTTGAATGGCTACGTTAATAACCAAAATTGTCGCATTTGGGGTAATATGCGACAATTTTGGCTACCCATTCAAACAAAAGTGAGCTTCATCGCTGAACAACATTTTCTTGCAAAATTAGTATTGGTGGCCATCTCGTTCGGGGCCTATTAACCACGATTTGCAAACATTGTTCCAAAGGCATCCCAATCAGCCTTTTTTTGATTAAGATACGTACGGCATTCAGAGGTTGGTCTATTGATAGAGAGAGGATTATGAGAAGGTGGTCCGATCGTAGCGAAATGATGGCCGTCCTTCGCCCATAATCCGCGTAGTGTCGTTCTCATTCTCTGTGTAAAACGTAAAGCTATCAATTTGTTCTATCTATGCCCTCTGGTCGTTGTCTAGGAGAGAATACCACAGTCTGTGGTGAACATTAGAATCTCCTGGGACCAAGCGGTTATTGCCTTGTAATAGATTCCTAATGTCTGGTAAATAACGCGGGCACTACTACCAACCGCAGCACGTATGGCTGCGATAACCATATTCATAGATCATCTTACTTTTGTCGGGTATATGGTTGTGGTACAACAATACTATGATCCTCACAACAATAGTATAATTCAAACTCAACCATACTATGATACCCACAACCATATTATGATCCTCGCAAACAATAGTTTGATTCACGCATTACCACACTGATTCCCGCAACCATAATAGAATTCACACTCAACCATACTATGAAACCCAGAACCATATGTGACGCGCAAAATAGAAAGGGACCAAAGGTAAAAAACCATTTTTGTTCTGGAGAGCCATTTTAAAGATTAGGTCCCTTTCTATTTGCGCTTAGAATCGTCGACTTCACTTTCATAAAACGCGCATAACTCTGGAACGGAACACTTTTGGGGCATGGGATCGGTCTCATTCGATGCTCAGAAGTTGTCCGCATCAAAAAAAGAAAAAAAATGAAAATTGATTTTTACCCATAGGTCCCTTTCTCTATGCGCTGTGACATATTCTAACAAGTTTATCCAATTCAAAATTATGCTGTTTTACCGACAGTTTTTCTTTTAACTTACCGAATTAAATTTGCGTAATTTTTATCATTTTTATATGCCGTTATTTTCTTTACTACAACTATTAACTTTGAATACTCATAACTTTTTGGAAATATAACATTTTTTAAAAATTCTTTTTGATTTAACATAAATGAAGTGTCGTTTGTACAACGAAATCAACCTTTTTTAAAAACTAGTACAGTGATATTTTTCATTTTTGGCCGCCCTCACGACACTGTGCGTCGGGCGGCTTCAGTTCTTGCACAAGCTGTATTTGGTATGCTTTCAATTTAAGTTCTCGACGTAAAATGATCCAAGTCGTTCCATACGTGAGTCCGAGTTGCGGTGAACGGAGCCGAATCGACTCTCCACGGTCTTGGTGTACACTCTCAGCAACGGCCGCTATATATTCTTTACTGCGTGCTGAATATTATCCAATAATGAATGATGGGTCTTAAGATGGGTGATGGTGTTACGAATAGTACGCTCAGTAGGCCGTATTGTTGACAATACTCGTAATTTGAACGAAGTGCACGAAACACATTTTTCACAGAATGTGCTTGGGAACGTCGGGCGGCTTCAGTGCTTGCACAAGCTTTATTTTGTACGCTTTCAATTTTAGATCTCGACGTAAAATGCGCCAAGTCTGAGTTGCGGCGAACGGCGCCGAATCGACTCTCCACGGTCTTGGTGTACACTCTCAGCAACGGCTGCTACATTTTCTTTACTGCGTGCTGGACGTGGTCCATTCGGTCGAATATTATCCAATAATGAATGCTGGGTCTCAAGGTGGGTGATGGTGTTGCGAATAGTACGCTCAGTAGGCCGATTATGTTGACCACATGTTGAACGAAGTGCACGAAACACATTCCTTACAGAACGTGAATTTTCGTAATAAAGTTGAACGATTTGTAAACGTTGTTCAGGCGTAAGTCTTTCCATGATGAAATGCCAAACAACACTAAACAAAAATGTCATGGCAGCATGACACGACTCACACGTGATCTGTCAAAAAAATGCTATTGAAAAAAGTATCTCTACTTGGATCACCCATTATATCTACTAATGCATTTCTTTTGAAGAAATTCGTTTTGGAATCAGCAACACCAATCACTTGCCAGAATGCCGCCCTCAGGACACTAACAGGGTGTCTTCTTATGTCTTCTGGGGACCATCTACATGAGGAGACGAAGGTCCTTACCATGCGCAGACACAATTTCCTGTTGTCTAAGCAATACCTGCTAGGGTGTTTTCGCAGCAGTCATCCTAACCACCATCTCTTGAACCGGATGCCTCCGACCAGGCAGATCAGGTACGATCTTCATGATCTAGAGAGAGTGGTCCAGCGGTATAAGAGAGAACTTTTAGATCATCGAAACTATCAGGCAGGTCTGAACAACATTCACGCCGATGAAGTCGCTGCAGCAGTACCCAGATACCGTGTGAATATAGTGCTAGGGGAACATCCCCCCGGAGATTTCACCTGAGCAGAAGGTACTGCCTCTGCAGACGCGCGTGGTTCTGGCGCAGCTGAGATCTGGATGGTGCAGCCGCCTCAATTCTTACTGGACACGAATTGATGCTAACGTTCCGGACATCTGTCCCGCCTGCCATCAGGGACCACATGATGTGCTGTACCTCTTCAATTGTCCGGCCAAGCCCTCTCAGCTGACCCCCAGGTCTCTGTGGACGCATCCAGTTCAAATGGCGCGTTTCTTCCACCTCGATATCGAAGCATATCCCCCATAGACGAACAAGACTTCAAAATAAATATATTGTTGTTACAACAACAACTGGCACATCTCATATTAAAGCCCATCTATCGTGGATCTAATTTAAGTTTTGGACTGCCTGGACTTAAATATATTTGCTGCAAAATATTCGAAATGTTTCTCATTTTGAAAAGATTTTCGCAGAATCTATCAAAATTGAAACCATTTGGTATGTGCATAATTCTCTCAATGTATTTGAGCCTTTTCCAAAAAACGCTCTTTGCTCGGTTGCCAGGGTTTCGACGACTGCAGCAAAGATTATAATGCACAGTATAGTGAGAATTCTTTTCATCACCTTAGGGTGGTCACATCAAGCAGTTGCTTATTTAATATCGGATTTACCAGAATTGTTGGAAAAATGTTTGTGATTGTTCTAATACTCCTCCTCGGAGTGTGGTGAATCAACTTGCATCATTGAAACTTTACCGTGTGACATCGTCATAGCTTTGACAACATCATCCAGCTCTTGTAGTTGGCGAAGTGCATCCCAATGGCGACCATGCCCAGCACTTTCCTCGTTTCCTTCTTTTCACATCAAAAATTGATTAAATTTTAGTTACTCTTCGGCTACTGTTTGGTTTCAATTCCTTTTTCATGTCATTACAACAACAACAACTACGGCAATGCCAATAACAACATTGGCCAGAAACTTTTGTCCGACTGAAATAAAAGTGCAATCGAAACGAACTTATGGACGGACGGACGGACGGAACACGGCTGACTGAGCAAACAACAACAACAGCCGGCCAAACGAACAGCGGTTGTAGACATTTTGTACTGACTCATAAACTTTTGTAGGCCCAGCAACAGCAGCAAACAACAACAACAAGAACAACAACACCACTGCATGCTGGCAACACCACCACCGCACCAACAGCAGCAGCAGCCACGACACAAGCGATAACCAAAAATTGTTTATGGAAAAATCCTGTTGTACAAAAGGCACTTTGTCAGCAGGTTGTTGTCGTTGCTGCTGCTGCTACTGGTGGCTGGCCACCGTGTCGGATTGCCTGTTTTAGCCTCGCTTGGCCTGCCCCGACTGACACGGTGGAATGCCTGTCCGTCCGTACTGTAGCTATGGGACTAAACCCTGTAGAGCTTGAGAGAGTGCGATTGTTGGTGGCACTGTAAAATAAGTCATTTCATAATGCATGAAGATGTAATTGCCGACTGCGTGGTGGTATAAAAAGAACTCAAGTAAAATATAATAATAATAAGTAATAAGTCTCATCGTCATATTTATCACACGCCTCGTACGTTCAAATGTGTGGCGACAGACTGCCACTAATTTGCATCTGAATGCCGGCCAGAGAGGAGGTGTTGACGAAGTGGACTTATTTATGCATATACGTTTGTATGCATGTGGCAGAGGTTGACTGGGCATTACGGGGCGGTGGTTTCCACACAAATGTGAAATGGCGTTGGATAGATGAAAAGTGAAAAAGAACATATGCGAAAAAGTGAATTTACAATTATGTATGAGGGCAGTTTAAGAAGTACTTGCATGGTTACTTGCTTAATATTACTTTTCCAATATAAACGGAGAATTTATTTCAAATCAGCAAGCTGTAGAAGAGGTAATTCTTTTCCTTCAAAACGGGGGCCTACTGTTTAAAACAGCAAAAGCATTAGCTGTGTCTTGCTGGCTTTAAACCTGTGTTACTTTTGTATGATGGTGCTATGTAGCTACCGATATATGTGACGCGCAAAATAGAAAGGGACCCAAGGTTAAAAACCAGTTTTGTTCAGGAGAGCCATTTTAAAGATTAGGTACCTTTCTATTTGCGCTTAGAATCGTTGACTTTACTTTCATAAAACTCGCTTATCTCTGGGAGGGCACACTTTTGGGGCATGGAATCGGTCACATTCGATGCTTAGATGTTGACCACATCAAAAAAGACAAAAAATGAAAATTGATTTTTTTACCCTTAGGTCCCTTTCTCTATGCGCTGTCACATATGATGATTGAAGTTTACATAAAGTAACAACGTCGTTAAGTTGTTATGTTCCCTTGGTCCGTTTTTTTTGGTACTTTTAGTCCATACGTCCGTCCTTAATCTTAACCGAAAATTCAAAATTTCTCTATATTTAAATTCGCAGCAAAATAAGCTTTGATTTCACAATCCATGTATCCATAGGGACGAATAATCGCCCGTTTTGAAAATGTGGGTAATTTTTATTGGCCACATTAGCCAAAAAGTTCAGCAACTACATATGTGACGCACAAATAGAAAGGGACGTAAGGGTAAAAACCAGTTTTGTTCAGGAGAGCCATTTAAAGATTTAAATACGTGTATCTTTGGTGTACCATCACTTTCATAAAACGCGCATCGATCGGTCTCATTCGATGCTCAGATGTTGTCCACATCAAAAAAGATCCCTTTCTCTATGCGCTGCCACATATGCCCTTTTCTTAAGGTCTTTTGTGCGTCCTATCTAACAGCACCCATTAACCTATTGCCCGTCCAAATACTCAAAATGTGCACATTTCAACGAGACACCTTCAGTACCTCAAAGGGAAACTTTCCCCCTAAACTAGTTTCACCCATTTATAAGTACATTCGCATACAGTTTACGACTACCCATCATAATGCAATATTAAGGATCCTAGGTTGATTTTTGACCGCTATCATGACACGGACGATCACGGCTAGATCGACTTCGAATTTTATGACGATCAAGAATTCAAACACCTTATAGTGTATCCGATCAAAATTTCGTGGTGTTGCAAACGAAATGACAAATTTAATATACCACCCTTACTTCGGTGGAGGGTATAAAAATATTAGTTTTTAAAATAGGGCTCGTATTCTCTAACTGCATTTCTGTTTAAATATAATTATTTTCTACTGAGTCGTGGGTTTTTTAATGAATGTATCTTTAAAGATACTGTGTGCATTTAAGGGTTTAACTTTGCGAACAAGACAATAAACGCATGATTGTTGTGCAGCGTAGGATTATTCATACGCCTAGTATTATTTTATATTTTTAAGAAGTCGAACATTTTTTGTTCGCTGAGGTTCTTAGTTTGTAATTGTTTGGCGTGAGAATACTTCCTAAAAATATCAAATCAGTCCTACCGCTTAGACCATATGTAAACCAACTCTTACCAGCTGAGCTGCCAGGGAAATATTTCGACTAATCGTCAAATTTGAGAAAAGAAGTATGGGATATTAGCCCCTCGGGCGGTGCGCTCTAAAAGACACATTTTCAATCAGTTCTTTCTTAAATGTCGACAGAAGCGATTAGTCTCCAATATACCGCAGTGGTAAAAGGTAAACTGTCGACTTATTGCTGTAATCACTTAAACTTTGTCATTAAATAACACAGTACATAATTTTTCAGATAATTGATTCGGGACTTAATTCTGATAATTGTTTGTGAAAGTAGCCTAAAGAAAACTATGAGATTTTTATATGTTATCTATGCATGGAAACAAAAATTGGAACATTTTCAATTATTCGGAAATATTGTTGTGATAGTCCCATCTTAGCCACAATGTATTTTTTTTAAATTTGTTTCAGCTTATTCGGACTAGTAATTCTCGAGTTATGACAAACAAAAAAGCCTAAAACGTGACAAATTCCCCTATATGATACTTACTAACTTTAAATAAATTATTCAGTTATTATTTCATGTACCTTGACCAAACGAATGATGCAGAAGTTCTTCTTTTTGGGGCTTCTTTCACAAACAATTATCAGAATTGAGTCCCGAAATCATGTGTTGTACTGTGTAATGGAACACCATCCGATGCGTTTACGCATCGCTCAATGGGCTGAAGATTGTTTGGTAGGAGATGAAGATTTTTACTAAAAAATAGTGATTTTAGACGAGGCTCATTTTTATTTTGGTAGCTATGTCAATAAGCAAAATTGCCGAGTCAGAAAACCGAGAGAACGAGTCACTGTTTGGTGGGGATATTTTACGCACTGCTTTTGAAAATCTAATAATCAGCCGAAATTTTGATGTCAATTGGCCGCCTCGAAGCTGTGATTTGAGCCCTTTGGATTATTTTCTGTGTTGAGCCATTAAGGCTAAATGATACGCCAAACATCCAGAGACAATTGGGTTATTTTCCGTGGAGCTATTAAGGATAAATGTTACGGAAAGCATCCAGGGGCAATTGAAGCATTGGAACATGAAATTAAAGTTGCCATTAAATAGATGCGACCCAAAACAATCAAAAATGTACTGAAAATTGGGTTTAAACTTCCAATAAAACCAGAAGTTTGAAAAGATATCAGTACTTTTTTTAAAACAGATTCAAATTTAAAATGTTACATCGCCCATCCTTCAGTTGAGCTGTCAAGCTGTCCAAAGAAACTACTGTTTGTTTTGGGTAAAGGCAATAATTAAAGAAAATGGACCAAATGCTTCTTCTTTGTAATATCGTACAAAAACATCACTTCCGTAGCAGACAGTGCTGGCGGGTAAATTTTTCGAAAATGGTTGAATTTATGAACAAAAATCATTAAATCAAAGACAAATGTTTAAAAAGAATTTGTCCAAAAGTTGTCATGCGATAAAAATTAAAAATTATTATAATAATTATAAATTATTACACATAAATATTTCCTAAAAGTTAAATAAACACATAGTTTAAAACAAATCCAACTATTATAAATACTTAGCTATTAAAATAAATTATTTTGACATTTGATCAAGACAAAACATTCATTGTTACTTCTGGTATGTTAGATATTAAAAAAACTTAGTAGACATTTTTTTATTTTTTAAATGTTATTGGTACATATTTTATTAAAACTAATGAAAATTCATGGCCTCAGCGCCTTTAAGGCATAATTTTGGCAAGTTGGCAAACATATTATTATTATTATTATTGTACAAAAAAATTCGAAAATTTATCAATTATGTCAAAAAATATATTATCGTAACAAATTAATTACATATTTAGGAATTCCTGTTTAACCATAATAAGAATCACGGCAGAAACGCTTCAAATGAATTGAAAATATGTGTTTTATATGATGTTTTAAAAGAAGAAATTATATCAATACGAGGGCGACCGAAAAAGTAACTGGCCTAACCTAAAAAAGAACCGTTTTTTTGGAATTATTATTATTTATTTTTCAACATAATCTCCTCCCACGTCAATACACTTCATCAAACGTTTTTCAAGTTTTTTAATTCTATCCGAAAAATAAGATTTTTCAAGACTTTCAAAATATGCCTCAGTTTCAGCAATAACCTCGCTATTGGACCAACATTTTTTGCCACCGAGAATTTTTTTTAAAATTGGAAACAAGAAATAATCAGAAGGAGCTAAATCTGGACTATATGGTGGATGCGGAGCAATGTCAAGTCGTAATTCGGCCAGTTTTTGTTGAGTTAAAAATGCAGTGTGTGAAGGAGCATTATCGTGATGAAAAAGAATTTTTTTTTCTAAATGCGGTCGTTTTATCTTGATTTCTTCACTCAACCGATCCAATAATGCACAATAATATTCACTATTTATAGTTTTTCCTTTCTCAAGATAATCAATAAATATTATACCCCTTGCATCCCAAAATACTGTGGCCATTACTTTACCTGCTGACTTAACAGTTTTCGCCTTCTTAGGACCACTTTTACCAGCTTCTATCCATTGTTTTGACTGTTCTTTGCATTCTGGGATGTAGTGATGGATCCATGTTTCATCAACAGTTATGAATCGGCGCAAGAATTTTTTTGGATTACGCTGATAAATCGCTAAAAGCTCCTCGGAATTGGTCCAACGGGCGATTTTTTGGGGCAAAGTCAACAAACGCGGCACCCATCTTGCGGATAGCTTTTTCATGTGGAGTTCATCATGTAAAATACTCTAAACTTGTTTTTCGTGTATTTTAACAATATCAGCAAGTTCTCTGAGCTTTATTCGTCTATCTTTAATCACTTCATTAAATATTTTTCTAATGTTTTCCATAGTAGTAGCAGTTTTTGGTCTTCCAGAGCGTTGTTCATCTTCCGTACTTGAACGACCCATTTTAAATTGTTGAACCCAGGATTTCACGGTGGAGTATGATGTTGCATTATCACCATGAACACAATCCAATTCATCTTTGATTAATTATGGCGTATAACCTTTCATATAAAAGTGTTTAATTACCGCACGAAACTCTTTATTTTCCATTTTTCAAAAATTATAAAACTTGTTTACTTCAATCACCTGTAACAAAGAAAATAATCATTAAATATTTCGGAAATTTTGACAGATGGCTTATAAAAGATTGATTTTAAAAAACAAAACAAAAAAAGTTGCTAGTAAAACAGAAAATGTGCCAGGCCAGTTAGTTTTGCGGTCGCCCTCGTAGCATTTAAAACTGGTGGTAAATTATTCTTTTTAAACTTTTTTTGGAGCCGTATTTATCTTTTACAGATTTTTTTTTAAATTTAGAAGTTATCATTAGAAATGTAATGATGGAGACTCGATCTCAAACATGCAACTAGGTTTGAGTGGTGTTTTTTCGAAGCCTTTATATTTACGACTCGAAAGTAGAAACGCAAAATTTAGTTGTTGTCAAAACTTGTGTTCATGTTTGAAGTATAATTTGTTGCAGCCTTTTCATTTTTTAGGCGCCACAGATATCAAGCATGCGTATTTATCCAGCCACCAAATAATTTTTTGTGAATTTAAAATTATGTTCTAAATTAACTCAATTTTTTTTATGTATAAACCTCGATAAGCGATTTATCTGTTTTAAAATTCCTGAATACTACGTTTTTTTCTTTTAAATTTAAAGTTTTAAAGAAAATCGTGAAAGTATAAGCAAATTTGGAAAAAAAAATCCTCAAGTGTCATTTGGGTAAATTTTTTACAAAAAAAAAATCGCCAAAATGAAGGAAAAGTGCTCACTTCAGGCACCTATCAGACCGCCTTCGTAAAATGACAGTTCTCCTTAATGTTTTTGTTGTTGTTTCATTTACCACAATTCGTATTTGGAGCGCGCCAAGAAAACTATTACGAATTCAAGAAAAACAAACATAGCACACAACGACACAAGCTCCGCTCACCGAAAGAGCCCGACGTGGTGAGCACGATGATGATGTTGCTGCAGCTGATAATGATGTTGTTAACGGTGGTGGTGACGATGACTGTAATGATGATTGGGAGACTGATGTGTGCACACGGGACTCGGGATTCTTAGGCTCTCCCACCCTCAACAGCACAAAAATATGTGTGCGTGTGTGTATGTGATACATACATACGAACAATGCCTTTAACCAATTTTCTTTATATTGGGCCCCCCATCCCATTTGTTTGTTGGTAGAAAGATTTTTTTGTTTGTTTGTTTGTTGTTTTGGATCATTTGCTTTCTCGTTGGCATTGCTTTGACTTGACTTATATTCACTCTCACACAAACACTGGCACTACGTAGTGAGTACTTCTACTACCAGTTACTTAGCTGCTTCTCTGCCGAAAGCTGCCGTTCGGTCGCAGAGCTGCTGCGGCTGCAACTACAAGCACTGCCTACAGCTGGCTTTGTCTCAGCTGCCTTAACTGGCTCTTGTGTGTGCGGCACTGAGAGTAAGTGTATGCACAGTGTGTGTACGATTGTGCTCTGCTGTGGTGCTCTGTTGGGCTGGTTATGCTCTGCTCCGAGTGTGTGTGTGTGCCGTTGGCAGTGTGGCTGACTGCTTGCCTGACTGTGACTGTGTGTACGTACGTACGTTCGTTCTCCAAGTGTTTGCCTGTTGTGTTGTGTGCTGCCGAATGAGTGAGTGGATGTGGATATGGATGTGTGCATGTTGTTTTTTTGTTGTTGTTTGGAGGGTATCATCGTTCTAAAAGTAAAAAGCCTGCTTTAGTCTGTCGTCTGACGTTCAGAGAAGCATACATTGTGCAGGCGTGAATATACGTTTTTTCATTCAACTCAACAATAAAACGTGCGTTGTTTTTTCCCTTCTACCAACTCGCAACGAAATACGTACCGAATAAATCACGATATCGATGCGTACAACAGAGACCGGCCGCGACGACACACTATAAGAAAAACAACAACATCATCACTATCAATTTAACAACAATCGAGCCGGTGAACAGCCTCAACAAAAACGAGCACATTAAAAAATGTTTCCGAAAAATTAATTTTGTTTTTATATTTTTTTTTTGTATGTTTGAATGAAAACATTTTTGTTTTGCATTATTTTCGCACCTTTGCGCGGATGGCGAAATTTCGTGGCGCCTGGCATTGATGGACACGATGATGATGATGGTGTTGTTTTAACCGTGTTCTCCATAGTCGTTTGAAGTTTTCCCTTTTTTAATGCATACAAATGTGTGTGTGTGTGCGTGTCATGTGCGTTTTGTTGTGTACCAAAAATAAATTTGTGAATTTACATAAAGTTCAGTTTGTGCAATAAAAAATAAAAGTTTTCCCTTTTCATTGTTGTGCACCAATTGCTGCATCTGCACCCACCCACGGGCCGAAATCTGTCCCTCATGTTATTTACAATCAACCTTGGTGAAAAATGATAATAAAAAAAATATTAAAATAAATAGGATCTATTCTTTGAGTTAAAATAAAAAAAAACAAAAATTTTTAAAATTTGAAAAACCAAATGAAGGAAGATGGAAATTAAAATAAACAAATCAAGTTGTAAATTCTCAATTTCTGTGTCTGTGAAAGTGTAAAAACGACTGTGTAAATCAAATCACACATCCTAGATGAAATTAAAGATAATGATTTTCAATTAACGATATTTGAAAAATTTTAAAAAATTTAATATGAAATATTAATTTAATAATTTTAAAATAATACATGCAGCCCACTTTTAAAAAAAGATTAAAAGAGTTAAAAAAACGAAATAAGTCTCATATGAGACAGCGCATAGAGAAATGGACCTAAGGGTAAAAAAATCAATTGTCATTTTTTTTTCTTTTTTTTGATGTGGCCAACATCTGAGCATCGAATGAGACCGATCCCATGCCTCAAAAGTGTTCCCTCCTAGAGATATGCGCGTTTTATGAATGTGAAGTCGACGATTCTAAGCGCAAATAGAAAGGGACCTAATCTTTAAAATGGTTCTCCTGAACAAAACTTTTCATCAACTTTTCACTTTTTTTTTGATGTGGACAACATCTGAGCATGGAATGAGACCGATCCCATGCCCCAAAAGTGTTCCCTCCCAGAATATGCGCGTTTTATGAAAGTGAAGTCGACGATTCTAAGCGCAAATAAAAAGGGACCTAATCTTTAAAATGGCTCTCCTGAACTAAACTGGTTTTTAAACTTAGGTCCCTTTCTATTTTTTCGAAAAATTAAAGCGTTCGGTTGACTAGACTGACTACGAGACGCCCTACACCAGCACTTCTTTAAGTGTATTTATACGAGTACTAGGGTTGTCACCAATATTCGCATTACATTTAACATTTTTTGAATATTCGCTTTCACATTCGCCAAAACCATTTTTGGAATATCGCATTTGCAAAAACAATTTATGTTAATTTCAGTTTTTAAAAATGTTTGTTATTCCTTAAGCCTTGTTCTAAATCATCTTTTTATTAAAAGAGATCCAATGTTGGGGTATCTTTTGTGACAAACCTTGTCCTCTAAAACCGTTCACAATTTGTAATCCAATGGGTTTAAATCTGGACTGCCTGAGGGCCATTCTTCAGAGGAAATGAACGCTGGCAAATTTTTTCGAAGCCAGGCCTGGGACGATTTAGCCTTATGGACAGGCGCCGAATCCTGCTGGAAACTCCATGGGTGGTTTTGGAACAGGGAATTGTTAAGAGTCTTCACAACAGCTTCCAAAACGGCTTCTTGGTAAACTTTGGCCGATGTTTTGACTCCTTGTTCGCAGAAATGCAGGTCAGAGACCCCATCGTAAGAGACACCCCATCAAATTATGACTTCAGCTGCGTGATGACCCTTTTTCACCCTTGGGATCAATTCAGATGCTTCCTTAGATGACCGCGCATACCTGAACGGTATCCTGAACGGTAAAATTTTTTTCATCGGTGAACAAAATTTTTCTGTGCAAGTTATCAGCGTGCTTCACCAAAAGACGTTTGCATTTTTCAATCCTATTTTTTTTATAGCTGCAGTCAATAAATGTCCGGTACGTCGTTTGAAAGCCCCAAGTCCCAAGTATTTTTTAATGATTTGACTCATGGACTTTTGCGTGATATTCATCTCTCACGGGCCATGATTTTCTGTTTTCGGAGCGGGTTTCTGTGAATTCTTGATTTAATGGCTTTGATGACATGCGGTGTTCGAACAGAGAGTGGACGGCCCGACCGACCGGTGGCGGTCTTTTACATCTCCAGTCTCCTCAAACAGTTTTATGCATCGGTAGACGAACATGCGGCTAATCCCTAGAGGCCGGAGCGTTTTGAAAATATCGTTTTTTTTTTCATTTCACACTTGAAAAGCGCTATTACAGCGATACGGTCCTCACTCCATGATGAAAGTTGAAACAATTTTAAAATTTTCAGACTAACGCTATTGAGGTTAGCTTTCAAAACCCATATGACATTAACGGGGTATGTTCAGTTCTACTATCGAAATGGGTGTGTTCAATGTTGTAACAGTATTTATGTCACTTCTAAGTATAATATAATATTGGCTTTTGAAACAAATATATTTCAATATTAGCATTTGCTAAACCCACTTTCGTTACATTCCTTATTTATACTCCAGGCCACACTGTGGTTCAGCTGAGTATAACTTAGTCCCCATTTACACGAGGCAACTTTACTTGCGTTAATTTTTACGATTCCCTTTTGAATTTGCCTCTTGTGTTTAGACAAGGCAATTCGGTTACGGCAATTTTTATTTTCAATCGTTCTGATTTTTGTGCGAAAACATACTTAAATAATCTGCAGCCAACTTCACACTACAAAACACACAAAAGAAATTGACAGAATTCCTTTCCATTCCCCTTACCCCTCTCTTCTACAAACTGAGAGTAAAGTTTCCATGTGTAAATGGGGACTAAGAGCTGATGTTTTGTTGTAAAAGAAGTGCAAATCGCTTAGGGTGCTAAAAGTCGATTAGTCGACCAATAAAAGACGTTTGCTTCCGATTTTAATTGAACAATCGTCTTTTGCCTTTACTTTTTTTTTACCGACAGAGCAAATATGTTTACCCTGCACCACCTGGAACTGGATATTATAAGATAGTGTCATAGCAAATAATTGTGATAGACCCACCTTTAAGCGTACTGATTGACTCCAAATCACATGCCGATCCGTCTGTATGTCCGTCCATCCGCCTACTGTCCATCTAAAGCTTGTTATCCATTAGCAGGTCTCAAGATTCGCTTTAATGATTTCTGTCTGTTCCACTGTCCGCCCGTCTACTGTAGATCTAAAGCTTGTAATCAAACCACAGGTCGCAATTGTTGTTCATGAAATTTGGCAAAAGTAGTTTTTTTTGAACCAAGGACGGACGCTTTGGCAGTAAAAGAAATTTGGTTCTGATTTAGATATATCTCCTAATGGTTTGGGCACGAAAAATGGCATCCACTTGGGCAGATGGGAGGGATGGTATCAAATAAGAATGAAATTTTTGTAACCTTTCCAAAATTACAGAGGTCCTACCGTTCTAAAGTTATTACTATTTGACTGAAATGCAAAAAAAAAATTTTTGGTTAATTTACAACAACAAATAAATGTGTGATGTTGGAACTTTGGAACGGGCTTCGTTTAGGTAATTTTGGAAGGGTCAGAGGTTGGTTCAGAACTTAGAAATTTTACCCTAGTACCCTCCGACCACTAATGCGAAATTGTTCAAACCGCTGCCGTTTCGCCCCCTTGCATGTTGGGGCATGGTCGTAGATGGACATATTTTCATAAAACGAGCCAAGAAATACGCTGGTTAAATTTGTCCAGTCGTGAATGAATAACCCTAAAAAGTTGGCAGGTCCAAATTTCGATTTTTTACTACTTTATAATTTTACGTGATTTTTTTTATAAACTTCACTTAAGGGTTTTTGGTATATTAAATTTGTCATTCTGTTTGCAACATTACAAAATATAAAGTACATATATTCTTGATCTCGTACTATTTTAAAACGATCTAGCCATGTCCGTCCGTCCGTGAGTCTGTTGAAACCACTATAGCGTTCCAACGAATTAACCTAAGATCCTGAAACTTTGCATGTTGATGCGAAATCAGCTTAGGTAGGGAAAATCTTCCCTTTAAGAGACTGAAAATGATTAAAAGTAAATTTTAGTATTAAAAGTATTTGCTAAGCAAATAATAATTCTTTGTGGACAAACAGTGGTTAAAATGGGTACTGTAAGTTGGGACGCACTTAATCCCTCAAAAATGCCAGAGTTGGTGGAATTTTTTGGCTTGAGGCCCAAAAACGTACCGCATGGTCAAAACGGGTGATTAATACATTTTGCTTTGAATCCTAATATAGAGTAATTGTAAAGTTCTGGCTGATATTTCGGAAGGACCCAAGGGCCGGAAAGGCCCAAAACACATATCATATTTAGCGCTTTAGTTGCAAAAAAAAAATGGAGGAGGATATACGAGGTTCGGCCGGGCCGAGCTTAACGAAGTTTTTACTTGATGTTTATATTTTTAGTAAACGTATAAAAAAATTGATTATGTATATACTTATATGATGTACGAGTATACATATATTTATTTATTTAGAACATGACAAGTCAAGACAACACGGAAAGTTTTTAAACTCCGCCTGGCAGAACCTTATATACATCAGCCGTTATATTGACACTGCCGTTTTTTTTTAAATTAAATTGGCCTATGCGACCGACATCCTAATCTCAGCGGAAACTTCAAAATAAAAAATTATTTATTTTGCTTGAATTTGGAATAAGCCCATGTAAGTCCGTATTAACTTCTGATCGTTCGGTTTGGATCACACGAGTCATTTTTAAGTCTAATGAGCAGAGATGTCCAGCAACTATGCCTGTTTTTGAGGTATTTTCCACAAAAAAATTATGATTTATACTAAAGTCCCATAAAGAGAAAGTTTTTCTCCCCTGAGCTGATTTTGCCTACCTACAATCTCAAACAGCTTATGAAGTTAAGTCGTCTTCATGCTAATTTTAAGGGTGCTAGGTTAATGCCGTTGACCGCTTTCGTGCTTTCAATAGACGTACTGACTGACGGTTAATCGACTTTTTTTTCCAAAATGTCGATAAGTCGAAAATCGACTTTTAATGTATATTTAAAAAAAAACTCGTCGACTTTTTGCCTCGGCTATGTAAGCCTAAAATCGCTTGAATATGCAACTCCCGATGATACTTTGCACATTGTTATGCTTAGGGCAATTTATGTATCAAATTGAATAGGTTTACACCGATTTAGAGACGAATGCAATTAAATCAGAGAACTATTGGCTTAAATCTAGTTTCAGTTCAACTCTCATATAGAATCCAAACGGCTACCATCGATAAACTATTTTATTTGAAATAAAAATTTTCAATTTTTGTTGACGACCCTTATTTTCCTAGTTACTGGATTCCTAGTTTTGGATTAAAAATTCAAGATATCTCTTATAAGACAACATATGAATTACTAAACAATAGAGGTAAAGGAGCCGACAAATTACTGCTACGAATAAAACAACTTAAATTAAAAAAATATTTCATTCACATACAGGGTGGCTAATGAATATTGCTACTTTTAGAAACTTAATTAACCTTTTTTCAGTATATGCAATTCATTTTTCATTTATTTATGTTATAGCTCATTAAAATTTATTAATTAGCGTAAGAAGTTTTAAAAATAATGGAATTTAAATGCCTTCCCCGCTCGTTGATGCATGTGAGGCATCTAACCAAAAAGTTGTTCATTTCTGCTTGGAGAGTTGAGTCAGGATTAGCCGCAATTGTTTCTCGAATAGATCGCTTAAGTTCATTCAAATTTGTTGGTTTTGCTTTGTAGACATCCTGTTTGCAATAACCCCACAAGGGCCATTGGAATGTGGAGTATCTGGATATCAGCTTATTGGATCGCAATTCTGTCATAGCAGGCCGGGCTATGTGAGGAGTTGCACCATCTTGCTGAAACCACTCAAAATTTAAAGAAATTTTCATTCGGCGCAATTCTGGATAGAAAAATTCTTTCAACATGCTGAAGTAACGGTCTTTAGTAACCGAAACGGTGTGACCGTTTTCTTCGAAGAAGTAGGGCCCGACAAGGCAGCGCGATGAAACTGCACACGGTGACAGAGTCGCCGAGTTTTACGTGATTATCGCAACGACAGCCTGAACCACGGTGTGCCATCACACTGGGGCCGTAACAATGCGACGGCCAACGCCCCATTGGATTGATTCTGCCGGTACCAATTCGAAGCATAACAGTTATGGGTCATGGTTTCCCTCTTGGTTAGGGGTCGAGGACTATCTAAACCTCTGCTGTTCTATGGGTCACAGCACCCGGTCGCAATGCAACTCCACATCGAACCGAAGTTTTCCCTGCGATTTGGGTTTAAACCACAGCCACCACGATACTCCCCGAGGGGCCGCACCATATAGTCAGGCCAGAACAAGTTCTGGGGGTCTCCTGACTACCCGTGGTACCAGATTAAAGTCTCCGGTCAGACCTCGTAACCAAAAGGCTACTTCCAGTTTCTGTTCCATATAACATGGGACTGGTTACCCACAGCAACTTATCGACCAAAACACAAACAATACACAAACAATTAACAGTCGCCCTCACGGGCAATTCGATGGCCAGGGACTGGCACCAGCATGGACATCACGAACAACAACAAAGGACTTTGCCTCCCTCACGGGAGGCAAAGTCCAACAACGACGATGCAACGACGATTGTGTGAGGCAACGACAATGCCACGCCTTATCCGCTAATGGTCACATCAGAAAAACCCCCGTTAGGCTCCTGCGAGTCTTCTCCTATTGAAGGCTACACGAGCAAACTCCCCCAACCTCCTAAAAGCCCGATCATCCCCCACGCAGCGACTGAAGTCGGACCTGTCGACGGTCTGGACAATGCCCATTCCATCCAAGTCCCTTATGTCGCTTTACAACGGACGTGCTTCCAGTGCTCCGGACCACCACCACATCGACACGAGGTGGACGCAATTCCGTCTCATGTAGTATCTGTGGATTGGATGTACCCCATATTTTTATGTTGCCGTTTAAATCGAAATGCGCCTCGTCAGCCATGAAAAGACATTTCAACATGTGCCCGTCCTCTTCCACCATTTGAAGCATCTTCTGGCCAAATTCCAAGCGATTCGGGCATTCTGCTGTGTTCAGTTTGTTGGACATTTGAATTTTATGTGGTAATAAGTTCCAAATCTTTGTGCATAATTGTGCAATGACTATCTGCTTATACCCATTTGAGCAGATAAGCTTCTTGTCGCAACTCTTGGATTGTTTTGTATGACAGCAGCGATTGTTTTCTTCGTCCGAAATGAAGGGTTTCGACGGTAAGGTCTTCTGTTGGCTGCCCCATGCTCGGCAAATTGGTTAACAAGTCTTATTATGGTCCATCTGCTCTGAGGATTGCCGCCAAACGTGCGCCTGTACTCTCTTTGAACCGAAACTACGGACTCCAGTGTGTGATAGCGGCAGACAATCCAAATTTTTGTCTCAGTGTCCCAGTTATCCATTTTTTTTTTAAATCTAAAAATCAGTCAGCAAAAAAAACAATAACTAGATTCGTTAAATAGAAAAAAAAGTTATTAAATTTTCTTTTGGTAGCTGCTTTCATCAGCCACCCTGTATGTAGTTTGATGGAAAAATTTAGAAAATAGAAAAAAATAATAAATAGAAAAATGTTATAATTTTTTTTGGTAGCGGCTTTCATCAGCCACCCTGTATGTAGTTTACGTACATTTTTGTGTCTTAGAAAACCTCCAAATCTGATAGTAATACTATTTTAGTAAGATTTAATCACAATTTATACCGAAGATGTTACTTCTATTTATTTCTCCAAAATCATGTGAGAAGGTAGTAATGCGCTCCGAGTTACGGCTAGTAACTCGTAAAAGTAATAACATTTTCGTAATATGCGTTGAATTTTGTCCAGCAAAAATCTTTATATACCAGGTAGAAGTTATAATGTTTTCTTACTTTTATGCCAATAAAGTTGAAAACCTCTGCCACATTTTATAGTCATAATTGGGAAAACATTGAACAGATAATATGACTGCAGAACAGATAGCATAAATTTCTAAGCACAGCTCGTAGAACGTTTTTTGTTATCCTGATTAAATTAGGTCACATTTTGTTTTTCGTGGTACACAAAACAATTGAAATGACGGAAGTTAAAAGAGAATTTGACATTTTTCCGCCCCCAATTGACTACAAACAGGAAAGAAGCTTTGACTACTTGTACTACGATAAAAAAAATGCAGGACGGGTTAGGTCTGTAAACTTAAATAGGAATAACAAAAAAGGACAACAAAACAAAATAGACAAAGCACAAAACCAACCATCATATTTTTCCCAAAATATTTACAAAAATAGTCTACAGCAAATATTTTTATTTCTTTCTTACACCACTTTTGATTTTAGCTTCAGTTGAATATAAATTTTGTTTAGTTAACTTTGCAAATTTCTTTTCTTTCTTTGTGCATCGTTGCTTCTAAAACTCCCAATAGAACTCAAGCGGACAAGCTTTCATCAGGGCTCACTTAATTCCGACCGAAAGTCACCGAAAACACAATCCGGTTTTAAATACTGATTTAAAGCTTATGTTAATATCATTTAAATGCAATAAAATAGAAAATTTATTAAAAGGTCATAGTTAACAATGAAATGATATTTTAGTTTTAATAAATTCAAACATAATTTAACAATAACAATCAATTCTTGACAAACGTCTCCCATTTGTTCCTTAATTATATGTTGAGGGCAGAAAGTATCGGGAAGTAAAGGTGTGAAGTTGCTTATATCAGTTGGGGTAATTAAACTACAACATTCTCCATTGATTAACTAAATTATTTTCTTAAAATCATACAAGTGCATATCAATTTTCCAACTTCCCTCAATTTTCCAACTTCCCTCGAAATGTAATGCTCGCATTAAGTACCATCTGTCAATAGACTACTGTCAAATTTTGAGAGAGTTCCGTCATTTAGTTTGTATTTAACAGCTGTTCAAAACATACAACCTCGTAAAAAGTGAATTTGCGAGTGCTCATTAAACATTAATTTTTGCGAAAAAAAAACCGTCTAATCAAACCAAGGACAAGCTTGATAAATACTATCGGGACTCTGCACCATCGATTTCAATGGTAAAAACATGATTTACTGACTTTAGTTGTGTTCGCACAAGTACAAATGACGCTCAACGTTCTAGACGGCCAATTGAGGTCAATACACCCGAAAATAACGAAAAAATCCACCATATGGGGTTAGCCGAACAAGAGCAAAAGTGCGTGAGATTGCCGATTTTACATGATCAGTGGGGTTTAAGACAGCTGTCTGCAAGATGTCTGCCGCGTTTGCTCTCAATTGACCATAAACTTAATCGTGTGAGAACTTCAAAAAATTGTTTGGAGTTGTTTAACCGCAATTCGAATGAGTTTTGCGGTATTAGATCCATTACAACAATCCGGAGACCAAGCAGCTGTCTAAACAATGGATTTCTCGGGGTGAACTGAACCTCCGAAGAAGGCCACAAGGTGACTTTGTCGGCCAATAAGGTGATGGCAACAGTTTTTTGGGATGCACGCGGGATAGTCCACATCGATTACCCTCAAAAGGGAAAAACAATAAACGTCATCTTATTGGACCGATTTAACTAGGATTTAAAAAAACTACCCTATACGAGGGTTGCTATTTATATTTCGGGTCCGGCAATAAAAACAATAATTCATCATTGGAAATGGTTTTATTGTTTTTCAAAATATTCTCCGTTAAGATCAATACACTTTTGCATGCGCTCAAGCCAATTGTCGAAGCACTTTTTCCACTCCGATTGAGACACCTCTAAAACATGGTTATTGAACGCTTCAACAGCATCTTCTGGCGACGAAAATCGTTGACCACGCATTTTTTTATTCATGTGCGGGAATAAAAATAAGTCATTGGGT
This sequence comes from Hydrotaea diabolus, assembly GCA_963513945.1. Lineage (NCBI taxonomy): Eukaryota > Metazoa > Arthropoda > Insecta > Diptera > Muscidae > Hydrotaea > Hydrotaea diabolus. The sequence continues at coordinate 128,148,180 of OY740719.1, forward strand.
GCCAAGTCAGGGCTGTACGGCGGATGACCCATCAATTCGACGTTTTGGCCGGTAAAAAAGGCTCTGGTTTGAGCCGATGTGTGAGAGCTCGCATTGTCATCTCTTGTTCGTTTTTCGAATTTCTCCCAAGACTTCAGGCAAACATATTGTGGTGTGCCACTCAGAATTGACCGTCCTACGTTTCTCAAGCGGAACAGTCGCCACATGACCAGTTTTGCCGAAGAAACAGGCGACTATTTGCTTCGAAGTGCTTCTTCCACGAACAACTTTCGTTGGATTTGGCTTGTCTTCGAAGACCCACACGGTCGATTGCTGTTTTGTTTCGGGCTTATACGCATAGATCCATGATTCGTCACCTGTGACGATCTTATAAACGTCTTTTGAAGCATCGCGATCGTATTTTTTCAACATTTTTTTGCACCAATCGACACGAGCCTTTTTGAGCGATTGTCAAATTGTGCGGGATCCTTTTTTACGGCCAAGTGATCATGCAATATCGAATGTATGCTGGTGGTAGAAATGCTCAAGGATGCCGCTATCTCACGTTATGTCTCATGATAGATCTTGCATTATCAGTTCACGCACGACATCAATGTTCTCTGGCACAACGGTCGTTTTTGAACTACCTTCACGACTTTCGTCTTTGAGCGAGCGTCGGCCACGATTGAATTCATTAAACCAGTTTTTCACAGAGCTATAGGATGGTGCTTCATACAAAGATTTAAGTTCATCGATGCACTCTTGTAGTGATAATCCACGTCGAAAGTTGTGAAAAATGATCGCACGAAAATGTTCACGAGTTAATTTCTTTTTTTTTTTTGCCAAATTGATTTTTTCAAGCCACTGTAAACAACACAAATGATGGTCGTACGTCAAAACGTTCTGAGTACGTTTATGCTAAAAAAATGTCAAACTTGCCAAAGGAAATGTCAGATGGCGCCAGACAACACTAAGTGTTGCCTAGACCAGAAATATATATAGCAACATTCGTATTCTGTCAATTTCAGCCTCAATATTGTTAATTAGGTCTTCCAAGGTGTTGGGACGGTTGATATCTCTAATTCGACTTATGGTCACCCAAAGGAAAAAATCGCATGGGTGACCAAAAGGAAAATATCGCCAGTTAACATCACCCCTCAAAGAGCTAAGCCGAACAGGAAACATTTGCCTCATACAATTCATGGTAGCCCTCGCTGTGTGTGCAGCGGCACCATTCTGTTGACACCATGTATCCTCTGCATTGCATTGCCTCAAGAGCCGGCTGGAAAAATCCTGTATTATAGTCAAGTACCGTTCGGCGTTCACAGTTACGGCAAGACGGTTATCCTGGAAAAAGTAAGGGCCAATAATGCCTACTCGTGATATGGCGCACCACACAGTGACTCGGTCCGAAAGCAGAGGTCTCTGGTGAAGTTCTCTGGGGTTTGTTTACACACCCACTGAGGTGAAAATGTGCCCCATCAGAAAAGAACACAATTGCGTCACGGGGTATAGTTGAATATCTGTACAAGAGGTCGCTGACAATTGTTGGACCACGCACATTTAATACGTGTCAAAACTCAATTCAGCATTAAGAATCCGGTGGAGAGAACGTCTGGAGCAAGTGATTGTTTCCGTGCAGAGCGTTTCAGAGATTGAAGTACAGCTGCTCTAACTTTCTCGATGTTTTGTGGTGTCGTAATCCTTCTCTCAGGTGCCCTTCGTACACATGACACATTCCCTTTTGTTCTCAATGAAGTTACCCAATTTACAATTGATTGCTGTCCAGGAACACGTCTGTGTGGGGGAACAGCGATTCGTAAACGAAAAGCATGCTGCACTGCAATGATCGAGAGCACTTATAAAAAATGCGCTTCAACACAAAATGACCTCTCCTCACGTGTCCAATGCATGTTGGCAACTGAAAGGTAGACGAATACAAATCTGCCGTCAGCCTCTATAAGTCGCGCATGCTCTCCACTCTTTTTGACCAACAGCGCCGCCACATCCTGCAGTGCAAAAAATCAAACTACCGCGCTCCACCCTGAACAATATAACAATCAGATGTTCATTAAACACATTTCTGGGGTAATGACAACCAAATTCAAGGAGTACTTATAAGCAACATTCGATAACAACAACTAATATATAAACAAATTCAGTTCCAATTAACATCTTAATTAGTTAGGGTACCCGATACTTTGTCTCTTCACCGGCATGTGGCAGTTTCCTCCACTGAAAATTGTCCTGCAGTCAAACAACATTCGGTTAGAAAAAAACTCGGTAGTGGCAACAAATCTGTTCTCCGTGCGTGTCCTTCCCGCTTTTGATGTAGCATATTAAATTATACCTAGCTCACTCTCTAGACTGATGCGCGGTATCTTTTGAAAAGCAGAGAGCTGCAGGGTACCTCAGAGTCTTATTTTAATTATATTTTTTGGAACTTGTAAATAATGCCATGTTTATGGGCAATTTTAATACATCTGGCAATGGCACACACTATGGGCCAAACATATAATTTTTATCGTGGTTTTGCATAAAAAACAAAACGGTTGAAATTTCAACCAAGTGCAATTGAAAATCAAATATCTTCAATTTAAATCTATATGTGAGGCGCAAAATAGAAAGGGACCTAAGGTTAAAAGCCAGTTTTGTTTAGGAGAACCATTTTAAAGATTAGGTCCCTTTCTTTTTGCGTTTAGAATCGTCGACTTCACTTTTATAAAACGCGCATTTCTCTGGGAGGGAACATTTTTGGGGCATGGGATCGGTCTCATTCGATACTCAGATGTTGTCCACATCAAAAAAAGAAAAAAATGAAAATTGATTATTTTTACCCTTAGGTCCCTTTCTCTATGCGCTGTCACATATTCATTACTTAAATAATTTAAAAATTTCGAATTTATCACAGTTAAACAGAAAATCAAACTAATTCTACTTTGAAAATTGTACAAAGTGGGGCAACCCCAGAAATAAGCTACCAACAAAGGCTAGCTTAATAGAAAGTGTATGAAGTGCCACAAATAAATAACAACAAAATTGTGTTACATATAAAATATACCCCAAACCAACAAAGGTTTTAAAACGGTGGCAACCCTGCTTTGCAATAGTTGTCAACAACCACAGCGGTTAGGATTAGTGCAAAACATTTGCTGTCACAAAAACTTGGATTACTTAATCTCCAACTCGAGCTGTCAACTCTACTAAATCAAAGGTATGTATGAAAACCCCCACCCCCCAAAACACTCATCGTATTTATGATATTTTTAGTCCAAGTCCGTCCATCACAGCACATGGGTGCTGCTGTCAAAATAGAATCTAATCCGTACGGGCATTTCATTATTCATTCATCGAAAAAATTTCAATAATTGCTTTTGATTAGCATTTTTTCGCTGTTTTGCTGGTGTGTCGCCGCTTTCCCCTGCAGCAGCAGCACCCCTGTCCATGTGGGTCTTCTTATCATGTTTGGGGTTATGTTTTCTGTTCTTCTTGTGATTTGTGTGTTACTTTCCCGCCTCCCCGGGCCACTGTATGTTTTGATTGCGGTGTTTTGTGTAATATTTCGTTTCGGAATAGTTCCAGACCATTTCATGTTCAGTCAGCGCCATCGTAAATTTCGTTTTCATTGAACTATTTTGGGTTTTATTTGGATTTCTTTCTTCTTCAAAAGGTGGACAGCATATTTCAATTTGTTTTGCCGGCACTCATTCAAATCGATTTGAATTTGCTGGCTTACAAACATATCTACGTACTGATGTTTTATTTGTTCTCCTCCCCTTATTTCGTTTCTGGTTTCTGGAGTGTGGAGAAATTTGAATTTTTAATTTGTTCCATTCCAAAACATATGTACCTCGTCTTTAGATGTTTTTCTCGATTTTTTTTCTTTCACGAATTCATTGATTTTTGAATAATTGTTGTTTAATTGAGTTTGTGTATTTTTTGTTTGGTTGGTTTGTTGGCAAGACAGCACAAAAAACGAAATAACAGAACTTCTTGTTTTTTAATTCTCATTATTTATTTAATTTCTTCATTGGCATTCGTTGGTGGTTGCTCGCTTTAAATTGTCATTAATTTGATTATCTTGTTTTTATGATTATGTTTCATTTTTTCAACAAGTTTTTTTCATCTGATAATTTATGAATAATTAACAGTTTTTAAGGCCTTACAGAGTCGTCTGCTTTGCATTACTTACAAATTTGGTTCGTTTTTTTCTTGCATGTGACAAAATTTTAATTACTCGTTGTATTGACTGGCACATGTGGTTTAAAGATGTCACATTGAGATTGAGTTGACGTTTTGAAATTTGCTGCAATATTCGTGGGATATCTTTTGGGATTAAAACCCTAAAACCAATGGACAAATTCAGTTCGGTCATTCCAAAAAATATATACCCTTCATCATGGATAAGGTTGTAATTGAAAAATATTTTCAAGTAGGTGTGGCATCGTTTACTTTATAATTCATTTATACACGCAGAAAAAAAGTGTGGTTGGGATGACAATATTCGAAGAGGATCATACTATTGTTGGGTATATGGTTGAGGCACAACAATATTATGATCCTCACAACAATAGTATGATTCACACATAGTCATACTATGATTCCCACAACCATAGTATGATTCACACTCAACCATACTATGATCCCCAAAATTATTTACTAGGACTGGGTAATGTTGTTATTCAAAAATAGAGATTTTTATCAAGTAAGTTATTTTAAATTGCTTTACAATTAGTTCAAAGCGAGATTTGACGCCACGTTTTTATTAAACATGTCATTCAAGAAACAAAAATATAAATTCCAACGGTCAAAAATACTTTTAGTTGCCAGCAGGGGTACATACAACTTCACCATCCGTAGACACCAAGTAACGAATGTGATTAAACCATGATCAATGGCTAAATACTTAAGTGCAGGCAGATTTTAAATAAACGAGAACCAGTCGGTAGTAGAGTATTTCACCAAACAAATTAAACACAATAAAAATCCCTCGGACTACCTTCCGATTGTTGTTGTGGAGAACAACCATGCCTGTATCGCGTGTATGTGTTTTTCTTTGGTATATCAAAAAAAAAAACATACGCACACACAAAAATATTCGCAACCATGCCGTATGATTGCCGCAATCATATTACTGTTAACGTAAATTTTAAACAACACTACTTTTGTTGCACCAACCATGTTTATATGGTTGCTACAACCATATTTCCATTTCATAATTTGGCAATAATACTATTGTTACATTTCAACAATATTAATATTGCCTCAATCATGCTGTTGTTAAAATGAAATTCAAAAAACAATACTATAATTGCGACGAACATGCATTTATTGTAGAGAATATATTATTGTTGCGGTGACCATATAGTAACCATATCTGTTCTCTGCGTGTAGTACATATCCCGTGTACTATAAATGAATGATAAAATGAGTCCTCTCAAAGTTCAGAGTTGAATGCACAGTGCCACTCCCATTTATCCAATTAAGCCTACAACATAGCCTATACAAATTCGATAATCATCGTTTTGGTAAAATTTTACCACGATCGACCCATAACTTTTGTCATTAATGAGTTTTTTTACAGAGGGCGCACAGTGTTTCGGAATCATTGTTGCTGGCCAAAACTCTGTAACTTTTGAACCGATAGAGATATTTCAGTAATTTGTTCTTCGACTGACAACTCCTTTAGCCTTTCTTCAGTGTCAATTAAATCGGTTCAGTAGTTATTGACTTTGACCTTGACAAAGTTCAATTTCTGTTGTTTTTATATTTAGCATGGAAAAAACCATTTTAATAATAAATTTTAAAAAACGAAGTAAAAGTTTTTTGCAAAAAAAAAATTCTCTTGATATTTTAAAACAAAAAAAATGCTTCTCATAGCAAACTTGTTTATGTGCAGTTTTTTTTTTAAATTTAAGTAACATTAAGGGAAAATATTTATTTTTTACTTATATGTATAATTATACTCGTTTTTTTAAATTTAAATAACATTAAGGGCAAATATTTATTTTTTAACATAACTTTTATTTCGTATAACTTAACTTTTATTCGTGTGGGTGAGAAGTTACCTGCTACTACAGGGTGATCAACCTTAAGGTATTTTTTCAATAGGGTTTTTTTCTCAGATTACGTGAGTTGTATTAAACTTTATTTTTTCTTTTTAGTATTGTTTTTCATTTTATCATGGAAAGACATACAACGAGAAAACCACCTTTTGGTGCGATTTATAAGCTGATGGAATCATCGGCCCATATTATTTCAAATTTGTAACGGGTGATCAATCTAGAGTTATTTTTTCAATAGGGGGTTTTCACCGATTACGCGTGGACTGTGCCAAACTTTATTTTTTTAGTATTGTTTGCCATTTCATCATGGAAAGACTTACACCGCAACAATGACTCCAAACTGCGCAAATGAGCAAATTCGGTGAGCAACGTTTCTTGACCAAAATTTTGTTAAGTCATGATGTCCATTTCTGGTTCCACGGCAACGTCAAAAACCAAAATTGCCGTATTTGGGTTGAAGAGCACCCAGAAGATGTTCACGAGTGGTGGAATCATCGGTCCATATATTGTGCTCGCTATCACGCCATAATAGCAGACTGTTTGCTACCTGAAATTAAAGCCTGTAATCTTGACGACATTTGGTTTCATCAGGACGGTGCAACTTGCGATACAGCTGCTCAAACAATAGATCTATTCGGAGGTCATTCCGAAGAGCAGCTAGACTTTTTTCTTTGGAGCTACGTAAAGTCCAAACTCTATGCTGATAAACCAGCTACGATTCAGGTTTTGGAAGCCAACCTTACGCTTGTCATTAACGCCTTACCGGTCGAAATGCTCGATAGTGTCATCCGAAATTGGACCCTTTGAATTGACACCCTGAGGCGTAGTTGCGCCAACATTTGAAGAAAATTATATTCGAAAATTAAATGGCATATAATGTCCCTTCGAATGAACAATAAAAATTCCACACTTGATTTGCATTTTTTTTTATTTTAAAAAAATACCTCTAGATTGATCGCCCTATACTACGAGTGCTGCTATATATATTTTTGACCATTAATGAAATAGCGAATATTAATCATCAAAAATGGGTTTACTGGGTTATTCTCCAGCATGATTTGAACACTTTTGCATGCGCTCAAACCAATTGTCGAAGCAATTTTTCCACTCCAATTGAGACACCCCCAAAACGTGGTTTTTGAACGCTTCAACAGCATTTTTTGGCGACGAAAATCGTTGACCACGCATTTTTTTTCTTGATGTGCGGGAATAAAAAGAAGCCAAGTCAGGGCTACGCGGCGGATGACCCATCAATTCGATGTTTTGGCCGGTCAAAAAGTCGCTGGTTTGAGCCGATGTATGAGAGCTCGCATTGTCATCTCTTGCTCGTTTTTCGAATTTCTCCGAAGACTTCAGGCAAAAAAATTGTGATGCAACACTCTGAATTGACCGTCCTACGTTGGTCAAGCGGAACTGTAGCCAAATGACCAGTTTTGTCGCAGAAATAGGCCACTATTTGCTTCGAAGTGCTTCTTCCACGAACAACTTTCGTTGGATTTGACTCGTCTTTGAAGACCCACACGGTCGATTGCTGTTTTGTTTCGGGCTCATATGCATAGATCCATGATTCGCCACCTGTGACGGCCCTCTTATGTTAGTGGGGTCGGTCATACATTTTGACTCGATGCGGGCACTCTATGTGGGTCAAAGTGGGCTTTTTCATCAGAATTCGTATTAAAGGTATGGTTCATCGGGCAAAGTTTCTTATTTTGATCCATAGAATACGAATTTCATTGGGGATTTTTTAATCGACCCGCCCTAATATACTTATATATACTTTCTAGGGTCTCAGATCAATTTCGAGTGTGTTGCAAACGTAACGACAAATTTAGTATGCCATACACTCTTCGGTAAAGGGCATAAAAATGCCCAAAACTACTTCTTCATATCTTTTTAATAATTCATTAAAATCCGCTACTTCCGACAACTATACGCGCTTTATTAAAACGCTTAACAAAATATCTTGAATCATTTGTACAAAATAATTTCTAGGTAAAATTTTACTTCCGTCTTTATAATTTCGTCCCACCCCTTCGTGTAGAACCGTACACAACCTGTTACAAAAATTATCCCACAATTAGTGCCGGAATCATTTAAACATTAATTTATAACTTAATCAGAAAATTACATTCCTTTCTTACTCACATTGCAGTGGGATATTTCATCATGGCCAAAAAGGGGGATGAACGCTCGCTGGCCTTTTCGTTTCTTCCCAGACAGGAACACAGCGCTCCCTTTTTTCAAATGTTTGTGTTAAGGTTTTTTTTTGTAATTTTTTAGCCCCTACATTTAGTGGATAATTAAAAACTAAACTGTAAAACAAAAAGGAAATAAAAACTGAAACCATAAAATTACTTTCAATTTACACACGCTCACCCACCAAAAGGAAAGATAAATTAATTTTTAGCTCCGAGTCGTATTGTTTTTTTTTTGTCTTCCCTATCATCTTGAGTAGTTCGCTGGCGTTGGTACTGATGGTGCGGATGAATGGTGGTGGAAATACCGAAATTTGTACGCACTATAAAAATGCCAGCGAGTATTCGCTCAATTAAAAGCAAATAAATTATGCTTAAATTATACAAAGAACATCGAAGCGTACCCTTTTGTTTGCAGACTGATTTTAATCTCTCACCGAGCGATGGCCACCAACACAACCATGCAGAGTGTTCGAGGCACAGTGGTGCCTAAAGTAGTACTCATATGTATACTCGTACTTATATATCTAGAATTTTTATATTAAGGAACTAAAGAAGGACTTCTCTAAAAATCAGTGAGCTGTCCGCGACCGAAACACCCTAATGTGCAGCGCGACTGAGAAATTACGCTGCCTGACTGAGAAATTTCGAAATTCATCTCTTTTTCGTTAAATCCATGAAATATATGATAAAAGTATACATTATTGATAAATTTATGAAAAGTAGTAATATATTAAATAAAAAAACACATAAGATAAAAAAAAACATTTTGCGATGATTGTAAAGAGTGTTCCAAGAAGAGCGCAATTTTTAAATTTTAAATAAAACACAGATATTCAAGAAAAAATCGTGAAACTTTATTATATCGTAAAGTAGACAGAATGAGGTTATGTATGGAACAATATATCGTGCAGATAGCCGCCAATGACCGTTTTGCATGAATGCTGCGGTATTTCATTAATGCAGCGTCCAATTTCGTCTTTTAAGGCTTGAGTCGTCGTCGGCTTATTCGCGTAAACCCCATTGACTTCAAAAAACCCCAAAGAAAAAAATCTAATGGTGTTAAATCGCACGATCTAGACGGCCAATTCTGATCTCCAAAACGCGAAATAACACGACCGGGAAATGGCTGATGCAGCAATTGAATAGTTTCTCTGGCTGTATGACATGTGGCGCCGTCTTGTTGGAACCACATGCCCTCCACATTCATTTCTTCAATTCTAGGCAAGATAAAACTGGTTATCATTTCACGATACCAAACACCATTGACTGTCGCTTGACCTGCCTCATTTTCATAAAAAAAAATGTCCAATGATTCCTCCAGCCCAAAAACCACACCACACAGTGACACGTTGAGGATGCATTTGCTTCTCGTGAATCACTCGAGGATTTTCCGCACCCCAAATGCGACAATTCTGCCTATTGACGAAGCCATCAAGATGAAAATGGGCCTCGTCACTGAAGATGATTTTATCGGCAAAATCAGCATTTTCATGTTGTCTCTCCAATACCCAATTAACGAACTCCCTTCGCTGTCCATGATCAGCTGGCTTCAGTTCCTGAGTCAATTGAATTTTGTATGCATGAAGATGCAAATCTTTCGTCAAAATTCGCTGCAAAGTGGATTTGGAGACACCAATTTGCTGAGCTCGGTGTCGAATTGAGGTGGATGGAGTTTGAGCGACATCATCACGAACAGCTGCGACATTTTCGGTCGATCGACCTGGTCGATGGCGCGTTGTTGTCTTTACATCACTAACAGACCCAGTTTCGGCAAATTTATCCATTAATCTCTTTACAGTTGACTCTTTTGGAGCATTATTGTGACCCCAAATTGATCGAAATTTGCGAACTGTAGCCGCAAAACTTTCACCATTTTGGTAAAACAATTTCACAATGAGAATGCGTTGTTCATTCGTGTAGCGCTCCATTTTTACTAACCTCGTACCTTCTACTAACAAACAATAACAATTGTTCAAATGTCAAACAATGACACTTCGAATGTTGCCAGATTTAAAAATTGCGTTCTTCTTGGGACACCCTTTATATAAACACATTTTTTCGATAACATATAATTTTTGGAGGCCCCTTTCAGGACACTTCCGGTCGACCTTAATCGACCATCGAGATGTCCCCAGATAGGTGTAAGGGAGTAGAACACGACCTAATTTACCATATATTTTAGACCGATTTCAGATCGGAGATATATGGCATGCACTAAATGTATGCCCTTAACATGGAATGCCAATCTTGGAGGTCCCGACTTGTAAAACGGTAATTGTCCATTGAGAACATCGGCAACCAATTACTCAGTGTTTTTACATATAATATAAATATAATAATATTAAATGAAAAATCATGTTACTTAAAAAAATTGGGAGGACTACGGCGTCCATCTTAAAGACAGACATTTAGTGCATGTCATATGTCTCCGATCTGAAATCGGTCTAGGAAATATGGTAAATTGGGTCGTGATCTACTCCCTCAGACCTATCTGAAGACATCTCGATGGTCGATTAAGGTCGACCGGAAGTGCCCCTAAAGGGACCTCCAATAATGGCGTCCATATTTAAGCAAGACATCTTTAAGACAAACGTTTAGTGCATGTCGTATATCTCCGATCTGAAATTGGTCAAGAATATATGGTAATTTAGGTCGTGATCTACTCTCTCAGACCTATCTGGGGACATCTTAATGGTCGATTAAGGTCGGCCGAAAGTGCCCCTAAAGTGGCCTCCAAAAATTATATGTTATAGAGAAAGTGTGTTTATATACAATCATCGCAAAATGTTTTTTTATCTTATGTGTTTTTTTATTTAATATATTATTACTTTTCATATATTTATCAATAATGTATACTTTTATCATATAAGAGATGAATTTCGAAATTTCTCAGTCAAGCAGCAAAATTTCTCAGTCGCGCTGCACATTAGGGTGTTTCGGTCGCGGACAAATTTAATTTATAAATTTATCTGCACATCCTTAAGCTGTTTTAATAATTGCACTACACTGAAAAAACTATGTTTGTGCAAATCACAAAATAATTCATATAAATTACTCAATTTGTTTAATTTTTTCAGCCAATGAAAGAAACTTTTCATTAGAAATATGAAAACAAATTTTAAAAAAATACGAAATTGGTTTGATGATAAAAGTTTGTGATTTTTAAGAATTATGACTTGAACAAGTTTTATTCTGGTTGGAGATCTTTTTGTTGTTTCATTTTTAGAATCAACTAAAAAATATGTGCAATGTACTCGTATTGGCTATGGTTGCCAGGCAGACTGTACAGCTGTTTTTAAACCCTCCGAGATTTAACTTCAGCAGTCTTTGGCAACAATTACTTCGGCTACAAATCAAATGACTTATACGGGGGTCTCATTGTATAACTGAGAATGATACTTTGCGTATAATCTTCGAACAGTTTGAAGATTAAATTTTGAATATTATCCAATAACTTATACGGGTTTTATTTAAAAAAAATAGTAATTTTAATTTTACAATTTTTTTTCTTGTTCCGTTCTTTGTGGTTTGTTCAGAGTTGCTCCGCTGTCTGCTATTTATCGTGCGTTTTTCAATTTCTCGTACGAAAGTCCGACCTTGCTCAAGCTCAAGACAGTGGTGCTTAATCCTCTGAATAACAGAGTAGTGTACGGACTTTAGTTACTGCTTTATGTGGTTTACGGAGCTATGTAGGCGTTACCACTCGTTCTTACTCTATTTTTTCAATTTTAGCATAACATAGCCTATATTAACATAATATTCATCGATTTTATTATGTTAAAGCTTTTTAATGATCTGCCCAAAAAAATGAGGTTTTATTTAAAGGGGGCGTGGCAACAACCACTTTTCACCCTGGGAGTGTTTTGTTACTTGTCAGTATTATATTTTCCTAATATCATAGTCATAGTCTTACAGTTCATAAGGTATGGTCTTTTCAAGTTCAGTATTGCATAGGCTGTGCCACACCCTTTAGTCCAATCATATCTTATTGGACCCACAAGTATCACCTGGTCGAATGTAAGTTAATGTGAAAATTTCGTAATGACCGGAGTTGATAGTTGTCATAGACATATAAGCAAGAAATCACCAGAAAGTAAGCTCAGTTCTTTTTTGCGATAAATTTCTACCTCTTGACCGATCCGGTCCATTTTCAATAACTAACGTAGATTTTTACAACGATTCATAACAAACATACAGTCTACATTTAAGGGGAAAAGAGAAGAAGTTAAAACTTTAGAGAATATCAAAGTTATAAGAGTTCAAGTTACCCAGAAGCGAGGAGGGGAAAATTAAAAAGAAAAAATATACGTAGGAATCTTCAAATTCAAATTATAGAAAGTTGGAGGACACGACTACAAATTATAAAATTTCGGCGAGTAAAATAACATTTCTACAATTTCAAATTACCAATGATCCTTACAACAATACTCGAGGGCTGCTATATATATTTCAGGTCTAATAATGAAAATGCGAATATTTATCATCATAAATAATTTGATTGTTTTTCAAAGTATACTCCAGCATGATTTATCACTTTTCCAAGCTCTTAAACCAATTGTCGAAGCACTTTTTCCACTCCGATTGAGACACCCCCAACATGGTTTTTCAACGCTTCAACAGCATCTTCTAGCGACGAAAATCGCTGAGCACGAATTTTTTTCTTGATGTGCGGGAATAAAAGACCATTGGGTGCCAAGTCAGGGCTGTACGGCGATGACCCATCAAGTCGACATTTTGGCCGGTCAGAAAGGCTCTGGTTTGAGCCGATGTGTGAAAGCTCCCAATGTCATGGTGCATAATGATTCGTCTTCTCTTGTTTGTTTTTCGAAATTCTCCATAACTTCAGACAAACAAATTATCAGAATTGACCGTCCTACGTTGCTCAAGCGGAACAGTCGCCACATGGCCAGTTTTGCCAAAGAAACAGGCGACCATTTGCTTTGAAGTGCTTCTTCCACGAACAACTTGGATTTAGCTCGTCTTCGAAGACCCACACGGTCGATTGCTGTTTTGTTTCCGGCTCATACGCATAGATCCATGATTCGTCACCTGTGACGATCCTTTAAACGTCTTTTGAAGCACCGCGATCGTATTTTTTCAAAATTTCTTTGCACCAATCGACACGAGCCATTTTTTTGAGCGATTGTCAAATTGTGCGGGATCCAACGAGAACAAACCATTTTTAAGGCCAGGTTTTTATGCAATATCGAATATATGCTGGTGGAAAAAATGCCCTAGGATGCCTCTATCTCACGGTATGTCACATGACGATTTTGCATTATCAGTTCACGCAAGGCATAAAGGTTCTTTGTCACGGCGGCCGATTTTGGACGACCTTTCTCTTTGAGCGAGCGTCGGCCACGATTGAATTCATTAAACCAGTTTTCCACAGTACTACAGGTTGGTGCTTCATCGCCATACAAAGATTTAAGTTCATCGATGCACTCTTGTCGTGACAATCTACGTCGATAGTTGTGAACAATGAACGCACGAAAATGTTCACTAGAAAATTCCATTTTTTTTTTGCCAAATTGATTTTTCAAGTCACTGTAATCAACATAAATGATGGTCGAACGTCAAAACGTTCTGAGTAATTTTATGCTAAAAAATGTCAAAATTTCCAATGGAAATGTCAGATGACATCAGGCAACACTTTATTGCCTAGACCAGAAATCTATGTAGCAACCTCGTATGATCCTCACAACAAAAGTAGTATTCTCAACTATACAATAATCCTAACCACCATATTAGCACGATTCACATACGACCATACTAAAATCCACACAACCATATTATGATCCTAACAACCATAATATGTGTCATATTCAACCATAGTATGGTCCTCACAACCATAGTATGATTCACACGCAACCATTTAATGATTCCTACAATGATAGTGTGATCCCCAAAATTATTTATTAGAATTGGGCAATGTTGTCAAATATAGATATTTGCATTAGGTATATTATTTAAAAATATATAAAATTCAAAAAAGTTGAAGTGATTTAACAGTAGAAAATATACGTTTAAAAAACGTAAGAGTTCATTCATTACAAATATCTGAGTTAATTTTTGTTTACATATAAAAAAGAACTAATATTGAATAAGATTCGTAATGATAACATTCTTCTAAAAACCATATTCAAATTAAAAAATATTACAATCATACAGTATGATTGCCGTAATCATATTATTGTTAACATAAATTCCAAAAAAAACAATACTTTTGTCGCACCAACTATATTTATATTTATATTGTAGCAACAACCATATTCATGGCAATAACGTTGTCAAATTAAAAAAAAAACGATTTTGCAGAACTGGTTCCGCCACTTTCGTGCTTTTAACAGACACGCAGACATGTTACGACGATCAATAATATAGGGTGATCCATCTAGAGGTATTTTTTAAGAACAAAAAATAATAAAAAAATTCAAATCAAGTGTGGAATCGTTTTTGGTAATTTGAAGGGACATTGTATGGCATTTATTTTCTCAGGGTTTCCATTTTGAGGGTCCAATTTTAGATGACTCGTTCGAGCATTTCGACCGGTATGGCTTTAATGACATGCGTAATGTTGGCTTCCAAAAACTGAATCGTAGCTGGTTTGTCAGCATAGACTTTGGACTTTACGTAACCCCAACGAAAAATGTCTAAAAGTGTGATATCACTCGATCTATGTGGCCAACTTACGTGTCCAAAACGTGAAAATAGCTGCTTTTCGAAATGACCTCTCAGTAGATCCATTGTTTGAGCAGCTGTATGGCAAGTGGCACCATCCTGTAGAAACTAAGTGTCGTCCAGATTACGGGCTTTAATTTCAGATAGCATAAAGATCGATATCATGGCTCGATAGCGAGCAGCACTCACGGTTACGGTTAAGCCCATCATCATTTTTGAAAAAATATGCACCGATGATTCCACCAGCTTTTAAACCGCACCAAACCGTGGTTTTCTCTGGGTATAATGCACCTCTTGAACCTCTTCTTGTTGCTCTTCAGCCCAAATGCGGAAATTTTGTTTACTGACTATGCCGTTGAGCCTGAAATGGGCCTCATCACTGAACAAAATTTTGGTCGAAAAACGTTTATTCCATAATTGGAGACGTTGTTGTGGTGTAGGTATTTCCATGATGAAATGCCAAACAATACTGAAAAGAAACAAAAATAAAGTTTAACAAAACTCACGCGTAATCGATAAAAAAAAACCCTATTGAAAAAAAATTACCTCTAGATTGATCACCGCTTATATATTGCGAATTGCGAATTTATTATATCATCCATTCTTCGGCAGAGAGTATAAATTTGAAAAAGATTGTAAAAGCTGACTTAAAAGAAGATTAATCGATTTTTTTTATCGAAAGACGAATCTTAGTATATTTTTTTTAAATGTTGAAAGTAGGCTTTTTGCTTCGACTTTGTAACTCTAGTGAGTATAATTATGTATTTTTAAGTCAAAAAAATATTTTTTTATGATTTTTTTGTTTTCTACTCTGAATGACGAATTTAAACAGTTACGTTACGAGATTGGGCTTGGAGAATCTTTGAGTGTTTAAAAAAAATTAAGGCAAATTTATAAAAAAAAAAACTTGCCTTTTAAAGTATTAAAATACGTCTTCCGTATAAAAATATTGATACAACTTTACTTCACTTAATTATATTTTTTTGTCCTTATTTGGTAGGAGCTCATAGAATGAACTGAGTCAAGTTGCTTAATAATTTGCCAGGTTCGCGATGCACAAATGTTGTTTTTATAAAATATTGTAGTTCGTAGACCACTGTGCAATGATAACATATCCCAGCTCCCTTTGAAAAACATTACATGGTGAAATTCTTGGGGTTCACAGTTACATTTGAGCAAACTTAATTTCCCTTGAAAAATTGCTAATATGTCCCATTAAAATGGTGTAGGACATGCTGCCTTCATTATCTACACTAAATGTTGTAGTTTGGCGTTGTTTGCTCGCAACAAATTGAAATTCACACAATCACACGCTGGTCTATCCGGCGCAGCTCGCCTGCTGGGCTGGGTGAACTGCCCTGCCTAACGCCAGCTGATAATGAACGCCGAGTATTTCACTGATTTTCTCTGGTTTTCATTTCAATTGAAACATATGTTTTTTCTGGCGCTAAATATTGTAGTTCAGTTCATAATTACAGTCACACTGTGACGCGTGACAGGCAAATATAAGTAACGTGTGTATGTTGACTTACTGACTGACGGACACATGTCGATATGGGAAGTGAGAAAATATGAATCAATTTCTTGCGTACAATTGCCAGATGATGCTAGTGTCAAAATAGTTTTTCATCGAGAAGCGGCCGACATCGATGCCGACATCAATTGGGTTTCTTTGCCTGTTTATGCCCTTAGAAATTGATGTGTCAAATTTATGACAACTCATTCAAAATAATAACGATCTGTAGGCCGTTCCAAATTATTATGATTCGGTTTGGTTAATTTACATAACCAGATGTGAGACTACAGCTGTAGTTTTGTATTTCAATTTGACTATGGTCTGATGAACACATTAGAGCTTATCCGAGTTGAGTGATCTCCGCAAGCTTAGAGCCATATAATTTAAAACATTTGATGTTTTTATAGCTCTACCCCACTGTTAATTTATGCCCAATCTTCGGAGTAGGCTGTTATCTAGAACGAATAATAATGTTGAAAGATACCATGTTTTATGATTCCTGCTTTACAAATTTAAAACGACATTAAATGGTGTTAATTTCTGCTGAGCCGTAGTTTATGTTGGCTGCATCACACCATCATTTCAAATGTTGGCGGTGGTTTAAGTGTTTTGAAAACATAAAGGCTCCATGAAGACTGTAAGGGTACTAAAGAAGCAGTCTTAAAAACTTTAATTTATCATAAAAATATTGTCCAGTAACTATTTTTTGTGGCCAGACTTGCAGCAATAGAAGCGTGGTAGAAATTAAAAGTACGAACCGTTGTTATAACCGAATGTTTTTGATAACCGAATGATTTTGGTTCAGTGCAACCGAATCAATGCTTGCAGTGCTGGAATTCTGTACACACAGATAACAGACCGTTTTTTTGCCAACCAAATGTTGGTGGTCGTTCGCATTATCCATGTATTATTCCATCGCTAAAACCAAATGTTGTTTGGGTACACGGAAACTTTCAGTATTGCGAACTGACAGTATCGGTTGAAGAGACAAAGTATCGGTAACCCTTACTAATAAGGATGATTATTGCAACTGAATTTGTGCACGTATTGCTTGCTGTTATAGATTAATGGCTTTAAGAAGTTTTTGAAATCGATTGTCATTACCACGAAAATTTTTTAACTGAGCTAATCTTACGCAATAATAGTAATTTTTATATGTAAAATAATTTTTTTTCAAAACAAACAACTTTGGATTAGTATAACTGAATTATTTTTAATAAATGAATTTTTTCTACTGTTAAATCACTCTTATTACAAGTGCAAAGTGGTTAATGTACTTTACATAATTACCTAATAAAAAATTCTATTGTTGAATAACAACTTAACCCAATACTTATAAAAAATTTTGGTGATCATAGTACGGTTGTGTGTGAGTCATACTTTGGTGTGAGGATCATACTATGGTTGTATATTAAACATACTATATTTATGGGAATTATAATGTGGTTGTGGGGATCATAGTATGGTTGTGTGTAAATAATTCTATTGTTGTGAGGACCATAATATTGCTGTGGGCATCATAATATGGTTGTGTGTAAACTATACTATTGTTGTGATCATCATAATATTGTGGTGCCACAACCATATACCCAACGATAGTATGAGGATTGCCCAACCATACTTTTTTCGGCGTGTGTGATAAAAAATATATACGTACTTCCATTTCGGTCATATTTTGTAGGTTAAAAAAATGGGTGTATAAAAATCTTATTTAGCAAAGCGCCCCCCTCTGTGTAAATTTTGGTTTCCATTTTGAACAAATTTTAATACATTTTTTTTTTGAAAAAATAAGGACGAATTGGCCAGTTTATCTTGAAGATACTCTGATAAACTGGTTCTATACTAAAATGGTAATAAAAGAAATTTAGTAGAATATTTTAAATCAAAAACAACCATTTTAAAATCATTTGTACAGATTCCTAAAAAAGGACACACCTCAACTTAAGTTAGTTGGACAACATTTGTTCTCTTTTTCGAAAAAGGTCTTAAAGAACACTCCACTCTCAGAGATAGGATGTTACAGTGTTCTACAACAATAAAATGTTTTATGAAAATCAATAAAATTCGATAAAACGAAGGAATATTAACTACTTTTTAACTAATTTCAATTGGTGCAGCGTTGCAAAATAAAAATTTCCATTTGCCCATAAAAAATTACTCGGATCTACGAAGTCCGTCTTTTTGGGAATTTACAATAATCGCCCAAGTCTCATTTTTTGAAGCAATCATTCACCAACCACCGAGAAAGTCCGAACTTTTGTTGCATAGTGTAATATGTTACAACAGCGAACAATAAAGACTTAATTTGCTGCCACCACCAATTATTGTTAGCAAAGTAACTTGGTTGGTTGTTATAACCACCATCTGTCACAACCAATAGTTTTTCTAAATTCGACTAATTTAACCGAATTGTCGTAAGAATCGTTACATTTTTGTAGCTACCAGCTTATGGTAAGACGAACCATGAACCATCAGCACCATGAAATGTTGGTGAAAGTATGTTAATCCAACCGAATGTTTGTATTTCGGACCGATTTTCAACTGATTTTTTCTCTGTGTATTGGCAGGGGTGCCCAACTGATGGGTAGCGATGTTGCTATAGCCGTTGTTGCACATTTTGAATTTTGTAGGGGTACATCTTAAGATTTAACTGTAAAAGTATCCGCAATGTTGTGCTGGGTATACCCAATTGATAGAAAATTCGAAGAGTTTAGTCAGAATAATGAATGGCAACACTGCCGCACACCCTCGTGTTTTCAGAGCATATTAAATTGCATGTAACGCCGTGTGATTTCTTTGTGAAATCTCGGGTATATTTTTTTAAATGTTGAAAGTAGGCTTTTTGCTGCGACTTTGTAACTCTAGTGGGTATAACAATGTGTTTTGTCAAAAAAATATTTTTCTATGATTTTTTTTTTTGCTTTCTACTCTCAATGACGAAATTAAACAGTAACATTACGAGATTTGACTTGGAAAATCTTTGCGTGTTTAAAAAAATTAAGGCAAATTTATACTTGCTTTAACGCCGTGTGATTTCTTTGTTTAATCTCAGGTTTATGCGAATAAACCTGGATATGGTATTACAATATATATATGCTCTGAGTGGCCAGTTCACACCACACCTTTCCGAAAGTTATGTCGGCCAAGCAGTTACCGCGAGATGATATCGGATTTTTTGTGGCCACAAATTGAGGATATGCACCTGAAGGATATGTGGCTCCAAAATGATGGTGCCTCTTCAATGGCCTCCACGACCATGTGATTTGTCACCGTTGGACTTCTTTCTTTGAGGATATTTGAAAGAAAAAGTGTACGTCAATTAGCCAACAACAATTGAAGAGCTAAAGGAGGAGATAATCGGCACAATAACGACATTGAACCTCTTTTGTGTCTTATAGGCTGTTTCCACTACGGTCGCGTCCAAAAATCAATAAACGCGCGTTAAAGCCTACAAAAAACATAGGCAGTTAGGTATGGGAAAAAGTCGCGTTCATATTGGACGCGCTTTCCGATAAGTCGCGTTTACTATAAATTCGATTATTTTTGCAATGGCAACACCGCAAATTGCACATCCCTATTAAAACAGCTGTTTATCAGCATAAACATAAAGTGCTGCTGCTACTGCACATTTCCATTAGGCGCAATACCATTTGATCCTTATTTTCCACTGCGGTTAGCAAAATAGTATTTAACTCCATAATAATGTCACAATACAAAAATATTAAACTTTTCGCACCGCAAAAAAAAACAAATAAACACAAACAGCTGTTTTAACGCAAACGTGGTCGCAAAACACAAAGGGAACACCATTACAAATTTTCGATAAATCGTTGACGCGGACGTGGACGCGGCTGTAGTAGAAACAGCCTATTAGAACCATTGAAAATATCGACCATCGGATAGAGGTATGCCACCAAAGCCATGGCGGGCATTTGGCCTAAACTTTATAACACACATAATTGCCATAGATCATTCTATCATATTAATAATATAATAAAAGATAATTTTATGAAAAGTTTTTGTTTTATTTACAAATAAAATCGTGCGCTTTCGTTGGACCACCCTTTATTTTTCTTAACGTTTTCCAACCAATCATTCATAACATCTAGTTTCGAATTTCAGCGGTTTTTCAACATATGCTCAGGCAAAAAAAAATAAAATTCTTCTGAATTCAAAACACGGACGATCAATCCACCAACACAAGCATTTTTTATGAAGTGGATTAAAAATAACTTCTGTGTTATTACATTTAATGTGTTTTTTTTCTAATCTTATAATTTCATCACTTCTACTTTAGTTGCACCAAATTTCAAGGTTTGTTCAGCTATGAGAATTTTGAGTGTCCTCTTACTGTTCAATGGTGCGTTAACTCCCAGAAATAAACAGTACAAAATATGGCTTCCAAAAGACTTAATGGCCAATAAATCGATTAGCTATCTATCTAAATATCTTAATCTTCAAACTTCCCCCATACAGTTAATATTTATTGACAGAACACAATTAAGACCAGACCCAAAATCGTTATGCCTAACATGTTGAAGTGAGAGTCTTCTGGCTCATACAACTTCCGTCCCTAAATTACAACGTACGACAATTTATGACTTCATTCCGAAATGTCTGTAAAACCTTTGAACTAAGAAATGAATTTCTGTTTTATTTACATTTTTTTACAATATAAAAAAGACGGAAATGTGCTCTGCATGGCATTTGCATTGGTGTTTTTATGTCTTTTTTCCCCAAAATATACAATTGCCTTGTTGTTCGAGTATAAATCATAGCTTAATATTTTCCAAAATGTAGCTGGTGGTCTTCGTTCTGGGATATTCGTATGTGGAATGGTTTTTTCTTTTCTTTTTCCATGTTTTCGTCTTTTTTTCTGATTTTGGTTTCTTTCCTCCAAAAATTGTTTTGGTATATTTTTAGAAAAGACAGACGACCCAAATACGAAATATTATCATCGTGTATCATATTTGCCGGCTTCCCGGCCAAATCAAGAAAACAGCATTTTTGTTTTAGAATGGCTTTGGTGCTCTATTGTTAGCTGAAGAAAACAAAAACGGAAAATTTCCGCAAAAACCATTTGTCGAGCAGCGTTTTCGTCTGATGTTTTGCATTTATTCCATAAACAATGAAAATGTTTATGAATAATTCGAGGACGAGCCGAATGGAGTGAAGCGAAGAAAGTTGGAAAACATAAAAAATATTCTATATGCTGCTATTAAGACATTAATTGTTTTATAGTAACAATTAAAGCACACAACAGAATACACAGAGAAATCACAAAAGACCGAGATGATATCTTGAGACATGAAGAAAGAACAATTCCACCGAAAGAACTAAGAACTACAATGGCCACATGTACATATGTACGGTTGAATATAAATCATCAGAGTAATTGTTATGGCAAAGGATCTTAAGATGCTTGCAGATACGATGTGTAGCTGATGAGTAATCGGCCTTGCATACGTGTGCTATCATATTTTTATTTTCCAGGAAATTTAAAAATATTTTCCATTTTCTTGGATAATGAAAATGTCTGGCGAAGAACTCTACTTTACTTCTCCAAACGATAAACTTTTCCGGAACATATCTAAAAGTATTTCCTTCTTTGCTCTGGGAGAGATTGGTCGATTCTATTTATTATAAAGGTTGGTCCAACTTAAACGCACGATGTTAATTGCAAATAAAACAAAAAGTTTTCAGAGAAATAGCTTACGAGGGCTGTATATCTATATTTTTGGCCTAATAATGAAAACGCGAATATTTATCATCAAAAATAGTTTTTTTGTTTTTCAAAGTATTCTCCAGCATGGTTTATACAATTTTGCATGCGCTCAAACCAATTGTCGAAGCACTTTTTCCACTCCGATTGAGACACCTCCAAAACATGGTTTTTTAACGCTGCAACAGTATATTCTGGCGACGAAAATCGTTGACCACGTATTTTTTTCTTGATGTGCGGGAATAAAAATAAGTCATTGGGTGCCAAGTGAGGGCTGTACGGCGGATGACCCATCAATTCGATGTTTTGGCCGGTTAAAAAGGCGCTGGTTTGAGCCGATGTGTGAGAGCTCTCATTGGCAGAGTGCATAATGATTTCTCTTCTCTTCTTCCTTTTTCGAATTTTTCCGAAGACTTCAGGCAAACAAATTGTGGTGAACCAATCAGAATTGACCGTCATACGTTGCTGAAGCGGAACAGTCGCCACATGACCAGTTTTGCCGAAGAAACAGGCGACCATTTGCATCGAAGTGCTTCTTCCACGAACAACTTTTGTTGGATTTGGCTCGTCTTCGAATGCCCACACGGTCGATTGCTGTTTTGTTTCGGGCTCATACGCATAGATCCATGTTTCGTCACCTGTGACGATCTTATAAACGTCTTTTGAAACATCCCGATCGTATTTTTTTAAAATTTCTTAGCGCCAATCGACACAAGCCTTTTATTGAGCGATTGTCAAATTATGCGGCATCCAACGAGAATAAACCTTTTTACGACCAGGTGTTCATGCAATATTGAATGTATGCTGGTGGAAGAAATGCCGAAGGATGCCTCTATCTCACGGTATGTCACATGACGATCTTGCATTATCAGACCACGCACGTCTGCAATGTTCTCTGGAACAACGGCCGTTTTTGGACGACCTTCACTACCTTTGTCTTTGAGCGAGCGTCGGCGACGATTGAATACATTAAACCAGTTTTTCACAGTGCTATAGGATGGTGCTTCATCGCCACACAAAGATTTAAGTTCATCGATGCACTGTTGTCGTGATAATCCACGTCGAAAGTTGTGAAAAATGATGGCACGAAAATGTTTACGAGTTAATTCCATTATTTTGCTAAATTGATTTTTTCAAGTCACTTCAAAAAACACGAATGATGGTCGTACGCCAAAACGTTCTGCGGACGTTTTTGCTAAAAAATGTCAAACTTTCCAATTGAAATGTCAGATGGCGCCAGAAATATATATGAGTCATTCCATGCCAAACGGTACGATTTTGGGCAAAAATTTAACGCAATGATTCCGATTTTTATGAAAATTTGCAGATTTGGTCCTCTAGCAATTCTATTTAATCCGCGATTAGAAAAAAAAAATATAATTTTTTTTTTCAAAAGTTATGACCAATTGAACTTTGGTAAAATGGAGATTTTATCAAGGAGGTGTGTTCATTCAGTCGCATGTAACTCCGGAAATACTTGACCGATTTTACTCTGCTATACCTTATTTTGAAGGTAATTTTAAGCACTTCTAAAATAACGAAACGGTATGGCATAACGCCATAGAATTTTTTAAGTTTGTATCATTTTAATCCTTTTATTTCGATTTTGAAAATGATTACATCTTTTTTTATTTTTGAAATTTTGCAGGCGTATTCTTACAGGTCTGTTTTACCGACTGTGTAAGTTTTAAAGTGGTGAAATAATGCGTTCTATTTTTAAAAAAATTTTTTTACCTTATACCTTTTTCACTTCCATGAATATAGAAAATATAATATAGAAAAAAAAATACTTTTTAATAGTTTATTGACACAAGATATAACAACAACAAAAAAACAAAGAAAAAAAGAAATAAAAAAATGAGTAATGAAATAAATGTTATGCCTTGTATACCATCTTCATACAGTACTGCTCAGAAGATGATGTTGTCTGGACTTTCATTATTTTATCGGGTTGTGGAATGAATGCATGGTAGCCAAGAGTTCCAGAAATTGTTTTCGCTTTTTCAAAACGCTCCTTCAGGTGTTTCGCCCTATCTTGATATTGATAGTTATTGAAGAATTCTGTATGAATATTCTTCACGTTTTTATTCACCCAATCATAAAATTTGACGGCACTATTAATGGGATTTATGAGGCTGGACAAGCTTGCACGTGCTGCTAGTCTTTTGACTGTTCCTCCCAGACCATCGCAGGGCCATTTGCCATGAGACGTTGCAAAAAAATGCCATTCCGCTGGTATTCCAAAATCTTCTACGTGGAACGTCAGATTTAAAAAGTTTTTCTTGTTTTTGTATTGTGCGCTTGCGCCATCAGAAAAGTAAAATATTTTACTTACAGGTCCTAAGGTTTTCTTTAAAAAATTTACAAGCCCCTCCTGGAATACGTGCACGGCTATTGTATCATGTTTTTATTTCTTTTTTTCTTTGTTTTTTTGTTGTTGTTATATCTTGTGTCAATAAACTATTAAAAAATATTTTTTTTCTATATTATATTTTCTATATTCATGGAAGTGAAAAAGGTATAAGGTAAAAAATTTTTTTTAAAAATAGAACGCATTATTTCACCACTTTAAAACTTACACAGTCGGTAAAACAGACCTGTAAGAATACGCCTGCAAAATTTCAAAAATAAAAAAAGATGTAATCATTTTCAAAATCGAAATAAAAGGATTAAAATGATACAAACTTAAAAAATTCTATGGCGTTATGCCATACCGTTTCGTTATTTTAGAAGTGCTTAAAATTACCTTCAAAACAAGGTATAGCAGAGTAAAATCGGTCAAGTATTTCCGGAGTTACATGCGACTGAATGAACACACCTCTTTGATAAAATCTTCATTTCACCAAAGTTCAATTGGTCATAACATTTAAAAAAAAATTTTAAATTTTTTTTCTTGAAACACGTATATAATATTTTTAAGAGAAGAATACATACACAAACTAGTTAAGCAATCCAAGCTTGTGATGTAAAAAATGCGTACCGTTTGGCATGGAATGACTCATATACTTATCAACCGTCGTATTTCGATTGGAATTTTAATTTAAACACATTCATTATAAAGCTAGAGAGATAGCCAATAAGTTCCCCATCTCGTATCGACCCCAATTACTACGAAAACAACACTCCTCTGCCCAATGTTATTAGTGCGCAGTGAAAACGATTTTCCCAGTCATTGTCGACAGCGGCCAAAAAAAAGTAGGGTACGGAAAAACTCCCGCATGGCACCCGCGGTTCAACAATGAATGCAAAATGCTGCTCATAACGCAACGCCGCAGGGTGTAGCAACTATAGCTGTATGGTGGAGCTGTCGGATGGTTAGAAAGAGGAAAAGCGCATATTCCGACAAATGGAAGCTACTTCACCATCCTCAGACCCCAAGCAACGAATGTGATAAAACTATGACCGCCGCCTATACACTTAAGCGCAGGCACGTTCTAAATAAACGAGAAACAGCCGGCATTAGAGTATTTCACCGAACAAGGTAAACACAATAAAAATCCCTAGCACAGCATCGCCAGATGTAGGCTGTTGTTGTTGTTTTTTTTACCATTCAATGTATGGAGAGTGAAAGTACTTTTTTTGTTGGCCTGTATCATTGGTCTATGACAACTGTTAGGCTTTGTTTATAGTCACAACCTTAAGGTATGATTGCTTTAATCATATAAGTGATAACATAAAGTCCAAAAAACAGTACTTTTGACGCACCCACCATATTTATATGGTTGCTACAATCATATTCTTTTTCTAAATGGCGCAATAATACTATTGTAACATTTCATAATATTAATATTAGCGCAATCATATTATTGCCAAAATTAAATTAAAAAAATTAAATTCAAAACAATACTATGTGGCGACGAATATTCTTTTTTTTAATAAAATAATATTGTTGCCGTGACCATATAGTAACAATATCTTTTCCCGGCGTTTTCTTTAGCTTGCACATCATGCAGCTGGCTGGTAAAGAAGCACTTTGAAGTTAAATGCCCTGGAGTATATTTTACCAGAAAAACTCCAAGGCCGATAACTTTTCGGTTTCCTCTCCTATATTCGTATATGCCCATGTGATTATGTTCGAGTATATACATATTTATGTGTATGTGTGTGACATATAATATGTGAAAGCGTCTGCGTCTTATCACAATAAGTGGCAAAATTTTAAATTAAATTTTATTTTCTTTCCTGCGAAAAGTTGAATTTTCCACTAAGCAACAATTAGTTAAAGTGCATAGTTTCTCGAAACTTTTGCCAGCACCAAGGAAGGCATACACTCTGACTGATTTTTCTTATGACTCACGCGTTGAAGTGATCAATGCGATTGCTTTTAGTAAAAGATGTGCTGATGAGAAATGTTGTTGGATGTTGTTAATAGAGATAATATCTGGAGCTCGCTTTGCACAACAACACTTTTCCTGTAGTGAGCAGGAAACAAAATCTATTATAATTTGGAGCTTATATAGAGGAACTCTTTAGAGGTCTAGAAGTTTTATAAGTTTGGCTTTACTTTTTTTTAGTGACGGCCTATTCGATAGCGAATATACAGGGTGTAGAGCGGTAATTTGCTTATTTGGGAATGAAATAAAAAAATTATGAACCTTATAAAAATTTATTTTATATTTTAATTATATTGAACAGTAAGGGAATTTTTAAATTACCTTGTTTTAAATTGTGTATCTGGCAAATGTCGACCTTCGCTATCCACACATTGCTGCATACGTTTTCTGAAGTTTTCATGAACTCTAACAAGCTTGCCGACTGGTATTCTGCCGATTTCAGCCTCAATATAGTTAATTAGGTCTTCCAAGTTGTTGGGACGTTTGATACACATCTTCGACTTTGGGTAACCCCAAAGGAAAAAATCGCATGGCGCTAAGTCTGGTGAGTTCACATCACTCCTCAAACCGATAAGCCGTCCAGGAAATATTTGCCTCAAACAATTTATGGTAACTCTCGCTGTGAGTGCAGTGGCACCATCCTATCGGAACCATGTATCCTCTAATTGCCTTGGCTCAAGAGGCAGCTGAAAAAATCCAGGAAAGGCCAAGAGCAAGTGATTGAGCATTTCGGATATTGCAGTACTGCTCTCTCTCTCTCTATCTCTCTCTCTCTCTCTCTCTCTCTCTCTCTCTCTCTCTCTCTCTCTCTCGATGTTTTGTGGTGTGTAATCCTTCCCAGCAAACCAAACCTTCTGAATTCTGTCAGAATTCTGTACGACAATCGGCAAAATGTTCCGATTTCGGATCAGAATTCTGAGCGAGATCGTAACGAAAAACATATGAGAGGGTTGACACGAGTTCTGAGGGAATTCCGACGTTTTTACAGACATTTCGAGCCGATTTCTGACCAAATTCTGAACTGTAGTCCTGGGAAATTCGAAAGGAAATTTCGATTTGTCGTATCGAAGTCTTATTAAAATCTAATGTTTTACCAACATTACGAACCGAATTTTGAGCTTATGTCATGGTACATTCTGAATGTAAACAATCAAAAAGAAGAAAATATTTTTGTTCTACAAAAAAAGTTAAAAACATTTTCAAAAAGCGTTCGGAAAGACTTTTAGTTACAAGCAGGGGTGCCTGTAGTTTCGCAAGCAATACTTGTGCTGTATCTATGTTTAGTGGTTTAGTGGCTGTACACTTAAGGGCAACCAGTTTTGCATTTAACGAAAACTGCTGGCAGTAGAGTTTTCCTCCGAATACAATAAAAATCCCTCGCACAGCTAAGCTAACCAAACGTTCAGAATTTGAATTTGAAATATAAAAATACCTCGGACAAACAGTTAAGAATTCGTTCAGAATTAGTTCCGACATGTCTGAACACAAGAACAACAACTGTAAAATATGAAGCAAATAACAACAATTTTAAACGAATAGACTACCTCAGATAAAAAGTTCAGAATTCGTTGCAAGTTCGATAAGAGAAGTCCGAACAAAAATAAAAATCCCACAGACAAGTCTAACAGAATTCGGGCCGAATTCGTGCAGATATTTCGGAACATAATAAATAAAAAATCCCCAGACAAATCGAGCAGAATTCGTAACGATTTCGGTAAGAATTCTCGATAGAGTTCAGATATTGTTCAGAATTGTCTGCTATCAGAGATTGTCGGCAAATTTGGTTTACTGTGTTCTCTCAGGTCCCCTTCGTACAAATGACACATTCCCTGCTGTTCTCAATGAAGTTACGTACGAGTAGTTCACAAGTGATTGCCGTCCAGGTACACGTCCGCGTAGGGGAACAGCGAATCGTAAAGGAAAAGCACGCTGCACTGCAAAGATGAAGTGCGCATTTGAAAAATACGCTTCAACACAAAATGGCCTCTTCTCACGCGTCCAATGCATGCTGGCAACTGAAGGGCAGACAAATACAAATCTCCTGTCAGCCACTATGTGCCACACACACTCTCCACTCTTTTCGACCACCAGTGCCCCCTTTGCCTGCTGTGCAAAAAAGCAAATTCCCGCGCTCCACCCTATACGATTGGCTAGTGGTATTTTCAGTGGTTGGGGGAATTTTGGATATATACACAGACATAAACTTTGGTGTCTCCAATCAGTACTTCGAGCTCCGATCAGTATTTCCATCAACATTTTGAGCATTTTTTCGCAATGCCAACGATTTAATTTTGCTTTATGACACATCTACTAAAATCTAAATCAGCATGACTAATTGTAGAATTTTCCACCAAATTCTAAATTCCAACACATAATCCCATATGCGACATCATTTCTAGAACACAATTGTGTTTACATCGCTCGTGAGCTCTGTCACCTCAGCGGCTTACATGTGATTTCCAAGAGCCTTTGGCGTCCTAAAAACAATCAAATGAAATGCCATAAAAATAGAAATCAAAACATTTACTCATACGAAACGGGGGGAATTATCTCATGCACATGGACAGAATGCGTCAACTAATCGTCGATAAGTGAGTAAGTAATAAAATTATAATTTTTATTGCCGCTGTTGTTGATAATATTCAATACAATTCAATCACCAGCACACACAGATACGTACAGATGCATTTAAATGGAATATTAAATGCAATAACCTACTTTTATGACTTTCAATTACACAATTCATACTCGTTAGTAAGAAAATAATTTTGCAAGTGCTTGCCCACCACAGCCGGTGCCAAGAGCCATAGAAAGCGAATATTTTATTTCAACGAAATTAATTCAAGAATTAAGCAAATATTCAGCTAAAAGCGGTACACCTAGTACTTAAATATCCATTAAGTGTGCTTAAAAAAGAAATAAAGTGAATGTTCAATACAGGGCTAGTCCACTGAAGCGTTACCAACTTCACATTGCAAATACTGGCAAACCGAAAATAACAGCTGCGTCAAATTTATTTCAGTGACAGGTTTTTATTCCGCTTACAAGCTATCGCTAGCAATTGCGTCTAAATTTTAGAGAATACAAGTTATTCGAAGTGTAATTCACTTGATTACGTTACATTTGTCCTGAAATCACAACCAGCTATTGTTTGTGAGCTAAGCTATTTCAAAGTGAAAAACGTGTTTGTGTATTGCACCACCGTATATCCTTGTGGTACAAGCAGCACTACCAAAAGCAATGGTGGCGGATGAAGAAAAAATCGCAACATTACACGAAATGGTTCCGAAAGCGAAGGATCGCCTAGAGTAACCAATTGGCAAAAGAACTGAAAATATCCCAGCGTCCGATGCATACGAGGGCGGTTCGGAAAGTTCTTAGCCTATCAATGAAAGAGAATAGTTAGTTCAAAAATATTTTTATTTTTCAATATAATCTCCTGAAACTTCAATACACTTAGTCCAACGCTTATCTAGCAATTCTATCCCTTGATGAAAATAGTTTTTCTCAAGGTCTTCAAAATAGTGGTTTACAACTGTAATTACATCTTCATTTGAGGTAAAACGCTTGCCAGCAAGGAAATTTTTTAGATTTGGGAACAGGTAAAAGTCACTGGGAGCTAAATCAGGAGAATAAGGTGGGTGGTCAAGCAACTCGTACTTTAATTCGTTGATTTTAGCCATTGTTAAGACACTCTTGTGCGCTGGTGCGTTGTCTTGATGATAAATTATTTTTTTGTGTTGTAAGCCAGGACGTTTTTCTCGAATTTGTACATATAATTTATCTAAAACGTTGTAATAGTACTCTGAATTTATTGTTTTACCCTTTTGCAGATAGTCAATCAATAAAATACCTTTGAAGTCCCAAAAAACCGTTGCCATAACCTTACCAGCCGATTGAATTGTTTTTGCCTTCTTTGGGGCACTTCCTCCAGCTTCAGCCCAATGTTTGGATTGTTCTTTTGTCTCTGGAGTATAGTGGTGGATCCATGTCTCATCAACAGTTATGAAACGACGCTTAAAATCCATTTTATTTCGCTGAAAACGATCCAAACAAGCTTGAGAAATGTTCATTCTTATGCGTTTTGGTCGACTGTTAACAAGTGCAGCACCCATCTTGCAGAAAGCTTTTTCATCTGTAGTTCTTCACGCAAAATTAAATGGACTCGATCATTTGAGATGCCCATGATATTAGCTATTTCACGCACTTTTATTCGTCGATCATTTAATACCATATCATGCACTTTGGCTACAATTTCTGTTGTTGCTGTTTTCGGACGTCCACTACGTGGTTCATCTTCAATGCTTGTACGACCACGTTCAAATTCAGCAACACAATTTTTTACTGTTGCATATGAAGGAGCACTTTCACCTAACACATTCACCATATCATTATGAATTTCTTGTCGCGATAAACCTTTTTTATGTAAATATTTAATGACACCACGCATTTCTAATTTTTCCATTGTAAAAAAATCGCGGATGCGTCTTTTGTGAACACCTGTTTCTATATGAAGGAGTTGCCAGATCGAAACAAAATTTAACATGTGTTCATAGCAGAGATGGAAGTTTCCAAAACACTTAACTTTTTTCTGTTTATACCGCGCTTTTTGTGCTAGGCTAAGGAGTTTCCGAACCACCCTCGTATTCCAACATAGGCTCAAGGTAAAACCGTAGAAGTTCCTTAAGGCACACAATCTCACACCAAAGCAAAAAATAGTTAGACTTGCATCGTAGTAAAGTAATTACGCTTGCTCGAACGTAGCAAATTTCAAAAACATTGTGTTCTCAAATGAAAGAATGGTTCCTTTTTAGCGGTTCTTAAACTCTCAAAATGAATGTGTTTACTTTATGGGCTAAATCATACTCGTGCAGCATGTACCCCATTTTTTAACCACAGGTGGCCGCATTGAGCTTGAGTAAATGGCTTAGTTTTTGAATTTTAATTATTTCTAAACATTTTGTGATTTAAAACAATGAAAAATTATTTAACGCAAAAAAATATGCTCGTTTGAATAGGTAACACTTTTATCACCTAAACTGCTAAACACTAAGTGCCTTGTATCTTAAACTACTATAGGGTACTGGATAAAATATTAGATATCTTCTTAATTCCTTAATACTCGTGTCATTCAGAATATTTTTTTCTGAAATGATTTGACAACATCCATACCTTTGGTTGTCACATTGTTCTATATTCAGCCACAAAATAACCATTTGAAATTGGTAATGATCGATAGTTAAAGGAAATCAAGGCTTTCGCTATGGCTACACGACGCAACACGGGACTCAGGCGAAGTAATGATTTTACCAAATCCATAGATGTGTTTTTCCAACAGTTCTATACTCAAAGCATAATAACCATTTGAAGCTGGTAATGATCGAAAGCTAAAGGAAATCAAGAGACACGATGCAATACGAGACTCAGATGACGTACACACTCACATCAGGCGTAGGCGTTAACAGTTTTTATATCACACCATTTTATTTTTTAATCTAGAGGTATTTGTTCAGAACTAAAAAAATATAAAAATTCAAATCAAGTTTGGAATCTTTATTGGTAATTTGAAAGGACATTTTATGGCATTTAGTTTTTGAATATAATTTCCTACAAATGTTGGCCGCAACTACGCATCAGGGTTTCCATTCTGAGGGTCCAATTTTGGATGACTCGTTCGAGCATTTCGACCTATATGGCTTTAATGACACGCGTAATGTTGGCTTCCAAAACCTGAATCGTCACGGAATTTGTCAGCATAGACTTAGGACTTTCTAAAGAAATCCACCGGTCCACAATGTGAAATTAGCTGCTCTTCGAAATTACCTCTCACTAGATCTGTTGTGTGACCAGCTGCATGACAAGTTGAAACAAAATGTCGGTCTTCAATTTCAGGTTGCATAATGATCGATATCATAGCGCCAGGGCGAGCATTAACCGCACCAAACCGTAGTTTTCTCTGGATATAATGGCTCCTCTTGAACCTCTTCTTGTTGCTCTTCAGCCCAAATGCGGAATTTAGTTTATTGACTTTGCCGTTAAGCCGGAAGTGGGCCTCATCACTGAACAAAATTGTGGTCGAAAACAGCGGATCCTCCAGTTTCTCACCCAACGCTCATTTCCATAATACAGTTGCCAACATTCGGAGGTAATTATTTTCAAAAAAATAAATGCCATAAAATGTCCTTTCAAATTACCAATAAATATTCCACACTTGAATAGAATTTTTATATTGTTTTTGTTCTGAAAAACTACCTCTAGATGGATCACCGTAAACAATAGATGGTGCATTTAATTTGTCATTCCGTTTGAAACACCTTCAAATACAGGTTGGATATCCTTGAATGTATATTAAGTCGGTTCTAAGATCATTTCTAAGCAATTTGCCAAAGAAAGTATTTGACTAAAATAATTTTCGAGCTTCCAAATTTTGCGAACAAAGCCCGTCCTGTCTATGTGAAAGAAACTGACATTTTTAATAAATGAGGGCATATCAATAATTCCGTGACTCTTCAACTAAACCTCAGTATTTTTTTTTGCAAAAATAAAATATTTTTTTACAAAATCTCCTTTTTGCTCAAAACACAACGTTTCTTCAATTTTTGTATCCATTCCAAAGAAAGAAAAAATTCAAGGTCTATAAAATTTGTTTGATGAATAATTTCATCGTTGGAGCTGAATCTCTTTTCACCGAGCCATTTCTTTAGATTTGGAAATAAGAAATAGTCACTGTGGCCTAAATCCGGAGAATATGGCGGATGCGGGACCAATTCTTAACCCGATTCATGTAATTTTGTCAGTGAGACTGCACACGTGTTTTTTTTTTAATTCCTTGTTTAATCGGGCCGATAAGTTGGCATACTATTCGTCGTTTATTGTTTTTCCCTTTTGAATGTAATAGGTGTGGATTATCCCGCGTGCATCTTAAAAAAAACTGTTGCCAGTTTTTGGTTTTTTTTTTAAATCCTTATTAACTCGGGCCAATAAGTTCGCTTAATATTCGCTGTTTATTCTATTTCCCTTTTGAAGGTAATCGATGTGGATTATCTTGCGTGCATCCCAAAAAAACTGTTGCCATCACTTTATTGGCCGTCATCTTGGCCTTCTTCAAAGCTTCGGTTCACCCAAAGAAAGCCATTGTTTAGACTGCTGCTTGGTCCTCGGAGTGTTGTAATGGATCCTTGTTTCATCCACAGTTACAAAGCGCCTCAAAAACTCATTCAAATTGCGGTTAAACAACTCCAAAGAAGCCTTTAAACTTTTCAGACGATTACGTTTATGGTCAATTGAGAGCAAACGCGGCACCCATCTTGCAGGCAGCTTTCTTAAGCCCAACTGATCATGTGAAATCGAAAGCGCACTGCCAAATGAAATGCGTATGGCATCAACAATCTCACGGACTTTTGCTCTTCGATCGGCCAACACCATATCGTGGATTTTTTCGACGTTTTCAAGTGTATTAACCTCCGTCCAGAACTTTCTGCGTCATTTGTATATACGAGTACATACTTGTGCGAATCGATGGTGCAGAGTCCCCATAGTATTTGTCAAGCTTTTCCTTGGTTTGATTGACAGTTTTTTCCCCAAAAAAAAATGTTTAATGAGCACTCGAAATTCACTTTTTCCATTTTTAACAAAATCCACGAGTTTATATGTTTTAAACAGCTGTAAAACACAAACTAAATGACGGAACTCACTTAAAATTTGACAGTGGTCTATAAACAGACTGTACTTGATGGGAACAGTGTTGCATTTCATATAACTAAGAGGAAAGTTGGAAAGGTCTCGAAATTATTGATATGCCCTCTTAGGAGTGATTTATTAAAAAAACGTAAATGTTGCGTTTTTAAAAATATTTTAGTTCTACAAATGCAAGACAGTTTTTTTTGAAAAAATTTAATTCACAGCTCATAACATTGCTCCAAAAACATACTCAATTTTTTAAAAATTACAATCATGCGGTGCGATTGCCTTAATCATATTATTGGTTACATAGAATCCAAAGCACAATAATTTTGTCTCACAAGCCATACTTATATTGTCGCTACAACCATATTTGAATTACTTAATACATTTTAATAATATTATTGCCGCAATCATACAATTGCCTATATTAAATACAAAAAACAATACTATGGTTAACATACTGCTATTACAGACAGATTATAGTAACCATATATTTTCAATGCGTGCATTTGCCTCTTGACCACAAGAATATTTGAATATAAACGTTTACAAACATTTAAAAAAAAAGGTCTTCGATCTCATCCAAAGGCCAGGCCAATTTTATTCCAATTACCTTTTAGGAATTTTTGAATTTTTAGTAGCTTCTTCTTTGATCTCATCCATAGACCAGGCCGGATTTTTTCCAATTATCTTTTAGGAATCTTTGAATTTTTAGTAGCTTGACTTTTATATTGTTCGCCCATACAGTCCTGTGCTTCAATGAAGACACTGCACATAAATCTTTTACAAACTACTTGTAAATCACTGTTATTAACTGCCAGTGCTATTATCAAAGTAACCATAGAAACCAGAATCAAAATTAAAACTCCCAGGAAGCACACATAATGAGTAGCTGCCATGGCGTACAAAGAGGATATCTAGTAATATGTCAACACATGTTCAACGGACATCTCAATGTAAATGTCATCGAATTGTCAGTGGGAAGGAACTTGGTTATGCCACATTTTAAAGTCCCTATGTACGAGCAACACTTGCCTACAAGGCAGCATTTGATAATGTTTTCAAATAGCAACAACAATGGAGCAAAAATGCTACATGTGACAGAATAGGACAGAGCAGAAAAAAGTCGACAAAAAACAATTCATGTGGCAAACAGCAAAATAGACAAGAAGTGAAATGTAAAATTTGCCAACACCACCAGCAACACAATAGCCAAACATAGACGCCATCACTCTCATCATTATTGTTGGCAACGAAACAACACCAGCAAAAACAACTGCAGCAGCAGCTCCAGTAGCAATCACAGTAGTAGCAGTAGCGCCAGCAGCAGCAACAGTGACAGTAACAGTAACAATGTGCCACAGTTAAGGCATGTGTTAGATTCGAGCAACATATGTTTCTGCCTTGTTGCAGTCTGTGCCACAATAGCGATGAGACTCTAGTGTATGTGTGTGTGTCGTGCGAGTATATGTTGTTGGTAACAATAACAACAACGCGATGACAGCAGTAGAAAAAAAGAAACGAAAATCGGTGTTGTCAACCATTTGATGGGTGCTAAAAACTTAATATGATGACAATGAAATCTGACTATAATAAAACAATATATATATATATATGCATGTGAGTATGTATGTGTACACTCATACATAGAAAGAGCCAAGCCAGCATTGCACACACACACAAATGTTCGGCATTCATATCTGAACTGTACCGATCCAGTGTATTGAGTTACTTCTGCCACTGTGTTAAGTTAAAGTGATATATTTTTAAGAAAGGCAGTTTCGTAACCCTTGATAATTTGACTTCATTTCACGACCATGTTCTCAATAAGGCTGAACCTTATGCAAGAATTTTTATACCAAATTTTACTTAGTAGGGACATAAAAACATTGAACACACCCATTTCAATAGTAGAACTGAACATAACCCGTTAATGTCATATGGTTTTTGAAAGCTAACCTCAATAGCGTTAGTCTGTAACGGGAATTTTGAATTGTTTTAACTTTCATCATGGAGTGGTCAGATAATGAGAACCTTATCGCTGTAATAGCGCTTTTCAAGTGTGAAATGAAAAAACCGATATTTTCAAAACGCTCCGGCCACTAGGGATTAGCTGCATCTTCGTCTACCGATGCATAAAACTGTTTGAGGAGACTGGAAATGTAAAACACCCCCACCGGACGGGCCGCCCACGCTCTGTTCGAACACCGCATGTCATCAAAGCCGATAAATCAAGAATTCACAGAAATCCACTCCGAACGAGAAAATCATGGCCCGTGAGATGAATATCACGCATAAGTCCATGAGTCGAATCATTAAAAAAGACTTGGGACTAGGGGCTTTCAAACGACGTACCGGACAGTTATTGACTGCAGCTTTAAAAAAATAGGATTGAAAAATGCAAACGTCTTTTGGTGAAGCTCGCTGATAACTTGCACAGAACAATTTTGTTCACCGATGAAAAAATTTTTACCGTTCAGGAAAAATTTAACAAGCAAAATGATAGAGTGTATGCGCGGTCATCTAAAGAAGCATCTGAAGTGATCCCAAGCATGGAAAAGGGTCATCACCCAGCTTCAGTCATGGTTTGGTGGGGTGCCTCTTATGATGTGGTCTCTTACCTGCATTTCTGCGAAGAAGGAGTCAAAACATCGGCCAAAGTTTACCAAGAAACCGTTTTGGAAGCTGTTGTGAAGCCTTCTAACAATTCTCTGTTCCAAAACCAGCCATGGACTTTCCAGCAGGATTCTGCGCCGGCCCATAAGGCTAAAACGTCCCAGGCCTGGCTTCGACACAATTTGCCAGCGTTCATTTCCTCTGAGGAATGACCCTCAGGCAGTCCAGATTTGAACCCATTGGATTACAAATTGTGGACGGTTGTAGAGGACAAGGTTCGTCACAAAAGATACCCCAACATTGGATCTCTTAAGACTGTATTGGATCGAGCTGTGGCCAATTTTCCAATGGACGAGGTTCGTGCAGCTATTGACGATTGGCCAGTGCGACTTAAGGCGTGTAAAAAGGCAAAAGGCGGACATTTCGAATAAGTAGATTCTTTTTGGATACAATATACATCAATAAATATATTAAAAAATATTTGGTCCAAAAACATTGAGTACTTTTTATTTTACAGCATAAAACGTGTGTAACAGTATTTATGTCCCTACTAAGCATATATCTTTCACTGTATATCCGCTATTGAACGCTATGAATACTAAACTGCTGCATTTGAGCCCAAAATATCCACAAGTCTGGACCCCATTCTGGGTAAATATTTCTATAAGCACCAGGGCGGTCGACAACTGAACGCAGTTTCTCAAAACGGCGGATGAAACATAGAATCATAAAAGTTGTGGATACTGATCCGAAAATAAAATACCGGCGCTGATTTCGCTGCCGCAGAGAGGAATAGAAGATCTCGATAGTTTTTTTTGCGTTGTTGTGTACGAGGGTTGCTATATATATTTCACTTAGTGTTGTCTGGCGCCATCTGACATTTCAATTGGAAAGTTTGACATTTTTTAGCAAAAACGTCCGCAGAACGTTTTGGCGTACGACCATCATTCGTGTTT
This sequence comes from Hydrotaea diabolus, assembly GCA_963513945.1. Classification (NCBI taxonomy): domain Eukaryota; kingdom Metazoa; phylum Arthropoda; class Insecta; order Diptera; family Muscidae; genus Hydrotaea; species Hydrotaea diabolus. Next base: position 128,185,930 of record OY740719.1, read on the forward strand.
TTTGAAGTGACTTGAAAAAATCAATTTAGCAAAATAATGGAATTAACTCGTGAACATTTTCGTGCTTTCAGTTTTCACAACTTTCGACGTGGATTATCACGACAAGATTGCATCGACGAACTTAAATCTTTGTATGGCGAAGAAGCACCATCCTATAGCACTGTGAAAAACTGGTTTAATGAATTCAATCGTGGTCGACGCTCGCTCAAATACGAAGTTCGTCCAAAAACGGCCGTTGTACCAGAGAACATTGATGCCGTGCGTGAACTGATAATGCAAGATCCTCATGTGGCATGCCGTCAGATAGAGACATGCTTTGGCATTTCTTCCACCAGCATACATTCGATATTGCATGAACACCTGGCCGTAAAAAAGGTTTGTCCTCGTTTGATCCCGCACAATCGCTCAAAAAAAGGCTCGTGTCGATTGGTACAAAGAAATTTTGAAAAAATACGATCGCTGTGCTTCGAAAGACGTTTGTAAGATCGTCACAGGTGATGAATCAAGGTTCTATGCGTATGAGCCCGAAACAAAACAGCAATCGACGGTGTGGGTCTTCAAAGACGAGCCAAATCCAACGAAAGTTGTTCGTGGAAGAAGCACTTCGAAGCAAATAGTCGACGTGGATTATCACAACAAGAGTGCATCGACGAACTTAAATCTTTGTATGGCGATGAAGCACCATCCTATATCACTGTGAAAAACTGGTTTAATGAATTCAATCGTGGCCGACGCTCGCTCAAATACGAAGGTCGTAAAGGTCGTCCAAAAAAGGTCGTTGTGCCAACATTGATGCCGTGCTTGAACTGATAATGCAAGATCGTCATGTGACATACCGTGAGATAATGGCATCCTTGGACATTTCTTCCACCAGCATACATTCAATATTGCATGAAGACCTGGCCGTAAAATGGTTTGTTCTCATCGAAGCCCGCACAATTTGACAATCGCTCAAAAAAATGAGCTCGTGTCGATTGGTGCAAAAAAATTTTAAAGAAATACGATCGCGGTGCTTCAAAAGACGTTGATAAGATCGTCACAGGTGACGAATCAAGGTTCTATGCGTATGAGCCCGAAACAAAACAGCAATCGACCGTGTGGGTCTTCAAAGACGATCCAAATTCAACAAAAGTAGTTTGTGAATGAAGCACTTCGAAGCAAATAGTCGCCTGATTCTTCGGCAAAACTGGTCATGTGGCGACTGTTCCGCTTGAGCAACGTAGGACGGTCAATTCTGAGTGGTGCACCACAATTTGTTTGCCTGAAGTCTTCGAAGAAATTCGAAAAACGAACACGAGAAGTCGAATCATTGTGCACCATGACAATGCGAGCTCTCACTCATCGGCTCAAACCAGCGCCTTTTTGACTGGCCAAAACGTCGAATTGACGGGTCATCCGCCGTACAGCCCTGACTTGGCACCCAATGACTTCTTTTTATTCCCTCAAATCAAGAAAAAAATGCTTGGTCAACGATTTTTGTCGCCAGAAAATGCTGCTGATGCGTTTAAAAATCATGCTTAGGAGGTGTCTCAATCGGAGTTGAAAAAGTGCTTCGACAATTGGTTTGAGCGCATGGAAAAGTGTATAAATCATGCTGGAGAATACTTTGAAAAACAAATAAACCATTTTTGATGATAAATATTCGCATTATTATTATTAGGCCAGAAATCTATATAGCAGCCCTTGTTTGTGTATATCTTCCTAATTTCATATCGGATTGGATTTGTTTGTAAGATCATCGAAATATTGGTTTTATACACATCCGCGATCCATGAACCCATTGCGAGGCGGCACTCGATTTTGTGCTCTTATAGCATGATTTTTTGGAAAAGGGGATATGGCTAGGAAAATACTCGTATATTCAAATATTTTTTTGTTTCTCAAGTTTAATTTTCTTCTGTCCTAAAAAAGTATAAATGAACTATAGCGAAACCCTTCCGATACAATGTGTACTCTCAAAGGAAAAATTAAAAGTGTAAACGCTTTGTTGACAATGCCAACAAAAAGTCAACCAAGTAGATAATAACGATGACTTGGAGATGGTAGGACCCAGGCTTACTGCAGGGCTTCTTCCAAACTGACGACTATAGCTATATTTTTTTCAGATGGCTCCCATGATATGTCTGATGGGTGGCTTAAGGGCTCAAGTAGTGTACTCACGGTCAAAATGTTCCACGATGCAACGAATTATTTGCGCACTCAGACCATGACGAATTCATTTTGTATACATTCTGCATGTTTAGCAGATGTGAAACGGGGGATGGTGGTACGGAAAACTCTCTGGATATATATTGGAATTGTTAGCATTGACAATTTCTTACATAGAACAATTGGAAAAACTATTATTTCTATCTTGTCATTCTTTATTTTTATTTTGCGCTCAACATTGAGGTTAGGTTTCTTAAAGAGAAACAGTTGCCCAAAAATGCTTTAAATGATCCACTTACAACCACATCTAATCAAATGCCAGTGTTTTTTTTATTAGTGAAGCCGATTTAGCTCGTCTAAATTGGCGAACTTACCTGTTAAACTAGCTGACTTTTTAGAGGATACAATAAACGCTTACTCACCTATCATAGGACATACTTTCCGTCTTAGACTTGAACCAGCCAGAAGTGTTCCTCTCACATGTACATGCATATTTTTTCCTAGAGTTTTCCCCCCTTTAAAAAAACATGCCATTTTATGATGATTTTGTGAAAGAGTTATTGCATAGTTTGTCAGAATGGATGCCGCACATATATTCGAGTAGTTCATGCTTCATTCATATATATGTATATAAATATATATATATATATTAATATATTTATATATATACAAACATTTCATATAAATCCTTTTGTTGTCAGTTGGTGTTGCTGTTGTTGTCGTCGTAGTCATCGTTGTCGCTGTTGCATTCACGAAGTGTTCATGTAATTTTTGACACATTACTGACACGCCAGATTTAAAATGTTGTCAGCAACAACATCACCAGTGTTACGCTATCATCGTTACATCACGCCTGTGCAGATACATACTAATAAATATGTGGCAACAGTGGTAGCGAAGGATCTTGTGGGGGAAGAAAGTGGAAAATGTTCTAGAAATTACATATTTTGATTTAAGTTGCAAATAAGTGGGGTCTGTTCATCGCCGCTGATAATGTTCTACATCTTTAAAATAAAAATGAAATAACTACATCTGTAAAATACATATAATATTCCAAATTCCCTTTATTCAGTTAAGTATAGCATTGGTAGTAATGGAAATCTAGTTCTGGTATATTTTTTAATAACCCGTGTTCTGCCTCTTGGAATCTTGGGCATCGGTTTTAAGTTCATCTAAATGCTGCAAATAAAAGTTTTATGGGCGTATGGAAATTTCGTTCCTACCCTTTTGTCCATTTCAAAAGAAACTGCTGCTCTGTCCCTTTGGACTGGCCACATGGGTCAAGAACACATCTTGAGAGTAGTCGTAAAATTTAAGAACCCAAGAGTCTATGAGGACAGGCCCAAGTGTACGAAAATTTTACAAGTACGGAATTTTTGGAGTCGTGGCCAATTTTTTTTTTTGGAAAAAGTGATTACTGCTCGAGCTAGTTAGACCAGGCAGTCGAAACAACGCACAAGCTAGTTAGATCAGGTTTGTTGTTCTTTTTCATATAGGGAAGAAACAGTCTGGTAGACGGACTGTTCCTTCCCTATATGAAAAAGAACAACAAACCTGATCTAACTAGCTTGTGCGTTGTTTCGCCGTTGCTGTGAGACGGCACCTTAATGCCATATATGTGTGCTGCCGATAAAGTCTCATATTATTTAACGATTTGAATATACGTGGGCTGCTATATATACTTAGTTGGGACATAAATACTATTACAACATTGAACACACCCATTTCAATAGTAGAACTGAACATACCCCGTTAATGTCATATGGGTTTTGAAAGTTAACCTCAATAGCGTTGGTCTGTAACGGGATTTTAAAATTGTTTCAACTTTCATCATGGAGTGGTCAGATAATGAGAACCGTATCGCTGTAATAGCGCTTTTTAAGTGTGAAATGAATAAAAGCGATATTTTAAAAACGCTCCGGCCACTAGGGATTAGCCGCATGTTCGTCTACCGATGCATAAAACTGTTTGAAGAGACTGGAGATGTAAAGTAGTTGCAAGAATAATATTCTTCACAGGAGGTATATATATTTCAGGCCTAATAATGAAAATGCGAATATTTATCATCAAACATGGTTTTATTGTGTTTCAAAGTATCCTCCAGGATGATTTACACACTTTTGCATGCGCTCAAACCAATTGTCGAAGCACTTTTTCCACTCCGATTGAGACACCTCCAAAACATGGTTTTTGAACGATTCAACAGCATCTTCGTTGACCACGCATTTTTGATGTGCCGTAATAAGAAGTCATTGGAAGCCAAGTCGGGGCTGTAAGGCGAATGACCCATCAATTCGATGTTTTGGCCGGTCAAAAAGGCGCTTGTTTGAACCGATGTGTGAGAGCTCTCATTGTCATGGTGCACAATGATTTCTCTTCTCTTGTTCGTTTTTCGAATTTCTCCGAAGACTTCAGGCAAACAAATTGTGGTGCACCACTCAGAATTGACCGTCCTACGTTGCTCAAGCGGAACAGTTGCCACATGACCAGTTTTGCCGAAGAAACAGGCGACCATTTGCTTCGAAGTGTTTTTTCCAGGAACAACTTTCGTTGGATTTGGCTCGTCTTTGAAGACCCACACGGTCGATTGCTGTTTTGTTTCGGGCTCACACGCATAGAGCCATGATTCGTCACCTGTGACGATCTTATAAACGTCTTTTGAAGCACCGCGATCGTATTTCTTCAAAATTTTTTTGCACCAATCGATACGTGCCTTTTTTTTAAGCGATTGATTGATTGTATTTGAGCGACCGTCGACCACGATTGAATTTATTAAACCAGTTTTTCACAGTGCTATAGGATGGTGCTTCATCGCCATACGAAGATTTAAGTTCTTCGATGCACTCTTGTCGTGATAATCCACGTCGAAAGATGTGAAAAATTATCGCACGAAAATGTTCACGAGTTAATTCCATTTTTTTGGCGAAATTAATTTTTTCAAGTCAGCAACAAAAATGATGGTCGTACGTCAAAACGTTCTGAGTACGTTTATGCTAAAAAAATGTCAAACTTTCCAATGGAAATGTCAGAGGCGCCAGGCAACATTTAGTGTTGCCAAGGCCAGAAATATATGTGACGCGCAAAATAGAAAGGGACCTAAGGGTAAAAACCAGTTATGTTCAAAAGAGCCATTTTATAGATTTAAATACGTGTATCTTTGGTGTACCATCACTTTCATAAAACGCGCATATCTCTGGGAGGGAACACTTTTGGGGCATGGGATCGGTCAGATGTTGTTCACATCAAAAAAAAGTGAAAATTGATTTTTTTGCCCTTAGGTCCCTTTCTCTATGCGCTGCCACATATATAAGTAGCTGCTTTGAATTTGTATACTTGAAGTAGAAAGCCGAATAGTGATAACAAGGCGATTCACTAATGTAATTCTTACCGCATTGACAGAATGCCCGACTTACGTTTTCCAGTACCAGAATATTTACTTTCGTTCATTTAAACACAGAGAAAACATATTTGTTGTCATAACCGAATATTTTGTTATAACCGAATGTGGTTGCTCCTTCTATCCATGTAGTCAATCGCTACCACCAAATGTTGATTGGTACACGCAAATTTTCAGTAGTGGGAACTGGCAGTATGGGTTGAAGAGACAAAGTATCTGTAATCCTAACTTAAAGGATGGTTAGTGAAACTGCACGCAGAAAAAAAGTATGGTTGGGGTAACAATATTCGAAGAGCACCATACTATTGTTGGTTATATGGTTGTGGCACAACAATATTATGATCATCACAACAATAGTATGGTTCACACACAACCATACTATGATCCCCATAACAATATTATGGTCCCCACAACAATAGAATCATTCACATACAACCATACTATGATCCCCTCAACCATATTATTATTCACATTCAACCATACTATGATCCCCACAACCATATTATGATCCTCATAACCATAGTTTGTTTAACGTACAACCATAGTATGATCCTCACAACCATAGTATGACTTACGCACAACCATACTATGATCCCCAAAATTGTTTGTAAAGACTGGAATACGTTGTTATTCAACAATAAAGAATTTTATTAAGCAAGTATGTAATAATAGGAGTAATAATATTTTTGTTATACTAATCCGTAGTTTTTTTGAAAAAATTTAATTATTATAACTATTATTGGGTAAGATTCTTAAAAATAACATTGTCAAATTAAAAAAATTAAGGTTTTGCTGGTATGATTGCCGTAATCATGTTATTGTTAACATAAAACCCATGAAAACAATACTTTTGTCCCACCAACCATATTTATATTGTTGCTACAACCATATTTTAATTTTTAAATTTGGCGACAATACTATTGTACAACAATATTAATATTGCCGCAATCATACTATGGTCAAAATGAAATTCAAAAAGTAATACTATGGTTGCGACGACCATACTTTTACTGCAGCGAACATACTATTGTTGCCGTGACCATACAGTAACCATATCGTTTCTCTGCGTGTGGAGTTGTACATGAATTGGATTGCGGCTATAAAAACTGTTTGAAATTGGTTGGCATTACCAGGATCATTTCTTCACTGAACCATGGATGGAGGGATAAATTCTATGTATTCATTTATCTGACTGAAATAATAGAGTTTTTTGTAGATATTTTTTTATATATAATGATTTGAACAAGTTTATTGTGTTATTGGTTTTATGAACAGGTTTTTACTTTCGAATTTAATAAATTTTTGGATGTACAAATGGAAGATGCATAAACTGTGCATCAAAAAATATTAAAACTAAATCAATTTTGGTTTTGAAGTGTCAACGAATTTTAAGATAAAGCTGTTTATGATAAATTGTTTAAGTGAATGAAATAAAATTGAATTTTAAAACCAAATATTTCCGGCTATTTAATGATAATGCGACACAAAATACCTTAAATGAGTCCTTGAAGTCGTCTTGGCTACATGTGATAAAAACTTTTTACTTTTATATCGGTCATATTTTGTGGGTGGAAAAAAATGTAGTTAAATAAATCGCCTTTTTGTTAATTTAATTATAAGTAAAAAAAAAATTTTTTTTAAAAAAAAAGGACATTTTATTTTGACGAAATTCTAATTTTATTTTAGACGATCTATTCGAAAATAGTGATTTAGTAAAATATTGTAACCCAAAAAGGACCATGTTTATAAACATTTATACCAACTGAAATTAATTGGGCAAAATTTCTTCACTTTTTCGAAAAACAAAGAAGTGGACACTCCAATCTAAGAGACAGGATGTTAAAATGATCTAAATAAACTTTATACGATTTCACTTAGGACATCTGATCAAGAAAATTCGGAAGAGCGAAGGTATATTTACTACTCTTTTACTTACACAGTACAACATTTTTCAGGTGATTAATTCGGGACTCAATTCTGATAATTGTCTGTAAAAGTAGCCCCAAAAAGAAGAACTTCTGCATCATTCGTTTGGTCGAGGTACATCAAATAACAATTAAATAATTATTTTGAAGTTTGTAAGTATCGTATAGGGGAATTTGCCACGTTTTAGGCTCTTTTGTTTGTCATAACTCGAGAACCACTAGTTCGAATAAGCTGAAACAAATTTAAAAAAAATTAAAAATTACAATTCCTGTTTATACAACGTTTCGCTACATAAGCAACTGTTTCGCAGTTAATGAAGAAAAAAAATATTTTTTCCCTAAAAAATTAATTTTTTTTTTAATTCATAAAAAATTCAAAACGGTAAAAAGTGTCAAGTCCTATTATTTTCACGCAAAGTCACATAATATATGAACAAAATGAGACATAGATCATGAAAATCGGTTTACGCGTTTCGCTTTTATGCACAATTAAGTGAAGGTATGAATTTCAGAAATTTGCTCGAGATATGTACAAAATTCTTTGGAAAAAACATTGATGACCTTTTTGCCCGAAATCATGTGTTGTACTGTGTTATTTTATATGGTATAGCGTTACAACATAAAAATTTCCTTGGGCCATTAAAATAACTCGGACCAACAACTATAATCACCTAAATCTTTCATTTTTATAAGAAATCAGTTACCCCCTGAGAAAGTCCTAACTCGTGTTGGCTAGTGCAATATGCTACAACAGCGAACTAAAAGGTGTTAGGTTAACTCAAATGATTTATTTGATGTCCCAACCAATTATTGGTATCAAAGTAACTCTTATAACAAGTTGGCTGTCATAACCACCAACTGTGGCAACCAATGGTTTTACTGAATTTGTATTCAAAGTATTGATAGACTGTATAAGGTCATGATTACACAAAGGGCGTGGCATTTAGACATCTTGATGCTTCCTAGACAGGCGATTAGAAGATATACCGATTTTAATAGAACTAAAGCTTTCCATGCTGTAGGATATTTTAGTATCGGCCCAGTCGATCTTTATTTATTAAATATTATAAGTTATTTTTATGTTTTGTTCTTCCTAATATAATCTTATTTTCTTTTCTTTGTAGGTACGTACTCTTCCTAACTAACATTCGTAAGTCTCTCCGAGTTCTGGAATATTTGATTTGGGCATATTTCCCTCTAAGGTATTGTATTCAATTAAGAACATAGATAGTTTATTTACTTATTTTAGTGTATGGATTGCAATCATTACAGACTAGTCATTCTAAAAATAATGTGTTGAAAAATCTCTCCTTCAATTAAGAGCATAGATAGTTTATTTACTTATTTAAGTCTATGGATTCCAATCGTTTCAGACTAGCCATTTTAAAAATATGTTAAATCTACAGTAACTAATTTAATTTTCCAAAAAAAAAATCCATTTTCTGTTTTTCTGTGTGAATATACCATTTTATTTCATACCACGTTCCCACTAGCAGTTTCTGATATTAAATTAACCATCGGAGTCATCGTTGCTCTATGACGTATGGAGTCATTAAAACTTACTTACCTAAGTCCCACAACAACCAATTAAAGAACATCCAATTAAATAACACAGCTCACCGGTCTCAAATCAGTGAGCTGTGCGTGTTTGAATTCTTATGCTCACTGGCCGGGACCAACTGTTTGACGCCGGCTTCGAACTGTTTATCCATTTTATATAGAGGGTCTTACATGGCTTAGAAATAAATCTCTTTCTCGTAAAGTCGCCGGCATTTACTTGGTGAAAACCCGCCGAATAAACAACTGTTAGATATTCTTAACCGGGGTTAAACCAGGGTTTATTGGCATGATAGTCGTGCACAGTTCCATCACACCACTGTGGCCCACCAAGCCCACTAGATATAAAATAAGATACACAAGCTTCAGTCGGTTGATCCGACTTACATATCCATATATGTGACAGCGCATAGAGAAAGGGACTAAAGGGTAAAAAAAATCAATTTTCATTTTTTTTTCTTTTTTTTGGTGTGGACAACATCTGAGCATCGAATGAGACCGATCCCATCCATGCCCCAAAAGTGTTCCCTACCAGAGATATGCGCGTTTTATGAAAGTGAAGTCGCAGATTCTAAGCGCAAATAAAAAGGGGCCTAATCTTTAAAATGGATCTACTGAACAAAACTTTTCATCAACTTTTCACTTTTTTTTTGATGTGGACAACATCTGAGCATCAAATGAGACCGATCCCATGCCCCAAAAGTGTTCCCTCCCAGAGATATGCGCATTTTATGAAAGTGAAGTCGACGATTCTGAGCGTAAATAGAAAGGGGCCTAATCTTTAAAATGGCTCTCCTGAACAAAACTGGTTTTTAACCTTAAGTCCCTTTCTATTTTGCGCGTCACATATACATTTTAAATTTTCCTTCGTTCCGTCCTTCATTGCCCGAAGTGTAGCGATGTTAATGGTCCCCTTGAGTGTTGTTTGTATTAAAAGTACTAGAATGGGGCGTGGCATCCAATTTAATCTTATTCTCACACAAAGATCAAAAAACATTTTGCTAAACAAAACTCAAGCGAAGTACATGCATCAGGAAAAAAAGTTACATATATGGGTTTCAGTCACCGCTAAGATAGTATCGTTGCTTTGGAAGGTACAAGTAGGGGCGTGGTTAAGGCTCCAAGTTTTCGTCACATAGTCTAATATATATGTGATTTGCTAATTACCAATTTTCAGCAGAATCGTATAAATAGTATTAAATTTAAAATACCAATTCCAAAAGTGGGCGGAATGGTGCATTTGCATTGGTTGCATTGGTGGTACCAGAGTGGGGCGTGTCATCCACTGTTTTTGTACTCGTATATAAAGTCGTTATAAAAAAATATAAAGGGGTTCAACATGTAAGCGAATTTCACGCACTTGCTGACATGTTATATGGGTTCTAATCTACACTGCAACAGGGCCATATGTTTGGGAGGTTTCATAAGGGGCGTGGCTAGGTAGCCCATTATTTGTCCTCAATTTAAGCTGATAGCTCTGATCTTAAGTATTGATTTTGAGTTAGATCGTATAAGCAGCATTAAAGATATTTGAAGAATAAAGAAGTGGCGGAATAGTTTGTATGGAAGGTACCGGAATAGGGCGTGTCAACGTAGTTTTTGTAAAAGTTATAAGCCGTTCTAAAAATGTCACGTTGTTCGCAATTTAAAAAATTTCACTGATAAATGTTCATTTGTGTGGGAGCTACTAAGAGGTGCATGTCTAGGATTCCAATTATTCGCCATGAAGCTAGGCTTATACATATCTCTGTTCTTACGTATTGGTTTTGGGTTAAATCGTATGAATAGCATTTAAAATATTTCAAGAATTCCTAAAATGTTTGTTATGGTACATTTGTGTGCTAGGTACCAGAAGGGGGTGTGGCAATATGGCCCACTCTCATTCCCATAGGCAGTTTTTATAATCATTAAGTAGTTCCCTTTGAGTTCCTGGCAATTCCATGGCTTAATTGACTTAAAACGTTCTGGAACGGATTTGGCCAAAACATATCCTATGTGGGGTTAAAATGCATTTTTCGAAGCGTTACACTTTTTGTCCGTACCAAATGGTATATAGCTTCTTACCTACTGGAGGTGAGGGTAAAAAAATCATCGGCTTCGGTAAGGGAGTAGTGCCTATGGCATGCCAGCTAAAAACAATTTGTATCAATTTTTGTGGCTAAAGCAAACCACTGTTTTCATCATCATAGTAGTGTTGTTTTTTTTTACATGCCTTGGTCGGCTAACTCTGATATGTTCTTTATTTATTGTGTGGCCACCTAAAACTTGAAGAAAACAACTACATACAACACCAACCACACACATGCTCAGTCCCAGTCTCAATTCACGAACATGATTAGGGTTGTCATATGTGCTATGAGATCCGACAAGATCTCTGGACAACTTTTTACAGGGATACTCGTTTTAATTAACGCCGTGCTGTTGTCATCACTGTCCGAATAAATACTTGTATCCCAGCGAAAAAATAAAATACAAGCTTCGGAAGCTGGCATCTTTTTTGGGGGCATTTTCGATCTATGCGCCCGTACCTAATCTTAGCCAGGCCCTTTTGGTCTATGCGTCCGTCCCTAATCTTAATCAGAAATTAAAAATTGCTCTATATTTTGATTTGTAGCAAAATTCCGTTCCGTTTGATTCGCAGCAAAATTCCTATGCGGGACAGTTTTTGGGTCACATGTGCTAAAACATCCAGCAACTAAACTTCTATACCCTTCATCATATGATGGAAGGGTATATTCACTTTGTCATTCACATCGAAATACTGGTCGGAGTATCCATAAAGTATATACATTCTGAATTGTCGCGAAACTTTAAGATGATCTAGCTATGCCCGTTTGTCTTTCTTGTCTTTTGAAAGTAAACTATGGGTCGAATATTGCTCCTACCATTTCATACACACAGCCTTCATGATGACCCAGTTTGCGGTGACACTTTACTATCAGGCTCCTAAAATTATATTGGGCATGCGTTACAAGGAGAAAGTCGACATTCGATCGCTGGTGAACGCTGGGACAAGGACACCGAGGAGAATCAACAGAAGACAGACGAGACCAGAGATTTGTCGGCGCGCATGATATTCATTGTCCCAGATCGGCAAATATCCGTTGAGAAGGCATTAGTACACAGTGACATCAATATATGATATAAGAAGACTGAGGCTAATGTTCACGTGGCTCAGTAGTACGACTAGAGTCTGGACGATGCGGATCATAGCATCGATGAGTGGAGGGCAATAATTTACGATTAAGTTTTGGTTTTTCTAGAGTAAGATGAATATAAATATATGTGACGCGCAAAATAGAAAGGGACCTACGGTTAAAACCCAGTTTTGTTCAGGAGAGCCATTTTAAAGATTAGGTCCCTTTCTATTTGCCCTTAGAATCGTCGACTTCACTTTCATAAAACGCGCATATCTCTGGGAGGGAACACTTTTGGGGCATGGGATCGGTCTCATTCGAAGCTCAGATGTTGTCCACATCAACAAAAAAAAGTGAAAAGTTGAAAAGTTTTGTTCTGGAGAACAATTTTAAAGACTAGGTCCCTTTCTATTTGCGCTTAGAATCGTCGACTTCACTTTCATAAAACGCGCATATCTTTGGGAGGGAACACTTTTGGGGCATTGGGACATTCTGAACAAAAGGTAGGCGGTGCCAACCCACCTATAAAAAATTGAATTTATTGGCAAACTAATGGAGCAATTGTCCTAAAATGTTAACAGAATGAAATCAATGACTAGGCAATTGTTATTGAATTATTAATTGGATATAAGGGCGTGGCCCGGCCCAGAAGTTTGAAAGGCTATATTTTGTTGTAGTTAGAGTGGCGAGCATTTGGCGGATTTTTTGTTTTTTTTTTTGGCAAACTGATGGAGCAATTGTTCTAAAATGTTAACAGAATGATATCAATGACTTGGCAATTGTTATTGAATTATTAATTGGATATAAGGGCATGGCCTGGCCCAGAAGTTTGAAAGGCTATATTTTGTTGTAGTTCGAGAGGCGAGCCTTTGACCGATTTTTTGTTTTTCACATAATTGCCATAGATATTTTTATCATTATAAAAAATATTAAGATAATTCTCTGATTGCCGTGCGCTTTAGGGTGACCCCCCTTTATAAGCTCAATCAGTTCTTATATACAAAAAAAAGCAATGCTCGTAAAGTTTTGAAGTTATCGCCTTTGTGACCGTTTATTTTTGTAATAATCGAGAATCAATAAAAAACACGTGATACTGACGAAGTCAAAATAGAGCAAATTTAACTGCGAATCCAAATATAGAGGTATATTAAAGTTTTGACTATGATGAGGGTCGGACGCAAGTGACTGTGGATGAAATAAAAAAATTTGTCATTCTTCAGGGCAGTTACATTTTGTAATGGTGACAGTACATATTTCCAAAGAAGAAGCCAGTCCGAAAATTCTCTTAGAAAAAAATTAGCGTTTTGAAGCCGGCTTTACAGGTTCCGAGAAATAAATGAGCTTCTCATGGATTTAACAGAAGTTCTCCTTCTCAAAGGAATGTCGAGCGAAAAACTCTTGCACGTACTTTTTTTTGCTGGGATACTTTGAAAAGTGCGGCCAAAAACACTGCAACAGAAAAATCGTTTACTTTTGTTTACTGACTTCTACTACTTTTCATACCGCGATTCCGATCCGTTCAGTTCAGTTCTGTTTCGTTTTTGTTTTAATTAAAATTCTTGTCCGGCTTTGGCTCGTCTGCATATTTTCGCAGTACAATGGGTCTGCGCCGTGTTACTACGCTATTGTCTTGCTATTTTGTTGCTTGCATTCGCCGTTCCTCTTGTTTTGCATTTTTAATTGATTTATAATGCGTGTAATGCTTTGTTTCCCCCATGCGAAAGGATTTACTGCGTGTAGTCGCCGTTGTCGTGTTATTGTCTTGGCGTTGCTGCAGTCGGAGCCGGAGCTTGAGCTGTTACTTTGCAACATGCAGTACGAACATTATGAAGTCTGGTGCGTTCGTTCTGCTGTTGTTGTTTGGCATTTCTGAAACAACACAGTTCGCGCTGTCACATGTACGAATGAGTTGTTTTATATATTCAGTTTCGGTTTCATTTTAAAGGAGGATCGTATGATAAATGTGGGCCGTTGTGGTGTGCTCGTAATGACTTTTAACAATTTAGCAACGATCGTAAATGCCATCGACTTAACAAGTAAGATATTAATCTCTAAGCCATGTACAAACTACTCTATAAAATGCGTAAACTGTTGGAGCCTGCATTGAATCGTAGGTCCCGGATGGTCTACTGCAAATGTACACTGACATTTGTTTTTTGTTTTCTGGTTGGAGTAAATGTCAAGATATTCAAAATTCGTGCGAATTTTTTCACATTGTTCTCCCACATTCATTTCTATACGCCTGATGCTTTAGCGCTATGTGAGACTCAGGTAGGTGAGGATTCTGGTTCACAGGATCTTTACACTCCTGGGTACCACACCCTATCTATTTTTATTTCCACAGAGGTCTTGTGGTATATATACATAGCAAAACATGCGCTTCAGAATTTAACTTTCTTTGGGTTAACTTAAGGATTGGAACACGTGTACTACATTTTGGGTTTGTTCACAGAAGTCCAAATTCCGAAAGGAAACAAATGTTTTGGAAAGTTACGCGGACAGCGTTCGAGTGTTTGACATGATTCTCGCTGTGGTAGCTTTAACATGGTGCGCCATCGCACAACAGCCGATACCAAGCGACGACCAGCGTGCCTTAAGGCCGAACCCGCCGATACGAACTGAAAATGTCGTTGCTAGGATTTTAATGCCAATATTCGAGCCAAACAACTCCGGAATGCCAATAAGAAAAGCTCTTCGCCACGAAAACCAACTTGAAGCAATTAGTAAATGAACCCATTTATTGTATATTTTGTGTGTCGAAGGGCACCAACACGATATTCTTCACCTTTTCTTAACTCCACACCCTGAAAAGTATGACGAACTAAATGTCCGATCAATGCATTGCTTCAGGATCTTTTCGTATTCGGTTCTTAATGCAGCTTCGATACCAGCCCCAAAGCGATCAACTTGTATATACGATAATGCACGTTTGGCTGAGCTCAACCCAGCAATTTGATTCGAAGCTATGTTCTCTTGATAACAACATTAATGCTGTGGCTAAAATGATTGGAAATAATATTTTATTTGGAATGAAGTTATTTATTACACATATAGCTATGTCAGCTTAACCAGCCAAAAAATAACTATTTTAACTAGGCATGCAGGGATGCTGTTAGATCTAACGAGGAGGTGTTCAAAAATTGGCGTTTAAACGGGCAAGAACTTCGGGTGCTAAGTTGCTTAGGCGTGAATAGTTTCTTTGGGAGCAACGTCTACGTAGAACAGTTCTTTTTTCTCCCAGGGGACATAAGAGCTTTTGGTTGTTTGTAAGCAGAGCATAGTTCTTCATCTATCCCAACTCTTGTGAAAGACAACTAGGTATTCTCTGACCCAGTTGATAAAGCTAACCTATGGACTGAATTTTTAGTAGGAAATTCTTCCTTGCTGGAAAGCAGCCAACCACTCCCTGAAATCAAAAACTTATATAGTTCCCTACTTTAGATTTTTTTCTAACACGAGGAGTTATAAGGGTTCTTGCTAATCTCGATGTTAATAAGTCCTTGGATCCAGATCCTATCTCAGCACCTGTCAGCACCCATCCATTTTGCAACCTTTTTAACCTTGCGGGAGTCTTTCGATCGTGTTAGAAGTTTGCGAACGTCAAGCCGATCTCTAAAAATCCTGCTAATTATCGGCCAATCACGACTTGCTCTGCGCTCTTCAAGGTAATGGAGAATATGTGAGATATCTGAAGTCCATCGACTTGCTTAGTGATCGACAGTACGGCTTTTGTAGAAATCACTCTACAGGAGACCTGATTCCTTTCTTATCGGAGTCGGTATATCTGTTAAATTGGTGGAAGTAAGTTCGTGGCTCTGGATATCTCCAGAGAGAGAGATTAAAGAGAGAGATTTATATCGATATTTTCTTTTTTCCCCTCTATTTTTCTTATTTTCAGCGGCGTTCTTTTGGGTCTACTCATGACAGCAACCTCGGCCATTCAAATTCAATCGACCGTAGGCCGTGTCTTGAAGATATTGGAGACAAAAGGAGAACTATGGATAAGACACTGGCCCCTTACTGGCCTTTTTCGAATGGGGTCGAGTGAATAGAGTAGATTTTAATGCACGTAAGACACAGTGCTGCTTGTTGTCTCACAAGCGATTCATTGTCCCAACAGTGTAGTCATTATCTATCGATGGTAGGGATATCGAACAATCGGAAGTTCTTAATGTACTGGGCATGAAAATACAATGTGACGCTTGTGGGGAGAGGTCGAAAGAAGCATTCAAATGTATAGGTTTCCTAAAGCAGTGCAAAAAATATTTCACTCCTTTTGATCTTTTCGATGTTTACACAACCTACATCAGGCCAAAAATGGAATATGACTCCCATATATTGACAGGAGCTCCAAAATCATCCTCGTAGCTACTGGATCGTGTTCAGAGGAGAGCGATGGTGTTGATAGGTGACAATAGGGTTACCAATTCTATTGCTTCACTTGAAAGCCGTCGAAATGTGGGTTGCGTTTCGTTACTCCATCGTTATCATTAATGTGTGTGCTCATCTGACATCCGTCGACTTACTCCTGGCAGATATACGCCTATTTCCAGAAATTCAACCGATTTGTTATCGATTAAGCGGTTGACAGATATCGATTAAGCGGTTGACAGATCACAAGATAAACGCAATGCTTCTTCTTTGCAATAATGTCAAAAACAACACATTAGTAATGTACAAATTCTGAGTTTATTTTTCCTCATTCGTTTGTACACAATCACAAGAACGCTAGAAAGTCAAAGTTGAAACACTAAATAAGAACACTTTAAACACAAAAAAAAACAGTATTTCCAAAATAATTTTTACTCATCTTCTGTTTTTCGATTTCTCGATTACGCTCGTACAGTACATATGTGTAATCGACTTCCGGCAAATGTACTTCCCACCAACTGCGACATCTATAAATTCAAAACAAATGTCAATAAACATTACTCCCTCATTCCTCCCAGTGCTCCCTTACGTTTTACTTACCAACGCAATGCACTGCATGTATAGAGGAAAACACCAGAGTGTTAGTCAATTAAAAAAATTATATAAGCATAACATATATCGCGCAAGCTGTACTGATTTGAAAAAAGTCCCCCGCTGCTTAATGGAATGTCGAGAAAAATAAGTACTTATTCCTCTTGGCCAAAATAATGCTTTGTGTAATAAGTAGTCACTACCTTTGATAGAGTCTGCATACAGCAATAAGTTGTACTCTTTCGATTTTAGATGAGAGTATTCTCGCCTATTATCATAATTGTTTGATGCTTTACTATTCTTTACATATGGCCCTCGTTGCTCTTTCGTTTTGCTCCTTTACAACAAGTTAAAGTTTGCTTGATTTACTATGTTCCATATGGCAATCGTTGAATAATAAATTCATTTATGACAGCTTTTTAAAAACTCAACTAAACGATAATTAATTGTCTTATGTGGCTTTATGCAGCATTTTACAGAATGTCTTTTTGGATTGTTCTCAATGATTTGTATGTCTTTAAGTTTTGTGCGATAACATTGAGAATTAAGTGATTTGTATGAGTTTTGCTTTTGTATACCCACATCAGAGTTTTGCGATTTGTATTTTGACTTCATTGTCAAAAAGCTTGGCACTTGTTATTTTTGTTTTGTTTTGTGCATTAATGGAAAAATATTGAATATTGAATTGAAGATTTTGAACATTGTTTTGGCGATATATTGAGAATTTATTACGTATCAGATCTTTTTTTCGCACACAGTACGATTGTCCTGTGTGGTTATATCAAAACTGGATCTGCGATCTAGAGGTGTCGCATTATTAAAAGTCCATGTCCAGGACCACTTGTGAACTACCCAGCTTTATACAAATCTACACACAGAGAACAGATTCATTGTCTCAACCGATTTTTTTGCCAACCGAATGATTAAGGTTGAGTATTCCATTACTACAACCGAATGTCAGTGGTTGCTTTGTAATGTCCAGTAACTCGAAATGAAGTATCGGAGCAACATACGAAGTATCCAAGACTCCAGCAAAGAAATCTTGGATCTAAAAATTCACATGCCGAACTTCTTCAAACGAAAAAATTCAATCAAAAAACTATTTGCATTTGAAGTACTCCTAAACGTAGGGAGGGTCATTTGAGGAGGGACGATTTGCCAGATTGGCTCTAGTTTAGGGGATATTCACATAAACCCCAATTTTCGGTTTTTTAATAAAAGGACTCCTAACTGCTTTATTTGTGAAACGATTTTCAAAAGCTGATGAAAAATTTACCGTTTCAACGATATGCAGCGCATTGTTGAAGACATAGGCAAAATTCAACCAAAATTTCGAGTTTTCGTTACAAAAAAAATTCTATGAGCTGCTTAAATTTTTTAGATTCTTTACCAATGTTGTATTTTGATAATAACTCCAAACATAACTGTTTAATGTAATTATTTCCAAAACTAGAGAGAATCTGACAAATCGTGCTCAGCAGCCCCATAATCAACTACAGTAGACTATCAAACCTTCTGCCGGAAATTAAGAGTTTACCAGTGTAATTGGTAACAACTAAACTATTAGTTGCCACAACAACCAGTTATGCCAATTAAGAGAAAGTCGGTTTAGTTTAAGATGTAGCTCCCACACATATTGAACCGATTTTATCAACATCAATGAACATATTTTAAAAAGGCAAATACATCATTAGTTTTCAAATCTGGATAAATTCAGAGCTCGTCCCAAGGTGTCCAAAAGCCTATTTTCAGTTAGCTTTTCTTAACATCCAGACAAAAAAGTACTTATAATTCTGGTTTTATTAGAAAAGTTGAAATTTGGCATTTTATAATAGAACACCATCCGATGCGTTTTCGCTTTGCCCAATGGGCTGAAGATTATTTGGCAGGATCGTATTTTCAGATGAAGCTTATTTTTATCTCGGTGGCTTTGTCAATAATAAAAACTGTCGCATATGGGGTTCAGAGAACAAACACGCAACGATTTATTTTAGATTTAGGGCTGGCGGCATCATTGGGCCATTTACGAGTATCTTCGAAAATGAGCAAGGAGCCGCCGCCGGTGAACGTTACCGCGTCATGCTCATCGAATTTTTGTTTCCAAAAATGCAAGAGAATGACATGGACGACATTTGGTTTTCACAAGACCACATGTCACTCACGCAGCCAACTCAACCATCGATATTTTACGCACTCTTATTGCAAATCGAATAATCAGCCGTGATGTCAATTGAACGCCTCAGAGCTGTGATTTGAACCCTTTGTATTATTTTCTGGTTAAAGGATAAATGTGGCACAGATCATTCAACGACAATTAAAGCGTTGAAACATGAAATCGAAGTTGCCATTAAAGCGATTCGAACGGAAACAATTGAAAATGCACTAAACAATTGGTTTAATCGGATGAAATACTGCCGGGCCAGTTTAGTTAGTCATATGAATGATTTCCATTATTAAACGACAAAGTTTAATCTTTCCAAAAAACCAGAAATTTATCAATACTTTTTTTAATGGTCCACCCTGTACTTATTAAACCTATTACACAGTGTAACAAAAAAGAATAAAGTAAAAATACCTGGGAAGTGATATTATTTTTCTTGTAGATCTTGCAGCGTACAACAAGAAACCGGTTTTGAAATTTCCCAAACACCTCCAAAATCTGGAGTTACGGGTAAAAATCGGTTTTTCGGATCTTACGCACTTATAAGCCAGTAACTTGGTTGCATATCAACCATTTATATCAATTTTTCGGCAGACAAATTTAACGGATTTTTAAAAATTACACCGAATTGTATTCATAAGAACACTCTCTTTATTATTATTACCAAAAATTGTTCGCTTCCTTTTAAAAATTCTGTGTAAAAACGCATCCAAATTTAAAAAATTACAAAAATTTTTAAAAAAAAAATGAGTTTACAGGAAAAATACACAGATTTTTTTCAGTTGATATTCAACCAAGTGACTTGCATATAAGTGCGTAAGATCCGAAAACCGTTTTTTTACCCGTAACTCCAGATTTTGGAGGTGTTTGGGAAATATCAAAACTGGTTACTTGTTGTACTGGGCAAGATCTACAAGAAAAATACCATTTCCCAGGTATTTTTTAGCAAGTTCTTATTTTTGTTTTTAAAATAACGTAAAGGGTAATGGGAGAACACTAGTTTGTAATGATAATGGTAATGAGTAGTAAAGGGCGTTTTTAGCGTGTGGTTTCCAATCTGTCCACACTTTTTTCGGAATTGCTCTTTTTGACAGCTGTGGCTTGATTTATGGTCAATTTGGCTTGCCATTTCATAATAAATAGACTTACTGCGAATCAACGTTTGCAAATCGTGTTGAATGGGCCCAAAACGAGATTGCCATCGATCCTGATTTTTACAAGAAAACTTTGTTCAGCGATGAAGCTCTCTTTTGGTTGAATGGGTACTTAAATAACGAAAATTGTCGCATTTGGAGTCATGAAAATCCACAAGCCACTGTTGAGACGCCGTAACATCAGATACGAGTACTGTTAGGTGTGCTCTATGGGCAAAGAGGAACATTGGCCCATATTTCTTCAAAATGAAGTCGGTTATACTGTTACAGTCAATGGGGAATGCTATTGAGCAATGTTTAATGTCTTTTTCGTGTTAGAATTGGAGGATGTTGATGTGGACGGCGCTACATGCCATACAGCCAACGAAACAATGAATGTATTAAAGGAAACTTTTGGTGAGCTCATTACCTCGCATCATGGGCCTGTGGCGTGGCCTCCAAGATCGTGCGTTTTAATACCGCTGGACTATTTCTTGTGGAGTTATGTAAAGTCGCTTGTCTAGGCAGATCAGCCCGACACGATTGATGCCTTGGAAGAGAACTTTCGCTGCGTTATTGCTGCAAAAAGCGGTTGACAATTGGGCCTCTCGGATGGAATTTATTAGAGCCAGCCGCGGAGGCCACTTGCCCGAAATAAATTTTAAAACATAATGGCAAACCCTTATGTTTGCAATAAAGCTAAATTCTTGGCCAAAACATTAAAATATATGTGATTTTTTTTTTGAAAACAACACGTCTAAAAATCTCCCTTTAATTACTAAGTTTTTGCTGAAGATTAGTATTTGTTAAATCTGTTAGTACTTTTTCTTTGTTTGTAAATAATGCTTGGGGTAATGCGATGTCATTACTAGATAATGCAAACAGTCATAAGCTGTAGTTACGTAGTAAGTACAATCACCAGTAGTTAAAACGTATGTTAGGAAAAGTTAGGAAAGCTAAATAAGGATTAATTCAATTTTTTCAGAATGCTGTGGTAACTTCACAGCTAAATTTATTTTGTCACTCGGAAGTTAGGTTTTGCTTGTAAAAATTTGAAGCCGCATTAGGATTCTATAAGTCGATTTTCGTTTAATCGTTTTTTGGGGATAAACAAGTAATAGTTGATAATCCGACTTTTTGCTTTTAAAAAAAGTCTAAAAGTCCACTTTTCATGTCGAATTATTCGACATTGTATTTTAACTTTTAATAAATTCAAGCAGGACATATTGCTACTAAAATTCGAAGCCAAATTTCTGCAAAAATTATATATGATTATCTTTTTGATATCATTTGTTGCGGATATGAGGCTCCATGTATGTTAATCGACTGCTTTAAAAAATAAAGTTAACTTAGAAAACACTTGAAAAGGAATTATTACTTTGTAACTAGTCATGAATAACCTGGTGTTAATTAGTCTTTGAGTCACTTTTATTTTTTGAAAACATAAGTTTGTTATACAAATAAATTTTGGTTTTATTCCAAATATTGCATTCTCATTGCTCTAAAGAAAAAAAAAACGAAAAGTTGACTTGAATCGACATTTTTATACTAAAAAGTCTTTTTGTAATAGTCAAAAAGTTAAATTTTAGTCTTAAGTTTAAACCCCTAAACTGCAGTCTATCTTTAAAAAAGTATCCGAATGAAAAAAAACTTAATCATGGTATTTATTATCAATTTTTAATCAATGCTACAATTTCTTTATTGAATAATAAAAAAATATTTTTTAACCGGTAAATTCTTTTGTCATTACTTTAACTATTTGTGTCAAGTTAAACCCGAAATGTTCAATAAGCAGCATACGATTTTGTGTGGGCTGATTCTAAGAATTTTTTTTTATCACTTTTAAATACTTTTTAATTGATAACTGGGAACCTTCGTGTGTACCGAATGTAAATCATAATTTAAAAATAA
Source organism: Hydrotaea diabolus (assembly GCA_963513945.1). Lineage (NCBI taxonomy): Eukaryota > Metazoa > Arthropoda > Insecta > Diptera > Muscidae > Hydrotaea > Hydrotaea diabolus. Next base: position 128,208,261 of record OY740719.1, read on the forward strand.
TACTGAACGTCAGTGGAATATAGCCAAAAAAATTCAACTTAAGTTTTCATAATAAAAATGCTTAGCCTTGGTAACCTGACCTGTTGGTACAAATTTTTAAAATGTTTTTCTAAGGAATATCACAATATTCATTTCAATCACAGTCCATGCGCCTGTCTAAAATATGAATATTTTTGTGTGATTCATACGATATTCGATGCCTTTGCGATAGCCAACATTTCAATATTCTCGTGTAATTTCACTTTTAAAAAAATCATGCCAATTGACGTTAAGCGGATATTAAATAACAAGCAAATAAGACTGGAAGCACACATTCCAAATACAGAAAAAATCAAAAGCACAGTGATGCGATAACAACAAAAGAACAGCAAGAACAACAAGTAGAAAAAGGAAATTATAAGTACTTATGTACGAATATGAATCAAATATCAATTTGAAAAAAAAATATTTCCCATCACACCCTAGCGCATGCATGCACGACTACCAAGAGTGTTCATTTACATCATTTTGTACGAGACCTGTCCGCCCACTCAATCCCATAGTGCAATGTGACACTCAATACACGAAGTCTTCATTGTGTTACACCGCCGTTTTGAAACTTTCAGTAAAATTTGTATCACAGATTTTATTATCACCGTAACAGATTAGCTGGGTTGTTCCTCTTTTTTCCTGTAAAAGTCGCTTAATTATTGTTGTACAACTACAACATCAACGTTGTAAATACAATTTGCATAATCTATTCGGGGGAAAAAATCTCCAACTGGTAGCAGGGACTGCTCGTGCTCGTACGACGAGTATGGAATACGTGTATTTATTTCTTGCCAATAATAATGAATTTACTGGCGCTAAAATAGCGAAAATGAAAAAAAATCAAAAGTAGCGACTACAGGCAGCAACACAAAGTAACGAGACTATTTATGGACTTGTTTGGTTGTGCGACGACGTTGGAATTCTGCATGGTGTCGCATTAGTGGTGTGGCGTGGAATTACGGGGTGGTATGATAAGGAGGTTGTCCTTTTAAAATTTCACGGTTTACTTGAATAACTTCTAAAGGGTGTTTTTTTTAGACGTGTGGTTTTCTAGAAGAAATAAGACGCAAAATATTTAATTTAATTTTGCTCAAGAATTTAGCTTAAATTAAGCGAAAATTGGGCCTCCGCGGCTGCCGAGATGCCCAATTTTCGACCACTTCTTTCAGCATTTGGGGCCGCATGTCAGCGATAACGCTCCAAATACTCTCTTCCAAGCCGTCAATCGTGTCGGGCTAATCGGCGAAGACAAGCGACTTTACATAAAACCACGAAAAACAATCCAGCGGTGTTACATCGCACGATCTTTGAGGCCATGCCACAGACCCACAACGCGCGATTATGCGCTCACCAAAAGTTTCCTTCAATAAATTGATTGTTTCGATGGTTGTATGGTACGTAGCGTCTTGTTTAAATTAAATGTCATCAAGAATATGGGCTTTAATTTCAGGTATCAAAATGTACCATATCATGGCACAATAGCAACAACAATTAACGGTAATGTTCCGGCCATCATGATTTTGAAAAAAAAATCTCTGGGAATAATGGCACCTCTTGAACCTCTTTGTGGTTGCTCTTCAGCCGTTGAGCCAGAAATGAGCCTTACCACAGAACAAAATGTTGGTCGAACACAGCGGATCTTCTTCGAGCTTCTGAAGTGCCCAAACACTCGTAGTTGCGGCCAAAATTTGGTTCTTCAGCCCAAATGCAGCAATTCTTTGCCGTTGCGCCAAAAATGGGCCTCATCACTGAACAAAGTTTTCGGCGAAAACATCGGATCTTCCCGTTTTTAACCCAACGCTCATTTACAGTTGCCAACATTTGAAGGAAATTATATTTAAAAAATAAATGGCGTAAACTTTCCTTTCGAATGAACAATTAAGATTTCAAAGTTGTATTTTTTTATTTTGAAAAAATACCTCTATATTGATCACCCTTTATAATTCTCTCAACATTTCTTTTAGCTACAAACGGGAAACATCTCTCACATAAGTAAGCTGTGCTCTGTATAATTATTGTACTTACTGACCGGGACAGTAATATTAAACCTAGGCAGCAGATACTTTCAAGACCTGGCCGAACTAGCAGATTTGCCTCTTTAATCCCTGTTAAAATTTGTCATTAGGTCGAGTTGGCTTTGAATGGCTGGAACCAGCTGATAAACCATAACGCATAACTGTAGCTGCCTTCACATTTTTTTCATTTTCCCTTCTGATATCTCTCCACTCTCCCACTTTCTTTCTCTCTCTGTCTCTCTCTCTCTCTCTCCACAGGCTTCTATTCAGCAGGGTTCCACAGTGGACCTTATGGGTCTCTAATTATGTTCGCCATTTTTTCTGGCAAGCTACTTTTTCAACCCAATCTTACAACCAACCTGATATCTCTCCACTCTCCCCCTTCCTTTCTCTCTCTCTCTCCACTGTCTTCTATTCAGCAGGGTTCCACAATGGACCTTATGGGTCTCTGATTGAGCTCGCCATTTTTTTTCTGGCGAGCTACTCTTTCAACCATACCTAATCTAACAACCACAAAAAGAAAAACCGAATAATGAAAGTCGTAGTGCGGACGTGGCCACTATGAGATACCCTACACCACTGTAATATTTATAGGATTAAGTACCTCTGCCTGCAGCTTGAGTAAATTTGGACACAATATGTTGGAATTACATATTTGTCGCTCACAATGTATCATACACAATTTGAGAGTGATGGGGTAGAGTTTGTGGCTTCTAAAGCTGCAAGACCTCAAATCGGGAGGAATATCTGTGTGAGGCTTTTCGAAAACATGGACCGATATGGTCAAATGGTTTAGGGCATAGGTGCTGGTCGCTCGTTACGTTCCATACGAAATTTGATAGGAATCGGTTGTAAAAGGTGGCTCCTAAAGCTGCAGATACTAAAATCGGAAAGTACCTTTGTAAGAAGCTATACTCTAACACTAAGTGTTGCCTGGCGCCATCTGACATTTCCATTGGAATTTTTTTTAGCCTAAACGGCCTCAGAACGTTTTGACATACGACCATCATTTGTGTTGTTTACAGTGACTTGAAAAAATCAATTTGGCAAAAAAATGAAATTAACTCGTGAACATTTGCGTGCGATCATTTTGCACAACTTTCGACGTGGATTATCACAAGAGTGCATCGATTAAATCTTTGTATGGCGATGAAGCACCATCCTATAGCACTGTGAAATACTGGTTTAATGAATTCAATCGTGGCCGACGCTTGGTCAAAGACGAAGGTCGTGATGGTCGTCCAAAAACGGCCGTTGTGCCAGAGAACATTGATGCCGTGAGTGAACTGATAATGAAAGATCGTCGTGTGATATACCGTGAGAAAGAGGCATCCTTAGGCCTTTCTTCCAGCAGCATACATTCGATATTGCATGAACACCTGGCCTTAAAAAAGGTTTGTTCTCGTTGGATCCCGCACAATTTGACAATCGCCCAAAAAATGCTAGTGTTGATTGGTGCAAAGACATGTTGAAAAAATACGATAGCGGTGCTTCAAAAGACGTTTATAAGATCGTCACAGGTAACGAATCATGGATCTATGCGTATGAGCCTGAAACAGTACAGCAATCGACCGTGTGGGTCTTCGAAGAAACGCCAAATCCAACGAAAGTTGTTCGTGGAAGAAGCACTTCGAAGCAAATGGTCGCCTGTTTCTTCGGCAAAACTGGTCATGTGGCGACTGTTCCGCTTAAGCAACGTAGGACGGTAAATTGTAAATGGTACACCACAATTTGTTTGCCTGAAGTCTTTGGAGTAGTTCGAAAAACCAACAAGAGAAGGCACACATGACAATGCGAGCTCTCACACATCGGCTCAAACCAGCGCCTTTTTGACCGGCCAAAACGCCGAATTGATGGGTCATCCGCCGTACAGCCTTGACTTGGCACCCAATGACATATTTTTATTCCTGCACATCAAGAAAAAAATGCGTTGTTAACGATTTTCGTCACCAGAAGATGCTGTTGAAGCGTTCAAAAACCATGTTTTGGAGGTGTGTCAACCGGAGTGAAAAAGTGCTTCGACAATTGGTTTGAGCGCATACCAAAGTGTATACTTCATGCTGGAGAGTACTTTAAAAAATAATAAAACCATTTTTGATAATAAAATATTCGCATTTTCATTATTAGGCCAGAAATATCTATATAGCAGCCATCGTATAAAAATATGGACCTCTGTAGTCTAGCTTCGCCAAGGGATCTCTCATATAAACTACGCAAAATTTGGGCGTGGTCCGGTGTAATCTGTGGCTTCTAGAGCTGCAGGACCTCATATCGGGTGAGACCTTTGTGTGGGAATTATTCGAAAACATCGACCGGTAAAGACAAATTTTACTAGAGATGGGTGCTGGTCACTCGAAATGCTATGTGCAAAATTTTGTCTGAATCAGGTAACTTTGTGGCTTTTAGAGCTGTAGATTCTGAAATCGGGAGGAACTTTTGTTTTGGAGCTATAAGAAAATATGGACCTATTTGGTCCTGTTTCATCGCTGTTAATAAAAAGTCGCCTATAAGGTACCATGCAACATTTGGGCGTAATCAGGTGTAATTTGTGGCTTCTAGAGCTGCAGGACCTCATATCGGGAGGGACATTTGTGTGAGAATTATTCGAAAACATCGGTCGTTGTGGACAACATTTACTAGAGATCGGTGTTGGTCATTCGAATTGCTATGTGCGAAATTTGTCCTGAGTCGGGCAAACTATGTAGGTTCTGAATAGGTAAGGACCTTTGTATCGGGTCTATGCGAAAATATGGTTCTATTTGGTCCAGTTTATTCGCAGTTAATAAAAGGTCGCTTATAATAATATAATTTATATCTTCTAGAGCTACAGTAGCTTAAGTCGGGAGGGATCTTTGTGTGGTTTATGTTCACACAGCCCCTCATAATCAAATATTTTTTACATTTAGTAAAACTGGTGGTATCATGTAGAAAACTTTAGAATATCTTTCGATGGCACAGAATTTTAATCCAAGATTAAACTTAGAAATTCCAATTGAACTTGCTTAAGGTTTATAGCTTCATTATTCGTGCTTGGTATGTTCCTACCAACCAAATTTATGACACTACCCCTCATAACTCATAACCGAAATGCAAGGTATTGAAAACAACCAATACTGGCCAGTTGACTGGCATAACGCTGATTGTGTATCCGCCTTCTTGTACTTCGTTCTCTTGCTACCACCGGCTGCCCCGTCTTTAGAAGATATTGCAAATACTACTGGTCGGCCCACACCATGGAACAGAAACAATATCGCCGATCACACAAATGGATTTTTTGCTGGTGTTTTTTTTCATTTGCAACACTCACTCCGCTCCGGTTTGCAACTGATAAATCTGCCACGATAAATCGATAGTGCGGGAAACAGTGTCAAACCGTGAATTATAAACGTTTATGATAGAAACGATAACCATAATGAATACCAACATGAGTTGTTCGAGTACGGGTTGCCAGAAGTATGAGTATGTGCAGATATTGCTGTGGCTGTATTTGGCATGCCCAGTACAACAATGGAGCTGCGGTACAATGCTGAAGCTGAAGAAGTCATAAATTCTCACCTAGATGTTGTCTTACCATAAGAAAGTATCATATCTGTTTATTATTGAGTTGTGTGTTTGGGAACATTTTTAACACCAGGAATGATAAATTCACACTGTCATGACAATGTGGCCTTTGCATAGTGTTTGGTACTGAGTACTTATATATACAGGATCGGCAGGAAATTTAATTACAATCATTGGTCATTAGTTTTTGACAACAAAATGTAAGTTCCAGGTTTTGAAAAAATCCACAAGGCCAGTACGAAGAAAGTGCAAGTAGATAACAAGACAACTATGAGTTTGGAAATGAAGGAAGCTCTCAAAATTGAAGGATGTGTAATAGGGTGAGTCGATTTAGCAATTATTGGTATTACGCCTTCGATTTTTCGATTGGTTTCGGCATGAGGTAAAAAAAATGTTCCACTACGACATACTCGTATCAAAAAAATCATTTTGAGGGAATCGAATAAGTCGTATTTCTATTCTCTCGTTGTACGATATATTGTTTTGTATGCGGTATTGTATATTTCTATGTACCTTGAAAAGGTAGAATTTAAAAACAAAAGAATATTTTTTTATCTACAAAAAAAATGAAAAAAAGTGGAGAAAAAGTCAACAAATTTAAATTTGGACGCCTCGAAGGATTTTTAAGTCGGCCCACCCTAATGTGTAACGATTCAAGAACGTTTTGGAACATGTGGAGCTTGCTAACTTGTTCACCAAAGGGGGTCATCAAAAAGCCTGCAAAGTCTTCGTTCTTGTAGACTGTGAAAATAACACTGCAGATGTTTTGCCGGTTTCTCTTCATCATTATTCCTTCTTCGATTGAATTTTTTTTTTAAAATATCATCGTGTCATCTTGCCTTTCACATTTTTGCTAAGAAATTTTATTAAGTACATTTTAAATCCAATTTTTTTTGGAAGTGGAAGGAATATATTCCACAGCCTTACTTACCATAAATGGGCGTGGATATTAGGACCTGCGACAATTTCGACAAAACAAAATTTCGTCACAAGGCAGAATATCCCCTTAATTTTACGATTTTGGGGCCTTGACCCATGGGGGTAAGGTCCCTAGGCGCATAAGACCCCTAGACTTATGATTCAAAAATATTTAGGGCCCTGACCCATAGAGATCCAAGTGACCAAAAAATCTGCCTCCTTCAACTATAGACTAATGGTTGTTTTACAACAATAAAACTTCGTCGCGAAGCGGTATATCACATTATTTTAACGATTCGAAGAAGTTTGAGACCGTGACCCATGGGGTTATGGTCCGTATAGCGCCGAAAAAGTGGTCCCTTTGAACATCGAAATACGAGGGCGGTTCGGAAACTTCTTAGCCTAGCACAAAAAGCGCGGTATGAACAGAAAAAAGTTAAGTGTTTTGGAAACTTCCATCTCTGCTATGAACACATGTTAAATTTTGTTTCGATCTGGCAACTCCTTCATATAGAAACAGGTGTTCATAAAAGACGCATCCGCGATTTTTTTACAATGGAAAAATTAGAAATGCGTGGTTTCATTAAATATTTACATAAAAAAGGTTTATCGGGACAAGAAATTCATAATGATATGGTGAATGTGTTAGGTGAAAGTGATCCTTCATATGCAACAGTAAAAAATTGGGTTGCTGAATTTAAACGTGGTCGTACAAGCATTGAAGGTGAACCACGTAGTGGACGTCCAAAAACAGCAACAACAACAGAAATTGTAGCCAAAGTGCATGATATGGTATTAAATGATCGACGAATAAAAGTGCGTGAAATAGCTAATATCATGGGCATCTCAAATGATCGAGTCCATTTAATTTTGCATGAAGAACTACAGATGAAAAAGCTTTCTGCAAGATGGGTGCCGGACTTGTTAACAGTCGACCAAAAACGCATAAGAATGAACATTTCTCAAGCTTGTTTGGATCGTTTTCAGCGAAATAAAATGGATTTTAAGCGTCGTTTCATAACTGTTGATGAGACATGGATCCACCACTATACTCCAGAGACAAAAGAACAATGCAAACGATGGACTGAAGCTGGAGGAAGTGCCCCAAAGAAGGCAAAAACAATTCAATCGGCTGGTAAGGTTATGGCAACGGTTTTTTGGGACTTCAAAGGTATTTTATTGATTGACTATCTGCAAAAGGGTAAAACAATAAATTCTGAGTACTATTGCAACCTTTTAGATCAATTAAATGTACAAATTCGAGAAAAACGTCCTGGCTAACAACACAAAAAAATAATTTTTCATCAAGACAACGCACCAACGCACAAGAGTGTTTTAACAATGGCTAAAATCAACGAATCAAAGTACGAGTTGCTTGACCACCCACCTTATTCTCCTGATTTAGCTCCCAGTGACTTTTACCAGTTCCCAAATCTAAAAAAATTCCTTGCTGGCAAGGGTTTTACCTCAAATGAAGATTCAATTACAGTTGTAAACCACTATTTTGAAGACCTTGAGGAAAACTATTTTAATCAAGGGATAGCATTGCTAGATAAGCGTTGGACTAAGTGTATTGAAGTTTCAGGAGATTATATTGAAAAATAAAAATATTTTTGAAAAACTAGCTATTCTCTTTCATTGATAGGAACCGCCCTCGTATGTTTCCTTCAACAATGGACATATGTGTTATCCGTAACAATAAAATTAACTAATTTGAACAGGATAACGGTTCGCTGGACCCCAATAATGCTCTTCCGTTAAATGTGGACCAAACACCAATTACCAAATACCCCAATCCTGTAAATGCCATACTAAAAGATGGTCCAACTAAAACTCACAATGTTAATTGTAAATAAAACAAAATGTTTTCAGAGATCTTTCTAAATATTTTTGCTATGATAGAAGGATCTATGACACTTTTGTGTGAAACGAAATATCGGCTAAATGCTCGCCACAGCTTCGGTGGCATACCTCTATCCGATGGTCAATATTTTCAATGTCTCTGAGGTTTAATGTCGTTCATGGCTGAACTATCTCACTCTTTAGCTCTTGAATTATCCTTGGCTTATTGACGTACAGTTTTTCTTTAAAATATCCCCAATGAAAGAAGTCCAACGGTGTCTAATCACATGATCGTGGCGGCCAACTAACATCGCCACGACCTAATATAACACGGTCATTGAATTCTCGCGCAAAAGAGCCATTGTTAAGTTGGATGTGTGGTAAGGGGAACCATCCTGTTGGAACCACATATCGTCCATACCCTCAATTTCTGACCACAAGAAGCCCATTATCATCTCGCGATAGCGAACACTATTCACAGTAACTGCCCACCTCAGTTTCGAAGAAAAACGGCCCGATGGCAGAACGAACTGGGCGAGCATGCACAGCGGTTTCAAATTTCCTACAGACCCAGTTTGCTGAAATTTGCCCACAATTCCCTAGATTGTAGACACACTTGGTCGATTATGCTGACCAATAAAATTACGAAGTGCACGAAATGCAATTTGATTTGAGTTCTCCCATTTTCGTAAATGGCTTCAACAATCTTAGAGCGCTGCTCAATTGTGAACCTCTAGTCAATTTGTCAGACACTGAAACAAAAAAATGTCAAATTAAATTGGACAAAAAACTTGAGGTTAATGTTTGACTCACAATTAATATTGTGCACTATTTATTCAACCACTTACGATTAGACCACCCTTTGCAAAGCAATCCATGGCGGAAAGTATTAAATCTTAGCCCCGGTCGAACTTACGAATCCACTTGCTCCTTAATAGGGTAGTTGAACAAAATTACGTTATTTCTAAAACTAGCTAAGATTAGTACTATTTAAGCTGCTATTTAAGATTATGACAACGGCTTTTTTGGAGCTGAACTAACTTGTGCAGTAGTTAAGCATTTTGCCAAAAGCAACAACTTGACTGACCTTTCGTACTTTTTCTTAAGAAATAAACGGCCAGCGAGCTGTGCAACCTTAAAGCACTTGCCAGAACTAACTGTTAAAAAACGCCACCGAACGGTTTATTTATAATGGCTAAACGATTTATCTCTTACTTATACATTCGCTAGCTTTTTCCAGATGGAAACCAAGGGCTTAAATAGTGTTCGATGTTTCTACCTGAATTTAAACCACACCTATGATCAAAATTTGACAAACCATATTTTATTCAACCACTAACGATTATTCGAGGTCTGTTCAATAGAAAATGTGGAATTTAATTTTTTTCCAAAAATATTTATTTACTCATTAATTTCTATTATGTCCCCTTCAAAGTATCCCCCCTCTGATGAACTTGTGCCAGCGTTTTTTCGATCCTCGAAGCAGACCTGATGTGCACTTTTTGGTATATCCTTGACCTTTATCACTGATTCGGTTTTTATTTTCTCAACCTCGCAAAACGCCGTCCTTTCATGGGTCTCTTTAATTTTGGAAACAGGAAAAAGTCGCAGGCGGCTCAATCTAGAGAATACGATAGCTGAGGCATGATAACGGTATTCCTTTTGCCAGGAATTGCGAACAAGTAATGCCGAGTGAGCAGCAATTTTGCAACGAATTTCACTGCCACAAGCTTCATGGCCAAAATTTACGAAACAATTTTAAGGGATGAGCCAACCGATATGCGGACAACATCTTTCTCTAATACTGATTCGACCATAACATAACAATTTTCTTCACCTTCTCATCATTTATAGCGTTTTTTGATGTGATGGATCTTCCTGTAGTACTGTCGTTATTCATATCTTCTTGACCTTCTTTGAAAAGCTTGTTTCACTTGTTAACATTTTTCTGACTCAGATTGTAATCATCATATGCCACTCTCAATATTTCAAGTGCTTTTGAGCATTTAAGTAATTCCAAATTTGATGCAAACATAAAAAAGACCGGCAATACAGGGTTTTTCATTTAGCACATAACAATTTTATTAATAAAACACATAATATTTAAGATATAGAGTTTAAATTTATTCCAGGTGTAGTGCAAATCTTGCATTTTAAGAATGAAATTCGATTTCGGTCATATGACCACCACGACCCCGTGTATAGAAATCTATTCTTTGGACCTAATTTTCCACCACTCTTGCACACACTTCGAATGGAACTTTGGCAATTTCGCGTTGGATGTTGCCTTTGAGCTCGTCTAAAGTTGTTGGCATAGACCAAAGACTTGATGTGGCCCCATAAAAAGAAATCTAATGGCATTAAATCGCATGAACGAAGTGGCCATTCGACCAGACCATTTCTCGAGACAACACGTTCACCGAATTTCCCTTTCAGTAAATCGATTGTAATTCGTACTGTGTGGCTAGTGGCACCGTGTTGTTGAAACCACATATCGGCGATGTCAAGCTCATCCAATTCTGGCCAATAAGAATTTACTAACATGGCGCGATAGCGCTCTCCATTGACGGTAACAAGACGATTGTTTTCATCGATGAACAAATATATTCCAACCACACCTCCGGAATGAATACCACACCGATTTGTTGCCACAACCGAATTGTTTGCCAACCGAATGTTGGTGGTTGCAAAAACTATCCATGAATTTAATCGTTAAACCGGATGTTGTTTGAGTAGACAGCAATATTTAGTAGAGGGAGATGACGCTTTCGGTTGAGGAAAACAAGTATCGGTAATCCTAACAGACTAAGATGATTATTGGAACTGAATTTGTACATGTGATAATTGTTGGTTATAGGTACTTCTTAAAAAAAATTATTATTTTATTGCCTTGCTGTCCCAATCTGAAGCGATTTGATTAAGGTACATATAACACAATATTTATTGTCAAGCTTTAGGTGGCTGTAACTCGGGAAAAATGGGTCGCCACCAAAAACTTGGTTGTTGTTTTGAATAATAAGGAGGTCTATCTATAGCGAAAATTCTGATCAAGTCTGAGTAATATCGCTAAATTAGAGTAAAGCCTTTTATTTATAGTTCGTTAATTTCTATGGCATTATCGATTGGAAGCATTCACCGTCAAACCTAAAAAACCTTAAATGGCTACCCATTTATTTTTTTATACAGTTTTTGGGGACTTCGAAATATGTTTTCGCCGTAAACAAAAGTTTTGTTGTGACCATAACCGATAAAATATTATAGGGTTTATTTTTTGATGTTGGTATAACCAATAGCCAACTAAACAGGATTTGGTCACTACAAAGATCGAATCTGTTGTCACCATCAATTATTAGTAATAAAGTAACAGGATCACAGTTGGTTGGTTGACCTAACCACCAGTTGTCGCAACCAATAGTTGAACTGAATTCGGTTTGTATAACTATGGTGTTGGCTGTGAATACCATGATATGGTTGTAGCAACCATCATATTACAATCATTACTATGGAATGTTGATTATTACCAACCGAATTTTTGTAGTTCGGAGCGATTTCCAACTGAATCTTTCTCCGTGTGTATTGGAAGGCGCTGAAGACGATTTTTCGATGAAATTCTGGATTTTCGCGAAAATTTGCCAGAGCCTGTGAATACCTTGATATGGTTGTAGTAACCATCATATTACAATCATAACTATGGAATGTTGATTATTGCAATTGAAATTCGGTTTACCCAACCGAATTTTTGTAGTTCGGACCGATTTCCAACTAATTTTCTTTCTCAGTGTGTGTTGGAAGACGCCGAAGACGATTTTGCGATGAAATTCTGGATTTTCGCGAAAATTTGCCAGAGTCTAATCGGAGAAGTTTCGACGTTTCAAATGATCAAGTGGCTTTAGTTCCTGAGTCAGTTTGATATTATAAGAATGAAGGCCAATATCTTTTCGCAAATTGCACCGCAGTGTGGTTTGAGAGATGCCCAATTCCTAAGAACGACGTGGAATCGACTGATTTGGCTCATTTTGAACGGATACGCTTACGGCTGCGATATTTTCGTCGCTTCGGATGGTACGGCACCGCTATTGAATTTGGACTATCTGTACTACACGCCAGGATTCGATTGTTCGAAAGCGTTTTACATCTGGCGTATAAATTACCAGTAAAAAAGTATAGAGAGAAGAGAACTAACGAAGAAAAGGAGTTAGAAGTGCGTCAAAAACAACATATTCAGGAAAGATTTCGAAAGGAAACTGGATTGTTAGTCGACATGCCAAAAGTTAATTTCGGGAATACCAATAATGGTTACACTAGCCGAAGATTCTTTGAAAACCCTCAATTAGCTGCCGATATAACAAAAATTGATTTTGAATTAATATATAGATTGAAGGTTATACTGGAAACTATCTCAAGTGGTCACCAAATAGACGTCCAACAATTTGATGAATATGCAATGGCAACTGCGAAATTGTATGTCGACCTATATGAATGGCACCCAATGACTCCGACCATGCATAAAATATTAATTCATGGTGCAGCTGTAATTGAAAATGCCTTATTACCCATGGGACAGTTGTCGGAAGAGGAAACGCGAAAACTACGCAAGAAAGTTCTCGAGGGAGGAATGCAATCGTGATATATACAATAGACTATTACTGAGTTCAGACCCACTATTAAGTAGCATGAAACAAAAAAAAGGCTCAAACCAAGATCATTTTGCCCTGAAACGATCAATATGTTACTGCCGGCTGACCCGAATACCGAATCCGATATTTCAGACACGGATCAAGATTTATCCATAAATGAATAATCAAATATTGTAAAATATGTATTTGCACTTTAATTATTAATCTGTACCTACCTTTTTTTTCATTAAAAATAATTTTTTATGGAGAGCGCCAACATATTTGGTGCGAAGAAATATTTTACTTACTCAATTTTTTTTAAATTTTTTCTGCTATCTAACCATTATTTTAAGTCCATTTTTATACAAAAATAATTTTGGCCACCTAAAAGTGCAAAATCGACCTCTGTGCGCCGGAACATCCAAAAATTAAAATTTGGATCCAAATTTATCCACCATAGCTCGCACAGCCGGTAGAATGCGAAGGTTATTACGGCCGCAAATTAGAGTAAGCGCTCTTAAAGTTGCGACCACCGAACTAGAATGTCGGTAGTAATTTTTAATGGTGGCCAAACGTTGCTCGTAAGTGAACCTTATCATGATGAATACGTTGACTTGACACTGAAAGATCATTAAAAATGTTTAAGGGTGCGTTGAAATAAAGATACAAAATTGTAATGTCCCTATTGGAGACCACGTTAGAATGCACGTAGCCCGAACAATTTTCAAATTCACCTTTCTAATCAACAGACCTCGTACTTATATATCTTTGCAGATTTCCAAGATCGAAGTGAAGTATCATTGTTGTCTCCCCAATATTTCGCTGGGTTATGGTACCACAATTTACTCGCATTTGTTCTGTTCAATGAATTTCGTTTAAGCGCCAAAGTTATTATACGCGATCCTCTCACTTTGTACGTAAATGAAATATTAAAAACCATGTCTGGTGTCTCCTAACACGACTTGATAAGAAATAATGACCGAGCACACGTTGTCGAATGGAATGGATTGCTTTATAAGAAACTTCATTTACATGTGTCCATAATTTACTCAAATGAAAAATCAAATATGCTCCAAAGCCGGCAAGGCATCATTAGTTATGTCTTCCAATACAGGTTTGTGTGGCAGTACTTAGATTACACTGAGAAAAAGAAAAAGATTTGTATCGGTGTTACTTTAGGCTTTAATTAAAAGATAAATGAAAATAATATATTCCCCAGCAATTCGACTGCCAGTGCTGGCTGCCGCTTTACTTGAAGTGGTTTATTTTAATCCACCATTAGATTTTGCAAAAACGCAGGTGTTTTTGGCTAGATTGTTTTTTATTTGTTTTATATTTCTTCTTCTGATTCTGCTAAACCATTTAGCAACGTTCAGTGTTAACCACACTTAACAGGATTGTTGCGGTGGTGCGGCAGCCGCTCCCTCACTTCGTTTTTGTTGGCTTTGCTACGTTTTGTCTTTAACATCGCCACATTCAGCGGCAATTGTTTGGTTTGGCGTTTTGTAATTACAGCCAGCTCGAGCCAAGCAACGGGCCCGTTTTCATTGTTCATTAAACTGCTGTTGACATGTTCGGCTGGCCGTCCGGGGCCGGGCATTAAATTGGCAACAGTGTTAATTATTATAAATTAATTGTTATTTAATTGATTGGAAAATAGACTCCAAACAATCGGTATTAAATAGTTATTTACAAATTTGTTATTTGCCGCAGGCCAATTGTCGTTTTGTAGGTGTTGATGATTGTCTAAATTAATATCGGTGATTTTCTGTTTTTTTTTTCATAACATGTTCAGTGGTTTTTGGTAATGCTGTGGAAAAAAATGAATAAATTCCGAGGAACTACATTAGAACTTATTGTGAGAAGTTCTTCATTTGTTTGTGATTGGTATGTTAGGGCAAATGCAAAAGATGTGTGCTCTTTCTTTGCGGGCACCTCCAATAAATGGTCACTTTTCCAAGCACCAAAAAATCCGCATGGATTTTTTAAGTTTTACTCTCTTCAGCGGACAGCTCTTCCAGAACTGAAGCTCGTTTCTGTAAATAAATCGGTAAGTTACCGATTTGTGTGACGTCACACCGACAAGATTGATAGTTACCGATTTCGTGATAACTGCTGTGTCTGTACGTTGAAATCGGTAAAAATTTGATCTGTGAAGAAGAAACACAAATCTGAAAGATTGACAAGCAACTTTTTATTTGTATTTGTTTTCATGAACAAATATTTTGTATTAAAACACTGCTATGAACAAATATTTTGTATTAAAACACTGATATTTTAATAAAACTTACTTAGTAGGGACATAAATACACGCAGAGAAAAAATATGGTTACTATATGGCCACGGCAACAATAGTATGTTCTCTGCAATAAAAGTATGGTTGTCGCAACCATAGTATTGTTTTTTGAATTTAATTTTGACAATAGTATGATTGCGGCATTATTAATATTGTTGAAATGTAACAAAAGTATTGTTGCCAAATTAAAAAAATTAAAATATGGTTGAATATCGTTGGTGAGACAAAAGTATTGTTTCATGGGTTTTATGTTAACAATAACATGATTACGGCAATCATACAGGCAAAATCGTTATTTATTTTTAATTTGACAATGTTATTTTTACGAATCTTAAGCAATAATAGTAGTTTCTATATATAAATTAAATTTTTCCAAAACAAACCACGGATTAGTATAACTGAAATATTTTTAATAAATGAACTGTTTCTACTGTTAAATAAATCACTCCTTTTATTTTTATGTATGTATTTTTACATAATTTATTTAATAAAAATCTCTATTGTTGAATAACAACTTAACCCAATCTTTACAAAAAAATTTGGGGATCATAGCATGGTTGTGTGTAAGTCATACTATGGTTCTAACGATCATACTATGGTTGTATGTGCAACATACTATGTTTGTGAGGATCATAATATGGTTATGGAGATCATAGTATGTTTGAGTGTGAATCATACTGTGGTTGTGGGGATCATAGTATGGTTGTGTCTGATAGTTCTATTGTTGTGTGGACCATAATATTGTAATGGGGATCATAGTATGGTTGTGTGTGAACCATACTATTGTGTGATTATCATAATATTGTTGTGCCACAACCATATAACCAACAATAGTATGATGCTCTTCGAATATTGTTACCCCAACCATACTTTTTTTTTACAGAATGGTTTTAGACCAAATATTTTTTTATATATTTATTGATGTATATTGTATCCAAAAAGAATCTTCTTATTCGAAATGTCCGCCTTTTGCCTTTACACACGCCTTAAGTCGCACTGGCCAATAGCTGCACGAACCTCGTCCATTGGAAAATTGGTTACAGCTCGAACCAAAGCAGTCTTAAGAGATCCAATGTTGGGGTATCTTTTGTCACAAACTTTGTCCTCTAAAACCGTCCACAATTTGTAATCCAATGGGTTCAAATCTGGACTGCCTGAGGGCCATTCTTCAGAGGAAATGAACGCTGGCAAATTGTTTCGAAGCCAGGCCTGGGACGTTTTAGCCTTATGGGCCGGTGCAAAATCCTACCATGGCTGGTTTTGGGACAGAGAATTGTTAATTGTTTAACAACAGCTTCCAAAACGGTTTCTTGGTAAACTTTGGCCGATGTTTTGACTCCTTGTTCGCAGAAATGCAGGTCAGCGACCCCATCGTAAGAGACACCCCACCAAACCATGACTGAAGCTGGGTGATGATCCTTTTCCACCCATGGGATCAGTTCAGATGCTTCCTTAGATGACCGCGCATACACTCTTATCATTTTGCTTCTTAAATTTTTCCTGAACGGTAAAAATTTTTTCATCGGTGAACAAAATTTTTCTGTGCAGGTAATCAGCGTACTTCACCAAAAGACGTCTGCATTTTTCAATCCAATTTTTTTTTAAAGCTGCAGTCATAAATGTCCGGTACGTCCTTTGAAAGTCCCAAGTCTTTTTTAATGATTCGACTCATGGACTTTTGTGTGATATTCATCTCACGGGCCATGATTTTCTGTTTTCGGAGCGGATTTCTGTGCATTCTTGATTTAACGGCTTTGATGACATGCGGTGTTCGAACGGAGCGTGGGCGGCCCGACCGGTGGTGGCCTTTTACATCTCCAGTCTTCTCAAATAGTTTTATGCATAAGTAGACGAACATGCAGGTAATCCCTAGTGACCGGAGCGTTTTGAAAATATCGTTTTTTTTCATCTCACACTTGAAAGGCGCCATTACAGCGATACGGTTCTCAGTCCATGGCAGATTTCCGAACAAGTTTTGAAAATGGGGAAAAGCTACTTCAAGTACTTTTTTTGTAGGTGTTTGCATTCATACTCGTATTTGTAGTCAAAAACTGTAACTCGCACGTACCATAACAGGAGATGGCTCCCCACACCATCACACCCCCAACTCTACTATGAAGGCGATCCAACTGGTGTTCCTCTTTGCGAAGATGATGGAAGTAGTAGTTGTATCCATCCGGACCTTCCAAATTATTTTTTTTTCATCCGAGAAGACAACGTAGCGCCAATCAGAATTCCATGTCAAGCGCACTTCCTTTCGAACAACGTTCAGTGAGGGTTTTTTCTTCAATTTGAGCCTTTTTAAATGGGGTGCACTACGTATCACTCTTTGAATTGTTGATAAGCTCGCTTTAACATTAACATTTGCCCTGATCTTTGCGGTCGAGGCGTGGGAGTTCGAGGCTTCTCTCAAAATTGCTCTCTTATCAGCTGCGGAAATCACTATTATTCCCTCCTTTATTATTTTTGCCATATTTCAACTTATTGCTCAGGAATGATGATATAACTTTACGACTTCTGCCCATTTTTTTTTTGGATATTGAACTTATTGACAGCCCTGCTTTCTTGTAAGCTTCAATTTTGGATTTCTCCTCTACGGATAGCGATTTTTCCTTTACTCATATTAAAGCTAATAGGCTACTTGAGCAGTACACAAAATTTGGATGCAGTACGCGTTCAACTATTAAAGATAAACAAAAAAGAATTTACATGAGCTAACCTGATGACGCAAAAATAGAGCACACTTTTCCATCAAAAACAATAGAAAGTAGCAAAAACCAGAACGAGATCTTTCCTTCGCATGTTCACTTTGCTAATGATGGAGTATACGAAGATTAGAAATTCTATAGAGTAAAAAAATTTGCTGTATCTAAACAACAACTACAAGAGCAATTATATTAATCTTATGGGGGTGTGCTAACCTGATGACGCGCAGTGTATCTAACGACTAATTGACGTTTGACTCATTAATAACCCCCATTGCTCTCCCACGGCCCGTTGGTAACATCCTGTTGCAAAGAATCATAAGGCAGCTAGAACCTACACACAGAGAAAAGATATGGTTACTATATGGTCACGGCAACAATAGTATGTTCGCTGCAATAAAAGTATGGTCGTCGCAACCATAGTATTGTTTTTTGAATTTCATTTTGACAATAGTATGATTGCGGCAATATAAATATTGTTGAAATGTAACAAAAGTATTGTTGCCAGATTTAAAAATTAAAAATATGGTTGTAGCAACAATAGAAATATGGTTGGTGGGACAAAAGTATTGTTTTTTTTTATGAATTTTATGTTAACAATAACATGATTACGGCAATCATACCGGCAAAACCTTAATTTTTGTATAATTTGACAATGATATATTTACGAATCTTACCCAATAATAGTAATAGTAATTAAATTTTTTCAAAAAAACTACGGATTAGTATAACTAAAATATTATTACTCCTATTATTACATAACTTACGATACTTATAAAACTCTTTATTGTTGAATAACAACGTAATCCAGTCTTTACAAACAATTTTGGGGATCATAGTATGGTTGTGCGAAAGTCATACTATGGTTGTGAGGATCATACTATGGTTGTACGTTAAACATACTATGGTTATGAGGATCATAATATGGTTGTGAAGATCATAGTATGGTTGAATGTGAATAATAATATGGTTGTGGGGATCATAGTATGGTTGTGTGTGAATGAATTTATTGTTGTGAGGACCATAATATTGTTATGGGGATCATAGTATGGTTGTGTGTGCACCATACTATTGTTGTGATGATCATAATATTGTTGTGGCACAACTGTATAACCAACAATAGTATGGTGCTCTTCGAATATTGTTACCCCAACATACTTTTTTTCTGCGTGTAATAAAACAACGCTTCTAAGTTAATTCAATCAAATATGACCCTTTGCAGGATTTTACCTATTTTTCAGTCGAAATTGCTGTAATTCTCGAACCTCTTAATTTGCCATCAAGCTGAAAAAACAAGATTTTCATCTATGTCTGGAGATAATCTCTAGAGTTTCCAAAATTCGGTTCCAGTCAATTCAAATGAATAATCTAAATATCGCAGCAAGCGCCTATCAACTGTTGGAACACGATTTAATGATTCATTCCGCTACAAATTTTGTGCCAAAAACTTAAAAGACATTTTAAAAACGTTTAAAGCAGCTTATCGAATTCTTAACAACACAAAATTTTTTGTCGTTTACTTAACAACAGCTGATTTTACAGTAACGACTATCGTTAAAAATTTTACCGAATTGCAAAATCGATAATTTTGTTGTTAGCCATTTTTAAACATTCCGATAATCGTTAAAAGAGTTACAGAATCGCACTACTGGTCTAGAAATGTTTTCGTGCCTTTTCAATAGCTCAGTGTTTTTTTTTTATATTTCTTTATTTTTAAATTGTTTAAAAATTAAATTACATTTACCTGAACTTAAAAACGTCTTTCATTTGCTTAAGTATTGCAATTGATAGGGGAATGCTCAATGAATCCTATAGAATACAAACACTATTTTCACAATATAACCGTAAAAAATTGCAGATATTATTGTAATGTTGATTTGCATACTCTCACAATATTTTTTCAATATAATCGAAGAACCTGCTTTAGGCATGTTAAACAACTAATTACGAGGGCGGTTCGGAAACTTCTTAGCCTAGCACAAAAAGCGCGGTATAAACAGAAACAAGTTAAGTGTTTTGGAAACTTCCCTCTCTGCTATGAACATATGTTAAATTTTGTTTCGATCTGGCAACTCTTTCATACAGAAACAGGTGTTCACAAAAGACGCATCTGCGATTTTTTTACAATGGAAAAATTAGAAATGCGTGGTGTCATTAAATATTTTCATGAAAAAGGTTTATCGGGACAAGAAATTCATAATGATATGGTGAATGTGTAAGGTGAAAGTGCTCCTCCATATGCAACAGTAAAAAATTGGGTTGCTGAATTTAAACGTGGTCGTACAAGCATTAAAGATGAACCACGTAGTGGACGTCCAAAAACAGCAACAACAACAGAAATTGTAGCCAAAGTGCATGATATGGTATTAAATAATCGACGAATAAAAGTGCGTGAAATAGCTAATATCATGGGCATCTCAAATGATCGAGTCCATTTAATTTTGCATGAAGAACTACAGATGAAAAAGCTTTCTGCAAGATGGGTGCCGGACTTGTTAACAGTCGACCAAAAACGCATAAGAATGAACATTTCTCAAGCTTGTTTGGATCGTTTTAAGCGAAATAAAATGGATTTTAAGCATCGTTTCATAACTGTTGATGAGACCTGGATCCACCACTATACTCCAGAGACAAAAGAACAATGCAAACGATGGACTGAAGCTGGAGGAAGTGCCCCAAAGAAGGCAAAAACAATTCAATCGGCTGGTAAGGTTATGGCAACGGTTTTTTGGGACTTCAAAGGTATTTTATTGATTGACTATCTGCAAAAGGGTAAAACAATAAATTCTGAGTACTATTGCAACCTTTTAGATCAATTAAATGTACAAATTCGAGAAAAACGCCCTGGCTTACAACACAAAAAAATAATTTTTCATCAAGACAACGCACCAGCGCACAAGAGTGGTTTAACAATGGCTAAAATCAACGAATTAAAGTACGAGTTGCTTGACCACCCACCTTAATCTCCTGATTTAGCTCCCAGTGACTTTTACCTGTTCCCAAATCTAAAAAAATTCCGTTTTACCTCAAATGAAGATGCTATTACAGTTGTAAACCACTATTTTGAAGACCTTGAGGAAAACTATTTTAATCAAGGGATCGAATTACTAGATAAGCGTTGCACTAAGTGTATTGAAGTTTCAGGAGATTATATTGAAAAATAAAAATATTTTTGAAAAACTAACTATTCTCTTTCATTGATAGGCTAAAAACTTTCCGAACCGCCCTCGTACTGCCAATCATTGGTACTACGATTGAAACACCCTGTATGTATGTACGTCTTTATGTACTTGCATATATTTTGTTTTCATTTTATATTTAATATTTCGTTATAATTTGGAGCATTTAGAAACCTTTAAAGTGTCTCACAATGAACTCTTCCAACGGAACACAAACAGACGTTGACGACGTGAGAATGGTAAACATGTTATAAGAAATGAAAGTAAAATAAAAGCGAAAACAAAACACTCGAATTTATACAAATACGAGTATGTATGTTAATATTTGCTGTACCCAGCAAAATATTCGGCTAAGATGCATCCCTACATTTGGTTATGTCGAATGTTGTTTTGACGAATAGTACAAAACTTAAAAAATCCTTTATTTTGTAGGTTAAGTATAGGGGCGACGTTCAACAGAGATGGTTCTTGAGTCTATAAACGATTCCAATAAAAACTTGACAAGTACAAGATATCACCAGGTTACAAAACAGCTAGATTTTTAGTTAAGCCCATGAATGCAGTTTTTGGCCATTTTAAACTGTTCAGCCTCCCTAAAGATCGACATTTATACGATCATTTTTAGAACTATTCGATCAAAAAATATTTAGGTACGTGTTAAATATTCTGAAGCTACAATATCCCCGTATTAAGATCAATTACGGCATCAGGTTCAGCCGATCTACAAGCCACATATTAAATTCAATTATCTCAAAAAAAGCGTAAACTATTTCTGAAGAAATAGCATACAAACCGTTTCAAAGCTTTCTTCCACAGAAAGGTTAGATAGTTTTAGTTTTTACTACGATTCATAACATCGATGAGGTCTTCAATATGATAAGGTACGGTTGCTATATGTGACAGCGCATAGAGAAAGGCACCTAAGGGTAAAAAAAATCAATTTTCTGAGCATCGAGTGAAACCGATCCCATGCCCCAAAAGTGTTCCCTCCCAGAGATATACGCGTTTTATGAAAGTGATGGTACACCAAAGATACACGTATTTAAATCTTTAAAATGTCTCTCCTGAACAAAACTGGTTTTTACACTTAGGCCCCTTTCTGTTTTGCGCGTCACGTATATATTTCTGGCCTAGGCAACACTTAGTGTCGCCTGGCGCCATCTGACATTTACATTAGAAAGCTTTACATTTTTTAGCGTAAACGTACTCAGAATATTTTGACGTAAGACCATCATTTGTGTTGTTTACAGTGACTTGAAAACATCAATTTTGCAAAAAAAATATGGATTAACTCGTGAACATTTTCGAGCGATCATTTTTCACAACTTTCGACGTGCATTATCACGACAAGAGTGCATCGATGAACTTAAATCTATAGATGGCGATAAAGCACTATCCTATAGCACTGTGAAAAACTGGTTTAATGAATTCAATCGTGGTCGACGCTCGCTCAAAGCGGAGGTCGTGAAGGTCGTCCAAAAACGGCCGTTATGCCTGAAAACATTGCTGCCATGCGTAAACTGATAATGCAAGATCGTCATGTGGCATACCGTGAGATGGAGGCATCCTTAAGCATTGCTTTTACCAGCATATATTCGATATTGCATGAACACCTGGCCGTAAAAAAGGTTTGTTCTCGTTGGATCCCGTACAATTTGACAATCACTCAAAAAAAGCCTTGTGTCGATTGGTGCAAAGAAATTTTGAAATAATACGATCGCGGTGCTTCAAAATACTTTTATAAGATCGTCACAGGTGACGAATCATGGATCTATGCGTATGAGCCCAAAACAAAACAGCAATCGACCGTATGGGTCTTCGAAGACGAGCCAAATCTGACGAAAGTTGTTCGTGGAAGAAGCACATCGAAGCAAATGGTCGCCTGTTTCTTCGGCAAAACTGTCATCTGTGGCAACGTGGAAGGTCAATTCTGAGTGGCACACCACAAGTTGTTTGCCTAAAGTCTTCGGAGAAATTTGAAAAACAAACGAACAAGAGAAGACGAATCATTGTGCACCATGACAATGCGAGCTCTTACACATCGGCTCAAACCAGCGCCTTTTGACCAGCCAAAACGTCGAATTGATGGGTTATTCCCGCGCAACAAGAAAAAAATGTGTGGTTAACGATTTTCGTCGCCAGAAGATGCTGTTGAAGTGTTCAAAACCATGTTTTGGAGGTGTCTCAATCGGAGTGGAAAAAGTGCCTCGGCAATTGGTTTGAGCGCATGCAAAAGTGTATAAATCATGCTGGAGAATACTTTGAAAAACAATAAAACCATTTTTGATGATAAATATTCGCTTTTTCAAATATATTGTTGTTACAACAACTTGACGCAACTAGTGAATAAACCGACACATACTCCGTGTCCACGGGGCCAGATGGTATTGCGGAACTTGTACTGGTGTTCTTGAAGAAGCGTTGGAGTCCACCAGCTTTGTAAGAGTTAGGTCGTGGCTCTGGATATCTTTAAGGTCTTTGATAGAGTCTGGGACGCTGCACTCATATCAATCTGATCGCTTTTAGTGTCGATAATAAATTTGATCGAGGCTTCATTAAAGAACGCACTAACAAGTTGTTGTAGATGGGTTGTGTTCCAACAAACATAGGCTGACCGCAGATGTACTACAGGCTTTGTTCATTCTGCCTTACTTTTTCTTATTTTCATTGATGATCTGTTGGGTCCGACCTTAAATCCACTCATTTGTAGATGACAGTAACCTCTTGATATATTGAACAATCAGAAGCTCTCGATGTTCTGGGCATGAAAATACAATGTGACGCTCGTTGGGCGAGACATGTATTCCAAGTGTCGAAAGAAGCACTCAAGTGCATAGGCTTTTTAAAGCGGTGCAAGAAATAGTTCACTCCTTCTGATCTTTTCAACTTCTATACAACTTACATCAGGCCAAAGATGGAAAACAACTCCCATATATGGGCAGGTGCTCCAAAATCATCCTTGGAGCTTCTGGACCGTGTTCAAAGGAGAGCGATGGTGCTGATAGGTGACAGTAGGGTATCCAACTCTATTGTTTCCCTTGAGCATCGTCGGAATGTGGGTTGCGTGACGCTGTTCTATCGTTACTTTCATGGTGTGTGTTCATCAGACATCCGTCGCCTTATTCCTGACGTGAGGATGTTCGGCAGGGATACGCGACTTTCTAGGAATTCACACCCGGTTGTTATCGATTGGCCAGTTGACCGCACTATACACTACAGATCAAATTCGTTTTTCGCTCGTACAGTCCGTATGTGGAATCGACTTCCGGCAAATGTATTTCCCACTAATTGCGACATCCAGAAGTTCAAGGCAAGCGTCAACAAACATTACTCCCTCTTTCCCCCCTCCGATCCATTAATTTCCACTCGCCAACGCAATGCACCGCATGTATAGGGGGCATCCCCTGAGTGTTGGTTTTTTAAAAAAAAAAAAAATAATAAAGTCTTTGTTTACAACAGAATTTTTGTAATTTAAACTAATTTCCAATAAAGCTTTTCTTTGTGTTTATACAACTTACATCAGGCCGAAGCTGGAGTACAACTCGCATATATCATCCTCGGAGCTCCTTGAGAGAGCGAAGCGGAGGAGAGCGATGGTGCTGATAGACAGTAGGGTGTCCTACTCTATTGTTTCCCTTGAGCATTGTCTTAACGTGGATTGCGCGACGGTGTTCTATCGTTGCTTTAATAGTGTGTGTTTATCCGACATACGTAGCCTTATTCCTAAAGTGAGGATATTCTGCAGGGATACTCGACTTTTTAAGAATTTAAACCCGTTTGTTATCGACAGGGCGACCGCAAAAGTAACTGGCCTAACATAAAAAGAACCGTTTTTTGGAATTATTATTATTTATTTTTCAACATAATCTCCTTCCAACTCAATACATTTTCATCAAACGTTTTTCAAGTTTTTTTAATTCCATCCGAAAAATAAGATTTCTCAAGACCTTCAAAATATGCCTCAGTTTCAGCAATAACCTCGCTATTGGACGAAAATTTTTTGCCACCGAGAAATTTTTTTTAAATTTGGAAACAAGAAATAATCAGAAGGAGCTAAATCTGGACTATATGGTGGATGCGGAGCAATTTCAAATCGTAATTCGGCCAGTTTTTGTTGAGTTAAAAATGCAGTGTGTGAAGGAGCATTATCTTGATGAAAAAGAACTTTTTTTCTACGTGCGGTCGTTTTATCTTGATTTCTTCACTCAACCGATCCAATAAAGCACAATAGTATTCACTATTTATAGTTTTTCCTTTCTCAAGATAATCAATAAATATTATACACCTCGGAATTTTCGGATGGAATAAAAAAACTTTTTTTTTCTCTAAATGCGGTCGTTTTATCTTGATTTCTTCACTCAACCGATCCAATAATGCACAATAATATTCACTATTTATAGTCAAGATAATCAATAAACATTATACCCCTTGCATCCCAAAATACTGTGGCCATTACTTTTCCTGCTGACTTAACAGTTTTCGCCTTCTTGGGACCACTTTTACCAGCTTCTATCCATTGTTTCGACTGTTCTTTGCATTCTGGGATGTAGTGATGGATCCATGTTTCATTAACAGTTATGAATCGGCGCAAGAACTCTATCGGATTACGTTGATAAATCGCTAAAAGCTCCTCGGAATTGGTACAACGGACGATTTTTTGGGGCAAATTCAACAAACGCGGCACCCTACTTGCGGATAGCTTTTTCATGTGGAGTTCATCATGTCAAATACTCCAAACTTGTTTTTCGTGTATTTTAACAATATCAGCAAGTTCTTTGAGCTTTATTCGTCTATCTTTAGTCACTTCATTAAATATTTTTTTAATGTTTTCAATAGTAGTAGCAGTTTTCGGTCTTCCAGAGCGTTGTTCATCTTCCGTACTTGAACGACCCATTTTAAATTGTTGAACCCAGGATTTCACGGTGGAGTATGATGGTGCATTATCACCATGAACAGAATCCAATTCATCTTTAATTAATTGTGGCGTATAACCTTTTATATAAAAGTGTTTAATTACCGCACGAAACTCTTTATTTTTCATTTTTCAAAAATTATAAAACTTGTTTACTTCAATCACCTGTAACAAAAATAATAATCATAAAATAGTTCGCAAATTTTGACAGATGGCGTGTAAAAGATTGCTTTTAAAAAACAAAAAAAAAAGTTGCTAGTAAAACAGAAAATGTGCCAGGCCAGTAAGTTTTGCGGTCGCCCTCGTACGACATCTAGAAGTTCAAGGCAAGTGTCAATAACCACTACTTCCCCTTCTCCCAGTGCGATTCTCTACTGTGTACTCGCCAATGCAATGCACTTCATGTATAGGGGGCATTCCCTCAGTGGATCTTGAATTCACAAATTTTTTTAACCTTTCACCAACTAATAATTGCTTTACAAAAAAGACAATGGTCATGGAGATTTCACGATGACATCAGTGAGACTACTTGAGATTCTACTATCGTTCCCCATGTTTGAAGACCACAAACATTATCGTAAGACATGAACCCCCAACACGAATATTATGTCGTGCCCCGATCTTAGAAACTTCATTGGGTTGTCTACTTAATCAATTATAATGATTATTAAAAAAAAATATTGTGTGTGTAAACTGAAACAAGTTTCAATTAGTTTGTTCTGCTAAAATGTCAAAACAAATTTACATTTTGTTTTGTGTCAAAAGTAGTTCAGTGTCACTTTGAATACAGAGCGTAGCGCCGGGCGGGCAGCCAGGCCAGGCCGAATTACCAACTGCGATGCGATAATAAATCACTTTAAATTTTTTCTTTTCGAACGGTGTTGTAATATTAAAGTCGTTTTGTTATTTATTCTTTACTATTTTGTTAAATTGTTTGCGTGAATTGAACGTTGCCAGCAAAAAAAGCACAAGACAATACAATTTATATGACAATATAATTGATAAGACACAATGAAGTAAGTGTGTTGATTTTATTAATTATTTTTCCTCCCTCGCTGCCAGTCTGACCCATGTTCCGCCGCTTGTATGGATTAATGAAGACTTTTCCCCATCGAAATCCATCAAAGATCCTCGATAACAGACAACAGACTTTATTCACACACACACACACATAGGCAGATTAATCATCGCTCGCTCGTCTTTTGCTAAGTATTCAATTCAGTTTGAATTTCTCTAGAAGTCTTAAGTGGAACGAGTAAGCGCCGCCCAGACCGGCAGCCTAATGGGATTTTGTTTCGAATCAAATGCAATGTAAGACAAAAACACAACGACCAGACACACAATATCTGTTTAGAATGAATAATTATTTAAAATTTACATTTAAATATTTCAAAATAATTGCGCGATGACATGTGAATATCATCGATATTCAAATGATAAGTGTGAATGACTAGGGCGGACTATCGACTGAGATGGCGAAAGACAAGATCTTTTTTTTCAACTCGTATAAAGAAGATTGTGAATGCATTTTGAGAAATATGTTAAATATTCAATGTCATGTAGTTTCAATTGAATAGTCTGGTCGATTAATAAGGCTCGAGCGTTTTAAGCGAAAGGCGAATGAACTATCAAGAATAAGTATTTCATGTTTAGGCTCTGACATGTAAAGGTACGGCACGCTGAGAAAAATTCGTTTGGAAATCGGTCCGAAATTCAAAAATCTTTTCGATAAAAAGCCTTTTTATAGCAATATCAAATGTGAATAATCTTCAAGAATTTTTGGTTCGGCAAGGCATTGACGTTGTTTTGTCTACTATCGTTTGTTAGTACACGCAGAGAACAGATTTGTTGTCACAACCGAATGTTGATGGTTGCAAGTACTATCCATGTATTCCATCGACACAACCGAACGTTGATTGGATAGACAGCAGTTTTCTTTAGAACTGACATTTTCGGTTAAAGAAAACAAGTATCGGTATTCCTAACAGACTAAGATGATTATTATAATTTAATTTGTACATGCATTGGTTGTTGTGAAAGAATGTTGGATTTAAGTATTTTGAAAAAATGCAATATATTGCCGCCTTGCAGTTACCGCCTGATCAATAAAATAAATACATCTTTGGATAGATGTTTTGATAAGAAGTGCAGTGATGCCCCAATCTGAAAAAAGGTAATTAAGTCATTAAATATTTATTGTCAAGCTTTGGGTGGCCGCAACTAGGGAAAAATGGGTCGCCACTAAAAAAAATTGGTTGTTTAGAATTATAAGGAGGTCTATTATATTTCGTTTATTTCTAAGACAGTTTCGTTTTGAAGCATTCACCGTTATTTTATTTTTTAATTTTATGATTATAATTTTGGGGATTTCGAAACATGTTATTGTCGTAAACAAAGGATTTGTTGTGACCGGAGCCGATAAATTATTATGGATTAATTTATTGATGTTGGTATAAAAAACATTGTGTTACACAGCCAACTAAACACATATTGGTCACCACAAAGAACTAATCTGTTGCCAACACCAATTATTGGTACCAAAGTAACGTTTACATCACAATTGGTTGGTGGCCATAACTGCCAGTTGTCGCAACAAGTAGTTAAACTGAATTCGGTTTGTATAACTGTGCTATTGGCGGTAGATACCGTGATATGGTTGTAGCAAGCATCATATGATATTTTGAACCATGTTAACATCAACACTATGGAATGTTAGTTATTGCAACAGAAATTCGGTTTATCCAAGCAAATTTTTGTAGTTCGGACCGATTTCCAACTGACTTTTTCTCTGTGTGTACCAACAATTGGAAAAGACGATAAAAAATTTGGTTCTAATACTAAAATACGTATGCGTCTTAGTAGTGCATGCTCTAACATAAAAACAGAAAATGTATGGCATAACAGTCGCTCCAGTTACTGAAAACTCTAGTGCTTGGAATTACATTTGGTTCTGCTGACGAAATACTTGGAGTACACGCAACTACAATGAATTGAGTGTAGGAAAAATATGCTATGTATCATAATGTGCTTGTATCATAATGGATATTGAAGTCTAAGTGAATCTGCTTGCGGAGATCGCAACTTCTACATCCAGAGAACTGATTCGTTGTCACAACAGTTTTTGTATGCTAAGGGAATGATTGTTGTTTTGTGCTCTCCAAGCATTCCATCAGTAAAACCGAAAGTTACTTCGTATAGTGCAATTTTTAGCACATGAAAAGTAAGCTAACAAATAAATAAATTATTGACTTCGCTTACAACTTTACGAGAGCATGTTAATTATTCCCATACTTTTCAAACTTCGCTCGTAGTTACCATCTGCTAATAGACTACTGTCATATTTTGAGAGAGTTCCGTCATTTAGTTTGTGTTCAACAGCTGTTCAAAACATGCAACCTCGTCGTGGATTTTGTTAAAATCGAAAAAAGTGAATTTCGAGTGCTCATTAAACAAGTTTTTGGGGGAAAAAACTGTCAATCAAACCAAGGAAAAGCTTGATAAATAACTATGGGGACTCTGTACCATGGATTTCAATGGTAAACAAGTGTTTTGCTGACTTTCTTTGTGGTCGCAAATGAAGCTGAACGTTGTGGACGGACAATTGAGGTCAATACACTTGAAAATGTCGAAAAAATCCACGATATGATGCTGGCCGATCGAAGAGTAAAAGTGCGTGAGATTGTTGATGCCCATGCATTTTATATGGTAGTGTGGTTTTGATTTTACATGATCAGTTAGATTTAAGAAAGCTGTCTGCAAGATGGGTGCCGCCATTACCATAAACGTAATCGTGAGAAAACTTCAAATGAGTGTTTAGAGTTTAACCGCAATTCGGCGTTTTGTAACTGTTGATCCATTACAACACTCCGAAGACCAAGCAGCAGTCTCAACAATGCATTTCTCCGGGTGAAACGGCTCCGAAGAAGGTCAAGGTGTCTTGGTCGGCCAATAAGGTGATGACAACTCATTGGACACATTTAACGAGGATTTATAAAAAACGACCATCAAGATAATGCACGGGTGCACACGTGTGCAGTCTTAATAGCGAAATGGCATGAATTGGGTTACGAATTGGTACCTCATCCGCCACATTCTCCGGAATTAGCCCACAGTGACTATTTCCAAACCTAAAGAAATGGCTTGGTGGCAAGTGATTCAGGTCCAATTATGAAACTATTTATCAAAGAAATGCCTATTTTATAGACGTCGAAAAATCCTAATTTTTTGAAGTGATATGAAAATTGGAGAAACGTTGGTCTAAGTGTATTGAGCTAAAAGGAGATTATGTTAAAAAATATTTTTTTTTTTTTTTGCAAAAAACCGTGTTTTTTTCGAAAAGTCACGGGATTATTGTTCTACCCTTGTATACTTTATTGACAAAAATAATTTTGCAGTTAAATCAAGGTAAAATAAAAATTATTCAAATTTAGCATACACTCACCTATTCTTTTTAATATTTTCGATCCGTTTGCAATTTGGAATAGATATTCATAAACCATTTCAGACTAGATGTTGTTCATTCCGAGGACAGTTAAGTTCACCCCTATTGCATTTTAATACCTTCACAGCAGGGAGGATCTCTAAATTTCTCATTCCTTTTGTAACACCGCGAAAGATTGATCGGAGACCTAATGGAGTACAAAAAGGATTTCAATAATAATTTAGTTTTTTACTTAAAAATAAAAACACGTATTGCTTTAAATAGTTATGTTTTTTATTGGATTGTAAAGAAGAAATGTTCGATCAAATTATCCACCAAAAAGCCCCCACGGCTATGATGACAGGTCATTACTCTTTTCATAATATTTTCCATGACTTTTTCCACAGAGAACTGGCTATTTCTCACCGATAACACGTATGATCTCGGATCTAAGGAACTGTTTCTGGTTTATTCGCGTAAACTCGAAATTTCACAAAACTTTATAGATTTCCTTCTTTAAGTACCTTGGAGGCCAGAAGACATCAGAATTTCTTGAAATAATTTACTCTGGAAATCGTTTCAGCAATTAATCGCTTGTGGTGTGGCAAGTGGCGCTGTCTTGCAGCAACCGCAAGTCGTCAAGATCCATGCCATCTAGTTGAAGCCACAAGACCTTCGTTACCATGTTCCTGTAATGAATGTCAATCACATTCTCTCTAATATTGGTCTCATCTTAAAAAGTAATGATTTTCTGAGACCCAAATTCGACAATTTTCAATATTCAAGAAGCCACATTCAGATGGAAACGTGCTTAATCGAAGATTTTTTTTTTGAAAAAATTGGCATTCACTTTACTTTGCTTCATTGCCCATTGAGCTAATTTCTGACGATTTTCATGGTCTGCTGGTTTGAGCTCCTGAGTAAGCTGCATTTTGTACGCATGAAGGAGAAGGTCTTTTGTCGAAAATCAACGACAAAATGCGTCTACTTCGTGGTATTGTGAATGCATACATTTCGCTGACTGAATTTCCCAGGTAACACACAGAAAAAAATTCATATAGCTTGCGAGTACTCACATTAAATTAATTAATACAATATGATCAATAAAAAAAAGAATTCGAGTAATATGCCAAATTTTATTTTTTTTATTTACTTACTTATGTCCCGCAACATTCCATTAATGAAGAAGGGGGAACTTTTCTCAAATTAGTAAGTTGCGTACTCACTGACCGGGACCTACTGTTGAACACCGGCTCCGAACGGCTAATGCATTATTTAGAGAAGATTTTACATGGCTAACAGATAAATCTCTTACTCGTAAAGGCGCCAGAATTTACAAGGTAAGAAATGACAGCTGAAATATCGTTAAATGTTCTTACCCGGTGTTAAACCTGAGCTTATTGGCATGATAATCGTGCACACTTCACTACACCACGGATTCCTAAATTTGTATTTTTAGTTTGGAAAATATCACAAACATGTGTTCTTTTAGTTAACGCGATCTGTTCATTCATTGCAAATACCCCTAGTGTCTAAAGTATATGCAGTTCCTTCAGATTCTAGTGTAAAGGTATTGAATTATTTTTTGTCAGTGTAGCTTAAAAAATAACAATAAAATTTGTAATTTATTTGAAAGCTTTTAATAGGTTCTTTGGCTGAGACATATGTAGGCAAGATTTGTTGAGTGCGTATAGTCATCACATAGTTATGCCTATAAATTTCCCGTTTTCAAAATAAAAATAGCTGTTTTAACAGTTTTCGAAAATTATTGTTGGTTTTAGTTCAGAGATTTAATAAATATGTCAGATATTTTCATTGTCAGATTAAAAACTCTTTGGTTCATTTCATATGAATCAGATGATGACTCATTTATTCTCAAGATCCAAAAGATTATTACATAAATAATAAATATAAACATTTATCAATATTTATTAATATTTATTAAGATTAATATGTACGAATACAAGTTTTTTTCACTTTGTATTAGCGTGAAAATTCAAATTTAGCTAAAAATATACATTTTTCAATAGGTTTGGGACCACTTGAGGACTTCCACATAAGCAGCAGGATCAGAACTCTTAATATAACCGCTTCCTTTAGAGAAATAACCTATTTACATTTGTAACATAATTTCCATTCATTGACACTTTAATAACTGTATTTTTTAGGAATCCTTTTTCTATATTTTACTAATCGTTTTTTTTTTAATTATTTTTCACCATTGAATGGCAAGTTTTCAACATGTCGATATACATATTAGGGTGGAGTGAAATTCAAAAAAAAAAAGTTAACCTCGGAAAGAGATGTAGTCTGGGGTCCTAAAGAGGGGAAAAATAAAAAAAAAAATTTAAAAAAATTTTTAGGGGTCGCGCCACTGCCTAGAAATTTGGAAATTATCGCTATTTTGGCGTTGATTTTAGAAAAATCCTAAAAATTAACGACTTAACTTATTCGAAATTTAAAAGTTTGAGCTTGTTCAGTACCCAAACAAAAGTATTTGATAATCGACTAATATTTGTAGCTTTGGTGGCGATTTCATTGGTCAGTCAATTTTCTGAAGAAGGGACGATTTGACTTATTTTACTTTTTGAAATTTTAGAACAATGAAAAAATTTTTTTTAAATTTTTTCATGCCCTTATTTCATTGTTTACGCTATTGCAAACATTTATTGACATAAAACTTTAAAATCGGTTCAGGGGTTAGGAAAATTCACGCCTTCAAACATGTGTATTTGTTTATTTTGGCGCGACCCCTAAAAATGTTTTTAAATTTTTTTCTTTATTTTTCCCCTCTTTAGGACCCCAGACTACATCTCTTTCCGAGGTTAACTTTTTCAAATTAAAAAAAGCATGTTTTCACTCCACCCTAATACATATCTTGTTTAATTGTTATTGACCGTTTTAGAATTCCAATACCTTCTGTCTCTTAACGGAAAGACTCAGTCCAAACGATAAAAGCTAGAATCTTCTTAGATACCTCATATACGTCTCATATTCGTTAGGTTGAAATTAAAAACTAAGGGACTTAATACAAGGGCTGCTATATATATTTCTGACCTAATAATGAAAATGCGAATATTTATCATCAAAAATGGTTTTATTGTTTTTCAAAGTATTCTCCAGCATGATTTATACACTTTTTGCGATTGAGACTCCTCCAAAACATGGTTTTTGAACGATTCAACAGCATCTTCAGGCGACGAAAATCGTTGACCACGAATTTTTTTCTTGATGTGCGGGAATAAAAAGAAGTCATTGGGTGCCAAGTCAAGGCTGTACGGCGGATGACTCATCAATTCGATATTTTGGCCGGCCGAAAAGACTGCTGGTGTGAACCGATGTGTGAGAGCCCGCATTGGCATGGTGCACAATGATACGTCGTCTCTTGTTCGTTTGTCGAATTTCTTCAAAGACTTCAGGCAAACAAACTGTGGTCTACCACTCAGAATTGACCGTCCTACGTTGCTCAAGCGGAACAGTCACCACTTGACCAGTTTTTCCGAAGAAACTAGCGACCATTTGCTTCGAAGTGATTCTTCCATGAACAACTTTCGTTGGATGTGGCTCGTCTTCGAAGACCCACACGGTCGATTGCTGTTTTGTTTCATGCTCATACGCATAGATCCATGATTCGTCACCTGTGCCGATCTTATAAACGTCTTTTGAATCACCGCGATCTTTTTTTTCTTCAAAATTTCTTTGCACCAATCGACACGAGCATTTTTTTGAGCAATTGTCAAACTGTGCGGGATCCAACGAGAACAAACATTTTTTAAGGCCAGGTGTTCATGCAATATCGAATGTATGCTGGTGGAAGAAATGCCCATGGATGCCTCTTTCTCACGGTATTGCACATGACGAACTTGCATTATCAGTTCACGCACGACATCAATGTTCTCTGGCACAACGTCCGTTTTTTGACGACCTTCGTCCTTGAGCGAGCGTCGGCCACGACTGAATTCATTAAACCAGTTTCTCACAGTGCTATAATATGGTGATTCATCGCCATACAAAGATGTAAGTTCATCGATGTACTCTTGTCGTGATAATCCACGTCAAAAGTTGTGAAAAATGATTGCACAAAAATATTCACGAGTTAATTCCATTTTTTTTGCCAAATTGATTTTTTCAAGTCACTGTAAACAACACAAATGATGGTCGTACGTCAAAACGTTTTGAGTACATTTAAGCTAAAAAATGTTAAACTTTCCAATGGAAATGTCAGGCGCGAGGCCAGAAACTTTCAAAGTCTGGAGCTCTAGAAACCACATATAATAAACAACTCTGAAAAACTGGGACATAGTGGTCCATGTTGGCGAATAGCCCTCAAACAAAGGTCCCTACCAAGATTTTCTTTAATTTCTGATCGTGCTTTAATTTCGCTTGCTACCATACTAAGCTCTGGTAAATCTAGACAACATCGGTATATATTTCCATATGCCCCTTATACAAAGTTCCTTTTCCATTTGAGAAGCTGCAGCTTTAAAAGCCAAACAATACATTCGAGCAAAAGTCTACATTTTTAAATAGCCTCGTTCCTGATTTAAGGCTCTGCCTTTATTCAATTCAAGTTTCAAATCTGATTCTGCTTAAATTTGGCTTGATGCTACATAAGTGATCTGCAACGAACTCTGCACACAAAGAATTTATCTGTTGTCACCACCGATTATTAGAACTAAAGTCCATGTACCACCGGTTGTGGCAACCAATAGTTTTGCTGAACTCGGGTGTTATAACCGACTTATTGACTGTGAGTACCGTGACAATATTGCACCAGCCGCCTTATGGTATGTCGAACCATCGAATGTTGGTGATTGCAACAGAAAGAATGTTAGTCTGATTAAGCGTACGCACAGGTAACCGATTTGTTGCCACAACCGAATTTTTTGCCAACTGAATATTGGTGGTTGCAAGTACTATCCATGTATTCCATCGTCACAACCGAATGTTGATTGGGTAGACAGCAATTTTCAGTAGAGGAAACTGACACTTTCGGTTGAGGAAAACAAGTTTCGGTTATCCTAATAGACTAAGATGATTATTGGAACTGAATTTGTTTCTGTTTTGGTTGTTGTTATAGATTGTTGGTAATAAGTACTTTTTAGAAAAATTTTAATTTTACCGCCTTGGCCAATCTAAAAAGAATTAATTAAGGTATATACGATATGTTTTCGTCGTAAACAAAGGTATTGTTGTGACTAGAACCGATCAAATATTATAGGGTTTATTTTTTGATGTTTGTATAACCAATGTTATGTTACAACAGCCAACTTAACAGGGTTTGGTCACTACAAAGATCTTATTTGTTGTCACCACCAATTATTGTTACTAAAGTGACATGTACATCACAATTGGTTGGGTGACATAACCGCCAGTTGTCGCAACCAATAGTTAAGTTGCATTCTGTTTTATAACTGTGTTGTTAGTTGTGAATACCGTGATATAGTTGTAGCAACCATTATATAATATCTAGAACTATGTAACCATCATTACTATGGAATGTTGGTTATTGCAAAAGATATTCGGTTTATCCAGACATATTTTTGTACGTCGGGCCGATTTCCAACTGATTTTTTTCTCTGTGTATACTGCATTATGTGCGACCTATAACTATCCTTGGTGAAATTGGACGGGCCTTTGTTTCATATAGCCCTTAAAAAATATGTCATTCACGCTTTGGAAGTCTCGACGTACGTCCAAGTTTGCTCAAACTGCAAATAAAGCCGCGGATTCTTCTGAATATGTCAGAATTCTAAAATTTTGCATTCTGTTTGGGGTTGTAAACGGGGTTTTTACACTTTTTGAGCATTTCCTTTACAAATGTATTATTTTTGTGTGCTAGCAATGGCTGGAACGCACCTAATAACACAAAAATGGGCAAAATTTTGGCTCATTCTGCCCAAAAACCAACCCGCAGGGACAAAACGGACATTCAATAGTCAATATGGGCATATGCACGCAGAAAAAAAGTATGGTTGGGGTGACAATATTCGAAGAGGATCATACTATTGTTGGGTATATGGTTGTCACACAACAATATTATGATCATCACAACAATAGTATGATTCACACATAACCATACTATGATCCCCACAACCATAGTATAGTTCACACTCAACCATACTATCATCTCCACAACCATTGTATGATCCTCACAACCATAGTATGATTCACACTCAACCATACTATTATCTCCACAACCATATTATGATTCTCACAACCATAGTATGTTTCTCATACAACCATAGTATGATCCTCACAATCATAGTATGATTCACACACAACCATACTATGATCCACACAACCATAGTATGATTCACACTCAACCATACTATTATCTCCACAACCATAGTATGATGCACACGCAACCATACTATGATCCCCAAAACCATAGTATGATTCACACTCAACCATAATATTCACACTTAACCATACTAAAGAGTGATTTTTTTGAGGTTAGGATTTTCATGCATTAGTATTTGACAGATCACGTGGGATTTCAGACATGGTGTCAAAGAGAAAGATGCTCAGTATGCTTTGACATTTCATCATGAATAGACTTACTAACGAGCAACGCTTGCAAATCATTGAATTTTATTAGCAAAATCAGTGTTCGGTTCGAAATGTGTTTATCGACAAATTTTGTTCAGCGATGAGGCTCATTTCTGGTTGAATGGCTACGTAAATAAACAAAATTGCCGCATTTGGAGTGAAGAGCAACCAGAAGCCGTTCAAGAACTGCCCATGCATCCCGAAAAATGCACTGTTTGGTGTGGTTTGTACGCTGGTGGAATCATTGGACCGTATTTTTTCAAAGATGCTGTTGGACGCAACGTTACGGTGAATGGCGATCGCTATCGTTCGATGCTAACAAACTTTTTGTTGCCAAAAATGGAAGAACTGAACTTGGTTGACATGTGGTTTCAACAAGATGGCGCTACATGCCACACAGCTCGCGATTCTATGGCCATTTTGAGGGAAAACTTCGGAGAACAATTCATCTCAAGAAATGGACCGGTAAGTTGGCCACCAAGATCATGCGATTTGACGCCTTTAGACTATTTTTTGTGGGGCTACGTCAAGTCTAAAGTCTACAGAAATAAGCCAGCAACTATTCCAGCTTTGGAAGACAACATTTCCGAAGAAATGCGGGCTATTCCGGCCGAAATGCTCGAAAAAGTTGCCCAAAATTGGACTTTCCGAGTGGACCACCTAAGACGCAGCCGCGGTCAACATTTAAATGAAATTATCTTCAAAAAGTAAATGTCATGGACCAATCTAACGTTTCAAATAAAGAGCCGATGAGATTTTGCAAATTTTATGCGTTTTTTTTTTTAAAAAAAGTTATCAAGCTCTTAAAAAATCACCCTTTATAATCCCCAAAATTATTTATTAGGATTGGTTATTGTTGTTATTCAAAAATAGAGATTTTTATTAAGTACTCGTATGTTATTTTAAATTGCATTACTATTAGTTCATAGCCAGATTTGATGCCATGTTTTTATTAAACATTTTATTCAAGAAACAAAAATATATATTCCAACGGTCAAAAATACTTTTACTTGCCAGCTGGGGTGAATGCAACTTCACCATCCGTAGACACCAAGTAACGAATGTGATTTTACCATGATCAATGGCTCTATACTAAAGTGCAGGCAGATTTTAAATAAACGAGAACCAGTCGGTATTAGAGTATTTCGCCGAACAAAGAAAACACAATAAAAATCCCTTGAACTACATTCCGATTGTTGTTGTTTTTTTTAATGGACATCAACCATTCACTGTATCGTGTGTATGTGTTTTTTTGTATATCAAAAAAAAAATACGCACACACATACATGTATGCTCTATAAAACCTGTTTTGTTATGTTCATAGTCGCAACCATACTGTATGATTGCCGTAATCAAATTATTGTTAACGTAAATTTTAAACAACAATACTGTTGTTGCACCAACCATGTTTATATGGTTGCTACAACCATATTTTCATTTCTAAATTTGGCAATAATACTATTGTTACATTTCAACAATAGCAATATTGTCGCAATCATACTATTGTCAAAATGAAATTCAAAAAACAATACTATGGTTGCGACGAACATGCTTTTGTTATAGAAAACATATTACTGTTACGGTGACCATAGTGTAACCATATCTTTTCTCTGCGTGTGGGTACTAAAATTAAAGCAAATCGTTGCATATGCCTAAGGGTCCAAAAACGGGTCACTTTATTCGCTAAGTAGTACTAGCTAAGTGAGGCTGGAGGGTGTCTAAGGTTCTGGCCGAACTTAACGATTTTAATATTTTTTTTAATAAAAATTCTGCTGTAAACGCCATTTCTATAAAGGACAAGAGTTACAGATGCGTTTGAGAACGAATATTGAAGTCGTGGACTTCGGCGATCGTCGGTTTCAAAAAGATGGCGTGTCATGCCACACAGCTCACACCACAACCGATCTTTTGGAAAGTCAGCCATAGAAGCCACATACATGAAAAGACTTCCCTTCAATAATAGGATTATTTGCTCATTCGAATAAAACAATATTATGCCGAAAAGTAGTAATTCTTTCTTATATTTTTAATTTTTTTAGCTTGCATTTTATTTGGACCAACCTGCATAATTTAACAATTCCCAGCTGGCGGTTCGCGTATTTTATATGTACGATCTGGTCTATTTTTTAATAGCAAACGTTATCATATTTTTTTTCTACTTCAAAAGAAATTCATATTTTTAAAATGATTGATTGGTCAAGATCGCTGCAAGGTCAGTGCTTTCCATTAAAAGCACATTTTTAAATAAACTTAAATCTTTTTTGGATGAACTAGTAACGAAAATAAAAACGCATTCCAAAAGAAATCTTTATTGTACGAAATGTGTTACCACTAATTTTTTATTCGTGTCTTAACAATAGCACCTTTCACCTAAATGCTGCTTTCATAATCCAACAGACATAAAAAATTAGTTCTATTTAAAATATTGCTGTAGAATATTTGATGATTTTTATTAACCATTTGTTTCACACGCATCATATATACGAGTATGTCCGCCAATACTCGTGGAGCTTGTGCCATATGTTTCAAATCTTCGGTATCAGAATTGATAGAAAACAAAAATCAAAAAAAAAAAACTTTAGGAAACTGAAACAATACATGTGAAGCTCGCACATGTACATATTTATTAACAATTTAGTATCTACTTATAAACGAGGGCGACCGCAAAAGTAACTGGCCTAACATAAAAAGAACCGTTTTTTTTGGAATTATTATTATTTATTTTTCAACATAATCTCCTTCCAACTCAATACACTTCATCAAACGTTTTTCAAGTTTTTTTAATTCCATCCGAAAACTACGATTTTTCAAGACCTTCAAAATATGCCTCAGTTTCAGCAATAACCTCGCTATTGGACGAAAATTGTTTTCCACCGACAATTTTTTTTAAATTTTCGGCCAGTTTTTGTTGAGTTAAAAATGCAGTGTGTGAAGGAGCATTATCTTGATGAAAAAGAACTTTTTTTTCTAAATGCGGTTGTTTTATCTTGATTTCTTCACTCAACCGATCCAATAATGCACAATAATATTCACTATTTATAGTTTTTCCTTTCTCAAGATAATCAATAAATATTATACCCCTTGCATCCCAAAATACTGTGGCCATTACTTTTCCTGCTGACTTAACAGTTTACGCCTTCTTGGGACCACTTTTACCAGCTTCTATCCATTGTTTTGACTGTTCTTTGCATTCTGGGATGTATTGATGGATCCATGTTTCATCAACAGTTATGAATCGGCGCAAGAACTCTATTGGATTACGCTGATAAATCGCTAAAAGCTCCTCGGAATTGGTCCAACGGACGATTTTTGGGGGCAAAGTCAACAAACGCGGCACCCTACTTGCGGATAGCTTTTTCATGTGGAGTTTATCATGTAAAATACTCCAAACTTGTTTTTCGTGTATTTTAACAATATCGGCCAGTTCTCTGAGCTTTATTCGTCTATCTTTAGTCACTTCATTAAATATTTTTCTAATGTTTTCAATAGTAGTAGCAGTTTTCTGTCTTCTAGAGCGTTGTTCATCTTCCGTACTTGAACGACCTATTTTAAATTGTTGAACCCAGGATTTCACGGTGGAGTATGATGGTGCATTATCACCATGAACAGAATCCAATTCATCTTTAATTAATTGTGGCGTATAACCTTTTATATAAAAGTGTTTAATTACCGCACGAAACTCTTTATTTTTCCATTTTTCAAAAATTATAAAACTTGTTTACTTCAATCACCTGTAACAAAGAAAATAATCATTAAATATTGCGGAAATTTTCACAGATGGCTTATAAAAGATTGCTTTTAACAAACAAAAAAAAAGTTACTAGTAAAACAGAAAATGTGCCAGGCCAGTAAGTTTTACGGCCGCCCTCGTATACGAGTATGTATCAGTAGATGTATTCCTACACAGAAAAAAAGTTGTTATTTTTGTATTTTATGATTTTTTTAAAAGAGCGCCAATGAAAAATTTTTGATAAACAAAAAAGGGGTTTGTGCACATGTAGTTAAGCTGACAGTCACACTTTTTTAAAACATTTTAGTAAAAAGTTTATCAAGAACATACAGGATTTTCCATTAAGGACATAAAAATTATTTATAAAATTTTTAACAAAACACGGAATATATAAAATAACCAAATAAGGTTTTCTGCACATGTAGCAACGCTGACAGTAAAGTTTTTTTAAAACATTTTAGTAAAAAGTTTATCTAGAACATACAGGATTAGTAATAAAACACAGAATATTTAAAATAGAGTTTGGATTTATTCCAGGTGTAGTGCAAATGTTACATTTTAAGAATGAAATTAGATTGCGGTCATATATCCACCACGAGCCCGTGTAAAGCGATCTATTCTTTGAACCCAACTTTCCACCCCTCTTGCACACGTTTCGACCGGAACGTTGGTAATTTCGCGTTGGATGTTTTCTCTGAGCTCGTCTAAAGTTGTTGGCTTGTTGCCATAGAAGAGCTGACCATTCGAACGGAACGAGGTGGGCATTCGAACGGACCATTTCTCGAGATAACACGTTCACCGAATTTGCCTTTCAGTAAATCGATTGTAACGCGTGAGTGGCTATCCTCCAGAAGAAAAGAGTACTGCAGCAGTACTCCGCGAGTACTCACCAAGCGATAGCGACTACTCGCTCTTCCTTTACCCGTTAATGGTTCCAAGTGCTCGCTTTTAACATTGGGCTGTCATACGAAAAAGAGTACTCGCTTTTTTGGTGCTGCAGGAAGTGCTGCAGGGGTGCAGGCATTGCGATGTCATCACGATGGTAGAGTGTTCGCGTAGAAAACGGAGGGTTCCATGTTCGAATCCCACCGGCGGCAAAGTATTTTTTTTTTTAGAAAAGGTATTAAAACACATTACATATTTTTTTGTTGTTTTTATTTTTTGTAGTTTATATAAAATTTATAAAAAATGTAAAAAAACGCTTATTTGGCATTTTTGAAATCCATACATTCTAAGGGACTCTTTGTAAGTTGAAAAT
Source organism: Hydrotaea diabolus (assembly GCA_963513945.1). Lineage (NCBI taxonomy): Eukaryota > Metazoa > Arthropoda > Insecta > Diptera > Muscidae > Hydrotaea > Hydrotaea diabolus. The sequence goes on from OY740719.1 coordinate 128,250,295, forward strand.
GTGGTAAATGGTGTTCTGGATACTTTCGTGCACTGAAGTCATCATCTGTTATGGGATCACCAGATGTAGAACTGTATGTTAAGACATTTTTCATTTTTTTTTGCTTTCTGAGTGCATTTCATACATCCGTGACTTGAAGTATGTCCCGGAACACCACATACAAAGGACCTTGTCGGGGTATCGCATACCAAACATCTAAAAATCATAGATATTCTTCGATTATTTATGTTAATATAACCATCTAAATGCTTCACTTCTTCCACAAAATCTTTGAAAAATTCTTGCACACAGTGCGGCTTACTCTTTCCAACAAAAACACCTATTGGAAACGGTTCCAACTTTTCTTTTGTGTTAACAATTTTAAATTAAATGGACCATAGCTGCTCTGACGAATTTTTAAAAACTTAATCCCATCGATATTAATATCGATCACGATTTCCTCATATCTTTGCAGTAATGTCTCAAGTTTTAAAATTTGCTTTTTGATGCCGAAGTGGCAGTAAACACCTGGAGATACGTGTTTTGTTTTTACCTTCCCAATAGCGTTTTCAAACATAAAGGGTACATCAAGACCTTCTTCTTTTAAAATCGCCAACGATTTCTCTACACACATTTTAGTTGGTTTGGTATCGATATACCACGTTTTCAGTTTTTCACAAAATTTATAATTTACAATAATTTCCGACTCATCTTCTGGCAGACTGCCATATTCGCTCGGACCACTCATTTCACAAAACTTTTCTTCAATGTTTTTACATCGCATTGCTAAATCGTACCCGTTGCGACTACTCCGTTTTACTGCAGTCTAGCAGCACTCGCTAGGCGGTCAATACTTCTGCCTTCTTCTAAAGGGTAGTGACACCGTCTTGTTCAAACCACATTTTTGCGTTGTCAAGACTGTCCAATTCTGGTCAAAAATAATTTTCTAGCATGGCACTATAGCGCTCTCCATTGACGGAAACATGATGATTGCTTTCATTGGCGAAAAAAATACGGCTCAATTACACCTTCGGCATGAAAACCACATCACACAGTAATTTTTTGCGGATGCAATTGTGTCCCTTGCAGCACATGTGGGTTTGTTGCTGACCAATAACGCACATTTTGTTTATTGACAAAACCACTCAGCCAGAAATGAGCTTCATCGCTGAAGATAATGAAAATTGGAGTAAGCGCTCTTAAATTTGCGACCACTAACTCAGAATTCCGGTAGTAATTTTTAATGATTTCCAAACGTTGCTTGTGAACTTTACCATGATGAAAATGTTGACTTCGTTTAACGTTTCGACACTAAAAGATCATTAAAAATGTTTGAGGGTGCGTTGACATAAAGATACGAAATTGTTATATCCCTATTGGAAGATGCTGAAGATGATTTTTCAATGAAATTGTGGATTTTCAAATAATCAAGTGGCTTCAGTTCCTGAGTTAGTTTAATCTATAAAGATGAGGGCCAAGATCTTTTCGCATAGTACACCGCAGTGTGGTTTTATAGATGCCCAATTCCTGAGAAAGACGTGGAATCGACTGATTTGGCTCATTTTGAACGGATACATTTACGGCTGCGATATTTCAGTACCGCAGCGCCTCTTTTCCGCCGGAACCAAAAATGAATATTTGAATCCAAATTTATCCACTATAGCACGCACAGCCTGTCGGATGGGACCATTATTACGGCCGAAAATTGGAGTAAGCGCTCTTAAAGTTGCGACCACAGACTCAGAATTTCGGTAGTAACTTTTAGTGATTTCCAAACGTTGCTCGTTAGTGATCCTTACCATAATGAAAATGTTGACTTCGACTATCGTTTCGAAACTGAAACATAAAGATACGACATAAAGATACGAAATTGTTTTGTCCCTATTGGAAAACCCTTTACTTTCTTGCAAATACAGTATAAGTTAGAAAATTGGAGCAAGCGCTCTTAAAGTTGCGACCACTGACTCAGAATTTCAGTAGTAATTTTTAATGATTTCCAAACGTTGCTCGTTAGTGAACTTTACCATGATGAAAATGTTGACTTCAACTAACGTTTCGACACTGAAACATAAAGATACGACATAAAGATACGAAATTTTTATGTCCCTATTGGAAAACCCTTTAACTCTGGAAAATACAGTTTAAGTTAGGACAAAAATAAAATATTCATCACTTTAAGTCCAAATACATCATGAAACTTGTTATGGCGAGTCTATATTCTATATGTCGGCAATGAAAGCAATACGTCCCCTTTTGGATTCTTGCTCTGTCCAATTTTTGCTTCTTAATACATATTAATTTAAACAAATTTCTTAGTCAATACCACAATTTCTTTATTAGGGGAACAAATTAAATTTGTATTTGGTTGTGCTTAGAAGTTAAATAAAAAATAGGGTTATTAATCCACAGCTCGATTGAGTTTTTTTTGTATCAAATTAGTAACGGCATTATTTTTTTATTTATTTGATTTCTTCACACGATTCCTAAAAATATTTTTCATTTGAATATTTAAATTAATTTTTTCTGTGTATATATTTCCCACCAACACCTTAGGTATTTCGTGTTTCCCCCCAAAAAATCTCCTCAACGTCATTCATACTCGTACCGGCCAGTTTTGATGGCATTTGTGACGTTTTTTTTATTTCTCTTTTTTTGGATCTGTCACCACAAACTGCTAGACATTTGGCATCTTAAATCATGGCCATGGCCACGAACAAAACAAATATTAGGCCAATTAGCAACATAGTCGTTTAACAGCTCAATTTGTTTTTTTTGGAGGGGAATTCGTACGTTATTTTAAAAACTCTCCAAATATTTGGTATACGTTTTTGTGTGTCAATATATGCAGTGCGTACACAAATTGTTGTGAGATTATTTTATTTCACTGTAAAAGATTATCGAATTTGTTTTAAAGCAGAACATCCATATTTTTTTATTTTTGAAATTTTCTTATTTGAATTAATACACAGAACATATTCAAAACAAATATGTATATTCAAATATGAAATTCTATGATAAACAAGTAAAAATGTTAAGGATACCCTTCACCAGATTCCCAAATAAGACCAAATTTGGTGCGGAAGTGTGTTCTATATAGAAATCTTTATGTGCAAAATTTCATTTCGATAGGTCAAGCTTGTGGTGAGCTATCGTCGTATTATTTCTCAAAGCCCATGAGACCGTTTGTGTGGGAGGTACCAGTAGGACTTTTCCGATCTCAACAGAATTTGGCGCAGAGGTGTGTTCTATATAAAAATCTTTATGTAGAAAATTTCATTTCGATTGGTCAAGTTTGTGGTGAGTTATAGTCATATTATTGCTCAAGGCCCATAAGGCCGTTTGTATGGGAGGTACAAGAAATGGTGGTCCAATCTAAACCTAGATTATCGCAGAGGTGTGTTCTATATATCTATAATCTTTATATAGAAAATTTCATCTCGACAGGTCAAGTTTGTAGTGAGCTATTGTCATATTATTTTTCAAGGCCCATGAGACCGTTTGTGTGGGAGGGAAGGGCCTTTCCGATCATAGCCAAATTTAGCGCAAAAGTCTGATCTATATATTAATCTTTATGCCGAAAATTTCGTCTCGATAGGTCAAGTGTGTGGTGAGTTATTGTCATATTATTTTTCAAGTCCCATGAGACCGTTAGTGTGGGTGGTACCAGTAGGACTTTTCCGATCTCAACCGAATTCAGCGTAGAAGTGTCTTGTATATAGAAATCTTGATGTGTAAAATTTTATGTCGATAGGTCAAGTTTGTGGTGAGTTATAGTCATATTATTTGTCAAGGTCTATAAGGCCGTTTGTATGGGAGGTAAAAGAAATAGTGGTCCAATCTAAACCATTTTTACATAGATGATTGCGCCTATATAGAGATTATTATTTGCAAAATTTCAGTGATTTTGCTCCAGAAATTGGACGGATATTTCCATATAAAAAATTGATTTTTATGAAGTAGTGGCGATTGAGGGTCTCCAACACCAACTTCCCGTAGAGCTATATAGCCCATTTTCAATACCAATCATGCTAGCTTAACTACACATGTTTGTGCCAAATTTCAGCTCCATAGCTGTTCTCATGCAGGCTCTATCTTGTTTTCAACAGACGGATAGCCGGACAATATGGCTAGATAGATCGTCTTAGAATTCTACGAGGATCAAGAATATATATACTTTGTTGGGTCTCCAATGATTATTTCAAGGTGTTACAGACAGACTGACAAAACTAATATACCCGCCATTGTATGGTGGAGGGTATACAAATATTACATATTATTATGACTTGAGCAGTTTTTTTATTCTGGTTCGAGACCTTTATGTTGTTTCTTTTTCAGAATCAACTTAAAAAGAAGAAATTGGTGAAATGTATTTGCTACGGTTGCCAGGCAGAATGTACAGCTGTTTCTAAACCCGCCAAGGTTTTTCTTCAGCAGTCTTTGGCAACGATTACTTCGGCCACAAACCAGAATAAAAAAACTGCTCAAGTCATAATAATGATAAAAGACCGAATAAATAACAAAAAAACGAAAAAACTAGTACATATTATCTTAAATATTCGTAAGTTGCAAATCGTAGCAAATTTTATACCGTTTATCAAAAATGTTTTCCTTATGTGGTGATAAAAAACTTCGCAAACAGGGTTTTTCAGTAAGGCCATAACATTTTTATATACAGGGTGTGCGTCGGGAAGGTATACTACTTTGTTTGTTTATAATTTTTGATTAAATGTAAGAGAATGGATATTATATTGGTAAATGGGTGGTCTCAAATGAAAGAAAATTAGCTTTTCCCATTCTCACCCAATGGCTTGTTTTGCTTGAGAAAGTCTTATTGTTATGCTAAATCTATTTATATATTTTTATATTATTGTTTATATATATTTTTTTTAAGTTTATAATCGTGATTTTTGCACCAAAAGAACACTTTTTAAATATTAAATGCCTCAACGTCAAAACTATTGAACTGATCTATTGAGCAATAATAGCGTTTCGGAGTTTAGCTCCAAAAAGGTAAACCATCTCATAAAAAAATCCAAAAAATCTATCTTAAAAAGTTATTAGAGGAAAATTTTTCAAAACTCATTTTCGTGTTTAGGAGTCCACAATCTATAGGAAAACAATATTTAGAACTCTGGACCAATATGGCAGTAAACTAGTGTTATTGAACAAGTTGGAACTTGCATGCGTATAAAACAACGGCCGTGTTCTAATGCTAGCTTGCTTGGAAGGTCGCTGACGCGATAACTTCACACCATTGTACAAAAGTATAGAAATTATTTTGCTTAGAGAAAGCTATTTGCATTACGGCTCGTTCGTTTTAAATAAATACAATTTTTGCAAAGAAAGTAATTCAAGAATAACCATAAGCGAGTTTTAGCGAACTCGGTTATTACTCGCGTGTAGTATTTCTTGAATAATTTTTTTTTCCACAATTAACTAATTTTTAAATTAAACTGTTTATGATACATAAAGCCAATAAGTTCTTGTACGCTTAAGAGGGCGACGCAAAAGTAACAGGCCTAACATGTAAAGAACCGTTTTTTTTTAAATTATTATTACTTATTTTTCAACATAATCTCCATCCAACTCAATACACTTTATCAAACGTTTTTCAAGTTTTTTAATTCTATCCGAAAAATAAGATTTTTCAAGACCTTCAAAATATGCCTCAGTTTCAGCAATAACCTCGCTATTGGACGAACATTTTTTGCCACCGAGATTTTTTTTTAAATTTGGAAACATGAAATAATCAGAAGGAGCTAAATCTGGACTATATGGTGGATGCGGAGCAGTTTCAAATCGTAATTCGGCCAGTTTTCGTTGAGTTAAAAATGCAGTGTGTGAAGGAGCATTATCTTGATGAAAAAGAACTTTTTTTTTCTAAATGCGGTCGTTTTATCTTGATTTCTTCACTCAACCGATCCAATAATGCACAATAATATTCACTATTTATAGTTTTTCCTTTCTCAAGATAATCAATAAATATTATACCCCTTGCATCCCAAAATACTGTGGCCATTAATTTTCCTGCTGACTTAACAGTTTTCGCCTTCTTGGGACCACTTTAACCAGCTTCTATCCATTGTTTTGACTGTTCTTTGCATTCTGGGATGTAGTGATGGATCCATGTTTCATCAACAGTTATGAATCGGCGCAAGAACTCTATTGGATTACGCTGATAAATCGCTAAAAGCTCCTCGGAATTGGTCCAACGGACGATTTTTTGGGGCAAAGTCAACAAACGCGGCATCCATCTTGCGGATAGCTTTTTCATGTGGAGTTCATCATGTAAAATACTCCGAACTTGTTTTTCGTGTATTTTAACAATATCAGCAAGTTCCCTGAGCTTTATTCGTCTATCTTTAGTCACTTTATTAAACACTTTTCTAATGTTTTCAATAGTAGTAGCAGTTTTCGGTCTTCCAGAGCGTTGTTCATCTTCCGTACATGAACGACCCATTTTAAATTGTTGAACCCAGGATTACACGGTGGAGTATGATGGTGCATTATCACCATGGACAGAATCCAATTCATCTTTGATTAATTGTGGCGTATAACCTTTCATATAAAAGTGTTTAATTACCGCACGAAACTCTTTATTTTCCATTTTTCAAAAATTATAAAACTTGTTTACTTCAATCACCTGTAACAAAGAAAATAATCATTAAATATTTCGGAAATTTTGACAGATGGCTTATAAAATATTGCTTTTAAAAAACAAAAAAAAAAAGTTGCGAGTAAAGCAGAAAATGTGCCAGGCCAGTTAGTTTTGCGGTCGCCCTCGTAGTAGGGACGTAAATACTGTTACAACATTGAACACACCCATTTCAATAGTAGAACTGAACAAACCCCCTTTAATTTCATATGGGTTTTGAAAGCTAACCTCAATAGCGTTAGTCTGTAATGGGATTTTAAAATTGTTTCAACATTCATCATGGAGTGGTCAGATAATGAGAACCGTATCGCTGTAATAGCGCTTTTCAAGTGTGAAATGAATAAAAGCGATATTTTAAAAACGCTCCGGCTACTAGGGATTAGCCTCATGTTTGTCTACCGATGCATAAAACTGTTTGAGGAGACTGGAAATGTAAAACACCCCCACCGGTCGGGCCGCCCACGCTCTGTTCGAACACGGCATGTCATCAAAGCCGTGAAATCAAGAATTCACAGAAATCCGCTCCGAAAACAGAAAACCATGTCCCGTGAGATGAATATCACACAAAAGTCCATGAGTCCAATCATTAAAAAAGACTAAGGACTTGGGGCTTTCAAACGAAGTACCGGACATTTATTGACTGCAGCTTTCAAAAAAAAAATGAGATTGAAAAATGCAAACGTGTTTTGGTGAAGTACGCTGATAACTAGCACAGAAAAATTTAGTTCACCGATGAAAAAAATTTTGCCGTTCAGAAAAAAAAATTCAGGAAACAAGCAAAATGATAGAGAGTATGCGCGGTCCTCTAAGGAAGCATCTGAACTGATCCCAAGGGTGGAACAGGGCCATCACCCAGCTTAAGTCATGGCCATGGTTTGGTGGGGTGTCTCTTAAGATGGGGTCACTGACCTGCATTTCTGCGAACAAGGAGTCAAAACATCGGCCAAACTTTACCAAGAAACCGTTTTGGAAGCTGTTGTGAAGCCTCTTAACAATTCCCTGTTCCAAAACCAGCCATGGACTTTCCAGCAGGATTCTGCGCCGGCCCATAAGGCTAAAACGTCCCAGACCTGTCCTCGAAACAATTTGCCAGCGTTCATTTCCTCTGAAGAATGGCCCTCAGGCAGTCCAGATTTGAACACATTGGATTACAAATTGTGGACGGTATTAGAAGACAAGGTTTGTCACAAAAGATGCCCCAACATTGGATCCCTTAAGACTGCTTTGGTTCGAGCTGTGGCCAATTTTCCAATGGACGAAGTTCGTGCAGCCATTGACGATTGGCCAGTGCGACTTAAGGCGTGTGTAAAGGCAAAAGGCGGACATTTCGAATAAGTAGATTCCCTTTGAATACAATATACATCAATAAATATATTAAAAAATATTTGGTCCAAAAACATTCAATACTTTTTATTTTACAGCATAAAACGTGTGTAACAGTATTTATGTCCCTACTAAGTAGAAGTGCAAATTTAAAAAAAACTCTCATAAAGTTTTGAAGTTATCGCCAAAGCGACCGCTTCTCCTTTATTAAGCGAGTACCAATAGAACACGCCTAATGTATGTAATATAAGTACATAAAATAATAAAGTAAAAAATGTTTCTTTGGTGTTGCAAACGGAAGTGCAGGTACGAGTAACTTCCCACGCAACAGCTCACTCCTCCAATATTCTCCCCACTAAGGGCTAGATGTGGACCCTTTGGTCAATTATCCAATAATTGCTTTAGAGACTGAAACTGCTAATGGTAATAGCAAAATTAGGCAACAAAAGTATGTTGTACGAAGTTCCTAATAACCCCTTTTACAGACCTCAGATTTTTGTAATACAGCTAAAAAATTTCGAGACGTTGTTGCGAAGTGGGTCTTTCCACTACGAATTATTTTTTTACTCTGGGTAAAAAAAGGATAAGATAACAAGGATAAAGCGAAACCTTTTACAAAATAAATGAAGGAACAGCCTCTTTATGAATCACACTTTATTATCGTATTGGCATCATAGTTCTTTGGCATACGAGGGTTGCTATTTATATTTTGGGTCCTGACAATACTAGTGGTCCCTGATGCAAACGGGAACTTCCATTGGAAACTTTGATACTTTTTAGCATAACTTCACTCAGAACGTTTTGTCATTTGAGGGCGAATTGTTTTGTTTACAGTGTGTTGAAAAATTCATCTCAGTCAAAAAATGGTATTATCTCGTGAACATTTCCGTGCGATGAATTTTTACGATTTTCGGCGCGGGTTATCGAGGCAAGAATGTTTAAATCAACTTTTTTCGACTTTTGGCGATGAAGCAACATCAAAAGCCACTGTTAATCGCTGGTACCAAAAACTCAGTTTCGGACGCCGTTCGCTCCACTCGCTCCACTTTGTCAGAAACCATCGATGCTGTGCGTGAACTAATTAAGCAAGACCGACATGTGACATACCGTGAGATTGAGGCATTCTTGGGCATTAGTATTACAAACATCAATAAGATATTGCATGTTAATTTGGCCGTAAAAAAAATTGTTCTCATTGGATCCCACATAGTTTGACGAATGCTCAAAAAAAGGCTAGTATGGATTGGTGCAGAGATGTTGAAAAAGTAAAACTGTGGTAGCTTAAAGGCAGTATATAACATTGTCACAGATTTATACATATGAACCCAAAAAAAAACAGCAATCGAGCGTATGTGACTTTTAGGACGAGCCAAATGCAACAAAAGTTGTTCGTGGAAGAAGTACATCCAAGCAAATGATTGCGTTTTTTTCGGTATAACCGGCCAGGTTGCCACATTGCCTTTAGTGGAACGTAGGACGGTCAATTCTGAGTGGTCTACAATCTTCTGTTTGCCAACAGTGTTCGAAGAAATGAGGAAAGATAATAAGAGAAGACGGGTCATTTTGCATCACGACAATGCAAGCACTCACATATTCGCTAAAACGATGAGCTATTTGACCACTCAAGATGTCGAATTGATGGGCCATCCACACGCAGAGAAAAAACTTGGTTGGATTAATATTGTTAAAATGTAACAATAGTATTATTGTCAAATTAAAAAATGAAAATATGGTTGTAGCAACAATATAAATATGTTTGGTGGGACAAAAGTGTTGTTTTTTGGGTTTTTTGGGTGTAAATAATAATATGATTACGGCAATCATACTGTATGATTATAATTCTTCTTTATTTGAATATGCTTTTTAAAACAATGTTATTGTTACGGATCGAATGCAATAATAGGACTTTTTATAAAGAAATTACAATTTTTCAAATAAACTGCTTTGGTTTTCGAACATTTGATAAAAACATTTTTAATAAAAACGCTTACGTTTTTTTAATTGTTTTTTTTCTACTGTTAAATAAATCACTTCTATTATTTTGAATATTATGTATTTTTAAATAATTTTCATAATTCAAATCTATTGTTGACAACTTAACCCAATTCTAATAAATAGTATTGGGGATCATAGTATATTTGTGTGTGATCATACTATGGTTGTAGGGATCATAACATGGTTACGTGCGAATCATACTATGGTTGTGAGGATCATACTATGGTTGTGTGTGAAACATACTATGGTTGTGAGGATCATAATATGGTTGTGGAGATCATAGCATGGTTATGTGTGAAGCATAATATTGTTGTGAGGATCAAAGTATGGGTTGTATTTGAATCATACTATAATTGTGAGGATCATAATATTGTTGTACCACAACATACACCCACCAATAGTATTATCCTCTTCGAATATTGTCACCGCAACCATACTTTTTTTGCGTGCATCGTACATCCCTGATTTGGCACCCAATGACTTCCTCTTATTCCCTAGCATCAAGAAAAAATGCGTAGTCAACGTTTTTCATCGCCCGAAGCAGCTGCCGAAGCGTTTCAAAAATTATGTTTTGGAGGTGTCTCAATAGGAATAGTAAAAGTGCTTCGAAAATTGGTTTGTGCGCATGCAAAAGTGTGTAGATCTTAAAGGAGAATATTTTGAAAAACTATAAAACCATTTCCAATGATAAAAATTGTCACTCTAATGGTATTTTGATCGAACACCAATTCATTTTCAATTTTTAAATTTCACGAAATTGACTTAATTGATTTATTTTCTACAGGTATTCGGTAAAATTTAGCATGAAGAATCTAGAGCCTTTACTCTAGATAAAATGACAAAAACTATAAAACTACATCGGCTCAGTTAGAAAATAGTTAGTTTTAAATTAACTTATTTTCCAATAGCAGAAAATGACGTTTGCATCAAAAAAGCATTAGAGCGACTATAAGTATCTCTTCTATATTTTTTTGTTAGTCAAAGCGGATTAAGGAGCAAGAGATTTTTGTTCCACCCTGCGTATCGCACAATAAATGCGGACAGACAAGTTTTACGTAGGTGGCAGAACAGACCTACGGACGTACAAAAATGTTATCCAGCATCCGCGGGGAGTATAGCAAAACCCCGGGATAAGAAACTAAACCGATAATATCCTGTTAGCTAGATAGAGCAATTTTGAGTTTGTACCAAAATGCCACCAACAACACATGCTTCCGGCATGAAAATAAATGTCACCAAAATATAAAATCCTTGAACAGGCTAATTTTCACTCAACGTTGTACAAAAAAAAATAATAAGACATTATATCCAATAACATGTAGCCATCCATGTTTTTTTTTAATTCTTCTAGATCCCTCAAAAAAAAAGAAAAACCTCATGATGACACAGACACATGGTTGTGAGGATCATAATATGGTTGTGGAGATCATAGCATGGTTATGTGTGAAGCATAATATTGTTGTGAGGATCAAAGTATGGGTTGTATTTGAATCATACTATAATTGTGAGGATCATAATATTGTTGTACCACAACATACACCCACCAATAGTATTATCCTCTTCGAATATTGTCACCGCAACCATACTTTTTTTGCGTGCATCGTACATCCCTGATTTGGCACCCAATGACTTCCTCTTATTCCCTAGCATCAAGAAAAAATGCGTAGTCAACGTTTTTCATCGCCCGAAGCAGCTGCCGAAGCGTTTCAAAAATTATGTTTTGGAGGTGTCTCAATAGGAATAGTAAAAGTGCTTCGAAAATTGGTTTGTGCGCATGCAAAAGTGTGTAGATCTTAAAGGAGAATATTTTGAAAAACTATAAAACCATTTCCAATGATAAAAATTGTCACTCTAATGGTATTTTGATCGAACACCAATTCATTTTCAATTTTTAAATTTCACGAAATTGACTTAATTGATTTATTTTCTACAGGTATTCGGTAAAATTTAGCATGAAGAATCTAGAGCCTTTACTCTAGATAAAATGACAAAAACTATAAAACTACATCGGCTCAGTTAGAAAATAGTTAGTTTTAAATTAACTTATTTTCCAATAGCAGAAAATGACGTTTGCATCAAAAAAGCATTAGAGCGACTATAAGTATCTCTTCTATATTTTTTTGTTAGTCAAAGCGGATTAAGGAGCAAGAGATTTTTGTTCCACCCTGCGTATCGCACAATAAATGCGGACAGACAAGTTTTACGTAGGTGGCAGAACAGACCTACGGACGTACAAAAATGTTATCCAGCATCCGCGGGGAGTATAGCAAAACCCCGGGATAAGAAACTAAACCGATAATATCCTGTTAGCTAGATAGAGCAATTTTGAGTTTGTACCAAAATGCCACCAACAACACATGCTTCCGGCATGAAAATAAATGTCACCAAAATATAAAATCCTTGAACAGGCTAATTTTCACTCAACGTTGTACAAAAAAAAATAATAAGACATTATATCCAATAACATGTAGCCATCCATGTTTTTTTTTAATTCTTCTAGATCCCTCAAAAAAAAAGAAAAACCTCATGATGACACAGACACATAAAAAGGCAAAGCCTACACTCGGCACCCCTGCATACTGTGCTAATTTGCCATGAAATACGAATATAGACTCTCGTTTATCGGTTTTCAACGCCATTCATCTGTCTCAATATCCGACCCGGTGATTCTTCAGAGATTTTTTGATGTTTTCTTTTTACACTGTCCCCCCAAGTGCTTGAGAGCCTTGTCCCCACAACCCCCCACCAGCAGCAGCACATGTAATGACTTTATTTACCTGACTTATCATTATTATCGACATGGCTGTTTTACTGCTGAAATACTTCCGTTTCCGTTTTAATAACATCGCTGTACGCACAGACACAAGTGCTGTGTGCGTTGGTGTATTATGTGATGGGGAAGGGGGGATTTGAAACTGCTAAAAGGCATGCGGAAGAAATGTGATGGAGAACACCGAAGACGTGTGTTATTTAGCCATACAATGATACCGCTGATGATGTGATATTCTCGGTCGTGTTGTTGCTGGTTTTTATATCCTCCCCTGCAGGATGGAGGGCATACTAAATTTGTCACTGCGTTTGCAACACCTTCAATTATTGAGCGGAGACCTTTTAAAGTATAGATATTGTGGGTCGTGGTAAAATTATAAGATTTTCTAGCCATCTCCGCCCGTCTGTTTGTTTGTTGTAAGCACAATGGCTTGCGAAAGAAATGAGGTAGGATCCTGAATGATGGCTGAAAGTTATGAAGGATTGTAAATAGTCGAAATCGGTCAAGAGGAAAAAAGTTTTTCTTAAGGGAATAGGTTAACCTCTAAAAAAAACATTTTTTTTAGTTCAACTTATTTATGGACAAACTATGTTTAAATAGGCACCGTTGGTTTAAGCGCACTTAATACCTCACAATGGGGGCAATGTGTGCTAAATTTGTCCTTACGTTAGGAGAATTTATAATGTGTACGTGGACTAGAGTCCATAGAACCGGGGTTTTCAGAATGCCGACGTTTCGGGTTTTTTTTTAAACCCGTATTTATTTTAGCCAAACTGCAAATATAATTTTATTGTTAGCTTAGTGAGAAAATTGTATAGCTTTTTTAAGGCCATATGTCTATGTATACGGAAGCCATTTTTAGGTCTGCAGACAATTTGTATGGGGACTACATTAAAAAATTAATTTATGTTAATCAAATCGGACTAAGATTGGTTTATTACATACAAATTTAATTGAAATTGGAATTAATATGGATTTTCTAGAGCACTTGTATGTATAAGTAATATCAGTAGAGGTGTTTGTACAGGGGCTATATTAAAACGTGAACCGGTATGACCAATTTTTATCTGAGCTGACTACTGATGGATCGTAAGTATGAACTGTGCCAAATTCACCAATATAAAATGTACTATGTGACTTCTGGGGCAAGTACATAAAATCGGTTGAACATATGTATTGGAGATATATCTTAATTTTAACCAATTTTTTTTAAAGTCAACAGCCTCTGCCTTCGTCGAAAAAATACTCTGCCAAATATAATGAATTTCAGGCTAAAATTGCGACCCGAAATTTTAAAAAGCTTGAGGTAGGCACAGACGGACAGTTAAATAATTGAATCAACTTGTGCTTCTGAGTCGATCGGTACATTTAAAAGGGGGCCTTGCCTAAATATTTTTTGTAGTTATGTATTCCATAATACAGCAAAATCCCGGAAAATCCGGGTAAACCGATATGTCGGTTTTTTGCAATTTTAGAGAAATCTGATTATAAAACTAAGCCCGGACTGCCGGTTTTCGGTTTTGTACACTCTAATGCGGAAAAACGCTCCATCTGTACGTCTGTTAAAAGCACGATGGCGATCAAATGGCCAAACTAACGTAGCTAGGATACAACTTTTTTGTAGGATCATGGTTTTGAGTCATTGGCTGATTGGAGTTGTAAATGGGAGAAATCTACCCAGAGTTGAAAAAAGTGTTCCTTAAGAAATTTAGGGTACCTCTGAAAAGAGTCAAATTTGTTAGTTTTGGCCCGACTAAAAAAATGTCTCTATGGTCCTAAGAAATCTACCCAGAGTTGAAAAAAGTGTTCCTTAAGAAATTTAGGGTACCTCTGAAAAAAGTCAAATTTGTTAGCTTTGGCCCGACTAAAAAAATGTCTCTAAGGTCCTAAGAAACTATTACAACTAAGCAGTGACAAATATTTATCCAAAAAATGAATGAATGAATGAGGGCATATCAATAATTTCGTGACTTTTTATGAAATGCAATACTGCTCCCATCAAGTACCATCTGTTTACTGTCAGATTACCGTCAAATTTTGTGAGAGTTTGTCATTTAGTTTGTGTTTAACAGCTGTTCAAAACATACAAAAAAAAACAAAAAGTTAAAAAAATGGTTTACTGACTTTTGTTTTAGTCGCACAAGTACAATTAATGCTGAACGTTCCGGACGGCCAATTTAGGTCAATACACCCGAAAATGTCGATAAAATCCACGATATGGAGCTGTCCAATCGAAAAGTAAAAGTGCGTGAGATTGTTGATGACATACGAATTTTATATGGCAGTGTGTTTTCGATTTTTCATGATCAGTTGGGTTTAGGAAAGCTGTCTGCAAGATGTGTGCCGCGTTAACTCTCAATTGAGCATAAACGTAATCGTGTGACAATTTCAAAGAATTGTTTGGAGTTTAACCGCAATTCGAATTAGTTTTTGCGGCGTCTTGTAACTGAGGATGAAACATGGAAAACAGTCTGCTGCTGGTTCGCACGATAACTCACGAAAGGCGCTATCAATCGGCTTTTAATTTTGTCTGTTATAATATATAGTAGACACATAAATACTGTTACAACATTGAACACACCCATTTCAATAGTAGAACTGAACATACCCCGTTAATGTCATATGTGTTTTAAAAGTTAACCTCAATAGCGTTAGCCTGTAACAGGATTTTAAAATTGTTTGAACTTTCATCATGGAGTGGTCAGATAATGAGAACCGTATCGCTGTAATAGCGCTTTTCAAGTGTGAAATGAAAAAAAAACTATATTTTCTAAACGGTCCAGCCACTAGGGATTAGCCGCATGTTCGTCTACCATTGCATAAAACTGTTTGAGGACACTGGAGATGTAAAAGACCACCACCAGTCGGGTCGCCCACGCTCTGTTCGAACAACACATGTCATCAAAGCCGTTAAATCAAGAATTCACAGAAATGAATATCATCAAATGAAGATGAATATCACGCAAAAGTCCATGAGTCGAATCACTAAAAAAGACTTGGGACTTTCAAACGACGTACCGGAAATTTATTGACTGCAGCTTTAAAAAAAAAATAGGATTGAAAAATGCAGACGTCTTTTGGTGAAGCACGATGTTCGCCGATGAAAAAATTTTTACCGTTCAGGAAAAATTTAACAAGCAAAATAATAAAGTGTATGCGCGGTCATCTAAGGAAGCATCTGAACTGATCCCAAGGGTGGAAAAGGGTCATCACCCAGCTTCAGTCATTGTTTGGTGGGGTGTCTCTTACGATGGGGTCACTGACGTGCATTTCTGCGAACAAGGAGTCAAAACATCGGCCAAAGTTTACCAAGAAACCGTTTTGGAAGCTGTTGTGAAGCCTGTTAACAATTCCCTGTACCTAATCCAGCCATGGACTTTCCAGCAGGATTCTGCGCCGGCCCATAAAGCTAAAACGTCCCAGACCTGGTTTCGAAACAATTTGTCAGCGTTCATTTCCACTGAATGGCCCTCAGGCAGTCCAGATTTGAACCCATTGGATTACAAATTGTAGACGGTTTTAAAGGACAAAGTTTGTCACAAAAGATACCCCAACATTGGATCTCTTAGGACTGCTTTGGTTCTAGCTGTGGACAATTTTCCAATGGACGAGTTTCGTGCAGCTATTGACGATTGGCCAGAGCGACTTAAGGCGAGTGTAAAGGCAAAAGGCGGACATTTTGAATAAGTAGATTCTTTTTGGATACAGTATACATCAATAGATATGTTAAAAAATAGTATTTATGTCCCTACTAAGTAGTTTTCTAAAACTTCCAATGGAATTGGCTAAAATTGTAAACACTGTAATGCCTTAACCACTCCTTTGTACTCGCGTGTGAGAAAAATGATTGACACGCCCCATCCTAATAATATCTTATATGCTATTCTTCTGACCTTATTAAAAAATCAATACTTAAAGTGAAAAAAATAATGAAATTCGGATCAACCGACTGATACTTTTTATTTGTTGTCACTTCTGCCTCTTCAAAAGCGATTCCAATGTAGAGGGTACATACCATTCGACCTGGCCGATGACACGCCCATTTTGATATCTCCAGTGTTACTGCACCCTTCCGCACGCTTTTGGGTGAGGGTATATGTAAGTCCGATCAACCGACTAAAACTTTTTTTTACTTGTTGACATTTCTGCACTTCAAAGGCGAATCCACTATGCAGGGGACATACAATTCGACCTGACCAAACTCAACAACGTTTTAACTTTTTCCCCCTACTACAGAGTACCTTCGTTTGCTACTGCTGGCTTTTGTGCTTTTCAGTTTCTTGACGAATATCCTTAAGTATCATCAAGTTTGTTGTTGTTTGATACTACTTAACCTTTCAAGTTGTTTTATGAATAAAGTCGTCAAGAAGTTCATGTCATTGTCTAAAACCGAGCGGCTTTTGCTGGTGTTAACGCTGCCGATGCTGCTGTTGCCGCTTTGGTCATACTCACCCGCCAGCACACACTTAGCCTGGCTAAGGCCGGTGCTCATCGCGCCAACACGACGGCAGCGGCGGATAGACGGAAAGTGTTACCTTTCGACTAAAGCATAGCTGCAGGCTCAGTCTCACATAAATTGTACTCGTACCCGGTTTGTTTTTGTGTTTCATTTTTTTTCTTGTTCCTGATGTTTTCCATGATCCCTAAGGACACCACCCATGATACGTTTTTAGCTACGCATAGATTTTGTCTTTTTTCGAAAGCACAGCAGATTATGTGTAGCCTTAGGTCCTACCCACGTCGATTGTTTTTGTTTCTCATGCTAAGAAGCATCACATAGCCGAAATATGAAATTTTTATGACCAAAATAATCTGACATCAAACGTAAAGTCGGCCTGGCTGGCTAGCCGCCGTAAAGCAGACTTCCTTAATTCTCTACCCGGCCTTGAACGAAAACGAATTCCAGCTCTGCTTTATAAAGCATAAGTATCTCGTATATTTATCTTCAAAATCTTCTTAAGGACTTTAATGTTAAGCAGCACTCCCCCAAAATGTCCTTTTGTTGCTGAATATGAATAAATGATAAGTTGCGGTTTGTCCAAATTCCCCATTGTATGAAGTTTGTCTGCGCTCTACTAGGCTGGTAATAGGCAAATGATTACCTACGGTGACTTGTAATCCGCATTTGATATTTACTAAATTTCCAAACATCAAAAGCGCGTCTGCGTCTCTTACCTTTTGGTGGGTATACTCGTAGCTTTATGAGAACTATTTTTAGTCTATATGTTTAATGACATAAATACCTCGAAGCGGATTTGTGGTTTAAGATATAAACAA
Organism: Hydrotaea diabolus; assembly: GCA_963513945.1. Lineage (NCBI taxonomy): Eukaryota > Metazoa > Arthropoda > Insecta > Diptera > Muscidae > Hydrotaea > Hydrotaea diabolus. The sequence goes on from OY740719.1 coordinate 128,268,294, forward strand.
ATCAGGGTGGAAATTAATGTTTGCGCGGAAAAAGTCATCCTCTTATATTGAAAGTAGTCAAGAAACATACCATTTCTTCACTCTAAATACAGCATAAACAGGGCATTTAAGAAACCTCTAGTGTTAAAGCAAAGTTGGACACCTATAGAGCAGCATCTAATATTTAGCAATTATTGCCTTGTTGCATTAGTTTTCGCCCCTATACAGAATAGTTTAAGCCATTGGGAAACCATCTGCGTAGATTAAGTAAAAAAAGTTTAAATTCACATAATACCCTGATAACTCTTAAATTCCATAAATAAGGTATGCTTTTATTAGATACTGCAATAATTCATGCAATGTATCGTGTATGTGTTTTAGTATTTACGCAGTGCAACGGATGTTTAATGTGTTTGGTGGAAAACTTCACTGCCTGTAGTTCTCATTAAATATGAAACTGCCTGGCTTTAAGTGTATAGCCGCTACACACTGATAAAAAGCATAAAAAGGTCATTATGGAAACCTCTTATGTTAAAGCAAAATAGGGTATCCAACTCTATTGTTTCCCTTGAGCATCGTCGGAATGTGGGTTGCGTGTAGCTGTTACTTTCATGGTGTGTGTTCATCAGACATCCGTCGCCTTATTGCTGACGTGAGGATCTTCGGCAGGAGTACGCAACTTTCTAGGAATTCACACCCGTTTGTTATCGATTGGCCAGTTGACCGCACTATACATTACAGATCTAATTCGTTTTTCGCTCGTACAGTCCGTATGTGGAATCGACTTCCGGCAAATGTATTTCCCACTGATTGCGACATCCAGAAGTTCAAGGCAAGCGTCAAAAATCAGTACTTCCTTTTTTCCCCTTCCGATTCTTCACGGATTTTTATTGTGTTCGGTGGAAAACTGCACTGCCTGTAGTTCTCATTTAATGTAAAACTGCCTTCCTCTAAGTGTATAGCCGCTACGTACTGATACAGTATATTCGTTGCTTGGGGCCTTATGATGATGAAGTGACGCTCATCGAAACTGCAGTCACCCCTGCTTGCAAAGGGGTTTTCAATAGGGACATAATAATTTCGTATCTTTATGGCAACTCGCCCTCAAACATTTTTATTGATCTTTCCACAGCCACCGCGAAACTTCCCGAAGGGCCGTTCCCAGCAGATGAGGCTAGAACAAAAGTTCTTGGGGCTCCTGATCACCCGCGGCGCCAGACTTGAGTCTCTGGTCCGACCTCGTAGCACACGTCTACTTCCAGTTTGAGCTCCGCACACTCTGACTGGTTGCTTCAATGTCTACACCAAGAATTCGCTCTATGCCACCATCAAACATAGAGGATGAATAAGATAAATTCGAGATGTATTTTAATCTAGCAGGGGAGCGCGTGGGTTCACCTAAGGAAATTCAGGTGACCCCACTCATCCCCTGCGGGTCGTCATTGAAAACAATCGTCATGTTACCGTCAATGGAGAGCGCTTTGGTACCAAATTAGAAAATAATTTTTGACCGGAATTGGATGAGCTTGGTAAAGCCGATATGTGGTTTCTACAAGACAATGCCACAAACCACACCTCACACATTACTAACGATTTACAGAAAGGCAAATTCAAATTCGGTTATCTTGAGAAATGGTCCGGTCGATTGGCCACCTCGTTCATGCGATTTGACGCCATTGGATTTTTTAGGGGGACACATTGGTCTATGCCAACAAGCCAATAACTTTAGACGAGTTCAGAGACAACATCCAACGCGAAATTGCCAACGTTCCGGTCGAAATGTGTGCAAGAGTGGTGGAAAATTTGGTTCAAAGAAAAGATCGCTACATACGAGCTCGTGGTGGTCGTATGACCGAAATCGAGTTTATTTCTTAAAACGTATGATTTGCACTACCCCTGAAATAAATTTGAACTCTACTTTTTAAATATTCATTCTATTTTTTTATTCATAAAATTATTATGTCCTTATTGGAATCCCCGTAATTTAAAGTCTTTCCTGATTTTTGATAAAAATTTTACAACGTTTTTTGGTAAATATGTAAATTTTTCATCGCCCATCATTCAACGAAAATAATTTTCAATCCATAGCCTACAATTCTTTTGGTAAATATGTGAATTTCAATTAGTTTCGATTAACAACGTACCAATATTTTAGTTCACTTGTGAAGTTTTTTATCGCAGGATTCTTAATAATTTTTTTTCTTGAATTTTTGACTTGAATAAATTTGAACTCTATATCTTAAATATTCAGTGTTTTATTAATACATAAAATTATTATGTCCTTAATGGAAAACCCTGTAACTTGAAGTCTTTCCAGATTTTTGATAAAAAATTTACAACGTTTTTTTGGTAAATATCATCGCCTCATAACGAACATAATTTTCAATCCACAGCCTACAATTCTTTGTGTAAATATGTGAATTGGAATTAGTTTTGACTAACAACGTACGACTATTTTAGTTCACATGTTAAATTTTTTATCACAGGAATTCTAATAAATTATTTTTCTTCAATTTTTGATTTGAACCGAATTTTTTTATTTGTTCCCTAAATGTCTGTAAAGGTATGCCACAAAAAATCCTTATTGATTTATAGTGGCGTACCCGGTTAGCCTATAGATAGCATGTAATAGCGGTTAGCGTATAGATCACAATGAGACGCTTTCTTTAATCTACGGCTTTTAAAGCTTAAGGGTCCCTAATCAAAATAATCCTCTGTGTAGGGTCTTAATAAACACATTGTCCGATATGGTCCAATTTCATCCGAATTGCTTACCAGTTGCATCGTGTGCATCAGGAAAAGTTTAACAAACAGTCAGCCACTATAAACTTTGAAAAATATAAAAAAAAATTAAACAAAAAAATCTATACAATTTTTATAAATTAAAATTTGATTACACCAAAATTTTCAGAGAAATCGGTCAATGCGTTGCAGTACCGCAAAATTGTTAATTGAGCCCAAAAATACATTTTGTGGCATTTGAATTTGTCCAAATCTTAAATATATGTACATTTTACGACTTGTAAGAAGATTAGATCTAAGCCATCTCTCTTTGAAATTTAGGGAACAGTTTTTGGTCTACATTGGCTAATGACCACGCCCATTTCTGGGAAGGCTAAAGCATCTTCGTCTACCACTTCCAATAAGACTGATTTTAAAGGTTAATTAAATTATTTATTTACATAGTGGAAATGTCACAAATTTAAAATTCCCGCAGAGGGAAACTTTCTTTCCTTTTGTCCTATTTGATCCATTTTCAATACCAACCGCCGACTACTGGACATATTTCTAGTATATTTGATGTGTTGCGTATATATATTTTTTCGAGCTTCCTTCGTTTTGTCTGAATCGTGATACGAGTATCAACAGACGGACATGGTTAGATCGTCTTAGAATTTTATGACGACCGATAGTACTAGGTGGGCAATAGTAATCAACCTATTTGAAAACTCTATAACTATTGCAAAAAACGTCAAATGTCAGAATGAAATCAATAACTTGAAAAATATATATTTTATGATTAAACAGAACAAGCGGGCATGGCACCACCCACACAACCCTTAACTTAAAAAGACAATATCTGATAAACTTATAGAGATATGGCGATGATGTTTGGAACATACGGTGATGGCGTGGATTGAAACATATGCTGGGGATAAGTGGGCGTGCCATACCCCCCATAAAAAATCCAATTTTTGGCCAAAGTTATAGAGCAATCGTTATAAAATTTGAACAGAATGAAATCAATGACTAGAAAGTTATTGTAGACTATTTTATGATAAAATTAAAAAAGGGGGCGTGGCACCACGCATACAACCCTTAACTTAAAAAGCCAATATCTGATGAACTTATAGAGATATGACGATAAAATTTGAAACATATGATGATGGCGTGAATCGGAACTTATACTAAAGGAAAAGTGGGCGTGCCACAATCGATATTCAATTTGAGCTGAATTAAATCAAAGACTAGGAAATAATTATAGACTTTATAGTCATAAAATTGGAAAATAAATCGCATTTACGGCCGAAGTAGTCGGACCATAAATGAGTTATAAAATGTTAACGGAATTAAATCAATGATTATCATATTTTTATAGATTATATTGTGTTGAAATTGGACAAAAGCGCGTGGTGCCGTCCATAAAACCCTGAACTTTAAAGACTACATCTCGTCAAATAATACCGATATGATGAAATAAGTTGGAATATTTGACGTTGGTATGGAAAAGAACACATCCTGTTAGAAAAAGAGGCCGGTGCCATGGCCCTTTGACCAAATTTTTATATGAGACCTTTATCCAAGTTCGGCACAGCAGAACTTGATTTTTTTACTTGTTTAATATGTATCCGAATATGCTGTAAGGGTCTAGCAGCATTATAAGCCACCCTTTGAGTGATCCATCCATCTAGAGTTATTTTTTCCATCTAGAGTTATTTTTTCAGAACAAAAAAAAAATTTAAAATTCATATCAAGTGTGGAATCTTTATTGGTAATTTGACAGGATATTTTATGGCATTTATTTTTGGAATATAATTTCCTTAAAATGTTGGACGCATGACGCATGGACGGTATGGCTTTTGTGGCACGCGAAATGTTGGCTTCCAAAACCTGAATCGTCTGCATAGAATTTGACTTTAAGTCAACCCAAAGAAAAGTGTCTAAAGGTGTGATATCACTCGATCTAGGCGACAACTTACCTGTCCAAAACTTGAAATTAGCTGCTTTTCGAAATGACCTCTCAATAGATCCATTGTTTGAGCAGCTGTATGGTAAGTGGAAACGCCCTGTTGAAACCAAGTGTCGTCAAGATTACGGGCTTAAATTTCAGGTATCATGGCGCGATAGCAAGCACCATTCACGGTAATGTTCCGGCCATCATCATTTTTGAAAAAATATGCACCGATGATTCCACCAGCTTATAAACCGCACAAAACAGTGGTTTTCTCTGGGTATAAAGGCACCTTTTGAACCTCTTCTTGTTGCTCTTCAGACCACATGCGGTAAATTTGTTTATTGACTTTATCGTTGAGCCAGAAATCATCATCACTGGTCGAACGGAGCGAATCTTCCCGTTTCTCACCGAACGCTCATTTCCATAATACAGTTGCCAACATTCGAAGGAAATTATTTTCAATAAATAGATGCCATAAAATGTCCTTTCAAATTACCAATAAAGATTCCACACTTGATTTGAATTTTTATAAGTTTTTTTTTGTTTTGAAAAAATACCTCTAGATGGATTACCCTTTATAATGATATTCCTATGAATTATTACAAAAACTGCTGTAGCTCAGGCAGTTTTTGTCGGATTATACGTTGAAACGTTACATTACGTTCTTTATAATTTTGTGCAAAAACGAGTCGATGAGCTCCAGAACTGGGGAACAATTAGCAGTTAAAAACAAAATTTTCCAACAAAAAAAATATTTTTTTACATATTTTGGCTGTAACAATTTTAATTCGATTTTTATAAATTTTAACTTGCATGCACATCTTACCAATTACTATAACTTGGTTTTAAGTGAATAGGATATGCCGAAGGTTAAGGCAAATTTATGAAAAAAGTCAGAAAAACTTCATTATCACAATATCTCGAAAACTGTACATGGTCTCTCAATTCGGATTCAGGAGATCATTTAACACAAGGATCAGCTTCGTTTAAAGGAGCGCTAAAAAGTTAATTTTTGCAGAACAATGTTTATAAGGTGGGATTGACCGAAGTTCTTAAACAAATCAAGAGGTATTTAAAGTCATGGGATGCAGTAATTGTTAAGGACTGAAAGAGCGCCATTATATTGGTAGTTGTTCTTATAATATTGGACATAATCCCATTTCGAGGGCGGCTCGGAAAGTTCTTAGCCTATCAATGAAAGAGAATAGTTAGTTTTTCAAAACTATTTTTATATTTTAATATAATCTCCTGAAACTTCAATACACTAAGTCCAACGCTTATCTAGCAATTCTATCCCTTGATTAAAATAGTTTTCCTCAAGGTCTTCAAAATAGTGGTTTACAACTGTAATTGCATCTTCATTTGAGGTAAAATGCTTGCCAGCAAGGAATTTTTTTAGATTTGGGAACAGGTAAAAGTCACTGGGAGCTCAATCAGGAGAATAAGGTGGGTGGTCTAGCAACTCGTACTTTAATTCGTTGATTTTAGCCATTGTTAAAACACTCTTGTGCGCTGGTGCGTTGTCTTGATGAAAAATTATTTTTTTGTGTTGTTAGCCAGGACGTTTTTCTCGAATTTGTACATTTAATTGATCTAAAAGGTTGCAATAGTACTCTGAATTTATTGTTTTACCCTTTTGCAGATAGTCAATCAATAAAATACCTTTGAAGTCCCAAAAAACCGTTGCCATAACCTTACCAGCCGATTGAATTGTTTTTGCCTTCTTTGGGGCACTTCCATTGTTTGGATTGTTCTTTTGTCTCTGGAGTATAGTGGTGGATCCATGTCTCATCAGCAGTTATGAAACGACGCTTGAAATCCACTTTATTTCGCTGAAAACGATCCAAACAAGTTTGAGAAATGTTCATTCTTATGCGTTTTTGGTCGACTGTTAACAAGTGCGGCACCCATCTTGCAGAAAGCTTTTTCATCTGTAGTTCTTCATGCAAAATTAAATGGACTCGATCATTTGAGATGCCCATGATATTAGCTATATCACGCACTTTTATTCGCCTATCATTTAATACCATATCATGCACTTTGGCTACAATTTCTGTTGCTGTTGCTGTTTTTGGACGTCCACTACGTGGTTTATCTTTAATGCTTGTACGACCACGTTTAAATTCAGCAACCCAATTTTTTACTGTTGCATAAGAAGGAGCACTTTCACCTAACACATTCACCATATCATTATGAATTTCTTGTCCCGATAAGTATTTAATGACACCACGCATTTCTAATTTTTCCATTGTAAAAAAATCGCGGATGCGTCTTTTGTGAATTGAATACCTGTTTCTATATGAAGGAGTTGCCAGATTTCCAAAACACTTAACTTTTTTCTGTTTATACCGCGCTTTTTGTGCTAGGCTAAGAAGTTTCCGAACCGCCCTCGTACCATGGGAAATCGGAATATGGCGGAAGGTATTCCAAACATTGTAAGGAGAGGCTAATGCTTAAAGCATTTCACACTGTTTATTGACAGAAGCCTCACATCTGTCAGATATGGACACGCATTTAAATGGATACCTCACGCTCTTCAAGCCGTTAGCAATAGTAGCAAAAATTATCACATATCCTTCTGTGTATGTGTCAGTGGCATCAATTTGCATTGTCAGCTTGCGATTGGTGTGTACCATCATTTCATTTGCAGACACTTCAAACCCAAAAGGGTCTAAAAGGGTGATACCCTCAACATATGCAGATGTGGATATCACATCGAACGTGCTCTTTATGTATACAGACTGGATGGATGGAGGCCATGCTTATCTAGGATTTTTTGGCAAATAAACAAAAAGGGTTGATGGGCTGCTTGCTTTACGAGTATAAAGGCCAACGAACAAGGAAATCATAATCACAGAAGTGTGAAAAAAGCATCAATAATCCTGTTAAGTCTATAGGTTTTGCAAATACTAGGATATGTATGTAGGTAGAGACTGGTCGATATTCGGACAGATGGACAATAGGAACATGTGTTACTGACAGGTTTCTATTTTGTAGGCTTTAGTTGTGTTTTCCAATACTTTAATACTATAACTATGCAATCTCTAACCTTCTGTCTATTAATTTTATGCTTTTCCCCCCTTTTTTTCTTTGCAGGATCTGTTCGTTTTTGGTATGTGTTTGTGTGTGAAGTGCGAAAATCGCCCATGCTTAGTGTACGAATATTCACAGCTATAGAAATCAATACGAGGCCACGATAACAGCTTCCGCATATTAAAATTCCAAATGCGAATTGGTTCTTGTTAATATATCCGCCGAATAGACAAACATTTGTGCGGAGTTTATACATATCCTACATACACACAGTATCTGCATCGGAATTTGTTCTATATAAGGATTTCCTCCTTTCACTCCACCGCCTACTCGTCTTTGGTGGAGAGTATCACCACCTCCTTCGCCTATTCGTCCTTGTTGGAGAATATTACTTTCTCTCTGCCCAACGACTCGGCCTCGACGGTGTGTTACTACACAAAGTGTGATAAGTACGTGTGAGTAGTTTTAATTCGCACGGCAGCTTCCTTCCTTCTCCATCCAACGCCAACTTTTCCCAAGTGGTAGTTTTGCTACCACTTCTAAGCGTGTGTGTGTGTGAGCCAAACGTGCGTGTGGCGTGGCGGTCTTTCGGAAACCGTAACCGTATCCGTGTCAGTGGAATACCGAGTGTTATTTAGCAGATAATGTAAAATATGTATATCTGCCCGGTTGTATACCGGCCGAAATCTCCTACAAAACACCAAAAAGTCCGAAACTATAAAACAAACCAGTGTTCTCGTTCAGTTAAATATGAGAAATGAATTATTAAAGCTAATACAGCATAAATCATATCCGTAATAGAGTCCAAAGAGCCAAAAAGATAAAAATTCACTAAATACGCTTGGCGAGTGTGCGTGTGTGATTCTAGTGTTAAACTCCACATAAATTTCACCCTAATATGCCATTAATTATTGCCCAGTTTGTTGTTCTTTAAAATTGCACCGCAAATTTGTATGCCAATTGCACCGCACCACCAACACTCCGGAGGGACATCATAGAAACCCGCAGCAACTATTGGTGCCTACAAAGTTTCACACATAAATTGAATTGATTTAATTTCCCCCCCTCTATTGTTACAAAAAGTGTTAACTCGAAACTTTTCAACCAAAATTGGAGTTTTTTCCAATAAAGTCTAACTAATAAAACCACGACAAATAAAAATATTAACAAAAATTCACATAAATTGTCAACGCAGTTGGTGCTGCAGCAGCGGCCGATGTTAAAGAGATTTTTTTGCTGTTCCGGCTCAATGGACTCGGTGCTGAAAATACCCATGGCTTGGTAAGTCTTTCAAGCTTTAATTATTACATTTGTATTTACTTAAGGTCAATAATAGGCATTTTTAATTAAGAATATGATTGTGGCAACCATACTTAAACATATTAGAACTATTTAATTACAATTCTAAATGCCCATAACATCACAGCAATAATATTCCCTACAATGTTGTGATTCCACACAACTATATTTTGAACATAATAATCGCAATACAATAGAGCTGTCAAACTATCGATACGCCCAGAGAAAAAGTCAGTTGGAAATCGGTCCGAACTTGAAAGTTTCTGTAAGACGAGAAGACCTTTTTACGAATCCCTTGAAAAAGCCAACAAAAGTTGACGAAACTTCGGGAAAAAGGCAATAAAAAGGAATTTTTATTAACAACAATTTAGGTCATAATAGCTTACACAACTACACGGAGAGAAGACTTTTGAGTTGCAATAGATTCTTGGTTGCACGTACCATAAGATGATTACTATGCCAATATTATGGCACAGACAACTTACTATTTGTTCTTAATAACCGAACGAAGTTCAAATTATTGCCTGCCTAATGTGGCGGCCAATAGTTTTGTGTAAAACTTTTCAATGCAACCATCAATTGCTAATGACAACAAATTATTTTTCTGTAATAATTAAACACGGCGGTTTTCTTTACATTTTAATTTTTAAAATAAAAAAAAAATCAATAAATAAAAATCAATAAAAAATAAAATTAATAAGCCGAAATTTTAAGGTTTCAGTAAAAATTATAAGTGGGCATATCTATAACTCCATAGCTTTTCCAACTTTCCTCGTTGTTATATGAAATGCAACACTGCTCCCATCAAGTACCATCTGTGATTGACTACCGTCATTACGTTTGTGTTTAAAGGCCCATTTAGTCTCGACGGTTGACGGTGGACGGTTGACGGTAGACAATCAGCTATTTCAGTTGGGGGTTGCATTTTGCATGTGTTAGAGGGAGATAACTACAGTTTGACGGTTGACGACGGTAGACTTCTGCAGGTTGCAGAATCTACCGTCAACCGTCAACCGTCGAGACTAAATGGGCCTTAACAGCTGTTCAAAACATAAACCTCTTAGATTTGTTAAAAATGGAAAAAAGTGAATTTCGAGTGCTCAATAAGGATTATTTTTTGAGGAAAAAACCGTCTATCAAACCAAGGAAAAGCTCAAAAAATACTATGGAGACTATGCACCATCGATTTAAATGGTAAAAAAGTAGTTAACTGACTTTAATAAAAATAAAGTTAATAAGCCGAAATTTTAAGGTTTCAGTAAAAATTATAAGTGGGCATATCTATAATTCCATAGCTCTTCCAACTTTCCTCGTAGTTATATGAAATGCAACACTGCTCCCATCAAGTACCATCTGTTAATAGACTGCCGTCATTTAGTTTATGTTTAACAGCTGTTCAAAACATAAACCTCTTAGATTTGTTAAAAATGGAAAAAAGTGAATTTCGAGTGCTCAATAAGGATTATTTTTTGAGGAAAAAACCGTCTATCAAACCAAGGAAAAGCTCAAAAAATACTATGGAGACTATGCACCATCGATTTAAATGGTAAAAAAGTAGTTAACTGACTTTAATAAAAATAAAGTTAATAAGCCGAAATTTTAAGGTTTCAGTAAAAATTATAAGTGGGCATATCTATAATTCCATAGCTCTTCCAACTTTCCTCGTAGTTATATGAAATGCAACACTGCTCCCATCAAGTACCATCTGTTAATAGACTGCCGTCATTTAGTTTATGTTTAACAGCTGTTCAAAACATACAACCTCTTAGATTTGTTAAAAATGGAAAAAAGTGAATTTCGAGTGCTCAATAAGAATTATTTTTTGAGGAAAAAAAACTGTTATCAAACCAAGAAAAAGCTCGAAAAATACTAAGGAGACTCTGCCTCATCGATTTCGATGGTAAACAAGAGGTTTACTGACTTTCCTTGTGGTCGCACAAGTTCAAATGACGCTGAAAAATCTGGACGGCCAATTGAAGTCAATACACCCGAAAATGTCGAAAAATCCACGATATGGTGTTGGCCGATCGATGAAGTGCTTGAGATTGTTAATGCCATCCGCATTTCGTATCGTGGTGTGGTTCGTTTTTACATGATCAGTTGGGCTTCAGAAAGCTGCCTGCAAGATGGGTGCCGCGTTTGCTCTCAATAAACGTAATCGTGTGACAATTTCAAATGATTTCTTGGAGTTGTTTAATCGTAATTCGAATTAGTTTTTGCTTCGTTTTGTAACTCTGGATGAAACATGGATTCATTACCACACTCTTGAGACTAAGCAGCAGTCTAAACAATGGGTTTCTCCGGGTGAACCGGCTCCGAAGAAGACCAAGATGACTTTGTCGGACAATTAGGTGATGTCAAGAGTTTTTTGGGATGCACGCGGGATAATCCACATCGATTACCTTGAAAAGGGAAAAACAATAAACGGCGAATATTATGTCAACTTATTGGACCGATTTGACAAAAAAGATTTTAAAAAAACGACCCCACATGGCCAAGAATATGCAAGTGTACAATCTCAATGGCAAATTTGCATGAATTGGTTTAAGAATTGGTACCTCATCCGCCATATTCTCCAGATTGAGGCCCCAGTAACTATTTCGTATTTCCAAACCTAAAAAAAGTGGCTCGTTGGAAAGAGATTCAGCTCCAACGATAAAGTTATTGATCAAACAAATAACTATTTTCTGGACCACGAAAAATCCTATTTGTTGGAAGGGATACAAAAATTGGAGAAACGTTGGACTAAGTGTATTGAGCTAAAAAGAGATTATGTTGAAAAATATTTTTGTTTTTGCAGAAAAGAACTGTGTTTTTTTCGAAGTCACGGAATTGTTGATATGCCCTCGTCTCGTCGGTTTGCGGCAAAACGCTGTTTATGGACGTATCGCTCAACGACAGCGTGGTTAAGGTATCTAAATGGTGTCCTCTGAAGGGTTCAATTTTATCGCTCAAAAGACTCAATGATGTTTTTTGTAATACTCATATCTAGTTAAAGACTAGGGATAGGGTACATCTGGAACTGGCGGAAGATCTCGATATTCCGGCCATGAGATAAGAATGCATCAGATCGTGCCCAAAAAAGCATTCACGTGTCGAAAGAAGCATTAAAGTGCCTTGTCTTCTTTAGGCGACATTAGAAAAATATTTACTATATCCGGAAGAAGATCGAATACCAATTTCACTTTTGGGCCAGAGCTCCAAGATCATCCCTGGATTTGGTTGATCGAGTCCAAAGGAGTGTCGATGCTAATTGGAGATGTTAGGATAACGAGTTGAGTTGTGAAGTTTCGCTGTTATATCCATATTTTTCCACGAGGTGCTCTTCTGAAATATCTCATTTCAATTCGTAAATTAAAATATTCAAACTGATTACCACCAGGTACTTCATAGAAGCTTACCAGTCTGTTATCTTCTGGTCAGTGGATTGCACCATGAAATATAGAGATAGTTTGTTCTTAAGTCGGACTTTTCGAATGTTCAATGAACTCCCAGCAGATGTCTATTATGTCACCTACGATTTATTTTGATTGAAGTCGAATGTAACCCAATTATACTCTCTTTCTGTTGTTAAAGCGGCCGATCTGCGGCTATGAAGGTTGCTTTTGGCTCTGCAGGTCTGGTTTCTAGGTTCAGGAAGGTGACGAATTGTGGCGGTGTGTCCACATGAGCCTGAGAAACGGTTTAGTGGGCTTGGCTGGATATATGCACAGGTGTAATTAGTAGTGTTTTGCTTGCTGGAATGTCGAACATGTGTTCCAAGTACTGCAGTTAATTCGGGCGCAGTATGAATTGAAGTGAATATATTTCACCACTTTTCCTTTAGGGCTAACCCTGAACGACTGTCAACAAGCACGTCATTCACTTAGCGTTGTTGAGCAGTTTGCGTCTGAGTAAATGTCCTACAGACCTGCATCATATGCCCTTGTACCTTTGGACCTATCTTTCTCAAGATTATGTAGATCACTCGGTATCTATCAAAGATGAGGTTGGGGTTCCATTATGTGGTGGTTCGGGTGATTCAGTAACATGTCAGCAGTTACTGCTTCGATAATATGTAACGGGTGATCAACTTAGAGAGATTTTTTCAAATTAAAAAAATACTAAAATTCAAATCAATCACTTTTTTGCTATTTATTTTTTGATAAAATTTTCTTCAAGTGTTGGCAACTGCATTATGGAAATAAGCGTTCGGTAAGAAACGGGAAATTTCGCTGTTTTTACCCAGGGGAAATTACGGGTTGGTGCGGTTTATGGGCTGGCGGAATCATCGCTCATATTTTTTCAAAAATGAGGATGGCCGGAACGTAACCTTAAATGGTGCTCACTATAGCGCCATGATATCGGACTTTTTGCTACCTGAAATGGAAGCCCGTAGTCTTGATGATATTTGATTCGAACAAGACGGCGCTACATGCCATACATACAGTGAAACAATCTACTTATATTTATTGAAATAAACTTTTGGTGAGCGCATTATCTCGCGTCGTGAGCCTGTGGCGTGGCCTCCAAGATCGTGCGATTTTACACCGCTGGACTATTTTTTGTGCGATTATCTAAAGTCACTTGTGTACGCAGATATGTCCCACACGATTGACGCCTTGGAAGTGAATATTCGGCGCGTTATTGCTAATATACGGCCCTAAATGCTGCAAAAAGTGGTCGAAAATTGCGCATATCGGCTGGAATTTGTTCGAGTCAGCCGCTGCGGCCACTTGCCCGAAATCATTTTTAAAACATAATGGCAGACCCATCTCTTTCTAATATGTTTTTTTTTCTCTTTGAAAACCACAAGTCTAAAAAACTCCCTTTACAACCTTACGGCATCCGGTTTCATATACCATATTGACCCGAAGCAGTAACTCTTCGGCTAGTGTCTGTCTTCTTGGTATTAAGTGCTACATATTTGCTCAGCCCATTATTATTCTTCCCACCGCTACGACAATGCGTTGCTTATATAAAAGACAGCCCTAAGTTTCGACCTAATGGACAAAAAGACAATACAGAAAGAATTACAGCCTGATAGAAAAGAGGCCGACGTCAAGCCCACTTGACAAAATTTTCATATTGGATCGTAATCCATGATGGATGATGGCTTGACCGAACTTAATTTGTCCTATTGTTTTTTTTATAACCTGCACTATTTTGAAGTAGCTTCTTCGCAAATGTTTGTAACTACCAAACATATTTAGACTAGAACCACCTTCAAGTGTATCGAACGACTTAGAATTACTATCTTGTAATTAAACTACAGTTTCCATTTGTTGTCGAAATTTCATGAAATTTTGCAAAAAAAATAAATTTTTTGATCAAGTTTTTTGGTTATTGAAATTGAAGAAAATCGGTTCAGATTTAGAAAGAGATCCCACATACATATATTTATCCGATTTTATGTTGTCAGTTTTAGAAGCCACCTATTGCTTCCAATCTTGATCAAATATTTCACAAGTCAATATTTTCGACCAAGCACCGAAGTTATGAAAATTGAAGGAAAGGGAATGGGGTCACATATGTTCCCCAATTTAATGTTTTTCGACCATACTTTAGAAATTAAGCTGGTCAAGCTGTAAGTGTTTTTAAAGCTCGATATTGCTAAATTTTAAATAATTGTCTCGAATTTACACTAGCCATGAGAATGTTTTTTTTTTTTTTTTTTTTTTTAATTGGTCCTTCGAGCGATCATTTATTAAGCAAATCACTCTGATCAAACTGGGCTACCTATAGTCGATCAGCAGAATCTTATTCACTTTTGATATCCATATTTATACTCTTAATGTGACGTTGACATTTCCTGCATTAGAAATTCCTAATCGAAACTGCGCCACATAAAAAACGAAACTTAAAAAAGGCTGATAAGTGCAGCAAATGCTGCCTGTGCTGAGGGAGAATGCTGTGATATCTGTATGATTTTATTTTGATTTTCTATTGCTTTCTAAAAATACCACCCATCAGCACTTGTAACATCAGAACTCCCATGTGAATCACCGCTTTATAGACAAATTAAAGCTGAAAATAGTTCTGCTCATCATAATTGTGGCATCTCCCACCAACCAGTCACCACCAGAATGAATGCAACATCAGTGAGTGGCACACCAACCCAACAAAGATCACACCGAGATTCACGTTCGTTTTCTTTTCTATTTTAGCTACTTTACCGGAAAAAATGCCATCTTATATGTCTTTTTCTGTTTGTTTGTTTTTTATGGTTGCTACTCAAAAACATTAAGAGTCCCCTAATAAAGGTTTTCTTGCTCGGAAGGGGAAAGGTAGGAGACAAGAGTACCAGAACCGCTACGAAGGAGTAAAAAAATTGTGTTTTTTTACGATTTTAATGGCGAAAGAAATTGAAGGCAGGTACGTTTACCACATAAACAGACACAGACACAGAAAGTGTCTTTTAGTCAGTGTCGCCAACTGTTCGGATTTAAAAAAACGCTAATGATGACATATGCAGAAAACCGCTACAGAACTTGAAGAAAGAACACCAAAAAATAGCTTAGAAACAAATAAAAAAACCTTAAATGGTTAAACATTGTAAATATTACTTTGCTTCGAGCTAAATTTAAAAAAAAAAATACAACAAATGTTGCAAACGATTATTTAAAAATACTTATATACTCGTATTTCAAAATCATAAATTTTTTACACTATTTTTAATGGAAGGTCGAGATTCAACCCCAAAATCCACACGGCTAATTTATGCGAAAAACCAAAAATTAGTTTTTTAAGTTAAAATCACAACAGGCTCTACGCAAATATAGGTGAAAGTGGCAGAGTAGCTAAATTTTAAAAAAATCGCTACTTTTCCAAAATAGTGTTTTTTGGTGACACAATGTTACTACACAAGTAAAAAAAAACGCCAAGTTGGCTTTGCTGCTTTAGCTGCAGTATAGTGGGATGCAGAGAGTGAGCGGATGCATGGGATTCCGCATGAACATACGAGGGCTGGTTAGAAAATGTTTACTGAACATGTTAACAACTTTGTGTGTCTGATTTGTTTCTGGATTTCGAGAGAGTTGGGTTTCAGCCTAAATAGCTGTGGTTACTTTAGATGATTTAGAAAGACTAAAATATATTAAAACGTAAATATAGTAAAACGAATGCTAAGTGTGCGAATAAGCGAGCATGAGACCGACATAAGAAAGGGAAAAGAAAACACTGCTTTGTCACAACACATTAAAGAGAACCAACACTCAGCTGACCTAAAGAATGTAAAAATACTAGACAGAGAGAAAATTGAAAATAAGAGATATACTTTAGAAAGTTTAAGAATTCAACAGAGAATATCAAAATCAAGAAACACCAAAGAAGATAAAGACAACACAAAGCTCCAATACTCCGCTGTAATAAGTTGAACTAAACAGAAGTGCGTTACTGTGATATTAGTGTTAAGTTTTGCTGTGATATTTACATTTATTTATTTTTTATTATTAAATTGTTTCGTGATGTCAAGTTTTTTAATAGTAATAAGAAATTATGACGAATGAAATGTAAAACTAATTGTAAGTAAAGCTAACATATCATAGGAAATTATAAATAACAACAATTTTTGTCGACAGGATTTTCAAATAAACATCCCCTGAAAAAGTTAGAAAAAAGCTAACGAAACGTTGGGAAAACATGGAATAAATTAGTTTTATTGATGAAGGAAGACTGACCAATCAGCCCAGTCAAAAACGACATAAACAAATATAGTAATCTAATTTGCTTGGTCCTGTTTTCGGGCTATGCACGAATAATCTCTCAATCATGTCTTCATCCATTCGGCACTTTCATTTCGGTCGATTTTACTTATTTACAAATTCCATGATATAAGTCGGTGTGGCGAAATTGAAAACTTTTTTTTACAAAGAAATCTTACATTTTTACCAGCATAGAGCTACATGAGTGAACAATGTTTAACACGGACCTAACTAAAATGTTTTTGAACTCAACTTGTAAAGTCACTCTTTCTGTGACATTTTTTTCAACGGCAATGCTGTTTGCGGCTTTCATTTTAGATCATTTTGATCCTTTCGATCGACTATCCTAGTCTGTTTAAAAGAGAATACCCTTAAACAAAAGAACGCTGACTTACTATTCTTAAAATCTCTTTTACTATTCTTAAAATCTCTCGATCGTCTGGGAACAAATGTTCAATGCCTGCTTAAAACGCCTAATGCGTTTTATCGATAAGTCTTTCATGGCTTAGAAATTAATCTCTTACTCGCAAAGTTGCCGGTGAAAGTATTCTGGCAGACATAACAATTTCTTATCTTTATACCAACGCACTCTCAAACAATTTTTATGATCTTTCAGTGTCGAAACGTTAGTCGAGTTTACTTACAAGCAACGTATGGAAATCTTTAAAAATTACTACTACTACTTACTGAGTCGGTGGTGGCAACAAACCCACATGGGCCTCAAGAGACACAATTGCATCCGCAAAAATTACTGTGTGGTATGGTCTTCATGCCGGAGGTGTGATTGGGCCGTACTTTTTCGTCGATGAAAACAATCAATGTTACCGTTAATGTTGTGTCATGTTAACGTTCTGTACCGGAGAGCGCTATCATGCAATGTTAGAAAATTATTTTTAGTCAAAATTGGATTAGCTTGACATTGCCTATATGTGGTTTTAACAAGACTTTGCCACTAGGCACACATCACGCGTTTTAATCGATTTACTAAATGGTAAATTCAGTGAAGGTGGTATCTCGAGAAATCTTCCGGTCGAACCTCGTTCAAGCGAATTGACGCCATTGGATTTCTTTTTATGGGGCCACATCAAGTCATTGGTATATGCCAACAAGCTAACAACTTTAGATGTGCTCAGAGTCAACATTCAACGCGAAATTGCCAACGTTCCGGTCGAAATGTGAGCAAGAGTGGTGGAAAATTGGGTCCAAAGAATATATCGCTGTACAATGAAAGTGAAGTCGACGATTCTAAGCGCAAATAGAAAGGGACCTAATCTTTAAAATGGCTCTTCTGAACAAAACTTTTCATCAACTTTTCACTTTTTTTTGATGTGGACAACATCTTAGCATCGAATGAAACCGATCCTATGCCCAAAAGTGTTCCCTCCCAGAGATATGCGCGTTTTATGAAAGTGAAGTCAACGATTCTAAGCGCAAATAGAAAGGGACCTAATCTTTAAAATCTCCTGAACAAAACTGGTTTTTAACCTTTGGTCCCTCTCTATTTTGCGCGTCACATATGTGACCTTCTCCGAGAAAAGGGACCTAGTGTGTCAAAACACGGGTTTGGACTTAAGAGTGGATTCTGGTACCTAAAAGGGTGTAGAATAAGATGAAATGAGTTAGATTTCTGATAAAATTATTTACCCCATAAAAACGAACTTGGGAAAATCGATAAAAATCAAAAAAAAAACTTAAAATTTTATCATTTTTAGGCATGACGTCATCAAAGTCCGGCAACCAATCATAACTCACCATACCAAATCGCATCTCCCAACTGAAGGTGTGTTCACAGTGATAATGCGTTATTAACTTTAAATACGTTTTTCTCAAAACTTCGTTTTCACACACTAAGTCCCTTTTCTCCTAGAAGGTCACATATCTTAAATATTCTGTGCTTAATATTTAAAATTGTTATGTTTTTAATGAAAACCCCAGTATTAAGACCAAACAGAGGTCTGCGATACTTCCTGAGCTGCAGTCGATGGATTATACTGTGTCTGCCAAGCTGTACCGATCAGTAACTTTACCTTATGACATAAATCTTTATAACCTCGCTACTCTAAAGACATTATAACTTAATGGACAAATTAAGTACGGCCTCACTTTACTTTATATATTCTTCACCATAAATTGTCTTTGACCTCATGCATTTGCAATGTATATTATTATTATGACCAATATGATTAATTGGGCGTGGTACCGCCTTTTTCGAAACGATAGAAGTGAAAAAATCCTACAAAACGCGAAAAATATATATATTTTTCCAGAAGTTGACTTAGTCCCTGTGGGTGTTTATCTCTCGACAAATTGGTCCATTTTTAAAGCCAAATGTTTTCGATTATAAACAAATGTATCTCTTTAATTTCAGACACTTATTGCGACCTTCTTTCTCTGCCTGCGGACTTGCGTGGCTAGATCTTATTAGATTTTTACGACGATCATCAATATTTATAGGGTCTCCAAACGATATTTTGTGGTCTTGGAAACGAAATGTAAAATTGCTCTTTCCTATGACGGACTGTATAAAAAAGAAGTCGCGGAGATATTCTCTGTCGAAGTGCTAAGTAAACTTCTATTGTTAATTGCTTGCTTTTACAGTTTTAACTTTTCGATCAACCCTCGTATGTGCATATGTTTTTTTATGCGTAAACTACTTTGGGTACGACGTACACATCAAGGGAAGAAGTCAACGGCAATTCCACATGTTCCATAAAGCAAAATTTACGACTTAAAGGTTGCTATCAGCTTGATGCCGATGATGTTGTTGTTGTCTTCCATGTGAATTGTTGTTGTGATTCCTATTAGTGTTTACTGCCGATATAGAGAAGTTCAATGATATGTGTGGAAACGCTTCGTTAATCTGCAGGAAATCCACCAGAGACACGGGGAAAATAACCAAGTGGAATGAAATCAAAAATAATGACTAAGAAAGTGAATCCGAACCGGTGTGTCTTAAAGTAGCTGCTTAAGGCAAAACAGAGGGTGTGGCAACTGCTCTGATGATGAGAAGAGAAGGAATGATGACAATGATGAAGCTGATCATAAAACTACATTGGCCATAAGAAGTGCATAAATTTAAACATACGTGGTACGTGGTGACTTTCATATTGAATTGCCTTCCGAGTAATGCCTCTTAAAGTATGGCATTTAACATAAAATGTAAGCATTCATTAAAAAGTACTCAATTTATCCAAAAAGAAAACCTAATGAAAAATCAACAACAAGAAAACAAAGTCGTTAATCCACTTGGCTTCAGTCCAAAAACAATCCGCCCGAATAAGTCAAATCAACACAGACCGTAGCGCGAATTGTATTTTTGTCATTTTATTAGAATTTAATTCTCGTAAAACAAAAAAAAACGCACTTTTCATTTCATTCACATACGCTGGGTTGCCATGGAATGGACCAAAACAAACAAAATTGTTTTCCATTTCCATAAACGAGTCGTGATGATAGATTTGAAAAATACGCAAACAAATGTGGGAGAAAAAAGTCTTTTGCATTCGGTCGCGTCGGTCTATTTGAAGCCTGAACGAACGGGTGGAAAAGCAGCCAGCCTCACCCCACCGCCTGCACCAGGCCACGCCACGGACAGCTTTCGGCCACTCACGCGTGACAAGTGTTTCTGCATTTTTGAAAATGTGTTCGTCCCGTTCGTGAGTTCGTTCGTTCGTTCGCTTGTTTATTTGGTTTTTGTTTTCAAGCGAAAATGCTTAATTTCTCTTTGGTGGCAAAAAGTGAAATGCGCAAACAAGTCCCATAATTTTTCATTAGAAAACATTGCCTGCCTTCCGAGCCTTCGGCGGCATC
Source organism: Hydrotaea diabolus (assembly GCA_963513945.1). Taxonomy (NCBI): domain Eukaryota; kingdom Metazoa; phylum Arthropoda; class Insecta; order Diptera; family Muscidae; genus Hydrotaea; species Hydrotaea diabolus. The sequence goes on from OY740719.1 coordinate 128,288,772, forward strand.
CTTCGTCTGAGTGCAGTATGTGGGGGCTTTTCACGCACTCTGTTTTTTTAATTAACCCAAAATGGAAGTTTTTCGTACGAATGTGATGTTCCCGGAATTGCTCGAATGTATGTCAGATTTAAATATAAACTAAAATTTTAATGGAAATTTTTGTGTAACAGGCGAAATTTAAAAAGTCGCTTAGACCAATTAAGTACCCATGTAATTGAAATAATCTTAGCTATTTTAGGTATTTAATTTCTGGATTACATCTTAAAGATTTGAAAAAGAGATACATTTAAATGTTACAATTATCTGCTCTGCAATATAAAGTTTACACATTATTTTAATTGTAGGGGAAAAAATAAAAATTAAAGTGAACAATACTTAAAAAAAAAATTGTACCTCAAAATACAGTGTGGAGCGAGGAAATTTGCTTTTTGGCACTGCAGGCTTTGGCGGCACTGTTGATCGAAGAGACTGGATAGTGTGCGTGGCTTATAGTGGCTGGCGGAAGTTTTGTATTCGTCTGCCTTTCAGTTGCCATCAAGCACGTGAGGAGAGATCATTTTGTGTTGAAGCGTGTTTTTCAAATGCGCTCTCGATCATTGCAGTGCAGCGTGCTTTTCGTTTACGATTCGCTGTTCCCCCACGCGGGCGTGTTCCTGGACGTCAATCAATTATAAATTGGGTAACTTTATCGAGAACAGAAGTTAATGTGTCATGTGTACGAAAGGGACCTGAGAGAAGGCTCACTCGTACAACAGCACAAAAATTGCGAGAATTAGAGCAGCAGTACTGTAATCTCCGAAACGCTCTACTCGTAGGCAATCACTTGCTCTTGGCATTTCCAGACGTTCTCTCCACCGGATTCTTCATGATGAACTGAATTTTTACCCATTGAACAGGGATTAAACCGGCTCAAGACCTCTTGCTTCTATATTTAAATAGAAGACAAGTTTTTAACAAAATGGCTAAGTGACATTGATTTTCGTGGCTGCACACTACTTTTATCATGATTTCGGGTCCGTGACAACTCGGTTCAGAAAGCTTTGCTGCAATTGTTGAAAGTAAAACCGAACTCTATAAGGCCAGGCTCTCCCCAAACGAATGAGAACTACTGTTGTAAACCTTACTTTTCAAGTTTTCTTCACTCAATTGCCGACGAAAATACAACTCACTCTTGCCACCTCTAAAGAGACTCCACATCGAGAGCCGTCAATAGATTTCTTTTACAACGTGTGTGTCATACGATTTGGCTTCAGAAGAGAGCTCAACGTTAGACAACCACTCTGAAGGATTACAAATTTTAGTACACGAGAATCTTACAAAATCGCTGTCTGCCGGAATGATACAATTAACATAAATGCTGCATTTAACTCGGTTTGGCGCAAAGGACTTATTTTCGAATTATTGGAATGTGGTCTTTCAATATTCAAATTATTGAAATGTGCTCTTTCAATCGAAACTGTTAATTTAATCTAGAGATTTATGAATGATAGAAAATTTTGTGTACACCTTGGAAATACCTGCTCTCAGGGACTAAGTATATAAGTATGTAACGAATGTCCCCAATCATCTTGTTTGTCTCCGATACTTTAAATTTACTGCGACTTTCTTCAACAGAGTGAGCAAAACCACTAGGTTTGTTAACTTTGATCTGTTCTGAACAGAGGTAACTAATTGCTCGTAATAAAGTTTAGATTCATACCCATAAAGTTCTACTGCGCCCCAGTGTGGTCTTAAGTAGCAAAATGTTACTTATTTAAATTACAAGTCTCGCAAAATAAGTTACTTAAAATAATATATAACCTACCATGGCATTTTTCGACACAGAGATTACACACCCCTTCTGGTATCCCACTTGTAAACGATCAAATTGAGAAAATAATGATGCGACTTAAATTAAGCTGTGAGTCATCGCACTACGACCATATCAACGCCCTGGTATCCTAAATTATTTTTTTTAGCTAACATATAATAGGCTTTTTTTAAATTTTTCCCTTCATAATAAAATTAGAATGTATTTAGTAGGGACATAAATACTGTTACAACATTGAACACCCATTTCTATAGTAGAACTAAACATACCCCGTTAATGTCGGGTTTTGAAAACTAACCTCAATAGCGCTACTCTGTTACGGGATTTTAAAATTGCTTCAACTTTCATCATGGAGTGGTCAGATAATGAGAACCGTATCGCAAGAAAGAAAGAAAACGATATTTTCCAAATGCTCCGGCCACTACACGTAGAAAAAAGTATGGTTGGGGTAACAATACTCGAATAGCATCATACTATTGTTGGTCATATGGTTGTGACACAACAATATTATGATCATCACAACAATAGTATGGTTCACACACAACCATACTATGATTATAATATTATGGTCCTCACAACAATATAATTATTCACACACAACCATACTATGATCCTCACAACCAAATTATTATTCACACTCAACCATACTATGATCCTCACAAATATAGTATAATCCTCACAACCAAAGAATGTTACACATACAACCATAGCATGATCCCCACAACCATAGTATGACTTACACACAACCATGCTATGATCACCAAAATTTTTTGTAAAGGTTAGTTTGAGTTGTTATTCAACAATAGAGATTTTTTTAAATAACTTATGTAAAAATACATAAAACTCTTTATAAAGGGAGTGATTTATTTAACAGTAGAAAATATTCATTTATTAAAAATATTTCAGTATACTAATCCGTAGTTTGTTTTGAAAAAATTTAATTTATGTATAGAAACTACTATTATTGCGTAAGATTCGTCAAAATAACATTGTCAAATCAAAAATAAATTACGATTTTGTCTGTATGATTGCCGTAATCGTGTTATTGCTAACATAAAACCCATGAAACAATACTTTTGTCCCGCCAACCATATTTATATTGTTGCTACAACCAAATTTTCATTTCTTATTTTGGCAACAATGCTATTGTTACATTTCAACAATATTAATATTGCCGCAATCATACTATTGTCAAAATTAAATTCAAAAAACAATACAAAGGTTGCGACAACCATACTTTTACTGCAGAGAACATACTATTGTTGTCGTGACCATATAGTAACCATATTTTTTCTCTGCGTGTAGGGGTTAGCCGCATGTTCGTCTACCGATGCATAAAACTGTTTGAGGAGACTGGAGATGTAAAAGACCGCCACCGGTCGGGCCGCCCACGCTCTGTTCGAACACCGTATGTAATCAAAGACGTTAAATTGAGAATTCACCGTAATCCGCTCCGAAAACAGAAAATCATGGCCCGTGAGATGAATACCACGCAAACGTCCATGAGTCGAATCATTGAAAAAGACTTGGGACTTGGGGCTTTCAAACGACGTAACGGACATTTATTGACTGCAGCTTTAAAAAAAATAGGACTGAAAAATGCAAACGGCTTTTGGTGAAGCACGCTAAAAAAATGAAAAAAATTTTACCATTCAGAAAAATTTAACAAGCAAAATGATAGATTGTATGCGCGGTCATCTAAGGAAGCATCTAAACTGATCCAAAGGGTGGAAAAGGGTCATCACCCAGCTTCAGTCATGGTTTGGTGGGGTGTCTCTTACGATGGGGTTACACACCTGCATTTCAAGGAGTCAAAACATCGGCCAAAAATTACCAAGAAGCCGTTTTGAAAGCTATTGTGAAGCCTCTTAATAATTCCCTGTTCCAAAACCAGTCATGGACTTTCCAGCTGGATTCTAGGCCGGCCCATAAAGCTAAAATGACCCGGGCCTGGCTTCGAAACAATTTGCCAGCGTTCATTTCCTCTGAAGAATGGCTTTAAGGCAGTCCAGGTTTGAACCCATTGGATTACAAATTGTGGACGGTTTTAAAGGACAAGGTTTGTCACAAAAGAGACCCCAACATTGGATCTCTTAAAACTGCTTTGGTTCGAGCTGTGGCCAATTATCCAATGGACGAGGTTCGTGCAGCTATTGACGATTGGCCAGTGAGACTTAAGGCGTGTGTAAAGGCTAAAGGCGGAAATTTCGAATACGTAGATTCTTTTTGGATACAATATACATCAATAAATATATTAAAAATTAATTGGTTCAAAAATATTCCGTACTTTTTATTTTACAGCATAAAACGTGTGTAACAGTATTTATGTCCCTGCTAAGTACGAGGGCGACCGCAACAGTGACTGGCCTAACATAAAAAGAACCGTTTTTATGAAATTATTATTATTTATTTTTCAACATAATCTCCTTCCAACTCAATACACTTCATCAAACGTTTTTCAAGTTTTTTAATTCCATCCGAAAAATAAGATTTTTCAAGATCTTCAAAATATGCCTCAGTTTCAGCAATAACCACGCTATTGGACGAACATTTTTTGCCACCGAGAAATTTTTTTAAATTTGAAAACAAAAAATAATCAGAAGGAACTAAATCTGGACTATATGGTGGACGCGGAACAATTTCAAGTCGTAATTCGGCTAGTTGTTGTTGAGTTAAAAATGCAGTGTGTGAAGGAGCATTACCTTGATGAAAAAGAACTTTTTTTTTCTAAATGCGGTCGTTTTATCTTGATTTCTTCACTCAACCGATCCAATAATGCACAATAATATTCACTATTTATAGTTTTTCCTTTCTTAAGATAATCCATAAATAGTATACCCCTTGAATCCCAAAATACGGTGGCCATTACTTTTCCTGCTGACTTAACAGTTTTCGCCTTCTCGGGACCACTTTTACCAGCTTCTATCCATTGTTTTGACTGTTCTTTGCATTCTGGGATGTAGTGATGGATCCATGTTTCATCAACAGTTATGAATCGGCGCAAGAACTCTATTGGATTACGCTGATAAATCGCTAAAAGCTCCTCGGAATTGGTCCAACGGACGATTTTTTGGGGCAAAGTCAACAAACGCGGCACACATCTTGCGGATAGCTTTTTCATGTGGAGTTCATCATGTAAAATACTCCAAACTTGTTTTTCGTGTATTTTAACAATATCAGCAAGTTCTCTGAGCTTTATTCGTCTATCTTTAGCCACTTCATTAAATATTTTTCTAATGTTTTCAATAGTAGTAGCAGTTTTCGGTCTTCCAGAGCGTTGTTCATCTTCCGTACATGAACGACCCATTTTAAATTGTTGAACCCAGGATTACACGGTGGAGTATGATGGTGCATTATCACCATGAACAGAATCCAATTCATATTTGTGGATCCAATTTAATTGTGGCGTATAACCTTTCATATAAAAGTGTTTAATTATAGCACGAAACTCTTTATTTTTCATTTTTCAAAAATTATAAAACTTGTTTACTTCAATCACCTGTAACAAAGAAAATAATCATTAAATATTTCGGAAACTTTGACAGATGGCTTATAAAAGATTGCTTTTAAAAAACAAAAAAAAAGTTGCTAGTAAAACAGAAAATGTGCCAGACGAGCTAGTTTTGCGGTCGCCCTCGTGTATTCCTATATCCCTAAATGTTATCAAAATGCAAATAATTACACTGTGCGACAGCCACAATCGGTTTGGGATGAAACCACCGGGGAATGTTATATCGGTCAAAAAAAGGTCATACGTGTCCCAGCGTTTCGTTGGGTCTCATCTAGGAATCGAGATATATCGATTTGAAGTTAGTAAGTATCGTATAGGGGAATTTGTCACGTTTTTGGCTCTTTTGTTTGACATAACTTGAGAACCACTCGTCCGATTTAGCTGAAATAAATTTTAAAAAACCAAGAATTACAATTCCCTTAATCTGTTCATATATTATTTTCCTTTACAAGTAATAGTTTCCAAGTTAAAAATAAGCGCATGAAAAAAAAATTTTAATTTTTAGGCAAAAATAATTTTTTTTTTCATACATTTATTTATAATTGCGAAACTGTTGCTTAAGTAGGAAAACGGTTTAAGAACAGATTAGAGGAATTGTAATTCTTAATTTTTCTAAATTTGTTTCAGCTAAATCGGACGAGTGGTTCTCGAGTTATGTCAAACAAAAGAGCCTAAAACGTGACAAATTCCCCTATACGATACTTACTAACTTCAAATCGATATATCTCGATTCCTAGATGAGACCCAGCGAAACGCTGGAACACGTATGACTTTTTTTTTTACCAATATAACTTTCCCCGGTGGTTTCATTCCAAACCGATCACTGACCCTTACCATTTGTCGCAGAGTGTTATCAAGTAGAAGAACATTTTCTAAATTCCTTATACCTATAAAACAATTTTAATACATTAAGCTACCATACAAATGAGCTAGAACAAAGAATATTTACTACTTTTTAGCTTTCTTCATATGGTATAGCGTTGCAAAATAAAAATGTCCTTATTCCATAAAATATCATCGGACCTACGAGGTTCGTCCTTTTGCCAACTCTCAATAATCACCTAGGTCTTTCATTTCTAGAAGTAATCATTTACCCCCCGAGAAAGTTTGTACTTTTGTTGCATAGTCTCACGTACAATGAAAGCTAACTAAACGGGGTTTGGTTGCTACAAACAATTTATTTGTTGTCGCCATCAACTATTGGTACCAAAGTAGCATGTGCTTCATAATTGGATGGTTGTCATTACCAGAAGTTGTAGCAACCAATAGTTTTTCTGAACTCGGTTGGTATAGCCAACTTATTGGCTGTAAGAATCGTGGTATTATTGTAGCTACCACCTTATGGTAAGTCAAACCAGGTAACCATCAATACCATGTAATGTTAGTCATTGCAAGAGAAAGTATGTTTATCAACCGGATATTCGTAATTCGAACTGATTTCCAACTGATTTTTCCTCTCTGTGTGGCTTTTATTTTACTCTCCTCCCTATGGTACTCGTATATATTGTCTTCTTCAAATATTGTTTTGATTTTTTAACATTTAACTTTAAGTGCCTCCACATAGTGCGCCCTTATGTGCGGTATTGATGACATTAGAAATTATGATCTCGTTGCCACAATTCCTTGCACTCCCATTGTACCATTTTCACTTTCGAAAAAATCCATTTCACAGCTGACAACGACAGACGGAGGTAATTAGCACAACAACATCATCACTTGCTATCGTTTGCGCTTCTATTTCTTTTTTTTTTGTTGCTGGTCGCCCAGCAAATTATGCATTATGCAATTTCCATTTTAACGATTATGACTTTCTTAACCATCTTTGCGCTATTTCCATCCTCCCGCCACCCTTTGTTAGCTGCGGTGGGCCTCAATTCAATCGTCAGGCCACTCATGCTGACCAGCCTTTTAGAGAGAGAGAGAGAGCGAGCAGCCACTTCTAAAAGCCACTTCGAAGCCAATAATATGCATGAATGGTGTAGAAATGACTGTGAAAGAAATCGCTTTGGCTCACTGACTTAAACTCGGGGCACAAAAAAAAAACGCGAAGAAAACTCCAGCAAAGATGTGAACATGACTTTTCTCTAACCTGCCTCAGCTCCGGCTGTAGGAGAGGAGCTGCAACCCCGGCACAAAAAATTGTTTGTGTGGCATTAAATTCTTTGCGTTTTATTGCGCTGGAAAGAAGCGTGCAGCAGCATAAGGCTGATGTTGCTCGAAGATGTGCAGTAGCCATCGTAGCAGCGGCAACAACAACCATTAATGTTGCAACGATATTGAAATCTTTGAAATGTTCTTTTCTTGCTTGCGTTACTAGTCTTGTTTGCTGTGCAGATGTACGACTTGCGATATGTAACGAGCACTAGGTTTTTCTTCGACTCTTGGTAAAGTGCTGGCGCCCAATGGAGCGTGGAAGTCAATTTGCTGTCACATTGATGGGATTGTTGGGTTGTTACCAATCATTCTCTCTACTTGTTCTACGTTCGCATCATATTTGTTGTTGGCGGCGGTTTTCGGTTGGCTTGTCACTCGGAAATGTAAATGTGGCGTCTAGGTATTAGCCTAAATTCGTGCACCCTATTCGCCGTTGTGTGGTGTGTTTTGTGTTGTATAGTGTTCAAGCTCTCAGTGGTGCAGGAGGTGTAATGTTGTTGTTGTTGTAACAACAATATATTTATTTTGAAGTCTGGTTCGTCTATGGAGGATCTGCTTCGATATCCAGGTGAAGAAAACGCGCCATTTGAACTGGATGCGTCCACTGAGACCTGGGGGTCAGCTGAGTGGGCTTGGTCGGACAATTGAAGAGGTGCAGTACATCATGTGGTCCCTGATGGCAGGCGGGACAGATGTCCGGAACGTTAGCATCAATTCGTGCCCAGTAAGAATTGAGGCGGCTGCACCATCCGGATCTCAGCTGCGCCAGAACCACGCGCGTCTGCCGAGGTAGTACCTTCTCCTCAGGTGAAATCTCCGGGGGATGTTCCCCTAGCACTGCATTCACATGGTAGCTGGATACTGCTGCTGCGACATCATCGGCGTGAATGTTGTTCAAACCTGCCTGATAGTTTCGATGATCTAAAGGTTCTCTCTTATACCGCTGGACCTCTCTCTCTAGATCATGAAGATCGTACCTGATCTGCCTGGGTGGAGATATCCTGTTCAAGAGATGGTGGTTAGGATGACTGCTGCGAAAACACCCTAGCTGGTATTGCTTAGACAACAGGAAATTGTGTCTGCGCACGGTAAGGGCCTTCGTCTCCTCATGTAGATGGTCCTCAGAAGAAATAAGAAGACACCCTGTTAATGTTCTAAGGGCGGCATTCTGGCAAGTCTGAATTTTCTTCCACTGCGTCGTACTTACGTTCGCCGACCATACAGGTGCTGCGAAGTTTGCTACAGACCGACCTATCGCTTTGTAAGAGGTCAACAAGGTTTCTTTGTCGGCTCCCCAAGTACTGCCGGCAAGTGACTTGAGGACCCTTTTCCTACTTTTGAGTTTATCGCAGATAGTAGCATGTGCAGAGGATCTAAAAAGGCTGTCTAATGTGATCCCAAGGATTTTGGGGTAGTTGGTGGTCCGGATGTTGACGTCATCGACTTTCACGTTGAGTGACAACCGCACCTCTGCGGTCCAAGCAGTAAACAGTGTGGCTGATGATTTGGAGTCGGATATTTTCATATTCCTCGCAGTGAAGAAACGTGCAAAGTCAGTGAGGTAACAGTTGATTTTCTCGCAAATGTCATCCACTTTAGGTCCTGACGCCAGAATTGTGCAATCGTCAGCGTGCGACACAATTTCAACGCCGTCTGGTGGTGCAGGAATTTTAGAGAGGTAGAGGTAAAACAGAGCCGGGCATAAAACTCCACCCTGGGAAACTCCTCGACTTTCTGTCTCTAAATTCTACATATGACTGGCGCCTACACATATAGTTTACAACCCAACGTTTCAAACTGGGCGGAAGGGACGTTTCTTCAATGTCCTCGAACAGAGTGGCATGATTGACCGTGTCGAAGGCTTTTGTAAGGTCAAGAGCCACGAGGACCGTCCTGTCGTTAGTTGTAATCTTTTCTGGCAGTGTAAAGTGAGGTCTACCGTTTTTATACTCTACATAGCACTAAAGTGATGTTTGTAATAACTTAAAGGAAAGGAGATATACGACATGGTTAGTATATCGATCAATTAAGAATCGCTAAATTCCTTCCATTGTAGCGTGTAGCAGGCCGCAAATATAAACCTAGTTCGTTCCCTGTTTGGGCCAAAGACGAAAACAAATTGACCTATATCTAATTTTGAAGAAATTGTACAATCTCAGTTAATATTTTCGTATATCCAACACACAAAGATCCCGATTGGAGGTCCTGTTGCTTTAAATGTTATAGTATATTAACTCTGATCGACCTTTAAGTTTTCATTGCACATTATGAGCGATAACTTTGAAGAAACTAGACCATGTCGATCCATGTTTTCAAATATTCAGCATACAAATGTTCTTCCCGATTTTAAATTGTGTCCCTCTAGATGTAACATACTCGTATTAACTACGATAGTGCTGAAATTTTGAGTGGCACGTTAAGAGAAGTCTCGATTTTTTTTCAAAAAATTGATTGTTTCGTTGGCTGTATGGCATGTAGCGCCGTCCTGTTGGAAGCAAAGGTCATCGACATCCACACCCTCTAATACAGGCACGAAAAAGTCATAAACCATGGCTCTATTGCGTTCTCTATTGATTGTAACATTATGGCCGGCTTCATTTTTGAAGAAATATTTACCAATTATTTCCTCTGTCCATAGAGCACACCAAACAGTTACTTTTTTTGGCTGAACCGGCGTCTCAACAATGGCTTGTCGATTTTTATTACTCCAAATGCAACAATTTTGATTACTAACGAACGTACCCACTCAACCAAAAGTGAGCTTCTTCGCTGAATTTCGATTTGGGCCCATTCACCACGATTTGCAAACGTTCTACCGGAGTTAGTCTATTCATTATGAAACGATAAACCAAACTGAGTGACCAGATTGAAAACCACACGTTTTAAAAAACATCCTTACATTTTTTATCATACGAAGGCTGCTATATATATTTCTGTCCTAATAATGAAAGTGCAAATATTTGTCATCAAAAATGGTTTTATTATTTTTCAAAGTATTTTCCAGCATGATTTAAACACTTTTGCATGCGCTCAAACCAATTGTCGAAGCACTTTCTCCATTCCGATGGAGACACCTGCAAAACATGGGTTTTGAACGCTTCAACAGCATCTTCTGACGACGAAAATCGTTGACCACGCATTTTTTTCTTTATGTGTGGAAATAAAAAGAAGTCACAGCCAATTCAAGGCTGTACGGCGGATGACCCAGCAATTCGACGTTTTGGCCGGTCAAAAGGGCGCCAGTTTTGCCGAAGAAACAGGCGACCATTTGCTTCGAAGTGCTTCTTCCACGATCAACTTTCGTTGGATTTGGCTCGTCTTCGATGACCCACACGGTCGATTGCTGTTTTGTTTCGGGCTCATACTCATAGATCCATGATTCGTCACCTGTGACGATCTTATTAACGTCGTTTGAAGCACCGCGAACGTATTTTTTCAAAATTTCTTTGCACCAAATGACACGAGCCTTTTTTTGAGCGATTGAAGCGATTGAAATTGTGCGGGATCCAAAGAGAAGAAACCTTTTTTACGGCTAGGTGTTCATGCAATATCGAATGTATGCTGGTGGAAGAAATGCCCTAGGATGCCTCTATCACACTGTATGTAACATGACGATCTTGCATTATCAGTTCACTTACGGCATCAATGTTCTCCGGCACAACTGCCGTTTTTGGACGTTTTGAAGCCTCGGCCACGATTGAATTTATTAAACCAGTTTTTCACAGTGCTACAGGATGGTGCTTCATTGACATACAAAGATTTAAGTTCATCGATGCACTCCTGTCGTGATAATCCACGTCGCAGAATGATCGCACGAAAGTGTTCACGAGTTAATTCCATTTGTTTGCCAAATTGATTTTTTCAAGTCACTGCAAACAACACAAATGATGGTCGTACGACAAAACGTTCAGAGTACGTTTATGCTAAAAAATGTCAAACTTTCCAATGGAAATGTCAGCTGGCGCCAGGCAACACTAAGTGTCAGAAATATATATATAGCAACTCTACATAAATAATGTATTATAATCATCTTTATTTTAAAAATTGTTTACACTTAAAATCCAAAATTAACTTATTTTGACCCACCCTACCAATTTTCAAGCAGACAAATTTCATTAGATTCAAAAGTAAAACAATGTTTAAAAAAACCTGTTTATAATTCCAAAAAAATGGAATAAATATTTTCAAATCGTTAAACAAAAAAATCAATGAAAAACTTTTTCAGATACAAAAAATGTGAAAATGGTCCAGTAAACAAACACTGGCGGCTATTATAGCCGATAATCTATAACAACAACTATGAAATGTAGAAATTAGTTATTTTAATCGTTCTAGTTAGTTAGAGTTACCGATACTTTACTCTTCAACCGATACTATCGTTTTACACGTCTGAAAATTATTGTGTACCCAATTAACATTCGGTTGTAAAGATGGAATGCATGGAACCACGAACAAAAAATATTTGGTTGTGGCAACAAATCACTTCTCCGTATGTTAGACAGAAGCTACTCATGTTTTAATACAGTGATCATACTTATGTCCCTTCTGATTTTATATTTTGAAAATTTACAACGGCCGATAACAGGAGGGGTGTCATAAGGGCTTAACGGTCCACGTTTTAATTAAGCACCCTACAAAGGTCCACTCCGATTTGAGGTTGTGCTACCATTTCTTTATTTCCTTTTTCGGGTTTTCTACTTTTATGCTTCACAATGGAGGGTATCTTTCAAGTTGCATGCCCCAGTGAAATGTCGCTCCGTATTACTGTCATTGTTTGTCCGGCTTTGTCTGGTCATTTGAGGTTTTGTTTTCATGTTGCTTTTTGATTCGATTGTTGGCGTTTTCTGTGTTCATTTGTCCTTCTGTTTCCCACACTTATTTGTTATTGGCATTATGCATTAATGCACTGCTTTCTTGTGGACATTTATATTGTGTGTGAGACTTTTGTGTTGTCTTCTTCTTATTGTTTTCATTTCATTTCGATTCGAATCATTTCTTTTCTTTTTGTTTTCCTTTTTAGTTTTGCGGCGCTTAGTTTTTTGTACCAATTTTAGATTTGTTGCTGTAATACCCACAACAATCAATATGAGATGAGAAAAATCCCAGTGACGGAAGTTTAACAAGAGCTGGGATTGCTATGGGCAATACAAATGACTTGGTGGTGGGGACTCGGCAACGGATTGCTACGACTTTATAAAGTGCAACGGAGCAGCATGGCTTTCATTGCTATTTGTTTTTTTTTTTGGCCAAGAAACAATTGTTCCACGTTAACAATAGCAATAAGTCTTGCAGTGCTGGCATTTTTCTCTAAAATCGCAACTGCTTTTTTTTAAATCGATCTTCTTGGAGGTCATTATAAGCAGAAGGCACTAGAGCTGCCTGATCATTACATTCTATGCTATCATTACATTCTGGGAATAGCCACCGTCGTCGACTCTGTGAAATCACTTTCCATTTTGTTCACATTGGCTGGCCACGATGCCACGATTTCCTTGTGATGGCATCGATCTTGATTTCATTTTATGAGTTTATTGTGTGTAAGCCTTCGACATAACTCAAGTTCACCTACCAGCTGTTACGTCTTCTGTGGGCTTCCAAATAAATAAGGAGTAGCAACACTTTTTTTTGGTCAGCGATTTGTTGCTGCGATATCAGTGGAATTACTGTTTTTTTGAGCCTGTGAGTTATTTTTCTTACCATTGTCTGCGTTTGTTGTATTGTGTCTGGCAGTTGGTTGCATGACCGGTTGCTCCCGCAACCGTATGTGGCAGTGACAAAAGAGCAGACAGACAAACCGGCATAAAAGCCAAACATTTGGGTTTCATTGTATGGCTTTCAGTAGCAGTTTCAGCTATGTCTGTTTTGTTGTAGCCTAAAACTGGGACAGGAAAATAAAAAATCTGTGGCGGGCCTATAAACAGGCTTTATTTAAGATACTTGGACGACATGTGAACTTGAACAATTGTTTACATTGCAAAGAGTCTTCAGCAAACCCCTAGTGGGTTGTAAAAAACTATTTATTTTTAGTCTTTTTATCATAGGATAGGGTGTTTACATTTACGGACAAAGAAACGAAAATAAGTAATTTTTCAACAATCAAAAGTTTGTTCATTCATATTATTTTATTATTTTTTATAAAGGGTGGTTAAATTTTAAGGGCCGATGTTGATTTTGAATAAAACACAAATTATTGAGGAAATTATTGTCATTTCTTTTTATGTTTAGCTCGTTTGTTTTATTTCGGTCTGTTGCTTTTACACATTGAACAGGGATTAAACCGGCTCAAGACCTCTTGCTTCTATATTTAAATAGAAGACAAGTTTTTAACAAAATGGCAAAGTGACATTGATTTTCGTGGCTGCACACTACTTTTATCATGATTTCGGGTCCGTGACAACCCTCTTCAGAAAGCCTTGCTGCAATGTTGGAAGTAAAACCGAACTCTATAAGGCCAGGCTCTCCCCAAACGAATGAGAACTACTGTTGTAAACCTTACTTTTCAAGTTTTCTTCACACAATTGCCCACGAAAATACAACTCACTCTTGCCACCTCTAAAGAGACTCCACATCGAGAGCCATCAATAGATTTTTTTTACAACGTGTGTGTTTGTTGTATTATTATAATATTGGTATAGTTAAATAATGTATGGAACAAAATATCGTCCTAATGGCTGCCGCGACCTCGACCGCACACCTCCATCCGATGGTCCAAATTTTCGATGACGCTGAGGCATAATTGAGGTTCTATGCCGTTACTGTACCGAATTATCTCATCCTTTAGATCTTGAATTTTTGCTGGCTTATGAATGTACACCTTTTTTTTCAAATAACCCCAAAGAAAGAAGTCCAACGGTGTCAAATCACATAATCTTGGCGGCCAATTAAAATCGCCAGGACTTGAGATAACACGGCCAGTAATTTGTCGCGCAAAAGTGTCATTGTTTCGTTAGCTGTGTGGCAAGTGGCACCGTCCTGTTGAAACCACATATCGTCCACATCCATATCTCCCAATTCGGACCATAAAAAGTTTGTTATCTTCTCACGATACCATTCACAGTAACGAACACCATTCACAGTAACTGCCTGACCTGCCTCATTGTGGAAAAGTACGGCCCGATGACGCCGCCAGCCCATAAACGGCACCAAACAGTCACTCTTTGTGGGTGCATTGTTTTTTCGACGATCACTCTTGGATAATTATTCGACCAAATGCGCTAATTCTGCTTATTGACGAATCTATTGAGGTGAAAATGTGCCGCCTCCTCACTGAAGATGATTTTCTTTGAAAATTGATTATCCACTGTTGGCTATTCTTGCCACCATTCCGACCATTGACGACGTTTGGATGCTTAAGTTCTTGAGTGAATTGCACCTTGTAAGCATGTAAATGTAAGTCTTTATGCATAATGTTCATCAACGATGAGCGTGAGAGGTGCAATTCTTGGATACGACGACCAATTGAGGTAGACGGCTCTTCAGCCACACTATCGCAAACAGCAGCAATATTTTCTGCAGTATGAGCTGTACGAGCATGCACTGCACGCAGAAAAAAAGTATGGTTGGGGTAACAATATTCGAAGAGCACCATACTATTGTTGGTTATATGGTTGTGTCATTACAATATTATGATCATCACAACTATAGTATAGTTCACACACAACCATACCATGATCCCCATAACAATATTATGGTCCTCACAACAATAAATTTATTCACGCACAACCATACTATTATATACACCCAACCATACTATGAACACCACAACCATATTATGATTCTCATAACCATAGTATGTTTAAAGTACAACCAAAGTATGATCCTCACAAATTTTTTTGTAAAAATTGGGATAAGTTGTTATTAAACAAACGAGAATTTTTTAAGCAAGTTATGCAAAAATAAATTAAACTCTTAATAAAGGAGTGATTTATTTAACAGTAAAAAAATCATATATTAAATATAATTAAGTTGTACTAATCCGTAGTTTGTTTTGAAAAAAAAAGTAATTATCATTACTATTATTACTACGCTACATGTTAACATAAAACCCATTAAAACAATACTTTTTTTCTACCAACCATATTTATATTGTTTTTACAACCATATTTTCATTTTAAAATTTGACAACAATACTATTGTTATATTTCAGCAATAATAATATTGCCGGAAACATACTATTGTCAAAATTTAATTCAAAAAACAATACTATGGTTGCTACGACAGTACTTTTATTGCAGAGAACATACTATTGTTGCCGTGACCATATATTAACCATATTTTTTCTCTACGTGTGGTGTTTTCACATCTCCTACAGACTCGGTTTGCTCAAATTTTTGCACGATTTTTCCGATTGTACGCACATTTGGACGATTAAATTGACCGAAAAAATCACAAAGTGCACGATATGCATTTTGATTTGAACGCCTATTTTCATAATAAGCCTGAATAACTTTAACGCATTTCTCGTTTGTGTATCTTTCCACAGTTCAAATTGAATTAGTCTGAAATTGAGAAATATGAAATGAAATACAGAAAAAAAACTTGACTTTAAGGTGTGGTTCACATTCAACATCGGCCCTTAAAATTTAACAACCCTTTATATCCGTGTAAAAACATTAAAAATAGAGCTAAGATAATTGATTTCATACGGACAAAAAAGGGTAATTTTATAAAACATTAATTTGGTAATACAATTTGGTAGTAAAGGGTGTTTTTAAGACGTGTGGTTTTCAAGAAGAAATAAAACGTACCTATTTAATGTTATGGCCAAGAATTTAACTTTCTTATAAAGAGCCACAGGCTAACGACGCGAGATAATGCGCTCACCAAAAGTTTCCTTCAATAAATTGAGTGTTGCGTTGGCTGTATGGCATGTAGCGCCGTCTTGTTGAAACCAAATGGCGTCAAGATTACCGGCTTCAATTACAGACCAGCGGCGTTAAATCGCAAGATCTTGGACGCCACGCCACAGGCCCCCGATGCGAGATAATGCGCTCACCAAAAATTTGCTTCAATAAATTGATTGTTTCGTTGGCTGTATGGCAGGTAGCGCCGTCTTGCTGGAACCAGCGGTTGTCCACATTAACATCTTCCAATCCAGGCACTTAATCATGGCTCTATAGGGGAACGCTATTGACTATGTCATTATGGCCCGCTTCATTTTTAAAGAAATATGGACCAATGATTCTCTTTTCCCATAGAACATACCAAACAGCGACTTTTTAAGAATGTACCGGCGTCTCAACAATTGCTTGTGGATTTTCATTGATCTAAATGCGACAATTTTGGTTATTAACGTACCCATTAAGCTAAAAGTGAGCTTTATCGCTAAACAAAATTTTCTTGTAAAAATCAGGAATGGTGGCCTTCTTGTTTCCGGATTAAGTCTCTTCCTTATGCAATGACAAACCAAGCTGATCAAAAATCAAGTGACAGCTGTCAAAAAGATCAACTCAGGAAAAAGTGTGGCCAGATTGAAAGCCACACGTTTAAAAACACACCCTTTATATCTTTATTTTATAGATACGAGTATTTTGATGGGGTGTGCATTTCTGAGTGTCCTCATGCTTGAGGTTAGAGTATAATGTTTATACGGTAGCACTCGCTTGAAAATCTTGTCAATTTCTTGTAAATTGTGCCACACAGAAAAAAATCGATTCAATAAAATATACAAATACTCAAACAAAAAATTTGTTAGGAAAAATTTGTTAAGAAAAAATGCACAGGTTAACAAAAATATTCATAGGTTGTTTGTCGAAAATATTTTTGACTTCAAGCGATAAATATTTTCACATATTTACAAAAAAATTGTATGTCGTTATCAAATATAGATGATAAAAAATTAACATATTTACAAAAAAAAAAAGTTGTAAGCCGTTCATCGAAAGAAATTTCGTATCAGGCTATGTAAAACTTCACATATTTAAAAAAAAAACACATTGAACTGGAATAAACCGGCTCAAGATCTTTTATTTTTCCCCTTTTAAAAGAAGACACGTAAAATGATATACAAACAAAGTCATAAGCCCTTTAGTAAAAATAGTTTCTGCGTTAAAAATTAACATATTTTACACAAAGCTGATTCGGTAAGCTGCAGTTTCTGTGTGCGCCACCTCACCCCCATAAGACCCTAAGCAAGGAATGTTTACCGGGCATACACTTAAGTGCTGTCAGTTTCCCATTCAACGAGAACTGCTGGCAATAGAGTTTTGCACCGAACACAAAAAATCCCTCGCACTGCATACATACACTGAGCCAAAAATAAATTGATTTTTTAACCAAGTGTATGGTTAAATTTTTCATGGTAAATGTTTGATACCGAAGACAAAATAGCGTTATATAAGGTCAAATATACATACAAAATAGTTGAGTTAATATTATATAAGGTTAGTTTTTTCAAGAAAGGGACAAAAAATAGTGCAACATAAACAAAAATTTAAAAATCATTCGGCTCTGTTGTATTAAAGTTTTTGATCTGCTTTGTGTTATATGAAGTTCAAAATTATGTTACACAAAGTTTCAACGATTGCGACTGTCAGTAACTATTTTTCCGATTAAAAGAGGTCACCAATAATAAGTTAACTTAACAGTAAAAATGATTTTTATAACAATCTTCATAGTTAATAATATAAACAAGTTCATTGTTAAATTGAACATGTATTGTTTCAATAAAGTAACTATGAAGTTTTAATATTAAAATTTTTTAAAAACAATGCATTGTTAAAACAACAATAATCAATATAAATTTAACAATTTTCTTGGTTAGAAAATTCAACCATAGAATAGTTAAATTAACTATTATAATTGTTAAATACAGCATTTTTGTTAAAGTCAACAAGAAATTAACCTTACATAACGTAGACTCAAAATTGTGTTTATTTATGGTTAAGTTAACCTTATATAAGGTTATTTTTCTTCTCATTGTACTAAAACCCATACATCTACTCACACACGATACAGTGCATGAATTTTATGAATTTTGTTGTTGTTTACCTTCATTAAATATTTTTTTCTTTTCGATATTTTATTTACAATCTGTCTTGCGACAATAAGTAAATTGAATGACATTAAACATGATAAAATTTGGATATTAAACTCCAAAAAGCTATATACGAGTACATTTTATAAAGTACATATTTTTAAAACAGACTTAATTTCTATATGGCAGGTCCAGTATTTGATGTCTTATGAGCCTAGATTCCTCATCAGTATCGTCCAGTAGAGAGATTGCTAGCGGGTTTGAGTGGTAGCTTAGTCTTTCCAGATAGTTTGTTTATTTCTGTTTATTTTTTCTTTCGCAGTAGGTATTTGCAGGTCCTTATGAATATTCTTGTTAGAGATAAGCCATGGAGCTGTAGTAATCATACGTAGTGTTTTGGATTCATAAGTTTGTACTATTTAAATGTTTGAATGGCTAGCAGTTCCCCAAAATTGGATACCGTACGTCCATTAGGACTAAGGAATTCATGTGTAAAGTAGCACTTTATTATCTAGAGTTACTTCCGATTTTTTAGCGAACAGCCAGTACATTTTTCTGGTCTTTATCTTTGGTTGATCTCTTTTTGACTTGATATAATGTTTTCACGTTAAGCGTCAGATGGAGGCCCAGATATTTGACATTGTTTTTTATCGGAATCGTAGACCCATTCAATGTAATTAAAGGACAATAACCTTTTTTTTTAGCGAAAAGATTATGTGTGTGGATTTATCTGCATTAACCTTTATGTTCCATTTCGTTAACCAAGATTCTAAGTGATTCACGGCATTCTGGGCTTGTAGCAAAGATTGATGATTTATGTGAAGTCACCAATGTAGTGTCATCAGCATGTGTGGCAAATGTAACATCTGCGCCTAGTGGCATGTCTGAGGTACAGATTGTGAACAATTTTGGAGCCAGCACACTTCCCTGTGGAACTCCGGCCAAGATATCAGAAATTTCAGAGAAATATTCATTGATTTTTACATAAAACCTGCTCTGGTTTAGGTATGGCTTCAGAAGGACACGAACAAATTTTTAATTGTGTGGTGATAAAATTCACATACCAAGTTTGCGGTTTTAATTTAAGGGTTGTATTTTTTTCTGTGTGCTGATTTTGCTGATAGTCGAAATTACAAAAATTATTATATTATTAACATATTTAATAAAGTAATTATATTAATATTTTAAAACTTTATTTAATTATTAACCATTTTTTATTTAATTACTTAATAATTTAAATATTTACTTGCTTTAATTTGAATTTATATAACCCTCAGCCCTTGGTTAGTTCTTCTCTGTTGTTTTCGTCAACAACTACGCCCCCATTCAAATACAGATCTGATAGTTGCCGGTTACAGTTCCCCTTTTAATTGTCGATCAGGAATTTCCTTTCGCTACAGTTGTGTAAGCAAAACTCGCTTATGAAACAATTTTAAGCATTTTCCTTGTTTTACATCGAACACAATGGCATGGCGACTAAGAAGTGCCTCCGATAAGTTCAAACAGTAAATGAAACAGTTTTATTTGTCTGCCTTTACAGCGCGCCAATTGCATTGGCAAACTGTCGGCAAATAAATTATAATTACATATTTAATTTACAACATTTTAAGACTTGTTTTATGCAGTGTTAAATTTATTTAACTTTTAACAATGTTTTGCTTTCTGCACGCACGCATGCCTCCGCCAACAATGTTTGCAACATGTGTCCGTCGATTCAAATCGAGTCTTTCCACATGACTTCAGCGTATGGTACGAACACCCATTTGAAGTTTGCTGATTTATGATGTTGTTGAAACATTAACCAACTACGAAGGGTAGACTCGACAGTGGGGTCTTGTTAAGAAGTAATCGTATTTTGGCAACAGAATAGATAAAGGTTTCAAAAATGATGATGGCCGGAACGTAACCTTGAGTGGTGCTCACTATCGCGCCATGATATCGATCTTTATTTTTCCTGAAAATGAAGCCCGTTATCTTGACGACACTTGGTTTCAACAGGACGGTGCCACATGCCATACAGTTGCTCAAACAATGGATCTACTGAGAGGTCATTTCGAAAAGCAGCAAATTTCACGTTTTGGAAGGTGATTTGGCCGCCTAGATCGAGTGATATCACACCTATAAACTTTTTCCTTGGGGGTTACGTAAAGTCCAAAGCCTATGCTGACAAAGCAGCTACGATTCAGGTTTTGGAAGCCAACACTACGCTTGTCATTAAAGCCATACCGGTCGAAATGCTCGAACGCCTTAACCAAAATTGGACCCTCAGAATGGAAACCCTGAGGTGTAATTGCGGCCAACATTTGAAGGAAATTATATTCAAAAAATAAATGCCATAAAATGTCCTTTCAAATTACCAATAAAGATTCCACACTTGATTAGAATTTGTATATTTTTTTGTTCTGAAAAAAAATACCTCTAGATGGATCACCCTATAGTTTAGACTACGAAAAAAACTAACGCGATTAAAAAGGCACTGCAGCTAATTGTTTGAAAGGACACTGCTGAAAAGTACTACCAGGGGGAAGAGGACTCTACGCAGTACCACGATTTAAATGGTACTGGTGGTAATGGGCCACAATAATCCACGCAATACCTTCCTGGGTATAAAATAACAATGAAACTTTTTCACGATGCCAAAATAAAAACTTGGCTGAAGGATCCGAAGTCGAAAATTCGACCCATTTAAACATGGACAAAAACAATTTTTTTGTCATAGTTTTGAAATCAGGTTCATAAAACCAATGATTAGCTAGCTTTTCTGCCGGATATTTTATAGTTGGCCACGCCCGACTTTTGCTTATTTAATATTTTTTTACATAAAAAGCAAACCGCTATACTTAGCATTTGAGTTCAATGTGTTCTTAAAGTCTTTCAAAGGGATCACTAACTTTACGTCCGATTGAGAAAAAGTCTAAAACCTAAATGCGGGTGAATGCCGGTTATTTACTTTAAAAAAATTGACAGTTGGACGGAAGGCATACGATTTCCGTCTTTGCTGAAACAAACAGAGCTATTAATGAAATGTAAGAGGTAGTTAAAACATGAAAAATTGAAGTTCTTAAGTTCGAACGGGCCGACCTAGCTTATATACAATCAATCATGGATTCCGGTTTATTATGAAAATTTGTTCAAGTCGTGTGGCACCGCTCACTTTTTCATCAGGATCTGTTTCTTGACGTACCAACATCTTATCTACTTTAGTCTTACTGGTAGTAGATCACGAGATTTGAGTTTCAAACTTACGGGTTGACTGAATTGTGCCACGTCCCACTCTTTAATTTAACCTAACATGGTCTTAAATAAGTTGCTAGTCATAGATAATATCCCACATGGCTTTGGGCTTTTGTTTGCAAAACCCTTGAGGAATGGAGATGGGCCCTATACAAAGTATATCGATCGATTTCATATATCTATCTGAATCCATTGAGCGATGTCTGTCCGTCCCTCCATCCGTTTGCCCATCTTCGAAAGTACAGGTCGCAACTGAGAACCGATTTCGATGAAACTTGGTACATTCTTTAAGTTTGGGCCAAGGGCGAAACCTATTGTATTTGGTCCATATTCTGATACCATACATAGGTTTTTTTCCGATTTCAGAACCTCCATTACAACCGATTCCATCCCTCCATCCGTTTGCCCATCTTTCTATGTATTTAAAGTATAGGTCGCAACTGAGAACCGATTTCGATGAAACTTGGTACATTTCTCAAGTTTGGGCTAAAGCCGAACCCTATTAAAATTGGTTCACATTTTGATACCATACATAAATTTTTCAGAACCTCCAGTTCTAAAACCCACATATTACAGCTGATTTTGACCATATTCATACAGGGCATTACGATTGACTAACACCAATCTGGTGAAATTATTCCACATCGCTTCAAATTTGTGAATAGCTCCCACTTAAAGATCCCTCCCGATTTAAGGTCCTGCAGCTGTACAATCCACAAAGTACATCCGATCACTCTTAAGTTTCGCTTTGTACGTTATGATCGACCATTAATAAACTTTTGTGAAACTCGACCGCCTAGGTCCATATTTTCCCAAAGCCCTAACCACAGAGGTCCTTCCAGATTTCAGAACGCTCAGATCTAAAAGCCACATTTAAGGATTTCACAATTCCAACTAAATTTCGCACAGAACGTTACAAGCGACCACCACATATCTCTGAAGAAATTGACCATATCGGTCCATTTTTTTCAAATACATAGATCCAACACAAAGGTCCCTCTCGATTTGAGGTCCTGCAGCTCTAGAAGCGACCAATAAGACCATTAACACACAAAGATCCTTCCAGATTTCTAATTTTCTCAGATTCCTACCACATTTGGCATGGTACGTTATAAGCGATCATAATTAACTATAGTAAAAGTGGACCACATTGTAGGTCCCTAGTTTCTAATAGATCTCACACAAAGATCCTTTCAGATTTTACAATTTACAACTTAAGAAGCTACATTTTACATCCGATTCCTACCAAATTTCCCTTGGAGCGTAACAAGCGATCAGCACCCATGTCCTGTACCATTGCATCATATCGGTCCATGTTTTCGAATAGGCCTCGACACAAAGGACCCTCTCGATTTGAGGTTCTGCAGCTTTCGAAATCACAAATTTGACCACATAACTTCCAAATTTTACATGGTACGTCGGACTTATTAAGACCGACCTTGCTCAAGGTGCTTAATTCTCTGTATAGCAAATTATTGAAGGGTACCCCATTGTCAGCTAGGCCCTACTTACTCTTTTTTTTTAATGGTTTTATATTAGAAAAGGTAAAGTGTGGAAGAGCTTATTATGTGCTGCCCTTCTGTACTTCCGCCAACATTGTGGGTCATTGTCGGCTGCTATAGATCCCGTACTCTACAAGCTCGTCTCCATCACCACCTAAATCACTGATGTACGAGTATGATCCTTATGGGGTTGAATAAGTGATCTTTCCGTTTTCCCTTTTTCTAACCTTGACTTATCAACTGTGTCTGTGTCGCTGTATTTAGCGCCTGCCTTTATCTGCCTGTGTCGCCGCAGTAGTCTTTCATCTGCAGCCACTTGCAGACTGTAAAGACGTCTTGAACCTAAGCCGCAGTTGCATTAGGGGTGTCCAAATGGACAAAGATAATGAATAGGGCTACCTGAAATTTATTTTAACAGAGTGTACAGTGTGATTTAGTAGACCTTCTTGGTGTGATGGAAGTGTGCGTGACTACGAGTATCATGACAATTAACCCAGGTTCAAACCCGGGTCAGAATAGCTAACAATTTTCCAAAGGCGGGTTTTACACCTTGTAAATGCCGGCAACTTTACGAGTAAGAGATTTATCTCTAAGTTATGCGGAGAGAGAGATTTATCTCTAAGCCATGTACAAACTTTTTTTTAAAAATGAATTAGCTGTTCGGAGCCGGCTTTAAACAGTAGGTCCCGCTCACTGATTATGGGAATAAAAACTAGCAAACGAGCACCTGGGTTAACGGAAACCTAGGTTCAACCCCGGTTACACCTTGAAAATGCCGGCAACTTGACGAGTAAGAGATTTTTCTCTAAGTCATGTAAAGGCTTCTATAAAAATACGTTAGCCGTTCTGAGCGGGCGTTAAACAGTAGGTTCCGCTCAATGAGTATGCGAATTGAAACGAGCACAACTCAATGATTTCAGAGAAGTTTCTCCTGCTTCCTTAATGGAATGTTCTGGGACTTAAGTAAGTGGCAATCCCTGTGAGAAATCAGGATAGCTCTGCCCATTTGCGCCATCTTTAGTGCCGCTGCCTTTAACTAAAATTGTCTTAAGCAACGCAGTAAAATTAGTCAGATCCTAAGCCGCGGTCGACCACACGCAGAGAAAAGATATGGTTACTATAATATGTTCTCTTCAATAAAATCATGATCGTCGCAACTATAGTATTGTTTTTTGAATTTCATTTTGAAAAGAGTATGATTGTGGCAATTTGAATATTGTTGAAATTTCACAATACTATTATTACAAAATTTATAAATGAAAATAAAAAAATTCATAATATTGTTGTGCTACAACCATGTACCCAACAATAGTATGATCCTCTTCGAATATTGTCACCCCAACCATACTTTTTTCTGCGTGCAGCATGGAACACTTTCTACGATTCTTTCTATGCTTACTAGGATATTTAAGCCGCTGCTGAGAATCCACGAACCTGACACTCAAACCTTTTGTCCCTACATTCCTTAACCTGTCTCGTGTGCGCTAATGGGCTTAACACACACAGTATTTTGTTGCTGTTTATGTATGAGCATTATGCTTTGGAATAACTTTGCAGTTGATGCTGCTGCTGCTGTGGCTGTTGTTGCTTCCCGATTTTTTTTCCTCGTTTAATTGCCTCCTCTCAAAACGCGTGCATGTCTTTTTTGGAAACGTTTTTGCTGAATTACAACCAGTTGCAGTTGTTGCTATTTTGGAGGCATTTGAATGTTTAATGTTGAGGCAAGCCAGCACGAGTGAGGGTACATGTGTTTCTGCTAGTGCTAGTGCTCCGACTGCACTTACATTAAGTCATTGAGTAATCATCATTATCGTCATCATGACTCCCATATATGCGTGGATGCCGCTGCCGCCGCATAGCTTCCAGTCAACATGTACAAGTTGCATTTAATTTGAATATCTAAAGTTTTGAGGGGGATTTTCATTCATAGCTGCTGCTGCTGCTGATGATGACGACAACAATAACGAAATGTTGTTAAGGCTGCTACATCTGCTGTCTGTCTGCCTGTTGGTGGTGACGGCGATGATGGAGTTGCTCATACTGTTGATGCTCTTGTCGTTGTTGTAATGCATTTATGATATGCATGATCATTGCTGTGCTGACTGACGTTTCGAGAATTAAAGCAACACATGCTAATGATTTAATTTTGCTTTTCCACTGGATTAGTTTCTTGCAGCCGTTATATGGTTTTTGTTTTCCTTTTTTGTTTGTATAGCATACAATTTAAACGATACATCACGATTATACACTGGGGAAAAGTGACAAATTGTGGGGATTAATCGTCATGCATACCGAGGATTTCGAATGACTTTTGGGAAGATGAAATATGGAATTGTATGACATTTATCATTTCCCAAAAATCATAATGGGAATGAGCGAGCGGAAATTGCATCTAGACCTTACGACTCGTAAAATTTAAGAGCAATAAACTGTAGTGGAGCGTTAAGAAAGGAAACGTATTCGGAGATTTAAAAATCTTTTTAAAATCTTCACTTCACATTGGGATATGATAACTGGATCTGTTTTATACTCGTCTCATTATCACGCTGACATTTTAAAAGAACCCATACTCAAAAATAAGCTATATTAACAGTCATAGAATAATTCTCAATTAAAAGAACCATTTAAATGTTTACAACTTGTCTACGACCCAACCAATACATTTCTGTCAGTGCATTCTAAGCTTGTAGCATAAGACGTGATGTTTGCTTAAGTTTTTCCTCTGTTTCACAAAATTTGCATACATTTTTCATTAAGGCTCGTGCGTCTAAAGTAATCTTATGTAACTACTAGTAGCTATTACACATACGTTTACCATATAAACTTTAAATTAATGAAACCAACCATAGGAAAAAAAACCCCAACTTTAATATGGACATTTATCAATGAAATCTGGCAATTGCAACCCAGTTCAGTTTTATCTCAAAACTTTGGCAAAATAAATTGACACAAATACCAGAGAAAAATATCTTGCGAATTCATGTCCATGTGTAAATACCACAGTGTCATAAAATGTGGCAGTGATCATTTGCAATCGTAGTGAAGCTGTCACCCGGTTGACAAACAAAATTGAAAGATTTATGCGCCAAATCTCAGCTGATATTGCCAACAATATGCAACAGAGTTGTTAGTGACATAAAGCAAAAACTGTTCTATAGGCAACCTCTATAAAAAAAAGTTGCCATAGAAATTTCTGACGGAATGCAATGTGAGAATGCTGTTTCTATACAGACAAGAAAAAAAAACTGAAGACAATTTTTTAAATTCACAGATGACAATTTTCTATAAGAAAATGACAATTATCTATAAGAAAATGACAATTATCCATAAGAAAATGACAATATTCTATAAGAAAATCCCAATTTTCTATAAGAAAATGACTATAAGATAATGACATTTTTCTATAAGAAAATGACAATTTTCTATAAGAAAATGACAATTTTCTATAAGAAAATGACAATTTTCTATAAGAAAATGACAATTTTCTATAAGAAAAGGACAATTTTCTATAAGAAAATGACAATTTTCTAGAAGAAAATGACAATTTTCTATAGATAATGACAATTTTCTATAGATACTGATAATTTTCTATAAGAAAATGACAATTCTATAGGAAAATGACAATTTTCTATAAGATAGTTGTCAGTGATGACACTTTTATATATAAGTATTTTTTAGTTGTCACTGCAATCGATGATGAAAAATTCCTATAAAAATATTGTCACTGATAACAATTTTCGATAAACTTATGACAACTTTCTATAAGAAACTGATAACAGTTTTATAAAGGAAAATTATGACAATTTTCTATAAGAAAATTATGAAAATTTTCTATAAGAAAATTATGAAATTTTCTATAAGAAAATTATGAAATTTTCTATAAGAAAATTATGACAATTTTCTATAAGAAAATTATGACAATTTTCTATAAGAAAATTATGACAATTTTCTATAAGAAAATTATTACAATTTTCTATAAGAAAATTATGACAAATGTCCATAAGAAAATTATGACAATTTTCTATAAGAAAATTATGACAATTTTCTATAAGAAAATTATGACAATTTTCTATAAGAAAATTATGAAAATTTTTTATAAGAAAATTATGAGAATTGTCTATAAAAAATTATGACAATTTTCTATAGGAAAATTATGACAATTTTCTATAGGAAAATTATGACAATTTTCAGTTTTATAAATTATGACAATTTTCTATAAGAAAATTATGACAATTTTCTATAAGAAAATTATGACAATTTTCTATCAGAAAATTATGACTATTTTCTATAAGAAAATTATGACAAATATCACTATAAAAAAATTGTCACTGATAACAATTTTCCATAAGAAAATTGTCCGAGGAAATTGCCACTATAAGAAAATATTGGGGAAAGTTTTCTGTAAGATAATTGTCACTGACAACTGGAAAATTTTTTTATCACAACATTTTCACTAGGGAAAATTTTCTATTAGAAAATTGTCACTAGGGAAAATTTTCTATAAGAAAATTGTCACTGTAAAAAACGTTTCTATAAGAAAATTGTCACTGGGCAAAATTTTCTATTTGTGACAGCGCATAGAGAAAGGTACCTAAGGGTAAAAAAAATCAATTTTCATTTTGTTTCTTTTTTTGATGTGGACAACATCTGAGCATCGAACGCGACCGATCCCATGCCCCAAATGTGTTTCCTCCCAGAGATATGCGCGTTTTATGAAAGTGAAGTCGACGATTCCAAGAAAGGGACCTAATCTTTAAAATGGCTCTTCTGAAGAAAACTGGTTTTTACCGTAGGCCCCTTTCTATTTTGCGCGTCATATATGAAGAAGAAAATTGTCACTATTTGCAAGTGATTGTGACCAAATTTCGCTTAAACAGTTAAGGGCGACGGACGCCCATCTCTGTGGCCCACACACTGATCCCCCATGTTTTAGGTTCCTGTTGCTCTGGAATCCTTAACTTACATCCGATTGTGCTTAAATTTTGCATGTTTAGGACCTTAGTGGTCCATGTTTTTGAAAAGTTTCCACCCAATGGTCCTTCCTGATTTTGAGTTTCTGTTGCTCTAAAAGCCACTTAGTACATCCGACCATTGCTTTGAGCGACCCCTTTTTTGTCTGGTAAAATTGGTCCATACCGATCAGTATTTTAGGATAGCCTCCACTAAAGCGTTTCCCTCGATTTGAGATCTTTTTGATCTAGAGGCCTTAAACTAAAAACTGGTTTTTTCAGACGTGTGGTTTTGATGATAATTTAATCTTATGGCCGAGAATTTTGCTTTTTTTTATAAAGATAAGGATAAGATGCCATTATGTTTTAAAAATGATTTCGGGCAAGTGGCCCCCGCGGCTGGCTCGAATAAATTCCAGCCGAGTGGCTCAATTATCGACTACTTTTTGCAGCATTTGGGGCCGTATCTCAGCAATAACGCGCCGAATAGTCTCTTCCAAGGCATCAAGTCGTGTCGAGCCTTTCTGCGTAGACAAGCGACTTCACTTAACCCCACAAAAATTGCACAGCGGTTTTAAATCGCTCGATCTTGCAGGCCACGCTACAGACCCATGTCGCGAGATAATGCGCTCACCAAAAGTTTCCTTCAATAAAGAGTTTGTTTCATGGCTGTATGTAGCGCCGTCGTGTTGGAACCAAAGGTCGTCCACATCTGCAGCCCCTAATTCAGGCACGAAAAAATCATTAATAATGTCTTTATACTTTAGCATTCCCATTGACTGTAACATTATGGCCCGCTATATTTTTGAAGAAATATGGACCAATGATTACCACTGCCCGCTAAACAGTGACTTTTTGAGAATGGAAGGGCATTTAAACAATGGCTACTCCAAATGCGACAACTCTGGATATTAACTTGCCCATTTAACCAAAAGTAAGCTTCATCGCTGAACAAAATTTTTCTGTAAAAATCAGGATTCGTGGCCAACTCGTTTTGGGCCCATTCACCACCATTTGCAAACGTTGTTCTGGGGAAAGTCTATTCATTATGAATTGGCAAACTAAACTGAGCATAAATCAAGTGACAGCTGTCAAAAAGACCAACTCCGAAAAGAGAGGTTGAAAACCAGACGTCAAAAAAAAACACCCGATTGTTACTATATTAAGAGTTTTGCATAAGACGCAACCAATATCCAATAAAATTGGCCGTTATCAGGTTATGTTTTCGAATATTAAAAATTTCAACTCCTCTCGAGTGGAAGTTCAGCCGCTCTGGATTTAGCATAGTGCGTTATAAACGACTTAAGCCATTCAAAATGAAGCTTGACAATATTAGCTCATCTTTAGATAAAGCATCCATACAAATGACCTGCCACTATACACAATATATTTTATATTTGATCAAGCTCAAATGAAGTTACCGCCTTAAGTGCGACTTATAACCACCCCCGTTGAAACCATGCCATATCGGTCTATATTTTTATATGTCTAGTGAATTATTTTTCTTTCGCTCTAGAAGTCACCCATAAACTTACTCAAACTTGAGTCGAATGCGCGAAAACTTCTAAACAACAGAGTGGTGTATGGTATATCAAAGTCGGCCCCACCCGACTTTAACTCTTTTTCTCGTTTTAAATTGTCATGTCACCCATGACAACACCATAATCTAGACGGCTTTCCTCATTTATAATTCTCTTCTAGCTGCATGTTGTCAGTTACTACACGAACAAAATACTCCATCGGCTTAAACTATATCCTCCAATTAAAGTCTTACATTGTTGAATGTCAGTATGGTTAGCCTAAAAAATAGACAGTAGTTAGTTTTTATTAAAGCAAACTTGTTGATCCCCTTTAAAATCAGTTAATAAAATTAAATCCACTGTTACTACTGTGACATGAACCCCAGACCGTCCACCACCAGTCTAACGAATACAACTGCCATCATCAAGGCTAATGCCATAACCACCCGCGCAATCAATGTCGAATTTATGTGTGGTGGTTTTCGCCAATGTGACGGTGATTGGATGGAAGGGGTGTGGGTCGAATGGGGTCCCGGCTAATCAACATGTAAATCCCTTTTAATGCAAAACGAAAACAATTTGCTCGGCACCAAATCGCAGTAGAAGAAGAAGCCGGCGTAGCAGCACAAAAAACAATGACAGCACTGAACAAATTTAGCAATAAAAGTCAAATTGTGTGTTTTATCAACTCTGACATACAAGGCAGCACACTCGTCCTCGTACAACACACAGCGTGAAGCTGAAGAATAGAAAATAAAAATAAACAGAATTCAAATATGTTGACGTTAACAACAGCGAAGCCAACGACAGCAGTAAGCAGCAGCATCAGAAGCAGCAACATCATTTTAACCAATTGACAATGAAATTGTTTAACAGAGAAAATTGTATTCAACATTTGTTGTCAGTTAAAGAAAACATCTTCAATCCAACACAAATACTCGTACATTCGTACTCACTCAGCTACGGTCACACACATACAGGTACACATTGGTAGTTGAATAAATGATGGGAAACATTCTACAGCATCATGACCAAAATTAGAATCTAGTCAGCTTATTTTAATTGCTGTTGCCTTTAACCTATTAAGCTTCGTTATCACTGTCTCCCAAATCTAACGTCTACTCTTATACAAGGTGGGCCAAAAGTTACAATGGGGTTAAAAATCTTAAATAACTTTTTCGAGGTTCCCTACTTTTTTAAAGAAGGGAACCTCACAAAGAAAATTCAAATTTAATGGGGAATGCCAGATGGTCCATCCCTTGAGTCCATTTTTCGATGACCCGTTCGAGCATTTCGACTGGCAACTGGCGAATGCCACGCGTGATGTTTTGCTTCAAGGCCTGAATCGAAGCGGGTTTGTCCGCATAAACTTTAGACTTTACATATCCCCACAGGACAAAGTCTAACGATGTGATATCACACGATCTTGGTGGCCAATCGACTGGCCCAAAACGTGAAATTATCTGCTCACCAAAGTGTTCTCTCAATAAATCCATTGATTGATGCGATGTGTGGGAAGTGGCGCCGTCTTGTTGAAACCAAATGTCACCGTGATCACGAGCTTCAATTTCAGGCATCAAATAGTCGATTATCATGGCACGATAACAGTCGCCATTGACGGTGACGTTCTCACAGGCATCATTTTTGAAGAAAAATGTACCGATGGTTCCACCGGGCCACAAACCACACCAAACCGTTGTTTTTTTCTGGATGAAGTGGCAGCTCTTGAATCTCTTCTGGTTGCTCTTCGTCCCAAATGCGGCAATTTTGCTTGTTTACATACGCATTGAGCTAGAAATGGCCATCATCGCTGAACAGTATTTGGCTCGAAAACGTCGAATCTTCTTGAAACTTTTTAAGAGCCCATAGAGCGATGTCGCTTAAGAACGTCGGGCGGCTTCAGTTCTTGCACAAGCTGTATTTTGTACACTTTCCATTTAAGATCTCGACGTAAAGTGCGCCAAGTCGTTCCATACGTCAGTCCGACTTGCTGCGCTACGGCCGCTACATTTTGTGGACATCAGTCATAGTCAATCACAACACGGAAGAAACTTGTATCATAAATTGACAATACCCTTTTTTAATACAATAAAAAAGCAATTAACAACTCTCTAACTATTAAGGAGTTTTATTTTTTATTTTTTGAGCTATTGGAAAAGCCCAATAACCCATCCATTTGCTGCGCTACGGCCGCTACACGTGGTCTCTGTGGTCGAATATTATCCAAGAAGTGCACGAAACACATTCCTTGCAGAACGTGAATTTTTGTTATAAGGGCGGTTCGGAAAGTTCTTAGCCTATCAATGAAAGAGAATAGTTAGTTTTTCAAAAATATTTTTATTTTTCAATATAATCTCCTGAAACTTCAATACACTTAGTCCAACGCTTATCTAGCAATTCTATCCCTTGATTAAAATAGTTTTCCTCAAGGTCCTTTAAAATAGTGGTTTACAACTGTAATTGCATCTTCATTTGAGGTAAAACGCTTGCCAGCAAGGAATTTTTTTAGATTGGGGAACAGGTAAGGTCACTGGGAGCTAAATCAGGAGAATAAGGTGGGTGGTCAAACAACTCGTACTTTAATTCGTTGATTTTAGCCATTGTTAAAACACTCTTGTGCGCTGGTGCGTTGTCTTGATGAAAAATTATTTTTTTGTGTTGTAAGCCAGGACGTTTTTCTCGAATTTGTACATTTAATTGATCTAAAAGGTTGCAATAGTACTCTGAATTTATTGTTTTACCCTTTTGCAGATAGTCAATCAATAAAATACCTTTAAAGTCCCAAAAAACCGTTGCCATAACCTTACCAGCCGAGTGAATTGTTTTTGCCTTCTTTGGGGCACTTCCTCCAGCTTCAGACCATTGTTTGGATTGTTCTTTTGTCTCTGGAGTATAGTGGTGGATCCATGTCTCATCAACAGTTATGAAACGACGCTTAAAATCCATTTTATTTTGCTGAAAACGATCCAAACAAGCTTGAGAAATGTGCATTCTTATGCGTTTTTGGTCGACTGTTAACAAGTGCGGCACCCACCTTGCAGAAAGCTTTTTCATCTGTAGTTCTTCATGCAAAATTAAATGGACTCGATCATTTGAGATGCCCATGATATTAGCTATTTCACGCACTTTTATTCGTCGATCATTTAATACCATATCATGCACTTTGGCTACAATTTCTGTTGTTGTTGCTGTTTTTGGACGTCGACTACGTGGTTCATCTTCAATGCTTGTACGACCACGTTTAAATTCAGCAACACAATTTTTTACTGTTGCATATGAAGGAGCACTTTCACCTAACACATTCGCTATATCATTATTAATTTCTTGTCCCGATAAACCTTTTTTATGTAAATATTTAATAACACCACGCATTTCTAATTTTTCCATTTTAAAAAAAATCGCGGATGCGTCTTTTGTGAACACCTGTTTCTATATGAAGGAGTTGCCAGATCGAAACAAAATTTTACATAGCAGAGATGGAAGTTTCCAAACCACTTAACTTTTTTCTGTTTATACCGCGCTTTTTGTGCTAGGCTAAGAAGTTTCCGAACCGTCCTTACAGTTGAACGACTTGTAAATGTTGTTCAGGCGTAAGTCTGCCAAATGATGAAATGAAGAAATGCCAAACAATACTCAACAAAAATAACATGACAGCATGACACGAATCACACGTGATCTGTCAAAAAAAAGGCTATCGAAAAATGTATCTCTACTTGGATCATAATATACAAAATGGAAACTTTTTTATGCTGAGTATGAAAAATCATGTCACTAAAACGTTTACAGTTTCGCAATGATGGGCTCGTTTTAGAGCATTTTCAATAATATCTTTCAAAATTTGTGACTGTAGCGTTCGAATTTCTGCAACAATGTCGGCCTTGAGTTGAAGGATTGTCTCGGGCTTGTTCACATATACTCGCCCCTTCAAATAACCCCAAAGAAAATAGTCAGGTGCTGACAAATCTGACGATCGCGCTGGCCAAATAATTTCCGAATTTGTGGAAACACTTTCATCTTCATTCTCGAAGAAGTACTCGTAAAGCCCAATGATATTTGCAGATGTGATCACACACCATACTGTACACCCAATGGGGTCCAATTGGCGGTGATGAATGACTCTTGGATTTTCGGAATCTACAGCTCTGCTTATTAACAAAGCCATTCAAATTAAAATGAGCTTCATCACTTTGCGTTAAAATAATTGATCGCTGATTTAATTAAAAAAATGTAATATTTTGGTTCTCTGTTTGATGTGAATACCTGCATTATTTATTTTCCAAGTGTTTTTTATAGTAATATCTGAAAAAAAGAAATATATCAACGAAAAAGTTATTAAAATTTTAAACCTCATGATAACTTTTAGCCCACCCTGTATAATTCATTAGTCAATTCTTAAATTTTTTTAATAAGCGTAACGAAATTATTTTCAATGGAAATCTTAAAGTGTTGTTTAATTTTCTTTATCACTCCATTTTTGACAAATTTTGTCGTTGTGAATATTTTTTTCTTACCTTTAATTTATTCCTGCTCCGTGACAGCCGAGACATGCTGATTTGAAACCTCTTCGAGATCTCATAGACTTTCTCACTTAAGGCCTTTTGCTGCCTACCCGCATTAATGTAGGTCAGGACCTCTTCATATGGGCTATACGATAGTATGAAACTGTATGGAGCAGTTTCACAGCATTTATTGCTCGCTCGTAACAATCGAGAGGAATCTTTGTGTTGGAACTATGCGAAAACATGGACGACTTGGTCTACTTATAATTTCATCGGGTATGGTTTTTGGGCTTTCGTAACGCTCTGTGGCAAATTTGGTCGGAAATTGTTGCTTTTAGAATTGTAGAATCTAAAATCGGGGAAAACGTACGAGGGCGGTTCGGAAACTTCTTAGCCTAGCACAAAAAGCGCGGTATAAGCAGAAAAAAGTTAAGTTCTGGAAACTTCCATCTCTGCTATGAACACATGTTAAATTTTGTTTCGATCTGGCAACTCCTTCATATAGAAACGGGTGTTCACAGAAGACGCAACCGCGATTTTTTTACAATGGAAAAATTAGAAATGCGTGGTGTCATTAAATATTTACATAAAATAGGTTTATCGGGACAAGAAATTAATAATGATATGGCGAATGTGTTAGGTGGAAGTGCTCCTTCATATGCAACAGTAAAAAATTGGGTTGCTGAATTTAAACGTGGTCGTACAAGCATTGAAGATGAACCACGTAGTGGACGTCCAAAAACAGCAACAACAACAGAAATTGTAGCCAAAGTGCATGATATGGTATTAAATGATCGACGAATAAAAGTGCGTGAAATAGCTAATATCATGGGCATCTCAAATGATCGAGTCCATTTAATTTTGCATGAAGAACTACAGATGAAAAAGCTTTCTGCAAGTGGGGTGCCGGACTTGTTAACAGTCGACCAAAAACGCATAAGAATGAACATTTCTCAAGCTTGTTTGGATCGTTTTCAGCGAAATAAAATGGATTTTAAGCGTCGTTTCATAACTGTTGATGAGACATTGATCCACCACTATACTCCAGAGACAAAAGAACAATCCAAACAATGGACTGAAGCTGGAGGAAGTGCCCCAAAGAAGGCAAAAACAATTCAATCGGCTGGTAAGGTTATGGCAACAGTTTTTTGGGACTTCAAAGGTATTTTATTGATTGACTATCTGCAAAAGGGTAAAACAATAAATTCAGAGTACTATTGCAACCTTTTAGATCAATTAAATGTACAAATTCGAGAAAAACGTCCTGGCTTACAACACAAAAAAATAATTGTTCATCAAGACAACGCACCAGCGCACAAGAGTGTTTTAACAATGGCTAAAATCAACGAATTAAAGTACGAGTTGCTTGACCACCTACCTTATTCTCCTGATTTAGCTCCCAGTGACTTTTACCTGTTCCCAAATCTAAAAAAAATCCTTGCTGGCAAGCGTTTTACCTCAAATGAAGATGCAATTACAGTTGTAAACCACTATTTTGAAGACCTTGAGGAAAACTATTTTGATAAAGGGATAGAATTGCTAGATAAGCGTTGGACTAAGTGTATTGAAGTTTCAGGAGATTATATTGAAAAATAAAAATATTTTTGAAAAACTAACTATTCTCTTTCATTGATAGGCTAAGAACTTTCCGAACCGCCCTCGTATGCAGGATATTTCAAAGTATACACCGATGTGGACTAACTTAAATAGGGCCAAATTTGAAAAAGATACCAAGTTTTATCAAAAGCAATTCATAATTGCGACCTTGTTCTACAATGTGGTGGAGGATATCTAAACTAAAATCTATGTTATTTTGAATTTACTTTGTCGCGTTTTTTTCTCACGCACCCATACATTTGGTCCTTCGAGCTTTCGACTAATATGTACATATAATCATTCCGTGTATGTTGCAGTTTCCGAACATTTAAAGGTCGCTCGTTACAATCGAAAGGGAGCTTTGGGACTTGGTTTAATTCCACTAGGGATAGGTTTTTGGACGGACGTTTGTAACGCTCTGCGTCAAATTTGGCCGGACTTGGAAGTAAACTGTTGCCTCAGGAATTGTAGTTTCTAAGATCGGAAAATCGTACTTATATTCATTATATTTCAAAACATTCACCGATGTGGACAAATTTTGATAGGGTTGATCCTTGGGCCAAATTTTAAAAATATAACAAGTTATATCAAAAGGTATATCAACTAAAATTTATTTTATTTTCTTATTTACTATCTCGCTTTTGTTTCTTACGCACCCAAACATTTGGGTGCTCAGTCAGAACGCCCAGCAGACATAATGCCAATTTTTTTTTGCGAGCCTTATGACCGCATACGGGAGGACAAAACGCCAAATTTTCTTCTGGGCATTATGACCGCCTCTAAGGCGGTCAAATGACCCAATAATATACCTACACTACGCCCAATATTTGCTAGACCTTATGACTGACTGCACTTAGAGCGGACATAAAGCCCAGTAATATTTTTAGAGCTGTACTCCCTCTAATTGTCAAATAAATATTTTTGTGGTCCTTAAAGAAATGCAAGGGAATTTTGGAAGGCTTTAATCTTGACGAAGGCGCCTCTAATGGCCTTTGTCAATGGACTTTATAGATATAGATATTTTTAAAAATAGATATTTTTAGAAAATTTAGATTAATGAAATTTTACGGCGTGTGTGACATTATTTCAGTCGAACATTTATACCAAACAATGAAAATGGAGGCAGATTTCGCTTACACCCTATTTTGTTAATTACCAATCGGAAATATGATAAAATGTGTTACTGAAGAGGATCGTCACTATTTTGTTAATGCCATGGTACCGTCCTGTGGTAGTACCGTCCTGTGGTTACAACTGGCTTTTGATACGGCACACATATAACTAATGAATATGTTGTAAATTGAATAGATGGTAATGATATAAATATGGGGGTTTGTAGTGACTCTGGAGCGTATGATAGGGGAAGTGCGATCGTGAGTGTGATTTTGTTGTAAACAAATTTTTCGGCGCTACCTTCTTCTCACACTTCCCCTATCATACGCTCCACGTTCACATACAAACCCCTATATTTATATCTTTAACATTAATTTTTCTCCACAGCCCTCTAAGTGATTAAACAAGAGGAGTGCCAAAGTACACTTCCGTGTACTTTAGCACTCCTTTTGTGCAACAAATACTTGCTAAAATTCACGACATTTTGGAGGTCCCATAAAAACGAAACAGAGAATGGAAAGAGCAAATGAAAAATATGACTGCTAAATTCAACTCGACAAAAGCTTATTTAGCAAATAAAGACAAAAAAAAGTTAACATTCTTGTGCCTCCGTTTTTATCGAAAAATCCTATTATGGAAGTTGCCGATTCGTCTGATATTAAAGTTAAAAGCATTAGACCAGAAGGAGTGCTTTGTGAGATCTGCTTTAAAAAACCAAAAAAAAAATACAATTATGAAGCAAACATGCCAAAATATGTCGTTTTTGTATCGACGAAATTCAAAATCAAAAGAACAACCGTCATACATTTGAATTATATTGAAAATAATTATTTTCTCCCAATTTAAGTAATTGTTGCATTTGATTTATTTTAACAAAAATTATAATATCGTGAATTTCAATAAATTGTCCACATACTACAAGATTTATTTTATAATAGAAGCTGTTTCAAACGGTCACATTAAAGGCTGTCATTATGTCCAGAAGAAAATTGAGCTTTATGTCTGCCAGGTATGCAGTCATAACGCCCCCCAAAAAAATGAGATTTATGTCCGCTGTGCGTTCTGACCGGCCACTTACATGTGGTCCTTCGATCTTTTGACGAATGGTATATTTATCTAATCATTCTGTTTTTAACCCTTCTAAATATCTGTCCGACAGGTATGCGGTCATAACGCCCCTCAAAAAAATTGGGCTTTATGTCCGCTGTGCGTTCTGACCGGCCACTAACATGTGGTCCTTCGAGCTTTCGACGAATGGTATATTTAGCTAATCATTCTGTTTATAAACCTTCTAAATATCTGTCTGCGTTTGTAAACAAGATCAGCTAAATATTTTTTTCTTTCAAAATAGCAAGTTGTTTAGTTGAGATCGAACTTTTTTTTCTACGTACTAATGCCATGCCTTTAACTTATTTGGAATATTTTAGATCACTAGATAGCTGTGTTCTTTGAGGTAACTAAACTAGGCCTTAATTCGCCAATGAAATGACAAAAAGTTACATTTCTTTTATTTAAAAAAAAAAAAAACGAACGTTACAAATAAGTTATTTTTCCTTAAAAGGATATTCTGATTTTATTTTCGACGGTCTTTACTAAAATGATAATAGTTAAAATTTAATAGAAAATTTTAGTTCAAAAACGAATTTTTTTTTAAATCATTTATATATTTTCATTAAAAAATAAATAAAAAATAATTGGACAACATATTTTGTGAACATAAAAAAGAATTATTTTTCAATTTCCTTCACTTTTTCGAAAGGACACTCCTATCGTAAAAATAGCATGTTAAAATGTTCTACGAAAATACACTCCATACGACTTCACTTCTGACATCTTATCACGAAAATTCGCTAAATCTAAAAATATTAAATACTTTTCAAATTATTATATAAAATAAAGCTTTCTAAATCTAAAAATATTAAATACTTTTTTTTCATTGTAACATAAAATATAGCTTCCAAAATAAATATTGCCTTGACCCATAAAAAGTTACTGGGACCTTCCAGGGCCGTCTTTTTGGAAATTTGCTAAAATCGCCCAAGTTTTTAATTTTTAAAAGAAATCATACACTCCCGAGAAAGTCCAAAATTTTGTTCCATAGTGTAATATATTACAACAGCGATCTAATCGCGGTTTGGTTACTACAAAGAATTTATCTGTTGTCACCACCAATTAATGATACGAAAGTAACATGTACTTCAAAATTGATTGGCTGTCATCACCACCAATTGTTGAAACCAATTGTTTTTCTCAAGTCGGTTGCTTTAACCGATCGTTTGGCTGTAGGTTTCGTAATATTATTGTAGCTACCATCTTATGGTAAGTCGAACCATGTAACCATCAATACCATGGAATGTTGGTGATTGCAGCAGAAAATTTGATTAGCCAATCGAATATTTGTATTTCGAACAGATTTCCACCTAATTTTGTCTCTGTGAGCAAGAATTATTATCTCCAACTCTGCGTATCGTAGAAATCAGTGCAAAAACATCAGCGTCTTTTAATTTCTATCAATTTAAAATGAAACTAAATCCTCCTCCACAATTTTCCGGCTCGATACTCTAAGTGCAAGGGGAGGGCAAAGCCGTTGTCTGTCTCACAGCCGTTCTGTGTGTTTTGCCATATTTGCATATGTACGGCTGATGTTTAAAATGTAATACAAATTTTCATTTAACGCTATTTTGTTTTACATAAATAGCAAATGCTAAGTAAAGGAAGAGGAGACACAAATAGAAGCTGACAGAGTCAAAAAGACAACAAAAAAAAGCCATATAAAAACATTCGAAACGAAAGGAACATAAACAAAAGATGTGCAAATGAAGGCAGGAAGAAATTGAAAAATTTACAATTGTCTTCCCCAGAACGAAACGCAACCCACCGCTGACTCTTCAGAAGAAAGAAAAAAATAAAACGACTCCCCCAAAAAAATGAGCAGCGCTCGACTTCTGGTGGCACAGATCCAACATTCATCCATACGACCGGGAACGCACTTACTCACTTGCTTACCATGACGACTTCTTGCGAGGCGACACATGTTGGCACAGCCGCCGTCATGCTAACACCTCGTCTTGACTCGCCCGTTGGCGCATCTTTGGTGTCATTGAAGGTTTTTGTTTATTTTCTCTCGTTCCCCCCTCGTGGTCTTTGTCATTCTGTATATGGTTTTGGCTTTCAAAGTGTTTGTGCGGCAAAGATTATTAACCTTTTTATTATGTGCGTGTATTTTGTATGGCTTATTTAAGATTTTAGCTGTGGATTTGCGCCGGAGTATCATGTAAATGGGAATTGCTTTTTTGTATAGCCTGCATCTTGAAGCCTAGCCAAGTGTTAAGAACGTTTAAGACCTTTAGAGAAGGTTTTGACATCTGAAGTCGGGAGGCCGTTTGGGGATTTTTTGCAGAGCTGCCACCAACATTTTTTTAGGCGATAGCAAGAGTTGACATGAAGTTAAGGGATTAGAAATTAAAAGTTTACATTATTTTTTTGAAAACAAGCTATTGGTTGACTCAAAAGTTTTTTTTAATTGAATCTAGAGCTGAACTGAATTTATGAGTTCGACTCAGGGAACCCTACACAGAATAAAATATTTTCGGTTTAATTAAAACATTCAAATATTTAAACAAAAATTAATTTGAAATCCTGTGATAAAAAATTGCACATACTTATATAAACCTATATATTCTTAAGTTCTTTATTGAAAATATTTCCGATTTCAGGCGATAAACATATTTACATATTTACAAAAAAATTTTATTCCGTTTATCGAAAATATTTTCGTTATGAGGTAATGAATAAATTCGGATACATATAAAAAAAGTTGTAAGCCGCTAACGAAATTAATTTTGTATGCTGCGATGAAAAACTTACTATATTTAATAAAAAAAATTGTAAGCCGTTTTAAAAAAAAAAATCTTACGACGCGATAAAAAATCGAAGACCCACACGGTCAATTGCTGTTTTGTTTCGGGCTCAGACGCATAGATCCATGATTCGTCACCTGTGACGATCTTATATACGTCTTTTGAAACTCCGCGATCGTATTTTTTCAAAAATTATTTGCACCAATCGACACGAGCCTTTTTTTTGAGCGATTGTCATATTGTGCGGGATCCAACGAGAACAAACCTTTGTTATGCTGGTGGAAAAAATGCCCAAGGATACAAATATCTTACGGTATGTCACATGACGATCTTCCATTATCAGTTCACGCACGGCATCAATGTTCTCTGGCACAACGGCCGTTTGGACGACCTTCACGACATTCGTCTTTGAGCGAACGTCGGCCACGATTGAATTCATTAAACCAGTTTTTACAGTGCTATAGGATGGTGCTTCATCGCCATAAAAAGATTTAAGTTCATCGATGCACTCTTGGTTTGATAATCCACGTCGAAAGTTGTGAAAAATGATCGCTCGAAAATGTTCACGAGTTATTTCCATTTTTTTGCTAAATTGATTTTTTGAAGTCACTGTAAAGAACAGAAATGATGGTCGTACGTCAAAACGTTCTGAGTACGTTTATGCTAAAAAATGTCAAACTATCCAATAGAAAAGTCAGATGGCGCCAGGCAACATTTAGTGTTGCCTAGGCCAGAAATATATAAAGCAACCCTCGTATCTCTAAGATTGGAGTGTAATTTTTTCAAAAAGTGAAGAAAAGCAAAAAATGTTGTCCAATTTATTTCAAGTTGAGTGTCCTGGTCGTTTTTCGGTTTAAATGTTTTACTTAATTATTACTATTATCATTTTAGTATAGATCGTCTAATATGAAATAAGAGTATCTTTATAATAAAAAAAACTCTTAACAACATTAAATTAATGAGAATGGAAGCCAACATCGACACAGAGGGGCAATTCGAATATTAAATTTGTTTCCATCCTCTTTTAAAATAACATACAAATTATGAGCGATATAAAAGTATATAATTTTTTATTACATATGTAGCCAAGACTTCAAACACTGATTTGAGGTATTTTGTGTCACATTAGCCCTTAAGTAGCCAGCCGGAAATATTTAGGTTTAAAATTCCATATTCACTTAAATAATTTATCATAATAAACTTAATCTTTAAATTTTTGACACTTTAAAACCAATATTGAATAATTTTGACTTCGTTTACAAATGTGACGCGCAAAATAGAAAGGGACCTAAGGTTAAAAACCAGTTTTGTTCAGGAGAGCCATTTTAAAGATTAGGTCCCTTTCTATTTGCGCTTAGAATCGTCGACTTCACTTTCATAGAACGTGCATATCTCTGGGAGGGAACACTTTTGGGGCATGGGATCGGTCTCATTCGATGCTCATATGTTGCCCACATCAAAAAAAGAAAAAAATGAAAATTGATTTTTTTACTCTTAGTTCCCTTTCTCTATGCGCTGTCACATATGACGCATAAATTCGTTCCACTTGTGCATGCAAACTTTACTGCATTCGAACGTAAAAAGCTCATGAGTCAAATCGCAGAATAAACGTTTTCAAATCGTCAAATATAAAAATTAAATAAAAAATCGTTATTGTTTCAGTCAGATAACCGAACACATACTTATACAATTTAACCATCAATTGGTCCAGTTATCAAATACCAGTGGTAATGACAACCGAATTCAAAGAGTTCTTATAGACAATAAAACTGTTCTGAAAGGAGTTGATAGTCTGTTTTGCCCCAGCAGTAAGAGTTTTCGTGATATCGTGAACATGAAATTTTTCTTTATTTTTTTTTATTAATTTACCTTACACTTTGTCAATTATTATCGGATTGTTTTGAAAGAGGCAATATTAAGTAGTTAGAAACGAGTCTTTCATCATAATTTTGGGCAAAACAATAAAAATAGAGACAAATGTCATGTTCACGATACAAGGATTGCTATTTATATTTCGCGTCCTGACAGTACTAGTGTTCCCAGATGCCAACTGGAACTTCCATTGGAAACTTTGACATTTTCTAGCATAAGTTCACTCAGAACGTTTTGTCATTTGAGGCCGAATTGTTTTCTTTACAGTGTGTTGAAAAATTCATCTCAATTAAAAAAAATAGAATTATCCCGTGAACATTTTCGTGCGATGATTTCTTACGATTTTCGGCGTGGGCTATCGAGGCAAGAGTGTTTAAATCAAATTGTTTCGACTTTTGGCAATACAAGTTGTTAATCGCTGGTACCAAGAGTTCAGTCTCGGACGCCGTTCGCTCCAGGATGAGTTTAGTGAAGGACGTCGAACTTCGGTCACTTTGCCAGAAACCATCGATGCCGTGAGTGAACTGATTAAGCAAGACCGACATGTGACATACCGTTAGAT
This sequence comes from Hydrotaea diabolus, assembly GCA_963513945.1. Lineage (NCBI taxonomy): Eukaryota > Metazoa > Arthropoda > Insecta > Diptera > Muscidae > Hydrotaea > Hydrotaea diabolus. Next base: position 128,331,920 of record OY740719.1, read on the forward strand.
TAAGGCATCGTTGGGCATTCGTATGACAAGCATCAATAAGATATTGCAAACAAATTTGTTCTCGTTGGATCCCACATAATTTAACGAATGCTTAAAAAAGGCTCGTGTACTTGGTGCAAAATTTTTTTGAAATCAATCAATAAGATATTGCAAACAAATTTGTTCTCGTTGGATCCCACATAATTTAACGAATGCTTAAAAAAGGCTCGTGTACTTGGTGCAAAATTTTTTTGAAATAATTCGATTGCGGTGCTTTGAAATACGTTTATACGAACGTCACAGGTGACGAATCATGGGTCTACATGTATGAGCCCGAAACAAAACAGCAATCGACCGTGTGGGTCTTCGAAGACGAGCCAAATCCAACGAAAGTTGTTTGTGGAAGAAGCACTTCGAAGCAAATGTTCGCCTGTTTCTTCGGCAAAACTGGTCATGTGGCGACTCTTCCGCTTGAGCAACGTAGGACGGCCAATTCTGAGTGGTACATCACAATTTGATTGCCTGAAGTCTTCGGAGAAATTCGAAACACGAACAAGAGAAGACGAATCACTGTGCACCATGACAATGCGAGCTCTCACACATCGGCTCAAACCAGCGCCTCTTTGTTCGGCCAAAACGTCGAATTGGTGGGTCATCCGCCGTACAGCCCTGACTTGGCACCCAATGACTTTTTTTTATTCCCGAACATCAGGATAAAAATGCGTGATCAGCGATTTTCGTCGCCAGAAGATGCTGTTGAAGCGTTCAAAAACCATGTTTTGGAGGTATCTCAATCGGCGTGGAAAGTTGCTTCGACAATTGGTTAGAGCGCATGCAAAAGTGTATAACTCATGCTGGAGAATACTTTGAAAAACAATAAAACCATTTTGAGGATAAATATTCACATTTGCATTAATAGGTCAGCAATATATATAGCAGCTCTCGTAGTAACAAAATTCACATACCAATTTTTGGGTTGAAATTTTAGGGAGTTTATTTTTTTTTTTCTGGGTTTATTGGGAAATGCATGAAAGTTTTTCCAACAAACGGGGAACATTTCTTAAATCAGTGAGCTGTGCGCGATAAGTTCTGATACACGCTGATCGGAACCTACTGTTACAGAAAAGCTTAACCATGACCAAGATATTATTATTATCGCAGATTATTTTGTACACGCAGAAAAAATGTATGTTTGTGGTGACAATATTCGAAGAGGATAATACTATTGTTGGGTATATGATTGTGCTACAACAATATTATGATCCTCACAACAATAGTATTATTTAAATACAACCATACTATGATATTCACAACAATAGTATGATTCACACAAAACCATACTATGATCCCCACAACCATAGTATGATTTACACTCAACTATGAGATCCACAACCGTAGTATGATCCTCACAACCATAGTATGTTTCATATACAACCATAGTAGGATTTACTCGCAACCATGTTATGATCCCTACAACCATAGTATGATAACACACAATTATACTATGATCCCCAATATCATTTATTAGAATTGGCTAAAGTTGTCAACAATAGATTTGAATTATGAAAATTATTCAAAAATACATTAAATTCAAAATAATAGGAGTGATGTATTTAACCGAAGAAAAATTCCATTTCAACAATATTAATATTGCAGTAATCATACTATTGTCATAATTAAATTCATCAAACAATACTATAGTTGCGAAGACCATATTTTATTGCGGAGAACATATTATTATTGCCGTGACCATAAAGTAACCATATTTTTTCTCTGTTCAGCTTGTTTAAAAAATTTTAATTTCGATAAAAAAGTACTATTATTGCATTAAATCCGTACCAATAACATTTGTTCTTAAAATCATATTTAAATGAAGAAAAATTACCATCATACGCAAAACACAATACTTTTGTCGCACCAACCATATTTATATTGTATATTGTTTTAAATTTCGCAAAAATACTATTGTTACATTTCAACAATATTAATATGGCTGCAATTATACTATTGTCAAAAATAAATTCAGTTAACACTGCAATGGTTGTGACGAACATATTATTATTGCAGTGACCATGTAGTAACCATGTTTTTTCTCTGCATGTAGATATTACGTAGTAGGAACAGAAACATATCTACCAAGCGGTCATATATTTTTTTGTCAAAACAATGTATAAGGAGTGGTCCCAGATCATTGAAAGTTGACACAGAGAAAAAAAATAGAAACGCCCAACGCTCATACAGTCCAAACTGAGTTTCTCGCATAAAATTTGTCCAATTCAAGGAAATGTTTGGTACATACACTTTTAAGAAAAAAAAAAACAACTGATGTGTACCAAATTTAATCGAAATCGGCAAAGACCAGACACCCCCTAATGTGTGGGCCATAACAATTTTCTATCCCGAGAAAGAGTCTTCAGATTTGGAACACACACTTTGTGTCGGCTACGCCCATCGCCCATAAACCCTTACGAAATATACATACGAGTTTTTTCTAACATATAGCTATTAATTCAACAACAAAAATATTTATTCTTCATCTATCATTTTATTAACTTCATCAACGAATTCCGTATGCTGTGCGGATAGCTTTGGTCTTTATATAAAACCGAATACAAAATAATTTTTATGATTTTCTTATTATATCCACCACAAAATGATGAAATAATCATTTGCTAATCAAAAATAGCATATGATTTTCTTTTTAGAGTTGGATTATTTACAAAATTAAAATTTGTGTTAAAACAAATTGACCGATAATTATCTTAAAATAAAGCGTAAGCTTTATTTCATTTTTACACTGAAAGTAACATTTAAAATTGGATATCCACAGATGTAGCAATAATTAAATGCACCACAAAAATGTAACACGAGCCCTTTTAATTTAAATAATGCATACATTTATTACTCGTAGAGGTTATGAAACCAAAACATGTCATTTGCGGTCAGTTGTAAAATTCTTAAATTCGAAAATGGTCCATCTTAAATTCGCCCACTTGCATACACCGTTTTGATGGACATCCGTTGAATGACTACTTTAAGCGACCACCACCCACCATTCACAAGATTAATTGTCGGCTGCCAAAATTGAAAATAACTCATTCGATATTATTTCGTTTTTATTTCAAGTTCATTAAACAGACAAGCGAAATAATAATAAAAATAATAATAATTAATATTCAACAAATATCTGATCTAAAAGAATGCAAGTTTTATTGCTAAAATTAATGCACGTTTCCTAACATTTACATGAAATTGATAGTTTTCTTACTGTTCCGAAAATGCCCGATAATTATTTTTTGGATTTATCGAAAGATCCCGATTAAAAAAATTAGAAAGGACCTTGAAAGAGTGTACGATGATTGCTTAAAGTCATGAGTTCTTTTGTGTTGTTAATGGTCGAAGTCGGCATTCGAGTGGAAATCAAGCGACTAAAGGTTTTTTCGACAAAAGTACACTTTCCTCTACGAGTAACTTACTCGTAACAGTGTAAAATATTTAATGAAAAGCCTTATGATTTCCGTAGTTCACACCATTTTGACCACTACTGTAAATTGTTACAAATAATTCAATTTCAATGGCATTTTCTAAACTTTTTTTTTGGTTTGTTAAATACCAACATTTATAAAATAAATACTCCATACGTGATTTGGTTTGAAAAATGTAATTATATTTTTATATTTTTGGAAAAATTATGCAAAATCCAAAGAATTTTATTGATTTATGACAAGTATTTTGTTCGCGAATATTTGTGTTTGTTTTACTTTGTCTGACCATTGGTCTGATTGCTTGTTATTCTTATTTTTGGTTTTATTCAATTGTTGCGCTATACAAAAGCATTTTGAGTTTTTTGTTGAATTTACGACTGTTTACCCAAAATAATATTTCATTTGGCGATTTGTGCGGTTATTTATGACCGCGTGTGTTTGCCACAAACCACAAACCACTTTCCATTTTGTTGGCGGTGTTGCTTTTTTTTCTCATCAACTCAGGAGGCGATAAATTTTGTGGGACTTGGCCAGAAAATGAAAATTTGCATTACACAGATTATATTGCAATTTATTTGCAATGTGAATGGCACTGGCAAAGTTCGTTTCGTTTGAAAGAGGATTATTATTATTTCGCTTGTCTGTTTAATGAACTTGAAATGAAAACGACATAATATCGAATGAGTTATTTTCGATTTTGGCAGCCGACAATTACTCGTTGTGAATGGTGGGTGGTTGTCGCTTAAAGTAGTCATTCAACAGATGTCCATCAAAACGGTGTATGCAAGTGGGCGAATTTAAGATGGACCATTTTCGAATTTAAGAATTTTACGACTGACCGCAAATGACATATTTTGGTTTCATAACCTCTTTGAGCAGTAAATGTTTGCATTATTTTAATTAAAAAGGCTCGTGTGCCATTTTTGTGGTGCGTTTAATTACACAGTGTAACAAAAAAGAATGAAGTCAAAATACCTGGGAAGTGGGAAAAATCTGTGTATTTTTCCTGTAAAATCATTTTTTTGTAATTTTTTTTGTAATTTTTTAACTTTGGATGAGTTTTTACACAGATTTTTTTAGAAGGACAGAAGCGACAACTATGTCGCGATTGCTGATTAATTTTTGAGTGCGTATGGTTAAATGGGCTGCAACATGTCAATAAAAATTAATTTCCTCCATTCACATCTAGACTTCTTCCCAGAAAAACTGGGCCAGTTCAGTGATGAACAAGGTGAACACTTTCATCAGGAAATAATTACAACGGAAAAACGTTTTGAAGAAAAAGATAAAATAATAATGATTTCCGAATATTGCTGGTCACTAGAACGGGGGATACTGATGAAGTTCAATTAAAAAGAAAACGGTCAAACCAACATTTCTAAGTAGTATTGCCAATAATTGTATTTTTTTTAAAAAAATGTTGTTTTAATAAATGTTTACTAACTTAATCAGTTTCTACCGGATTTTTAAAAATGACACCTAATTGTATTCGTAAGAACACTCTCTTTATTATTCAGTTCAAAAATTGTTCTGCTCCTTTTAAAAAATTCTGTGTAAAAACGCATCCAAAGATAAAAAAAAAATTACAAAAAAAAATGTAAAAAATTTGTTTACAGGGAAAATACACAGATTTTTTTCAGTGTGATTTTGAAAGTGTATACACCATTCGAAAGGCCGCAGTTTGTTCTTTCCAAATCAATTTTAAAAAAATTCTGTGTAAAAACGCATCCAAAGATAAAAAATTACAAAAAAATTAAAAAAAATAGTTTACAGGAAAAATACACAGATTATTTTCAGTGTGATTTTTAAAGTGTATACACCACTCGAAAGTTTCTTCTTTCCAAATCAGCCGAAAATCTTAAAATCAGTTGATATTCAACCATGTTACTGGCATATAGTGCGTAAGATCCGAAAAACCGGGGTTTTACCCGCAACTCCAGATTTTGGAGGTGTTTGGGGAATTTCAAAACCGGTTTCTTGTTGTACTCAGCAAGATCTACAAGAAAAATAACATCATTTCCCAGACATGTTTTCTCTGCCACACTGTGTTATTACTGCATCTGTGGAATTCCTGTTTAAACCTTTGCTTTCAGTGTAAAAATGAAATAAAGCTTACGCCTTATTTTAAAATAATTATCTGTCAATTTGTTTTAATACAAATTTTAATTTTATAAATAATCCAACTCTTGAAGCCACATAATGAAGCCGATTTTGCTCAAATTTTACATAAAACGTTTTAAGCGAAAAATATGCATTTGAAATTGAAGCTTGACGTTCTATGTTTGCGAATAGCCTTTACCAAAAAGTCCCATTCCGATTGAAGGTTTTGCAGCTATTAAAACTAAAGGGTGTTTTTAGACATGTGGTTTTCAATTTGGCCACACTTTTTTTGGAGTTGGCCTTTTTGACAGCTATCACTTACTCTGGAACAACGTTTGCAAATCGTGGTGAATAGGCCCAAAAGGAGAAGGCCACAGATCAAGATTTTTACAAGAAATTTTTGTTCAACTATGAAGCTCACTTTTGTTTTAATGGGTAGTTTAATAACCAAAATTGTCACATTTGGAGTAATAAAATTCCGCAAGTCATTGTTGAGACCCCGTAACATCCTTAAAAAGTCCTGTTTGGTGTCCTCTATGGGCAGAGGGAATATTGTCTACGCAGATAAACCCGACACGACGCCTTGGCGTGTTATTGCTGACATACGGCCCCAAATTGGTTAAAAGATGGGCCTCTCGGCTGGAATTTGTTCGAGACAACCGCGGTGGCCATTTTCCCGAAATCATTTTTAAAACATATTGGCAAACCCTTATCTTTAAAATAAATCTGAATTCTTGGCCATAACCTAAAACTTTATGCATTCTATTTCTTGAAAACCACACGTCTGAAAAACACCCTTTATGAGTTCTCGCCAAGAAGTCGTCAGACCAATATGAAATACTACCCTGAAGTTATGTGCACTTTTATTTAAGCAATGCAAAACAGGTGGAAAAGTTTAGTTTGGCAGTACCGAAGCTTAAATACTTTGCATCATCCAATGTTAAAATTTTGTCAAGGGGGCGTGGAGTCTGATTCTTTTCTATCAGGTGGTGTGTTTCTTTCCATCATATACTCGTATACTTACTTCCGTTGTCATATCGGTATTAGCGGGGCCACGCCCCCTTGTCCAATGTTAACACAATATAATCTAGAATAAGATACCTATCTTTGATTTCATTCTGTTTAAAATTCATATCGATCGGTCCATTCGGCCATAAATGCAATTTTTTAAGAGGTCTTGACACCGCCCTTTTTTCTCCAGGATGTGTTTCGATCCATGCCAATAATATATGTTTTAAATACCATCGTATTTTCTTTATTAGTTCATGGAGTATAGTTTTTTTAAGTTCGGATCTGTGTGGGCTGTGCCACACCCCTCTGTCTAAATTTCCCAAAACAATGTCTATAATAATTTCCTAGCCTATGATTTTATTCTGTTTAATTTTTTTAACAATCGGTCCATTACTTTGTCCATAAATGGGATTTTTTAAAGGGGGCGTGACACCACCCACTTTTATTCCATGATGTGTTTCGAACCGTTCCAACAACATCATATATTCCAAGCGTAATATATCTATTAGTTCATGCGATATTGTCTTAAATTATAGGGTTATATGGGCGTGGCCCTCTTGTCTAATTTAAACACAATATAATCTAGTATTAAATGCCTATCATTGATTTAATTCTGTTTAAAATCGGTCCACTACTTTGGTCATAAATAGGATTTTTAAAGGAGGCGTGACACCGTCCACTTTTCTCCATAATGTGTTTCCAAACATGCCAACATAAGATGTTCCAAATATCATCGCCATATCTCTATTAGTTCATGAAATATTGTTTTTTAAAGTTTAGGGTTGTGCCACGCCCACTTATTTAATTTTACCATAACATAGCTTAGAATAATTGCCTAGTCATTGATTTCATTCCGTTTAAACTGTATAACTATCGCTACATGACATTAACCATAAATGCGGTTTTTTAAAGGGGGAGTGGCACCGCCTATTTTTCTTCCTTGATTTGTTTCTAAATATCATTCTTATATCTCTCTACTACATCATTTGGTATTGGGTTTTTAAGTTTTGGGCTGTTCATTTTTCCAGAGTTTGACCCAGTCCTTGTGAGGTGAAAATGGTTACCTCTTGCCCGCTCTGGCCCATGTTCTGACCCATCAACACATTGTTCTGCAAAAAGCCACCTATCAATATTCAATAGTGCGACTTGTAGTTTTCTTTCCAAAGCAGACAGACATGGCTAGATCATTTTTGAATTTTACGACGACTCCGAATATATGTACTTCATGGGGGTTCAGAACAGTATTTCGGAAAATCATTATCTTTAAAATAAAGCTAAATTCTTTAAAACCACACGTCTGGAAAACACCATTTATGAGTTCTCGCCAAGAAGTCGTTAGATCAATATGAAATACTACCCTGAAGTTTGTGCACTTTTATTTAAGCAATGCAAAACAGGTGGAAAAATTTAATTTGACCGTACCGAAGCTTATATACTTTGCATCATCCAATGTGAAAATTTTGTCAAGGGGGCATGACTCAGAATATATGTACTTCATGGGGTTTCAGAACAGTATTTTATGATGGAGGGTATAAAATGGACCAATGTTTTGTTTTATTATTCATTTTATAGGATGTAATATGTGGTTTCTAGTGTGAGGAGATATCGAATCGAAGACCATTTCTGAGAGCTTTGTTTTAGTCTGAACCGATTTTCTTTAATACTGCTTAATTTCATTAAGATGGGAGAACAATTTGACATGCAGGCATCGCTGGGTAGTTACAGGAGGTGACCAAGAAATAAGGGTATGGAATAGTATTAAATTTGATTGAGACCGGAGCTAATGGCAAAGATAATGTCCTTGTGTCTTTCTTAAGGCCGAGAATAGTACTGCTCCCAAATTTTATTGAGATCGGACAATCAGTGCTGCACCTAATCTGATCTGTAAATGGACAGCAGACAGACACTCATAATTGGATTTTGAATTGAATTAGTTTGTTCAAACTCAAATACGTACTTGAAGGATATAAAAACACCTAAAATTGTGCAAACTTTGGACCGTTTGCCCCTATGGGCAGTAGAAGTAGTAAAAGTAATGTCATATTCAGATTTGTCTAGAAATTTCAAAATTTTCAAATGTCAACTGTGAAATAAGGCCAATATTTAGATCCCGACCCGAAATTAAGAAAAAAAAAATTAAGGTTGGTGCATATTTTTATTAGGATGTAAATTGCACTGTTTCTTAGCAACCATAAGCGACCTTAGAACCATGTCTTAAATTTAGTCAAACCGTAGAATTATGATTATGTTCGGATTCATGACGAATCAATTTGCTATATCATATTTTATGTATGTATGTATGTATTTATGTTCTATCAATATTACAGAGTTTGGTATTATTTACAAGTTTTTGAGATTTATCTTATAGATATTTCAACAAATAATTACATTTAAAATGTTGACATATAAATACGATTATATTTCAAATAAGGATAGGATAAAGATAGTAAAAAACCTATAATTAATATCACAAAAATTATTAATAAGAAGTTTTGGAATCAACCGCTAAATCATTCTATAATTGTATATAGAATGATTTAACAAAGTGTCTTTTGCATACGCTTGACTATTGCATTAGAAACCTTACCACTGCATATAAATGCGCTGTCATCAGCGTAAACTGCTACGTCATTTCCCACTGGAAGTTTGAAGTCTGAAGTGTATAGAGTATATAATAATGGTAATAAAACTGACCCCTGAGGAACTCTAGCAGGAATATTCTTTAAGGCGGATTGTTCTCCATTGACTTCGACTGTGAATTTCCTGTCCGTGAGAAAGCTTTTGATAACCTTGATTAAATACATTGGACATTGCATTCTATGAAGCTTGTATAAAAGTCCATTGTGCCAGATAGAGTCAAAAGCCTTCTCAATATCCAAAAAGAGCATTCCTGTAGAATGACGCCGGTCCTTATTTTATCAAATTCACAACTCTCTTAAGTTGGTTCGTAGTCGAGTGCTGTGGTCTAAATCCATATTGGCATTGATGTATAAGGTCGTTCTCCTCTACAAATGTCGCTAGTCTATAGAGAACAATTTTCTCAAAAGCCTTGTCGAGACAACTCCGTAAACTGATTGGACGATAACTTGACGGCAATTTCGGGTCCTTTCTACTCTTATCTATTGGTATAACCTTAGCCCTTTTGAACTCCTTCGGAAAGTACGAATATCTAATACAAAAATTAAACAACTTTACTAAAACTTTATATCCAGTTTCTGGAAGTTTTTTTAGGAAGAATACTGTTGATCTGATCGAGTCCTGGCGCCTTGGAGTTCTTGAGACCGGTAATAAAGAGTTTAACCTCATGTGTCGTCAAATTTGCAATCTTATTAGATAAGTTATCCTGATCTATTGATTTTACAACTAGATCAACCTTCTTTTCCATTGAGCTACGAAAATCCTTAGTAGTAAGGTGCGAATTAGAGAAAAAGTTTGCAATCAAACCTGCCTTCTCAACGTTTTCAGTTATCTCCTGATTATTTACAGTCAGTGACCCGATGAATTTATTTTTACCCCTTATACGCTTCTTTACTTTCCAAAAGTTTTTCCTAAAGGTATTTTTTTTCAAAATAAAAAAAACTCACAAATTCAAATCAAGAGTGCAATCTTTATTGTTCTTTCGAATGGACTTTTTAAGTCATTTATTTTTTAAATATAATTTCCTTCAAATGTTGGCCGCAACTACGGCTCAGTACCTTCAGAGGGTACAATTTCGGATGACTCGTTCGAGCATTTGACTCGTATGGCTTCAATAACACGCGGCATGTTGGCTTCCAAAACCTAAATCGAAACTGGTTTGTTAGCGTAGACTGTGGACTTTACGTAACCCCAAAGATGTGATATCACATCTATCCGTCCAACATACCCGTTCAAAACGTGAAATTAGCTGCTCTTCAAAATGACCTCTCAATAGATTACATTTTGGAACAACTGTATGGCTAGTGGCTCAGTCCAGTTGAAACCAAGTGTCGTCAAGATTACGGGCTTTAATTTCAGGTAGCAAAAAGTCCGATATCATGGCGAACACCATTTACGTTTACGTTCCGACCATCATCATTTTTGAAAGCATATGAACCGAGGATTCCACCAGTCCATAAACCGGACCAACCTGTGGTTTTCTCTGGGTATAATGACACCTCATGAACCTCTTTTGGTTGCTCTTCAGCCCAAATAAGGGCAATTTTGTTTATTGAAGTTACCGTTAAGCCCGAAATTGGCCTCATAACTGAACAAAATTTTGGTAAAAAAAAACAGTGGATCTTCTTTGAGCTTTTGAAGAGCCCAAACACTGAAATGGCGACCCACAGAAAGATCGCGCAGAAATGGCAAACAATACTGAAAAGAGAAAAAATAAGTTTAACACAACTCACCACTACATTGATCAGCCTATATATCCATGTTAGAAGGGACTTTTTATTCGGCGCATTAGGGACCTAAGACCCATGGGGCAATGGCTCAATTTCGTAGAATTATTTTAATATTCGCAGTCATGAAGAATCAATTTGAAATATTTTTTTAAGGGTCGCAGATACGTATTTTGAGGTGTCACAAACGGAATGACAAACTTATATATATGCTCCATCCTATGATGGAGGGTATAGTAAACTTATGGGCCTATGTTTTGGTACGCCAATGTACGGGTAGCATCCTTTAACATTTACAAATATCACTGAATTTACAAGAATCAATACAATGGCCGTGTTCTATTGGCAACTGCCTTAGGAGGACGCGATAACTTCACACTAATGTACAAGAATAAAAAAATGATTTCGTTTACAGAAACAAAGTTTGTTTCAATAATAACAAAATTTTGGAAAGAAAGCTATTCAAGAATGACCTGCAGCAAGTTTAAGCGAGCTCAGGTTTTACTCGCCTGTAAAATTTCTTGAATAACAGTTTTTCTACAAATTACAAATTTTCACATTAAAGGGACAATAAAAATACCTAAAGCCAATCAGTTCTTGTATATTTAGAAATTTACAAAATTTCTCATAAAGATTTGACCACTTACGCGTTTAATTAAAAAGGTACCAAAAAAACACGCCTAATAACAAAATTTTCCTTGTTTCACAGTATCTTCCGCAATTTGTTTGATTATATTTTCTTTTAGATACAATTTGTTTACTAGTGAGAGATTTTGCTCGAGGAATCCTACCATTTTACATAAAAGTAATAACTTTATTGCAATTTGTGCAATGCAACTCACTCTTGCGAAATTACATAGCCACAATTACAGATGTTCTCTTTTCAAATATGAACTTAAAAATGCTCGACATTCATCTGCAAGTTACACAAATAAAGTGCAACTAAAGTTTTTTATATCCCCCAAAAAAAGGTTACCAAAAGGTGAATAGCATCCAGCCATGAAGCAAATGCCCGGCACAATAGCCAAGAAGCGAGACATAGCTCCTCCCAAAAAAAAAACTAACTTGGGAACATCTAGCAATCAACTGTTGAGTAGAAAAGGAAGATGAATGCACGCTGGATGGATGGGGGGAAAACACCAGCCAACTATTACTATTTATAAACTTTATTCATTTGTTCATTGTGTAGCAACAAAAAATAGACGGCGGAGGCAATATTTGTGAGCCTTTTTCAATTGTTTTCTTGCCCTTTTCTCCCAAACATGTTCTTCTGTTGTTCTGCGTTTTTTTTTGTTTTTCTTCCTCCTTCAACTTTTTTGCCCGCCTAGACTTCAGACATCTGCCATGATTTTTCCCATTAAGGTTGAAATGATAAGAAAACGAAAAACGTTTAAGCACAATGTCGACGAACTGATAGACGAAGGGGAGGAAGTAGAAATCACCGAAGACAGAATGTACAACATTATTGCTTTATTACCATTTTCCGTCTTTGAGAATAATTGAAAGAAATTACATCATTTCCATGTCGATGCTATCGGTGAATAAAAATCAGCAAAGTCTTGCCATACGAAAACAATAGACATTCGAATAAATTTAATACGAATTTATATTTTGATGGGCCATGCATTGAATTGTTTTTTTTTTGTGATCTCCACCGTAGGATGGAGGGTATGTTTACTTTGTTAAACCGTTTGTAGCGCCTTGAAATATTATATATACTTCTGTTATTGATTGGCTTTACAGTATAAGGCGCTTTAGCCTTGTTTATCTGCGCTGGGGATGATTAGCTTCGGATCCCAAAATCGCTGTGTTTGTGGGATTTTCAAGTCCCATAGGAGGAGATTTTACCAGGCGATACAAAGAATTTTAAAAGCCAAGTGTAGAGACAATCCTTCAGTTTCTATAACTGTCTTTAAGAAGGATGCTGCATACACGCAGAAAAAAAGTATGATTGTGGTGACAATATTCGAAGAAGATAATACTATTGTTGGGTATATGGTTGTGGTGCAACAATATTATGATCTTCACAACAATATTATGATCTCTACAACCATACTAAGATCCTAACAACAATAGTATGATTCACACATAACCATACTATGATCCCCACAACCATAGTATGACTCACACTCAACCATACTATGATCTCCACAACCATAGTATGTTCCTAACAATAATAGTATGTTTCAAATACAACCATAGTATGATCCTCACAACCATAGTATGATTCACACGCAACCATGTTATGATCCCTACACACACTATTATACTATGATCTTCAATATAATTTATTAGAATTTGTTTAAGTTGTCGGGTTTTCCACAGTAATGGGCACCTTGGATTTTGAAAAGGCGTTTGACTCTGTATGACACAGTGGTTTAATATATAAAATGATTCAGTTCAATTTTCCCCTTTATCTCATAAAAATTATCGATGCTTTTTTGAGAAGCAGGCATTTTTGTGTTTGTCTCAATGACAGTTACTCCGAATTGGTTGGAATTCCAGCAGGAGCTCCCCAGGGCTCTGTTTTAGGTCCAACTTGTACTGCTCAGATATGCCTAATTTGTTTGGATGTGAATGTGCAACATATGCCGATGATAGATACCTCATTATTTTTATCGCATGAGTATGGACACAATATAGTGACTAAACTTCAACGTACTTTAGACGCTATATTAGATTACTTCCACAAATGGAAGATAAAAATAAATGAGGACAAAAGGCAAGCTGTTTTTTTTAGTCGAAAACGCCATCCTTGTATAGAATGGAGCGATAATGTTAAATACCTGGGAGTCTATCTGGATAAAAAATTACTTTTGCAAATTTATGCAAATCATATTGCACGACAAATTTAGAAATTTTGCATTGCAAGAAATATGTTATATCCACTTTTAAAACGTGGTTCTCCTCTGAGTATTGATAATAAATTATTGCTGGCAAAAGTAATTTTCCAGGCCATCTTGCTGTATGATTGTCCTGTATGGGGATACTCCTGCTGTACAAAAACAGATACAGGGTTGCCCATATTCGACGGACCCATGTTTTTTTTAAAAAAATCAAAGAAAAAAAAAATAAATTGGCGGTTGGCAATCTTAATCATTTAATTTGTTCCAAGTAGATTTGTTTACATCAATTTTTGAATATGATATCTCTCAAATGGCCGCCTCTGGCGTTGATGGCGTATTGTGCCCTTTTTGCAGCATTTTCCATCGTTTTCGCCAACATTTCGGCCGGAATAGCGGCTATTTCTTCACGAATGTTGTCCTTGAGCTCTTCTACGGTCCTTGGCTTGTTAACGTAAACCTTTGACTTCAAATATCCCCACAAGAAGAAGTCAGGCGGCGTCAAATCGGGCGAACGCGGTGGCCAGTCCAAATCACCACTTTTCGACATCAAACGGCCCGGAAACAAATTCTTCAGAAAATCGATTGTTATGCGACTTGTGTACGGTGGAGCGCCGTCTTGTTGAAACCAGAACTGCCTCATACGCTTTCGACGAATAATTGGCATCACAAAATTGGTCATCATGTCGCGATAACGCTCCTGGTTGATGGTAACAGCATGGCCATTTTCATTTTGGAAGAAAAACGGCCCAATGACCGTTTTCGCACTAACGCCGCACCAAACTGTGACTTTTTCGTCATGAAGAGGCACTTCTTGAATCTCCTGAGGATTTTCAGTGACGTAAATACGGCAATTTTGCTTATTTACGGTCCCATTCAATGTGAAATGGGCTTCATCGGACATGATAATTTTGTTCCAAAATTGCTCGTCATCTTCGGCCATTTCGATGACTCTTTGGGCCCATTCCAATCGACGAGGCTTGTCCACAGGCAACAATCTTTGCGTCAATTGAATTTTGTACAGGAACAAATGCAAATCAACGCGAATAATCCGTTGTAAAGTGGACCGAGCCATGCCCAACTGCTGAGAACGGCGTTTTTGGGATGTTCTTGGGGACCTCTCAACACTGGCTCGTACGGCAGCGATATTCTCGGCCGATCGCCTTGGTCGACTTTTATTTGGCCTCTTCGGATTAGAAAGAGCCTCACCAGTCGAAAATTTTTCGTATAAACGCTTAATGGTGTTCTTAGAAGGCGCACTTCTCACATTTTTTAATATTTTAAAAGCACGTTGAGTTTTCACAATTGACTTGTTCTGTTGAATGTAAATTTCAACTATTTCAGAGCGCTCGCGTGGCGTGTATTGTTGCATGGTAAAAATCTGCTTGGACTGACGCTTCAAACGCGGTATGTCATTAAGCGATCTGACATCTCTGTCAAAAGTTATGGCGTTGCCAGATGGGTCCGTCGAATATGGGCAACCCGGTATATAGAAATTGCAAATCTACCAAAACAAATTATTGAGAATGATGTTAAATTTGCCATGGCACTTCTCCACCACACATCTACACAAAAATAATAATATACATTTAATCAAAGACAAAATCCGCTCTTTAACAGATAGATTCAAATTACACATTTCTAAAAAAATATATAATGAACTTCTTTTTTGTGATAAATCAGAGGTTTTTCAAACAGTTACTTTCCTCTGAAACATTATATTTTTCTTACGTTAAAAATCATACAACAATATCAAGGAAAATGTTTTAGATGAAAAGTTGCATGATGCGACTAAAACTCTATAAACTTGTGTGATAACATTAGACTAAGAAACGTTTTTTAAATAAATAAAAAAAAAAACGTAAACGTTTTTATTAAAAAAATTTCAGTTAAACAAAGTCAAAGCAGCTTGTTTAAAAAAATTTTAATTCGATAAAAAAGTACTATTATTGCATTAGATTCGTACCAATACCATTTGTTCTTAAAAGCCTATATTTAAATGAAGAAAAATTACAATCATACAGTATGATTGCCGTAATCATATTATTGTTAACATAAAACGTAAAACACAATACTTTTGTCGCACCAACCATATTTATATTGTTGCTATAACCATATTTTCATTTTTAATTTTGGCAATAATACTATTGTTACATTTCTACAATATTAATGTTGCAGCAATTATACTATTGTCAAAACTAAATTCAGTTAACAACGCTATGGTTGCGACGAACATACTTATATTGCGGAGAACATACTGTTATTGCCGTGAACATGTAGTAACCATGTTTTTTCTCTGCGTGTAGCAAAGGCATAGATTAAAATTCGACGAACAAATACCCCTTACGCTTCTTTTGCTGTCAAAAATAAGCAAAAAACCAAAAATAAGCACTTATTTGTAAGCATACCCAAGCTTAAGGATAAGTAGTGTGTATGTAAGAGAGAAAACATTTTGAGAAATTATTGAAATAAATAATAATAAACTTCTGTAAGGATTTGAACATTGATCACCATGGTTAGTAGATAAAGACACAAACCCGCCACCACAGCCGGTCATAAAAGATGACCGTAATTTGCTACATTTCCCTTTACAGATTGTAAAAAAAACAAATTTTTAATTACAATGTAGTCTGTCAGCGAGGAGAGGTCGAAACAACGAGAGAGAGAATTGATTATCGAGCGAAGCCACGCACACTTTGTAATATCGCATTATTTAAAGACAGTATGGAACCAAGGACTTGGAAATTTTTATATATTATAGTTCTAGGAGCTCCTGATCGCTCACGGTATCAGATAAAAGACTCCGGAACACATGACGGTGACAAGGAACGAAATACATTCTGGAGGATAGTTGGGCGGTGCCACACTCCTTTAAAATCCTCATTTATGAACAAAGTAAAGGACAAAACGTTATACAATTTTAACAGAATGAAATCAATGACTTGGGAATTATTATAGCCTAGGGTATGATAACATTAGACAGGGGGCGTGGCACCTCCTACATAACTCAGAACTTTGAAAGGCCATATCCCGTAAACTTAAACTGATATGACGATAGTAGTTGGAAAATACTTCGGTGCCACGCCCCTTGACAACATTTTCATATTGGAATGTAGTTCATGAGGGTATATTAGCGAGGGCCGGCTAAACTTAGTGTATCCACATGTTAAGTTTCCACATGGCCTTTCTTGAAGGGGACCGATTTTAGGTCCCTATCATTCGGCCCCGAAATTAAGACAAATCTTCTTCACTAAGTCTTAGACGCTTAGGAATGGAAGCGGTTAATGCCAGTGGTTTACTTAAAAACACGGTTTTGAAAAAACCCGAAATGTCGGATTTTTAAAAACCCCTGTGCTTTGGACACTTCTCGAGGGACCACTGCATACTCAGAGTGTGACATTTTGGTGGGAATTTTAAAGCGGTTTTCCTATTATTTTGGAAAGTGCTTATGGAAACGTAACATGTTTAATGGCGAGCCCTACACATGCTTAACAAATCGTTTTTAGTGGCCGGAAATTGGAGAAAGGACGTGGTTTTTTTTTGGTTTCAGCAGGATATTATGCGCCAAGACACACAGGCCACGCCACAAGTGATTTGGTGTCTGCCAAGATCGGTAATCGTTATGTCCGCGCAGGGATTTGAGGTGCCCTGAATGACCAATAGCACAGGAATAATTAATTAACTTTTCGGCCTTTAGAGCGAATATCGAGGAAGGCATGTGTGAGAAAGAGCCAGCAACCGTCACCATGACAGCTTTGTATTTAACGAGAACTGCCGACATTGAAGAATAACATCAAACAAAGTCAACACAATAAAACTCGCTCGCAATACTTTTTAAAAACCGTGGCTATATGAACGAAGGTAAATATTTTCGTACTGGAAAAACGTCAGCCGGAGAGTCTGAAAAAATTGTTTCAGTGAGTCACCTGTGGCTTCACACTTCGTCTTAGTACTTCGCATATGCAAAATCAAGCAATGTTTCCTATCGTTAACCGAGTAGAGACCTTGCGGCAGCTGAGAAGTCCCACACCAAAGACGAAACGTGCTTTTACTAGAAGGTGATGGGTATTGGCTTTAACTTCGTTGGCTTACTTTTCCTTTCCCATGTGACAAACAGCAACAAACCTGATTTAATTAACAGGTGTGACTCGAAAAATAGAAAGGGACCTAAGGGTAAAAACCAGTTTTGTTCACGAGAGCCATTTTAAAGATTTAAATACGTGTATCTTTGGTGTAGAATCGTCGACTTAACTTTCATAAAACGCGCATATCTCTGCGAGGGAACACTTTTGGGGCATGGGATCGGTCTCATTCGATGCTCAGATGTTGTCCACATCAAAAAAAAGAAGAAAAAAAATGAAAATTGATTTTTTTACCCTTAGGTCCCTTTCTCTATGCGCTGTCACAGGAGGAATAATGCACTCTTTTAAAAATAAAAATATTTTAGTTAGCTCATTTCATTAGTTCATTTGTATGTGTATCTTCTCTTGTACTGTTTCAAACACTTTGCATATTTTACAAGACACCACAGTGCCGTCACTCGATTACAAATTATGGACAGAAATTCCTCGGCAGTTGATTTACTGAACACACAACCCATCAGTGGCCACCACCAAACGCCGCCACCAATTTACCAGAAGTTGCTGGAACAACAACTCATGCCACAATCTTTGTCGACGACTGATATGGGCGAAGTGTGCAAGACGATCGACCGACCGACAGTCAGACAGACAAACAACTTTGTCTGTCCCACAACACATGTACCGATGTTGGTAACTGTCAACGAGGGGGAGAATGTCACAAATTGATATGGACAATAAATGTTTTGCAAATGCATAAATAACGTAAAAAGGACAGCGGCTGTAAAAAGAAGCAGACAAGATAATCGCCAACAATCGTTAATATCGGAAAGCCCGAACAAAAGCATAAATATTCAAGTCATTTTTTTATCGATTTTGGGAACATTTCAAACTCAAATCGATGCCAAATTCATGTCATCATTAGAAATCGTAAAAGAAATCGATATTATAGTTGGTACCCACTTTTGAAATATGAGACCCCAATAAATATGCGATTTAATTCATATAAAAAGAAAATTATCATATTGAAGTCAATATAATTTATTTTTATTTTAAAACATAAATTTTTCAAAAATTGTAATTGCAAATGGTGTGTGTGTGTTTGTGGGTACATGTTTTTTAACACTTGTGGCACTCCTTCCATGAAAAAAAATGCTGGTTTTTCTGATGCTATTACCATAAGCTGCGAACTTTGGAATGATTGATTTTAAAGACTTAAAATGTTGAACTAGCTGAAGAGGCGGACATAGGAATATGGCTTAAATGGCTAAAAAGGTCACAAAACGGATTTGTTTAGAGAATAGGTAGGGTCTAGAATATTTTTCTTAAGAATATCGTTAATACTATTAGCTGATAAAGGTTTGAGCAAACTTGGTGACAAAAAATTAGACTCCTTGCGACGGCTTTCCACACAAATGACCCGGATTCAGTGCAGATTAGAACCCACAAACCTTCTCACCCACTGCCTAATATTCGATTGAAATATTAATACAGTAATATCTTAGCGATCTTAGCGAAAAAGTACTGAATGTTTTTGGACCAAATATTTGTTAATATATTTATTGATGTACGAGGGCGACCGCAAAATTTACTGGCCTGGCACATTTTCTGTTTTACTAGCAACTTTTTTGTTTTTGTTTTTTAAAAGCAATCTTTTATAAGCCACCATCTGTCAAAATTTCCGAAATATTTAATGATTATTTTCTTTGTTACAGGTGATTGAAGTAAACAAGTTTTATATTTTTTGAAAAATGGAAAATAAAGAGTTTCGTGCGGTAATTAAACACTTTTATATGAAAGGTTATACGCCACAATTAATCAAAGATGAATTGGATTCTGTTCATGGTGATAATGCACCCTCATACTCCACCGTGAAATCCTGGGTTCAACAATTTAAAATGGGTCGTTCATGTACGGAAGATGAACAACGCTCTGGAAGACCGAAAACTGCTACTACTATTGAAAACATTAGAAAAATATTTAATGAAGTGAGTAAAGATAGACGAATAAAGCTCAGAGAACTTGCTGATATTGTTAAAATACACGAAAAACAAGTTTGGAGTATTTTAAAAATCGTGCGTTGGACCAATTCCGAGGAGCTTTTAGCGATTTGTCAGCGTAATCCAATAGAGTTCTTGCGCCGATTTATAACTGTTGATGAAACATGGATCCATCACTACATCCCAGAATGCAAAGAACAGTCAAAACAATGGATAGAAGCTGGTAAAAGTGGTCCCAGAAAGGCGAAAACTGTTAAGTCAGCAGGAAAAGTAATGGCCAGAGTATTTTGGGATACAAGGGGTATAATATTTATTGAATATTTTGAGAAAGGAAAAACTATAAATAATGAATATTATTGTGCATTATTGGATCGGTTGAGTGAAGAAATCAAGATAAAACGACCGCATTTAGAAAAAAAAAGTTATTTTTGGTCAAGATAATGCTCCTTCATACACTGCATTTTTAACTCAACAAAAACTGGCCGAATTACGATTTGAAACTGCTCCGCATCCACCACATAGTCCAGATTTTGCTCCATCTGATTATTTCTTGTTTCCAAATTTAAAAAAATTTTCGTCCAATAGCGAGGTTATTGCTGAAACTGAGGCATATTTTGAAGGTCTTGAAAAACTTATTTTTCGGATGAAATTAAAAAACCTGAAAAACGTTTGATGAAGTGTATTGAGTTGGAGGGAGATTATGTTGAAAATAAATAATAATAATTCCAAAAGACGGTTCTTTTTATGTTAGGCCAGTTACTTTTGCGGTCGCCCTCGTATATTGTATCCAAAAAGAATCTACTTATTCGAAATGTCCTTAAGTCGCACTGGCTAATCGTCAATGGCTACACGAACCCCGTCCATTGGAAAATTGGCCTTAGCTCGAACCAAAGCATTCTTAAGAGGTCCAATGTTGGGGTATTTTTTGTGACAAACCTTGTCCTCTAAAGCCGTCCACAATTTGTACTCTAATGGGTTCAAATCTGGACTGCTTGAGGGCCATTTTTCAGAGGAAATAAACGCTGGCAAATTGTTTCGAAGCCAGGCCTGGAACATTTTAGCCTTATGGGCCGGCGCAGAATCCTGCTGGAACGTCCTTGGCTGGTTTTGGAACAGGAAATTGTTAAGGGTCTGCACAACAGCTTCCAAAACGGTTTCTTGGTAAACTTTGGCCGATGTTTTGACTCCTTGTTCGCAGAAATGCAGGTCAATGACCCCATCGTAAGAGACACTCCACCAAACCATGACTGAAGCTGGGTGATGACCCTTTTCCATGACTCTATCATTTTGCTTGTTAAATATTTCCTGAACGGTAAAAATTTTTTCATCGGTGAACAAAATTTTTCTGTGCATGTTATCAGCGTGCTTCACCAAACGACGTTTGCATTTTTCACTACTATTTTTAAAGCTTCAGTAAATAAATGTCCGGTACTACGTTTGAAAGTCCCAAGTCTTTTTTAGTGATTCGACTCATGGACTTTTGCGTGATATTCATCTCACGGGCCATGATTTTCTGTTTTCGGAGCGGATTTCTGTGAATTCTTGATTTAATGGCTTTGATAACATGCGGTGTTCGATCAGAGCATAGGCGGCCCGACCGGTGGCGGTCTTTTACATCTCCAGTCTCCTCAAACAGTTTTATGCATCGGAAGACGAACATGCGGCTTATCCCTAGTGGCCGGAGCGTTTTGAAAATAACGCTTTTTTTCATTTCACTCTTGAAAAGCGCTATTACAGCGATACGGTTCTCATTATCTGACCACTAGATTTTACGATTTACTAAGTAAATCATAAAATCTATATTTGTCTATAGCTCCCACACAGAGGTCCTGCTAGTTTTTAGAATTTTTAGCATCCAAAGCCACGCCTGGTGAAATTTGTCCACATCGGTTCAAGTTTTCGAATAGCTCCCACACAAAGGTCCATGATAAAAGTTGAAACAGCTTTAATATCCCGTTACAGACTAACGCTATTGAGGTTACCTTTCAAAACCCATATGACATTAACGGGGTATGTTCAGTTCTACTATTGAAATGGGTGTGTTCAATGTTGTAACAGTATTTATGGGCCTACTAAGTATTGGCAAGCTCGAAAATAGTTTTTGGACAAATGGTTTCTTTGGCAAAAAAAAGAAAAAACTCCGAAAGTTGTGATCCGGAAGTACTTTCAAATTTTTCATATTACCAACAGTATTTAGGCAACTAAGCTTGTTAGCCCAAACGAACACAGCCAATATAAATTTGTGTTAATTTGTTTTATATCCTTTGGTTATGTATTTTGTCTCGATTAAAATATACGTTTCTCCTCCTTAAATTTTTTTACTTGAGTATTGTCCACTATTTGTCATTTAAAAAACACCTCTATCTTGACCACCCTTTATATATGTTGTTGTAGCAAGCATACAAATAACATGTGTAAATGAATATTTTCAAAGAATTTCACGTACAAACAATTACTTTGTTTCTCTTGTGTTTAAAGCCCTAAGGCACTGAATCTATCCATATTCATATTTATGTATGAGCGTAACTAAATATCTTGGTACAAACAAACGCCTGAAATGCGTCTAAGCTGGCGGCCGCTGCTCTGGCTTACCTGCTGTTCATTGATGATTGCCACTTGGTTGTGCCGTTGGTTGATCGCCTTGTAACGCAACGTACGTGTAAAGGTATCCCCGTCCCCCCATTCATGGATGATGAAATTTGTTTGCGTGCCACCGATTTTTTTACGCACCCCGCACACAATTTGCGCTCAGCGTCAGCCAGCAACAGTTAAACGACGTTTTTCTGGCGACGCAACGTTGAACTTACTCGAACAGAGCCCATAAACTTTGTTTGACGTTTTGTCACCCAAACATCAGTCATTCATTTCCCTGCATTCAGTCGTTCATTCATTTAAACGCTCAGTCATTCAGTCACTCTGCCAGCCAGCAAGTCGATGGCATAAAATACGACTTCGAATATGCTAAATAATTGTTTGCCGTGTGTGTCTATAGACGGCACAGGAGTACCACCTCTAGTACTTCGACTCGTATCTGGTAGTTTTGTCTATTGAGTTGTTGCTGGCTGCTTGTTTCTGCCAACATTGAAAATATTTGCATATTTTGGTCGTTCATCAAACAGTTCGACTACTTTTCCATTCTTGTTTTGACTTTTAAGTAAATAATTGACTTGTCAACTTAATTAGTAGAAATTGCTGTCGATAGACGGATGCATAATTATTTAAGCAGGGGACTAAGAAACCGCGTCGTTTGCCTGGAGTTAAGGGAATTCATTTGGATTTCTCGAGTATTTGTCAAGTCATTGGAATTAATTTCAAATTAATTTGGCGTTGGTGGCAGGAATAGGTCAAGGCCAAGTCGACCATAGAGCATTTGTGGCGACAAAGGTAATTATCGTAAGTGGGGTATTTAACCTACTTCAACATAGAGGGCAAATTTAGTACTCTGTGGCTTTTAGTTTGTGACACCCTAAAGTAATGACCCCAGGCTTCATAAAGAATTTAGCGACTTTTTTTACCCGACTCCTCTGTGTGGAGCGGGGTACAGGTTATTAAAAGTTAGTTTCATGGCAAATGTTTCCAACTTCGACAAATATTTGAGCAAGACCCAGCTTTAAGTTTTCCGATCGACGTATACTTAGTAGAGACATAAATACTGTTACAACATTGAACACACCCATTTCAATAGTAGAACTGAACATACCCAGTTAATGACATATGGGTTTTGAAAGCTAACCTCAATAGCGTTAGTCTGTAACGGGATTTTAAAATTGTTTCATGGAGTGGTCAGATAATGAGAACCGTATCGCTGTAATGGCGCTTTTTAAGTGTGAAATGAAAAAAAGCGACATTTTCCGGCCACTAGGGATTAGCCGCATGTTCCTCTACCGATGCATAAAGCTCTTTGAGGGGACTGAAGATATAAAAGACAGCCTCCGGTCGGGCCGCCCACGCTCTGTTCGAACACCGCATGTCATCAAAGCCGTTAAATCAAGAATTCACAGAAATCCGCTCCGAAAACAGAAAATCATGGCCCGTGAGATGAATATCACGCAAAAGTCCATGAGTCGAATCATTAAAAATGACTTGGGACTTGGGGCTTTTAAACGACGTACCGGACATTTATTGACTGCAGCTTTAAAAAAAAAAATAGGATTGAAAAATGCAAACGTCTTTTGGTGAAGCACGCTGATAACTTGCACAGAAAAATTTTGTTCCCCGATGAAACAATTTTTACCATTCAGGAAAAATTTAACAAGCAAAATGATAGTGTCTGCGCGGTCATCTAAGGAAGCATCTAAACTGAGCCTAAGGGTGGAAAAGGGTCATCACCCAGCTTCAGTCATGGTTTGGTGTCACTGACCAGCATTTCTGCGAACAGGGAGTCAAAACATCGGTCAATGTTTACCAAGAAACCGTTTTGGAAGCTGTTGTGAAGCCCCTTAACAATTCCCTGTTCCAAAACCAGCCAAGGACTTTCCATCAGGATTCTGGGCCGGCCCATAAAGCTAAAACGTCGCAGGCCTGGCTTCGAAACAATTTGCCAGCGTTCATTTCCTCTGAAGAATGGCCCTCAGGCAGTCCAGATTTGGATTACAAATTGTGGACGGTTTTAGAGGACAAGGTTTGTCACAAACGATACCCCAACATTGGATCTCTCAAGACTGCTTTGGTTCGAGCTGTGGCCAATTTTCCAATGGACGAGGTCCGTGCAGCTATTGACGATTGGCCAGTGCGACTTAAGGCGTGTGTAAAGGCAAAAGGCGAACATTTCGAATAAGTAGATTCTTTTTGAATACAATATACATCAATAAATATATTTGACGCGCAAAATAGGAAGGGACCTAAGGTTAAAAACCAGTTTCGTTCAGGAGAGCCATTTTAAAGATTAGGACCCTTTCTATTTGCGCTTAGAATCGTCGACTTCACTTTCATAAAACGAGCATATCTCTGGGAGGGAACACTTTTGGGGCATGGGATCGGTCTCATTCAATGCTCAGATGTTGTCCACATAAAAAAAAGTGAAAAGTTGATGAAAAGTTTTGTTCAGGAGAGCTATTTTTAAGATTAGGTCCCTTTCTATTTGCGCTTAGAATCGTCGACTTCACTTTCATAAAACGCGCTCTGGGAGGGAACACTTTTGGGGCATGGGATTGGTCTAATTCGATGCTCAGATGTTGTTCACATCAAAAAAAGAAAAAAAAATGAAAATTGATTTTTTTTACCCTTAGTTCCTTTTCTCTATGCGCTGTCACATATTAAAAAATATTTGGTCCAAAAACATTCAGTACTTTTTATTTTACAGCATAAAACTTGTGTAACAGTATTTATGTCCCTACTAAGTAAATCATTAAGATGTATATTTGTCTATAGCTCCGACACAGAGGTCCTGCTAGTTTTTAAATTTTCAGCTTTTAAAGCCACATTTGATATGCGATTTTTACCAAATATTGCCCAAAACATCACTTATGACCAACACATACGTCTGGTGAAATTTGTCCACATCGGTCCAAGTTTTCGAATAGCTCCCACACAAAGATCCGTTGCGATTTGAGGTCCTCCAGCGCTAAAATATACAAATTACACCCGATTCCGAACAAATTTCTCACGGAGCATTGCGGTCACTTTGAAATTACCATGCGCACTCTCGCCAGGACCTCACATCGGAAGGGACCTAATTTACCAGGGGGAAGCTTTTTTATTCCAAATTTTAATTTGAAGATTTGATTAGACCCTTAGTTGATGAGATATAGCCAATTTTAGCTTTCGTTTCCCCCTTGGTGCAGCGTTCACAATTTGTAGCTCTATTTTTAACGCGTAAACGCTTAGTTTAGGAGATATATCCAATTTAAGTTTTACTAAGAATATGTGATCACAAATTATACCTCTTTAGTCTATTAGTTACTAAGGTAAGGAAAGATAAACAATTTAGGTTTCAATGTGATTTTCCAACTTGCTTAGCTTGAAAAAAACTGATCACGGACTAGAGCTCTTCGATTAGATGATTAGTTTAGGAGATATAGTCAATTTCAATATTTTCTTTTATTTTTCTACTTTAGCCTGGAAAAAATGGGTCCCGAATTTCAGCTCGTTTGTCGATTGGACACTTAGTTTAAGAGATAATGCGAATTAAAGTCATAATACTTTATTGGAAACGTACTCTACTCAATTTTTTTAAAAAAAATAATTTTTCGTACCCGTTTTCGTAATTAACCTGGATAGAGGCTTATACCCGATTGTAATCCAGGCTAATTGCTAAAATGGCTACAGCAATATTAATTTTACTACTTTTGTGAGCCGCAATGGTGTGCTGGTAGTGTGTAAACCTTTTTGCCAATAAACCCTGGTTCAACCCCGGGTTAGAATATCCAACAACTTTTCAGCGGCGGGTTTCCACCTCGTAAATGCTGCCGACTTTATGAGTAAGACAAAGCCACACAGAGATAACAGATTTGTTGCCACAACTGATTTTTTCTATGTGTACCTGTAAAAAGCATAAGGCATTCGGAGCCGGCGTTAAACAGTAGGGCAGTGAGTACAGCTCATAGTTTTAAGAGCAGTTCCTCCTTGTTCCTTAATGGGATGTTCCGCGGCTTCAGAAAGAAAGTGTTTTTGTATCTTTTTTTTAAAGTACTACTTCTGTGGTATTCCTTTAGACATTAACAAAGTTGCCTCTTTTCATTTAGAAATAAATTAACATTTGCGGTTTTGCTATCCAGCCACTCTGTGTCATTCGTAACATTCGAACAAGTTTTTATCGTATCCCAACATCGATTTTTAAAATTTATCTTTAATCCGAGGGTCTCTTTTGGTCGATGAAGAGTTGGTTAGTATCTATTTTCTGCTAGTGCACGCAGAAAAAAAGTATGGTTGGGGTAACAATATTCGAAGAGCATCGTACTATTGTTGGTTATATGGTTGTGGCACAACAATATTATGATCATCACAACAATAGTACGGTTCGCACATAACCATACTGTGATCCCCATAACAATATTATGGTTCTCACAACAATAGAATTATTCATACTGTGATCCCCACAACCATATTATTATTAACATTCAACCATACTATGATCCCCACAACCATATTATGGTCCTCATAACCATAGTATGTTTAACGTACAACCATAGAATGATCCTCACAACCATAGTATGACTTACACACAATCATACTATGATCCCCAACATTTTTTGTAAAGATTGGGTTAAGTTGTTATTTAACAATAGAGAATTTTATTAAGTCAGTTATGTAATAATAGGAGTGTTTTATTGAACAGTAAAAAAATTATTTATTAAAAATATTTCAGTTTTACTAATTCATAGTTTGTTTGCGTAAGATTCGTAAAAATAACGTTGTCAAATTAAAAAAGTACAATTTTGCCGGTATGATTGCCGTAATCATGTTATTGTTAACGTAAAAGCCATGAAAACAATACTTTTGTTCCACCAACCATATTCATATTGTTGCTACAACCATATTTTCATTTTTAAATTTGGCAATAATACTATTGATACATTTCAACAATATTAATATTGCCGCAATCATACTATTGTCAAATTGAAATTCAAAAAACCATGCTATGGTTGCGATGACCATACTTTTATTGCAGAGAACATACTATTAATGCCGTGACCATATAGGAACCATATATTTTCTCTGCGTGTGGGTCTTTTCCACGATTTGGTGCAGTGGAAAGCTTTGGTCGGTTGTTGAATTTTTGCGCCTGAAGCCGCACTGATACGGTTAGATCAGGTCGTCGAGTTTGGTCTTCTATATTTTACACAGTATAGATCCCATTACATTTAATGGCATACAAAATTTCAGTTACAAAAGATATAAGTTTTAAAATATTACCTGGAGGCATAATGGCCATATACGAGTGTACTTAAATTATTGTCTTATATTTGGTCAAGTTCCGTTGAATTTAAATCTTTGGATTCATGGCTAAGTTCAAAAATATAGTCAAACCAATCGTAATGTCGTGTGTGTGTTGTAAAAGAAATCTATTGATGGCTCTCGATGTGGAGTCTCTTTAAAAGGGGGCAAGAGCGAGTTGTATTTTCGTGGGCAATTGTGTAAAGAAACTTGAAAAGTAAGGTTTACAACAGTAGTTCTCATTCGTTTGGGGAGAGCCTGGCCTTATAGAGTTCGGTTTTACTTCCAACAATTGCAGCAAGGCTTTCTGAAGAGGGTTGTCACGGAATCCCGAAATCATGATAAAAGTAGTGTGCAGCCACGAAAATCAATGTCACTTTGCCATTTTGTTAAAAACTTGTCTTCTATTTAAATATAGAAGCAAGAGGGCTTGAGCCGGTTTAATCCCTGTTCAATGTGTAAAAGCAACAGACCGAAATAAAACAAACGAGCTAAACAATCGTAATGACTTTCTTTATGACATAAGCCACTTTAGATTAATAACCATAAAATATTGTGTTTCAATTTTATACACTGTCAAATAATCTTTTATCAAATTAGTTATTTTTAGATGTGATAACAACAATTCATCCAAAATGAAATGCTCTTCAAACAAACGAAACAAAATCAATGCAAATAAATCATTAAAATGTTTTAATTGCGGTAAATGACACATTGATTTTAAAAGTAAATTGGCAAAAAAAAACAAAAAACACTATAAATTGTTACTTGTAATCTTAAGTAGCTGAAAACTCAATTTTGGTCCACCAATCACACAATCGAAGAGTGATGCTTACCGACTCTGACATCATTTGAGGGGATGATCAAATGCTGGTCTCCAATTCGTCAACCTTTTTGCAAGCAACACACTTAAAAATATCACCTTAGATATGACCACAGATTCTTTTGTGTTTTGTACTTTAAATTTAAACAAATTGTATTGGCATTATTCGTATTTCATTCTGCAGTGGGGGATTTTAATTTCCATGCATCACTACGAGTACCAAACAAAGCCTTCAGTTTGAGACAATTTTGTTCTGCTTCAACGAATATTTCAATCATTGCCATATGCGGGTGTATCATAGATTTCAGTTCAATGTTTCTTTGGCTATGGTTTTGAGTATCGGTTGTTGTCTTTGTTATTATGGAAGGGAGGGCTAAGGGCTGTTTGTTATACAATTTATGAAGAGGCGCTAACAAGGATGACTTTATAGTTATTGCAAACCTTTTTCATAATAAAGATATGACAAATAGTTTTGTTTTTTCATATGATGTTGTACTTTTTCAGATTTGCAATGGAGTGAAGAATATAACAAGAGTGGGACGATCATAAGTAACTGTTGGAAAAAGGATAAAAGGAGTTTTCCTTTGTCTGAAATGAGTATATTTGGTTTCACAAAGCTGGAAGAGTTGAGAAGTTAATATTGAAATGTATTTCCTTTTCACCTAGGATATATTTAAAAGTACACTCAGAGAACTGATTTGTTGTCACAACCGAATTTTTTGCCAACCGAATGGTTGAGGTTGCATAAACCTCCAGCGTTCCATCAGTACAGCCGAATGTTAGTTGGCTCTCTGTAATTTTTAGTTATTGGAACTGAAGTATCGATGCAACATACCAATCTATTTTTTGAATCTAAAAATCCACATACCACACTTGTTCAACGAAAAAAATAAAAACTCTAATCAAAGGGCGAAAAACAGTTTGCCTACACAATTGAAAAAGGGCGATCCATCTAGAGGTATTTTTTCAGACCAAAAAAAATATAAAAATTCAAATTAAATGTGAAATCTTTATTGGTAATTTGAGAGGAAATTTCATGGCATTTATTTTTTGAAAATAATTACCTTCAAATGTTGGCAACTGTATTATGAAAATGAGCGTTCGGTGAGAAACGGGAAGATCCGCTGTTTTCGACCAAAATTTGGTTCAGTGATGAGGGTCATTTCTGGCTCAACGGCAAAGTCAAAATTGCCGCATTTGGGTTAAAGTGATACAGGAAGAGGTTCAAGAGGTGTCAATATACCCAGAGAAAACCACGGTTTGGTGCGGTTTATAAGCTGGTGGAATCATCGGTGCATATTTTTTCAAAAATGATGATGGCCGGAACGTAACCTTAAATGGTGCTCTCTATTGCGTCATGATATCGATCTATACGCTACCTTAAATTGAAGCCCATAATCTTGACGACACTTGGTTTCAACAGGACTGTGCCACTTGAAATACAGCTGCTGAAACAATGGGTCTATTCGAAAAGCAGCTAATTCCACATTTTGGACAGGTGAGTTGGCCGCCTAGATCGAGTGATATCACACCTTTAGAATTTTTCTTTGGGGTTACGTAAAGTCCAAAGTCTATGCTGACAAACCAGCTACGATTCAGGTTTTGGAAGCCAACATTACGCGTGTCATTAAAGCCATACCGGTCGAAATGCTCGAACGAGTCATTCAAAATTGGACCCTCAGAATGGAAACCCTGAGGCGTAGTTGCGGCCAACGTTTGAAGGATAGTATATACAAAAAATAAATGCCGTAAAATGTCCTTTCAAATTACCAATAAAGATTCCACTCTTGATTTGAATTTGTATATTTTTTTGTTCTGAAAAAATACCTCTAGATGGATCACCCTATACTTTAAGTACTAATAGGGAGGGTAATGACGAGGAAAATGTAAAAAAGATGATGCATGATTTTTACTAAAAAAAACTAGGTTTATTGATTGGCTTAAAGTCCGTAAAAATCGATTTTTTTATTTTTAAAAAAATATCATTAAACAACCCCTTTTTATTTATGATGAAGTTTTAATTATAATCACTAACAATTAGTTACCACAACAAAATGTTTATATTACTATCGGTGGTTGTGGCAACCCAATACTTTTTCCGCGTTTCATTGTTATGACCGATCAATAAGTTGTGAATACAGTACGATGATCATATTTATCATCTTGCGGTATTTCGAACCTATTATCCATAGCGATTATAAACATTTGGTGTTTGCAAACGAAATTCCGCTTTTGCAACCGTATCATTGTAGTTCCAACAGATTTCCAACTTATTTTTTTTTCTCCGTGTGCACCGAACTGCACAAAGAAGTCAATTTAAAACAAGTAAAAACTACAAAGTCTGGCGGGTTGGACTATGAGATACCCTACATTGCTCTGTTATTTAGAAGATTCTGCTTCTCTGTCTGAAGTTTGATTAAGGACGTTCCTTCAGAGCGGGAGGAACATATTTTTATGAACATAAGGGTGGGTCGATTTAGAAATTGATATTGTGCCATCGATTTTTCGATAGCTTTTGGCATGAGAAAAAAAAAGTTTCACTACATACATTCGACATATAAAAAAAATCATTTTCGAGCTGCTAAATTTAAACTTTTTTTTGATTTTTTCTCAACTTTAAGGTTTTTTTTGTTGGTAATAAAAAAATATTTGTTTTTAAAAATTACCTTTCCAAATATACATTGCCACATACAATACAATACAATATAACGGATGACCGAGAATAGAATTACAACAGAGAATATCGTAGAGAATCGAATCATTTCTTAATTTTATTGCATTTTAAAAAAAAAAAAAACTTGTATTTGGATCATCCTCACCGAACAGGGCGAGGGTAATTTTACCGTTGACGTTTTGTTATGCATTGTTTATATGGAATATCTAAATTAAGGTCCCTATAGATCTTTACTTTTCTCATAAGAGTATAATGAAAAAATTTTCTACACGAATAGATTAAAAAAATTAAAACACATCACCGAGAGTAAATTCCGAAAAGTACAGGTGGCGCACCAATTGTGCTACAATAAGAAATTCAAATAACATTTTTTTTAAATCAATGTATTTAATTTATTTTTTGACTGTGGTTGAAGTTGATATACTGTAAATTACATCCATGTTCATCCACGCATATGCAACACCTGATCAGAAAATTATTCATTGCGTGCTGACGGTTAAAATTTGGGATCGCTTTAAATATTGTTTCAATGAACTGCTTTAATTCAGTCAAATTTTTTTGGTTTCGTTTAGTACACCTCATGCTTGACACAACCCCATAAAAAAAGTCTGGTGTAAATTAATATCCAGTGGAATTTCTGGATATTAATTTGTTTGGATACTTTCGTTGGGCCTCTTTGCGCCGATAAGTTTCGAGTCAAAACGCTTGGATTTGTCTGACTTGACGATGCTTCAGCCGTGATGATGTCTTGAACCCAAACTAAGAATCTCGATGGTACGGTCTTCGTGTGATGCTTCCCGATTTGGCAAACATGTTTACCAGCCTTATAATGGTCCCTCTACTCGGAGGAGTTCCGCCAAACTCCCGCCTAAATTCTTTTTTGTACGGAAATGCAGGACTGCAAATCATGGTACCGATGCGCTATCCAAATCCCTTTGTTCCGTATCCTAAGCATTCTTTTTCATAAATCTAAATACTTACAAATATAATAAAAAATAAGCCGATTGCTCACACAGAAAGAAAGCTACTGCGTTTTACGAGGGCTGCTATATATATTTCTGGCTTATAATGAAAATGCGAATATGTATCATCAATAATGGTTTTATTGTTTTTCAAAGTATTCTCTAGCATGATTTATACACTTTTGCATGCGCTCAAACCAATTGTCAAAGCACTTTTCGCACTCCGATTGAGACACCTCAAAAACTTGGTTTTTGAACGCTTCAACAGCATCTTCTGGCGACAAAAATCGTTGACCACGCATTTTTTACTTGATGTGCGGGAATAAAAAGAAGTCATTGGGTGCCAAGTCAGAGCTGTACGGCGGATTTTGGCCGGGCGTTTTGGACGGTCAAAAAGGAGCTGGTTTGAGCCGATGTGTCAGAGCTCACATTGTCATGGTGCACAATGATTCGTCTTCTCTTGTTCGTTTTTCGGAATTCTCCGAAGACTTCAGGCAAACAAATTATGGTGTACCACTCAGAATTGACCGTCCTACGTTGCTCAAGCGGAACAATTGTCCCAGGTTTAGTTTTGTCAAAGAAACAGGCGACCATTTACTTCGAAGTGCTACTTCCACGAACAACTTTCGATGGATTTGGCTCGTCTTCGAAGACTCACACGGTCGATTGCTGTTTTGTTTCGGGCTCATATCCATAGATCCATTATTCGTAACCTAGGACGATCCTTTAAACTTCTTTTGAAGCACCGCAATTGTATTTTTTTTCCAAATTTCTTTGTAGCAGTCGAGATGAGCCTTTTTGAGCGATTGTCAAATTGTGCGGGATCCTACGAAACAAACCTTTTTTAACGGACAGGTGTTCATGCCATATCGAATGTATGTTGGTGGAAGAAATGTCTAAGGATGCCTCTTCCTCACGGTATGTCACATGACGATCTTACATTATCAGTTCACGCACGGCATCAAAGTTCTTTGGCACAACGGCCGTTTTTGGACGACCTTCACGGCTTGAGCGAGCGTCGGAGACGATTGCGATCAGCGAGCGTCGGAGACGATTGAATTCATTAAACCAGTTTTCACATTGCTTTTGGATGGTGCTCCATCGCCAGACAAAGAGTTAAGTTCATCGATGCACTCTTGTCGTGATAATCCACGTCGAAAGTTGTGAAAAATGATCGCTCGAAAATGTTCACGAGTTAATTCCATTTTTTTTGCCAAATTGAATTTTTCCAGTCACTATAAACAAAACAAATGATGGTCGTACGGCAAAACGTTCTGAGTATGTTTATGCTAAAAAATGTCAAGCTTTCCAATGGAAATGTCAGATGGCACCATGCAACATTTAGTGTTGCCTGGGCCAGAAATATATGTAGCAACCCTTGTATATTTGTAGCACGATTTGTGCGCCACTCTGTACTTCATATTTTAAAGTAATTTAGAAATAGCAAATACAAATTCCAAATGAATTTTTTTCGCTTTTTTTGCTTTGGCCAATCAATAATTGAGATAAATCTGATTTCGTTCCGATGCATACCATGAATATGTGATTGGACAAGGGGGAGTGGCACTGCCAACACAACGCTGAATTCAGAAATATTATATCTCATGAACTATTATAGATGCGACAATTATATTGGGATCATACTCGTATAATATAAGCATGGATCGAAACACATCCTAGTGGAAAATTGGGCTCTAACACGTCCCCTTTAAAAATCGCATTTATGACCAAAGAAATGCAACGATCGTTATTAAATTTCAAGAGAATGCAATCAATGTCTTAAAAATGTTTGTAGTCTATGTAAGGTTAAAATCAGCGTTGCCGATTTGGGGTCGGATGGTTGGTTGGTACAATTAGATTTTGATAGGTTTTGGACGCAAACGTCAATTTGTTATTTGTAATTCTTGTCTAAATTCTGATTGTACTTATATAAAACTATACGCTTGCGGAAACCGCTTATGTGCCAATGCTTTTCATTGTATTTAAGTATTTAGGCAACACTAACGAATGTTTAAGTCTAATGCAAGATTTAGGTATACACCTTGAAAGATTGATCTGAGTAGCTAGAACGTACACATGACATTGACCGCAAGATGATCTAGACATGTCCGTCTGTCCATATGTTTCTCTGTTGAACGCCTCAAATCCGTTTAAGTTCTAAAGTCCCTTAAAACACAATCTCCTTACCAGAAATTACTTACAGACGAAAGCAGTCGAATGATTTTTTGTTCCTAACGTACATTGATTTTGAGACCACCACAAGCTTGCTGTCGTAAAGAATTCTTGAGACATGTTTCTGACGTATCTCCTAAATAGGTAAATGCTCATACGAGGGCGACCGCAAAAGTAACTGGCCTAACATAAAAAGTACCTTTTTTTTTGGAATTATTATTATTTATTTTTCAACATAATCTCCTTCCAACTCAATACTCTTCATCAAACGTTTTTCAAGTTTTTTAATTCCATCCGAAAAATAAGATTTTTCAAGACCTTCAAAATATGCCTCAGTTTCAGCAATAACCTCGCTATTGGACGAAAATTGTTTGCCACCGAGAAATTTTTTAAATTCGGAAACAAGAAATGGTCAGAAGGAGCTATATCTGGACTATATGGTGGATGCGGAGCAATTTCAAATCGTAATTCGGCCAGTTTTTGTTGAGTTAAAAGTGCAGTGTGTGAAGGAGCATTATCTTGATAAAAAGAACTTTTTTTTTCTAAATGCGGTCGTTTTATCTTGATTTCTTCACTCAACCGATCCAATAATGCACAATAATATTTACTATTTATAGTTTTTTCTTTCTCAAGATAATCAATAAATATTATACCCCTTGCATCCCAAAATACTGTGGCCATTACTTTTCCTGCTGACTTAACAGTTTTCGCCTTCTTGGAACCACTTTTACCAGCTTCTATCCATTGTTTTGACTGTTCTTTGCATTCTGGGATGTAGTGATGGATCCATGTTTCATCAACAGTTATGAATCGGTGCAAGAAATCTATTGGATTACGCTGATAAATCGCTAAAAGCTCCTCGGAATTGGTCCAACGGACGATTTTTTGGGGAAAAGTCAACAAACGCGGCACCCATCTTGCAGATAGCTTTTTCATGTGGAGTTCATAATGTAAAATACTCCAAACTTGTTTTTCGTGTATTTTAACAATATCAGCAAGTTCTCTGAGCTTTATTCATCTATCTTTAGTCACTTTATTAAATATTTTTCTAATGTTTTCAATAGTAGTAGCAGTTTTCGGTCTTCCAGAGCGTTGTTTATCTTCCGTACTTGAACGACCCATTTTAAATTGTTGAACCCAGGATTTCATGGTGGAGTATGATGGTGCATTATCACCATGAACAGAATCCAATTCATCTTTGATTAATTGTGGCGTATAACCTTTTATATAAAAGTGTTTAATTAACTCTTTATTTTCCATTTTTCAAAAATTATAAAACTTGTTTACTTCAATCACCTGTAACAAAGAAAATAATCATTAAATATTTCGGAAATTTTGACAGATGGCTTACAAATGATTGCTTTTAAAAAACAAAAAAAAAAGTTGCTAGTAAAACAGAAAATGTGCCAGGCCAATTAGTTTTGCGGTCGCCCTCTTAAACCTGTTCCTGTAACTACAAAATAGAATTTCGCATTAAATCAAGTTTTATAATCTTCCTAACCAGCTTTTGGCTGACCATACTATAAATTTCTTTCAACACACGTTTTATTTTAATTTATGAACTCACACCGATAAATGCTAACATCAACTGTCTAAAATTAATATATCTTCAAAATGCTATTGGTGACATCTTTAATTCAACTCAAAATATTTCAGGCTAACAATTTTCCAAGTCTTAAAGCCAGTCATTATTCATAAATAATATTTCTGAATTTAAAAAAAAAACATATTCATAAGTGCACTATTTACAAGACAACATGTGCACCTACTCTTAAAATATTGAACATTTATTAACATTTATCATTTGAACATATTTAGTTATGTATGAGCGTTATATACTACATTCTATTTACATAAAACATAAATATTCATTGGTGC
This sequence comes from Hydrotaea diabolus, assembly GCA_963513945.1. Lineage (NCBI taxonomy): Eukaryota > Metazoa > Arthropoda > Insecta > Diptera > Muscidae > Hydrotaea > Hydrotaea diabolus. The sequence goes on from OY740719.1 coordinate 128,368,165, forward strand.
CTGTGTGCGTGTGTGTAATGCATATTTTGGCATTACACATATGTTTAATAGTGTCTATCTGCCTATTTTTCAATAGCTGTCAACATTTATAAATTTTCAAATATTCAACTTTGTTTTTCTCTTCACGCACCTCCCCATATATAAATTTATGGGCGTGTTCATAATACTTTAGTTGGATTGTTAACAGAGATCATTGTCATAATTTAAAAGGGTTTACATTTAAACTCATAGCAAATATATTTATTTCAGTTTATAAAATTTACGAATTTTACTCACATACCAAACTGTGTGTGTTTGGTCAATTGTGTTGAAATGAATTTGAATATTGAAATTATTTATTGGTTTGTATAACCCCGTGTGGCATGGCAATATTGAAAAGTGAAAAATAGGTTGACACGATGAGGCGCCGGTAATAATAATTCTTCTTTTTAAGTATTGATATTGCAATTAAGGGAAAGCGCATTCACCCTTGGCTTACAATATGACGACGGCATATGATGAAAGTACTTACGTTGAATCTTATAAACCCTCCACCTTTCATTCGGGTATGAGGCCCATGAGTCAAAATCCAATCCCAGCTGAATCTTCAAAATAAATTCATACATGAAATGTAGTATAGGGCCTTTTCGGAAATGCAGCACTGCGCTGCATTTACTGCGCAACACTTATGCTTTGGCGATGCTCATACAATGAAGTTGATGCACGTGCTTTAATGATGCCTTTTTGCTGCATCATTAATGGAACATTTAAAGACGTTAAACAAATAATTTTGTTTTTGCCTTTGTTAGTTAATTTTATTGTTATTTAATACCCTACCCGTATGTCCATTTATACTTAAAATCCATATTTTTGCCACCCTAGACCATAGTCCACATGCCATATCCAAAAATAGGTCTTAATGGACCAAATTGGTCCATGATTGACTGTTTGTCTATCGTAGTATGATATTCTAAATTTAATCAAAATCGGAATCAAAATAGATGCTTACCTATTCATTGCATCAAAAATTTTATTTTGCATGTCTGCGTGATAATTGCGCAGTTAATGCTGAATTGATGCTTTTAAGAACACATGACTAACGATGCATTTTCAGAAAAGGTCCATAACCAGATTTATTAAATTTTATTAAGAAATTTGAAAAAACAGGCTAATATCGGCCGGCGATGGTTATTGTAACAAAGCACTCACTCGTTTACAAAAAATGCCGGCTAAATAAAGTCAAAAGCAACGTGAATCATTTTGAAAGATAGATTACTCCACAATCTATTAGAGCAGGTCTCTTGTTTGTCATATGTTGAAGCCAACAGAACACGCTCTGGTAAAAGCGCGCTTCGTTGTTGGAGAGGTACGACTTATCAATACTCGTATATATAAGTTTACAACTTCTGTTGGAAGTCGTTCCGTACAACAAATATTTAGTATGATAAACATATTTTCATTTGCTATCACCAACATTCCATCGTGATGAACGTAACATGGTTCGCAATACCATAAGAAGGAAGCTACAATAACATTACGATATTTACAACCAGCAAGTCGGTTATATGAACCGAACTCATTGAAACTATTGGTTGCCAAAACTGATGGTTACGGCAACCACCCAATAACAAAGTACATATTGCTTTGGTGCCAATAAAAGATGGTGACAACAGATAAAATCTTAGTAGTAACCAAACTCCGTTTAGTTCGCCGTTATACCACATGACACTATGCAACAAAAGTTCGGACTTTCTCGGGGAGTGAGTGTTTTTTTTTTGTTGTTACAAGCGAATTTTTTTGCCAACCGAATGATTGAGGTTGCATGCACATCAAGTATTCCATTATACAACCGAATTTAAGTTGGTGCTATTGAACGTTCAGTAATTGTATCCACTACTGAAGAATGATAGAAAAAAGAAGTATCCGAATATCCAGAAAAGAATTTTTAGATCTAACAGTCCACTGGCCGCACTTGTTTAACGAGAAAATTAAAATTTTCGGTAGAGACAAAAAACTGTTTGCTTTTGTACATAAAGTACTCTTACATAGGGAGGGTCATGTCGAGGAGAAAGAGAAAAAGATGGTATATTAAACGATTTGCTTAAAGCACACACAGAGAAAAATTATTTGGAAATCGGTTTGAACTACAGAAATTCAGTTGTATAAACCAAAGTTATGTTGCAATTGTAAAATGAAACAAAATGTTTTTTACATAAATGTTCTGTTGAGTAGATTTATTCTGGCTCAAGTTTTGGAGAAGGGTTGTAATTTCTTCTCCTGGTGAGTAATGATTTTATACTTAAGATTAAAGAAGATTTGTAAGGTCTTCTTCGGTCTAGTAATGGTTTCATACTAATTTAAAATGTGTTCGCCTAGGACTATATATACAAAAATTCTTATCAGGCGAACCACGTTGGTCTTACAATGTCTAAGGCAGAAATCAATGCACGCATCACAGGCCGTTATCGCCTGTGCGTGCATTTCATCGATCGTTCGTTGCATTGTACGTTTTATTACATTGTGCGAGCATAAATAGAATTTTAATGCCGACGGATAAGAAAAGACACATTTCGACGCGTCTTCCCGCTGCACTTGAAAATGCATTGGGAATCCAACATACCCCAACACACAATATAAAACGTGTTCACTTTGAACATTCTGCCAGGCGAAAAAAGTACATAGGGTATTCTTAACTTAAATCTATTCTTCGTATAAGTGGACTGTATCTTACTTAAACTATCTACCAGCGGCCGCTGCATTTTACAATGTTTAATAGCTATAAAACTACATTTACTATTACAATACTATGTATGAGTAATTAATATTAGTGGCCTTCCGAATCACCGTGTTGATTTCCACAGTGTATCCCAGCACCTCTCTTGTTTGGTAGTCGGACATCCTTAAATTCTTCTGGTGAAGTTTTCATTTGCCGCCTTTGGTATTTTTTGAGACTGCCTACATCGGCAGCCAACAATTGGGTGTCGTAATAAATTCGGGTACCAAATTCCTTGCTACACTCTGCATACTTGGACTGCAATTTCTGTAATTGCAGTTTAATTGAATTTAATTCTTCAATAATTTTAAACTCCTGGCGGATCCTGTTGAGCTTTTGACGATGGTGCTTAAAATCATCATGCTTCGTTCTAGATGAATTGCCGCCCATAACAGGCAGCTTGGCGCAGACAGTAGGTTGTTTGTTGAATGCGTTCAATCTTTCATTCAGATAGAAAGACTCTTTACCCTTAGTATCGTAAGATAAGAAATCCTTCTTTTTAGTGTTGACATTTTTAGTCAACTGTTTCTTCGCGCGATCAGCGGTATTCTGCTTAGAAATGCAGCCACCGCATTGATTCATATCACCGCCACCACATTTACCACCGGGATTCCGGTTCTCCCAGGGCGACATCATGTTGCTATCTCTCTTGCCGTGTTTGGCCAAGGGATTTTCATAGTTGCCGCCACCGCCACTCATGTTTCGAATACGATTTTGATTACGAAAAGCCATGTTGTTGGGTTTAGCGATTGTTGTTGTTGCAGCGTATATCTGTTGTGGTTTGGAAGGTACTTTCATTCCATAATGCAGCAGACTATTGTGGCCTTTTCCACATTGCTGGCAAGTCCAATTTTTGTAGCAGTTTATACTTTGATGGCGTCTTAAACATTTCGTACACAGCTGCTTCTGTTTCACCAAATTCCAACGTGACGAAATATCCATTTTCTTAAATTTGGAACATTTATATATGCCATGGTTTTCATTTACACAGCATACACATTTATTTTTATTATGTTTCCTGCTTGACCAGGTTTTACTTTGAGTTTTTACTTTATTGAAGTTCTTGACGTAACTCTTCTGTTCTTTGTAGCATATGGAACTTTGCACTTGTTCCAAATACTCTTGCACATCTGACAGCCGTTGAATTTCTTTGGCCTTTTTAATTTGCAGGTCGTATCTCAGCAACTCTTCCCTTTCGAATTTTCGCAGTATAATGTGGGCGAAAATTGGTGATATTTCTGAATCGTCCCCAATATCCAATATATTTTTTATAATGTGCACCGCTTCATTTATGCTGTCAACAATTTTTTTTACAACGGTGTCTGAATTTTCCACAAACGTCGGGAGATTCAACAGCAAGTCTAGCGCCTCATTAAAAATTTTGCGTTTATTTTCGTACCGTTTAATTAGCAGTTCAAACGCTGCATGATAATTGCCGGGTCCACCGGACAATAAGTGGGAAACCACTGCTCTGGCTTCGCCTTCCAAGCTCATTCGCAGGTAGTTAAATTTGATGGTATCCGAAAGCTCATCCCGGTTATGGATCATCTCCTTAAACATTTCAACAAAATGTTGCCAATTTTTTCCTTCTCCATCGAATTTTGGTATGGACGGTCTTTGTGGTTCGAGTATGGAACACTTTGTCTTCGATTTATTCTCAATCGTTTCAGCCATATCCAGTAACATCACATTTACTGCGTACTCCAAATCCAGAAATGTTTTATCTGTACTATGTTTTGTGGGGTAACGTTTGACAAGGCTGTCGTTTTTGCCCTCCGCTATTGCCCACGTTCTTTTCAGGCAGTTCATTTTTATTTCGAGATCGGCCACTGAACTTTCGGCTGTCATCCTCCGGTTACACTCTCCCAGTGACTCCCATGTGCGATCCATCCATGCTTTTAGCAGATCACTTTCAGCCTTTGGAATGCCAGAATGCAGAATTGCATATTCTTCCTGCAGCATAGCATGTTCTTCTAATTTTTTGTGGTCCAGTTCTTGTTTTGCAGATCTTCGTTTTTCTAGAACTGCTGCCATTAAAGCTGAAACCTCTCCAAAAATATTTTTTTTGAAATATTGGTGGTTTGCTAAGGCCTCTGCAGTTATCATCTTTGTGTGGGACCTCTGAAATTCTTCCCAAAGGTCATCCACTTCTGCTGAATTTGGATCCTCGCTGACAAGGTGTTTTATTAGTTTATACACCTTCTCTTGCCTCTCCACCAAATCCTTCATCGTGTTGCTTAAGGGGATTGGCAGCATATTAGGGCTTTTTTGTGTTTTTTTTTTCCAAAAAATTTTATAAATTTTTATTTTTCTTTACGAACCACTGTCCAAGCCTTGGTTCACGCTTTTTTGAATCTTGTTTTTTTTTCCGAGTATCTTACCACTGGTGGGGGATTACTCTATTTATTTTTATGTGGAATATTTATTATTCCGATTTTGGTGAGTATTTATTACTCCGAGTCTCTTACCACTGGTGGGGGAAAACTCGTTTTTTTTTCTTTTTGTCGGTTCGATTGGACCAACTTTATGTAAAATGAAACAAAATGTTTTTTACATAAATGTTCTGTTGAGTAGATTTATTCTGACTCAAGTTTTGGAGAAGAGTTGTAATTTCTTCTCCTGGTGAGTAATGATTTATACTTAAGATTAAAGAAGATTTGTAAGGTCTTCTTCGGTCTAGTAATGGTTTCATACTAATTTGAAATGTGTTCGCTTAGGACTATATATACAAAAATTCTTATCAGGCGAACCACGTTGGGCTTACAATTTCTAAGGCAGAAATCAATGCACGCACGCATCGCAGGCCGTTATCGCCCTGTGCGTGCATTTCATCGATCGTTCGTTGCATTGTATATTTTATTACATTGTGCGAGCATAAATAGAATTACAATTTCGGCTGATAACAATAAAAGATAATTCGACGTGTCTTCCCGCTGCACTTGAAAATGCATTGGGAATCGAACATACCCCAACACACAATATAAAACGTGTTCACTTTGAACAGCAATAACCAACATTCCATAGTAATATGGTTCTAGAAATCATATGATGGTTGCTACAACCATATTCACAGCCAACAACACAGTTGTACATACCGAACTCAGTTTAACTTTTGGTTGCGACAACTGGCGCTTATGCCAATTACGAATTGTGATTAAAATGTTACTTTAGTACCAATAATTGCTGGTGCAAAAGATTAGATCTTTGTAGTGACCAAACCCTATTAATTTGGCTGTTGTAATATTGGTTATATATCAAAAAATAAACCCTTTAACATTTTATCGATTCTAGTCACAACAAAACCTTTCTTTATGACGAAAACATATTTCAAAATCCCCAAAAATGTATAAAAACAAATAAATGGTCGGACAGTTTAAATTTCTTGTGTTAGACGGTGAATGCTTCCAAACGATACTGTCATAGAAATAAACGAACTATAAATAAAAGATCGAGTTACCCAAAGCTTGGCAATAAATATAGTTATATACCTTAATTAATTCTTTTCAGATTGGGTGGGACTGCAAGGCTGTAAATTATTATTTTTTTTTAAAAAGTACTTATTTTTTTCCAACATTTGAACATCCTATATCGAAGATGTGAAGATGCTGTCTAATGAAGATCAATTGGGTCGTGTCCTTTTTTTAATGAAATTGTATAAATGTTATTAAAAATGGACGTTGTTGGGTTAAAATGTTTTACTAAATTACTATTATTATCAGTATAGATTGCGTAAAATGAAATCAGAATATCTTCAAAATTAACTCTTAACCCTTTTCGTACTTTTTTAAAAAAAATAATTATTTAACAAAATTTAAGGAATAGGGAGGAAGGGCGATTTAAATATTAAAATTTTTTCAACCCATTTTTTTGAACAACCTACAAAATAAAACCGGTATAAAGAATATATTTTACTATCACACCTGTAACCACGACTTTAATAAGCATTGATTTGAGATATTTTGAGTCACATTAAACCTTAAGTAGCCGAAATATTCAGGTTTAAAATTTCATTTTACTCCACTTAATTTATGTACGAGGGCGTTCCGGAAAGTTCTTTGCCTATCAATGAAAGAGAATAGTTAGTTTTTCAAAAATATTTATATTTTTCAATATAATCTCCTGAAACTTCAATACACTTACTCCAACGCTTATCTAGCAATTCTATCCCTTGATTAAAATAGTTTTCCTCAAGGTCTTCAAAATAGTGGTTTACAACTGTAATTGCATCTCATTTGGGGTAAAACGCTTGCCAGCAAGGAATTTTTTTAGATTTGGGAACAGGTAAAAGTCACTGGGAGCTAAATCAGGAGAATAAGGTGGGTGGTCAAGCAACTCGTACTTTAATTCGTTGATTTTAGCCATTGTTAAAACACTCTTGTGCGCTGGTGCGTTGTCTTGATGAAAAATTATTTTTTTGTGTTGTAAGCCAGGACTTTTTTCTCGAATTTGTACATTTAATTGATCTAAAAGGTTGCAATAGTACTCTGAATTTATTGTTTTACCCTTTTGCAGATAGTCAATCAATAAAATACCTTTGAAGTCCCAAAAAACCGTTGCCATAACCTTACCAGCCGATTGAATTGTTTTGCCTTCTTTGGGGCACTTCCTCCAGCTTCAGTCCATTGTTTGGATTGTTCTTTTGTCTCTGGAGTATAGTGGTGGATCCATGTCTCATCAACAGTTATGAAACGACGCTTAAAATCCATTTTATTTGGCTGAAAACGATCCAAACAAGCTTGAGAAATGTTCATTCTTATGCGTTTTTGGTCGACTGTTAACAAGTCCGGCACCCATCTTGCAAAACTTTTTCATCTGTAGTTCTTCATGCAAAATTAAATGGACTCGATCATTTGAGATGCCCATGATATTAGCTATTTCACGCACTTTTATTTGTTGATCATTTAATACCATATCATGCACTTTGGCTACAATTTCTGTTGTTGTTGCTGTTTTTGGACGTCCACTACGTGGTTCATCTTCAATGCTTGTACGACCACGTTTAAATTCAGCAACCCAATTTTTTACTGTTGCATATGAAGGAGCACTTTCACCTAACACATTCACCATATCATTATGAATTTCTTGTCCCGATAAACCTTTTTTATGTAAATATATAATGACACCACGCATTTCTAATTTTTCCATTGTAAAAAAATCGCAGATGCGTCTTTTGTGAACACCTGTTTCTATATGAAGGAGTTGCCAGATCGAAAAATTTAACATGTGTTCATAGCAGAGATGGAAGTTTCCAAAACACTTAACTTTTTCTGTTTATACCGCGCTTTTTGTGCTAGGCTAAGAAGTTTCCGAACCGCCCTCGTATCATAATTAGCTTTATCTTGACAATTTGTGACTCTTTTAAAATATATCATGTTAATTAGTAAGAGTTACCGATACTTTGTGTCTTCAACCGAGACTGTCAGTTCCCACCACGGAAAATTGCCGTGTACCCAACCAACATTCGGTTGAAGTAATGAAATACATGAATAGTAAGTGTAACTACCAAATTCGGTTGTAGCAATGGAATACGCGAATGGTACGTGCAAAAAATCAAAAAATTTTGTTGTTGCAAGAAACCTGTTGACTGTGTGTAGTTTTGTAGCTGTTTTTTCCCGTCTGTAGAACACTTATGGAATATTTGCAGGCAATTTTTTTAACCGAGGAATGTAAATTTTAGGTCACTGCTTTACAAACAAATTAGAAACAAAAGCAGGCGTTTTGCAACGATTGGGGAGATAAAACCCGAATCGCCGAACAAGCAAAACACCTCTAACGGTTTTGCCTCTCACAAACAAACTAAACACAAACTAACCCATCTACGAGTAAGAACATATGTTCCAGACAACTGTGGCAAAATAAAAAAGAAACTCAAATCGAATGCACGTAGCCCGAGAAATTTTAAAATTGTTCCTTTTCTATAAAACACAGCGTGTATACCCCAAACATATTTGTGACCTGAGTGCAAAGTAAATTCAATGTCATCAAGGAAGATTTTTACTGAATAAATTTTATCAAACGATTTGCTTAAATCAGTAATAATAAGATTATTTTCGCTTTTCGGGCGTGATGAAAGTAAAATATCACCAATATTCTTAACTATTAACTATTGATTCCAATAACTACCAGCTATGGCAACTAAATACATTTTATGCGTTTCAGTGGCTTGATCGATCAATTAGTTGCGTCTATAACACGATGATCATATTGCTGATTGCAACCGAAATAATGTTTTTTCTACGGAATTTTAGTAGTTCTAACCGATTTCCAACTTATTTTTTCTTTGTGTGTAGCAATGAAAGACTTATGTGAGTATACTTTAGTATATTTTTTTATGGGCCAAGGAATATTTCATTTTGCAACTCTTTACTGAACTAAAAAGAAGTAAATACTTGTATTCCTTTATTTAAGTGAAATTGAGTTGTCTGTTGTGAAATCATATGGAGTTCTTTTCTTACAACATTTGAACATCCTATATCGAAGATCTAAAGATGTTGTCTAATGAAGATCAATTGGGTGGTGTCCCTTTGTTTTAATGAAATTGTATAAATGTTATTAAAAATGACCGTTGTTGGGTTAAAATGTTCGTGTAAAATGAACTGACGCTTTTCGTAAAAAAAATAAATATTTAATTTTTTTTTTTAAATATTTAATTTTTTTCCACCAATTTGTTAAATAACCTACAAATTATAACCGATTTATCACATCTGTAAACAAGACTTTTGCATTGATTTGAGATATTTTGTGTCACATTAACCATATTCTGCGTAGACAAGCGACTTTACATAACCCCACAAAAAATACACCAGCGGTGTTATATGATCTTGGAGGCCCATGACGCGAGATAATGCGCTCAGCAAAAGTTTTCTTCAATAAATTTGTTGTTTCGTTGGCTGTATGGCATGTAACGACGTCTTGTTGGATCCAAATGTCCTCAAGATTACAGGCTTCAATATCAGGTAGCAAAAAGTCTGATATCATGGCGATAGCTAGCACATTTCATGGTAACGTTCCGGCAATCATCATTTTGGAACAATATGCACCGATGAATCCATAAACATCACCAAACCGTAGTTTTCTCTGAATATAATGGCACCTCTTGAACCTCTTCTGGTTGCTCTTAAACCCAAATGCCGATAACTTGTTTTTGACGATGCCGTTGCGCCAGAAATTGTCCTCATCACTGAACAAGATTGTGGTCGAAAACAGCGGATCTTTCCGTTTCTCACCGAACGCTCCTTTCCATAAGACAGCTGCCAACATTTGAAGGAAATTATTTAAAAAAAATAATATATGGCATAAATGTTGGAAAAAATACCTCTATATTGATCACCCGATATACTCGTAAATAAAAACAAAAGGCGTTTTGCAACGATTGAGGAGATAAAACTCGAATCGCCGAACAATTAGAACACGTCTAACTGTAATGCCTTTCACAAACAAACTATACTAGACACACAACAGCTCATCTAAGAACATATGTTCCAGACAACTGTGCCAAAAAAAGACAGCAAATCCACGTAGCCCGAGAAATTTTAATTTTTTTTCTTTTCTATTAAACACATCGTGTAACGTATGCGGAATGAAATCGCAAAAAAAAACATTTTTTTTCTTTTAAACAAAAACAATAATTGTATTTCAATTTTTTTAAGATAATACATTGTACTAGTTTAATGTAAAAAAATATTTGGTCCCATTCGAGCTGCTTTGCGGCAATTTTGAGGAACTTTTTCCATGGCTGTTGAAAATGTCGATGTTGGCATGTTTTGAAGCTCCTTTCGAATTTTTTGAATCAAATTTTTGGTCGTTTTGGGTCATAAGTTATTTGCATATACTTTTCGTTTTAAATTTGCCCATAAATCCTCAATTGGGCGTATTGGGGTACATTGGGTGAATTTTCTTTTTTACATACATATGGAATTTGAAGGGTGTCCATGGCTTCCAATGTATTCTTGGCGTAATGACTTGATGCTAAGTCGGGCCGGAAGATTTCATTTAAGTTTCTATGCTTCTTATTCATAAATTCTTCAAATTTTGGTAAGCAGAAATTAATATATCTTTCAGAATTGACGGTCAAACCGGACTCAAAAAAAAACTGGTTCTGGCATTCCATGCTGACTAATTGCAAGCCACAATAAAACTTTTTTAGGAAATTGTGAATGCTCCACATACTTTATTTTATCGTCTACGTGTTTTTTTTCCTTCAAAAAATGTTTTCCTTGCCATTCGCTTCCATCCAATGTGAAATATGACTCATCGTCCATGATGCATACAATGTCGCTCTTGGCTTTGAATGTATTTTTGACCAAACTTCTAAGTCGAGACTTTTGGGTAACTTCTTGAGCTTCTGACGCTTTTGCCTAGTTTTTTTTGGACTTTTTCTGAATTCCCATATCACCCAGATACTTTTTCACTATTTTTCCGTCACATTGGAACTTTTTCTGGACTTTCTCTGAATTCCCATATCACCCTGATACTTTTTCACTATTTTTCCGTCACATTGGAACTTTTTCCCAAGCTCCCTAAGGATTTAGGGACTTTACTATCGGTAATTTTTTGAAGTCGGCTTCTCATAGAAGAGTCGTTCAAACTACACTTTTTTCCAGAACCACGTGTTCTTTCTGTTGTTTGTCTTTTCTCATATATCGCCTGTGTTCTTTATAACGAACTTTGATTTTCTCCTTGCTCTACAAAATGAGAAACGATATCGGATTTCTTCCAATCAGGATGATGGTCGAAAAAAATACAAATGGTTTTCCGACGTTCTTCTTCTTTTGACGACATTGCAAACAAAATAAATGATCAACTTCAGCAAAAATCAAATAGCAATATCGCAAAACATGTGGTAAATGAAAAATAACGGTACTTTGTTTTCATTTTTAATTTTGCTTTGTACCCAGCGTTGTAAAATTTGTTGCGATTTCATTCCGTGAACGTTATACCCAGTAATCGACCAATGTTCTTCGAATATTATAACCCCAAACATATTTGTGTCCTGAGTGCAAGATAATTCCAATGTCATTTGTAATATATATAAGTTTAACAGAAATTGCCATTTTTATATATTTGGTTTAACAAATTCCACATATATTTCTGAGTGATATCCCATGCATGTTTTTTGTTTATATTAAAACATTCCGCGTCGTTCACTTGTGCTGATTCGTTTTATCAGGTTTTTTCTTTCGCCGTGTTAAATTTTTTAAACTGGATTTATGAGATAATAAAGCTCGTTAGTTCCAGTAGTTTTTTGAGGGCGTAATTCAAAATCATTTGTTTGAAATGTACTCGTACCTTGTTTGCTAACATTATGTTTATCGTGGTTGTTGCTTGTTTGCTTTTTTTATTTTTTTGAATTTTTTCTACATTTGCAATACTTTCACTTCAATGCCTTCCTGCTCTTATCCTCCAATTTCAATAGCTTCCAATTAACGTAGAATTTTTTCCAATCTTTTTTTTCGCCATTTATCGTTTATCGGTGACCATTACAAGAGGATTTTATATGCTTTTATACACCGTTTGTTTTTTAAGCGAACACCCTGCATGTTTTTGCACTCTGCGCATAGAGCGGAATGTAAATATAATCAACAATTTTACCACAGATTACAATGCGGACCATAAAATAAAACCGGTGTCATAAAAACACTTTAAACGAAATGTTCATGAACTAAATGGGACATGAATTTGTTATGGCAATTTTAATAAACAACTTGGCCAAAAAAAAAATAGCAAAAAGGAACCGGAACAATATAATAATGTTAAAAAGAAAAATTTGCTGTAGTGGCACTAGCCACGAGCCAATTGTTTCCAGCTGAGGACACATGTATAGTGCAAGCTAAAAACTCCATGTGAATTGATTTGGCATCCGGAGTCCGAAGGAGACGAGCTGATAAGGTGCATGCATCGCCTAGTTTGTACTATCTGGAAGACCGAAGACATGCTTAATGAAACTCAGAGTATTATGCCAAATTCATAAAAGGCAAAACCTTTTGCGACAACTACCGCGTTATAAGTCTCCTATCCATTGAAAAGACCCAAGAGCAGTAAATCGATACTTACCACCTCTTCATCGACTATCCGATAGGAGATAAATTATTCCGATAAGAGATATTTTTTAGAAAGTCCCTGAGTGGCACCAAATCCTCCTCACTACCGCGTTATAAGTCTCCTATCCATTGAAAAGACCCAAGAGCAGTAAATCGATACTTACCACCTCCTCATCGACTATAAGGCTGCTTTCAAAGCTCCGATAGGAGATAAATTATTCCGATAAGAGATATTTTTTAGAAAGTCCCTGAGTGGCACCAAATCCTCCTCACTACCGCGTTATAAGTCTCCTATCCATTGAAAAGACCCAAGAGCAGCAAATCGATACTTACCACCTCTTGATCGACTATAAGGCTGCTTTCAAAGCTCCGATAGGAGATAAATTATTCCGATAAGAGATATTTTTTAGAAAGACACTGAGTGGCACCAAATCCTCACTTAAAACTTGAAGTGCACTCTTCGAACCATTCACTACGACAAGAGGACTTAGACGGGGTCTTAATGTTGAAAACCCTAGAAAGCCCAAAAGTTGATAAAACAGGCAGAATTTATACAAAAGGCATTCAGACGACATTGATATTGTCGGCAGAACAGAGCAAGATGTAACTGTTGCTTTTTCACAGAGTGAATTAGAGTCGTCTAAGATGGGTCTATGGTTAAGGAGGAAAAGACCAAAAGCTAGAGCTGTGCCGTGACAACAGAGAGGAAAGATTGTTTCGGCCGGCAGTTGCAACGTGGCAGTAGTAGAGGAATTAGAATACCTCGGATCAGCCATAAACCAAAGAGCGATGCCTGCACTAAAATAAAACGCAGTATAGTTTTGGCGACTAAATGATATTTTGAGCTCGGTAAGCACCTTAAGAACATAGCACTCTCTCGAAAAAATACTACCAGGGCTTTTTTATAGCGTCGAAATATGGGTGCTTTCAAAAGCGGATTGACAGTCTTTGAGAGAAAAAAGCCTTCGTAAAATCTACAGCCCCAGCTGCGTGAGCGGGAAGTGCGTCATACCCCGTACACCGGTCAGAATGTAGTAAAGTGCATCATTGGATATTTTGGTCAAAGCAAACTCTCCAGCCAGAAAGGTCTTAGACGATAACTACCACGGAAAGCGCAGGCAGAAGAGACTACGATTCCGGTGGAGAAATCAAGTAGAGAATGATGCGACGATCCTTGGCATTATAAATTGGAGGAGGAAGCACGCCCAAGACCGAAGTGCTTATAAATCATTTATTAAGCAGGCCAGGACCAACAAGAGGTTGATGAGTCAGCCAAAGTAAGAAAGAATTGAATTGGCTTAGGTGTAAAAAATTGTTTGATTCAATAGGGATTTCTTGGGTATTGCAAAATATCAAAGCATTTTCGAACTATTAAAAATTCCCTTACAATCTCCTCCAATTTTTATTTCAATCTCAATATATGGGTACTACTCGAGCATATTCCTCCTCAGCTGGCTTTATAGAGTTTTTTAATTAAACTCTTGGCATAAAACAAAAATACATTCGATTTGTTTTTGTTTTGTTCCTCCAGAACAGCAAGCAGTGAAACCAAAAGTTGTAAATCTTTGTAAAGTAATAATAACTGCAACCAGATCCCAACAAAAAAATCTGAAAAAAAACTAACTGGAAACAATAACATCTGAGCACTCATATGAGCGACTCATCCTCATAACAGTCCGTTCAACCACAAATTGTATTTATTATGTGGCTTCTGTGTGAACCTTAACTATAAAACAACCGAAACAAAACCAAAAAAAAAGCGACAAAAATCCGTCCGTCTAAAAATCGGAATCACACACTCTCCGTTCGTACTGCGACGGCACGACATGTGTACGAGCACTCGTTTGTGGTTTTGTTAGGATTTACTTTTAGTATAGTTTTAACTGCTTTGTTCACTGGTTGTTTAACATACGAGGGTGGTGTAATGCGGAAGGAATTTAATGTTAATGCACAAAGAACGAAAATATGATTGCGGGGACAATATTTGAAGCGCGTCATACTGTTGTTGTGGCAACCTTTTAAAGACTTCTGATTATTATCAAAGTATAGTTCTATTAAACATATAAGTTACAATGTGCAACCATACTAGGATTCCCTCAATCATATTCTGATCATACTATGATTCCTGTAATATAAGTATTAAACTCACAAAAACATTATGATTCCCACAGTAGTAATATTATTTCGAAAAGCATTGTGTGTTTCCCACAACCTTAAAATGAATTACACCCAATAATGTTATATATGGTGATCCATCTAGAGGTATTTTTTTCAGAACAAAAAAAAAATAAAAAAATTCAAATCAAGTGTGGAATCTTTATTAGTAATATGAAAGGACATTTTATGGCATTTATTTTTTAAATATAACTTCCTTTAAATGTTGGCCGCAACTACGCCTCATGGTTTCCATTCTGAGGGTCTAATTTGGATGATTCGTTCGAGCATTTCGACCGGTATGGCTTTAATGACACGCGTAATGTTGGCTTCCAAAACCTGAATCGTAGCTGGTTTGTCAGCATAGACTTTGGACTTTACGTAACCCCAAAGAAAAAGTCTAAAGGAGTGATAGAGTATCACACGACCTAGGCGGCCAACTCACCGGTCCAATCCGGGAAATTAGCTGATCTGCGATATGACCTCTCAATTGATCCATTGTGTAAGCATCGTATGGCAAGCGACACCGTCTTGTGTAAGCAGCGTACAGCAAGCGACACCGTCTTGTTAAAAACAAATGTCGTCAAGATTACGGGCTTTAATTTCAGGTAGCAAAAAGTCCGATATCATAGCGCGATAGCAATCACCATTCTTGGTTACATTCCGGCCATAATTAGTTTTGAAAAAGATATAGACCGATGATTTCACCAGCCCATAAAACGCACCAAACCGTGTTTTTTTCTGGGCATAAAGGCACCTCTTTAACATCTTCTGGATGCTTTTCAGCCCAAATGCGACATTTTTGTTATTGACGTTGCCGTTGAGCCAGAAATAGGCAGTGATGGCACTGAATACAATTTTGGTCGAAAAACGTTTCTCACCGAACGCTCATTTCCATAATACACTGGCACAATTCGAAGACGTTGTTGCGGTGTAAGTCTTTCCATGATAAAATGGCAAACAATACTGAAAAGAAAAAAATAATAGAACTCACGCGTAATCTGTGAAAAACCCCTATTAAAAAAATACCTATAGATTGATCACCCGTTGTGGCCATAAATGCGATTTCTTAAAGGGGCTTGGCACCGCCCCACTTTTTCCTAACGATGTGTTTCGATCCATGTCTTCAAAATGCCTCTATTAGTTTATAAGATATTGTCTATTTAAGCTCAGGGTTGTGAGGGGATGAGCCACACCCAGTTTAACCATAAAATAGTCTTAAATAATTGCTTAGCCATTGTTTTCAGCCTGTTAATTTAATTTAATGACAATTGGTCCATAAGTTTAGCCATAAATGCATTTTTTAAATGGCGCGTGGCATCGCCCACATTTTCTTTAGGATGTATTCCAAACCATGCCAAATCATATGTTCCAAATATTATCATCACATCTTGATAAGTTAACGAGACATAGTCTGTTTAAGTTAATGGTTGTGTGGGCTGTGGCGCGTCCCCTAATCCAATTTTACCACTAAATGGAATGAGGAAATCACTCAATAAAATTAGATAGTGTGAGTCGAGTCGATTTGTTTACTTAACATTCGTTTCCTCCGCTTCGGTTTTTTGTACCACAGCTATTGAGGTACTAATGTTGCGGCGACAGTTGCCATCTGTGTAGTAAACAAATAAAACACGTTGCAACAACACAGTGATTCAACGGTTGTTTCCTGTATATCTGAGAGCATTAGGATTAAACATAGATTGAGGCACGGGTTCGTGGACCTCAAGGGTCATAAAAGGCCGTTTTAGTCAAAACAATAGACCGATAATATATATACACTTACGGGTAGTCAACTTAAAGCAAATTTCACTGCGAATATAAATATGGGTTTGATTTTAAAGTTTAGTTGAGACAAAGGGCACGGAAACCCGGACCATGGCGGCCATAAATATGATAGTTTTTATTTCTCCCATTGAAAGAGCAAATCTATGGTAGAGGTTAAGATTCCGCTTGGTAAAACTTCGTGTCGCTATTGTTTCTGTTAACTCGGGTGGAATGTTGTATATCGTGATGGTATCTTTAGTAAGATGGTAGCTTTAGTAAGAGGGTTTTACTGGAGAAGCAATAGTCATGAGCCCCCATAGCGGTCTTGTAGAAAGGGTCTTCGTGTCTGTGATAAATAGGGCACTGGTTGCCCTCTAGAATGTCGCGCCTTATTCTCTAACATCACAACTGATCACACCATCGTCGTCGGTGCGACGGAGTGCAGACTTAAACAATTTATGGCAAGGGTGCCGTGCAGCACTGCAATGTGTGAAGGGGTGCTTGTTGGTGTTGCAATGGTTTTTGCTAGTTGTAGTTGTTGTGTTTTCTTGTGTACACAATACTTGCATATAAAATATAATCAAATCCATAACTTGTAGGAATGTATGTTCGCTTAACGTGACGTTAATACATGCACACTTATATATGTACATTAGACTGGGTCGTAGGCTAGGGAATCCACTATACATTGTTTCGGACTTTTTCCTGAAATGGAATATAAATTTAATTTATACACATGTATTTTAAAAAAAAATGTATATACTCCCTAAATTGTAAATAAGACCCCATACAGAAAAATATGCAAAAATATTTTGGAGCCTATTTAATTTTTGTTATTTTGGGTTTTGATTTCAATCCCCAAAAGGACTGAAAAATCATCGTAAAACAACTTCTTGTCTTGTTATGTTTCCATACCAAATTCTATCTTAAAAGAAGAAACAAAGTATGGTTGGGGTAACAACATTTAAAGAGCATCATACTATTGAGATTTTACCAGAGATAAGTGCTGGTCGCTCGTAACGCTCCATACCAAATTCGGTCGGAATCGGATTTATTATGTGGCTTTTAGAGCTTAAGGTTCTGAATTCTGGAAGGACCTGTTCATGGCAGCTATACGAAAATATGGACTTATGGGGTCCATTCTCACCACAGCTTGTAACTGATCGCTCATAACGTACCGTGGAAAACTAGAGCGTGCTGGGGTTTAAATTGTGGCTTCTAGATCTGCAGTACGTCAAATCGGAAGGAAATTTGTGCGGGATCTGTTCGAAAACATAGACCGATATGGTCGACATTTATCTAAGTAGTTTTTTGGTTGCTGGTAACGCCTTATGTGAAATTTGGTTGGAATCGGGTGTTATGTTTCTCTTTGAGAGTTTAAGGCGCCGAAATCGGTAAGGACCTTTGTATGGAGGTTATACGACAAAATACTTACATATACCTAAATGGTCCATTTTGACAAAGATAAATTATCGAGATTACTTTGTGGCATCAAGGCTGCATGATATAAAGAATAGGGCGTTTATGTAGGATCTATGCGAAAGCTTGGACCGTTGTGGTTGCTGTTATAATCTGTGCGAAATTTTGTAGGAAGCGAATGTTATATGTGGCATTTAACGCTGTAGGCTCTAAAACAGGAAAAACAGTTTCTATAGTGTCGCACTTGGAACAAATTTATGTTATAAAGGGTGGTTAAATTTTAAGGGCTGTTGGTTTTGAATAAAAGACAAATTATTTAGGAATTTCATGGCATTTATTTTTAAAATGATAATATTGGTATGGTTCAATTGTGTATGAAACCTCCGTCCATCCGATGGTCCAAATTTTCGATGACACTGAGGTATAATTGAGCTTCTATGCCGTTATTGTGCCGTATTATCTCATCCTTTAGCTCTTGGATTGTTGCTGGCTTATCGACGTACACCTTTTTTTTCAAATAACCCCAAAGAAAGAAGTCCAACGGTGTCAAATCACATGATCTTCGAGGCTTATTAACATCGCCACGACGTCAGATAACACGGCCATTGAATTTTTCGCTCAAATGAGTCATTGTTTTGTTAGCTGTGTGGCAAGAGGCACCGCTCTGTTGAAACCACATATCGTCCACATCCATATTTTCCAATGCGGGCCATAAAAAGTTCGTTATCATCTCACGATAGCGAACACAGTAGCGATTCACAGTAACTGCCTGACCGGCCTCATTTTGGAAAATTGTGGGTGCATTGTTTTTTCGACAATCACTCTTGTATTATCATTCGCCCAAATGCGGCAATTCTGCTTATTGACGAATAAACTGAGGAAAAATGTGCCTCATCACAGAAGATATTTTTATAATGAGCCTGAATTACTTTAACGCGTTGCTCGCTTTTGTATCTTTTCATGGTTCAAATTGAGCTAGACTGAAATTGAGAAATATCAAATGAAATGCAGAAAAAAAAACTTGACGTTTAGGTGTGGTTCACATTCAACATCGGCCCTTAACATTTTACCACCCTTTACAAGATGGGGCAAAAGCAAGCAAATGGCTCTAAATGTCAATTTGGTTTTGACATTTGTGAAGTAAACAGAGCCAGAAAACAAATCGAAGAGCCATGATTTATTTCACAAAAACGCGGAATAATTGTTTGTTAATTGGTGGACTATTTTTCATCAACAGTTTTCATGAGCGATGAGGCTTATTTCCATCTTAGAGGTAACTTGAGAATACAAAATAATCGTTTCTGGGGCAAATCTGGCGAAAATCCGTGTATCACCCAAGAAGAGCCATTACACCCACTGTTTACGTTGGAGGCGATTTTTTTGATTACCAATTGTTTTCTTTCTCAAATGCATGAATTGGAACTGGAGAATATGTTTTTGAAATAGGAATTTTTCCACAATCTAATAAGATCAGGTTTGTTGTTGTTTGTCTTAGAGGGAAGGAAAAGTAAATCAGCGAAGTATAGCAAACACATCTTTGCTAACTTCCTTTTCCTTCCCTCTATGACAAACTACAAAAAAGCTGATCTTATTAGCTTGTGGCGTAATTTCTCTTTCAAAAGTAATAACAACAAATGAGCACAACATACCAAAAACTCAAAGGAGAATATGTGTTTTAACAGGGATGCGCAAACTGCTGCATCCAGAACCGATATTCCGAAGGATTTGCTCTGATCAGCCAAATAAAAATAGAGCATACCGTTGGTTTCATCTGCCCTTTACATTTTGTAAAAAATCCTGTTTATACTATGGGTCTAAATTGGTCCCAGAGCAAGCAACTAATGAGCTTTTTAAGAATAGAAAAGGGGATGAATTCCTAATAATTGTCGACAAGAATTTGGCTTATAAATAAATTTTCCCATTCAATACAAACGTCCATTCTGACAATTACACTAAAGTTTTAGTATTTTACTCCTGAAAGTGTTTTGAAGTTAGTCTGCAATAATATTTACCTGGCAGCCCACTCTAATGTCCATAACCGTACTTATACACAACGTTTAATTATACTTGTAGTTGTGTTATTTTTTACTCTTTCTCTTTATTTCTGTCGCTTGACTTAAATGCTGGTTGCATTAGTGGAAAAAAGGGGGAGCACTTTGTCGCACTTTGTGAAGTCTGTGTGTTTGTGCAAAATTCTCCCCTACATCATCCGAAAATGCATTGTGTATGTTCATTCATAATCACGAAGTGGTGTTTGACATTTGTTTCGGTTTGACACTTGTTTCATACCTTGGTCACATTTATAGATACAAACAACACTCGAGTGTCTAAGTGGATAAGGGTGCAAGTGTGTCTGTGTGTGTGTTTGCGGTAGTTATTATATCGTCTTACACTGACAGCGTCGTCGGCGTATCCTTTTGGAGCTGCATGTTATGTTGTTGCCAATAATTGCGGTTTCTGTCTTACCCCCGACTAGTTTGTGGCCTGACACTAGACATGGTAATCACACCATGCCACATACCACAAACTGCGCAGACACACGCACACTCACACACTCATCATCGTTCACACTTGTACAACGGAGCTCTCCTTACAATCATTGATACTCGTACATGACCGGACACCCACACCATGCCCCATATCCTGTTCTTAAGTGGTTTACATGTACAACTCATGTTTCATGGTGTGAGTGCCGCCCCGTTTAATGTGAGTCTGTGTTTGTGTGTTTGTTTTTCAAGTTCGTTGCGTGCAATATCGATGCATGACCAAGAAAATGACTAACCTAGACGGGAAAGTTAGAGCGGTCTTGTTTTCCTTTACACTGAAAAAAATCTTTGATTAAGTTCACTAGTGTTGCCGCTGGACAATTTTTTTCCGACCTAAATATTACCAAAAACCGACCAACACAGCCCGAAATCAACTGTTTCCGACCGATTCGTGATATATTGATAAACGTGGTGTTTTAGGTTAGGCCTACATAGTTCTCATTCGTATGGGGAGAGCCTGGCCTTATAGAGTTCGGTTTTACTTTCAACAACTGTTGCGAAGCTTTCTGAAGAGAGTTGTCACGGACCCCAAATCACGATAAAAACCGTGTGCAGCCACGAAAATCAATGTCACTTTGCCATTTTGTTAAAAACTTGTCTTCTATTTAGATATACTCGTAGATGCAAGGGGTCTTGAGTTGGTTAATCCCTGTTAAAAAAAAATTGTTACTAATTTTTTGTAGCCATTTTAGTACATAACTGTCATTTTAGTACTGGATAACTATATAGCATAGGACTTTGCTAGCTACTAAAAAGGCACCAACAAATTATTTTTTTTCAACGCTTTTTCCAGAATCAAAACATGCTGAAAATGTGTACGTTTTGTTAACAAATGACTTAACTGCTGCGGTTTTACTATTTATTTTATATTTTTGTTAGTTCATTAAAATATATTTAGTCTTATTTTTCGAGGCTTAACAAATAATACTAAGCGGCAAAAATGCCCAAAAATCCGACCAAGATCCGACCAAAATACAAATTTTTAATTTTTTTTAACCATATTTGTTCGAATCGAACCATAACGGCAACACTGAAGTGCACCCAATTTAAAGCAAAAATCGTACCCACTAAGATATCACTGGATTGAAAAATTCACGGCCTTCAGTACGGACTGCGTTTTGCTCTACGGAGTCCACACACCTACTAAACAACTGACATGGCGTAGTCTGAACTACTTCGCCTGCACGCAGAAAAAAAGTATGGTTGGGGTAACAATATTCGAAGAGCATCATACTATTGTTGGTTATATGGTTGTGGCACAACAATATTATGATCATCACAACAACCATACTATGATCCACATAACAATATTATGGTCCTCACAACAATAGAATTCTCACACAACCATACTATGATCCTCACAACCATAGTACGATTCACACTCAAACATACTATGATCTCCATAACCATATTATGATCCTCACCACCATAGTATGTTGCACATACAACCGTAGTATAATCCTTAGAACCATAGTATGACTTACACACAACCATGCTATGATCCCCAAATTGTTTTGTAAAGATTGGGTTAAGTTGTTATTCAACAATAGATATTTTTTTATTAAATAAGTTATGTAAAAATACATAAAACACCTTATAAAGGGAGTGATTTTTTTAACAGTAGAAAGAATTCATTTACTAATTTATTGCTACAACCATATTTTCATTATTTATTTGGCAATAATGCTTTTGTTACATTTTAACAATATTAATATTGCCGCAATCATACTATTGTCAAAATTAAATTCAAAAAACAATACTAAGGTTGCGACAACCATACTTTTATTGCAGAGTACATACTATTGTTGCCGTGACCATATAGTAACCATATTTTTTCTCTGCGTGTGTTTTGACTGCATTTTATTGATTCTTTATTCTTAACTATCTTATTTTCATATTGACAATAGGAGTGGTTTATTTAACAATAGAAAAAAATCCCGATAATTTTTAATCGTTTACAAACGATTTTCGATTTTCGGTTGTTGAGAATATAATAAAGAATATTATAGAATTTTTTCTTTTTGTTTATATTTATTCGGTCTTTTATCATTATTATGACTTGAACAGTTTTTTTTATTTTGGCTCGAGACCTTTTTGTTGTTTCTTTTTCAGAAGCAACATAAAAAATTGGTGAAATGTATTGGCTACGGTTGTCGGGCAGAATGTAAAGGTGTTTCTAAACCCGCCAAGGTTTTTCTTCAGCAGTCCTTGGCAACGATTACTTCGGCAGACTGTAAAGGTGTTTCTAAACCCGTCAAGGTTTTTATTCAGCAGTCCTTGGCAACGATTTCTTCGGCAACAAATCAAATGACTTATACGGGAGACTCATTTTTATTAATGAGAATTACCCTTTGCGTATGATCTTCGAACTGTGCGTAGAGTAATCTTCAACGCGCAATATCATTTCCGGCATTTCCGTTTCGCACGGATCTTCGTAGAAAACAAATGCTAAAAGCACAAACAAAGTGTGCATGTTTATATTCATACATTTGTTTTTCACATAAGGGCGTACCAATCCTTTTAAATAGTAGTGTTCAAGTCATAAGAATATTATAGATTTTAAACAAAAAATGTTTTTCGTACTGTAAACCGTCAGTCTGTCAATATGGTATGAATTCTTTTAGTGCGTCGCCTGTGTCCTTACTAACGACTTTATACTTCGCATTTGTAAAATCAAGCAACGTTTCGTATATAAAAATCGTTAAATGAGTACCCCTTTTCGACAGCACTCATATACTTGTAGGGACACACTCACTGTTACAACATTGAACACACCCATTTCAATAGAAGAACTGAACATATCCCGTTAATGTCATATGGGTTTTGAAAGCTAACCTCAATAGCGTTAGTCTGTAACGGGATTTTAAAATTGTTTCAACTTTCATTATGGAGTGGTCAGATAATAAGAAACGTATCGCTGTAATACCGCTTTTCAAGTGTGAAATGAAAAAATGCGATATTTTCAAAACTCTCCGGCCACTAGGGATTAGCCGCATGTTCGTCTACCGTTGCATAAAACCGTTTGAGGAGAATGGAGATGTAAAAGACCGCCACTAGTCGGGCCGCCCACGCTCTGTTTGAACACCGCATGTCATCAAAGCCGTTAAATCAAGAATTCACAGAAATCCGCTCCGAAAACAGAAAATCATGGCCCGTGAGATGAATATCACGCAAATGTCCATGAGTCGAATTATAAATAAAGACTTGGGACTTGGGGCTTTCAAACGACGTGCCGGACATTTATTGACTGCAGCTTTAAAAAAAATAGGATTGAAAAATGCAAACGTCTCTTTGTGAAGCACGCTGATAACTTGCACAGAAAAATTTTGTTCACCGATGAAAAAATTTAGAAAATTTTAACAAGCAAAATGAAAGAGAGTGTATGCGCGGTCATCTAAGGAAGCATCTGAACTGATCCCATGGGTGGAAGAGGGTCATGGTTTCAGTCATGGTTTGGTGGGGTGTCTCTTACGATGGGGTGACTGACCTGCATTTCTGTGAACAAAGAGTCAAAACATCGGCCAAAGTTTACCAAGAAACCGTTTTGGAAGCTGTTGTGAGGTCTCTTAACAATTCCCTGTTCCAAAACCAGCCATAAACTTTCCAGCAGGATTCTGGGCCGGCCCATAAGGCTAAAACGTCCCTGGCCTGGCCTCGAAACAATTTGCCAGCGTTCATTTCTTCTGAAGATTACAAATTGTGGACGGTTTTAGAGGACAAGGTTTGTCACAAAAGATACTCCAACATTGGATCTCTTAAGACTGCTTTGTTTTGAGCTGTGGCCAATTTTCCAATGGACGAGATTCGTGCAGCTTTTGACGATTGGCCAGTGCAACTTAAGGCGTGTGTAAAGGCGGACATTTCGAATAAGTAGATTCTTTTTGGATACAATATACATCAATAAATATATTAAAAAATATTTGGTCCAACAACATTCAGTCCTTTTTATTTTGCAGCATAAAACGTGTGTAACAGTATTTATGTCCCTACTACGTTGTTGGCTACTCGACTAATGTTGGCTACTCGACTTACACGCAGAAAAAAAGTATGGTTGTGGTGACAATATTCGAAGAGGATAATACTATTGTTGGGTATATGGTTGTGGTACAACAATATTATGATCCTCACAACTATAGTATGATTCAAATACAACCATACTATGATCCTCACAACAATAGTATGGTTCACACATAACCATACTATGATCCCCAGAACCATAGTATGATTTACACTTAACCATACTATAGTACAACCATAGTATGATCTTCGCAACCATAGTATGTTTCATATACAACCATAGTATGATCCTCACAACCATACTATGATTCACACGCAACCATGTTATGATCCCTACAACCATAGTATGATCACACAAAATTATACTATGATCCCCATTATAATTTATTAGAATTGGTTTAAGTTGTCAACAAAAGATTTAAATTATGAAAATTATTCAAAAATACATTAAATTCAAAATAATAGGAGTGATTTATTTCACAGTAAAAAAAATAAATTGAAATAAACGTAAGCGTTTTTATTTTCATTTTTAAATTTGGCAATAATACTATTGTTACATTTCAACAATATTAATATTGCAGCAATTATACTATTGTCAAAAATAAATTCAGTTAACAATGCTATGGTTGCGACGAACGTACTTTTATTGCGGAGAACATATTATTATTGTCGTGACCATGTAGTAACCATGTTTTTTCTTTGCGTGTAGGCATCAGCAGTTCTAAATGCGTCTATGGTCTTATGCGCCCGATCACCATTCCGATCTTAAAAACCAATACCTATGATTTTATAGCGCCAGCCTGATTTATATCACCTGATTATAATCACATCTTGAAAATAATCTCGTATGTCAAATTATATGGCCTACATAAAATTGCAAACGACACTGAAATAGCACAGCTTTTTAGAATTTTACTTGAAAGCTGGGCGCTATTTCCAACATTTTCCCAGCACCTATAAAGAGCGGATGGGTGTCATTTGGACCGTTTGCCAGTGGACTTGATCTGTAGAAGACGCCGGCTGTTATATTAATGATTGTTGTATTTAAGATATATATTTTCTACCATTCAAAAATATGGAAATTTATGAATATCATGGTGTTTCTTAGTTGTCAAGAATCTGCTACTGCAACGTCGATCTATCGATGCTTGACTGTCCGTCGGTGATTAATATTAGTGGACCCCCTTTGAGGCAACTTGATGATGATTATATCGTCTTTGAGGAGGCTCGGTCTGTGGATGATGGCGAATGTTGTAGGATTAAAAGTGACAAAGGAACAGTTTGTGATAAAACTGCTGAATGACGCCATTTCATAGACACACCTCTGCACACTTTTATGTAGTAAAAAATTGATCAATTGCCAGGGCATATCGATAAGAGAAACGATGATTTTTTTTTTTAATTTTGTTCCCTTCGATGGAAAATCCATCTGTCTGGGGCAGGTACATAAAATTATAAGAATATACTAGAGCCTGTCTATTTTTAGAAGTATCGCGTCACACTTTGTGTACGATGGTCCTAGGAAAGCGGGAAGGAGCATTGATTCAACAAGTCTGTATTTTCAATTAAAATTTTAAATGAATTTGCCAAAAAAAAAAATATAAAAATTCAAAATTAATTAGAATTTCAATTGCCTAATCTTTATTTTTTGCTGTGTACCGTACATTTATCCTTTGATGTTGTCTTCTTCATTTCCTTTTATGCTGTTGTTGTGGTCCTTGTTACATGTATCACCGGATATTGTTTTCTCTGTTGGCAATTTGCGCTTACTTAGTAGGTGTTTCGAATTTTTTGGATTTTTTTCGTTGTGAGTTTGGTTGACAAACGGAAAAACGGTTGAGTTTTATCTCAAACTCTATTTGGTGATTAAAGCATCAACAGCAGAGTGACCGGATAAGAGCGATAGGAAAATTAATTTGAATTTAACAATGAAGCTTAATTGAGCTAATCGGCAGCTAATCTACTTTTATTAGCCTTCTTCGATACGATTTCTTTTTTATCTTCTGGTTGCTGACTGAAGAAAAAAACAGCACAATCAAGTTCAAACTGTTGTACGGTGCTACGAATATTCCTTACCCTGAAGCCATAATTACAACAACTTGACGAAAATCACGTTGCCTGTTTTTGACTAAGTCGAAACTTCGAAACCCCGCTGCAGCTGCTGCCGGAAGTGAAGATGCTTCCGCAGCTGAATCCATTAAGAAAGAGTAGGAATGAAAAATCTGAGGAATGTGACGATGATATGGGCTTCTCTTCCTTAGTGTTTAACCGATCAATGTTTGTTTTTATACCTGCATTATCACTCCGTTTGCAACACCGCGAAACATTAATCAGATGACCGTATAAACGTTGTAGGGTTTTTAGACGATCTAGCCATGTCTGTGCATCCGCTCGAGTGTCTGTTGAAAGCGTCTAAAAAGCTTTCAACTGGCCCTTGAAATTTAATGACCCATGAGCATCAGATATTTGAGATTGTGAGTAAGTAAAGTAAAATCAGCTTAGGGAAAAAAGGTTTCCCTTCAAACCTGGTACTAAGTTCGTGCACGATCGAAAAACATAAATCGCTCAAAAAATGATTTATAAATATGCTTTTGCCAAGATTTGTTAAGTGAAATAATAGACATCTAAATTATTTCTCAGGGAAATAAAAAAATGTTCTACAATTATGTGTAGTGTGCCAAAACATTGAACAAAAACTATTAGCATTGAAATTGTACGGCATTTTGACACATTTTCACATGAAAAGGAAATCTTGGTGTCAGGCTTTAGAGACTAAAAGTTTCTCTGAAAAATTTACACTTTTTGAGTGTTTTTCAATGTTTTTATTTAAAGACGAGCCACTGCTTTTCTTGGGATTTTAGTGCTGTCGCACTTTACACATCTAAAATGGGTATTGTTTCTGAACCTTTGGGCTCCTGAGGCCCACAAGACGGTCCCTATGATCCAGATCAAATCAAATGTATTTAAGCCTGAAATTCGAACTAGCCTACGACTAGTATAAAGGTCCTCGAATTTATTAGATTATTCTAAAAATCTAAAAATGGATTTTAATACATTCAATCCACTGGGTAATAATGTATTTAAAGGGTGTGTCAGTTAAAATTTAAAGCGGCTGTAAGGAAAATTACTGATAATTTTTTCAATTTTTTGGTTGTATTGGAAATGTTAAACTTTGTAATTAACGTTTACGCTTTCGCTTCTGAAAAAACACTAAAGATTCCACACATGATTTGAATTTTTGTATTTTTTTTAATTTTAAAAACAAAACGTCTAGATTGATGACCCGTTATGTATTGAAACCCTGAAGCGTAGTTGCGGCCAACATTTGAAGGTAATTATATTCAAAAAAAAATAAATGGCAAAAAATGTCCTTTTGAATGAACATTAAAGATTCCACACATGATTTGAATTTTTGTATTTTTTTTTATTTTAAAAACAAAACCTCTAGATTGATGACCCGTTATGTATTGAATTTTCGGTCCATACGTTGAAGGTACCGGCGACTCCTTGCTCATTTTCGAAGAAAAATGGCCCAAACATGGCGCCAGCCCAATATACACACCTAACAGTGACTCGTTGTGGAATCATTGGCTTCTCAATAATGACGTGTGGATTCTCTGAACCCCATTTTCGGCAATTTGGATTATTGTCATAGCCATCAATATGAAAATGAGCTTCATCTGAAAACACAAATCTTTCGTCAAATTCTTTATCTACTTCTTTTCAGATGAAACTCATTTTTATATCGATGCCTATGACAATAATCAAAATTTCCGCAAATGGGGTTTAGAGTACCCACACGTGATTATTGAGAAGCCAATGCATAGACCAACGAGTCACTGTTTGGTGTGGATATTGGGCTGGCGCCATGTTTGGGCCATTTTTCTTCGAAAATGAGCAAGGAGCCGCCGTTACCGTCAACGTATTGCCCAATAAATCAATTTATAAAGGGTCAACAATCTGGAGGTTTTGTTTTCAAAATGAAAAAATAAAAAATTCTTATCAAGTGTGGAATCTTTATTGTTCATTCGAAAGGACATTTTTTGCCATTTATTTTTTTAATATAATTACCTTTAAATGTTGGCCGCAACTACGCCTCAGGGTGTCCATTCAGGGGGCCAATTTTGAATGAATTATTCGAGCATTTCGACCGGTATGGCGTTAATGACACGCGTAATGTTGGCTTCCAAAACCTGAATCGTAGCCAGTTTGTCAAAAGAAAAATGTCTAAAGGTGTGATATCACGCAATCTAGACGTCCAACTCACCGGTTTAAATTAGCTGTTCTTTAAAATAACCTCTCAATTGATCCATTGGTTGAGCAGCTAGTGGCACCGTCCTGTTGAAACCAAATGCCGCCAAGATTACGGGCTTTAATTTCAGGTAGCCAAAAGTCCGATATCATGGCGCGATAGCGAGCACCATTCAGGGTTTCGTGCCGGCCATTATCAGTTTTGAAAAAAAATATAGACCGGTGCATAAACCGCACCAAACTGTGGTCTTCTCTGGGTATAATGGCACCTCTTGGAACTCTTCTGGTTGCTTGCTCTTCAGCACAAATGCGACAATTTTGTTTATTGACGTTGCCTTTAAGACTGAAATGGGCCTCATCACTGAACAAAATTTGAATCGAAAACAGCAGATCTTCTTCGAGCTTTTGAAGGGCCTAAACACTAAAACTGCGAAGCGCAGGGACAACCTTACACGCAGAGAAAAGACATGCTTACTATATGGTCACGGCAACAATAACATGTTCTCTACAATAAAAGCATGTTCGTCGCAAGCATAGTATTGCTTTCTGAACTTTATTTTGACAACAATATGATTGCGGCAATAAATATATTGTTTAAATGTAACAATACTATTATTGCTAAATTTAGAAATGAAAATATGGTTGTAGTAAAAATGAAATATTGTTGGTGCGACAAAAGTATTGTTGTTAAAGATTTACGTTCACAATAATATGGATACGGCAATCATACTGTATGGTTGAGACTATTAACAAAGCATAACAGGTTTTTTTTGGCATACCATAAAAAACACAAACACACGATAAAATGCATGGTTGTTCATCATAAAAATAATAACAATCGTATAGCAGTGTGAGGGATTTTTATTGTGTTAGCTTTGTTCGGTGGAATACTCTACTGCCGACTGGTTCTCGTTTATTTAAAATCTGCCTGCTCTTAAGTATATAACCATTCATCATGGTTTAATCACGTTCATCACTTGGGGTCTAAGGATGGTAAACAAGCATTCATCCCCTGTAGTCACCTCTGCTTGAAACTAGAAGTTATTTCGACTGCCTTTTGAACACAGATATTTTGGTTTCTTAAATTAAATGTTCAATAGAAACTTTGTCTCAAATCTGGCTTTGCACTAATTTTTAAAAATGCTTAATAAGAATCTCTAATGTTGAATAATAACATAACCCAATCCTAAAAAAAAAATCTGGGGATCATAGTATGGTTGAGTGGAATCATATTATGGTTGCAGGAATCATAATATGGTTGCGTGTGAATCACACTATGGTTGTGAGGATCATACTATGGTTGTGAGGATCATACTATGGTTGTATGTGAAAGATAATATTGTTGTGAGGACCATAATATGGTTTTGGGGATAATAGTTTGGTTGAGTGTGACTCATAATATGGTGGGAATCATAGTATGATTGTGTGTGAATCATACTATTGTTGTGAGGCTCATAATATTGTTGTGCCACAACCATATACCCAACAATAGTATGATCCTGTTCAAATATTGTCACATAAACCATACTTTTTTTTCTGCGTGTAGGCTCCAACGGCATTGTAAATGCTTGTAAACCACGATCCTACCGTAAATGCTCCAAGTTGTTCCATACGACAAGGCAAGTTGTTGAAAACGGTGCCGAATCCTGGGGGTTTTCACGAACACTCTCAGCTACTGCTGCTATGTTTTCAGTACTTCGCCGATAAGAACTTACACAACATGTCTTCTCGTGTCAGAAATAGTTTGTGCTAATAATATTATCAAAAAGGGAATGCATCGTTCCGCCTACTTTTAACTTTTTTAAATAAGTTAAATACTTATCATAAGATCTCACCTAAAACTAATACTAAGATTAATTTGGTGACAAATAATGGGATTTGTGGGAGGTACCACGCCCCATGTGGTACCTTCCACAGAAATGGCAATATAACACACAAATGGCAACATAACTTATAGCCCTGTGGGTGATATTCGCTTAAATGGTCAAAAACAATTTTCAGAAAGCCTTTGTACTTAAATAGCTAAGAAGTGATTGACACGCCCCATTCTGGAGCCTTCCCTACAAATGCATCATTCCGCCTACTTTTTTATTCTTAAAAAATGGTAAGTGCTAATCATACGATCTCACCAAAAACTAATACTTAAAAACAGAGTTTCAAAGGGTAACTTTAAGGTTAAGCTTAATACTTCGTGCTGAATGTGATCTATAAGGTCGAGTATTATCCAATAGTGAAAATTGGGTTTCAATGTTGGCGATGATAATCCAAATAGTGCGTTCGGTTCGGCCGATTATGTCGACCATAAAAAGGTTTAAGCGCACGAGATACGTTTCTCACCTAAAGTTCATTTCCAAACTACAGTTGCACATTTTGGAGACGTTGTTGGGGTGTAGGTCTTTCCATGATAAAATGGCAAACACTGCTGAAAAAAATAATGTTTGACACAACTCACGCGTAATCTGTGCAAAAAAACATATTGAAAAAATGCCTTTAGATTAGGCGGTAAAGAAGACGTTTCCCTTAAAGAAACTAAAGGTACCTGGGTAAAAAGTACACTCTTTTGAGTATTTGCTTACCAAGTCATATTTTTTTGTGGACTACTATTTAAACGGAAACTGTTAGAACGCACATAGTAAAATAAAAATAGCATAGTTGCAAATAGTGCGTTCGGTAGGCCGATTATGTCGACCATAAGCGCATGAGATACGTTTCTCACCTTAAGCTCATTTATAAAATACAGTTGCACATTTTGGAGACGTTGTTGGGGTAGGTCTTTCCATGATATAATGGCAGACAGTACTGAAAAAAAATAATGTTTGACACAACTCACGCGTAATCTGTGTAAAAAAAAATTAAAAAAATGCCTTTAGATTAGGCGGTGAAGATGACGTTTCCCTTAAAGAAACTAAAGGTACCTGGGTAAAAAGTACACTTTTTTTTAGGAATTTGCTTACCAAATCATAATTTTTTGTGGACTACTATTAAAACGGAAACTGTTAGAACGCATATAGTAAAATAAAAATAGCATAGTTGCTGGATGTGTGGCACACGGGCCCAAAAAACGTCCCGTATGTTCATAACGGGCGATTTATGGTCAATATGGGCATATGAGTTTAAATCAAGCAAATATAGCTTAAAATCAAAATATAGAGTTATTTTGGTGTTTTGGATGAAAATGGGGTCGGGCGCTTAGGTCGAAAGACGGTCAGACTTTTCCCCCATCTTATTTAAAGACCGCATACTACGCAGACGACACTGCACTTATAACATCTGACAAATTTACTAAGACTCTTCTCAAAAAAATGGAAAAAAGGATTTGCAGCATGTAATAAATACCTTTATAAGTGGAAGATCAAAATAAGCCCAATCAATACACAGGCTATAATATTTCCATTTAATAAGTCGCCCAAAAGGATACCAAACCGCCAAATTAATGTGGGAAACCAAAGTATTCCTATCTAAAGTGATGTAATGTATCTGGGAGTAATACTAGATAAAAAATTAAACTTTGGAAAGCTTGTAAAAAAAGGTTTAAGAATAATCAAAGCATTGTGGCCACTAATTAACAAACGATCATCCCTTAATTTAATTAATAAAAACCTTATATATAAAAGTGTAATAAGACCAGGAATTACGTACGTTTGTCCCATATGGTACAAAGCTGCAAAATCACATCTTAAAAAACTTCAGATTCTGCAGAATATATGCCTTAAAAAAATCCATAATAAAAACTGGAGATACTCTACACACCCTCTTCATCTTGAAACCGGCTACGAGAAACTTGGAGATTTCATCAACAGACTTAATAATAAATACTTTGAAAATATTGAAAATTCTACTTATCAGTTGATAAGATAATGTCAAGAATTACCTTGAAATAACATATTGTACTTCCAAATCACCAAATAGAAAATGATATGCTTATATTGTATTATTACATGTAATATAAATATTGGCATATATATTTTCTAAAATATTTGAATATTTCTAAATTTTCATATAAAGGTTTACCTAATTTTCCTTTAAACATATTAAAAATCTAAGAAAAGAACTTAAAATCTGTGATTATTTATCTTACTTGCTGTAATATCTATTGATAAAAACTCAAACCTGTACATATGTAAAAACAAACCCATGTAAATAAAGATGAAATAATAAATAAAAAAGGTAGAAAAAACAGACCATTTTAGCTCTGTGGGGTGGAGGGTAAATGTAATGACGTGTTTGTACCCTACACCGAGAGTAGACGGATTTGTAATTTCGTTTGTAACACCACGAAATATTGATCAAAGTCCCTATAAGGTATATATACTTAGTAGGGACATAAATACTGTTACAACATTGAACACACACATTTCAATAGTAGAACTGAACATACCCCGTTAGCGTTAGTCTGTAACGGGATTTTAAAATTGTTTCAACTTTCATCATGGAGTGGTCAGATAATGAGAACCGTATCGCTGTAATAGCGCTTTTCAAGTGTGAAATGAAAAAAGCGATATTTTCAAACCGCTCCGGCCACTAGGGATTTGCCGCGTGTTCGTCTACCGATGCATACAACTGTTTGAGGAGACTGGAGATGTAAAAGACAGCCACCGGTCGGGCCGCCCACGCTCTGTTCGAACACCGCATATCATCAAAGCCATTAAATCAAGAATTCACAGAAATCCGCTCCGAAAATAGAAAATCATGGCCCGTGAGATGGGTATCACGCAAAAGTCCATGAGTCGAATCATTAAAAAAGACTTGTGACTTGGGACTTTCAAACGACGTACCGGACATTTATTAACTGCAGCTTTCAAACAAAAATAGGATTGAAAAATGCTAACGTCTTTTGGTGAAGCACGCTGATAACTTGCACAGAAAAATTTTTTTCACCGATGAAACAGTTTTTACCGTTCAGGAAAAAATTTAACAAGCAAAATGATAGAGTGTCTGCGCGGTCATCTAAGGAAGCATCTGAACTGATCCCAAGGGTGGAAAAGGGTCATCACGCTTCACTCATGGTTTGGTGGGGTGTCTCTTACGATGGGGTCACTGACCAGCATTTCTGCGAACAAGGAGTCAAAACATCGGCCTAAGTTTACCAAGAAACCGTTTTGGAAGCTGTTGTGAAGCCTCTTAACAATTCCCTGTTCCAAAACCAGCCAAGGACTTTCCAGCAGGATTCTGCGCCTGCCCATAAGGCTAAAACGTCCCAGACCTGTCTTCGAAACAATTTGCCAGCGTTCATTTCCTCTGAAGAATGGCCCTCAGGCAGCTCAGATTTGCTCCCATTGGATTACAAATTGTGGACGGTTTTAGAGGACAAGGTTTGTCACAAACGATACCCTAACATTGGATCTCTCAAGACTGCTTTGGTTCGAGTTGTGGCCAATTTTCCAATGGACGAGGTTCGTGCTGCCATTGACGATTGGCCAGTGCGACTTAAGGCGCGTGTAAAGGCAAGAGGCGGACATTTCGAATAAGTAGATTCTTTTTGGATACAATATACATCAATAAATATATAAAAAAATATTTGGTCCAAAACATTCAGTACTTTTTATTTTAGAGCATAAAACGTGTGTAACCGTATTTATGTCCCTACTAAGTATAATTAAACCTCGTTAGATTCTAAGACGAGCTAGCCATGTTTTTCGTTCTGTGGTCTACGGTTAAAATAGGGACTGTTTGTTAGGACGGCTATGCCTTAAAACGAGCATAATTGCTGAAATGCCCCCCATGGTCAAAATGGGCGTTTAATAGTCAATATGGACAAATTAAAGAAAATTTCGCTACAACTCAAAATACAGAGCCATTTTTAGGTTTTAGCAGAGATAAGGGACAGGCGCATCGGCCGAAAGGTCCCAAGCTTTCTTGAGAGAAGTTTAAGCCTCTCTTTTTAATGAAATTCGATAGAAAATTATACAACGCTTTCAATTATAAAATTTTAAAAATTAAATATTTTATTAACAAAGATATAGCAAAATAAATTGTGCTGGAATCCTCCAGATAAATTAGATAATAACCAAAGAAAAACATCTCCGGTAAATGTTTCTTTTTGGCGCTTACGTCTTTTTCTTAGTTAAGGCTCGATTTGTGGTTTGAGAAAGCCAAGGAGGCCCGGATGCTAAAGGGCTTTACCACCGCCTTTTATTAGAAAATAACCAAAAAAAACATCTCCGGTAAAATTTTCTTTTTGGCGCTTACGTCTTTTTCTCGGTTTAGGCTCGATATGTTGTTTAAGAAAGCCAAGGAGGCCAGGATGCTAAAGCTTTACCACCGCATTTTATTCGGAAACCATTGCCTCATCTGTTTGAACAGGGTCCGATGCGCGTACTCTATGTGTTCAATAAAGGGCTTTGAGTCCCCCATTGGTGGTTAATACAAAACAGTGTATCGAAACCTCTGCATATGCGGTGTTTGTTTCCAGATCGTACCACTGTTATCTCTGTGCTTTATCAATAAACGTGTGCAAATGAAATGTTTCCTTTTAAGTCTGTTTAAAATTTAATTAAATAAAACTTGCAATTTCCGGTGATTGCAAATGTTGTCTTGTTGTCTCCTCTACTGGTTTGTGTTTGACATTTATTAATTACTTTGATTTTAAATTGTTGCCACATGCCATTCGTTTGCCACAATCATCAAAGTCTCTTAACAATATCGATAGCTTGCTGTTGAAAGGAATTTATAATTAAATTAATACGTCTACTCTTTCGTCTTCTTTCATTTTAGTTTTTGGCGAAAAATGCTACTATTGCTGGCCATAGTGATGGCGGTGGGCAGGACGCAGTCCATAGAGCTGACAGGACAGGCCATTAAAGGTGAGTGCAGTAAAATGCAATGCCACAAGTTCTCTAACATAACAAATTTTATATAATTTTTACAAATTTAATGGTCATTACGTTAAATACTCGTAGCAGAATACAGTGATGAAGAAGATTGCGGTTTGTTTTAATTTCTAAAGTCTCGTAAAATAAAACGTAGCGCTATACTTCATAAGCTGGCAGCTACTGTAGCCGTGTTGAAACATTAGAATTCTTAGCATACTTTTAGGCTGGCTAGAAATATTTTATATGGAAAATTCTACCATTTAATGCTTAACCCACCACCACTCATATCCATTCCCTTCTAGATGCCATTGCCGAATACGACATGCTGACGATGATCAATGAAAACTTGAATGGCATTGAGTTCGACTATGCCGAAGATGGTTTTCCCGCCTATAAAATACTTCAAATAGCTGACATTAAATCACCCTATCGCATGATACTACCCGAAAAGCTCAATGCCTTCGCCATACAGGCCATCTTTCAGCCCATCTCCGCCAAGGGCGGCTATCTCTTCAGTGTCGTGGATCCTTTGGATACGGTAGTGCAATTTGGCGTGCACTTCTCACCGGTTATCAAGGATACCTGGAATATATCCATCATATATACCGATGCCCATACGAGTCCTATCAGCAAACGTTTGGCCACCTATCAGTTGCCCTACGAACCCAAGAAATGGGTTACTCTGGCCTTTAAGGTTATGAGCGACAAGGTGGTGTACTACTACAACTGCGAGGAGAAGGAGACGACCAATGTGGTGCGAGATCCACAGGAATTGGTGTTTGCCTCATCATCAACACTGTATTTGGCTCAAGCTGGTCCTAAATTGGGCGGTAACATGGAGGTAAGTACTCAGAAATCCGATTTTTGATTATAGTTTTTTTTTTATATTGCAAACAACCAAATAAAAGATGTTCTTCTTCGAAGCGTAGCGTATTTAAATCATAATAATTCAAAAAAAATCCGTGAGAGTCATAGGAATTTGTTAGGATTTTTCTTTTTAAACTTTTAATACTCCATCTTTTATATGTTATTAGCATAAATGTGATATTTAATACTCCAGCTTAAGCAGAACGAAATTTCATCGAGTGGATCATCTATATAAACAGGTAATTATATACATAATTATATACTTATAGTAGATACATATTCTCAAATGCTCTTGATATTTAGAGGGGTTTTCTAATAGCTTAATTGCATAAATTAAATTAAGAAACCGAGATTTTCCATATCCCGATATTTGGTGGTTTTATTAAATAAAAATGATTATTAGACCCATTCGCCTCGGATTCTTCCTGCTAAAATTATAGGAAGTAATCAATTTTCAAGGTTGTTATTTAAAACAAGATTTTGGGTCACTAAGTCATGTAAGGAACCACGTTTGTGGCCTTTCTTTTCATTAAATCTGAATAAACTAATCATTTCAGTGTATATATTTTGCCTTACTAGGATTTCCTAGTAAAGTTATGTCCTTTGTGTAAGTGAGCCATTAATAATATTTACTAAAAATTTTTCGACTTATTTAATAAATAAACTTTTAAATATAAATGGTTTCTACGTGGGTCAGAATACGTACCTAAAAAATAAACCATTTTTTTATAATTGTTGTTTTTGTAGTGGCAACTGTAGTGTCTCTATGAAATTTAAGTCATATGAAAGTGAACAACATTACGGCCAATATAATGTAGCCAAACATTAATTTATAATTTTTTTTACAAACGTTTATATATTTTTTTTTCAAAAATTAAATTATTTTTAATGTTCGTTATCTTAAATTTTTTTTAAATTTCACCAAATTTGAGCTTTATTCTTACATATTAAAAACAGTAATCAGATTTTTGGCACCGACATAATTGTTGAAGTTATGAGCAAAACGCAGGAGTACATTTCTAAAAAAGTTTTATTCTTTTTTTTAAATGGAAATATAAAAAAAAAAATAAAAAGTTATTTTTAAAAATATTACATTTAAAAAAAAAAATATGAATTTTGAACATTTTGTGTTTTTTGTCATCGAAAAATTTTTAAATTCTTTAATTGGAAAATAAAATTTGTCGAAAAAATTTTTTTAGTAAAAAAATTCTTTTCAGTAAAAAAATAATTTATTTAGAACGATAATTTGCCACTTTTTGGCAAAATAAGCTTTTTAATCACAAAAAGATTTTTTTCCTTTCTTCCTTTTAGTAAAAAATAAAATGTCAAAAAAAATGTTTATTAAAAAATAAAACAAAACATTTTTGTTTAAAAATAATTTTTACCTCTTACTTTTAAATAGCAGTATTTTTTTCTGTTAAAAAAATTGTCGTCAATAATTAATAAAAAATTTCGTTTTTTAAAACACATGTTCTCAATTTTTTTTTTCAATTACAAAAAATTAATAACATTTTTTGCTTACTATAAATAAATTTGTTTATTCGAAAAATTGGTTTCTTAAAAATAAATTTATTTTAAAGTCAAAACGAAGATTAGCCAATTTTTTGCAATATTAGTTTTTAATAAAAAAACAACACTTTTTTTCTTTCTTTAAGTCAAAATTAAAAACTGATATTAC
The DNA here is from genome assembly GCA_963513945.1 of Hydrotaea diabolus. Taxonomy (NCBI): domain Eukaryota; kingdom Metazoa; phylum Arthropoda; class Insecta; order Diptera; family Muscidae; genus Hydrotaea; species Hydrotaea diabolus. The sequence goes on from OY740719.1 coordinate 128,406,465, forward strand.
TGATATATCAAAAAAAAAAAAAATATTAACTAAAAAAAATTATGTTTCTTTAAAAAAAATATTTTTAGAAAAGCTTTTAACTCAAATAATTTGTTTTGACAAATATTGGAAAGTTTTTTTTTTAATTTTACAGAATTTCCATTAAAAAACATTATTTTAAAGTTGGAAGGTTTTTTTTTATTTCGGTAAAAAATTGTTTTCTGTTGGATTTAAACAAATATTTTTTAAGCAAAAATAAAACATTTTGGCTTAAAAAATTATTTTTACTAACTTACTTTTTTTTCGAAAAAAAACGTAAATTTTGTCTAAAATATTTTTTTTTAGAAAAATGTAAAGAAATCTTTTTAGTTTGAGAAATATTTTTTAAGAGACAAAATGAATATTTTCTTGTTTTATAAAAGACAAATTATGCTGAAACATAATTTTAACTCAAAACAAATTTGTTAAGCACTTTATTTGCTGAAAAAATATTTACTTATCGATTTTTTTTTCAGTAAAAAAAATGTAAGAAATAATGCTTTATCATAACAAAATTAATTAATAAAATCTTAAAAATGTTACCTATTTAAAAAAAAAACCTTTCCAATACAAAAATTAGGATATTACTTTAACAAGATAATAAACATAGCGAAGGATTAGTATACATTTTGTTGAGGCTCTGAGCTTTACTCTGGGACTAAAGAAGAGATTTTGTATTACATTTTCCCTTTGTATTGCCAGAGCAGGCTTTTTTGGTAAAATGTGCGGATATTGATTAGGATCTAGCAACACTTGCTTATAGAGACGCTGTACCCTCATTATGGAGCCACTAGGTTTGTGAACTCATATGACACGAAATCCGTTCAATAACCGTTTTAAACATTAAAATACAATTTGATAACTTAATATATAATTATTTCACAGAGAGCGCAGTGTTTCTCTAAATCGCTAAACTACCCCATTAGTACGACTTCTTAAAATGTCCAAAATACACATTAGTTGCCCATTCAACTTTATCAATTGAGGTAAATATCTTGCCCGCAATCTCTATTTTAAAGTTTGCGAAAAGAAATTGATGAAATGGGGGGGGGGGTTAAATCTACAGATTATGGAGGGTATCTCAACTGTTCTTATTTAAATGTATCCAGTGTTAAAGTAGTCTATAAGTTGTGAGCTGGAATGATTAGTAATAAATACGATATGCAATAATTGGGTTTAGAATTCCATCTCCGACGAATGCTAACAAACTTTTGTTCTGTTATTGAATAAGACATAATGCAATAAAGTCCTTAGTTTTTACTTGTGTTCACGAGCTGCTACTTTTTTTAAGCATGTGTTACAAGGACATCCTCTTAAAACACCTTGAAATGCTGGATATTTCTATTGTAGAAACTCACTCATCGAAGTATATCTACTAGCAACTGCAATGGTACATTTCATTTCATCAAAGATTCATATGACGAATTTTCATAACAACATCAAGAAATAAAAAGAATATTTCATTGTTTTTTTTTTTTTTGGGAAAGTTCTTTGTTTCCCAGACTCTGCTGTTTGGCTCGTATACATCATTTCATTCATAAGTTAATCAAATATATATACATAGTTACAGTCAATGGATGAAATGCAAAATGTTCTAACTAACAAAAATCGAAGAAGGTTTTATTGTGAAAGCCATTGCTTTACAAGGTTATAGACTCCTAGGAAATATCTAAAAATAATTGTTTTTAAGTCTATTAATATGATTTTTTTATAAAAGATCTTTCTTAAAAACATTTAAAAAAAGAAGTTACGTTCATTTACATTTCTGCTGACGTATCTGAATGGAATCGTATTAAAGTGGGTCACTGGAAAAAATGTCGACTTTACATGTAGCTTAAGGAAATACCAATTATTAAATTTCAATACAGGATGATCAGATTAAAATTTTGACTTTGAAATAGTCAACCTCCTTTTTAGTGTTCAAAAATTGTGTGACGACCCACCCTAGTGTCCCTGTGTAATCGTGAATGGCTGTAAAAGCGCGCCGTGCAATTACACTTTACATGTTCAAACGTTCCTTCTCCTTGTCGCTGCTTTTATTGGAATACAGTATCAACAACGATTTCTGATGTAGTTGGTGCTCCAATAGGAGCGCACGTATTGTTTGCACGCTAAAGAACAAAAACGTAACGAATACGAGAGAAAAAAGAAACAAATTCAATGCAAGTACTGGAGGGGAAAATGCATCAATTGTTTCAGAGAAGAATAATATTCGACGTGAAATGCTATCAATGGATTTTGATGTGAATACGTCCATGCGAATGAATGAAGGCATGAGTGTGAATTCGAGTATTTTTATAAGGAACACCCCGGTGAACTACCTACGCAGACAGTACCACGTACCACATATGGATTGGCGCAGGTACCAACCTCCACACTAGAGTGTCCAAAACCGAAAACCGACATTCCGGTTTTAATAACCAAACGCAACAGTCGGTTTCATAAATCTAGCTTTGATCTGACTTGTCGTTTTAAATGTTTTTTGCTGTCGGGTTTTCCGGCATTTTTTCTTTGTTCTTGTATCTAGAGCAAAAAAATTCAAAAAATTAAAGTACAAAATACGTAAATATCAAAAACTTTTAAGCTAGGCCGACCTCTAAGTATGACTCTCAACTCAAACTCATCAGTTGATTTGATTCAACGATATCTGTCGGTCCGTCCAATCGAGCGTCGGCTGTTTTTCTAAAGCTTGATTTCAAATAATAGGTCCCAAATCCTGTCCAATCTTCATGAAATTTTCAAAAGTAAGTTTTTTTTGGATGAAGGCTGATGACTTATGAAAACCGTTTAAAATTTAGATATAGCTCCTACACACATGCTCAACCGATTATAGCTCTATGAGCCACATAGGGGCTGCTATATATATTTCTGGCCTAATAATGAAAACGCGAATATTTATCATCAAAAATGGTTTTATTGTTTTTCAAAGTATTCTCCAGCACGATTTATACACTTTTGTATGAGCTCAAACCAATTGTCGAAGCACTTTTTCCACTCCGATTGAGACACCTCCAGAACATGGCTTTTTAACACTTCAACAGCATCTTCTGGCAACGAAAATCGTTGACCACGCATTTTTTTCTTGATGTGCGGGAATAAAGAAAAGTCATTGGGTGCCAAGTCAGGGCTGTACGGCAGATGACCCATCGATTCGACGTTTTGGCCGGTCAAAAAGGCGCTGGTTTGAGCCGATGTGTGAGAGCTTGCATTGTCATGGTGGACAATGATTTGTCTTCTCTTGTTCGTTATTGGAATTTCTCCGAAGACTTCAGGTAAACAAATTGTGGTCTACCACTCAGAATCGACCGTCCTACGTTGCTCAAGCGGAACAGTCGCCACATGACCAGTTTTGCCGAAGAAATAGGCGAACATTTGCTTCGAAGTGCTTCTTCCACGAGCAACTTTCGTTGGATTTGGTACGTCTTCAAAGACCCACACGGCCGATTGCTGTTTGGTTTCAGGCTCAAACGCATAGATCCATGATACGTCACCTGTGACGATCTTATAAAAGTCTTTTGAAGCACCGCGATTGTATTTTTTCAAAATTTCTTTGCATCAATCGACCGACACGAGCCTTTTTTGAGCGATTGTCAAATTGTGTGCAGGATCCAACGAGAACAAACCTTTTTAACGGCCAGGTGTTCATGCAATATCGAATGTATGCTGGTGGAAAAAATGCCCAAGGATGCCTCTATCTCACGGTATATCACATGACGGTCTTGCATTATCAGTTCACGCACGGCATCAATGTTTTCTGGGTACAACGGACGTTTTTGGACGACCTTTATCTTTGAGCGAGCGTCGGCCACGAGTGAATTCATTAAACCAGTTTTTCACAGTGCTATAGGATGGTGCTTCATGTGAAAAATGATCGCACGAAAATGTTCACGAGTTAATTCCATTTTTTTTGCCAAATTGATTTTTTCAAGTCACTGTAAACAACTCAAATGATGGTTGTACGTCAAAACGTTCGGAGTACGTTTATGCTAAAAAATGTCAAACTTTCCAATGAAAATGTCAGATGGCGCCAGGCAAGACTTAGTGTTGCCTAGGCCAGAAATATAAATAGCAACCCTCGTATAATGGCTTGCCGTATATATTGACATATGGCTCTAACCAGGGTTTAAAAGCACCAGTCCGCTAACCATTAGCATCATTTTGCTAAACTAATACTAACAATCTTTTCCACAAGCCAGAGCTAAAACTAATGTCCGACTAACGTTAGCTCGCGTTAGCGTTAGTCAAAAAAAGGACACACCTCTGCTAACCACAATTGACTAATGTGCTGCTAAAAATTTGCTAATTTTGACTAACCATTTTTCGTTAGCAAAAAATTTGAGCTGGTTTCAGTGTTGTCAACGGAACATGACGCAAAGTATCCAATAGTGGTACCGTAGTGGGGATTTCTGATACAAGATTTTTTAAATAAATAGCCTTCAAAAATTAAAAAATTGTTAAACACATTAGTTGAAAAAAAAAATATAAATTTATTTTAGTTTGAAAGAACATTCAAAAGGAAATGAGATTAGTTGAATATGGAAAATAAAAATAATTCATTTTTTTATAATAAACGGAATCTTATTGTACAGAATATTTATTCATCAGCACAATGGTCAAGTTCGGATATGGCTGTATGCAGAAACTCAGGATTAAGCTTTACTAATAAAAGATTTTCCAGAGTATCTGAGTGTCAATGAGTGAATGAGTCAAAAGAGCAATAGCACGCTTTCGTAGTGTTTCTATTTTCTCTCTTTGTCCGTTTTCGAACAGTGTCAATAACTTCTGAACGAATGCCCTAAATAAACGCCTAAATGATGGACTATTTTTCTATTAAAACGCTCAATATGTATGTTTGAAAAATATTGAGAATATTAGGTTAAACAGTCATACTATTTATTCTACGATTATTTATTATTTCAGCATTTTCATAGTTCTTTATGCATATCCTCAATCCAATGTTAAATGTGGAACATATAACATTCCCGTTGGAAGTTAAACGGATCTAACCATGTGGACTCCATTATGCAGTGATTTATTAGTCATTGTACATAACATTATATTATATGTATAAACAATATGTAAATATATACGAGTACCTACCTCGAATTATTTCTGTGCTATTAATTTCACTTGTTTTTATATACATATATACCTTTAACAGCTACAGAAACGCACAGCAATATTGTTTCATGCGATTTTTTAAAAACACAACTTATTGTAGGTAGGCAACACCGTACTCGAGCCGAACACAATTTTCGGTTACACACAAAAACCGAACCAAACACACAAGTCGAAATTAGTCACCAAATTAGCACAATTTAGCAAAGACGTTAGCAAAATCAGCAGTTGCTCCTTCTTCCATTGCTAATAATATATGCATATTTTGGTTAGCGTTAGTTTATTTTGCTAACGCTAACTGAATATTACGACTAATTTAGTTTTAGCATTTGTTCGCATATTAGTTTTGACTTTTTTATGCTAAAACTAATTGACAAATTCTGTACTCTTGACTAAAATTGCGTTAGCATTTTAAACCCTGGCTCTAACATAACTATAAAAAAACTATATAAAGTTATTTATGAAAATAAAATTATTTCTTCAGTTTGGCTAAATTTGCGTGACGGTCACTTTGTCCGAAAATCTGATCAATTAAATAAACCATGGACATATGGCCTATTTTTAAAATCTGGGTAAATTTTGATGTGTTCGGGAACACAATTACTTTACTTCTGATACGAAAGATAGTTTCTATTTTTAGACAAAATGCCACAACCGGAATGTCTGTTATTGCCGGTATTTTACTTTAAGAAAACCTCACTGTCAGTTTTTTCAAAAGACGGTTCAAAAAAAACCGAAATGCCGGTTTTTTTTTAAATCGCACATTTTTTGGAAGCTCTACTCCATACACGTTGCGAACATTTGTACCAGAACTTACATGTGAATTCATTGTATGTTAAATATAAACGTTTATAATTTTATTTGCCCTATAAGACGTATTGGTACATTATATCCATTCAGCCTGTGCATGTTTTTCTCTCTGCCATATTTTACTGTTTCCCCGGCATTGTTTAATCATGGGGTCCCCCTGCTCTGTATTGTTTTCCGTTGTTGTTTTACCCTCCACCGGACAGTAGATGGTATATTTAATTTGCCATCTTGATCGTCGTAATATTCTAAGACGATCTAGCCAAGCTCGTCCTTTCGTCCGTGAGTCTGTTAAATGAACGATAGCGGTCAAACGAATCAACCTAGAATCCTGAAAAATTGCATTACGATGGATTATGGCCATAAGCTAATTAGGATCGTTAATGGACGAATTCGGCCTAGGATGAAAAAGGTTATATTAAAGAGACTTAAGGTGCATTTGCCTCACCAATCATAATTTTTTTGTGAGCGGACAATGGTTAAAATAGGTACTGCTTTTCGCCCTAAATACATTAAAAAAGGGGCATAGTTGCTGGACGTTTTGTCTCATGTGACGAATAAATGCCCCGCATGGTCAAACATAGTACAATTTATAGTCAATATAGACGTGTGGGTACTCAAAGCTAATTTTGCCCTAAATCCAAATATTGAGTAATTTTGAAATTTAACCTACGATAAGGAATGGACCCATGGCCAAAAAGGATCCAAAAAACAGACAATTGTTTTGCACTTTTTTAGCGCAAAAACGGTGTAGGATATTTAAGGTTCGGCCAGGTCGTACGACATTTTTACTTGTTCTTATTGTTATTGGTTTTCGAAAAGCATCGGTTTCTGCTGGTTGGAATATGTGTACATTTGACCCACTGAAAGTGATCTTATCGCTTAAAAGTCAAATGATGATATGAACAAATTAAAACAGACTGCGTTTTAAATGTAATTTTTTGTGTCTGTAATATGTCGATGTTTTTTTGGCTGATACAAAATATAAGGATTTGCAAATATGCCAACAAAGACTTTTTTCCTCTTTGTACTGGCCTTCAATTTCCATTTTAAGTGTTCGCATCATGTCTTGATTAAGATTTTTATTGGTAGTGGGTAAAATTCAATATTGGCCTTTGAAATTTTCAATGTTGTCGTCTAACGCATTTTTAGCTGAAACGTGATTATGGGTCAATAGGTGCTTTTTGAGGTATTTGGATGTCATTCCAAAATGTTTTCAATTATTGCACAACATTGAACAGGGATTACCCGCTCTAGACCTCTTCTATCTATATTTAAATAGAAGACAAGTTTTTAACAAAATGGCAAAGTGATTTTGATTTTCGTGGCTGTACACTGTTTTAATCGCGATTTTGAGTTCGTGACGACCTTCATCAGAAAGCTTCGCTCCAATTGCTGAAAAGAAAACTTAGCTTTTTAAGATCAGGTTCTCACCAAACGAATGAGAATTACTGTTGTAAATCTCACTCAAGTTTTCTTCACACAATTGCCCACGAAAATACCATTCACTCTTACAACCTCTTCAGAGACTCAACATTGAGAGACTTCAATAGCCATTGGTTTCTAATATTCACATCATTAAAAAGCCAATATAAAATTATAGTGCTTCTGAAAAGAGCTGCTAAGATAAACACTTACCAATAGTGATTTTATGGCTATGATTTATGCTTCAGTTGACCGCTGAAAAAGCATTTGACTATATTCCCAACATATCCCCGGCACTCAATACAAACGGCCAAGCATATGTGACAGCGCATAGAGAAAGGGATAAGGGTAAAAAAATAAATTTTCATTTTTTTTTGATGTGGACAACATCTGAGCATCGAATGAGACCGATCCCATGCCTCAAAAGTGTTCCCTCCCAGTCCCAGAGATATGCGCGTTTTATGAAAGTGATGGTAAACCAATGGTACACGTATTTAAATCTTTAAAATGGCTCTCCTGACCAAACTGGTGTTTACCCTTAGGTCCCTATCTATTTTGCGCGTCGCATATTTGTTTTATTAAGAGAAGCAATAAAAAAAGTAGACGAAGCTAAAGAAATTTGAAATTGTACGCTAGGGCCAAACCCTAAGGCGTAATATGCCGAGACATTGTCTAATCCTTTTATAGGTCAACTAATTGTTACCGTAAGGACTGCTATATAAGTATATATTTGTGGGCTAATAATGAAAATGCCAATATTTATCATCAAAAATGGTTTTACTGTTTTTCAAAGTATTCTCTAGCATGATTTATACACTTTTGCATGCGCTCAAAGCAATTGTCGCTGCACCTTTTCCACTCCGATTGAGACACCTCCAAAACATGGTTTTTGAACGCTTCAACAGCATCTTCTGGCGACTAAAATCTTTGACCACGCATTTTTTCTTAATGTGCGGGAATAAAAACAAGTCAGGGCTGTGCAAAATTTCTTTGCACACCAATCGACACGAGCCTTTTTTTGAGCGATTGTCAAATTGTGCGGGATCCAACGAGAACAACAAACCTTTTTTACGGCCAATATCGAATGTATTCAGGTGAAAGAAATGCCCAACGATGCCTCTATCTCACGGTTTGTCACATGACGATCTTGCGTTATCAGTTCACGCACGGCATCAATCATCTATGACACAACGGACGATTTTGGTCGACCTTTACGACCATCGTCTTTAAGCGAGCGTCAGCCACGATTGAATTCGTTAAACCAGTTTTTCACAGTGCTATAGGATGGTGCTTCATCGGCATACAAGGATTTGAGTTCATCGATGCACTCTTGTCGTGATAATCCACGACGAAAGTTGTGAAAAATGATCGCACGAAAATGTTCACGAGTTAATTTAATTTTTTTGCCAAATTGAGTTTTTCAAGTCACTGTAAACAACACAATGGATGGTCGTACTAAGAACCGTTCTGAGTACGTTTATGCTAAAAAATGTCAAACTTCTTCATGGAAATGTCAGATGGCGCCAGGCAACAATTAGTGTTGCCTATGCCAGAAATATATATGGCAACCTCGTGTTATTCTATTTCTTACATTGAGGAAATATTAAGACATTTTATATTTTATTTAGGTTTAAGCTGCAGGCAAATGGTTACAGGAAGCATCTCCACCTGTATGGCATAGAACCTTCAAACTTGGTGGATTTCATATTCGTATCGATATTACCCTAAACAATAAGTGAAACTATAAATTTCATCACCAGATAAATCGGCCTTTAAAAAATTCTATCCCACATTCGATTATCACTTTTCTATTTAAAGATTTAAAAAAAAATCCGTTTCCTTTTTTTCGCCTAATGTCTCATCACGTACAGAACATACGTCGAAAAACTCGTCTAAAAACTTGCCTTATTTAGAAATATAGAAACAAGTAAAAGAAAAGCTCTCCTTACCTCTTCTTAGCAGACAATCCGAGCATGTAATGTTTGTATGTATATCAGGAGGAAGCCAGCGCCCTTTTTCCAAGTAGCGCTTAAATAACAAACTAAATTTTTTAAGAGTATTACAGTGAAGGTCTTAAAAACAAGTTTAAGAGACTAACAAACAAAACAGCCCTTAAACGAAGTTTAGGCAGTTCACGAGCGCCACCAACTGACCTACGACAATAAGAAACGAGTTGCACCTTTGCGGTTCTTGTGGGGAGGGCGGGTTATGATAGTTTTAAAAACGAAGTATAGAGGGCGTTGTAGGTGGACCAATGTTTGTGCGGGTATGTGTGTTGTGGGGGATGATAGAGAGTTTAAATACGATGAGTGATGATGAAGAGTGCTTACTAATGTTATAGAGAGTGTTGGAGAGTTTTGGGTCACATTTTCGAGAGAGCTTGCGTGGTGGATGTTTTGTTGTTTATATTTTTACGTTTCATTGAAAACAAAGTGGAAATTCCTTAGCATGTCCTGTTTTTAAAGGCAAAAATATGAAGGGAGAGAGGAAGAGTTGTCAAAAGAGCGTAGAGCAGAGAGTGTGTGAGTGGGTACGGGAGTTGATGTTGTGTGCTGAATTTTCCTTTTGTGTGTGTGTGTGTGCTTGTTGCCAGCTATTAAGCTTCGGGCTTTTATCGTAAAGTGTTGTTGCTCTACTTCGTGGGCATGTGTGTGAGTGTGTCGCTGTGTGTGCCACCAATTTAACGGTATTTGGTGTTGTTATCACTGATTTCTATCACGAGACCAAAAACGAGAGTGCGAGTACACCAGAGAGCTGTTGAAAATCCTCTCAGTGTTTTCCCTGTATTTTTGCACCGCCTGGCGATTGAATGTCCTTTTAATATTATTTGAAGAGCGACTCTGTGCTCCAAAAACTACTCCACTCGGCTCTTACTCTCTCGCTTTATTCAGTGCCCCGCTTCGACCCGAAGTTAGACCCTCAAGCAGCAAACAATTACAAATGCCGACCAAAAAAAAAACAGAAAGTGTGTTGACGACGAGTACATTTACCTCAGTCGTGTTTTATATCGCAACCGGTAAAGATGCTCTAGGACGGCGAAACGTAGCGTGTGAATTTGTTCGGTGTTACGGTAGAAGAGAAGATAGCTAGAAACAGCGTTTTTTCGCTTTCACCATAAATTAAAGTACACATAAGCAAGGAATGTGAAACGTGCAAACGCTGGAGTATAAATCAAAACAACAAAAATAACAAAAAGTGAAAAAGAAAAATTTTGGTTTTTCCCAAGTACACCAACAACAACCACAACAAAAAGGCCATAAAAAGAAAATTTTGTGCAGCCGCCACAAAATCAAATAAATCCCTAAAAATGGAGGAATAAAATAATAAATAAATGGTGGGTAAAAAAAGTCCTTTCTAATTGAAAGGACCACAAAAATCGCAATGTTGTTTTTGTGTGCGTGCGTGCGTGCTCGAGTTTTAATGCAAATCCTGTAGCCGGCAAAGTCACTAGTAGTATCAGAGGCCTAGGCCTGAATGCGCAAATAGATGCCCTAAAATTAAGTCGTTTGTTTTTTTGATCATAAAAGTTAATTAAAATTTATGGTTATTATGTACGCGGGCTCGCAAAGACTTTAAACTATAATTATAGAAAAACGCCGAGGGAGAAGAGAGGCAGCTTAAAAATAGAAAGTAAAGGCACAGAAGGACTTGCAGCGAATACACGTGCGTCTTTTAGTGTCGTTGTCGTCGTGGTCGATGGTGACATACTCTTTGCCCGCCGTTTGTGTAGGATTCTTGTTCACATCCGTATCGTGTTCTCTTGGCCGTTCCTAGCGTCGTGTGGTCTATTTGCTTTGCAGTTGTAAAACGCGCGCGATTTCTCTCCTCCCCTTTCCGTTGCCGGCATTTAAGGAGATTCTGTTAGATTCTTTTGTAAGTTTTGCGTGCAGGGAAATGGCAACAAAAACAATAACAAAAATGCAATTTAATTCAAGTCACGAAGTGCAAGTAATTTATAGTCCGGTTTTGGCCACACATATCGCGAAACTATAAAAACGACAAAGAAAGCGTCAAAACGCGCTCATAAAAATCAAAAGTGGAATTTAACCCACCACCAGCCTGCTGGGTCCTCCTCTGGGTTACCACCAACAATTAATTTTTTGTTGCCTAAAATTAAAGCTTAACAAAAGATGATGCGTACGTACGTGAGGAGGTCTCGGTGTGCGTCATCGTAGACAAACTGTCAGGCTGACACAAGTGTATGTCACAGTGTCATGTTTGGTTGTCTTTTTTTTCTTCTACTTAATTAAACCTCATTCATGACACGCATTCCTGCGCGCCGTCCGGATTCCCGTCTAGTGTTTTTCGATGTTATTTGCTACTCATGCTCCCGGTTTTTTGTTTCTCTGTGCAAGTCCCCTGAACTCCGAAATTGTTGCTTATGAAATTTTTCTGACTATATGTAAGCGCGTGTGAATTTTCCCAAAAAAAAAAAAATACGCTCTATGTCCCTTTGTGTTCGTCCTGTCCAGCTTGACGTCCGTTGCATGTCCTTCATGCGGCTGGCAACGGAAAATTGAAATTAATTCGAGTACTTATAACTATTCATGTTAAACATATTGTGGCGGTTATTTTCACAACAACAATAACAACAGCTACAATAACATTAACCTGTAAACCCTCGCCCGCGAATGTTCGTCGCTCCCGTGGCTCCCCTCAATGTACATAATAACAAATGCCGCATTATGGGGATTTTATTTTCCGTTTTTGAAAGCCTAAAACTCTGAACGTCTAAATTGCCATAATTTATAATAAAAAACAAAACAATACCAAAAAAAGGAGAGAAAAATCGCGAAAAACATGTAAAAAAAATACCAGTGAAGACAAATAACTTTAAATAAAATACAAAAAAATATATATATATGAATTGAATTTGTAGAGTATAGAAATTTAAAGTGTCGCGTAAAAAAATTAAGAAAAAATTAACTTCAATTATATTAATTAAAATAGTGGAAAACGTCAGGGATTTATCTTAAAAGTGAAGCCCGAAAAAATTAGCAATAAAATAACTTCAATTTAATTTGAGTAGTGAAAAATTGCAGGGCTGTATCTTAGTATCCTATACCAGTTTCTTTGGAATCTTGAAATTTAGGGGTTTGACCTTAGTTTGAAAAAGCTAAGCTTAACTTACACACAAAGCTCGTATTCATTGCCACAACCGAATTTTTTGCCAACCAAATAATTAAGGTCGCTTGCATCTTGAGTATTCCATTAGTACGACAGAATATTAGTTGGTGATCTGTAAGTTTCAGTAATTGAAACTGAAGTTTTGGTGCAACAAAGTATCCAAAACTCCAGAAAAGATTTTTTGGATCTAAAAATCCACATGACGTCACTGTTTAAAAAAAAATTAAATTTCCCATCAGAGGCAAAAAATTGTTTTCCTACTCTAAAACCATCCGGAGGGTCATAACGAGGAAAAAGTGAAAAAGACGATGAATGATTTTTTACTGAAAAATATTGGATTAAACGTTAAAGTCGAATTATTTTATATTTTTAAAGCCTATTTAAACAAATATACCAGTCTGTTTCGCAAACGACCAATTTCTAGTGCAATTATTCTTTCATTTCTTTGTTTTGTTGGGCTAATTGTGGTCAGTTTTTGCTTGATGTTAATAAAACTAATCTTTTTCATATTTGTTTATCGACGTTTTGCTGGCTTTTTTCCAGCATCTTCAGGAGAAAATTTTTTATTGAAACGCCTGTTGACACAAATTGAAAAATTGTTTTCACAAATTAACTGTAGTTCTTACCTTCTAGTATTGCATTTCATGGTTATAGTTGAAATTTAATTATCAACACTTTTGGTTACAACCGCAACATTTTTGCTAAACTATTGGTTGCCATAACCACGTACTTACTGAAGTCCCACAACAAGGGGAAACTGCTCTTAAATCAGTGATTCAATTCTAATAATCACTGACCGAAACCTACTGTTTAAAGCCGGCTGCGAGCGGCGAATGGTATTCGTAAGAGAAGTTCTTACATGACTTAGAGATTAATCTCTAACTCGTAACGTCGCCAGCATTTTTAAGTCGGCGGCATAACCGCCAGTACTGGCAACTAAAAATCTACTCCTCGTTTCAGTGGTATGGCTATTTAACAATTTTTGTGTGTAATACGATGAGCATATTTTAATAATCATGGTTCGACTTATTTTAATAAATTTGAACCAAATATCCCAATGATTATTAACATTTCGTAATGGCAACTGATTTTTTTTGGGGAATCAAATTTTTGTAGTTCCAACCGATTTCCAATTAAATTTTTCGATGTGTGCACTTATATGGCCTTTCTCAATCTTTGAAGGGGTTTACTCTCGATCAGAGTCGAATTACGCGCCCGTCTCCGTTGTGAGTGTGATCTACAGCGTCCGAGTGTTTTACATAATTCTCGCTGTGACAGCTTCAACCATGGTGGGTTAAACCAAGTAGGTCTAGCTAGACCTGGTTTTTCCACCGAAGTCTTAGATGGACTCTTCTAAGACCGGCTACAAACACGCATTTGAAAATTGTTCAGACATTGCATTTGTTGTAGTTTCAAGCATCTTCCTCTCAAACATCTAACGCACAGAGGGTAAAACGCTTAGAAATCGCTCCTTACCACAAAAAGCGGTTGGCCAAAAATAAACTCTTTCTGTTGAAAATCGTTCAATACATCACAAAGTGATAGCTTCCAAAACAATATTTCGATACAGACTTCTATAAAAATGGTTATACCTACTTAATACTAGCAAGCTATGAGTGGTCATTGCTGTTGGTGGGGGCAACCAATTTTCTATATAAAAAATGTGCAATGGTACCAAATCATTAAATACTTTTAAACTGCTATAGCTGGTGGTTATGGCAATCAATATTTATATAGAAAATTGTGCTGCGGTAGCCAAAGTAAATAGATGGATAAAAGAAATAGAAATAGAAAGAAAAAAGGCACCGTTCTGTTGAAACCACATATCGTCCACATCCATATCTTTCAATTTGGGGCATAACAAGTTCGTTATCATCTCACGATAGCGAACACTATTCAGAGTAACTGCATGACCGGCCTCATTTTGGAAAAAATACGTCCTGCTGATGCCGCCAGCCTATAAACCGCACCAAGCAGTCACTCGTTGTGGGTGCATTGTTTTTTTGACAATCACTCTTCGACATTATCATTTGACCAAATGTGGCAATTCTGCCTATTGACGAATCCACTGAGGTGAAAATGTGCCTCATCACGGAAGAAGATTTACTTCGAAAGTTAATCAACAACTGTTGCCATTACTTGCCACCATTCTGACCATTGATGATGTTTGGAATGGTTCTTGAGTCAATTGCACCTTGTAAGCGTGTAAATGCATGTATTTATGCATAATGTTCATCAACGTCGAGCGTGAGGGCACGACTACGAGTTGAGGTGGACAGCTCTTCAGCCACACTATCGCGAACAGCAGCAATATTTTCTGCAGTACGAGCTGCTCGAGCATGCACTGGTATTTTCTTTTCTTTTACAGACCCGGTTTGCTTAAATTTTTGCACGATTTTTCGATTGTACGCTCATTTGGGCGATTAAACTGACCGAAAAAAATGGATTTGATTTGAACGCCCATTTTCTTTATAAGCCTTAATAACTTTAACACGTTGCTCGCTTGTGTATCTTTCCATGATTAAAATCGAATTAGTCTGAAATTGAGAAATATCAAATGAAATTCGGGAAAAAAAACTTGACGTTTAGGTGTGGTTCACATTCAACATCGGCCCTTAAAACTTAACCACCCTTTAGTAATGTTGATCCTAACCTAATAAACCAGAAATATAATAAAACAAATATAAATTAAATAGGGACAGAAGTAATTGAATCTTCCTTCTTACTACCTATTGCAACGGAGTATAAACAAATGCATGTCGTAAAGGGAAGTAAAATATGGTCCTTTAAATGTAGTAGACCAAAAACTGAAATTGGTCAATTTAATATTTCTCTTGACTGGACTACAAATTTTGTCGACTTTGCCTTATTGCCCTTTAAGTCAAGTCAACGCTAGTTTAGGGAAATTTATTGAATATAACGTAAGGTAGCATATACAGAAAATTCCAGCGCACGATCTTACATTTGGTTGTGCTGATGGAATAAACGAAACCACTATTATTCGGTTGGCAAACAATTCGATTGTGGCAACGAATCTGTTCATTGTGTGTAGGACTATCTATGATATTTACATCTTGCAGGCATCTTCATAGTTTCCCCTGTGAGACTTCAAATGACCACATCTGTCCCTGATCATAATCTACAGTTTTCTTCGGGAAGTTTTGCATTTAGCTGGTTTATGGTTGGCCAAGTTTAGATCTCAGTTTGTGCTCGTTTAAAAATCAGGATTAATGAGTCTTGGCCCAAAATTTCAGCCCAAATTTAGCAATTTCCCCTAACTAATGTAAATCCATTTCCAATTCTCCGGACCCCATTCAGCAAGCGTCCTTTGGTTTTAGTGAACTTATAGTTTTAGTTTGTATGCCTGTTTGATCTAGGAGGAGTCATGCCCAACCCATTTCAAAAAATGGGCAATGTTGATATCACGAAGATGCCTAGAGCTTATGCTCGATGTGAAATCAAGAGCTTTGTGTCACAATTTAAGTTACTGCAGCATAATTTCCTAATAGTTTATGGAGTGCTAGAAGCACACTATGATGTGCGACTATCACTTAAAACCCGTAGCGCTTGGCGGGAACTCAAGATCTTTGGGTCTATAACCAAAATTTCAGCTACTTTAGAATTAGTGCTGTCACTAATTTGGCTTAATTTTCGTTTAGCTAATACTAGTGGTGTGCCATGGCATTTAAGCGTTCACTCAATAAACCTTAATTCAGAAACCCGTACAGCTTGGCGATAACTCACGATCTTTGGGTCTTAAAACAAAATTCCAACTACTTCAGAATTATTTTTTTTTACTTATTTGGCTTCCTTTTTGTTTAGCTAATGCTAGTGGTGTGCCATGGCATTAAAGCGAGTATGCGCAACGTTCACTCAATAAACCTAAATTCAGAAACCCGTAGAGCTTGGCGGGAACCCAAGATCTTTGGGTCCATATTTCAGCTACTTCAGAATTATTTTTGTTACTTATTTGGCTTCCTTTTCGTTTAGCTAATACTAGTGGTGTGCCATGGCATTAAAGCAAGTATGCGCAACGTTCACTCAATAAACCTAAATTCAGATCTTTTAGTTTACTTAAAATTTTATATTATAGTTTAGTTAATTTTAACAAAGAATTTAATTTACTTACAGTAAAATAAACTCCAAGTACTCTGTTACATATCACAGAACTAACTTCTTATCAATAAGCAAACCATTAAAAATTGCTAAAAAAAAAACTAAAATCGCTCAAATAAAAATCCACAAACTGGGCACTCAAACCACACGGACAGACAACAGTAGTACTTCCAAATCTCAAACACATATAAAACTCCATTAAATCATATCAGTATTAAACATAATCTATGGAATAACATCGCATATCGCCATACAAAATCCTAAAATAAATGGTCAAATTTTAAAATAATTCAAGCAGATTAAAACAAAAAAAAACCATCACCGCCAAAACAACCCGCCATTTGGAAAAAAAACGAAAAATACTCAAACGATTGAAAATCGCGCGCGAAACAGAAATAAATTAATGTGAATTTAATACAAATGTGTGTGAGTTTAGAAAAATAATTACACAAAATAAAAATTCAATTTACATAAAACGCGTTTATAATTTTAAAGTGTAATAAAACATAACGAAAAAATCACTATAAATTAAATTTCGAAAAAAAATAAAACAAACTCAACCGGCAGTAATCTCTATTTTCACTGTGATTTATGGGCAATTATAAATACATAATTTATACTAAAATTAAATAAATTCAATGCAAGAAATTTCTAGTTCAATCAAATACAAGTATACAAATTATGAAAAATATTTTAAAATAAAAAAAAATATCACCGTAATTTTAAAATAAATCTAAAAATAGTAATTGGCATCTTCTAGTCTAATAGTGTTGAATAAAAGCTAACGAAAATTTAAAAAAAAAAGTTTTTAAAAATCCCATATAAAGTAAATGAAAAAAGTTATATATATCATCGTTATCCACTATCACTCAATTAAATTATTAAGTGTTTAAAAAATAAAAAAATTAAATGTGAATTTTTTCTGCTTAACATATCCAGCATTTTGTAGAGAAGTTTTTTTTCGGATCATTTAACACAAAAACTACATACATATGCTGCCCACCCCAATAAGTGTTTTCATGTGAAGGTATGTGTTTATGGCTTTCCAATGCTTTCTAGTCATTCGAATTATGGAATATTCTCAAATGTTTAATTTTCTCGGTGTATAAAATTAATAAAATTATAAAAATTAATTTGATGTGAAGTTAACAAAATATGAAAGCACAAATAGAAAATGATTTTATGCCAATAAAAAGGGGTGGATGATTATGGCGTACAGCAAAATTTTAAAGAATTCTTTATACGTATAAGAACCGTTTACTATAAATTTATAGGAAGGGACCAAATAGGTTCAAACTGGGTTTACAGTTTGCTTTTTATTCCGTGGCCGTTATTCATAATTGAACAATACGAGTAGGATGTTAATGATACGAGATCATCTAAAACAGGTTTGTTGCCACAACTGAATTTGTTGCCATCCAAACTATCCATATACTCCATCGCTACAACCGAATGTTGATAGAAGCATGGCAATTTTCAGTAGTGGAAACTGCCAGTTTCGGTTGGGGAGACAAAGTATCGGTAACCCTAACTAATTAGAATGATTAATGGAACCGAATTTGTACATATGTTGGTTGAGTTAGAGATTATGTGTTTTCCAAATTGGTTGCCATTACCAATTTTTTCAATTTTTACTATCGGTTATCTGATCAAAATAAAGATTTTTTTAATTCAGTTTTTATATTAACGATTTGAAAATATAAATTCCCTTATTTGACTTATAAGCAGGTTAATTATTAAAATTTGATGTTCACGTTCGAATGTAACAAAGTTTTTATGCGATTTTATGCCTCAAATCGGAAAAGTGGGTCAAAAATATGCATTTGTCAAAAAATTTTAAGACAAAGCTGGATATGATAAATTATTTACATGAAGAAAAGTGGTAGTTTAAAACTAAATATATTTAGGGTTAATGTGACACAAAATACCTCAAACGAATTCTTGAAGTATTGGCTACATGTGATAAAAAAAAAACTATATACAACGCATAGAGAAAGGGTAAAAAAATCAATTTTCATTTTTTTTTCTTTTTTTGATGTGGACAACATCTGAGCATCGAATGACACCGATCCCATGCCCCAAAAGTGTTCCCTCCCAGAGATATGCGCGTTTTCTGAACGTGAAGTCGACGATTCTAAGCGCAAATAGAAAGGGGCCTAATCTTTAAAATGGCTCTCCTGAACAAAACTGGTTTTTAACCTTAGGTCCCTTTCTATTTTGCGCGTCACATATGCTTTCATATCGGTCATGTTTTGTAGGTTATTAAAAAAAATGTGTGAAAAAGAATTTAATTTAAGAAATCGCCCCTCTGTGTCGATTTTTGTTTTCATTCTGAACATACATATTTTATTCATAACATTTTATACATTTTTTTTGAAAAAATACGACATTCTGCTTTGTTTTAGATATTCTATAAGTACGAGGGCGGTTCGGAAAGTTTTTAGCCTATCAACGAAAGAGAATAGTTAGTTTTTCAAAAATATTTTTATTTTTCAATATAATCTCCTGAAACTAAGTGTATTTAAGTCCAACGCCTATCTAGCAATTTTATCCCTTGATTAAAATAGTTTTCCTCAAGGTCTTCAAAATAGTGGTTTACAACTGTAATAGCATCTTCATTTGAGGTAAAACGCTTGCCAGCAAGGATTTTTTTAGATTTGGGAACAGGTAAAAGTCACTGGGAGCTAAATCAGGAGAATAAGGTGGGTGGTCAAGCAACTCGTACTTTAATTCGTTGATTTTAGCCATTGTTAAAACACTCAGGTGCGCTGGTGCGTTGTCTTGATGAAAAATTATTTTTTTGTGCTGTAAGCCCGGACGTTTTTCTCGAATTTGTACATTTAATTGATCTAAAAAGTTGCAATAGTACTCTGAATTTATTGTTTTACCCTTTTGCAGATATTCAATTAATAAAATACCTTTGAAGTCCCAAAAAACCGTTGCCATAACCTTACCAGCCGATTGAATTGTTTTTGCCTTCTTTGGGGCACTTCCTCCAGCGTCAGTCCATTATTTGGATTGTTCTTTTGTCTCTGGAGTATTGTGGTGGATCCATGTCTCATCAACAGTTATGAAACGACCCTTAAAATCCATTTTATTTCGCAGAAAACGATCCAAATAAGCTTGAGAAATGTTCATTCTTATGCGTTTTTGGTCGACTGTTAACAAGTGCGGCACCCATCTTGCAGAAAGCTTTTTTATCTGTAGTTCTTCATGCAAAATTAAATGGACTCGATCATTTGAGATGCCCATGATATTAGCTATTTCACGCACTTTTATTCGTCGATCATTTAATACCATATCATGCACTTTGGCTACAATTTCTGTTGTTGTTGCTGTTTTTGGACGTCCACTACGTGGTTCATCTCAATGCTTGTACGACCACGTTAAAATTCAGCAACCCAATTTTTTACTGCTGCATATGAAGGAGCACTTTCACCTAACACATTCACCATATCATTATGAATTTCTTGTCCCGATAAACCTTTTTTATGTAAATATTAAATGACACCACGCATTTCTAATTTTTCCATTGTAAAAAAATCGCGGATGCGTCTTTTGTGAACACCTGTTTCTATATGAAGGAGTTGCCAGATCGAATTTTACATGTGTTCATAGCAGAGATTAAAGTTTAAAAAACACTTAACTTTTTTCTGTTTATACCGCGCTTTTTGTTCTAGGCTAAGAAGTTTCCGAACCGCCCTCGTATACTAAAATGGTAGTAGTAGTAATTTAGTTGAACATTTTAACTGAAGAACGACCATTTGTAAAAATATTTATACAAAAACGAGTTTTTAACATTTTTTTTGCTTTTTCGAAAAAGGACGACAAGGACACTTCAATCTTAGAGATATGATGATTTTCTTTTGAAAGTTTACTATGCCAGCTATATCACACCCTCTTACTCGGTGACCTGCCAAGCCCACATCATGCCTTTTTGCGCTTGTTACTGCAGGAAATTCGTTTAAATATTCTCCATCGTAGGATGAATTGTACAAAACATCTCGTAATATTAATCTGCGTCCCTTTAAGTAAATTTATTATTGGTCACGAGTTATATGTATTGAAGTTGTGGTGCAGTCGTACTGAAAATGGACCGAATATGGCAAAAGTTGTCCTTTGAGTGACTAAAACAACCCAGGACTCCTTTCTTATTGATATTGTCACTATACACCTTAAATAATAAGCACACATTAAATGCCCTTTAACTTATCGTGGTTACGGGGGCCCAAAAAAACCATCCCTAATTTTCAGAGATCTAGGGGTATCCACTAACAGATCAATTTTCTCAAAAATTCCAATGATGTAGCCATATTTAAAAGTTAGGCCAAAACTTTAATCCTGTAACTATGGACTTTTGGGTATTTAAAAAAGCAATTTTGTTATAAATCCGCATATAACAATCTGAGAACTGAACCCATGTGTCTAAGGTTCCTAGGGCACCAAAAAAATAAGTCCTTATGGACATATGGGTACTAAGAAACGTTAGAATTTGCTTAAAACGTTTCTACTTTTCGGTTCTGGAACGAAAATCGGGCCTTCACCTTACCTAAACACGATAACAATGAAATTGTATTCGAATTTGGCACTAATTATAGGATTTGGCTGCACTGGAGGCCTTGATCGTTGGTGCACAGGAACCTAAAAATAAGGTCCTGTCAAACATCTGCATATCTCAAAAAAACATTACGAAGAAGGCTGTTTCGTTCCTATGGGTCTTATGCAACTGGGTGTGGTTCGTTTTTCAATTTGTCGTCTTCTTGTTAATCACCCAAAATTTAAATTTAGTGGAGTTTTTGTCAGTTGACAAAATAATGTGGGGAAATTTTTTCCAATAAAATTTAAAAGAATTTAAAAATTCAATGGTTCAGCGGTTAAAAATTTATAAAACAATTTTATGACCTGTCCTCTTTAAAATTAGGAATACAATTAGAAGCAAGAAATATTCATTTAAGTAAATTATCGCTTTGATTAAATTGATAAAATCATGGCGGTCTCTGTAAAATCCGTCAAAGAACATCTAACATTTTTCAGTTTCGGAGTTTCGCGGCCTTGAAAATGCAGTCAACGTTAGGAGCAAGATATTAATCTCTAAGCCTACGAGTCTAGCTACTCTATAACAAACATTAAATGTTCAGAGTCAGCATTACGAGGGCGGTTCGGAAACTTCTTAGCCTAGCACAAAAAGCGCGGTATAAACAGAAAAAAGAAAAACAGAAATTTTGTTTCGATCTGGCAACTCCTTCATATAGAAACAGGTGTTCACAAAAGACGCATCCGCGATTTTTTTACAATGGAAAAATTAGAAATGCGTGGTGTCATTTAATATTTACATAAAAAAGGTTTATCGGGACAAGAAATTCATAATGATATGGTGAATGTGTTAGGTGAAAGTGCTCCTTCATATGCAACAGTAAAAAATTGGGTTGCTGAATTTAAACGTGGTCGTACAAGCATTAAAGATGAACCACGTAGTGGACGTCCAAAAACAGCAACAACAACAGAAATTGTAGCCAAAGTGCATGATATGGTATTAAATGATCGACGAATAAAAGTGCGTGAAATAGCTAATATCATGGGCATCTCAAATGATCGAGTCCATTTAATTTTGCATGAAGAACTACAGATGAAAAAGCTTTTTGCAAGATGGGTGCCGGACTTGTTAACAGTCGACCTAAAACGCATAAGAATGAACATTTCTCAAGCTTGTTTGGATTATTTTCAGCGAAATAAAATGGATTTTACGAGTGGGCGTCGTTTCATAACTGTTGATGAGACATGGATCCACCACAATACTCCAGAGACAAAAGAACAATCCAAACAATGGACTGAAGCTGGAGGAAGTGCCCCAAAGAAGGCAAAAACAATTCAATCGGCTGGTAAGGTTATGGCAACGGTTTTTTGGGACTTCAAAGGTATTTTATTGATTGACTATCTGCAAAAGGGTAAAACAATAAATTCAGAGTACTATTACAACCTTTTAGATCAATTAAATGTACAAATTCGAGAAAAACGTCCTGGCTTACAACACAAAAAAATAATTTTTCATCAAGACAACGCACCAGCGCACAAGAGTGTTTAACAATGGCTAAAATCAACGAATTAAAGTACGGGTTGCTTGACCACCCACCTTATTCTCCTGATTTAGCTCCCAGTGACTTGTACCTGTTCCCAAATCTAAAAAAATTCCTTGCTGGCAAGTGTTTAACCTCAAATGAAGATGCAATTACTGTTGTAAACCACTATTTTGAAGACCTTGAGGAAAACTATTTTAATCAAGGGATAGAATTGCTAGATAAGCGTTGGACTAAGTGTATTGAAGTTTCAGGAGATTATATTGAAAAATAAAAATATTTTTGAAAAACTAACTATTCTCTTTCATTGATAGGCTAAGAACATTCCGAACCGCCCTCGTAATGTTTAGCACCTGGTCAGTAGGTGTAGAAATTATTTCGTGCTTAGTTCAATGATGCTTTTTATTTATTGGGATATTAAGGGACTTAACTAAAAATGTTTGTTTTTTGTTCTGCTTGTAATTGAGGTAGAAATGGTTATTCTTACTCTTCAATTGAGAATACAATTACTTACTTTTGTGCATTTTCAAAGGAAAACTATATTCTTTATATGCATTGAATCTAAGATATTTATCAAGAACATTGTTAGAGAACTTTCTTTTAGAAATGCTAGAGCCATGTTCTCCGGTTACAAAAAATCATTGGTACTATTTGGAGAATCTTTTAGAGCCAACAGAAGGGTATACGATTTTTTTTGTTGTACAGGTTTTTGTACCTGTACATTTTCCTATGCCTATAGAAATATTGGATTAAGCACTCAATCATAGGACGAAGTGAATTTTCTTTGCTTCGTGATTGTTTTTTTTTATTAGATTTAGGTTTAATTTTGTTTTCTGTGTGTTGGGCGCCAATAGACCTCTGCCATATCTTTAAAATAACCACCAACAGCTAGTGAAAACGAAATCCAGCCCTCAGTCAAGATGTTTTTCATTATAAAAAATAACCAATAAGCCATCATGGTGCAAAATATCAGGAGCCTTATTTTATTCCTTAGACGGACACACGGACGGACGGAAGTACGAACATATGAAAGTGGCTAGATCGTCTTAGAATTCTAGGACGATTAATACTATATGTGCTCTATAACGCCTCCCATCAATATTTCGTGATGTTGCGATATCAAATATTGTATACGAGGTCTGTTCAACGAGAAGGTGAAATTTATTTTTTCTACATTTTTTTTAAAGCACAGATATAGGTTTAATTTTGTTTTCTGTGTGTTGGGCGCCAATCGACCTCTGGCATATCTTTAAAACTACCACCAACTGTTAGTGAAAACGAAGTCCAGCCCTCAGGCAAGATGTTTTTCATTATAAAAAATAACTTCAATTAGTAATGGAGCATAATATGCCAGATACTTTTAAATTTTCTGAAACTCTACCCTGAACTCTGTTAAGGGATGATAAAGTGATGAAATCTATAAGATGATAATTTTGATATTTAAATGCTTTCTGCTGTTAATAACATTTTAAAACTCTCCCTCTTTCTCCCTTTGGCATCTTTTGGAGCATTTCAATTTATTCTGGTTAAACCCCCCATTGCCCATAAACTACCGAACACAAACCTTTTTGCCCTTAGATTACTTTCAAATACGCTGTGCCCCGTTTTTCCAAAATACTCCGAAATCGAGCGTATGATATTTAGAATTCATTGCGGTAAAGTCAAAACCAACAACGTGACAGATATAAGTATGACGAAATACGAGTTCGGTCGCAGAGCTCGTCGACGAACGCATTATATTTGTTAGCGAAACGAACGAGACTAAACCACAAACGTGGCGTCATATTTTCCAACCATCAGCCGCCATTCATCCATCCATCTATGCAGCCAGTCAGCCATCCAGCTCAGCCAGGCCAGCCCATTCATAATTTTCTTCTGCCGTTTTTTTTTCGTCCACTTTCTGGTTTATGGTAGAAAAATGTGGTGGTGGTGGTGGCGGTGATGAAATGAATTTGAATTTTGGACTGGGTTCATTTCAAATGCTAAAGCAAAAAATCACTGAAACGCAACATAAATCTTTGCTGGAGCCTAATGCGTATAGGCCGAATTATGTTTCGGCTGCGAACGTGTATAGAACGATTTCATGGGTCGCCAGTTTGGCATCATATGCGTATACAGCCAATGTTGGCACTATATTCGTTGATGGATTATTTGACCTTGTGCACTTTAAATTGTGTGGAGAAGTAACAGAAATGTCGTATGGGCTAGGTGTATTGTGAACAGGATTTAATTTTAATTGCGACGAAAATTGATGAGTGCATATGATTTTTTTCATCATATTTTTTTTTGACAATATTAGTCTCGGTTAAAGATGGGTGGGCAAAACGGTGAAAATCGTGTGTGCGATAAATGGATTTTCAGTACGCATGTTGGAACTTTGAAATTGAATAGAAAGAGTTAATCGGAAACCCCATTGAAAAATGTTGGGAGCGCTTAAGTTGTTCTAATCTTGCTGACCACTACAAAAAGCCAATTGAGATAATGGGTGTTTTTTTAGACGTGTGGTTTTTAATCTGGTCACACTTTCTTTGGAGTTGGTCTTTTTCGCAGCTGTCACTTGATTTATGCTCAGCTTAGGTTTGCCATTTCATAATGAATAGACTTACTCCGGAACAACGTTTGATAGTCTTGATGAATGAGCCCAAACTGAGATTGCCACCAATCGTGATTTTAAAAGAAAATTTTGTTCAGTGAAGAAAAGCTCACTTTTGGTTGAATGGGTACGTTAATCATCAAAATTTTCGCATGTAAATCCACAAGCCCTTGTTGAGACGCCATTTCATTCTCCAAAAGTCACTGTTTGGTGTGCTCTATGGGCAGAGGGAATCATTGGTCCATATTTTTTAAAAAAATTTAGCCGGCCATAGTGTTACAGTCGATGGGAAACCCTATAGAGCCATTATTATTGACTTTTTCGTGCCTGAATTGGAGGATGTTGGTGTGGAAGACCTTTGGTTCCAACAAGACGGCGCTAAATGCCATACAGCCAACGAAACAACTAATTTTTTGAGGGAAATTTATAGTACGAGAGTTGCTATATATAGGCCTAGGCAACTCTAAGTGTTGCCTGGCGCCATCTAACATTTCCATTGGAAAGTTTGACATTTTTTAGCATGAACGTACTCAGAACGACCATCTTTTGTGTTGTTTACAGTGACTTGAAAAAATCAATTTGGCAAAAAAAAAAAATGGAATTAACTCGTGAACATTTTCGTGCTATCAATTTTCACA
Organism: Hydrotaea diabolus; assembly: GCA_963513945.1. Classification (NCBI taxonomy): domain Eukaryota; kingdom Metazoa; phylum Arthropoda; class Insecta; order Diptera; family Muscidae; genus Hydrotaea; species Hydrotaea diabolus. The sequence continues at coordinate 128,432,381 of OY740719.1, forward strand.
ACTTTCGTCGTCGATTATCACGTTAAGAGTGCATCGACTTAAATCTTTGTGTAGCGATGAAGCACCATCCTATAGCACTGTGAAAAACTGGTTTAATGAATTCCATCGTGACCGACGCTCGCTCAAACACGAAAGTCGTAAAGATCATCCAAAAACGGCCGTTGTATCAGAAAACATTGATGCCGTGAGTGAACTGATAAGGCAAGATCGTCATATCACATGCCGTGAGATAGAGGCATTCGTGGGCATTTCTTTTAGCAGCATACATTCGATATTGCATGAACACCCGGCCGTAAAAAAGGTTTGTTCTCGTTGAATCACGCACAATTTGACAATCGCTCAAAAAAAGGATCGTGTCGATTGGTGCAAAGAAATTTTGAAAAAACGATGCTTCAAAAGACTTTTATAAGATCGTCACAGGTGACGAATCATGGATCTATGCGTATGAGCCCGAAACAACACAGCAATCGACCGTGCGGATCGTCGAAGACGAGCCAAATCCAACGAAAGTTGTTCGTGAAAAAAGCACTTCGAAGTAAATGCTCGCCTGTTTCCTCGGCCAAACTGGTCATGTGGCGACTGTTCCGCTTGACCAACGTAGGAGGTCAATTCTGAGTGGTACACCACAATTTGTTTGCCTGAAGTCTTCGGAGAAATTCGAAAAACGAACAAGAGAAGACGAATCATTGTGCACCATGACAATGTGAGCTCTTACACATTGGCCCAAACCAGCGCCCTTTTCAGCGGCCAAAACGTCGAATTAATGGGTCATCCGCCGTACGGCTCTAACTTGGCTCCCAATGTCTTCTTTTCATTCCTGTACATTAAGAAAACAAATTGTGGTCAACGATTTTCGTCGCCAGAAGATGCTGTTGAAGCGTTCAAAAACCATGTTTTGGAGGTGTCTCAATCGGCGTGGAAAAAGTGCTTCGACAATTGGTTTGAGCGCATGCAAAAGTGTATAAATAATGCTGGAGAATACTGTAAAAAATAATAAAACCATGTTTGATGATAAATATTCGCATTTATATTATTAGGCCATATATATTTCTGGCCCGCGTAAGCGCATTTTCTCGCCTCGTGGGCTTGTGGCGTGGCCTCCAAAAGCGTGCGATTTAACACCGCTGGTCTTTTTTTTGTGGGGTTATGTGAAGTGACTTGTCTACGCAGATAAGCCCTTCACGATTGAAGCTTTTTAAGAGATTATTGGCGCGAATGTTACAAAAAGTGGTCAAAATTGGGACTCTCGGCTGGAATTCATTCAAGCCAGCCGCGGTGGGCAGTTGCCCGAAATAATTTTTTAAATATAATGGCAAACCCTTTTCTTTACTCGTATAATTAAGCTAAATTTTCGGCCATAACATTAAATTACATGCGTTTTATTTCTTCTTGAAAACCACACATCTGAAAAAACACCCTTTATTAAAATAACTCAAAAAATCAACATCCGTTTTACGTCATTTATGAAAAAACATGAACCCAATATCTCAAATATAAACGTTATCCAGCCAATGCGATACATCCTGTTAACTGTTGATTTAGCCTTCGCTCTTTATGGCGAAGCCGTGGCAAGAGGTACCTTTAGTTCCTTAAAGGGCAACTTTCAAACTTTCACGAAAAAATAAAAAATGTACTGTATCATTTGTGTGTATGTATGGGTTTTAGTGTTTACGCAGTGCGAGGGTTTTTTGTTGTGTTTGCTGGAAAACTCTGCTGCCGGCAGTTCTCGTTAAATGCGATACTGCCTACCCTTAAGCGTATAGCAGCTAAACATAGTTACTGCTCATTCGTTGCTTGGGGTCTTATGATGGTGAAGTGGCGCTGCAGTCACCCCTTTCCGACTGCTTTGTGAACATTTTTTACAAAATCAATACAATACTCGTAACTCGAAAAAAAATTAACATCCGTTTCACTTCATTGATGGAAAAACATGAACCCAATATCTCAAACATAAACGTTGTCCAGCCAATGCGATACATCCTGTTGACTATTCATTTAAGCCTTCGCACTTTATGGACAAGCCGCGGCAGCGATGAACAGAAAAAAGCTCCCTTTAATTGTAATTGCATAAATTAATGAAACTTTATCAGAGCGACCACATTTATGTTAATTTACAAATGTTTTTCTTTTTTGTTTTGTTTTAATGTTGGCGCTTTTTTGTAGTTGCTGTTTTGTTGTTGTTGCTATTACATTTTAGAAATTGTTTAATTGTCCACAAAGTGTATGTGTATACAATTTCACACTTCAGTACTAATTATACTGTCAATGCTGCACGATAATATTTCAACATTCGGTCAGATTGAACGAACTTAAATGAACTGAAAGTGAACAGTTTAAATTTTAAAGGCACACATCAAAACAAAAAAAGAAAAATTGCAAAAAACTAGACAAAATCACATGCACACATACGAGACAGACGGGCAGACAAACGGAAGAACGGACGGACAGGCAGTCCAAGCATTCAACCCGATAATGGCCGAGTTATTTTAAATGACAAATTGCAATTAGACGTTAATAACCCCAAATAGTGTCAGAGAAAGAATGTGTAAAGGCTGTTTGGAATATTACTCCATTTCGGTTTTTATTTATGTACGCCGCACTTTAAATGAAATCTCACATAAAAATTAATTCGGAAAACGAACGTTTAATTTCAAATGAAATCGAAATAGAATGTCGGCCGGATTATTGTGTGATGCCTAAATCCGGCGCGATTTGGTGTACACTCAACGGAGCGTATTATGTATTCTGTTTAATTGAAATAAATCATTGCATATCTTAAGTCTGTGCTGTACATTTGTAGAGGAATTATTCGCCGGAAGAGCGCGATAACTTTGGGCACGGTCATTAACCTTTGAACTGTGTGTGCTTAGTGTTGTTGGACTTTCACTAGTAAACGTTAAATTATAAGTAGAGTGGCCTCCTCCTTTTCGTACTTTTTTTGGAGGGGGGGGGGGGATTTTTGACAAACAAAATGAGTATATCCCTGGGTATTTTCCTTCAGACTTTTTTGAATTCTTTTTGGGAATTTAGACTAAAGCGACAAGTGCAACATTCCAAACGTTTACTAGCTCTTATTAAAATTATTCTGCAGGGGTATACAGTATGTCACAAAAGTATTTTGCATTACACGCAGAAAAAAAGTATGGTTGGGGTAACAATATTCGAAGAGCATCATACTATTGTTAGTTATATGGTTGTGACACAAAAATATTATGATCATCACAACAATAGTATGGTTCACACACAACCATATTATGATCCCTATAACAATATTATGGTCCTCACAACAATTGAATTATTCACACACAACCATAATATGATCCCTACAACCATATTATTATTCACATTTAACCATACTATGATCCCCAAAACCATATTATGGTCGTCATTACCATAGTATGTTTAACGTACAACCATAGTATGATCCTCACAACCATAGTATGACTGACACACACTCATACTATGATCCCCAACATTTTTTTGTAAAGATTGGGTAAAGTTGTTATGTAACAATAGAGAATTTTATTAAGTTATGTAGTAATAGGAGTGATTTATTGAACAGAAAAAAAATTATTTATTAAAAATATTTCAGTTATACTAATTCGTAGTTTGTTTGGAAAAAAATTAATTATTTTTACTATTATTGCGTAAGATTCGTAAAAATAACATTGTCAAATTAAAAAAAGTACAATTTTGCCGGTATGAATGCAGTAATCATGTTATTGTTAACATAAAAGCCTTGAAAACAATACTTTTGTTCCACCAACCATATTTATATTATTGCTACAACCATATTTTCATTTTTAAATTTGGCAACAATAATATTGTTACATTTCAACAATATTAATATTGCCGCAATCATACTATTGTCAAATTGAAATTCAAAAAACAATACTATGGTTGCGACGATCATACTTTTATTGCAGAGATCGTACTATTATTGCCGTGACCATATATGAACCATATCTTTTCTCTGCGTGTAGCTTATATATGACATTTTCTTTATGTTTCTTTGAAAAATTCGTAGATTCATCGAAAAATTCAATGCAAGCTTTTTGCTATTGATTAAAATGTTTGCTTCCCAATCGAAATACCAAAAAAATTTAAACGAAAGCCAACTCGATTGTGTTTTTCCTTATTTTAAAATATTATGAATTTCAATCTAATACTCTCAAAAGTATTTTGCTTTTTTAAAAATTCCGTTTACTGTTGTAGTTTTGTGTGGATTCTTCTTGTTTTTTATTCTGCTTGGCTGAGTGACACTTGTCGCGTGTGTTTCTGTCGCCAATAGTCGTCCTTTAGTATCTTCGTGTGCATTTCTGGAGTTTTTTTTCTGATTAATATGCCGAAGGGAAAACAGTTGAACTTTTCTGAAAGAAAAATTATTTTACACCTGCACAACCAGGGTAAACCCATAAAATGTATATGCGAAATATTTGAACGTTGTCGCCAAACAAGAGAAAACGTTATTAAGCGTGCAAAGGATCGCGGTAATATCGAAAATAAAGCAAGCGATGGACGTCCAAAATTACTGTCAGAGAGAAATGCAAGGAAAATTCTCAAAGAAAACAGGGGAATTCCGCATTTATCGGCACCAAAAATTAACGATAAACTAAGAGGAACTCTTCGCACCAACGTAAGCAATGAGACGGTCCGAAGAGTACTCAGATCCAACAACCAGGTAGAGTGGCAAGAAAAAATCTCTTATTTCGATATAAATCCGGAAAAGCGGCTTTCTTTCGTGGCGCTGCACAAAAATAAGGACTTTGAGTTTTTGAAAAATGTGATCTTTAGCGAGTTTAGTAAGTTCAACATTTTCGGCTCGGATAGGCGTAAGCCAAATGAAGCCCTTTGTTGAACGCACCGTTCAACAAGGCTCAACTGTAGCTGTAATCATTATTGTTCGTTATTTTTTTGTATTTATATAGTTGTCTCGCTACCTTTCCTTTTCTATTTTTATATCTTAGTACTAAGAAATTGAATTCGCCTTACTCTCTTTAGTTTTTCCTTTTTTTTCACATTCCCCGCTTAGAGCGTCATTTTCATGTAAATTAGTTTTAAGTTCTCTACATAACTTCAATAAAGAAGGTTGAATTCAAGAGGAATTCCCTCAGCCTTTTTTGATTCCAAGAGTCGTTTGACAAACTCTATAAAAAGCCACATGAATTCAGGAAGAATTCTATGACTTTTTATTTAGAAATCCTTTGAGGTAATTAATTGGCCTCCCGGTTCACGACCAGGAGCCAACACCCTTAATCCTAAAAACTTGAAAGCGACGGTAAAACATGGAGGTGGTTTTGTAATGGTATGGGGATGAATGTCTGCCTCAGGAGTCGGCAATCTTGTCTTCATTGATGGCATTATGGACAGATACGTACGAGTATATTTGTCCCTTTTAAAAGAAAACCTCCATGCCAGTGCAGAAAAAATGGGTATTCCGAGAAAGATAACGACCCAAAACATACAGCTGTAGACGTTAAATTGTGGATACTTTACAACACCAAACATTTGCCAACACCTCCACAAAGTCCGGATATGAATCCGATAGAAAATTTGTGGTCCTTCTTGGAGGAAAAAATAAGAGGACACCATATTTCGTCAAAAGATACATTCAAAAATGCTTTGCAAGAAGAATGGGGCAAAATAACGATCGAAACATGCCGTAATTTAGTGGAATCAATGCCAAGGCGCTTAGACGCTGTTTTAGCTAACAATGGCTATCCTACAAAATATTGAATCCAATAAATGTAAATAAAATTAGTTCTTAAAATTAAAAAAGCAAAATACTTATGTGACCTCAAAAAATACGTTTTAGGTTAAAAATCACTAAAAATCTCGTAGATTAAGATAGTTTTTTTTAATTTTTTTTTACATAAATATTATGTTTAAACCCAGTTTACTCTATACCAAATAAAATATGAATTATTTTTTGTTTAAAACTTATTTCATGTGGACTTGTGTTTTTAAAAATATGAAATTACTTGAAGGCAAATTACTTTTGAGACTCACTGTATATTGTATACCTCTTGTCCTTGTCTCCAAATTGTTCAACTGAATTAAATGAGAAATGAGAAGATCCGATGGATGCTTTCGACCAAAATGTTGTTAAGTGATGGGGTCCATTTTTGGCTCAAAGACAACGTCAATAAACAAAATTGCCCCATTTGCGCTAAAGAGCAACCAGAAGAGGTTCCATTTAACCCAGAGAAAACCAGGGTTTAGTGCGGCTTATGGCTTGGTGGAATCGTCGGTCCATATTTTTTCAAAAATGATGATGGCCGGAATGTAACCCTGAATGGTGCTCTCTATCGCGCCGTGATATCGCTCTTCATGCTACCTGAAATTACAGCTGCTCAAACAATGGACCAATTGAGAGGCCATTTCAAGGAGCAGCTAAATTCACAATATAAAATATTGCTTATTGTGACAAAATTAATTCAATTTGGTGCTTAAGTGGAGAACAAGAAAAAATAAATTAAACGTCGTTAAGTTCGCCCAGTCCCAACTTTTTATACCCTCCACCGTCCCAACGCTACTTAGGTGAAAAATTGCATTTTGAAGAGCTCTTTCGGCCCATGCCCGTTCCTAACCTCAGTCAAAATTGCTCCATATTTGGATTCCCAGCAAAATTTATTTAAAGTGCCCATTTACTAATTTGAGTACCCATAACGCCCGTTTTAACCATTAAGGGCCGTTTTTTGGGCCACATGAGTCAAAACATTCAGCAACTTTACTCTTTCTTAAAGAATAAAGTCCACAAAAAATTATGATTGCTTAACCAAATTCTCAAAAAGTGTAATTTTTACCAAGGTACCTTTAGTCCCTTCAAGGAAAAAACAACAAAGAAATTTAGAAAATTCATTCTCTATATTGTGTGTGTGTGTGCGTGTGTCTGTGTTTTAATAAGTATGCAGTACGAGGGATGCTGTATCATGTTCGTTGTTAAATGCGAAACGCCCTGCCCTTAAGGGTAAAGCCGCTTAACATAGTTACTGTTCAGTCGTTGCTCGGGGTCCTATGATGGTGAAGTGGCGCTCGGCAAAACTGCAGTCACCGCTCTCCGACTGCTTTGTGAACAAATTTTACAACGTTTTTTTTTTGTAAATATGTGCATTTTTTCATTGCCTCATATTCAAAATATTTTCAATAAACGGCTTGCAACTTTTTTGTAAATATGAAAGGTTGTACATCGCCTGTTACGAAATTATTTTCGATAAACGGCATGAACCTTTATTTGTAAATATGTAAATTTGCTAATGGCTTGAAACTGAATATATTTATGGTAAACCTAAGACAATAAACTGTACGATAAGAGAAATCGAAAAACAGAGAGGAGTAAAAATCATTTGCAAAATTATGTTTTGGTCAATTTTGACCTTCTAGCGTTCTAGTGGTTGTCTATAAACGAATGTGGAAAAATAAACCATTTTGTACATTTTATTCTCCTTGTGGTAAACAACGTACAAATGTTATAGTTAATATGTGGAATTTTTCATCCATTTTTTTTTCGTAATTCTCCGATCAATATTTAGTGGCGTTGCAAACGAAATAATGATTTTAGTAGGTCTTCCACTCCTCTGAAGGGGTGAAGGATTTTAGAAAAAACAGAGGCATACAATTTCTAACCGACGGTTGTAGAATATGTTTATAGAAAATGCTGTGAAGAGTTCAAGGAGTCCAGCTGGATCCTTGAGACTGCACACATATGCCACAGCACACAAGAACGTCGAATTCATATAATATTATAAAACCACCTAAAGGATTTTTTGTTTGGATCGCCCGGGTACATGAGACCAACAGAAGACTTAATTTAATGAGACAAATTGGGTTCGTAGTGAAATTTGCTTTAATTTTCGCTATTATTGGCCCTTTTGCACCAAGGAATCCAGTGTTTAAATTAATACAGAGTGTCCGCCGGGAAGGTATACTACTTTGTTTTGCCCCCATAAACATTAGGCTTGACTATTCATATTTGGCAGTCGTGAAGTAGAGACGTGGCACATTTATTATGGAAACATATTCGATAAACCAACGTGTTTTAATCGTTAAAACATTTTATTAAAATCAATCATCGATTACTGTTACGATTAGAAAGTTACGTGAAATTTTTGGGAGTAGCAACGTGCCAACAAAACGCACTATTTACTATGTATAGTGAATGATTTCGAAGATAGAGGGTCTGTTGCTGATAGGCCCAAGCATGGACCATAACGTACTGCAAGATCGGCTGAAAACATTACTGCTGCTTAAGAAAGTGTTCAAAACAATCTATCAATCTCCATTTTAAAAGCTTAAGGTCTTGGTGTTTAATATTATAATTTTATTTCCAATAATTCGCAATTTCCTTGAATTGCATTTAAGGGGTTCTACATTTTTAATATAAAACAACACGACAGACGACATTAACTTAAAACTAGTGCAGCTTCACCACCATTGTCAAAGGGAAATATTGTATATATTAATAATTATTTACAATTATAAATTTTTATTTATTTACAACTATATACGAGGGCGACCGCAAAAGTAACTGGCCTAACATAAAAAGAACCGCTTTTTTTTGGAATTATTATTATTTATTTTTCAACATGATCTCCTTCCAACTCAATACACTTCATCAAACGTTTTTCAAGTTTTTTAATTCCATCCGAAAAATAAGATTTTTCAAGACCTTCAAAATATGCCTCAGTTTCAGCAATAACCTCGCTATTGGACGAACATTTTTTGCCACCGAGAATTTTTTTTAAATTTGGAAACAAGAAATAATCAGAAGGAGCTAAATCTGGACTATATGGTGGATGCGGAGCAATTTCAAATCGTAATTCGGCCAGTTTTTGTTGAGTTAAAAATGCAGTGTGTGAAGGAGCATTATCTTGATGAAAAGGAACTTTTTTTCTAAATGCTGTCGTTTTATCTTGATTCCTTCACTCAACCGATCCAATAATGCACAATAATATGTACTATTTATAGTTTTTCCTTTCTCAAGATAATCAATAAATATTATACCCCTTGCATCCCAAAATACTGTGGCCATTACTTTTCCTGCTGACTTAACAGTTTTCGCCTTCTTGGGACCATTTTTACCAGCTTCTATCCATTGTTTTGACTGTTCTTTGCATTTTGGGATGTAGTTTCATCAAAAGTTATGAATCGCCGCAAGAACTATATTGGATTACGCTGATAAATCGCTAAAAGCTCTTCGGAATTGGTCCAACGGACGATTTTTTGGGGCAAAGTCAACAAACGCGGCACCCATCTTGTGGATAGCTTTTTCATGTGGAGTTCATCATGTAAAATACTCCAAACTTGTTTTTCGTGTATTTTAACAATATCAGCAAGTTCTCTGAGCTTTATTCGTCTATCGTTAGTCACTTCATTAAATATTTTTCTAATGTTTTCAATAGTAGTAGCAGTTTTCAGTCTTCCAGAGCGTTCTTCATCTTCCGTACTTGAACGACCCATTTTAAATTGTTAAACACAGGATTTCACGGTGGAGTATGATGGTGCATTATCACCATGAACAGAATCCAATTCATCTTTGATTAATTGTGGCCTATAACCTTTCATACAAAAGTGTTTAATTACCGCACGAAACTCTTTATTTTCCATTTTTCAAAAATTATAAAACTTGTTTACTTCAATCACCTGTTACAAAGAAAATAATCATTAAATATTTCGGAAATTTTGACAGATGGCTTATAAAAGATTGCTTTTAAAAAACAAAAAAAAGTTGCTAGTAAAACAGAAAATGTGTCAGTCCAGTTAGTTTTACGTTCGCCCTCGTATGTGACAGCGCATAGAGAAAGGGACCTAAGGGTAAACAAATCAATTTTCATTTTTTTTCTTTTTTTGATGTGGACAACATCTGAGCATCGAATGAGACTGATCCTATGCTCCAAAAGTGTTCCCTCCCAGAGATATGCGCGTTTTTAAAAGTGAAGTCGACGATTCTAAGCGATTCTTTTCATCAACTTTTTACTTTTCCTAATATTCCTAATCTTTAAAATGGCTCTCCTGAACAAAACTGGTCTTAAACCTTTCTATTTTGCGCGTCACATATATTTTTTAATTGTATGCGTATACGTTATAAGTAGTACGTATACACCCACATCCAGACATAACAACATCCCAACACAACATATGCAATTGATTTACGTAAACATAAGTGTTTCTAACTATTGGCATTTATTAATACATTTACCTCCCTGTATTGAATTGGAAAATCAGACCACAATGCTCAAAAAGTTCATTGACTTTTGGCTGCGTTTTGTTCATTTCTTTTTTATATATTTTCGACATAAGCTCAAAAGATCATGTTACTCATTTGTTTTAATTGCTATAAAGAAGTCTTTCCGAGGAAAACCATCTGCCTTTTTGTCTGGGCAAAGCGAATGATATCGTCAAATTATTTGAAAGCAATTGATTGTAATGGTCTAGAGTTACTGTTTTTGTTTTTCTTGGAAGTCTCGTATTGACATTTGGCAGGACAATGAGAAATCTGAACAAAACAGTCTGGTAGAGTTGTTTACCACCATTGACTTTTTAGAAATAGCATATAGCATATAGCATGTTTATTTTTTCCATTAGATATTTTTTTTTTACATTAATTTTAAAGACTATTTAAATAAAATACTTATTTCTAGTATACAAAGTATTTATCTAGAATACATAACGTTTATGTTAATATATATTGACCTGAGGCCAGCCCAATTTTCTATTAAATAAGTTTTGACATTTGTCACTTTTGTGTTGCAGTTTCCCGTAAAAAATGGAAAAAAAACGGGGGTGTTGGACACTTTTTAGAAATCTATACAATGGCATTTTTAAAGGTTATATGAAGTCATGTGTTTTGAAAGGATTTCGCAAATATTTTTATCAAATAATCAAAGAGTGTACGTTTCTTCGAGATAATTTTAGGCGTTTAGAGGAGAACTTTTTTCCCACATTACTGAGTTGCGCCATTTACAACACCATGCAGCTTATGACTATAAGCCATCATCGAGTAAAATTCTGGGCTATTAGTTTAACTCATTTAATCGCTATTATGTTTGGAACAGACGGACACAGAGCTAAATGGTCTTATACGGGGCTGTCATAGAAACCATGTCGGTTTTGCTAATTGTCGTTTTTGCAAACCAATGTTGGTTTCATTTGGTGTCATGAAACCAAGTTGGTTTTGTCCATTTCGAATGTAAATCAAGCGAATGTTAGAATCAGCTGTTGCTCAGCTGTATTTATTTGTTTGCAGTTTTATTTAGTTGTCATTGAAATATCTGTAAAAGTAATTGTATAACACTAAAAAATATAAAAAAGAAATAAGTCACTATACTTAGTAGGGACATAAATACTGTTAAACACGTTTTATGCTGTAAAATAAAAAGTACTGAATGTTTTTGGACCAAATATTTTTTAATATAATTATTGTTGTATATTGTATCTTAAAAGAATTGACTTATTCGAAATGTCCACGCCTTAAGTCGCACTGGCCACTCGTCAGTAGCTGCACGAACCTCGTCCATTGTAAAATAGGCCACAGCTCGAACCAAAGCAGTCTTAAGAGATCCAATGTTGGGGTATCTTTTGTGACAAACTTTGTCCTCTAAAACCGTCCACAATTTGTAATCCAATGGGTTCAAATCTGGACTGCCTGAGGGCCATTCTTCAGAGGAAATGAACGCTGGCAAATTGTTTTGAAGTCAGGCCTGGGACGTTTTAGCCTTATGGGCTGGCGCAGAGTCCTGCTGGAAAGTCCATGGCTGGTTATTAGACAGAGAATTGTTAAGAGGCTTCACAACAGCTTCCAAAACGGTTTCTTGGTAAACGTTGGCCGATGTTTTGACTCCTTGTTCGCAGAAATGCAGCTTTTTTGTTGTTAGATGAAGAACGCACAGAAAAGTTGACGAGCAAATTTCTGAGAGATTGCAGCAACCCACTTGAGTTGCCGGAGGTGGCGTAAGTAAATTTGTTTTTATTGTGAGCTTGCTTCTAAAGCTGCTTCGCAAATTTGTAGCTAATTAAAGGTTGAACAAAGACGCATTTCGTATGGTCCTTGACACTATCGAAGGACATTTGCCGCGTTCTATAATACTTCCGATTTTGCAACTTGCTACTTCGTTAAGGTTTTAGCGGAAGGATCTTATCTGAGACCAGTCGGTAACGATTCAAATCTAAATGTCGGAAGAAGCACCACATAAACAATTTTAAGTGATGTGCCCGAGGTTATGGAGCGTTTCATTTGCCTTCAGTGGGTCCAACTGGAAATGGACAGCAATGAAAAAAGCAGATCAAGAGACCATTTCGACAATTTTTGTAGCTCTATTTTTATTAATTCCTCAAACTTTTCATTTAACTCCAACTTCCTTTTTCCTTGCTTATTTCAAAATTTGTTTAAGCGTTCGCTGGTATTTTCTTTTCTAAACCCTTTTGAAGTACTCGTGGGTAGATCTGGAGACAATGGCCGTTTTGAAGATGTTGAGGGCATTTCTTCTTTAATTTAAACATCAGGGTCTTCGTCGAGACCATGCGCAATGCCGGACACACCTTCTACCGACTGCGCAATGCCACATAAACGCACTATAGCCTCTTCAGTAGCTGTCAGTCAGCTAATGTTTTGCGTATGCTCCACCGCCAGTTGCCCTAGATTCTGCTTTATTTTGCGCAAGCTTTCTTTTTACTTCGCTTTTCCACTCAATCCATTTCCATAAAAATAAAAAAACTTCAAGTTAACAATATTATTTGTTTTATGGCAAACATTTTGTTTACCTTTTTCATCCATTAACGTCGTATTGTGGTGGACTTTCACCATTTACTGGCTATGTTAATTGGTGTTGGCTTAATCGCGCTTTGGAACCCTTTGCTAGGTCTGGATATGTCTCAATGATAATGGTATTTTTAGTCCTATTTTTATGCTTTCTCCTAAAAAATAAAAACAACAATGCAAAAATATATCTTTTTATTCAGTAAATATTAAAATAAATCAATCCACTTACATTTTTACAAAAATTATCCCGGAGCAAACAAATACCAAACCAAAAACGCGAAAATGAAAACTGACTGGCGTTACCTGCTTGGTTTCTTTCCAATAACAAAACCGATATAATTGGTTTCTGTGACACCTAAAACCGACATAAATTCTAGTTCGAACATAAAACCGATAATATGGATTTTTATGTCACCTAAGCATTTTTTCTTATCATTTTCAAAACCAATAGTAACAACATTGATTTTTTATGACAGCCCTGATAGTTTCGGTACAGGTCATAAAAAATATCTAGGAATATTACTGATATAATATATCAACGAAAGAAAATGTTAAACCTCGCTAAGCTATTTTGGAGCCACCCTTGCAAAAAAATCATCTTTGCCGTTATACAAAACTGACTAAAAACCAAAGGGCGCAAAAAATCAACTACTTAAACGAAAACTGATACAGTATTTTTTTGCTTACCCACCAAAAAAAAACCCCAAGCATTCCTTATACCCTCAAGCAGGTTCTTATCCCCCCACAGGTTTCGACTTGGCCTTATCTGCCCTTCCAGCCACATTCGAAATATACTTTGTATGAATAAGTACTTTAACCGTTAAAGTTTCAATTGCTCTTCTAGATCGAGGCTTCCCGCACATAAGTACACATTCGGTGTGGCGTACTAGAGTTCGTCTGATATCAAAACGATGAAATGTATTATTTTCCATTTAAATAACATTTAATGTGTCTTTAACATGCGTGGTGCGTTTTTTTTCCCATTCCACGACCGGTGTCCTTGCTTCTTTTATTCATCAACGTTTCCATGAAGCCAATCACATTACGAACGAACGCAAGACTGAACTGAAACCTGAAAATGAAATGCGTGTATTTTAATTATGAAAACACATATAAAATATATATAATTTTTTATGATTTCAAATGTACGAATCAACGTTTCTGTTTGCTCATATGTTCATTCAAACGCAGCCTTTAGGTTACCAGGTGAAATGTTAATAAGCCTAACTAACAAAAGTACATTTTAGTACAGTAAGGACAGCAAAATGAAATTGTTATATTCGATTTTATCAAATCAGACAGAAATACATGAACGCATTTAAAAATAATCGTTTAAATCCTCCTCATAGATTTGCTAGTTAAGTGACAGATACAGTGATGTTCAAATTAATAGCCCTTTATTGCAATGCCAAAATGTTTCAGATAATATGAATCTTCTTTGTGTTGTGTTTTATATATATGTGACGGCGCATAGAGAAAGGGACCTAAGGGTAAAAAAAAATCAATTTTCCCTTTTTTTTGATGTGGACAACATCTGAGCATCGAATGAGACCGATCCCATGCCCCAAAAGTGTTCCCTCCCAGAGATATGCGCGTTTTATGAAAGTGATGGTACACCAAAGATACACGTATTAAAATCTTTAAAATGGCTCTCCTAAACAAAACTGGTTTTTACCCTTAGGTCCCTTTTTTTATTTTGCGCGTCACATATGTGACCTTCTCCGAGAAAAGGGACCTAGTGTGTGAAAATGAAGTTTTGAGACAAACGCATTTAAAGTTTCATTACGCAATTTTACTGTGAACACACCTTCAGCTATGATTGGGTGCCAACTTTGGTGACGTCATGCCTATGTGGTGACGTATTTTTTTTCGCTTTTAGTGTGACAATACCTTTGCTAGTACCTCCGCTCATTACACCAAGCGGTTTATCGTTAGATCGCAAATTGTATTTGTATGAGTATGTCAGGGTCCTATGTACTGATTCACAGAAGCGGGATTCTATAGCTTCTTAAACGAGTGAACCCAAAGCGAAAAAAAATCGAAAAATAAATCTAAACCTGCCAGAGAGAAAAAGAATCGAAGCACCGGATCACAAGAAAAAGAAAGCTGAAGTCAAAGCGCCGATAAAAGAAAAACCTGAAATAGTCAAACGGAAGAAAATCGAAGTACCAGATCACAAAAATTCGAAAAAAAAAGTCCAAACTCCAAAAAAAATTTTAAAGACTAACGAAAAAAAAATAATTTAAAACCAAAAAATCAAAAATAATAATATTTTAATGTTTTTCTCATTTTAATCGATTTTCCCAAGTTCGTTTTTATGGGGTAAATAAACTTTTATCAGAAATCTAACTCATTTCATTTTATTCTACACCCTTTTAGGTACCAGAATCCACTCTTAAGACCAAACCCTTTTGTTGACACAATAGGTCCCTTTTCTCGGAGAAGGTCACATATAAAATATTTATTAAAAAGTCTTTTTGTAAACTAAAATATATAACTTCTTTGTCTTCTTATTAAAGAAAAAGCACACAAATTTCATTTTATTCGATTCAAAGTAATCGACTTATATCAGACATTTAAAAAATCATAACTAAAAATATTAAAAATGGGATAAATGTAATAAGGTTTACTTGTAGTATTGACAGAAAATGTTATTAATATCCTGAATAACTACCAATGTTATATAAAACAGTCCGTATTCGCTGGGACATGGACTCTATACGTATTTCTCTATTTTTTGACATTTTTCAATTGAAATGCTCTCCCCAACTTTCAACTACTCTCTGCTGCTTCCCAGTGTTAATGTTTGTTTGTCAAGACCTTCTCACTTAAGCTTCTTTTTAGTTCCGTACACAAATGCTCAATCGGATTGAGATTCGGAGACTGTATGTGGGCATTATGTTTCGAGTTCGAGCTGCAATATCAGTTGAATCTTAAAAGTAAACTCATATTTGAATTCGTAGTCAAATTTGCTTTAAATAAAGGGCCCTTATATCCCTTATATACGCCTACTATAACAGTGAGTCCGTGACCTATACTGAACATTTCAAAATATTTAAATTTCTACAAAAAATTGTGTTAATTTCAGTAACCATATGTTACGACTGGCTTGTTTTTTGGGCCCTTAAAGTTCAGCAGTCCACGTATACGATAAATCGATATTCGGACTGTTAGCGGAATTTGCTTTTATTTGAGCTTTCAAGTGTGCATATTTACAGTAGTTTGTTTGTTTCGTTTATAACGGCGGCTTTCGCATGTTTGGCTTGACTATATATAGGAAATTTTCTCAGGGCTCCAAGGGTTCTACACATAGAGAACAGTTTTGGTGGCACAACCGAATTTTTCCTTAACCGAATGTTGTTGGTAGCACATAGTATCGATGTATTTCATCGCTTAAACCGAATATTAATTATGCACACGGCAATTTCAGTAAGGGGAACTGACATTATCAGTCAAAGTATCAGAGCCATAGTATCTGTGATCCCTAGTTATAAAGATGGTAATCGGAACTGAATTTATGAATATATTGTTTTTTATTTTATGTCGTTGGTTTTGAAGATCGGTTGACACTAACATGAACATTTGTTAACTGTACCAACTGTTGGTTACTTTGTATGAAATTGGTTCATCTGGATAATCAATCTATAAGTCTCAACATAAATTGTTAAAGTTTTTTCGAGAAAATCAAAAATGAAGACATTTTTAATCCAATTTAGAATAAAAATCAATATTCCAAAATATTTAAAATTATAATTCAATACTTACATATATTCCTCCTTTTTATTATTTTTTGATTACTAAATGTGTTGTCGTCTTAAGCTTAAGAGGCAACTTTACTTGCCGCAACTTTCAGTTTTTAGGCGAGAGAAAGTGAAACGGAATGGGAAATACTGTGACCGTAATGTTTTCTTTTGAATTTTTAGTAATGTGAAGTTGGCTGCAGATGATTTAAGTATTTTTTTGATTCAGAATGTCAGAAAAAGCAATAAGGAAAACAAAATGTGCCGAAATCGAAGTTTAAGAGGAAATCATAAAAATTGACACATGCAAACTTGCCTCGTGTAAATGGCGACTAAATTTTGTAGTGACTAGAAGCGATAAACTAGTGTAGGGATTATATTCTGATGTTGGGATAACCAATAAAAACAACATTTAATAACTACAACAAAATTTTCTGTTGTCACCACAAATTGTTGGTACCAAAGTAATATTATCATAGCTACCATCTTATGGTATGTCCAACCAAGTAACCGTCAGCACTATTGAAAGTGAGTGATTGCAACAGAAAGTGTGTGTATCCAACCGAATTTTTGTAATTCGGACCGATTTCCAACTGATTTTTTCTTTGTGTGTAGTTTCCGAGCACAAACTTCACCAAATTAAAAAAAAAAATAAACCTATTCTGGGATTTATAGTAAAATTTATTTTTATTTTTATACTCCTAAGCCCATATTTACAATTGGTGGTTGTTTGGCACAAAAGGGTAGTTTTTTGAAACCAAGGACGTGTTTTTTTTGAATGTACAGCCCTTAAGTCAGTGCTTAAATTTCTGTCAAATCTTTAAAATTTAACTATAATTTGATTAGTAGTTCAAATTTAAATCAACTTTATTTCCTACATGTCCCTTTTTACAGTCGCTTACATGTTTTGGCTTATGTCAGGTCCATAGGGACCTAATCTCAGCGAAATTCTAAAGATAGATCCATATTAATTTTCGTTGTGAAATTTGCTTCTTTTCCAATATTTACCTTGTTTTGACAATAATGACCGGGTTTTCCACCACTCCTCCTTCATGAAGTCAATAATAGGATTTGTTCTAAAGTTTGATCAGAATTGGGAAATCACAATATTCAGTGTTTCTATAGTTCGTTTTTTCAATTACATTACAATTTTCGGGCCCCTTTGCCATAATATGATCTCCACAACCATATTTAGATCCTCTCAACCATAGTATGCTCCCGCAACCATGTTATAATCTACTATATAAACAATAGTATGATCCTACTCAACCATACCATGATCCCCATAATTATTTATTAGCATTGGGTTATGTTGTTATTCAATAGTAGAAATTTTTATTGAGTAAGTTTTTTAAAGAGAAAACATTAAATTCAAATTAATAGGAGTGTTTGATTGAACAATTGATTTTTTTTAAAAACTGTTAGTGTTTCATTTGTTAAAAAATAGTAATTTTTATTTACAGATAAAAAGTACTACTAGTTTCGTAACAATGACATTGTTTCAAAAATCATAAACAAATTTATAAAAATTACAATCATATTATATGATTGCCGTAATCATATTATTGTTAACATCAAAACCAAAAAACAATACTTTTGTCGCAGCAATCATAATTTCATTTTTAAATTTGGCAATAATACTATTGTTACATTTCAACAATATTAATATTGCAACAATCATACTATTGTCAAAATGAAATTCAGTAAACAATACTATGGTTGCGGCGAACATACTTTTATTGCGGAAAACATATTATTGTTGCCGTAACCATATGATAACCCTAGTTTTGTCGGCGTATGTAGTCGGTCTCGTTCGATCTAAGACTTCTCCTACTCTAAACAACGAGTAAGGGAAGTCTTCTTTTATCTCTTCTTCCCAACCGATGTAAGTCATTTTAAGCCAAACGCTGGCTTAGATTCTATTAGATAAATTTGCGAATTTTGAGAAATATAAGTCGACCTTTAGGAGGTATAGCAATTTGTAACTTTAATCAATCAAATCAATGATTTCAGCCATAAGATTTATATTTATTTATTAAAAACATGTATAAATAAAATAAAAAAATATATTATCCGCCGTAAGATGTTTTAATGTTTTAGACAGATCAGGGTCTCGATAAATTTTTCGAAAGGCTGCAAACGAATTGGAAAATCCAGTGTACGCTCTATGCTATGTGAAAAGAAATAAATATTTAACATTGTTCGTCACTCTTCAACAATCCAAAAACCAAGACAAGGCTGACGTAACAATTTTCTTAACATTTTATCATAAATGCTGTTATGCCCTTTGCCATTTTAGCCGCTCATTATTATACGTTCAATTGAAACAAACAAATCGGCATATGCGTTCACGAATTATGTACATAGGTAGACAAATACTCGTATATGTCTGACAATGCCATCGGAGAACGCACATGAGTTTCTGAATTTAACCTAGATACGAGTACTCGCACGTTGTCTGCATGCCGGCTAATATCGAGCAGGATTGCTCTGACAATTAGAAAGACGGAATGGGAGGTTAGTAAAGTGGCACTGCCGCTGGTGGTTCTTGTGCTGCCGCAAGGAGGAGGAGGAGGACGGCGGCAAACATATACAATAAATTGTTATAACAAGTGACAATAAAAATGACAACGACGTTGTGTTTGAAATGCTCAACGACAAACATCAACGCTGACAATGACATAAAATAAAGGGAATAATAATTATAAATTAACCTTAACTCACTCATATGCGTAAATAAATCAAAGTAAGTGGCGACGTTTTATGTGAATGCATGGCGTAAAAAAGGGTGTTATACGCTTGTCCTGTAGGCTTGTTGGAGTTTTCAAAGGCCAAGTCCGCGTGTTTGTTATCTTTTCGATGAGGTCCTGTGATTGGTGATGTATCAAAGTACACCAAGTTGTTGATGCGATATGACTACACATCGATAGAAGTTTTACGGAAGCTACGGCAAGTCGCTTAAGATGTTGGTAACGCGATAATTTTACACCATTGCACAAGAATATAAAAATAATTTTTTACAGAAAACTGTAAACATGTAGATTTGCGTTAAAATCCGTCTCTTTTAATTATTTAAAACTTGAACAGCTCTGAAGCTTTTTTTATCAATGGCGTTACGGATTCAAAATCGAAATATAAGCAGAGGGCAACCACAAAAAAAAACAATGTCACTTTTCCTTTTTGTTAAAAAAATTTCTTCTATTAAAATGTAAATGCAAGAGGTCTCGAGCCGGTTAATCCCTGTTCAATGTTTTTAAGCAAAAGACCGAAATAAAACAAACGAGGTTAACATATTAAAATATATAACATTTTTTTAAGAATACTTAGTAGGGACGTAAATACTGCTACGCACGTTTTATGCTGTAAAATAAAAAGTACTGAATGTGGACCAAATATTTTTTAATATATTGATGATTATTCTATCCAAAAAGAATCTACTCATTTGAAATGTCCGCCTTTTGCCTTTACACACGCCTTAAGTTGCACTGGCCAATCGTCAACAGCTGCACCAACCTCGTCCATTGGAAAATTGGCCACAGCTCGAACGAAAGCAGTCTTAAGAGATCCAATGTTGGAGTATCTTTTGTGACAAACCTTGTCCTCTAAAACCGCCCACAATTTGTTATTCTAAAGGTTAAAATCTGGACTGCCTGAGGGCCATTCTTCAGAGGAAATGAACGTTGGCAAATTGTTTCGAAGCCAGGCCTGGGGCGTTTTAGCCTTATGGGCCGGCGCAGAATACTGCTGGAAAGTTCATGTCTGCTTTTGGAACAAGGAATTGTTAAGAGACCTCACAACAGCTTCCAAAACGGTTTCTTGGTAAACGTTGGCCGATGTTTTGACTCCTTTAAATGCAGGTCAGTGACCCCATGGTAAGAGACACCCCACCAAACCATGACTGAAGCTGGGTCATGACTCTTTTCCACCTTTGGGATCAGTTCAGATACTTCCTTAGATGAGCGCGCATACACTCTGTCATTTTGCTTGTTAAATTTTTCCTGAACGGTAAAAATTTTTTCATTGGTAAACAAAATTTTTCTGTGCAAGTTATCAGCGTGCTGCACCAAAAGACGTTTGCATTTTTCAATCCTATTTTTTTTAAAGCTGCAGTCCATAAATGTCCGGTACGTCGTTTGAAAGCCCCAAGTCCTAAGTCTTTTTTTAATGATTCGACTTATGGACTTTTGCGTGATATTCATCTCACGGGCCATGATTTTCTGTTTTCGGAGCTGATTTCTGTGAATTCTTGATTTAACGGCTTTGATGACATGCGGTGTTCGAACAGAGCGTGGGCAGCCCAACCGGTGGCGGTCTTTTACATCTCCAGTCTCCTCAAACAGTTTTATGCATCGGTAGACGAACATGCCGCTAATCCCTAGTGGCCGGAGCGTTTTGAAAATATCGCTTTTTTTCATTTCAAACTTTGAAAAGCGCTATTACAGCGATACGGTTCTCATTATCTGACCACTCCATGATAAAAGTTGAAACAATTTTAAAATCCCGTTACAGATTAACGCTATTGAGGTTAGCTTTCAAAACCCATATGACATTAACGGGTTATGTTCAGTTCTATTATTAAAATGGGTGTGTTTAATGTTGTAACAGTATTTATGTCCCTTCTAAGTTGATTTGCGTTAAACCCGTTTATTTTAAATATCTACAATTTGAACAGCTCAGAAGCTTTTTGAAGGATCTGAAGTCAAAATATAAGTAGAGTCCAGCCACAAAAAAAAATCAATGTCACATTTCCAGTGTGTTAAAAACTTGTCTTTTATTAAAATGTAAATGCAAGAGGTCTCGAGTCGGTTAATTCCTGTTCAATGTGTTAAAGCAAAAGACCGAAATAGAACAAACGAGCTAAACAAATAAAAATATGTAAAATTTTTTTAAGAATATTATTAAGGAATAACATTTAGCGAGTTCAAGCGAGTTCGGTTAATACTTTTAGTGTTTCTTAAATATATTTTTTTCTAAATCCCATCAGTTCTCGAGTACAATTCAAAAAAAGAAATACTCTTAAGTTTTTAAGTTGACGCCTTGGCGACCACTTACTCATTTAATAAGCGAGTACCAATCTAACACGCCTAATGTCTTATTCCATATATTTTTCTTTAAGATTCCATTTTGGAAAAATGTTGAAGAATCTAGTAACACCTCTCGATCATTGTTCTGATTAATACTTTTTCTTTCTTTAGCAAATTTTTGCCTATTTGAAAAGGTTACATATGCATACAAATTTTATTAGTGCAGAGAGGATATAAAGTCTTGCGATATGAGCTATTAACAATTACAGTTACTACGACGACATAACAGTAATTCAAATAATTGTTAAGCTTTTTTTCCTTAAAGCATTTCTTCTGAAAACCATCAGCAATTTATCCAATCCCTCCCTATTTACTCCACATCTTTCTTGCCGTACCTATTGTAATTGTCACAAATACATATCACTTGCGCTCATTACCACATCGTCTCCACGTGTTTTCCACCTCCCGTCAATAACCATCACCTCGATGCGAACGCACCCTGTAGCAAAAACAAATGAACACTCACTGACATAAGTACATACTAAATGCCATATAATTATAACTGTATTTTAAATTAACCATATTTTGTAATTAACATCAAGTGTATGAGTATCAGTGTCTTGTACAGTAGACACAACGACACACACACACGCACACACACATACACTATACTTATATGTACGAGTACCTACATATACTCGTATGTAAGAAGCCAAATACGTTTTAAGATTCATTAATTTTTACATACATATGTACATGATAATTAAACTGTTCTCTCTGTATTGTATTGCCTGTGTTTTTGGCCTATATTACCCCCAGCTTACCACACATACACCCACCCATCCCACCTATATACGCCTCTGCGCATCTAGACTGCCCTGCCTACGTTCTGTGTTAACATTTTAACGATTCCCACACATACATACGTGAACAACAACGAGAAAAAAGGTCTTACAACAAATAAACACATCAAAATAAAAATTTACCAAAAACAAAAGCTGGAGTTGGTAGATGACTACGTCATACCCTACACCTTTATGGTATATTAAAGACTGGGAAAAAAT
Source organism: Hydrotaea diabolus (assembly GCA_963513945.1). Lineage (NCBI taxonomy): Eukaryota > Metazoa > Arthropoda > Insecta > Diptera > Muscidae > Hydrotaea > Hydrotaea diabolus. Next base: position 128,454,966 of record OY740719.1, read on the forward strand.
ACAGTCAAGCACAGCTGGAACCAAATATGTACATTTTAATAAGAAAATTCTTGGGGGCTATCCATTGATATTTTAAATAACAAAACTTTAAGTGTAAATTCATTTTTGTATTGGACATAATCTAAGCCTAAACCGAAATGAATTAATTTCATCTGAATTTCATCCAGATTTCCGCTATGTAGCCTCTAGAACGAAAGACATACCAATTATGTGGTAGCAGCAATCCATGTCGCCTTCGGCCCCTAGGGTCCATGAGTCAAGACCTATAATTTTGAGAAGATTTTGAATAACTGCCATATTTTAATTTAAGACAATATTTTTTTGTTTTTGAATACCCACGAGACCTTTTCTGCCGTCCTAAGAAAGAAAGTCACAAGTCAAAGTCACAAGCGCCTAAACTCCAAACTAAGTAGACGGCAGATTCGGAACCCTTAATGAGTTTCCGATTTTTGTGTTAAACATAAAAGACCCATTTTCAAGTGTAAATGACTTTAAAACATTAAACAAAATGGTCGCATCTACCACTTCCAGCTTGTTTTGTAGTCAAAAAAGCAAAATATCTCAAAATTTCTAAAATGGAGATGGGACTTTCTTTTTTAGGAGGATAGTATTGTGCAAGAGCCTAATCTAATAGTGCCTACGAGTACATGTTAATTAAGCCTATTCTCAGTGCACAAACGGAAAATAAACTGAAAATGTCTACCAAGAAAGAAGTTGTTAACAAACTAATATTAGTCAACAAATAATTTAGCTGAATTCTTGAAATTATTAATCAAATTCCACGAGTCTTAAAATAGCGCACAATTAAAATTTTAAACAAATAATTTATTAGTATGGGCTTCTAGTTTTGACTATTTTTTTAATTAAAATTTATAATTGGTAAGATACGCATAAAATACTAGTAAGATAGTAAGATACGCATAAAATACTTCAGAGATTTTATGCGTATCTTACTAGCGGGAGGGGGATGGTTGTGTAATTTTTTATTTCCAAATAAATATTGATCAACCAGAAATCGCGTGTGAGGTGTTTTTTGTTGTTGTGTTGACTTTTTTTTGGTTGTTGTTGCAACAACAAAAAATATTTTTTGAAAGAGGAATTTTTATTTTTCAGTTATTGTTAGGCTTGAGGTCATAGGCAAAAAACAGATGTTGGTGTTTTTATAATTTATTTAATTTTAAAAAACCCAATAATTCGAACTGACTTCGTCGTTCATCATCAGGGGTAATCAATTTAAATAATTGTTTTACTTCTGTCCTGTTGTACTTCTAATATTCAACTAATGATGAATTTTTATATTTTTGAATATTTTGGTTTGAAGTCCTGTTCGTCTATAGGGGACCTGCTTTGATATCCACATAAAGGAAACATGCTATTTGAAATGGATGCTTGCTTGGAATGGGCTTGGTCGGACAATTGCCGAGTTACGGCACGTCATGTGGTCCCTGGTGGTAGACGGGTCAAACGTCCTGAACGTTAGCATCAATTCGCGCTCAATTTGAATTGAGGCGGCTACACCAATCAGATCTCACATTAGCCCAAAACACACGCGTCTGCCGAGGTAGCGTCTTCTCCTCTGATTTTCGGAGGATGTTCCCCTAGCACTACCTTCACGCTATAGCTGGATACTGCTGCTGTGACTTCATCAGTGTAAATGTTTGTGCAGACCTGCCTGATAGTTTTGATTATCTAATGGCACTCTCTTGTATCGCTTTCTCTCTCACTCTCTCTCGACCACGAATCTGCCTAGACGGAGGCATCCTGCCTATGTGATGGTGGTTGGGATGTTTTTTGCAAAGACACCTAAGCATATATTGCTTAGACCACAAGAAATTGTGTCTGCGCAATGTAAGGATCTTCGTCTGCCCATATAGATGGTCCTCAGAAGACCAAAGAGGTAACCAATAATTAGTTAACTTAACAATAAAAATGATTTCTATAACAATCTTCATAGTTAAACAATTCCATTGTAAAATTGAACATGTATTGTTTCAATAAATTAACTCTGAAATTTTAATATTAACAATTTTCATGGTTAAAAACAAAGCATTGTTAAAACAACAATAATTATTTTATTACAACAATTTTAATGGTAAAAAACTAAAGAATGCATTGTTAAAACAACAATTATTATTTTAAAATTACCAATTTTCATGGTTAAAAAAAAATCAGCAATAGAATAGTTAATTTAACTATTATTATTGTAAAATACCAGTCAACAACAAAATGTTGAAATTAACCTTATATAACGTAGGTTCCAAATCATGTTTATTTATGGTTAAGTTAACCTAATATTAGGTTATTTTTCTTCTTTTACATGTTTTAGAGATTAATCTCGTACCTTAAAAGTCGCCCGCATTTACGAGAAACATCGTCCTGAAAATTTTTACAGATGACCTTTTCCGGATTTAAACCACGGTCCACTTGAGTATAGGTCGTGACGCTAAACATTACACCAAGGCGCCCTACAAATACTTCTAGTTTTTATTACCATTTGATATTAACTTTCACGTAGGGTGGCTCAGCCCAGTGTAGGGCATACTAGAGCGAAACGTTGTCCCACTGTACGTGTGTAGAGCTTTCAAGGTGGAAATAAAAGGGATCAATGGTTTAACCAACAGACAATTTATACTTACCTACTTACTTATGTATGTGTGTATGTACTTGTATGTGTTATAGGACAATAACTACATGTACACAGTACATAAATATACATGAGGGCTTATACTAAACAAGTATGTATGATTCCTTTTTGTACATGTTCCAAGGTATTTCAAGTCGTAGACCGACCGAAATGAAACATTTTGTTTAGTGTTTGCTATTTGTTGTGTGTGTGTGTGTGGGTTTATCATCAAGAGTTTTTCATGTGACATCTTGAGGGGGGAGGTTCCTATTTACTTTCTACTAAAATCACGTTCTTTCCAATAGGGAATAGCCATCAAATGAATTTGATGAAAGTTACTTTACGTAAGGTCTTAATAACAGTTGGAGGGTCAAGGTGGTGTGAGAGGTAAAATAGTTTAAAATAGTAGTCAAAGATGGTTGGGACAATTGAATTTTTTTGCGGTGAAGTTTTTTTAGTTAGTATAGGAAGGGTGCCTTTAACAGTAAGAAATAAATCGCATATGCCTTTAAAAGTTTCTGTATTAAAAACACAAGACCTGTTTCCGTTTTCGAACTACAGGGTTCTCCATAAAGGACATACAATTTTATATATTTTTAAAACACAGAATATTTATGATGTAGAGTTCTAATTTATCCCAGGTGTAGTGCAAATGTTATATTTTACGAATAAAATTCGATTTCGGTCATAAGACCACCACGAGCCCGTTAACAGCGAACTATTCTTTGAACCCAATTTTCCACGGGACGTTGGCAATTTCTCGTTGTGTTGTCACTAAGCTCGTCTAAAGTTGTTGGCATAGACCAATGACTTGATGTGGCCCCATCAAAAGAATTCCAATGGGGTTAAATCGCAAAAACGAGGTCGCCATTTGACCGGACCACTGCTCGAGCGTGCTGTGTGGGTAGTGGCATCGCCTTGTTGAAATTACATATCGGCGATGTCATCTCTTTCAAATCTGATTCAATTCTATACAAAAATAATTTTCCAACATGGCACGATAGCGCTCTCCATTGACGGAAATATGACGAGTGTTCTCATCTACGAAAAAATACGGCCCGGCATGAAAACCACACCACACAGTATTTTTTTGCGGATGCAATTGCGTCTCTTGCAGCACATGTGGGTTTGTGTGCTATCCAATAGCGCATATTTTGTTTGTTGACAAAACCTCTCAGTGAGAAATGAGCTTCATCGCTGAAGATGATTTGTCGATGAAATTCTGAATTTTCGTGAAACTTTGGCAGAGCCCAATCGCAAAAGTTTAGGCGTTTCAAATGATCAAGTGGCTTTAGCTCTTGAGTCAGTTGGAGTAGGGGCCAAGATCTTTTCGAAAAATATGCCACAGTGTATTTTGAGAGATGTCCAATTCGTGAGAACGACGTAGAATCGACTGATTTGGCTCTTTTTTCAACGGATATACTTACGGCTGCGATATGTCCATACCGCGGCGTCTCTTTTCCGCCAGAACATCCAAAAGTAAAAATTTCGATACACATGCATCCACTATAGCACGCACAGCCTGTGGGACGATTATTACGGCCGAAAATTGGAGCAAGCGCTCTTAAAGTTGCGACCACCGACTCAGAATTTTGGTAGTAATTTTTAATTGGTAGTAAATTTTAAATCAACATGCTGAAAATGTTGATTTCGACTAACGTCTTGACACTGAAAGATCACTAAAAATTCTTGAGGCTGCGTTGACATAAAGATACAAAATTGTTATGCCCTTATTGAAAACCCCGTCATATGTGAAGATCGCGATTTTGTTCTCTGATATTACAGCGACTGATACCCAATCTTCGATCGTTAAAATTTCCGTCCTGATGGGTTTCCTCTAAGGTTGCATGTATACCAAAGACCATTCGGAATGAAGAATCTGCAGCTTTAGACGAGTGATATGAAGTTGAATCACCATAAAATATAGACTTTTTTATTATAATACAATATTAAAAATGCTTGCGAAATTAGACTTTTTTAGCCCACGGTTTATAAAAGTCTCATAGTTATGTTCCAGACGATTTTACTAATCTTTTCTACCTTTTAACATAGCAACCGTAGCTTTATTTAAAAGTTTATCAATTGTACTTATATACCACTCTTATAAAACAATCATGATTTCCGTATAAAATAAAACGCCTGCTAAAAGACTGGCGTAGAATATCATCTTTTCCGCCTTATAGGTCATTGAACCATCTGTCAAAAATTGTGATCAGCATTTTTATTTTGGGTTTCATCCCACCCACATATTCATAAAAATATGTCTGTAAAACTTTAGCTGCACAATTCCTTAGTTTTTGGGCGTTGAATTGAGTTTTGTTTCCAGACATAATTGGGGAGGGTTAATTACACTGAAAAAATTATGTTCGTGAAAATAACCAAATATTTTATATAAATAACGAATTTGGTCTTTTTCTTGGCCAAAGAAAATTTTCATAAAAAATGTCAGAAAAAAAATTCATGAAATGGTTTACATTAATTAAGCCTTTTATAGATAATGGGTGGTTAAATATTAAGGGCCGATGTTGATTTTGAATAATACACAAATTATTTAGGAAATTATTGCCATTTATTTTTATTACGATAATATTGGTATGGTTCAATAATATATAGCCGCGACCTAGGCGCCACACCTCCATCCGATGGTCCACATTTTCGATGACGCTGAGGCATAATTGAGGATATATGCCGTTAATGTGCCGAATTTTCTCATCCTTTAGCTCTTGCATTTTTGCTGGCTAATTGACGTACACCTTTTAAATAACCCCAAAGAAAGAAGTCTAACGGAGTCAAATCACATGATATTGGCTGCTAATTAACATCGCCACGATGTGAGAAAACACGGCCATTGAATTTGTCGCGCAAAAGAGCCATTGTTTCCTTAGCTGTGGGGCAAGTGGCACCCTCCTGTTGAAACCACATATCGTCCACATCTATATCTTCCAATTCGGGGCACAAAAAGTTCGTTATCATCTCACGATAGCGAACACCATTTACAGTAACTGCCTGATCGGCCTCATTTTTAAAAAAATATGGCCCGTTGACGCCGCCAGCCCACAAACCGCACCAGACAGTCGCTCTTTGTGGGTGGATTGTTTTTTCGACAATCACTCTTGGATTATCATTCGCCCAAATGCGGCAATTCTGCTTATTGGCGAGTCCACTGTGGTGAAAATGTGCCCATCACTCAAGATGATTTTCCTCGAAAATTGATTTTCATAATAAGCTTGAATAACTTTAACGCGTTGCTCGCTTGTGTATCTTTCCATGGTTCAAATTGAGTTAGTCTGAAATTGAGAAATATCAAATGAAATGCAGTAAAAAACGACGTTTAGGTGTAGTTCACATTCAACATCGGCACTTACAACACGCAGAGAAAAGATATGGTTACACTATGGTCACCGCAACAATAATATGTTTTCTACAATAAAAGCATGTTCGTCGCAACCATAGTATTGTTTTTTGAATTTCATTTTGACAACAGTATGATTGCGACAATATAACTATTGTGTGAATCATACATTTGTTGTGAGGATCATAGTATGGTTGTGGAGATCATATTGTTGTGAGGATCATAGTATGGTTGTGGAGATCATATTGTTGTGCCACAACCATATACCCAACAATAGTATGATCCTCTTCGAATATTGTCACCCCAACCATACTTTTTTTCTGCGTGAATTTAACCACATTTTATTATGTCTTGAATAATGAACTTGAACGTTAAAAAGTAATGAAAGGTATTGGCTACGGTTGTTCTTAAGTAGCCTTGGTCACAAATCAATAATTTACTCAGTATCCGTATTCGAATGTATGAGAATTACCCCTTACAAGTGCACAATTTCATCATTTCATACAGAACAAGAACATTCTCGGTAAACATATAAAGCAAAAATTACGGAATTACTAGAAAATTACGATTTATACAAAAACGTTCCTAAAAATTACGAATAAAATTCTTACGAAGACTTTTCATACAAAATAAGAAACTTTTCATAACACATATGTGACGCGTAAAATTGAAAGCGGCCTAAGGGTAAACCAGTTTTCTTCAGGAGAGCCATTTTAAAGATTTAAATACGTGATTCTTTGGTGTACCATCACTTTCATAAAACGTGCATATCTCTGGGAGAAACCTCTTCTGGGGCATGGGATCGATCTCATTCGATGCTCAGATGTTGTCCACATCAAAAAAAGTGAAAATTGATTTTTTTACCCTTAGGTCCCTTTCTCTGTGCGCTGTGACATATGAAGGAAAAATAACGAAACTTTAAAGAAGACGGTTTGTAAAAACTTCTTCACATAATGCCCGAAATGTACGAAATTCGTCGTCAATTATATCAAGAATGTACGAAAAACATAATACTCGTAAAAAGAATATTTCGTTAATGGTGCGAACATTATGCTTTCAGTATATTCCTTTGATGGCCATGCAGGCTATATGACTTGTTTGCTTTCGATAAATTTTCCATTTTAATGTAGGCCTCTCACTATCCTCAAATCTGTTGCCCATAGTTTGACCACAATTTCATTAACTTTAAAATAATTTAAAGAATTTTGAACTAAAAAAATGCTAAGCGTAATGAATGCATTAAAATTTAAAAAGTCTACCAACCATTTAATGGGCTTTCATACTTTTTGTTTTTTATACAGCAAACATTATATGCCACGTTTGTTTGTTGTTGTGCCGTTGTTGAAATTCATACATAATTAAATTATTATTAAAATATACTCGAGTGTTGTATAACATTTCATATTTTTTCCACCCTCCGTTAAACTCTATCCAATAATTTAAAACCATCAATTTACAAATGAAATGTATTCCAAATACGCGCTGATTGACAGAGGCGGGCGGCAGCCTTTTGTGCGTCCTTTTATACTCAAGGAGGAGGGGAAGGAGCACATCGTCATCATCAACATCATCGCAAGTGTTTATTTTTTACTTTGCGAGTCTATTACATAAATATAAATTTAAATACCTGTTAATTAAGTTAATTAATATAAAATAGAAAAAAATATATATATTAACCATGGCAACTGTTGTCGCAGGCTTTTGGCTGGCACAGGCTATGGCGTTTCCGTCGCCGCAATGTTACATGCTTTGTACGAGTAGTTATCGTAAAGTTTTGTAATTAATATTTTAAAGTCGCGAATAAGTAACAGAAAAAGGTTAATTTAATTGTGTACAATTTTGCTAGCAATTCAAAGAAAGAAGTATTTAATAAAACTTAACTTTGAATTAATATCAAAGAAAGAAAGTGGGTACTGTTCTACGAGGAATGGTTATACTTAGTAGGGACATAAATACTGTGACACACGTTTTATACTATAAAATAAAAAGTACTGAATGTTTTTGGACCAAATATTTTTTAATATATTTATTGATGTATATTGTACCCAAAAAGAATCTACTTATTCGAAATGTCCGCCTTTTGCCTTTGCCTTAAGTCGCACTGGCCAATCGTCAACAGCTACACGAACCTCGTCCATTGGAAAATTGGCCACAGCTCGAACCAAAGCACACATAAGAGATCCAATGTTGGGGTATCTTTTGTGACGAACCTTGTCCTCTAAAACCCTCCACAATTTGTAATCCAATGGGTTTAAATCTGAACTGCCTGGGGCCATTCTTCAGAGAAAATAAACGCTGGCAAATTGTTTCGAAGCTAGGCCTGGGACGTTTTAGCCTTATGGGCCGGCGCAGAATCCTGCAGGAAAGTCCATGGCTGGTTATGGAACAGGGAATTGTTAAGAAGATTCACAACAGCTTCCAAAACGGTTTCTTGGTAAACTTTGGCCGTTGTTTTGACTCCTTGTTCGCAGAAATACAGGACAGTGATCCCATCGTAAGTGACACCCCACCAAACCATGACTGAAGCTGGGTGATGACCCTTTTCCACCCTTGGGATCAGTTCAGATGCTTCCTTAGATGACCCACATACACTGCATCATTTTGCTTGTTAAATTTTTTCTGAACCGTAAACATTTTTTCATCGGTGAACAAAATTTTTCTGTGAAAGTTATCAACGTGCTTCACCAAAAGACGTTTGCATTTTGTGAAAGTGAAAGTTATCAAATTGCTTCACCAAAAGACGTTTGCATTTTGCAGTGCTATTTTTTTTTAAGCTGCAGTCAATAAATGTCCGGTACGTCGTTTGAAAGTCCCAAGACTTTTTTTAATGATTCAACTCATGGACATTTGCGTGATATTCATCTCACGGGCCATGATTTTCTGTTTTCGGAACTTATTTCTGTGAATTCTTGATTTAACGGCTTTGATGACATGCGGTGTTCGAATAGAGCATGGGCGGCCCGGCCCGACTGGTGGCGGTCTTTTACATCTCCAGTCTCCTCAAACAGTTTTATGCGTTCGGTAGACGAACATGCAGCTAATCCCTAGTGGCGGGAGCATTTTGAAAATATCGCATTTTTTCATTTCACTTTTGAAAAGCGCTCGTACAGTGATACGGTTCTCATTATCTGACCACTCCAGGATGAAAGTTGAAACAATTTTAAAATCCCGTTACAGACTAACGCTATTGAGGTTAGCTTTCAAAACCCATATGCCATTAACGGGGTATGTTTAGTTTTGCTATTGAAATGGGTGTGTTCAATGTTGTAACAGTATTTATGCCCCTACTAAGTATTTTTCAAATATTTCTTGTAGTTAAACATTCATTTTTAAAAGTATTAGTTTTTTTCATTGCTAAAGATGCGCTGCCCTCTTTTACTGGTGCTCGTAGCATTGAATTAAAAATTATTAATATCATGTAAAATATGACTATGTCTTTCTGAAAAGACGCTGCCATATACCAGTTGCTGTTGTAGAAATAGAAGCGATAACCCTCAACTGCCAAATAGACCAAATGATTTTTCATTTTTCTTGATCTTGACTTGACTACAAAATGTACTCTTGGCCGCCCAGAACGTTCAGCGTCATTTGTTTTGTGCCTCCACAAAGAAAGTCAGTAAACCACGTTTTTACCATTGAAATCGAGGGTGCGGAGTCCCCATAGTATTTATCAAGTTTTTGCTTGGTTTGATTGACGGGTTTTTGCCGCAAAAAGTAATGTTAAATAAGCACCCGAAATTTACTTATGTTGTTATTGCAATTTTAACAAAATCCACGAGGATGCATTTTATGAACAGCTGTTACACGCATAGAAAATATATGGTTACTATATGGTCACGGCAATAATAATATGTTTTTCACAATAAAAGTATGTTCGTCGCAACCATAGTATTGTTTACTGAATTTTATTTTGACAATTGTATGGTTGCCGCAATATAAATATTGATTGAAATGTAACAATAGTATTATTAGCAAATTAAAAAATTAATATATAGTTGTATTAACAATAGAAATATGGTTGGTGCGACAAAAGTATTGTTTTATAAGTTTAATGTTTTACAATAATATGATTACGGCAATTATACTGTATGATTATAATTTTTCTTTCAATATGCTTTTGAAAACATTGTTTGTGTTACGGATCTAATGCAAAAATAGTAATTTTTATATGGAAATTAAAATTTTGTATTTCATATAACTACGAGAGAAGTTGGAAAAGTCAGGGAAATATTGATAAGCCCTCGTTTGTTTTTAAATAAGTTATTTTGTTTATATAGAAAAAAAACAAACCTCCTTTCGTTGCATATGATATTAAGGCATTTTCAGAGTCTAAAAAAAGGTTAATCTCTTTGTTTCTTAACAAAAAAATACTTTCCAATCTTAGACAAAAGGCTAAAACCAGAATGTCGGTTAATGCCGGGTTTTTACTAAAATTAGAACCCGACAGACGGGTTTTTAAAAATGCGTTAAAAAAATCTGAAATGGCGGTTTTATGAAAATCCTATTTTTGGGCACTTAAGTGCTGCTGCAAACGGAATGACAAATTTTATATATCATCCACTCTCCATTATAAGGGTATAATTATACGAGAGGGTATACAAATCCTATATAAACATTATTATTGTTTGTTAATCTCAATATTTGACTTAAAAAATCTTACAGAGTTTGTTAACGGCGCGAGAATTCTAGAATTATTTTATTATTGACAAATAACAAAAGTTTCTAAACAAATCACCCCATTACATGGCATTTAGAAATCGTTTGTGGTTATAGTTTTATGAAAACTCATTGTTTAATTTTATCTTGTAAAGAGGTTGTGTATACTTCTCCTTGTAATAACAATGATGTCAATTCACCAAGACATTATTCATGATGTACGCCCAGCCTTTAATTAAACAATGTTTGTTGTTTTGTAATTATTAAATATGAATATGGATGTGTAATTTCAACTAAACACACACACATACAAATGTACCTGAGGCCCCTCCACCGAAATGTACATGTAGTTGTGAGTAAAGTATTGAGGACATCTCCTGGTCTCGCCTCCATAACAACGATTCCTTGAAATTCCTTTCGGTTGTTTTTGTGTATTTCTGTTGTTGTTGCTGTTGTTATGATTTATAACCCACAATTATTTTTCGTTGCTCATGTAGAACAGCAAAAAGCCAAAAGCTAAAATATAAAATGACTGAACGAAAAGTTTAATGTTGCATTAACTTTTCGCTGTACGATACGTCTGAGTGATATTCATACGAGTACGATTCAGTCACAATCATTTGTTCGTTCCTTCATATGTCAGCATTAATTTCATTTGCTAAAGTTACACGTACACAATTCCACGTGTGTATGTGGGCGAGTTTGGGTGGGTGTGCTAGAGGGGCGAACAACAGCACCCTTACCCTCCCCCACCCTTTCCCGACTAAATGTAATAAAAAGGGTTTAAATAGGACATGCTCATATGAGAAGGCATTAAATTAATGGCACTCATTAGAAGCCAAACAAAGACATAAATTTACCAAATAACTCGTCTCTGTGTCATCATCATAACAGTCACAACAACAACAGCAGATCCAGTTGTTTCCCAGAGTACCTGGTGTACCTGTACGGGGGGCTTATTACTATTGCCAGCGTCTGTCATTGGCGACGGGTTTCAGCTGCCTCGGCCACATTGTTCGGAGTGTCAAACACGTGCTCACCTTGGCATCAGATTGTTGTCGTCATATAAACACACATGTTTAATTGGGACTAATTAGCAAGGCAATCAATTATTACATTGTACTCGCACCCTTTAATGTTGCTGATTTAAGTATATGTTGTTAGCTGAAATCTGAAATCTCCAGCCCAAATGCGGCAATTTTGTTTATTGACATTGCCGTTGAGCCAGAAATGAGCATCATCACTGAACAAAATTTTCGTCGAAAACAGCGAATCTTCCCGCTTCTCACCGAACGCTCATTTCCATAATACAGTTGCCAACATTTGAAGGAAATTATATCAAAAAATAAATGACATAAAATGTCCTTCCAACTTACCAATAAAGATTCCACACTTGATTTTAATTTTTATATATTTTTTTTTGTTCTTAAAAAATACCTCTACATGGATCACCCTTCAGCTATCATGGATTCCGGTCATTAATCCAAAAAAAAATAATATGTGAAAATGATCAAAACTCATTTAAATATTTCCTATATATGACTTGAACAATTTGTATTCTGGTTCGAGACCTTTTTGTTGATTCTTTTTTCAGAATCAACTAAAAAATTGTTAAAATGTATTGGGTACGGTTGCCAGGCAGCTGTTTCTAAACACGCCATGCTTTTTCTTCAGCAGTCTTTGGCAACGATTACTTCGGCTACAAATCAAATGATTTATACGGCAGTCTCATTACCCTTTGCATATAGTCTTCGAACTGTGCGAAGAACAATCTTCATAGCTATACTCGAGTGTGTGCATGTGTTTTAGTATGCCGGTAGTGCGTGGGTTTTTTAAAGTGTTTACTTTGTTCCGTGGAAAACTCTGGTGGTGGCAGTTCTCGTTAAATGTAAATCTACCTTTCCATAAGTATATAGCCGCTGATCATGGATCAAATTTCTATTCGAAACTAGAATGTAGCGTTGATATAGAAGGCATTCATTAATTGTTTTGCAATTCAATTATACTTCATTTTAGTATTAAAGGGACATTTTTAAAGATTTCAATGGAAAAATGCAGAGTATCGAAAATGTTAAGGAATAACTGGTTACTCTACTGAATTCACCGAACCCCAAAGCTGCTATTTGGAAATTCCCCAAAGGGTTAGGCAATTTTTTCAGTTTGATGATCCGGCCTATTTTTGTTGTTGTTATTTTTTGATTTCAATAGTGCAACAAAAACTTAATTAGGACTTCTGTACGTTGTTTATCAAAATATTTCCGAAGCGATGAAATTATTGATATATAGTGTGATTCATCTAGAGGTATTTTTTCAGAACAAAAAAAATATATAAAAAATCAAATATGGAGTCTTTTTCGGTAATTTGTAAGGACATAATATGGCATTTATTTTTTGAATATAATTTCATGCAAATATTGGCCGCAAGTATTCCTCAGGGTGTCCATTCTATGGGACCAATTTTGGACGACTCGTTCGAGCATTTCGACCGGTATGGCTTTAATGACATGCGTAATGTTGGCCTCCAAAACCTGAGTCGTAGCGGGTTTGTCAGCATAGACTTTGGACTTTACGTAGCCCCAATAACAAAATTACGAAAGTTGTGATATCACACGATCAAGGCGGCCAACTCACCGGTCCAAAACGTGAAATTAGCTGCTATTCAAAATGATCTCTCAATAGATCCACTGTTTTAGCAGCTGTATGGCAAGTGGCTACGTCCTGTTGAAACCAAATGCCATCAAGATTATGGGCTTTAATTTCAGGTAGCAAAAAGTCCGATATCATGGCGCGATAGCGAGCAACATTCGTTCCGACCATCATCATTTTTGAAAAAATATGCACAGATGATTCCACCACCCCATAAACCGCACCAAACCGTTGTTTTCTCTGGGTTTAATGGCACCTCTTGAACCTCTTCTTGCTGCTCTTCAGCCCAAATGCGGCAAAGTCAATAAGACTTTACCGTTGAGCCATAAACGGATCTCATCACTGAACAAAATTTTGGTCGAAAGCAGCGGATCTTACCGTTTCTCACCGAACGCTTATTTCCATAATAGAGTTGCCAACATTTGAAGGTAATTATTTTCAAAAAATTAATGCCATGAAATGTTCTTTTAAATTACCAATAAAGATTCCACACTTGATACGAATTTTATATTTTTTTGTTCTGAAAAAATACCTCTAGGGATCACTCTTTACTTTCCAAATAAGTTGTAAACCGTTTATCGAAAATAATTTCGTAACTGGCGATTTTAAACTTTACATATTGCCAATAAAAGTTGTAAGCCATTTTATAAAAATATTTTCGTTATGAGGAGATGAAAAAATCTACATATACAGGGTGGAGCGCGCCAATTTGCTTATTTGGAAATGAAATAAAAAAATTTCAACCTTAGAAAAATTGATTTTATATTTTAATTATATTGAGCAGTAAGGGAATTTTTAAATTACATCGATTAAATAGTGTATCTGGCAAATGTCAACCTTCGCTATCCACACACGGCTGCATACGTTTTCTGAAGTTTTCATGAACTCTAACAAGTATGTCGACTGGTATTCTGCCAATTTCAGCCTCAATATTGTTAATTAGGTCTTACAAGGTGTTGGGACGGTTGATATACACCTTCGACTTTAGGTAACCCCAAAGGAAAAATTCGCAGGTGGCTAAGTCTGGTGAGCGTGCCGGCCAGTTCACATCCCCCTCAAAGAGATAAGCCCTCCAGGAAACATTTGCGTCATACAATTCATGGTAACCCTCGCGGTGTGTGCAGCAATACCGTCCTGTTGCAACCATGTATCCTCTAATTGCATTGCCTCAAGAGCCGGCTGAAAAAATCCTGTATCATAGTCAAGTACCGTTCGGAGTTCACAGTTAAGGCAAGACGGTTATCCTGGTAATGACCAATGATGACGACTCGTGATATTGCGCTCTATACAGTGACGCAATCCGAATGCAGACGCCTCTGGTAAAGTTATCTGGGGTTTGTTTCACTCCAGTGCCGCATAATTTGTTTGTTTACACTCCCACTGAGGTTAAAATGTGCCTCATCAGAAAATAACACATGAAAATAGCAAAGAAAATGTCTTCGCAAGAGGTCCGTCGTGTCAAATAGTCCCGCGCTGAAAATTGCTGGACCACGCACATTGTATACTGGCGAAAATTAAGTTCATCATGAAGAATCCGGTGGAGAGAACGTCTGAAAATGCCAAAAGCAAGTGATTACTTCCTAACAGAACGTTTCAGAGATTGCAGCAGTGCTACTCTAACTCTCCCGATATTTTGTCGTGTTGTAATTCTTCTCTCAGGTCCCCTTCGTATACATGACACATTCCCTGCTGTGTCTCAATGAAGTTACCCAATTAACAATTGATTTCTGTCCAGGAACACGTCCGCGTAGGGGAACAGCGAATCGTAAACGAAAAGCACGCTGCACTGCAATGATCGAGTGCGCATTTGAAAAATACGCTTCAACACAAAATGACCTCTACCCACGTGTCTAATGCATGATGGCACGCTGCACTGCAATGATCGAGTGCGCATTTGAAAAAAACACGCTTCAATACAAAATGACCTCTACCCACGTGTCCAATGCATGATGGCAACTGAAAGGCAGAGGGAAGTGGAGGGTATGCATGGCACTGTTTGTCGAAGAAAGTGGAGGGTATGCGTGGCTTATAGTGGCTGACGGGATACAAATACACATATCCCGTCAGCCACTATAAGCCACACATACCCTCCACTTTCTTCGACCAACAGTGCCGCCACAACCTGCAGTGCAAAAAAAGCAAATTGAGCTTCACCCTGTACATATTTACAGAAAACGTAAATGTGTTTTTAAAAAAACAGTCGGAAAGCTTTTTAGTTGGAAGCAGAGCTGTCTCCAGTTTCGGTGGGTGCCACCTCACCATGATAAGACCCCAGACAACGAATGTGCAGTATCTTCAAACAATCTTCAGCCCATTGGTAGAGGCGAAAACTCATCGGATGGTGGTTCATTATTAATTAACAAAGTTCAAACTTTCCAATAAAACCAAAAATTTGAAAAAATTGTCAAATTATTTTTTTTCATGCCGGATTCAGGCAGTTGCGCATTTAACGAGAACTGCCAGCAGTATTTTCCAGTATTTTCCAGCAAACATATTTAAAATCCCTCGAAGTGCATACATACTAAAACACATACACCCACACACACGTTACAGTGCATGAGTTCTATGATTTTTTGTTGTTTGATAAGAAGATAGACTTATTTACGAAATTTTTAATTGGGCGGCGATAAAATCCACAGGTTGCAAGATTGTCGTTTTTTTTTGTATGTTTCCTGAGCTACTTGTGCTTTCAGCAATGACGCTAATGCTAAAAAGTACTTCAAACTTCTCCAGAGTTAAGTATAATTTAAGATAGCCATAGTTAACAATTGTCACTCCTCCGTTTGTTCCTGTATCCTGGAGAAGCAATCTTGTCCTTGATAATGTTCTTGGGTTGAAAAGACGTTGCGTGCTGCTTAGGTCCCTTAGGTTATACTAATCCTTCAAAGTAGCGACACTTATTCTATCGTCTTTATGGTCATGTCCTTCAAAGTTGTCTATAAAAACAAAAGTTTTCTCTTAAAACATATACTACGGCCGGACAAGAAGAACAGATCCTTTTATTTCATTACGTATTCTACCGAGCAGGGAAAACTCTGTTCATTTCGGAATAAAATATTAAAGACGTCAAGAAAAACGGGTTTCTAAAAACTCGGCGTTTTTTCGTCTTCTACATTTAAGATTAGATGTATTCTTTTTCATCATAACACATCTTTTTAATGGTTTCAAAAATTAACTTTTACTGCCAAACATCATTATTCACAGTTTTTTGTTTTTGTTTTGGTTTTGTTTTTGTGGCGTTACTCGTCGGAGCCTTTTAAAACAGATTATGATGTAATAAAACCATTAAGCATTTCATGAAAAGCCAAGTTAAAGACAATAAAAACATCAGCAACAAACAAAAAACAACCGACAACGGCAACGGCAACATATACCAAAAATACAAAATTCAAGAATATCCTTAAGCAAAAAAAGTGACAGCTTTTTTTCCTCCACCTCCTCCATGAAACGGTACAAAACAAATCCCATCCAGTAGGACGGACGATGAAGACGACAAAGAAGCAAAAAAAAGAATCTGTCAGATATTCGTTATGAAGGTTGCGGGGGGGTGGGCAAGAGCAATTTGAGGGGTGGTGGAACAAAGTGAAAAACTTCCTCAAAATATTCAAAAAGTTTTAAAACTTAAAGTCTATAATTTCATTATAGGCAATTTAAGCCCTTTTCCTACTTACAAAAAAAAATAGAAAAAGAAACCCCGAAAAATAAAAGCGAAAGCCATGAGGGAACGTTGCTAAGGTAGGATGGAAAAAGTTAAAGCTGCAAGGCTGAAACACAAGCGACAAACGTTTAGTGGAACATTTTTGGATGCTCTCACAGCCAATGAGGAACGACAATAAAAGGATGCTCTACAGATGTGTGTTTTTTTTAAATTAAGTTACAGTTTTGAATTTCGAAAGGGGTTGTTTATAAACCCCACTTAGTATTGATCATTTTCCGGGTTGAAAAATAATCGTTTCGAACTTAAAAAAATTCTGTTGGCCCAAAAGAATATCCATGTCATTTTTAGTGTGCATGGCTAGCACACAAATACACCCAGGACCAAATAAGGGTAAGAACATCTGAGATTTTTTTTATGAGGACCTTCTCCGCCTCGGCGACTTTATAAGCAAGAGATTATACTTTTAAGTCATGTAAAAGCTTCCCTGTATGTTAGAATGCAAAGGCCATTCAGATCCTAGGTCCCAGTAAGTAAGCATAGGAATTATAATGTGCACATCTCTAGATTTAAGAGAAGTTCCCGGTTTGTTCCTTAATGGCATGTTGAGGAAAACAAGTAAGTAACAAATCACTGAAAGTCTGTTCTTTTAATGGTTGGTTGCTGGGAAATTCTGTATAATAAAAGCTATGCTCATATAGGTCTAATCAATAACTAATGTTTATCAATATAACAAAGTTATATG
This sequence comes from Hydrotaea diabolus, assembly GCA_963513945.1. NCBI lineage: Eukaryota > Metazoa > Arthropoda > Insecta > Diptera > Muscidae > Hydrotaea > Hydrotaea diabolus. The sequence continues at coordinate 128,472,643 of OY740719.1, forward strand.
ACTTTATTGCAAATCTCTAAGTTTTCCTGAGACATTTTTATCTGCGTCCCACAAATAAATAAAAAAATCGATTGGAAATCAGTCCAAAATGGAAAAGTTCTCTTGGACAAGCTGAAACATTCTGCTGAATTTCAAAATGTTTATAATCGGGATGAACATTAGAGCGCCCATTAAACAAAAAGTGTTTTTTCCGCTCATTTTCTAGTATACTCGTATTGGGCATCAAAAATAATATTCGTCCGTCACGACTTTAAGTCCTAAAATTAGAGTAAAACTAGTTGCAAGCTTTGATGAGTTATAACTTGTTAGCCAGACGACTTTCGGAAAATACACCTTAAGCATTTGTGTTGCAAATATACAGGCAAACATTTTTCTCTTAGACAATTTTTGACCTAGCTATGACCCTTCATGGTGTATTTAGAGGTCAAACTTCAAATTTGAGTCAACACTTTTTTCAAACGTAAATTAGTAATTTTATTTTTAAACGTTTGAAATAAATTTTGACTCAAATTTAAAGTTCACATTTAGCTCACAAGATACTAGATACACTAATTATATCGTAGGGATTACTTACTAGTTCGTTGTTTTAGTGGCAGGAAGATAAAGTTACGTATGTGTAACAACTAAAAGTTTTGTATAAATTTGTCGTTGGCATCAAAATTTGGCAATGACAACAAATTCTTTCACGAGGTTTTCACCTCGTAAATTCCGGCGACTTTACGAGTAAAATATACATCTCTAAGCCTAGTAAAATTTATCTATAAAAACTCATTATCCACTCGAAACCGGCGTTAAACAGTAGGTCCAGGTCAGTGAGTATAAGACTGCTCACAGATTTGGAAGAAAGTTCCCCTTGTTCGTTAATGCGATTTGGACTTAATCAAGTATAGCGTGATCCATCTAGAGGTATTTTTCAGAACAAAAAAAATATAAAAATTCAAATCAAGTGTGAAATCTTTAGTGGTAATTTGAAAGAACATTTTATGGCATTTATTTTTTGAATATAATTTCCTTCAAATGTTGGCCGCAACTACGCCTCAGAGTTTCCATTCTGAGGGTCCAATTTTGGATGACACGCATTATGTTGGCTTCTAAAACGTGAATCGTAACTGGTTTGTCAGCATAGACTTTGGACTTTACGTAACCCCAAAAAAAAATGTCTAAAGGTGTGATATCACTCGATCTAGGCGTCCAACTCAACTGCTGCTTTTCGAAATGACCTTTCAATATATCCATTGTTTGAGCAGCTGTATGGCAAGTGGCACCGTCCTGTTAAAACCGAGTGTCGTCAAGATTACGGGCTTCAATTTTAGGTAGCATAAAGATCGATATCATGGCGCGATTTTGAAAAAATATGCACCGATGATTTAACCAGGGTATAAACAGCACCTAACCGTGGTTTTCTCTGGGTATAATGGCACCTCTTGAACCTCTTCTTGTTGCTCTTCAGCCCAAATGCGGCAATTTTGTTTATTGACTTTGAGCCGTTGAGCCAGAAATGGGCCTCATCAGTTAACAACATATTGGTCGAAAACAGCGGATCTTCCCGTTTCTCACCGAACGCTCATTTCCATAATACAGTTGCCAACAGTTGAAGGTTGAAGGTCCTATCAAATTACCAATAAAGATTTCGCACTTGATTTAAATTTTTATATTTTTTTTGTGCTGAAAAAATACCTCTAGATGGATCACCCTAAATAAACTAGTGGAGAATTTCTAAATTTGGCCCGAAAATTTTGCTCTCCACCATGGATTGCTGTAGTATGGCACTGACAGTATTGGGGGATATGGTTTTTGGTGGTGGGTGGTGGTGGGTTGTTTAACAGAACACCGCTTTTAAGGCCCTGTGAAAAGTTGTCCTGTTGATATTAAGATTACACACGAGATTTCACTGTATTTAATTAACCATATATAGCTGTTCAAAGGGACCACATTCTTTAGGGACCTTTTACCTATCGGCAAAGAACGCAATATAGTCGAATCGTTGATTATAAGTGAAGACAATTTTTGTTCTCTTTTTTAAGAATTATTTGTTGCCACCCAGGGGCCCTAGACCCATGGCTGAAGGACTTAAAATTAGTGGAATTTATAAAATTTTTGGTATTTGGATCCGTCACAAAATTGTATTATTTTTAATCCCACTTGTCCGTAGTGCAAGGAGCAGAATTTTGGGCCTCTAGCCCCATATGGACTGGTCCAAGTTCCAAATTGGCTCAACTCTTGATTATCGGAACATAATTGGATTTGTTCGAAGATTTATTATTTACTTAATTTTTTGGGCCCAGGACCCATTATCCATGTCCATTGTTCAAGGCCTCCAAATTTCAAAATGTATGTCATCTTCAGATTCTTCATATTATTTTATTGTTTCTGAGTACCGATATCTCCAAGTTCGAAAGGACCCATTTTTTGGGCTACAAAAGAACCTTATATCCATAGGCGAAGGACTTAAAATTAGTGGAATTGTTAAATTTACATGATATGTGGATCTTAGACAAAATTTTAATGGCTTTAAATACCCGTATGTTCATAGTTCAAGGGACCGAATTTTGGACCACTAGGTCCGGTATATACAGAAAAATATTGGGATTTCTTCGAAAATTTCACTGTTTTTATATACTTATAGCTATATGTTTCCGAACATAAGGGGGAGGTTTTTAGGCCACAGGACCCATAAACCGTTTACATTGTGCAAGGCCTCCAAATGGTAAAATTTATGTCATATTCAGATTCATCAAAAATTCCACCATTTCTGAGTATCAATATGTCCATGTGCAAAAGGACATATTTTTCGGCACCCTAGGGACCTTACCCCCATGGGCTAAGGCCTTAAATTTCTTAGAATATAGATATTATTGGTTTATTCTGATTCGTAACGAAATTTGGGCCTCTCGGGCCTATATGGGCGTATATGACCCGCATCTTAAATGGGTCCAAATCTTCAATATAGTTACATATTTTGATTCGTGAGAAATTTCATAGTTTCTGAATACTTATATGATCGCGAACATTATGTGACAATTTTTGGACTTCTAGCGCTCCCGGGCCCAATGACCACGCTTATTTATGAAAAAAATAAATCAAAGCTTACAACTTCCGAAAAAAAAATATTTAAAAGTAGCAAAAATTTAAAAAAAAAATAAAAACTTGATAAAGAGTTTTTTTGGTCCCTCAAAGGGACCTTGTACCCAGTACAAGGTATATATCAGTTAAATTTAAAGACACTAGCTCTTTTCATTCGGACTGAATCGTGCTTGCAACAGATCTGAATCGTCGTATAATTCTAAGATGATCTAGCCATGTCTGTCTGTACGTCTGTGGAAAGTACTTTACAGGTCGCACTACTAAAGAAGAGGTGGCTGAAATTCAATAACTAGGTAATTATTGTAGACTATATTATGAAAAAATTGAACAAGGGGGCGTGACACCGCCCACTGAACCCTGAACTTTAAAACACAATCTCCTGAACTATTAGAGATACGAGTATGACGATGATTTTCGGAACGTATGATATTGGCATAGATCAAACCGCATCGCGGGGGGAAAGTGGGCTGCGCCACGCCCTATTTAAGAAATAACCTGCCTAAGGAGGTTATTAATATTCTTAAAATTAAAATAAGCTCTCGAACTGTTTGAAGAAGAGCTAACGAAGCTGATTTTAAATGTTATCGCCCAATAAAAAAGCGTTATTATCTAAGAAACGTCGCGTTTCCCGGTTAACATTTTTATAGAAACACTTAAATTGGTCCAGACAGAAATGGCATACTGTTCCATTTTGCAATGCGGAGGGAAAAAATTTTGTAAGACAACCGAAAGGGAAAATACTGGACAATAGAAGTACAAACAATTCTGTATAGTTTGGCAGTGGTAACGTAATGGTATGGGGTTGCTTTCCGGGTCAAGAAGTAGGCATAAATCATATGGTAACAGATATTCTCACTGGAATAGGTTATTAAAAAATCCCTAACGATTTTGTTTGGTAAGGGAAACATGCCCTAGCCTGGAGGTTCCAATAAGACAATAAGCGTAAATAATCCTTCTAATGTTGTTTCCTAGTTACTGTTATCAAATAAGTTTTAAAATTTGTAAGACAACCGAAAGGGAAAAGACTGGACCATAAAACTGGAGCAATGTTAAAACCTAGTTACTGCTACGTATCAATTAAGTTTTGGATTGGCCTGATTAAGCCACTCGAGAACATCTGTGGAAAATAGCAGATCGGAAAAAACGAAATTGCACCATGAAGCCAGTTCTCAAAGGAGCTGTTTCTTCTGAGTAACAAACCGTTTTAAAGGATATTATCGATTTTTAATTAATTTCTTGTCTTAGTGGAGTGAATCAGTGCTTAAAAATAATGAATTCGCAACAAAATATAAGAAAAAATTTCCATTGTTTTGCCAATGGCCTAAAAATTAAATACTGCATTGTATTTTCTTTTCAAAATTTTTTGAATTTATAGAAATATGTTATTTTATTTTAATAAACAAATAAGCAACCTTTTAATATTATTCGTTGCCCTTTAGTTTTTAGTTAAAAATGGGAACCAATATCTTTTAAATTAAGAAAAATATATATGTGATTTAAAGTTTCCATTTTATTGTCACGCACTTTATATTTAGTTAGACAAGAAGAACCAAAGTTAAGATGTTCAATAGCTGCCCGACCAGCCTGGTACCGAATCCTCAAACTCAGCTCGTTGCGACTTTACAGCTATCGAAGTTTTTATCAACCACTGCCTTCGCGGAATTCCTACGATTTTCTGTTGGAGCCATCTCTGGAAGGCCGAGTGCGTATGAAAGCGACCCTCGTATATTAAATAAGACCAAAACGTTTGGGGTACTTTTTCTCAAATCTTACAACCTACGGGCACGTGTACCAAAAAAAAAAATTCAATATTCTGTCACTCATCGTTTGGGCGGCTTCTAAGAATTTTGGCGGGCGCTTCAAGGTGTTACAAATCCTCAGACAATTTGAGAATGCATCCCATACCCGGTTACGTTAACGGGGTCACAAACTTACAGGGCCTAACGAAAGTAAAAGAAAAAAGCCCAAAGAACACATAGACTTTCCGAACCGAATTTCCTTCGTTTCCACAGTTGTGCTGTGTTGTTGTTGGCACTGCTGTTTTTCTTTGCTTTGGTCTTGTTAGGCAAAAAGTTTGTAAGCCAACTTTTTCGTTTCGGTTCTTCTTCTTTTTGTCCCGCTAACTTGCCCTGTGGGGGATGGATGGTGGGGCGGGTAGGGAAATAGGGGAGAGGGTTTTTTTTGTTATACTTCTTTGGTTAAAACATCATACTGCAGTAGAAAAATAACCTTTTACGTTTGTCGTAATTATGCGCAGCAGCATAAAATGTTAAACGTCTTTGTGTTGCCGTTTACACTCCAGCTGCCTGTGATTCCCGGCCTGCTGCCACCGCGCCTCTGAGGCTGTGCGTGTATTTTCATTTCCTTAAATGGTGTTTGCGGCTGCTGAGCTGGGCGAGACGTTGGCGTTGACGGTGGGCGGAAAACCGGCCTGGGTGGGGGGTTGGTCTAGAGGGTGGAGGGAGAAGGAAAAAAGGAACATTTTGGCTTTTGTTTTCGCATTTCTGTTGCTCTGTCTAGGGTTCGTAATGTATCGTTAAAACAAGAAGATAAACCACTTCGGCTGCTGTTTTTCGCCCCCCCCCCCCCCCTTTTGCTCAATTTTTACAAAGAGTTTGGCAGAGCGGCAAAGAAATGAAAAGGAAAAGTTTCCAGCTTAACCATAAAGGCTGTGTTGCCAATGTTGTTTTCTTATTCTTCTCGTTTTTTTTGGGGGGGTTGGCGGAGGGAAAATATAAGGTAAAAGTATTGTGCTGGCAAAGAAGAAAATCACGTAAATAAGTTCAAATCAAGTTAATTTTTCTTACATTACTTTACTTTTACTTTGATGGCGGCGAGGACAATGAGACGCAGGCCGCGACGCTGCCGATGATGATGAGAACGATAATGATGATCACTTAAATTACTTTCGCCTTTTTAGGTACTTTTATGTCAGTCAGTCTGCCTGTCTGTCCATCGGTTGTATGTGTGTTTGTTTTCCTTTTTGTTTTGGCTTAAAATTGTCATGTTTTTTTTCTGGAAGTTTTTTTTTTGTTGCCTTCAACTCTTCTCGGAATACAAAACAAACAAATTATTTGTTGAAGGTCGTGGGCAAAATTATTAATATTCCCCAACATCAATGAAGAAGAGTTTAAATGTAAATTCATTACGAATTTTTGTCAAGTTTTGCGGGATAATTTTCAACAAATTGCTGATACCTCACCACCACCACCCAAAAGCCGAACAAACAACAAGTCCTTCCTCAGCCCCCACCCTAAAAGTGAAGTTCGTTATCGAAATGAAATTATTTGTAAATTGTTTTTTTTTTCATTCTTTTTATTGGTGAGAAAATGAGTTTTCCTCCATTGTTTGTTTGTTGTTCGGTTTCATTTTCATTGCTGGCTTTCTCAACCAGCATAGAAGCAACAGAAAGTACAAAGAAACAAAAAAAACACGAAATTGAATGAAGAAAATTTAATTTTACCAACTTTATTTGTTCCGCGTATTAATGATATGCTTTTTGAACAATATCTCCAGTACTTGAAGTCGTATTTGCTCAACTTACTCGACATACAAAATATGTACCCGTACGTCAACACCCCCTGGCAGCGGCGGCCCAGGAACTTCACCGGAAAAGCAATTAATATTGCTAAGAAATATTCACAACACATGAGCCATTTCGCCACCCCCCGCCTTGTCCTTCTGCCTTTGCGGTATTGAAATTCTTCGTACAGAAATTATTTTTGATTAGGTGAGCCTTTCCGTATTCCAGTTGTTTCGCTATTTAATGATATGCTGTGCCTAATGTGAACTGAGTTGTCACTTAGTCTATTATTATGCCACAAGCCACCGAAGGAACACGAATGTCGAATTGAATTTCACCCAATTTATTTATTTTGTAATCGATATTGGATGTGGTATTGTTGCCGAGCACATTTATTAGAATCGAAATTATAAGGTTTCATTTTGATAAATATCGAATTTCCGCAAATTTTTTTTATCATTTCGATGGTGTTCAAGGAAACCCAATTGAAGTTTAAATGGGCATTAGGCCAATTAATGGTTGTCATTAACAATTATTGCTATGAATTCAGTAACCAGTTTATACTAACTACTTTCAAGTGGTCCATGTTTTAATTTTTCTTTTATTTTATTTCTTATGTACCATAATAAAGTCGGAGCTATTATGATATGAAACTCTTAACCGCATATTAAAGGAAGTTATTAAGATTATATATATGCACACTACGTAGTGTGGGTCGATCTGAAGGACAACAATTGGTCGATATTGTGTCATAGATTTTTTGATAGCTTTTGCCATTAGCAAAAAAGTTCCACTGCGAAATATTAAAAGACATCTTTTTTGAGGCGCCCAAATTTCAACTTTGGAACTTTTTCACAACTTTTATTTTTAAGTTTTTTTTTCTTGAATTTTTAGTTGTATTTCTATTCTCACGCCCTCATGTGTTATATGTGGTAGTGTTTAGTTGTATGTATTCTATGACACCTTGGGAAGATAATATATAAAAAAAATATTTTTTTATTACCTACTCGTCAAAAGTTGAAAAAATTAAATTAAGTCGCCCTGAAAATGATGTCTTTGATTTTTCGTCGTGGAACTTTTTTCCCTCATGCCAAAAGCTTTCGAATCGATCGAAATCGCTGGCACGAATCATTGTGCACCATGACAATGCGAGCTCTCACACATCGGCTCAAACCTGCGCCTTTCTGACCGGCCAAAACGTCGAATTGATGGGCCATCCGCCGTAAAGCCTTGACTTGGCACCTAATGACTTATTTTTATTTCAGCACATAAAGAAAAAAAAGCGTGGTCAACGATTTTCGCCGCCAGAAGATGCTGTTGAAGCGTTTTAAAAAACCATGTTTTGCAGTTGTCTCAATCGGAGTGGAAAAAGTGCTTCGACAATTGGTTTGAGCGCATGCAAAAGTGTTTAAATCATGCTGGAGAGAGAAAACTTTGAAAAACAATAAAAGCATTTTTGATGAAAAATATTCGCATATTCATTATTAGGCCAGAAATATGTATAGCAGCCCTCGTATCAAGTTTTTATCAGTGCAATCGAATGTTAGTTAATAACTACTAAGTAGGGACATAAATACTGTCACAACATTGAACACACCCATTTCAATAGTAGAACTGAACATACCCTGTTAATGTCATATGGGTTTTGCAAGCTAACCTCAATAGCGTTAGTCTGTAACGTGATTTTAAAATTGTTTCAACTTTCATCGTGGAGTGGTCAGATAATGAGAACCGTATCGCTGTTATAGCGTTTTCAAGTGTGAAATGAAAAGAAGCGATAATTTCAAAACGTTCCGGCCACTAAGGATTAGCCGCATGTTCGTCTACCGATGCATAAAACTGTTTGAGGAGACTGGAGATGTAAAAGACCGCCACCGCACAGTGGGAAAATTACGAAAAAAATTGGAAATAATTCGGCCATTTCGTTTGTAATGGTCCGATTTAAATGAAAATTTACATTGACCTTCTTGAAGTGTTACTGAGCTTAAGTTTTGAATTTCATGCATCTGTGTTTAACAGGTGCTGCACAGTGGGCCCTCAAAGTTGGTCATCTCGAGTTAAAATTTTCTTTTTCAAGCCGCCAAAAGCGTATTTGTGGTCCGATCGTAATAATTTTTTCTTTAGTGAAATCTGCTGGACAAACCCAACCAAAAATGTTATTACAAATTTTTTCATATCTCGTACAATAAAAAAGATATCGGGACTTAAAGTTTTTTTTTTCGAAAAATTTGCTTTGGATTTTCTGGGATTATTTTATTTTTGGGAATCAGTTTTAGGTGAATCGGGGAAAATTTAATCCTGGTTTAAAGAAAACACTTTGGTTAATGTTTTAAAAAAAGAATTGTAGCAAAATCACCAATAATATGAAAATGCCAGCTGTTCAAAGTCAACTATTGCGAAAAAAGTGGGATTTTGAGTGTTTTACGGCGAAAAGGTACCTTTACTCTTATGTCAATAACTTTAATGTTTCTTAAGTAACATACAAAAAATTTGCATTTATTTCAAAGAAAACTTTATGCTTAATACAAATAATAAGCAATTGTGACCCTAGTCGGTACTTTTCTTGCTCCAGGCGTCTCCAAATATGGGCATTTTTTTCAAAAAAAATTGAGTTTGAGCTCAAATAAAAAAAATCGCCACACTGCTGGCCCAATTTGGTGCTATAAGTCAGTTAACTACATATGTTTTCTAAAATCCCAAGCAAAGAAATTTTGCGGGAGGCCATTTCTAGGACAAAAAAAAATGAGTTTTTGTTAAAAAATCCCATTTCTGGGATTTTGTTTTCCCCTGTGTCAAATTTTAGAAAAGTGGCAACTCCAATTTTTTTTTTGAATAAGTTTTTCATTTTGTCACAAAAATATTGATACTACGTAAAAAAATCAGGTTTATATCTCCAACCAGCAAAATTTTACAGTGGTCTGAAATATTGACTTTTTTTGCTACCTTCACAAAAAAAAATTTTTTTCTCGTTTTTATCAATTATTATTCAACATATTGAGTTAATTGCATTCTTTTTTATAATCTGTTAAAACTAGAGGTAATTACCTTTCCATTGGTATATAAAAAGTATATCCTTTTACCTACACTTATAACAGCACGTGCGCTGGAATAAGACCCCTTTGAGTAAAGTATGAATTTTATAGGTAAGAATACCAATTTTAAAAATTCTCGTACCTATCCATAAATAGCAAAAATATATATTTTTACCATTATTGTTTACCTATTGTGTAAAAACGGAAAATGGGTAGTATTGTATAGTATGGATCTAGGTACCTAAACATTCATTCTTATATGTTTTGGGGGAATACCTGTCCCCTATGTCCGGAATATTGTGCAACATTTTAGGCGAATGTACCTGGGTACATAAAAATTCATTGTTATAAATGTATTTTTGGGGAATACCTGGTATTTTAGTCAAGTATTAATTGCGGATATTATTGTGATTACCTGTAAGTATTACTCATTGATATAAGAACCGCCGATTTTGTATGGGTTTATCATAACAAATTAATCCGCCATGACGATAACACTCCTTGTTCAAGAACTTGTTGAATTTTTAAAAAACACCAAACTTCGGAAAATGGAGAACAGAGTAGCATATTTAATAGAGTGCATAGAGTCAACATATAGCGAGATAACACAATCTAACGAAAGCAGCAAAGTATTAAATTTTTTGAAAAAATTTGACCGGCTCATGGAGAAGTATCACAGGAATTATTCAAGATTACCAACTGAGTGGCTCGACAGTATAATTGAATTTAAAACTGTCCCTGCTTTAGTGGGTGCTCCTACTAAGGAATACGACGATCTATGTCCAAAGGCAAAGAAACAACGGTTGTCGGCTGAGATGGCAAATCATTCACCTTCAAAGATTTGTGATACATTCAAGGAATTACTGACGGTGGAAAATCGGCCATCTAGCGCAAAAAGAATTGCAGACGTGTTAACGGAAGCATCACCAAGGCGGCTCCAACGCATTGAAAGAAGTATTGCAACACCATGTCCTGGTTTTAGCGAGGAAGAAGCATTAGCTTTAATCATCGAATTGGGATTGAGTAAGAACAAGTACACTCATTTAAGAAGAATGCTGCTTGATAAAGGATGTGACATGTTTCCCGCATACAACCGAATAAAGGAACGAAAAATGGAAATTTTGCCAAACCCAGTGATAATTACAGAAAAGGCCGGCAGCGTTAGTTTGGAACTACTTCTCCAAAATACTGCCAGTAGGATAATAACAACATTGAATGAGGAACAACTAAAAAAAATCAACAACAGCCATCTTCAATTAATATGCAAGTGGGGATGTGATGGTTTGTCAGCACTTTCGGAATACAAACAATGCTCTGATAGCCAATCTACCCAGATCGAATTCAAGAGCGTATTCATGGCATCTTTGGTTCCTCTGAGGTTAAATTTAGACTCTACCTTACCTTCAACTTCGCGCAGAAAATCAAACCCTACTGAAGCAATATGGCGTAATCCAACACCTGGCTCCAAAATTTATTGCAGACCAATCTCCTTCGTATATCATAAAGAAACGAGTGATTTAACTAAAGCCATCACAGACAAATTAAAAGATGATATTTCGAGATTAGAAGATTTTGCATTTAAATTCGACAGGTATTCTATTACAATATCTTTTAAAATGTTCCTGACAATGGTAGATGGAAAAGCCGCAAACAATATTACAGGAAACAAATCTAGCTGGAAGTGTTTCATTTGCAATAAAAGCAAAGTTAATTTTTCAAACGCTTCGAATAATTCAGTAGTCAATGAAGATACCCTTGAGTTTGGAATAGCACCGTTACATGCTCGAATCAGGTTTCTAGAACACTTTCTAAACCTTGCTTATGACATTAAGTATAAATCTATACCAGGAAATGAAAGGAAAAACATTCGAGCTAACAAAGAAATGCATGAAATGAGAGCAAGTGAAAAAAAAAGAATTCAAGATGCATTTAAACAACAAACTGGCCTAAATATTTCTAAACCACGCTCGAACTTTGGGAATACAAATGATGGAAACACTGCCAGAAGATTCTTCGCAGACTATAATACAGCTGCAGAAATAACTGGAATCAATAAGGAGTTGATTCGAATGGTTAATATATTGCTTTTAGCTCTGAATTCCAAACAAAAGATTAATTCCGATAAATTTGGAGTTTACGCCGAACGAATTTTAAAAATGCTTGCTGATCTCTATCCCTGGAAAGATCTAACGCCAACTATACACAGAGTCCTGTTCCATGGGAAACAAATAATCGAGTCTCACCTTCTCCCTATAGGCGAGTTAACTGAAGAACCACAAGAAGCTAGAAATCGAGACTTCAGATATGTTCAACAATTTTCCACAAGAAAATGCTCAAGAATAGCACAAAACGAAGACTTACTTAATAGTTTATTATTATCTTCAGATCCTTTTTTATCCTCCATGAGAAGTAAGTTGACTTCGTACCACGAAATGACGCATGGAGACGAAGAAGAATTTTCTGATTTATTAGATATGCTGGACGTGGAATAAAATCATTTAAGTTTAATGTTTTTTAATTATAAGATTTATTTAAATGTTAATTTATTTAAAAAAAGTTTTTCACAAAAAATGAAGTCAATAGCATCTTTTTATTCAAATTTTCTATCTGCAACAATTAAATTACTTTTTTGCGATTGGAAATGTGTAAATTTGATTTTTTTAAATGCAACAACATTGATCTCTCACAAAATGAAATTGCTATTTACCAAAAAAATTAATATTTTACTCAAAGGGGTCTTATTCCAGCGCACGTGCTGTTATAAGTGTAGGTAAAATGATATACTTTTTATATACCAATGGAAAGGTAATTACCTCTAGTTTTAACAGATTATAAAAAAGAATGCAATTAACTCAATATGTTGAATAATAATTGATAAAAACGAGAAAAAATTTTTTTTTTGTGAAGGTAGCAAAAAAAGTCAATATTTCAGACCACTGTAAAATTTTGCTGGTTGGAGATATAAACCTGATTTTTTTACGTAGTATCAATATTTTTGTGACAAAATGAAAAACTTATTCAAAAAAAAATTGGAGTTGCCACTTTTCTAAAATTTGACACAGGGGAAAACAAAATCCCAGAAATGGGATTTTTTAACAAAAACTCATTTTTTTTGTCCTAGAAATGGCCTCCCGCAAAATTTCTTTGCTTGGGATTTTAGAAAACATATGTAGTTAACTGACTTATAGCACCAAATTGGGCCAGCAGTGTGGCGATTTTTTTTATTTGAGCTCAAACTCAATTTTTTTTGAAAAAAAATGCCCATATTTGGAGACGCCTGGAGCAAGAAAAGTACCGACTAGGGTCACAATTGCTTATTATTTGTATTAAGCATAAAGTTTTCTTTGAAATAAATGCAAATTTTTTGTATGTTACTTAAGAAACATTAAAGTTATTGACATAAGAGTAAAGGTACCTTTTCGCCGTAAAACACTCAAAATCCCACTTTTTTCGCAATAGTTGACTTTGAACAGCTGGCATTTTCATATTATTGGTGATTTTGCTACAATTCTTTTTTTAAAACATTAACCAAAGTGTTTTCTTTAAAGGATTAAATTTTCCCCGATTCACCTAAAACTGATTCCCAAAAATAAAATAATCCCAGAAAATCCAAAGCAAATTTTTCGAAAAAAAAACTTTAAGTCCCGATATCTTTTTTATTGTACGAGATATGAAAAAAATTGTAATAACATTTTTGGTTGGGTTTGTCCAGCAGATTTCACTAAAGAAAAAATTATTACGATCGGACCACAAATACGCTTTTGGCGGCTTGAAAAAGAAAATTTTAACTCGAGGTGACCAACTTTGAGGGCCCACTGTGCAGCACCTGTTAAACACAGATGCATGAAATTCAAAACTTAAGCTCAGTAACACTTCAAGAAGGTCAATGTAAATTTTCATTTAAATAGGACCATTACAAACGAAATGGCCGAATTATTTCCAATTTTTTTCGTAATTTTCCCACTGTGCACCGGTCGGGCCGCCCAAGCTCTGTTCGAACACCTCGTGTCATCAAAGCCGTTAAATCAAGAATTCACAGAAATCCGCTAAGAAAACAGAAAATCATGGCCCATGAGATGAATATCACGCAAAAGTCCATGAGTCGGATCATTTAAAAAGATGAGTCGGATCATTTAAACGACGTACAGGATATTTATTGACTGCAGCTTTAAAAAAAATAGGATTGAAAAATGCAAACGTCTTTTGGTGAAGCACTCTGATAACTTGCACAGAAAAATTTTGTTCAATGTTTGTTGAAAAATGCTTACCGTTCAGGAAAAATTTAACAAGCAAAATGATAGATTGTAAACGCGATCTAAAAAAGCATCTGAACTGATCCCAAGGGTGGAAAAGGGACATCACCCAGCTTCAGTCATGGTTTGGTGGGGTGTCTATTACGATGGGGTCACTGACCTGCATTTCTGAGAACAAGGAGTCAAAACATTGGCCAAAATTAACCAATAAACCGTTTAGGAAGCTGTTGTGAAGCTTCTTAACAATTTCCTGTTCCAAAACTAGCCATGGACTTTCCAGCAGGATTCTGCGCCGGCCCATAAGGCTAAAACGTCCCAGGCTTGGCTTCGA